>CM050414.1:21406528-22665278 GCA_027564155.1 Gymnocypris eckloni scoliostomus
TTCACTAGTACGTCAACGGTTTGGTGACGTTTCAGCGTAGTGTGCTGCGCATAATTGATATGTTTTAAATATTTAGATTTTTTTAAATACATCATAGTTCAGATAGGACAATCCTACGACGGCGTTTTAGTGCCACATAAAAAAAAAAAATCTAAGATTACGAGATTCAAGTCGTAATATTTCGAGAATAAAGTCGAAACTACGAGAATAAAGTCGAAATGTTACGAGAATAAAGTCGAAACACTTCGAGAATAAAGTCGAAACACTTCAAGAATAAAGTCGTAATGTTACGAGAATAAAGTCGTAATATTTCGAGAATAAAGTCGTTATATTTCGAGAATAAACTCGTAGTAATACGAGATTAAACTCCTAATATTTTGAGAAAAATCACAGAATTGCTAGAAACAATGGATGTGGAGGATTTGGTTAAATCCTACTTTAGATTAGGATTTAGCAATAAGGAAATTCTTTGTCTTTTGGCGCATCAGCACGGAGTTATAATTAGTAAAAGGACACTGCAGCGGTTATGTAGGAAACTTAATTTATTCAGAAGAAAAAATCAGACAGACATTGAGGAAATCGGCTCTTTTGTGCAGTCTGAGATGGCGAGCAGTGGTCGATGGTTACATCTGCGTGCTATTCGAAGAGGATATGTTGTTTCTCAAGAGACTATGAGGATGGTGATCAAAGAAATCGACCCTGAAGGAGTTGAACTTCGGCGCGCTCGACGTCTCCGAATATGCCATAATGCCACAACGTGTTGGGACCCCGGCTGAAGTACTGGCGACGTCGTTATTTTTCTTCTGAATAAATTAAGTTTCCTACATAACCGCTGAAGTGTCCTTTTACTAATTATAACTCCGTGCTGATGCGCCAAAAGACAAAGAATGTCCTTATTGCTAAATCCTAATCTAAAGTAGGATTTAACCAAATCCTCCACATCCATTGTTTCTAGCAATTCTGTGATTTTTCTCAAAATATTAGGAGTTTAATCTCGTATTACTACGAGTTTATTCTCTAAATATTACGACTTTATTCTCGAAATATTACGACTTTATTCTCGTAGTGTTTCGACTTTATTCTCGTAACATTTCGACTTTATTCTCGTAGTTTCGACTTTATTCTCGAAATATTACGACTTTAATCTCGTAATCTTAGATTTTTTTTTGTTTATGTGGCACTAAAACGCTGTCGTACAATCCTGACTTGCATACAGGTAAAAAAAAAAATAATGTAATATTCTAGAATTTCTTCGCGGCCCCCCTAGTGCCATCTAGTGGCCCCCCAGGTAGTTTGAGAACCACTGGTCTAATAAGCTTGTACCCCTCATTGCTTTTGGGAAGCAAAGCAATCTCAGGTGCAGCTAGGATGGTGTCAATTTGGAAGAGTGGAGTAGTGCCCATCAGAGGCGTTAAAAGCTTGAATGTTGCTGAAAGACAATGGTAAGCATTAAAAACACGAGAGCATCTTTGTAAACGCATCTGAGAAACACTCAAGTAACTTACTGAAGCACCATCTTGCTAAGCGAATCAAAGATCTTGCGCTCCCAATAAGCATAGAATTGAACCATGCGTTTGGATTTGCCAGTGCTGGTCCCCATAATCAGACTCTCTATCTTGGTGAGGAGTGGACTGATAGCTGCATACTTCTTTACAAGAAGGTTCACTGCCTTTGCCCTCTCACACTCAATGAAGTCACAGAACGCCTTAATTCCTGGAACAACAGAGAGATAACACATTGCCACTTTGTACCTGATGCATCTGCTTATGGGCCGTATTTCGAATGACTATATAACACTCTTAACCTGGTAGGTATCCGTTTTTATCTGCCACTGGGAATTTGAAAAGGTTTGCCGATTCAATGGATTTAAGTTTTTCGTCAATGTCTCGTTCGTTCTTCTGAATTTGGTTCACAAGGGACTCAAATTTTGAAGTGGCCTGGTTTCCACGTTGGACGAATTGTGGTATACCTGTAAAACAAGTGCAAATGAAGAAATTATATCAGTTAGAACTTCCAGAACTACAAAACTAACAACTACAAATATTATTATAAGGTATGCAAATAACTGGTATGCCATGTGTAACATACCTAGAAAATTCCAGTTGACTCTTCTGCACCCAAAGCTTAGCACTCGCCTCAGTTCTTGCACCTGATCAGCCATTAGTGAGAACTCAGCATCATTTAGATTGTCTATCAGAGAATGGTAACGGTTTACTAACTTCTTTAATCCTTTTTTGTGCCTACATGCAAAAAAAAAAGAAAAGGTCAAAACACTTCAAGAACTATTTCAAGGATGTCTATTTTGGTCAAATGTCAGAACAGATTTTTTCAGGGAAAAGTCAAGGAGACTACCTCAGAAACTTGTCTTCCTGCAGAGCAACATTTTGTGCCTCACTTGGTGTTAAGATGCCCAGGTAATCGAGATACTTGGTCTCAGCTATGATCTCCTGCAGTTCAGGGGCAAAATTGACAGAGTAGCACACATCCTTTTCCACAGCCTTCTCTGACCCCTGAGCAGCCTGCAAGCAGAGCAATATTCACATATAAGCACATTTTTTTGTACGTAGCTTTGAGGCATAGGGGAACATAGACACTGAGATTACTTGTCTGGGCATGTTACTATTGTAATGGCATTATACATTTTCACTGCTATCTTTTTCTCACAACTGACTGATAGCTATCCCTGTCACTGCAACGTACGGTATTGAGCTGTGTGGAGTCTACACAGACAGCCCCAGCACTGTTGACCATGATCAGCACACTTCTCTTCATCAGGTGGGACAGAGTCTGATTAGTTTCTGCTTTCCATTGGTTAAACAGCTCAGTTTCATAGTCCCTCATACGCATAGCCCCCTCTAAGAATTTGGATATCACCTGCAAAATAAAAAACAGTCAGGACATTTTCATTCATATAGGTTGGAGTTGGAGCAAAACTACACATTTTCAAAATGAACCGATAATGGATTGCTTGAACGTGGGTTGTTTTAACCCTGAATACAAAGTCCTGAATAATGATGATGTTTTGGGATCCCCGGCCCCTGATTGGACAGGCTTTGTAGGAGGCATTTACAATAAATAACAACTACTCTGTTCTTACAGTAAGTCACACTCTGCAGGGGCCTCAAGGTGTGTTTTAAAACTTGAACTATCTTGTATGAAAATGCAACACTTAAAAATTATACTATGCAGTGGTCAAAGACGTCCATCCGAATGTCCATGGTTGTAGCAGTGGTGCTTTAAAGGGAATTCGTTTAAAGATGTAACCTCTTCCAAGATTTGAACAGTGCAAACTACAATATGATTTAAAAAAATAATCTTTTTAATAGTTTTTTACACTCACCTCGTCATTCTAGTAACAAAAACTTTACTTAAGCAAAACAAGGACTTACTGCTTTTCCCTCTTCACTGTCCATCATTTCACGTGACTCCTTGAAACGTCTAATGGGGTACCTCATGCGGTCTAGCAGGAAACGCTCCCAAATAATGGCTCCTGCCACAGGAGGATTATTCTTATTGAGCGGGGGGTTATCTTTGAGGTTCACGAATAGGTCATTTAGAAGGTCCATCTAGGCAACAACAATACAAAAGAAGACTCATGAGAATTGCATGTCAACCATGTCACCATGTCAGCATTTAAATCAAACATGTCCTTCAAAGCTTTTTAACGTCCTGAGGCACCTCTTTGCAGTACTGAACAAGAATGTCATTAAACTTCTTCATCAACTGATTGTTGATGGCATCTCTGGAGCGGATGTGTTTAAATTTCAGTAGCAGGTCAAAGGCTGCCGATGAGGAACGCAGCGTCTTGAAGGAGTAATTTATGAAATGGATAGCTTCTCTTTCAATTGCCTTAAACAAAAGATGCCAATTAATACAGCATTAATATAAATAATTAATACAAAATGAAAACTGACAATGTAGTTGTTGTCACAAAGTTGTACCTGAACTTCTGTTCTAAATTCTTGCATGACCATTTTCCAACTGCTCATTTTGCGGATGTCAAAAAGGTCAAAGGAAACTTCCTCAATGGGTTCGACGAGGCGGTTTACACGGCGTAAAACCTCATCTATTCGCTTTGGATCACCCGTCACTGCTTTTAACTCCGGTCCAAAAATAATGTAGAACTCATCCAGAGTCTATAAGTGATTATTTATTTAGGAGAAGTTTATTGTCTGTGAGGAATATTTCCTTGGACAAATTCCTTCACGTAAAATAGAAAGTTATTAAATGAATATATTGGTCTGGTTGATGTTTGGTTATCCTTGCAGATGTATTCAACAGGACAAATTGAAGCCAGCGATCTGTTTTCAAACAGCTTTTTGCGAAAATAACTGTCAAATAACTTTCCACTTATCCTGAGCCTTGGCTTTGGCCACCACCCTCTTGTCTCTACAGAATATTAATGACTGAGGTGATTACAATCATTGTAACTTAAAAATGTTTTGTGTGAAACTTCTAATTTGATTAAACATTTAATAAAAAGTATAATCCTGTATTTTTTTTACCCCAACAGAATTAATTTCAAACTCAAATGCTACCTGCAACATTTTCCTATTTTTGTGCATGTTACTGCTGGCTTGTGGTTTGAGCTACTTACTCCTGTGTTTTGTCTTTATACAACACAACTCATCTGAGACATGCTCATCTGTGAAAGTGCCATCTCTGTGATAATCAACAATCCATCATCGGCCACTCTTCAGGAATAGTGTTGTTTAATCTGGACAAATACAAACACAAAAAACAGATTCATCAGTTAATCTGGAATAGTTTGTTCATCTTTAAAATAGAAACATACAGATTCATGAGGTGAAAATGTTCTTCTGTAACAAAAGTGTTTTTGATGAATTGACACTGTATTTTGACTGGTTTGAGACACAGATAATTTGAAATGTTTTTAAAAAATTAAAACAAGATACACATTGTGGCAGACTTTCATTTTTGTACTCCTCATGGTTTGTTGGTCTTTCCAGTTCCTGAAACATTAAACTGTCCAGAACTGAATTTCTGCTAACTTTTGCAAACTTTAAACTGGCAATAGCAATATTCTGACATTTTAAAGAAAACACATGTCAGTTAATTGTTAATGTTCTACTTGTGAATATTCATTAGACTCTCTCACAACACAACAGAATTCATGATTTGGTTTTCATACCATTGTGGTTTCTTCAATTCTGCTTTCAACAATTGTTTGGAATCATCACAACTGTACCAGCATTGAATAAATATCCATGTCATGTTTTAAATTCAATAACATAAATATCTTGATTAAAATTTTGGTTTGTTTTTTGATTCATCACTTATTGAAATCTGTTTTTCAGATTTCATCATGATTGGTTTCTTGAAACCTGGTTTCACTTTTAGAAAAATATGTGTTGTTTTGATATTCATCACAATTTAAAATTCTTAGTTTAGATCTTGCTGTATCTTACACTAAAAACACCTAAAACCATAGTAAGCCTGAATGTAGAACATCAGACCGTTTAATTCCTCATAGTCATCATATTTGGTTCTGCTTATGCTGTTTGTGGAAACTAGATCACGTAGACCAGCCCATGGAGTTTGACGTTGCTGCTGTTTCATCTCCGTCTTGACAGTGTTCAGATCATTTATTAATTTTATTCTTAATTCCATTGATTATTAGAAATAGAGATAATAAAAAAACGTATTATATAAAATCTATTATACATTTATTTTGATGTTCTGTAATTAACATTTAAGTCACGCTGCTAAAAGTAGACATGTAATTGTGTTCTAAACCGTGGTAACGTAACGTCTTTTTTTGCGTGTGTGTTTACGTTACTTTTCTTACGAGCTGTAACGTTAGCTTAAATTCCTTTACACGTTCTCTGCGGTCTATCTATCCACAACAGGGCTCTTCAAATTCACCAGGTGGCGCTTGCATTCTCAAACCTCAGGATATTGTTCAGTGGTTAAATCGATTACTTATGATCGTTAAAATCATAATCAGCTTAATTTCATTAAATGTTACTCATAACTTCCTATTTAGATTTTTGCATAACATCTTACATGACACGTCACTGTGAGCTCATTAAGTCATAATAAAAACTCAACAAGCATTATGAAAGAAACAAATATAATCCAGAAATAAATATAAGACACACTGAAGAATGAAAATTCCAGATACGGTATATGTACATTTATTTATACACACACACATACATACATAGAGAGCTGTTTTAGCAGCAAATAGAACTATTTCAATGTATGACTATTTTTACAGTATTAATCTTACATTTTAATGGCTAAGGATGAATTGTTCAAGATTGGGGGGACAAAAATTTTACATTTAAGAAGTGGTTTTAAGTGAATTTACATTTTAAGAAAAAATAATAATCCCCATAACAAATATGAATTCTGAGGGAATATGCCCTCATCCATTCCTATGGTTGTTACAATAATACATTTCAAAACCTTTAGATAATTTATAAAAATGTGCTATAGTCACAGAATGTGTGCCCCAAATCAGGTCCTGGATTACTCCCAATAACACACATTTTGTGTTTCCACAATCAAACACATCTAATTAAACTCATCAGCTCACTAGTAGAGACTCCAAGACCTGAAATGGGTCTGTCATACAAGGGAGACATCCTAAATGTGTACTGCTGTGGGTACCAAGATTGTAATAATTATTACATTATATTGTAACTAATATGAGAAAAGCCTAACACACAGAAGAATTGTGAGATTATTACATACACCTGCACTGATGAAACACAGAATCAAGAAAGTGTTTTCTTTGAAGAACAAGATTGATACAAAATGCTCTACTCCCTGACAAAGTCTACACAGTCTAACATATTTCCCTGCTGCACTTTAACCAACATTTGGCACATATGCATCTAATATATGGCTAAAATATGTTTAGTCCAGCAAGAATGCATGTAAACTGTTACCATTAATGCCACATACTATGTGTGTTACCATTGAAAAAATGAAAGCAGAAATTATAGTGACACCATGGTACCTTTAATTTTAGCATCATCTTCGTAGAAAGTAGCATCACAGATTTAGCTTGTACATTCACCGATCTGTGAAACTTTCCTATTCTTTACTTTTACAAAAGTACTAGAAGCAAGACTTTCAAGGGGATATTATGAGGAATTTCAAACACAACCTATGATCACTCATCTTCTCTGCCAGCTTATTTTCTAGCCATCTCCTGGGGCTTTTGTTGCTGATGTGTCTTTGGGTGTGTTTTTACTGTCCTCACCTCTGAAGCTCACAGCCACAGCCACAATAATACCAAGCAGCACTACAGCTACAACTGCTGCTATTATCACTTTGTACTTCATATTCTCCCATTGCTTCTTCTGCTTCACCTTAGTCGAGGTCTTTGAGAATTGTTCACTCTGAAAAGAAATAAGTACAGTCATTAAAATAATAATTGTTATAGAGAGAGAGAGAGAGAGAGAGAGAGAGAGAGAGAGAGAGAGAGAGAGAGAGAGAGAGAGAGAGAGATTCTTGATGACGAAGCTGAGTTCCCTTCATGGGAACTGAACTGTAAAAAGCTCAAGCTCTAAATGAGACATATGTAAAAACACCATCCGTGGCGGCGATCATCACTACCGCGTTCAGGACCGCCGGGAATCATCATCAGCTTTTCTTCTTCTTCACTGGCTGGTCTGTTTAAAGCGTGCATTCTGGTAGGAATACAGTTTTCCTTTATTTATCATGAGCACTAGCAATTCAAAGAAGTGTGGATCCGTGTCCTCGTTGTTGACACCGATGACACACGATTGTTCGTCTTTGTTTAAAATGCGTGTCTTTGAGGGGCAATCTCTGCACTGTATTCTAAGCTCCGTTCGTCTGTCCCTCACAAGAGGGTCAACACGTCTGCTTCATTCGGGACCCACGCGACCGAGGAGGAGAATGAAATCGTGGGGCTGTACGGATCTGGCCGATGAGTTAGAGGGAGCTTTCCCTTATCGGTAGGGCGAGCGCTGGATTATTGATGATCTCTGGCGTCATCTGATCCGGGCTAGTGCTCTGCTGGGTTATGCCGAAAGAGCAGGAGATGTCTGAGGTGAGAAGCTGAGACTGAACTCTCTCAAACCTCTTGCCCTGCGTGAAGAGCTGTTGGAGGTTATCCACAGCGAGGCTTCACTGCCGTGAACCAAGATGGTGGCGCCGCCGCCTCGATGAGCGATACCTCGCCTAAACCAGCTCAGGTGAGCCTTCCATTCCTTCCTGATCTCCATACAGAGGTTTGGAAAAATTTTCCTCCCATCAGGTTTCAGCATACTAGTTATGCTAACATTGCCAGGATCGTGAAAGCGATGAGAGGATGCCACCTGAGAATCTCTCTCTGACACAGCTTCTCTAAAGGTTCCCTCCTTAAGTCCCTTCAGGATACATCATGCTTAAACGGCAGGCGTCTGCAACAGCAGGTCAAGCTTCGCTGCACACCATGGCGGTGCTCCAGGCGTAGGCGGATCTGCTGAAAGACCTGGATGATGGTCAGGGCTTGTCACCTTAGGTAGCTGAGCTGCACCGCATTGGCCTCCGTGCCACAAGCAGGCTGCCACTGCTGGGCAGGTCCACGGCTATGGTGGTACAGGCATCTGTGGGTGAACTGGCTGACCTCGAGAAGAAGAGAGAATCTCGATGCACCAGTCGCCTTCAGCTTTTGGTGAGATGGTGGTAGACATCAGCAGAAGGACTTCATGAAGACCCAGCAAATAGGGGTCCTGGTCCGGCCTGGTCTGAGATCGGACACAGAAGGCTAGTGTCGCGACTTGCCCCTCACCTGCGGGTAGGGCTAGGAGGTACAGGTCAAGAGAGGTCCTGAGGGAGGTGATCAGGCACGTTCTCAACAACGCTCGTGGGACTGGAGTAAAATGTCTACTCCCTCGGGGCATCATCGGCTTCCCCTATTCCCCTGCACCATCTCCGCCACCTGACCGAGGTTAGGTGGGAACCTAGACCGTCAGACCCGGACCTATGATGATTTTTGGTACAGGTTCATCAAAACTGCCTTACTGATGGTCCGGACCGAGGTCTCAGGTTTCTTGGAACCTCCTTGGTCTTCAGGTTATTCTGGTCTGCAAATCCAAATCCGATGAGTCCTTATCAGGACCTCTTCATCGACTGTTGGTCGAGCCAGCATTGCTCCCCGGTCATGAGCATGCGCCTTCTGAGCGTCGGTTTTTCTCATCTGAGGAATGAGTTCTCCGCTCTCCAGAGTTCGCTGTTAGAGCTAGCGTTGCTCCTTTCATAGATGGTCATTTATGAGCCGCTCTGTCTGAGTTCCTCATTTCTGAGGGAGTTATCCGCTCCCCAGAGCTCTGTGATAGATTGCTCTCCTGATTGATCGATAGCCTTGCTCCCCTCACTATGGAGGGTTAACTAGAGCATGCCGCTCCTTTCTAGCGTCTAGTTTCCTCTCTGAGTGTCTGAGTTTCTCCCTCAGAGCTCTGTGATAAATCGCTCTGTTGGTTGAGCTCTCTCACCACAGAGGGTAATTTAAGAGCATGCCTCCCTTCTGGGTTCCCTCACTCTGAGGATGGTTTCTCCGCCTCCAGAGCTCCTCATGGGTAGCTAGCTACTCCCTCACCACAGAGGGTCACCTGTGAGCCGCCCCTCATGGGTCTGAGTTCCTCTCATTCTGGGGAATGAGTGTTCCGTCCTCAGAGCTTGCCGGTGAGCTAGCTTTGCCCTCATCTAGAGGGTTATCTATGAGCAGGCCGCTCCTTAGCGTCTGAGTTCCCTCTCATTCTGGAGGAGTTCTCCGCTCACTCTGTGAGATAGGTCGCTCTCCGTGTTTGAAATTATGGCTCCCTCTCAGAGGGTCACTTATGAGCATGCGCTCCCCTGGGCGTCTCCCTCACTCTGAGGATGAGTTCTCCGCTCTTAGAGCTCCTCATTGGTAGAGCTAGCATCACTGGGTCACCTATGAAGTGCCGCTCCTTCTGAGCGTCTGAGTTCCCTCTCATTCTGAGGTTCATTTCTCCGCTCAGAGCTCACTGTCGGTGAGCTAGCATTGCTCCCCTCACCTAGAGGGTCGCCACAGCTCCCTTGAGCGTCTGAGTCCTCTCTCATTCTGTAGAATGAGTTTCTCCGCTCCCAGAGCTCTGTGATAGGTCTCTCTCCGTTGCTAGCATTGCTCCCTCACCATAGAGGGTCATTTATGCATGCCGCTCCCTTCTGGCGTCTGAGTTCCTCTCACTCTGAAGAGTGAATAGTTTCTCCGCCCTGAACGTTACCCATCTAGATAAGTGCACTAGATCTTTGGGCACTTCAAAATCCACTCAGTGGTAAGATCGCACATCAAGTGTTCTCTTTTCTAAAATCCATGTTATAATTCATTGACTTTGGGCACTTTTGATCCACTCAAAGTAAGTTATTCTCGAGGTTTCTTTTCAAAATCCTGTCAGAGGGTTTGCACAAGTGCCCTGAGTTGGTCAAAGCCCCATCCTTGGGCTCCTTTGTCCCATATATTTTGGGTCCCAAAAAAAAAAAAAAGTGTCGCTACCAAAGGGTCTGTTGAGACAGTCCCTCAGCAAGCTTGAGCAAGTAGCTTCTGAGTGACCGGCCAGGACCTAGTAATTACCACTAGGTACTTGGCCATATCCTAAAGGAATCATTCTGATTTGAATCTCACCCTGGGTCCGTAGTCGGCTCAGCAGGTAAGGATTTAGGGTATGCAGCTCAGGCTTTCTGGCCGTGGGATAATGTCACTGACAGCCATCAATCGTCCCGGGGCAACTCCCTTAGCCGGGTAGAGTTAGTGCTTAGTAATTGCCCCTCAGCATGGTGGCGTGGGTATAGCGTTCCCAAGACCCTAGGGAAGTTTGAGTTCCCATGAAGAGCGTCTCAAGTTATGTATCCATGGTTCCCCAGTGGGCAGGTCTAGGCTTTGGGCCCGCTCAAGCTTCAAAAAGCTGATGATGTCTCGCGGCCCTAGTGTGCGGTAGATGAGAGCTGGCTCCGGATGGTGGCATATGTATCTTCAGACACGAGTCACGCTGAAGCGTTTCTGGGGCGCGTGTTCCCACTGGGAACCATGGTTATCTAACCTGAGACGTTTTTCTGAATTAGAAATTTTGACTATTACAAAGACTCTTTATCTGAAAAATAAGAGTGGAAAAACATGCAAGGCTTTGTACTTTTGTTTTCTTAACTGTAATTATAGTCTTTGTTTGGACCAGTAACTGGCATCAACCACACAGTGTAAATCATAAATCATGCTTGTTCATGCAGGCCATATGAGAACGTGCCCTCCGACTGAGCCTGGCTTCCTGGGTTATTTTATTTATTTATGTTTCTCTCAATAACTAGTGTCAGCTGTTAAGTTTTGGTTTCTTGCAACTGTTGCCTTTAGCTTGTTCAGTTAGGGTAAACACATTTGATCTGAATTTAACTGGATGACACTAACTTTGCAACATCAACATTGAACTGAATTGAGCTGAATAACGACATTACTGCAATTAACTCATTTCATAATTGTATATTTTACTTGTGATACTGACAGTTATTCAACTGAATTAAACTAAACTGAGATGAATAATAACACTATTGTGCTCCTTTACAGCTGAAATGGAGTTTGTTGCTTCATAACTGATACATTTCACAAGTTACATTATTTCCCCTTTATAATTGTGTTTGTATTCACTTTTATGAAGCTGCTTTAAAACAACATGTATTGAATAAAGCTCTATATAAAAAATGTGACTTGACCAACCAAGATTTCCAACGGGATTTTTAGTATGTTTATATGATAAAACATGAAACCAAAGTGAACTTGTTGCCTGACCGCATGGCATGTATTGCACAAACAGCCTGCTACACTATTACACAAGTTTTCTTCATTTCATAACAAAAGGAAATGGCTTTCTAAAATTAACAAGTTAAACTAAACTCAGGATGCAAATTGTACACTTTTTTCCATCCACCCCACCTAGACACTATTTATAGACTCCAATTTGACATGCCCTTGCTTTCCCTAGAAACACTTGAAATTCCAGAAACCTGTTTATGATAATAAGATTCCTCAACAAACCATAAAACAGGATCATAGAAGTTAGAACATAGAGTGCATAATTAATTGGGCATGCTTTTTGTCAAGCCGTTTTAAAGGCAAAAATGTCATTATATATATTAAATAATAATATAAACTGTCAATATGATAAAATAAACTAACATGCTCAAGTAATTTTTCAGCTCGGTCATCAAGCTCCCCGAGTTTTCCTGCACGTTCATCAGCCTTGTTCATGTTATCCAACATGATAACTTTGATTTCCTCCACATCATCCTGGGCCTGACGGAGGCGGCTCTGCCCATTCTCCTGGAGACAGATTAAATAGATTTATTGGGAAACACAGAATGACTGGCAAACATCCTTAAAAATACATAGGGTGCATCATCAATACATTTCTGCAATAACTTCATTTTCTCTATGAGAGACTAAATTGTCCTATTAGATGTTTAACAGAAGAGAAATGCAATCATTGACTGATTAAAAACAAAAAAGACTTCCTGGACATCTCCCATGATAATAAGCTTGGAGTTCTGTTGACAACAAGCACTGGGAATGGAATTCTGGAACAGAGCCGCTGCTCTCTCACAGTTTAAGATGGAACGGCACAGGAGAGAGACAGAGCAAGTTGAGCAACTGTGCATTTCTAGAAGCTATTGCACCAAACCCACAATGAGGCCTTTGTGAAAACAACATGGCTGAGATCCACAAAATCCATGAGATTCTTTTAGAGACTGTGACCTCACTGACATTAGCAGTCTACAGCATCTGACATATTGTGTTTATATCAGCTGAGTCAGAATGTTAATTCCTCTCTTTGTGCTCAGAAGGATGCAAGTGACTTGAGGTCAAGGTTTAGTTGATGAGTGGCCCATCGTAGATGGGAAACTGACACACAAAGATTAATTAAATTATTCAGTTTACAGGAAATACCTCTTATTATTCATGCCAACTCACGTAAGAGCCGTACACAATAGAACAGTGGTTCTCAAAGACGGGTCACACATTTTAACAGGAACAGCAGGGATAAAAAACAATGCTGAATGCCAATTGTAAAACATGCAACTAACATTATAATACTATTGTGTCTGGACTATCAAAATAAATAAGTTTATGTTTTACAAGTAAGAAGAAACTCATATATTGTTTTGTTGACACTGACTGAAGGCTAAAATTTAGAGTAGCGCAATGAGAATATTTTGTTAAATATTAAAAGTATGACATTTCAAGATACTTTTATCATCGAATAATAGACCAATTAATACTTTGCAATGTTTTGATTTTAAGATTGTTTTGTTTACATTTGTACTAGAAACAATACATATATAATTGAACAAATATCAGTGTATAAATAAATAACCACATATGGATGCTAAAGCAAAACCAGTGATATAGCTTAGTCTTATGAACAGAATTATTTATTTATTTTTCAGAAAACAAGACGGTCATAAAATAAACCAAAAATGGGCCACACACTGACTGTATACATAAACAAATATCATTGTATAAATAAATATGTAAATATCTGGATGCTAAAGCAAAATGAGTGATGCAGTCTTATGGATTTAAGTAAACAAGATTTTAGTCAAATGCAGCCATGAAATGGGCCACACATTGCACAATTGTAATATATTAGGTATACTATATAAATATTCATCTTTAAAATAGTAGAAGCACAAAAGCTCAAACAAAAAAGTATTACAGAAAAGCATGTTGATAATCAGTTTTAGATCACTCTTTGCATATGAACAGAACTACAGGATACACATCTCTTTTTACATCCTTTCTTTGCCTCCTTCCTTCCCTTCCTTCCTCTCTCAATTCGACAGCTATAATGAATATGGGATTTCCTTGAGACTAGGCAAAATCCCCTCTCTTATGTGTTTCAACTAAACACAATGTGTCATGTTTACATTCCAAGCCACCTGAGATAAAAATCAACATCAATACATGTTAAAAAGCTTCTGAATGACATTCAAATGACTTTCAACATGGGGCTAGTCATGTTAAAAAAAAATCAGACAACTTAAAAACTAAATGTTGAGCAAACAATGCTAATCAACTATGCCCTATACTGCATCTTATCCCTCAAATTACGCTATTCTATATTTAGACAGTCAAAACAGTAATCGACTAGTCATCAAAATGAAAGTCAGTGTATAATTTCACTTTCATAATGCAGTGACAGTTGGTATAAATAAATATAGATGATGAAAGTAGCGTTAACTAAACCTGATTAGCCCACAGCATTTAACAAACTTAAAACAACTGTTTGCAGTGTTTACATCGAGTCGACAGCATTTACCTAACGAAGATGCTTTTAAGTTGAATCTAAACGGCTTGCTTTTAAACGTTCTTCAGCCGTCGCATGGCCATATTTTTTACTTGAATAACTAATGGCCTCCAGCTCAAAACGAAACAAAAAGAACGTAAAGTTAACGTCATAGCTTCAAAGACAAAACAACTTACCACCATTGTTTAATCTGTCGTTGTTAATACACCATAAACTGTCGCCGCATATGCTGCATCTGACACAAGATCGATATCTTACAACTTCACGCACGTCTTTAGTTTACAGAACTCTTCTTTAATCTTTAAACTCTACTGCTGTAAGGAAGTGCCTCCCACGCGTCACGCTGGGCGTGTCCTCGCACTGCGCAGCTGCGTGGAAGAGCATGTCGTGTACGCTCTCCCGACTTGCTATGCTGCCTGACTCTGGCTGTAACTTCTGCTATTGTTTTTGGCCATGTATCAGAATGTAGTGATGGCGAAGTGAAGCGTTCTGAACCAATAATGCTTTCAACCCAATTGTTTCGGAAAAAGGTTCATTACTCGAAGCTTTTTAAAACGGTTCAATGCTGTGGCCATCTTGTGGTGATAAAAAGGAATAACACCTTCCAAAGTGCTGTTATTCATTACAGCTGCTGGTTTCACATCTGGTTCTTGTACTGATTCCTTGTATTAATTTATTGTATAAACATAATGGCCATTGTCAAAGTCATTCATTTGTGTCGGTGTACTGCCACTAAAATAATTACAATAAATCAAACATAAACTCATGAATTAGATCTGTGATCTGTCAATGTTAACTCTGCCTCGGTCCTTAGACTGTTATTTCACGGGCAAAGGTCATTTGACCTTAATATATAAATTAGGATAAAAAGAAAAGCTTTTTGCCGAGGGAACCAGTTTCATGCTAGCAGCCGATCCACCTACAGAGTGACATCATAGCTCCCCCACTCTATTCCTTAGTACAAGTTTGTCTGAAATGTTTTGTGAATAGGTTTTAAGAAAAAACAATTAGCTAAAAACTTTTACTGCTACTTAGGAGAACTCTTAGCAGTAAAATAAAATGTTTTGTGAATACAGGACATTTAAACTGTTAAACTAAACATTTGAACAGTTAAACTGCCTGCTGCTCTTCAGAAAAAGTCCTTCAGGTTTCACAAATTCTTTGGTTTCCAGCATTTTTTTTGTGTGTGTATTTGAACCCTTCCCAACAATGACGGTATGATTTTGAGATCCATCTTTTCACACTGAGGTCAACTGAGGGACTCATAATATGCAACTATCAAAGAAGGCTCAAATGCTCACTGATGCTCCTGAAGGGAAAACCATGCATTTAAGAGAATGAAGATGTGTACATTTTCTTATTTTGTCTAAATATCTTTGTTTATATTTAGTACTGCCCTTCAAAAGCTACAGAAAATACTTGTTTCCCAGAAGACAAAATAAGTTACATTCACCCTGATCTTCAAATTCAAAAAGTTTTCACCCCTCGGCTCTTAATGAATCATTCAGGTAACAGTATGAAGAATCAAAGAACTTTTGAACGGGTAATTTTTTATAAATTCAACTATTATTTTCTCTTGTGGACTATCTGTAAACATCTTTTATGTGAAATATCTTATTCAGGTTAGTACTAAATAAATAAAAAATAACATGCATTTTGTAGGATCCCTCTTATTTTGGTAAAATAATTAATATTTTGCAAGGTGTATATGTAATTTGTTTTACTTCAACTGTATATGATTCTAGAGTACACAATCCACTAACTATAAAACACTTTATTTTCCAATTGGTGTGTGCATCACTTAAGTTTGTTTGGTGGCTTTCGTATATGCTAAGGTCAAAACTTGCTATGTGTCCCTCTCTAGAGATGTAATGCTGATTGGTGGATGTACCGAACTACAGGTGCAGCTCAATACATTTTAATGTCGTGGAAAAATTCATTTATTTCAGTAATTCAACTCAAATTGTAAAACTTGTGTATTAAATAAATTCAGTGCACACAGACTGAAGTAGTTTAAGTCTTTGGTTATTTTAATTGTGATGATTTTGGCTCACATTTAACAAAAACCCACCAATTCACTATCTCAACAAATTAGAATATGGTGACATGCTAATCAATAAAAACATCATACCCGCTTTTGCTGAGAGATCAAATTTTTATTTACAAAATATCACATTTCCCATATTTGTTCATGCTAATAAGACTCAAATCCAAGGCACTTAAATGGTTTTTAAATTATTACTTGTAGTAGATGATTAAAAATGATTACATTTCTTGATCAAAAATGTTTGTTTATAATAATGAGGGTGAACAACACAAAAATGCTTAATGGAAGCAACATGAGATACAGCATAATAAGAATCAGGTTTACAAACATTCAACAGTCAAGTCATTCTGACTACACATAGACATCCAATGCTTTGACCTCTCTGAAGTAAAGTGCATAAAGCTACCCAGCAAACAAGAACATTCAGAGAAGTGATGTTTCATTAATTTGAGATATGTGAAAAGTGTTGCAATAAATGCAAATTGAAAAACTGAAAATTACAGTACATGCTCTAAAACATTCCTCCGTTCTAGAAACAGGAAAAAGTTACACGTCTTGGGTTTCATTAAGGGGGTTCCCGCAGTGCAAGGCCAAACTTTTGAAGCAGTACTCTTAAATTCTGATTACAGTACTGACTGCATGTGGTACAGAGCAAGTGTAACACTGCATGTCAAATTCAATGCAGTTTATTTGAGGATACAGAAAATATCCATCATTCCTATCTAAATGACCTTGTTCGGGTGCTCTTGTTCCATTCAAAAATGTTAATTCATTCTATAGGATGAAAACCAGTTTCGCTGTTTCTGAAGGCTGGGGCATTGACGATTTTCAATAAAGATTTAAGACAGGAACATTACCCTAAACATCTTACAATTTTATAATAGTGTTTTTGGGAAATGCAATAGTTATAAGAACACATTTTTGTTTGACCTTTTCCAAATAACAGTTGTGGGCAAAAGCACAAAGACAGTAACCCATCAAATACAAAATAGAGACACTTGAAGATCTAAAAGTAGTCCATAATTACAAGTAACATCTTATGTAATCGAATCTAACTGTCTTAAATATACTTCATAATTCAATAGATAGACCTTTCACCCATTACCTTCCCGAATCAATGCCAGTATATGACTATTTCTAGGGTACCTTCATTATAAATAATATTGCAAGTATTTGCATATACCTGTGGCATTTAATCAGGCTTTAGAGAACCATAAAGATAGCTGAAGTGGCCACTAGGATGATCTTTCAGGAGGATATAAGTATGAAAACAGACAGCATTGCATCTATAGACTATTCAAAATCCTTCACTTCAAGGTTTCGAAGCTGTCATTACGGAAGCTACTCATCACTCAAGGTGGTGTGATACCATAAGATATGAAGGTATATGAGCTAAATGTGCAAATAAAAGATGTGTGTGTGTGTGTGTGTGTGTGTGTGTGTGTGTTTTCCTGAAGTTATGACTTGTGCTAGTGTGTGGACATGGTTGCATATATCTGTATGTGTATGTGAGAGTGTTTGTAACTAATAGAAATCCTATGGTTTTGGTGCCAGAGTAGGTTTGGGTGCGGGAGTACTGGTTGGGATCACACCAGTAGCAAGGAATATGATAACCAGTACAATGACAAGGACTATCACAACAATAAGTACAATCAGTTTTACGTTCTTCCACCAGTAAGCGCGAGCAACTTTCTGAGAGGTGTGCTTGAAGTTCTGGGCCTAAGAAGCAGGGAAAAAGACCAGTACAATGTCAGCTAGAGTGGGGCTATAGCTGCATACATTACAAGTGTTTTTTTTTTTTTTTACAAAATATTTCTATTTCAAACAAATACTGATTTTTGAACTTTGTATTCATTATAAATTGAAGCACAGCTTATAGGTAATGTTTCTTGAGCACCAAATCAGCATATTAGAATGATTTCTGAAAGATCACGTGACACTAAAGATTGGAGTAATGCTACCGGAAATTCAGTCTTGCCATTAAATAATTATTTACATTATAAAATATATAAAAATAGAAAACAATTATTTAAAATGCTTTTTTAATCACATTTTTTTCATGAATGAACATAAGAATATTTTTTCAAAAGTACTGAAAAATCGTACTAATCCTAAAATTATGAATTGTAATGTACGTTTTAAAAAAGTGTGCTGGGATTACAGCTGTAATATGTGATTAGAATCAAAGTTTTTGTACTGAAAGACACACCCCAGCTTCCAGGTCTTCAGTTTTGCCCATCAGATCATCCAGTCTTTCTCCACGGGCCAAGATCCGATCGACATTCTGGGTCATAATATCCTTGACCCCATCCACTTGAGACTGCAGAGATTGAACTTGATTCACATCCGGTGTAGACTCTCCTTCTCTTGGTTCCTGCAATGAGAAGAATAAAAAAACAAAACATGATCAAAATAGCTCTAAGAAAACATGAAAAGTTATTTTGGCCAAAAGCCAATAAACCTAAGTTTAAAACAAAAAACACACTTAGGTATATAAGCTTATCAAAAACATATGACTAGTATGTTTTTAAAATAATCTCAAAAGTGACCCTGGACCAGCCATAATGGTCTTTTTTATTGACAATGTATACATAATCTGAAAGCGGAATAAATAAGCTTTCCATTGATGTATTGTTTGTTATGAAATGACAATATTTGGTCGTGATATAACTATTTGAATATCTGGATTCTGAGGGTGCTAAAAAAATCTAAATATTGAGAAAACCGCCTTTAAAGTTGTCCAAATGAAGTTCTTAGCAATGCATGTAATATTATTCAAAAATTAAGTTTTGATATATTTAGAGTAGGAAATTTACAAATGATCTTCATGGAACATGATCTTTACTTAATATCCTAATGATTTTTGGCATAAAATGTATTGTTGGCACAAATATGTAATTAATGATTTGATTGACAGCAGTGGTTCTTGAGGCAAAGATATTCAATATGAAGAGATCTAAAATATGACATGAATGTATGCATGAAACACTGTCTAAAATATAATAATTTACACACACATAAAATGTGAAAACATCAAAACCTTGTTTTTTTTAAATGCATGAATATACGGAGAGCTACATTTAATCAGTCTGATATAATAAAATTCTTGATTTAAGCAATTAAAAACATACAGTAAGGCTGTTATACAGTGCTGCCCATTTCTGTATTCAATAAAACATTAATCTACATTATATGAAAAACTGTGCACAGTATGTGAGATCATGTGTGATATTGACAAAAGCGATGAAACAAGATAGCTTTTCACATTCACACCTCAAAACATTCACACCTCAAAACAAGTACTGTACCACTGCTAAACGCAGCACAAAACCCCTTAATTACCATATTTTACATTGTTCAATTTGCCATTGGAGTACTTTTCCCCATGTTTAGCCACGTTAAACACCTTGAAGTCCTCTTGCACTGCTGAAACTTCATAAACAAAAGGTGTTACCAGGAAACCAAAAGCAATGCTGCATGACTACCTGTCCAACCCTTTCTATTCTAGTCTCTGGCTGAATGTTTTGGTGTCACAAGGCCTTCAGTATGGCTGAAAGCTATTAGGTAACATTGGATACTGATGGCCTGAAGTACCATTATTGTGGCAAAATGGGGCCATGTGATATCTTTTACAACAATGTGATGACAACAACATAATACAAAGTAAAAATGTACCCATCTTCTCCCTCTAATACCAGCAGCCAAATGTTTTCAAGATCAAACATCACAATTTCAAACCATCAGTTCTTCAAAATACTGTCGAAGAACGACATTTAAACCACATTCCCACAAAAGACACAGAGGATGTCTTATATTGTGGTACTGTTGAAATTTACACACACACACACACACACAAAAGGTCTACTGTTGATCAAGTCAAGCCAGCATTGCGGATCTCACACTTATACTTCACTTCAACAGTCAAAGGCGACGTGTGATGTGATCAGCATATTTGTAAACTCTAGTTAGAATGTATTTCAATTGATTAAATGTCATAAGTGTTGAGCTCAACAGTTGGTTGTCATTTAAAGCGGTTATGCTTCACAGCTCAAGGTAAATTGAATCTGTCTGTGTAAACAAATCTGTACAAGAAAGTTGCAATGCAAATCGGATGAAGCTTACGTACAAAAGTATTATCTAAACAGCACATTTGTTTCAGAAATATCAACCAAATTATCGACGTTAACTCACAACAGGAACGTAGAAATAAGTATAACTTGAAAAACGAGCTTCGCCCTGTTTTGAGTGCGTCAACACACATCAACCGGTAAAACAAAACGTTCTGCTCTAGCGTAACATTTCTACTACTAAAAATAATATAATTTACACGGACACAGATAGGAACCGAGTCTACACGGCAGATTAGTTCGTTTTCAATTGAATAAGCGATGCAACAACAAGAAGCACCTGTTGACTATTGTTCATCTCGTAACTTACCGTACTATTTTGATCAGCCAACCCCATGGTTTCACTGTTTGGTGTTTTAAATTCGTCCACGTAAAAAGAACAATTAAACTTTATTCTTTGGAGTTAAAATGTTTGTAACTGTTTCTTCGAATGACCGACAGATGTAAACCGCGTCAACACTTCCTGGTCTTAATTCAGTCCTTTCCTCCATCGAAGGAGTTGGCTTTAGTCCACCTCTAGCGTCACCTCCCATAACATCATGTAGAGGACGCTGGATTCATGACGCAGAAACACCGGTCAGGTGAGAGCGCGGAGACTCTTATCAGCCCTCAACATTTCTGCACCTCAGGAATGACAGGATTGTTCTCGTAAAGCCGGACAGACCAGTGAGTCAACTGGACTTTTCAAAAATAAAAACATTACAACTTATTTGTGAACTGCCCCCCACCCCATGTTTATGTCATGATAGTTTGTTTTTAAAGTAGTCTTAATATTTTAGGGCAAAACGATTAAACAAAACTATTTTCTTCCGCCAATGTAACAATTGGCTCCACCTGAATGCCTCAAGCATTACATGTATTCATGTCGAGCAGTATACCATTCCAAAATGGCTTCGTACTAGAAAATAATACATAAACAGATTAACTATTCAATACTTTGATAAGTTTTATTTTTTAAAATCAGATGTAGAACAAAAATCGAAAACAAAACCAAGTCATAAAATGAAGTTTTACAATTTATATAAAACATTTTTTAAAATAGACACAGACAATAGTAACTTCATATTTACTATCACTGTAAAAAAGTTATCAAAACAGTTCAATCTTAAAAGCAATCATATTTTTCATGCACTGCAACCCATGTTTTTGAGCTTTCAGTTTTGTACAAACACTTAACATGATCCTGACATCATCCTTCTCTTGACTATACTGTTTTGGCCCCACATAGGTATTTTAAATTACAAAGAACATAAGAAACTGCATTTACATTTTGATACAATTAAAGACTTTTATATAAAAGATCTGTATCAGTTTTCAGTGGCCTTGTTTAATGATGATATCGGTCATGCTGTCAATCTTGTACAGCTCCAAATTCTGTTGATGGAAAGAAGAGCTTTTAGATTTACAGCAATCAAGTGTTGTGATCATTCAGGAGATCACAAATATTTAAAAACATGTTTCCTCATGTAAGCTACAAATTATTCAATGCATTCTAATAATGCAAGACACATAACTATAAACAAAAGACAATATGTTATTATTAAATCGACAACAGACCTCCATCTAGATTTTTTTTTTTTAAATCATTCCATATAACAGAGTACCCACTTTCTCATTAGCCAAGTGCAGAAGGGCCACAAAAGCCAACGGTACTGAGAGATTGCTAGCCATGTTTGAGGGAAGCCTAGGGGAAAGAGAAAAGAAGAGTTTATGTTCAGTAAATGCAAGAAAAATGTCAATCCTTAGTATTTCTTCCATGAGCTAGAACAGTGAAAACACATAGCACCGAGTTTAAACAAAAACTGTACCTTTGTACAAGATTCCTGACAGACTGGCTGAATGATTTTTCTCCAGGTACTTCTGTCGTTGTTTCCTCACTGTCAACCTGCTAGAAATGGTCATTTAAATAATAACAAAAAGTTCTAAACTTAACTAAAACACACTGAAAAATAAAAATAAAAGAGCTTTAATAAGCCCAGAAAGTTACAATTACAAACCTTTGCTGTTTTTTCAGGACTCTCTGTTAGGAGACCCCACATAGTGGTCTTCAGCTTCTTCATGTCCATCTTTTTGGCCATCTTGGCATAGTTTATCTCAATAGTGTTTACCTAGAGCAAACAGTAAATACAATTAATTAATGGGTTATCCATCCAACACATTTGAAATAAAAACAAATAATGTAGTGTAGTAGCCCAACATCTCTACTCTCAACTTACCTTGTGAGGCTCAGGGACGAGACAGTCCTCTCCGTATGTAGAGATGTCCTCTGTGTTCAGAGAGAAAGGGGTCGGTCGGTCTGTTTGGTAGTCATTGGATCCAAAGCCTTCAGCATCCTCACTGTCCCCTTCCTGTTCACAAAAACCATCGTTAAACAGACCATCTTCACGACCACCTATGACATGTAACAGTAGTGTGTGGTCTACCTGAAGACCAGGACAGAAGTTGGCTGTGTCATTGGCGTTGTTGTAGTCATACTCTACATCCTGACCCAGCTCTCCTGATAATCTTTTCTTTCCTTCTGCGCTGAGCTGGAGGGAGAAAATAATCAGTCATATTTGTAAGCTGAACAAAAATTGGCAGTCAATCTCCTGAACAGCATTCTTCTAATGTTATTTTAGATGTGCCACAACCAATATTATGTAGGGTACACAGCAATGCAGACAGGAGTATAAAACATTCAAGCACTTACTATGTTGGAGGGTTTGAGGCTGAGCTGTGACAGGTTACTGGGTGGATACTGGAAGTCTGCTGGAAGTGTGGTTTTCTTATTGCTGGTGTTCAAAGCTGATTTACTAATAGTGGTTGCTGCCTGAAAATAATCATATCATTGTCACTTTGTCGCCAAGTAATCTGCTGCTTACTTGTACAAGCTTTTGCTAGAGGGTTTAAATTGCATAGTATGAATTGCTGTTATAAAATGTTTTGTCCGTTATGGAAGTCATGAAAAGACATATGACAATTAGCAAATGCAAACTTACTCTAGTTGTCCGAAAGTAATTATGAAAGTTGATATCTCCCTTAAAGTCAATTACGAGAGGATTCTTTGGTGCTCGTTTCCGAGGTTCATTGTCTGGTTTATGATCCTCTAGACAGGATAAAATATAAATTGGGTGAAAAAAGGCTCAAAGAAAAGCAAGAAATTAAGAAAGTGATCAAATCCACTCAGTATTTAGTGTAGTTAAACACTCCTAGCTTTAATCTAGTACTTACGCTTATGTCCAGGTTTGAAGAGCCAGTAGCCAGGTCCAACCCAGGTGGCCATGGTCCTGGGACTGAAGTACGAGTACTCTCTGGGCTGATCAGACAACTGCAGACACATGGTGGCAATATCCACCTCGCCAATAGGAATAACGCCCCTGTTAATAACACAAATACGCCTTACAGTGAATAGGCATAACAAAACAGTACAGAATAAATTTTGATGTAAATGAAATGGGTTAATCTGAAAAGTCAGAGACGTAAAATACAACATAAATCGTAGCAGCTAAGGTAAGGATGAGCTTAGGTTTCATGTCTAAATAAGTGAAAATGCACAATATCAAACTGTCTGTAACTTATTCACACATTGTGAATAGTGTGTGAAACAGTCGGTTTGCATACAACAATTACCAAAAATTTGGTGTCAAAAACATTTGTAAGCACTAACCGTCCTTTCTGAGGGCTCTTTGAACAAGCTTCTCGGTGCTCCTTAAACTCCTCACAGTCTCCCGGTCTGCCCTCATCCACATCTACATCTGCATCAAAATTATCCCCAAAATCTGGACCCACATCCTCTTCTGGCTCAATGTCTGCATTGACATCGAATGCGTGCTCTCCCTGCTTCATATTCTCAAGAAGCTGGTTGAGGTTTGTGGTCTATATTAACAATAAGAATGAGAGAATCACATCAGTTTAAAACAATAGCACACTGTACATTTAAAAATATATGTATACTTTTTCCAGCAAGGATGCATTATATTGATCAAAAGTGACAGTGAAGACATACATAGCGTTACAAAATAATTAAAAAGAAAATGCTGTTGTTTTGAATTTCATCAGAGAAATCTGGAATAGAAAAAGTATCCAAGAAAAAAAGATTCTAAACTGTCTCACCTGTTCAGGAGTCCATCTTGTAAAGGAGAAATCTTCTAATGATGGACAAATTGATCTGTCCTCTAGAGTCTTTAAATGACCTGGAAGAATTTAAATGAATTAAAAAGTGTGGTCATACCTCACAACACACGCAGAAACATTTAGGCTATGAATACAGATTATTACTTAGTAAACCCAGGACTAAACGGCTCCATGACTTTGAACGGAGTGTGATATGTAAAGCCAGTTTACCTATAAACGGTGAGGCAGGAACATGCTGACGGGGCACCTGCACAGGAGGCAGTTGTGACTTCAGCAAGGTCATATGTGAAGGGAAACGCAGCTCACAGCGACTGTCTTCACTGAACAGCACAGAGAGGAACACTCCTGCTGTACTGTTCTCGTCGAAGGAAGCGGCCATTCTCTGGAACATGGGGTCCACCTGTGCAAAAGAATGTTTTAGGTCTTCCTAGATTATGTCCCCTTCAAAAATGCTTAGGATCTTCACTCAATATTTTGGGAACATTTTAGTTGTATTGCTGTCTATGCAAGGTATGAGAGATCTCGTTTGATTTCATCAAAAATATCTTAATTTGTGTTCCGAAGATGAATGAAGGTCTTCCGGGTTTGGAATGACATGAGGGTGAGTAATTAATGACAGAATTTGTATTTGTGGGTGAACTATCCCTTCATAGCATGATTATCTATGAAGCCACTTTGAATATTAGAGTATTGTGAGAAGTGCCATCCAAATGAATTTGACTTGTCTTCACTTTAGTCATATTATTCACCTCACACTTCATCTCCGATTCAGAGAGATTGATGTTACTGAGGTTCTGCTCCACGGTCTTCTTCTGAGGTCTTTTCTTAGTCTGTTTAGCAGCCACCTTCTCACCCTGACCACCCTCTGCTACCTCAGCCTCCTCCTCGCCATCTTGACCTGGAATGAGATGAGAAATTATGAATACTGTGCAGGATCCTAGGCCAGAGCATGACACCATTCATCCACCAGGAAGACAGCTACCATCTAACCCACTCCGACCAATCCAACATACAGCAAAAATAATCCTGTTATCGAACAATATCCCATGATTCGAACAAATACTCACTCTCTCTTGGTTTGGTCTCAGATCCCAAGCCTCCTAGAACTCTGTAAGCATCAGCGTGGACTGCATCCACCCTCACTGCGTAGATTTTTGTGCTGGCATCCAGGGTCCCAGCTGCCACCTAGATCAACCCACCGACAATATTGATTTTATACAATATTGATTTGATAATGCATTTAAACTGGTGCTCAATAAAAATTATGCTAGTTTCTACCTTGAAGTTGAGCTCGGAGTCTTTCTGCTTAAGAATGTCTGCCATGTAATCAATGAGGTGTAGACCAAATGCATTCTTTGTGGTAATTTTCTGTAAAAAAAAAAGACAACAAGTAATAGTGCTGTTGCATTTCAACTGCACACAAAGCAGTAAAGTTTCAAGTAAAAAGTCTAGCAGTTCAAGATTAATCGCTTTATGTACTCCCAATTGTAAGTCGCTTTGGATATAAGCGTCTGCTAAATGACTAAATGTAAAGTACAGCATACGTAAATATCAACTCACATTTTCAGTGGAGAGCTTGATGCAGGTAGAATAATGCTCAGATATCTGTGCGGATGACAGTTTAGGGACAGCAGCAGGTGTGCCTGCAGTACTATGGTAAAGAGAAAAAAACAAGTTTGTATTCTGTGCTAGCTTTTTTTCATTTTACAGCTGAACACCGGGTTTTAACTCACCTGTGGCTACCGGCCTCGTTAATGGAGGAGTCGGTCACTCCGTGAAGGTCGATGACCTTGGATCTGCGTCTTTGACGTCTCTCCTGTTCATCATCGTTTCTCTGGATATTATCCAGCAGAGGTGTGCTGGTGGCCGACAGCACGGCTTTGTGTCCAAATGCCGGTGAGGACCACTGTAGTGGCCGGGATGTCGGGGTACTGAAAGCGCTCATAACGAAACTATGGAACAATAATAATGTTATGCATCAATACATCACCATGTAGCGTTTTCACCAAGTAACTTACAGTCTGCTCAACAGTAACGTTACAGTTAGCTGGCAAACTCCAGAGACCTCGCTATGTAACGTTCATTAACAATTAACTTAAACAACTGCAAGTAACATTTATTTAGCTGATTTAGATAAGAACGACTAGATAACAAACATATCCACAATATATACTTTATATGAAGTCAGACGTTTATAAACCTAAAGCGAATTCATACATGCAAACGCTTCAGTTTCAGAATTCAATAAACCATTTTTGAACCATTCTTAGCTAACGTAACGTTAGCTAGCTAGCGCTAAGCACGCTTCTAAATAAGAACGAGATTACAATTATAAACTGTGGCTTTGAAAACGTACTTCAGATAAAGTACAAACAACAAGCGTTCAAATTACCTGCGATTATCTGATGATTTGTAAGCCGTACAACCGATCCAAACTTTCTTTATTCCGTCTGTTTAGACAACCATTTGAAAATTAGCGCCGAACGGTTACACGCGTCATCAGTGATGTCATACGTACAGACGTAAACGTCAGATTTTGCGCAAAATACTAAATACTTTCATTTTATTCCACAATAACGGTCGATACAATGCATATTTTATTTGAGTACACTTATTTGATTAAACATCATGCATTAAAAGTTAAACATGTGAATTAGAAAAATATAGCTTGTAATTCCATTTAACAAATCACTTTTGTTAAGTTATATTTATTTTAAGAAGTTAATATTGGAATTAATTAGTAAAGGCAATATGAAAAAGCAGCATCCTACCAAACTCGGTGACCGTTGTTGACGAATTTCTCATTGTCCGCTAGATGGCAGTAAATTAGTTTCTGTCAATTCTGTACATTGTTCCCTGTGATTAAACTGAATGATTCGAGTGTCAATCAGACATAATTAAAAATACAAACAAAATAACAATAAGCTCGGTAAGTTTCCAGTCTGGCTCTGGAGGTCATCTAGTTGCTTTGCTGAAAACATCACTATTACTCATACACTACCCCGGTTTCACAGACGAGACTTAAACCTAGTCCTAGACTAAAATGTAAATCTGAGCAACTGAAAGCAACTTCCACTGACTGCTCTTAAAACAGGTCAGTGTCATTGTTTTGTCTTAAGATGCACACCAGTAATGCTTTTTTTCTAAGGCATGTTTATAAAAATTACTTAAATGTCCTAACTGAACTATAGCCTAATCCTGGTTTAGGCTGTAAACCCTGTCTATGAAACCGGGCCATAGAGTAGCCTAAATTTAAGGCCAAGTTTCATAAGAGAAACGCACATAACATTCTATTTGTATTTGTTTGATGCACCTAAATATTCAAAGGTTGTGTTATGCTTTTGATCTTTAGATTAGCCTATTTATATTACATGGTAGGATAAAATGGGGAAGAAATCCCAGTAAAAGTGATTAGTTTGAAAGGCAAATTCAATTCATATTAATATTTAATGCCCATTTATAATTAAAAATATATCATAATAAGAACACCGTGAATGCAAATTGAATTATTTAAATTAAGTAGCCTATAGGGTTTAATGAAAAGTGAAGCTCTATAATAACCTCATTATTTACAATAAGTATTGCATTTAAAAATAATAATACTAGTAACACTTGGGGCCAGCATTGCCAATTCTGGGGAGAGTCAGACATTTAAACCCACGGGTCTTATTTATTGTTTGCTAAAATAAAAACTATAAATGTACAAATGTGTCCACAATTCCTTCATAAACAAAGAGACACACACAAACCTCATTCAGCATAATACAAGGTCATAGATCACTGTTTACCAGAGACACAAAATTAGATCAATTAACCTCAAATCTGTTTCGACTGACTAAATCTAACAAATGTTGACATTTGGATGAAATGTCAAAATTAAAAATAGCATAGCCATTTATCAAAAGTGTTGAGATAAGATTATGTGCCGCCTATGGTCAAGAGACAAAAAAACAACTTTTATACCATGGGGGGCATCTTACTCTATTCTATTCTATTCTATTCTATTCTATTCTATTCTATTCTATTCTATTCTATTCTATGTTGAATGTAAATTAATCATGGCTATTGGTGTTATAGAAGTGACCACAAGGATTCAATTTAAAAGGACAGCTGTGTAAAGATGAGAAATATGAACAGAATTTTCATTAAAAAAAATCTTTTATTGGATTGAAGTCCTGGATAAAAGCCAAACTCCTCCGTTTACCTCTATTTAACAGCAGAGTAGATGAAAGAGGTTTATCTATATATTGCACCTTGAGGTCTGCGTTGGTAACCTGCCTGGATAAGAGGCAAATACCTGCAGTGTGATCACTGATATATTTTAAATGGATTGCTGGAGGATTCGGTTGAATCATCAAGAGAATATCTTCCTCCAAAACGGGAAACCAAATAGCCAAGAGAGGGAGCAAGTGTGCACATGACCAATGTATATCATTAACTATGGCATTTACCCACGTTAAATGTCGATAAGGCAAGCTGGTGGGGTTAATCGTGAATGAGTTTGCAGATAATGGGCCCACTTACCCCAATATATAAACATAACCAGATCTGCTTTGTGAAATAATGCGGATTTGGCTTTTCTTTCCTTGCTTGTGTTTTTTTTTGTCAGCCTCTCTGTCTCTTGTTTTCTTCCAATTTCCTTCTTCCTTCCTTCACATAGAACCATATAATATCATACAGGAAACTCTCTTTCATGTAAGCTTTAATGGCCTAAAGAGCTTATTTTAACCTTAAAATCAGCTGATGTGTTTTGAAGCAAAGCATGAGCTGCTAGCATTGACTGGTGTCAACACCGCTTCACGCCACAGAGACCCAACTCCTGCAGTCCTGCAGATAAAGATACACATTGATTTTATTTGACTGTGAATACCTTGAGGAGAGAAAGGAGCCTGGAGGTCTTTCCTTTCTGAGTCAGCTGGTGGTGACCTCTGGTCAGCTTGTGTGATTGACACATTCATTATACTGCATATGTTGCCACTGCAAATCTATAAGGATAAACACTGCACATCTATTAATGCAGGAACTGACGATGAGACCACAAAAGAGTTACAGGGTGAATCAAGGCTAACAAGGTTTTTCACAGTGCTAAAATAGTCACTTTAGAGTGACAGAAACAAACTTAAAGGCAGTCACAGCAGGAAGAAGAAGATGAAGGCCTTGAACTCCAGAGTTACAGCAGGCAGGATTTTATTTTCACCATTCTAGTTGAGTAATCCTCTGGTTAAAGGTTCAAATGGCATGGAAGATATTTCAGAAATGTTTATGATTGGCATTGTCCTCTTCTGACACTGCCTTCAGTTAGGAAGAGAACGAGATGGCCTTGAATTTGGTATTTGATGTATTTTGGTATTTGAAGTCTTAATCAAATGAAATGTTTTGATATCCACAGTTTAACCTGCTGTAAATATCTTTATATTCCCTGCTTAGCACAGTGCCAGTTATTTAAAAACACGGACATGCTATTCTGTTTATGTAGAGTTACGGACAGAGATCTTGACAATATAATGGATCATTCTAAAACGTATATTAATTACATAATAAATAATTACTATATTGTTGTTTCTTTATTCTGGCTTCAGTAATTTCCTAAACAGTAATTTCCTGCTCTACTAGTTTGTTCTCTGAAGAGTTTCTGGGAAAGAAAACAAAAACACTGAATGGGAAGGAAAGGCTGGACTGAATTACTTTGAATAAATTAGGAGGATCATGTAGCTTACAGTTGTTGTTTTATGAGCTATATACAGGTATATCTAAATAAAATGTGTGGTGGACAGACTTTATTCGTCCCAGTAAAGCATTTACTGCCATTTTTATTTCTTATTCATTATAGTCTCATCTGACAACGTTTCCTTTTTAAGTATGTTCATTTTGATCTGCATGACTTTGCCAGTCTTTACTGAGATAAAGAACACAGCAGCCTATTCATTGCAAAAGCTCTGGAGGTTTCTCATCTGTGATTTTCCTCTCAGGTGAGGGTTACATCTTGATTTCAGCAGGTTCTTCTACTGTGTGCAGAGTTTGTCCCACTAATCAGCAAGAGTCAGGTTATATCAGACAATTTGATCGTCTCAGGCCTGATATTATTGAACCACGCTGAGCTACAGATGAGCTCTGTTTTAAGCATTGAACCAAATGAAAGATGTTACATTTTCCAGTTTCTAATTTACATTTGAAAAATATTGCTCTAAAAATGTACATAACTTCAGTAAAGTTTAACACTGAAAATGGTTTTAGTTTAATGTTCTATATGAAGACAAAGGTGTTGATGATAAAACTGTTTTACAATACTGTAAAGGTTCCAACCAAAACATCAATATTCCTACAATATTTCTATTGCATTTCTACTGTTTACTGTTTGTTCTACTGTTTTACCACAAATAATAACTCAATATTTATACAATTTTACCATTCATAACTATTTTATCATGCAAAAAGCCAATATACTTATTATTTCAGTAATCTACCGTATGTCTTTGTCAAGATTATAGTCACTTTTAATAAATGGCCTAAAAGTTAACTTTTAAGATTTTTTATAAACCGTGTAAGAGTAGAACAACCTGAAAATAGTTTTATTAAAATGTCTTTTATTATGTTTTATCATTAATACTATGACATATTCTAGCTATAGTAGCTTTATTTTAAATATGAAAGATACTTGTTGATGGATTTTATTTTCAAGTTTAGTGAATGACTGTGTTTTACTGTGAGAAAACCTTTGAAAAATCATAGAAATGCTTCACCACAATAGTCAGTTATTTCAGTCAGGCTTTTGTAGCTTTGGATGGGTAGTAATTCAGGTTCATTCAGCTCTCATCTTGCTCTCATTTCTACTTTAGTCAAAGGAAATGGAATTCAGTTTTGGTTAATAGAAATCCAGGTTGAGGGAGGATCTCTCTGCGTTATGTCCTCCTTCTTGACCTATAGGTTGATGGGATGGCGTGTGCTTTTTGGGACGAAATGACACATGCAGACATATAAGCACACGTGCACTCTCTATTTCTTATCCTTTTCCATTTCTTTTCATGTATCTATTCAATGCATATAAGACTCGGTCGGTCTACAGGATATTTCCTTTCTGTACAGACACACTTCTCTTAATCTCGTATTCTCACTTTCCCCTTTACTTATGAATTCATAACGTGGGTCTGGATATTAATGTGAAAATATTGCAACTAAATTGGAGACATTTAGGCCTCCTCCACATGAATGCAATCACTTCATCTGCTGCCATCCGCCCACTCTTTTTCATTTTGTCCCCAATTCTCTGCCATTCTCCTCTTTGTCTCTATTTATTTCCTCCACCTTACAAAAGTCCTTCCAGACTTTATACAGTAGTTATCTAAAATAATAATCAACGTATAATAACCAAATTAGATTCACTGCATTAAATGTTTACTGCATTATGCAGTTTAAATTATTAACTGGATTATTTTAAACCTCTAAATCCGATGAGAGGGGATGTTATAAAGGGTTAAATAAATTATTACTCAACTTTGAAACTATGCTACTAATTCACACAATCCTGACAACACCACACGGAAATTAACACCCGGGAAAAACCCACAGGCCCACAGGTTCACCTTCTCACAAAATGACCCAGAGACATGAATACTTTGTATAAAAGTAACAAATCTTTATTAAACAATTGCTCAATTAAAATGAATCTTGTTCAATAAGAAAGATTATGGACAGCAAATGCAACAGACTGCCATGAAATGCATACAAAAAAACAACAATAACAAAAAAAGAGCAGGGGCTTCGCAATAGGGAGGTGGCTAGACAAGGGGCTTCAATAAGGCCCGTACTACTGAAAACCCACACGTGCACAAAACCACACTTACACACCCCAGGAAATTCACTGCAAATACACACCACTTTGATGAAGAGAGCTCTTTCTGCCTTCTCCAAGCCCCAGCTCCCACAAAAGACAAAGAAGAGAAAGAAATTAAGCCGACAATTAAAGCACAAGTGACACCAGCAACCTTGTTGCCACAAAACTAAAGTAATAAAGGGAAGAAATATTATTAAATACCAAACTAAATTCTTGACTGCAAAACAAACATTAATAATGCAACAAGCTTAAATGCAAACAAAATAATGAAATGCAAATCCAAAAGTAATGAATGCAAACCAAAAACATGAATGAACTGCAAACACAAACACAAACACAAACACACACACACACACACACACACACACACACACACACACACACACACACACACACACACAAACACAAACACACACACACACACACAAAACCATCCCTTCAAACAAAACAAATTAACGGATACAAGCCAATCATATAAATTGACTGCAAATAAGACTTAAATGCAAAACATATATTAAAGCAAAATAACTAATGAATGCAAACCAAACAAATAAACAAAAGACTTGCATGCAAATCATACATTAAAGCAAGACAAATCAATGAATGCCAAACATAATAGTAAATAAAAAAAAAACAGATTAATTACAGTTTTTCTCAATTGTTTACACACAAATTCTGGTACTTGAGACACAATGACCACAACATGTAACTCATTCACCAACCCCCTGAACCAATTCTGCTAAACTTCAAGCACAGTTCCTGCTTTACACTCAAATTGCAGTTCTAAAACACACTTTTTTCAAAACACTACACACAATTCTCTGCTTTTGGCACAATTTTCATGCAGAAAATATCTTGTTTTCACAAGGAACACACTGCCATTCAAATATGCACACTGACTCATCACAAGGGCAAACACCCATCACACAGTTTTACAATTAGCAATCAGAGCTTTAGCATAAAAGGGCAACAGGTGAGCTCTTCTGTTTTGGAGCAATGGATGCCAACATTGGAAACAGAGGCAGAGCCAGAGGAGTGAGAGTAAGAGGAGGAGGACGGGGAGGACGAGGACGAGGAAGGCCAAGGACCGTAATCTCTGATGAGATCCGAGCCACTTTAGTTGATCATGTGGTCAACCATGGTCTAACAATGTGGGAGGCTGGGCAAAGAGTACAGCCACATTTGAGCAGGTACACTGTAGCATCCATCATCCGGACTTTCCGAAATGAGAATAGGTAAGAAATCTACTCACTAGAAAATTGCAGTACTGCATATCAATACAGTACTCAATGAGTACAGTAGTACAGTATTGCCTGTGGACTGTTCTGTAGGACTGTAAAAATACTGTAAAGTATGTTTCAAGTATTTAGGAAATGTATACCTTCTTGTATTTACAGTATTTTACTATTTGTTTGGCAGAACTGAAAGATTACCAACACAAGGTGGTCGGGAACGTGTTCTGTCTCCTGAACAGGAAACTGAAATCATGAACATGGTCCTAGAAAACAACGCCATAACATTACGGCAAATACAAAGAAAAATATTAGAAAACAATGACATGTTTCAAAATATTGATAGGGTAAGCTTATCAACACTAGACCGTGTCTTGCGCAGAAATCATCTCAGGATGAAGCAGGTCTACAGGGTGCCATTTGAACGCAATTCAGAAAGAGTCAAAGAATTGCGATATAACTATGTGCAAGTGAGTCCCACAATTGATGCATACTCTCAACACTGTATACAGTAAATTCTTCTGTTGTTTTGTATGTAGTGTATGTGCAACTTTGTGTTGGTTAGGAATGGGATGTACACTGTGTACATTGTTTTATGGAAAAATAAAATAAAATGTTACCGTGTATTTGTGTGTTCTGAGTATAAAACAATATTCTCAAATATTTTACAACACACTTATGTTTGTACTGTCTGTAGTAAGTGTAACACTGAACCAAAAAAGGCCTAAGTCATTATGATGAATGGAGAAGAAGTGTTTACATTCATCATAGTGTTTTACATTGAGGACATCAGTGTTCAGCTGGTTCTTATAAATGTCTATACATATGATGGTTTGTGTGTGTCATTTGAAAACAAAATCCCATTTTGAGAAGAAATAACATTGTTTTGAATGTAAAGTTTCATTTTGCAGGAGAATTGAGGGGTTTTGCCCATTGTGTGTGTTTTTTTGGGATTTGTGTGTAGAGTTCTGAGAATATGAGGCATGCTTTCAGAAAATGTGTATAAACAATTGAGAAAAACGGTAACATGTAAAAGCAAAACAGCAGTGTTGAAATTGTTAGCCATGCTGTAGTCCCTGCTTTAAGCCGTGCAGAGCCGGGAGCACAAAAGCAGGCACGCTCACAGGATGGTTTAAACACCTAGGCAGGGTGCGAACTATGAGGAGCACACACACACACACACACACACTCATGTTTGTTTTTGTGAATTGCGGGGACATTCCATGGGCGTAATGGTTTTTGTACTGTACAAACCATATTTTTTATCGCCCGGCCCCTACACCAACCCTACACCTAAACCTACCCCTTACAGGAAACTTTGGGCGTTTTAACTTTCTCAAAAAAAAAAAATTGATTTTATAAGTCTTTTGAAATAACATTAATCACCTTCTCTTTGTAATTTCTATGTCGTACCCATGTCATTATACAAATTTGTGTCCTCATATGTCACAAAAACAAGCGAACACACACACACACACACACACACAGACACACAGTTTCTTATGTCACTGAGGCCTTCATTATTACAATTATCTCATGTCCTTTAGATTTCAGGGTTATTTTAATAACTAATGTCCTCATAGTGAGAGCAATTATGTAATTCTAGCTACTAATTGCATGTAAGGGTTAGAGACTAGGAATGCATTACTAGAGACTCACTGGAAGGATGCACTAAATCAGAGGTGTAGGGGACACCCCGTCCCGCTCCTGCCTTGACTGATAGCTCAGAAAACGCTTTGTGAGAGCCGAGAGCAGATGAATACTGATGGATGGTAGGGACACTGTGAGGAGTCTGCCACAGACACACTGCCACCTTATATCTGCCAAACACCGGCAAAATCCAAACGCGAGCTCCCAAAAAATGACCTAGGCAACAGGACCAGCCTCAGCATCCTAATTTTCCATCCTGAAATTCTTATTTGAAGTCTCTTTGATTAACTTCAGTAAGAGCTTTTCTGTTGCACTTCAACACGCATGTTTCTTGTTTTAGCTCAGGTTTGGATGCAATCGATTCACTCCCTCATGTGAAGGAGCCTTTGAAAGTGTTTATTGTATCCCATCATCCACCACAACCGGCTTGCCAAAGTAAAATCTAAACAAATCAGCCCTGCTTAGTCTATTGATTAATGCAGTAACATGTCAAGGTGGATCTGGGGTTTCTCATTACTTTTAGTGCTATATTTTAAATGCAGGCAAATATGGAAAGCCAAATAAACATAATTCAGTTTTAGATATTTTACAAACAGAAATGTAAATGTGAACATAACAATGAGGACTGCAGACGTCAATCAAGCCCTACGAGACAAGAACTTTTAAGATAAACATACATTTTTATGACTTGTTTTTAGAGATAATATTTGGTTGCTATGATTCCTTGTTTAATTTTATGTTTCTATGTATCTCTTTGTTTTCCAGCCTCATGGAAATCATCACAGTTAAAACACAAAGTTTATAAAACTGTTTCTTTAAACACAGTGTTTTTATTAGGATCTATTAGAGCTTCATCTTGAATATTTTATCTATTTAAAAAAGGTAAATGTCTCAACAAATTAGTAAATACCTGTGTTAAATAGTGCCCATACTAACCAGTGTTGTTTTACTGGCTATTTTTTAAAAGCTTTGAATGTGGGCTTAAAATAATATATTATTTAATGCAATTCTGGAATTTTTTTATTAATTTTGTTTAATTTTTTATGACAAGTTGAGTCTCTGTGCCGTCTCTTAATCTTTCATGCAGATATAATGGCACATTATCTTTGTGCGTGCTCAGATGAAGAACTTCATCTTCAAGACATTTGATATGTTCTTTTATCTTTAATCTCCTCAGAAAGCAATAAATCTTTCAGCACAATAATAAAGTGTCTCGTTTAGTTATCATTTCTGCATGATTTGACTATTTACATGCACATTATTAATTGTCAGACGGCATTCACAACAGGTTGATCATGCACACATTTCAGTTTTGGTTAAATCTACATTTTATCAGGAACTCGAAAGTTAACAAAATTCATTTTAGTATATTGAAAAGCATGATTTCAGCATAGAAAAGGTTGTGCACAGATTCTATGCAATATATGTGTGCTTAAGCTACTATACACCTAGTGAATGAGACCCACGTTTTAAGTAAACAAGTGGATTGGCACTGCATAATTATGCGCAAAGAGACGCTTTAAATTGGTATCTGATTAAGAAGTTACAATCAGCTGGAGGGAAATGGAAAATAAGAAAGTATGGATTTGGCTTTTGCAGTCAAATAACAAAGGGAGCAAAGAAAGTAAAAGAGAAAAGAGAGAGAGAGAGAGAGATGAATGGGGACTTTTGTGTAGTTATAGTAACATTTGTGATGGTGTAGCACTTAGAGGGAACACCTGCTGCATTCATACATCGAGGCATCCAACCATGATGCTGTCTTTTTGTTCACTCACTCCAATTTTTCCGTCTCTTCTTTTGCCGGTTCCCCCTGAACAAGTATGGATATTTTTCCTTGTTTTTTCTTTTCTGTTGGAGTGAATGTCAGAGAGATGTGTGTAAATCTGAGAGTGTGTGCACACTCCACCATGACACACTCAGTAGTCCGAGTAATAGCATGGTGACCATGAAAGTCAGGACATGACGACATTGACTGAAAAGCCCCTAGAGGCAGCCGATTAACCTCAATGCAGATCATTCTATTCACAAAACAAAGAAGGCTGGTTAATGCAAACTCAGTGTAAATGGTGTTAAGGAATGATACAGACTTGAATCCTGATGACAAAGATGTAAAAGGAAAGACTGAGTACATTTACATCCACACCAATACACCAATAACTAAATCTAAGTCTATTGCAATAACCTGTTTACTGGTAAACAACATTTACAACAATTCATTAAAAAATCTAGTTATTAACAAGTGATTATGTCAAAGAAGATGTAGAAGCATCCATGCATTCCATGCAGAGAATTGTTTATTATGTGAGTTGTGATGGTAAATAATGCATTAAAAACCCAGAGTATTCCAAGATGTCAGTGATCAAATTATACAGACACAAGTTTCTACGTCTGTGTCACATTATGGTCGCATAACATTTGTAATAATTTCTTGGGTCAAGAAGAGTCAGAGTGTACAATATATTTCCTCCTACCCTGCAGTGAAACACTCGCTCTGGTTGGATGCACTTAAAGAAATAGTTCACCCTGAAAATGGGTTCTCATTCTCAGGCCATAAGATACAGATGAGTGTGTTTCTTATTACATCCCCAGACCCTCTGCCGTGAATAGGTGCTATTAAAATGAGACATAAAACAGCCGATAAAAGCATCACAGTAATTTACATGTAATTTACATTATATTTTGTGAGACAATAGGCTGTATGCTTGTAATAATAAATCCATCATAAAGATGTTTTTAACTTAAAAAGTGTCCTCTATCAGAAATATTGCTTTCTCCAGTTAAGTTCTCTAGTCTGGATGCACAGATCAAGCACCGTTTATGCGGAAACTGTATAAAACAGTTCAAAACAAATATGAAGTTTGGCCAAATAAGGTCTTTTCACTGGAGGAACAGCTTAATGATGCATTTGTTTCACAAACACACCGTTTTTAACTTCACAATATGTTCATTGACGGACTGGAGTTATGTGGATTATTGTGATGTTTTTTATCAGCTGTTTGATTCTGACGGCACCCATTCACTGCAGAGGATTGACTAAGTAATGTATTATTCATTGAATAATAGACCTTTCCTGTTTTCATTTTAAAATACTTATATAATTTCACGGCTTTTCCCAAGTGTTTTCAGTTTTCAGAAGATTCGATTAACTAACAGCTTTGCTTTCTCATAACTAATGCATGTCTCTCTTTCTTCCTTGGCCCCAAGATCCTTATTAGCTATGGAAGGTCTGCCGTATCCAGCCTAGCTGACCCCGGACCACCTGCTCCGTAGCTTGCTCTCACTGCTCATCTGTGTGTTTCCCACCAAGCCTGTCGTAATCATAGTACGCAGACTCCACATGACAGACTCTGGCTGACCTCAATTGTCACCACCTCACACTGTGCTGAAGAAGCTACTTTCAAACGGCAACCTTCCAAGATACAAGCTGCTCATAACAGTTCATTTAACAACAGTGAAGGGGTTTTAAATTCATTTTTAATTGCAGACTTAAAATTGCAGACAACTTAACACTTGATAATTACTTGCTTGAGGAGATAATTGAACAGAATTACTCAAAATACACACACAAACTGAACACACTTTCAGTCAGAAAATAGTCTTGAATAGAAGCATTTTCACTTTAAATTAAATCTAAAGTTCTAAAATAGGTTATGAAAACCGTTTTTTGAACTGGTTTAATAAACCATCCAAACGAACAGTTTAGAAGAGTGAGTTGGATTATTGTTGGCAGTAAAGCATTACAGCAGTGAAGTGTTTTAGTGTATGCCTTCTTACTGAATACAGCTTCATCTTTCGTGGTCTACTATCATTTAAACTCCTTATAAGGTTGCTTCCTTACTTTGAACAGTTTTTAGCCACTGTCACTGTTGACTAGAGGTCAATAATTAATTTTCTTTTATAAAAACTCTTTGAGATAAATACTGCTGCAAAATAATATGATGCAGTGTATTGAACTTGTTTAAATAAATAAATAACTCCACTGTGGAGATGTGCTGATACTGCGTTTGGTCTCGTTCTGTATCGAGTATCTAGTCAGTGTCTGCGCTTCCTTGGCCATTTGTTGTGGGTAAAATAAGGAAAGTGTGTTCAAGCTCCAGCAGAAAACAGTGTAAAGAACTACTCTTTGAGAGAAGCAGTCTTTATCAGCGGAAGTGAAAAGCAGCTCGTAAGTGTTTTTACTTGTCTTATAGGTGTTTAGCCCAGTAGTCGTTGCTAGGAAACACTTGTTTTATTTACTGTTTGGAGATGTGCTGATATTGCGTTTGGTCTCGTTCTGTATCGCGTATCTTGTCAGTGTGTCTGCGCTTGCTTGGCCATTTGTTGTGGGAAAAATAAGGAAAGTGTGTCCAGCTGAATTGAATTAGTATTTTGTTAGACGGGTATAAAAAGCTTAGTTTACCGCGGCATTCGTCGCGCGAAGGCCTCCTCCTGTGCAGACCGAAGAGTGTAAAGACCATCGACTCCACCGGGCGACTCCACCGGGCAACTCCACCGGGCAGGATATAAGTATCGCTTTTTATTTCTCCTCTTTCCTTCTACTTGTTTCACTTCTGTTTCAGTTTTATAACCATGGTCTTACTTTGTGTAAGTAAGTTGTTGTTTGTTAGCATGCGTGTTTGGCAGTGTTATTATTTTAGGATTACTGATAAACTACTGTCGTTTGATTTGTATTTATCTATTTTAATTTTAGTTAGATTGTCTGAATTTATTATGTCTTTTATGAATTTTTAGTTTTATTTAATTTGAGTTATTTTAATTCTTCAACAAACCAAATGGAATAGAAATCCTATATATATTTATTGATTTTATAAATGTGTGCATACATATGTGTGGTTGTACTTACATTATACAGGTGCATCTTAATAAATTAGAATGTCGTGGACAGGTTCATTTATTTCAGTAATTCAACTAAAATTGTGAAACTTTTGTATTAAATCAATATCCAAGCATGTTAACAGAAAGTTGAGTGGAAGGAAAAAGTGTGAAAGAAAAAGATGCACAACCAACTGATGGACCTGTATATGTAGTTGATTTTTGGTGTTTAGCTTAATGTTATGTTAGAATCATTATTATACTCTTATGCCTTTTGTTCTTTAATATTTTTGATTGTTCTTAGCTTTATTTTTTTGTTTTTCATTTAAATATTCAGTTATGAAATTGTTGTAGTATGCATTTGCCATTTTTAAATAATTCCTTTTTAAAATGTGTATAGTGTTTATAAAGTTTTAGCTTTTAGTTTTGAATCTGTTTTTAATTGTTTTAATACTACAGTTGATTGCTTCTGATGTCCTCATTTGTAAGTCACTTTGGATAAAAGCATCTGCTAAATGACTAAATATAAATGCACATGTTCAAGTGCAAAAATATGTGTTAATGTGAAAAAAACCTTCATAAGAACGTGTGTGTGTGTGTGTGTGTGTGTGTGTGTGTGTGTGTGTGTGTGTGTGTGTGTGTGTGTGTGTGTGTGTGTGTGTGTGTGTGTGTGTGTGTGTGTGTGTGTGTGTGTGTGTGTGTGTGTGTGTGTGTGTGTGTGTGTGTGTGTGTGTGTGTGTGTGTGTGTGTGTGTGTGTGTGTGTCTTTTGGACTAAAGTTTTAAACAAGCTCTCACTTAGTTGCAGTGGGTGAAAGGTGTTGATTTTTTTTTCCACTACATTAAACTCTATTTTGACAAAGTCAAAGACAGCTAGTGGTTAAAGATGTATGGATATACTTTATTGAACATGCTCCATTAAGCAAACAAAAAAAGAGAAGCTTAGAACTTAGCAAACATTTAAAACACTTTGCTCATGAATATGTAGAGAAGAGAGAGCCAGATGGAGTGATGAAAATAACTAATAATCACCTTTACCAATAACGTAAATATTAAAGTGTCATTCATTATAATGTGTCTGTAACTTATAAAACCTTAATTATTGCAAATTCTGTGAATATATATATATATATATATTATATATTTTTTTTTAATGATCACACAACTAAGACAATTAACATGTTCCTTTCACTGAGGTAAAAGTTTTAAAGTAAAATAAAATGATGTAATGCAAACAGCATCTTTTTGGACTACTGTGATTTGCACTCTCACCTTATTTAAATAAAACCCCTTTTTTGGAATCATTTGGATTAGTGTTCTGCTAAAAGATCTAAGTGTGACTCAGACTGGGGAACCATTTTGATCGTAAATCTCCAGAACCATAAAGTGCATAAAGAAATCCGATTCTGTCAGTTAACTTAGTGTTTCAATTTGGTGCTATAGGACCTCTGGCCAGCCTTCCAAGCTAGTTTGGTTTGGTGTTTGCATCTAATTGTAATTTCACAGATTACAGGATCCAACCACGTTGAAATTATCTTATTGCAATCTTATAAGTAGGTTTTGCCTCTCAAATATTTGTTCTCAATGTACATTACAGTTCAAAAGGTTGGCAATAAGTAAAAAGTTTATTTGAAACCTTTGAAGGTTAGTGGGAATAAAATACATGAGCAGAAATCCATCAGAGATTTTAAAGTTTTAGGGTCTTCCAAATTGTAAAATAAAACAATGAACAGCAGACGAATGCATTCTATTATATTCACATTGGAAATATTTTTTTTGTGTAATGTCAAGAGATAAACAACAAGGACATTTTCGTTTGCACTTTTGTAAAGGTAAACAAAATAATAAAATATCTAAAAGTTGTATCAGCATTGTTATCTTTTATGTATCTATATGACAGGTCATTTCTCACAGAGAGCGGAGCAAATAGATAGGTGTAAACCTGCAAAATGATCACAATAATGGAAAACGGTGAGCACACTCCTGCCTAGAGCAAAAAGGCCTTAATGTTTCCACATATATTTGTGTATGCATTCATGTGTATGCGTATATCTTTATGAATGTCAAAGTTGTTTTCTGTATTCCGCGTCCAGCTGGCTGGGATCTAGCAATAGTCTTTTAATTCCATTAGTGAAGGAAGGGTGAAATGCACACAGAGAAACAGGCCCTCCATCAATGTGTCATATCTGTCATATTAACAACCATTGGCTCCCTAGATACTCAATAGGACTCCGGCTGTCTTCAAGACCATTGATTTAGACACAGGAAACCACTTACTCCAGATAACAGTTTGTCCATGCCTTTAAATTTGCTGTTAGATCACATCTTATATTACAACACTTTCTGTATTGCAAATGTACTAGTAATTAATCAGGCACGTACTAAAATGGCAGTGCTAATGATAGTGTTTATGCAGTATTTGCAGCTTTTAGTTTCCATTATAGCAGAACATTTCAATGCGTAAAAGGTACTTGATGCAGTCAATATGGTGTTTATTTCTACAGCTGTGGAACAGGACATAATGCACCTGCACCCATCAGTGTGGTAGTTAACACCATTACAGGCTCTCACTGTGTTTCAAGTAATGTATTGAAACAGAGGCTGGTGTATAATGCATAAGTTTTGCAGCTTCGAGAAAACACAGTGTGTTTTTTTCCCCTGGCAAACCTCTAGCAGGGAATCCACCCTGCTGTATTCGGCCTCGCAGGGAGATTTTGGCATGGAGATTTCAGAGGGTTGAGGAATTGTAATTGGTAGGGGAAGCAGGATGAGGCTAATGCAGGCGTTTCTCATCCTGTGCCCCTCTACTAAGGGACATGGTCTCGGTGGGGGTTATCCCACCTTCCTCCGGGCTGGAATGTCAACATCCCCTCCTGCAGAGCAAGTGAGAGATAGATAGAAGGGGACAGAAAGAGGATGAATGAGAGGAGAGAATGTCAACCCCTTACTGCTTTCCATTAGACTGAATAGAGAGGTAGGAGGGACCTTTAGTCTTTGTCATGAGCTGGTGAAATCTGTTATCACTGGCTGAGGGAGGCCGCCACATTCACTCAAGTCTCAAGAGAGATTGAACACAGATAAGCGGTTCTGCTAGCGCAAAATTTAGGTTAAAACTGTCTATATATATAGGATTTTTTTTTGGTAACACTTTACTTAAAGCCTTCATGCATAATGCATTATAAAGGATTATTAAAGGGTATAACGCATTATAATTAACCATAATATGCATTTTAATACATTATTTCATGTAGCAAATAATTATAACAATGAATGAATTAGTGTTATAATGTATTGACTGTGGTTACAATCATTCGTGAGATTGTACAATGCATTATAAGATGCCTTACAAGGCATGACTGTGAAATTTAAGGTTTACTTCACATTTTAAAATGTCATTTATTCAGATGATTTTCAGTAACCATCGGTTCAGTTGCAAGTCTTCAGTGTAAAATGTATTTCTTATTATTGCAGGTTTTTCCAGGATTATTTGATGAATAGAAAATACAAACAAATAGCATTTATTTGTAACAAAACATTTTGGCAGTATGTATATTCTACACATTTTGTATGTATTCTATATAAAGTGCCCTCTGCTAATATTGGCACCCTTGTGAAAATATATCTGCAATGTTTATCCTTTTGTTTTTTCATTCAAAAAAGTAACACAATTCTAATCTATAATTGAAGTAAAACATTTGAAAGTGGGAAGAAAATCTCATGATGAAAGAAATGTTTTTCTGCAATCCATGTTGGCCACAATAATTGGTACCATTAGAAATATCTCTGAAGTATATTCCCACTCATATTAAAAATTTTTTAGCACACCAGTGTGACTAGGAGCATGAATGTACACAGAAGTGAGTACACCCCTCACATTTTTGTAAATATTTTATTATATATTTTCATTTGACAACACTGAAGAAATGACACTTTGCTACAATGTAAAGTAGTGCGTGTGCAGCTTGTATAACAGTTTAAATTTGCTGTCCCCTCAAAATAACTCAACACACAGTATTACCTGATGTAAACTATGGAAACCGTTTGGATGACAGTTACTGTACTGAAATGCAGAAGACTGCGCTAATTATGTATGCCATATATGCATTTCAAATGTACATATTTACAAATTACTGTATGTGGGATATTGATTAAAAGAGACTGTTTAGAAATGTTTGAATTATTGAGAATATGGTCAATCTCCCAATATCTCTGTTCTTGGCCTCTTCTGCCTCTTCCTCTGTTTTGCCTCTGTGCCCTTCCACCATGAATCCTACTCCTCTTCTTCCTCTCGTCTGTTGACCATGTTCGTTTTCTGGATGTTCATCCACCGTCAGAATTTGTAACTCTTGTGTTGTCCTATGTCTATATGCTTTCCAATTGAAGGTTCATGAGATGTAACTTTGAGCTATTTCAGAGAACTGGTATATAATTGGTTGATCTATATTCTCTTCATTAGTGAAAGTCAAGATTCAACTGCAAAATCGATGGCAAATTTACAAAAAGTCTAAAAGAAATGTGGAGAACATATGTTTGACAGTTTATGAAAACTAGATCAACAATTTTGCATTTAATGACCTATATGATGAACTAATGACTAGATGTTTTGAGGGGAAAGACTAGCACATATAACTATATAATACATTTTGAGCAACATGATATTAGCAACTGAAAATGTATGAAACCGCAGACGAAAGTACATAATCAGTTGCATGAATGTACCAAAGCAATCGCAACTTGTTCAAAACAATGATAAAGTTCTATTATCATGTGCACAAGTGACTAGATGATGTGGAGATTGAACAAGTCGTTTTGAGAATTTCATTTCTGATCTGAGAAATGCACCAAAGCGACTGAGAAAAACTGTAATGTCTAAACCGCTGGCCACAAAAGTGAGTACACCCCTAAGAGAAAATTTCCAAATTGGGCCCAAAGTGTCAATATGTTGTGTGGCCATCATTATTTTCCAGCACTGTCTTAACCCTCTTGGGCATGGAGTTCACCAGATCTTCACAGGTTGCCACTGGAGTCCTCTTCCACTCCTCCATGATGACATCACAGAGCTGATGGATGTTAGAGTACGGCGTACAGCTAGTGTACGGCGTATGGTCTGAGCACTGACAGGCTGACCCCAATCCCTTCAACCACTGCAGCAATGCTGGCAGCACTCATACATCTATTTCCCAAACACAACCTCTGGATATGATGCTGAGCATGTGCACTCAACTTCTTTGGTCCACCATGGTAAGGCCTGTTCTGAGTGGAACCTGTCCTGCTAAACCGCTGTATGGTCTTGGCCACCGTGCTGCAGCTCAGTTTCAGGGTCTTGGCAATCTTCTTATAGCCTACGTCATCTTTATGTAGAGCAACAAATCTTTTTTTCAGATGAAAAATCCTCAGAGAGTTCTTTTCCATGAGGTGCCATGTTGAACTTCCAGTGACCAGTATGAGAGAGTGAGAGCGATAACACCAAATTTTAACACACCTGCTCCCCATTCACACTTGAGACATTGTAACACTAACGAGCCACATGACACCGGGGAGAGAAAATGGCTAATTGGGCCCAATTTGGACATTTTCACTTAGGTGTGTACTCACTTTTGTGGCCAGCGGTTTACATTTTAGACATTAATGGCTGTGTGTTGAGTTATTTTGAGGGGACAGCAAATTTACACTGTTATACAAGCTGTACCCTCACTACTTTACATTGTAGCAAAGTGTCATTTCTTCAGTGTTGTCACATCACAGAGGACCTCACCTGGACCACCAACACCAAGTCAATCTCCAAGAAGCCACAACAGCGCCAACACTTTCTCCGCCGGCTGAAAAGAACAAGTCTCCCTCCACCCATCCTCACCACCTTCTACAGGGGAACCATTGAGAGTGTGCTGACCAGCTGCATCACTGTCTGGTACGGGAACTGTAGAGCAGCAGACCGCAAGACCCTCCAGCAGACAGTGAACACAGCTGCAAAAATCATTGGTCCCCTTCTCCCTATATTTTCCTTACACGATGCTCCAGCAAAGCCAATAGTATCGTGAAGGACCTCACCCATCCCTCCTGCAGTCTCTTCCAGCTCCTACCATCTGTACAAACCCCCTTTAGTAATACACTCTCCTCTATTCTCACTTGACACTTTCACACACTACTGTGTGTACATAAATTCCACAAAAGACATAATATATGTATGTTTACATGCTCATGCACTACAAATCACCTTACACTGTTCCCCAGCCAGCTGCTTGAATGTTTCTCTTTTTGCGCATGTACAGTATTTGCGAGGCATTTGTACAATTGTTTGTATTTTTTAGTTTATGTATAGGTAACCACTTTTATAAATATAGCATATGTATAGTCAAAATCTGTCAGTAGGTAGTTGTGTATAGGTTTATACTGTTTTACTCCATTGTTGTATGTCTGTATTCATGTAGCACCGTAGTCCTTTGAGGCACAACATTTCGTTCCACTGTATGTCCACACATGTAGCGGAATGACAATAAAGCTCAACTTGACTTGACTTGACATGAAAAGATAAAAATAATATACACAGAAATATGAGGGATGTACTCACTTCTGTGAGATACTGTATCTATCTATCTAGCTATCTATATACACACACATAACATTTTATTAAATGTATTTCATAAATCCGTTTATGATTAACTTTATTTCCTATTTTTCACAAAGATTAATGCATTGCACTTTAGAATTGCGTTGTTTTCCGAAGAATAAATTCCTGCTGCCTTAAATTTTGACCAAAACCGTGTCTGGGGAAATATTCAGAGCATTATTTTTGTCATGGCAGTGCATGCCTAGGAATGCTGTTCATTAGCAGTTCTGGAACATAAGTATGTGTGAAAATATCTTTGATCTTCAGCAGCTCCATTCTTTGGGAGCATCACATAGTTTTAATGAAGTACCCTAAAAATGGCGACAAACCTTCTAAGCCTAAATCTAAAATCGGGCTGAATCTGGATCCATTTTAATAATGGTAAAAACAAGGTTTCGATGATGTATTATATCTATTCATAAAATGCACTGAGGATGAAAAATAATTGTTTCATTTCTTTTCTAATGATGAGATTGATTACCAAGCTGCTGTTTGTTGCAGAATTTCAGCTTGACCTTTAAGTTTCCCCTCAACAGGACGTTAGCATTAGATTAAGGGCAGAATTGCTGTTTGAATCCAGATGAGTGAGAGATTAACGGTGCAATACCAAGGGCAGTGCAATGTGGGACATGAAATCTACTACAAATGCAAAAAAAGGATAGAGGATAGAGAAACAAATCCACAATATAGAACAGAGAAAGACCTATTCCACATGTCTACAACAGAAAAATCACCAGCACACTCCTCCGTATTCCACATGCCCTGTCAACAAGAGGCAATTTAATTTGTCATATCCAATGTGTTCGCTGCAGGCCAAACACATCATTGTTGTTATTATTTAATCACATGTGGGGAGCTTGATGGAAACTGAAAGAAAAAGGATGTCAGGAAGGAGAAACCAGAGGGGCAGCTTGAGTCTTTTTCTGCTTTTCTCCCTCCTATATTTAAGTTCTGACAAACCCAGTGTCTGGAGGGTTTGGACCGCAACTAAGAAGGCTGCTTGGATTTATTTAGATAATAGTATCTTCACCAAAGTAGCACATGAGATGCTATAATAACTCAAATGTTAAATATTTTGGATCAATGAGGACTATTATGAGCAGTGTTGGGGAAAGTTACTTAAAAGTAATGCATTACAATATTGCGTTACTCCCTAAAAAAGTAACTAATTACATTACTTAGTTACTTTTTATGGAAAGTAATGCGTTACATTACTTTTGTGTTATTTTTTCAATATGAGCAGAGCTTGATTGTTTGTTTTTAATACAAGAAGTTGTATTTTTAGCAAATGTAAAAGCCCTTTCATACCAAAAAGTGTAATGAATAAACCTCAGGCTGAAGGAAGAGTAAATCACGTCTGTACAGTAGAACAAAGGAGAAGAAGGTTCAACACTCTTCAGCAATAAAAACAAAACAACGAAGCACAATTGTTTGTTTATCTAAAGTAATTTTTGATTATTAGTATGGTTGAACTGGATCATCAAAGGTCAGCAGCAAACACATTGGGTAATAAAATGAGTTGAGATATATTTGTGTGGTTTAACATATTTAATTATTGCAGGTTTGTGTCATATTCTGAGTTTGCATTTCACTGTTTTAATACATTTTGATGACTACTGAATCAGTTTTTTTGTGAGTGGGATGAAATAATACACATTTACATTTAGTCTAGAACTACAGTAAGATCATGTTCACACAGCGCACTGTCAGTCAATACATGGAAAAAAGTAACTCAGATATTTTCTAGTAAATTAAAAAGTAATGCATTACTTTACTAGTTACTTGAAAAAAGTAGTATTATTACGGAACTCGCGTTACTTGTAATGCGTTACCCCCAACACTGATTATGAGTTTACTATATGTAACATATACATTTAAACTGCAATTGCTCAAAATTTGGACATGCAGTCTTGTGTGGGTTTTGAAGCCTGATGGATGTTCACTCCTGAAATGGTCGCTGGAGTCTCTAGCATCAGCACTGATTCAGCCTGCCTCAATTTGTAAGAAAGAGAAGAGACAGCCGAGAAAAATGTATCACGTTCCCATCGGGGCAAGGAGCGAGGAGACGAGGAGAGTATTCAATATCATTTACTGAAGAGCAACACATGGAACTCGGGGGTAGATAAACAATACCGGACATCAGACACGGGTAAAACTAAGACTTAGGAATACTGGGGAATCAAAAGAGGAGAACTAAAAGAGGTGAGGAGTAATCAAACACAGACGGGGACTAATGAACTTATAATGAATAGGAAACAGGAAGGACCATATATGGGCACAAGAGGAAGGGAGACACAAGACAAGGGGACACAGGTCTGACAAAATGTCAGTATACAAACATAAAACACAGCACACACTAATCCATATGATGTTTCTAGGCATAACAAACAAAAAGAGGATGGTTTTATGATGGATCTCACTTCTCAGCACACTCTCAAATGCAGTTGAGACTGCTACCTTTTATGAAAAACTAAACAATTCACAGTATTTATTGTTTATTCTTTTAATGCAGGTAACATATTTATACTTTGACTTACAATAGCATTTGTGACTTGACTAAACAACTTAAAGGGGCATAAGCGACTGGTTTCCAATACAAACATTATAAAATAGCACATCGAGGGAAATAATAACATTATTGTTCAGTGATGAATTGTAACATCTTTTAAATTGAACATATACACTTTTCACCATTTCATAACTACGAAGACAGGCTTTAGAAAGACAAGTTGTATTCAGGCACTGATTTGAAAGTTTGCAATTCAAATGTTTTTAGAATCATTGTACACATATTTTATCTTCAAAAGAGAACACGTCACTCAAAATGAGGCTTTTTTGGGGGGGTCTTATCTTGATAGGTGTTGACATGCCTAGACCTGTTCTACTTAGATTTCAAATCCATATTTGATCTGGTTAGCATATACAAGGTTTTGAGAGTTGGATATAGGCACTAACTATCACAATTCTAGTGGAAGACCACCGTCTTCCAATCTTGCTATTCCACAAAAGGATCAGGTAAGAGAATGTAAACATTGTTATAATTCAGAACCACCCTTGAAGTGGCAACCTCACTGAACTGTAGGAACAAAATCCTCTTATAAAGCAGCTGATTTATTTCAAGATCCTCTGAACTCGTTGAGTTCATTAGTATTAGCAGGATCATTCCATGCATCATCTTGTAGTCTAGCTGTCAATCATACCCAGTATACTTTTTCCTCAGAGAAATGTTGCTACTGAATCAAAGAGCAAAAAGAGAAATAACTTTTCAGCTTTCTCCTTCATTCACAATGAGTTGGTCCATGATTTATTTAGTCAATTTTGTCCTGCCTGTCAAGTTTGAGTGATTTATTTTGGTTTTCTCAGTTTCATAAACATCTTTCATCCCTAATAATTTCCAATAAATTCTTAGCTTAATGCATAAAATTAGCATGGATGCACGGATACTAAAATTGTAATAAAGATGAGCTAATGGTTATTTTTTGCTATATAGCTAAAACAGATGATAAATAGATGACAAATAGTAAATAGTTGGTTTTGTCTCAGTTAAATTAATAAAAAATACATAGTTTCAAATGCTATAAGTGAATTTTTCACAACATTATAATATATATGAAAAAATCTATATTTATTTTGAGGTTTTCTAAAGATTACATTTGATGTTATTAGTTTTTTTTATGATGAAGATACAATGTGTGCCTCATTAAAAAATAAATAATTGGGTAAACATGTAGAAGTCATTAATTTTAAAATAAAAATATATTAAAACTTTAAAATGTATATTTTAAATGCATACTTTTAGCTCTAAATGCAGAACACAAAGTCTACTACAGCACTGAATACATAACAATACATTCTTTAGAGATTCGCTGCAAGTCTTCAAAAGCTTCTAAAGAAAAGAGGGCGGCAAAACAGATTGATTGACAGTAACTCCCTTTGACAGCTTTTGTAGGAGCAACATAAATCAACCCTGCTTCACAGACAGGGCACAACTCAACATCTGACCAGACGAACTGAGCTGAATTTCAACAAGCTCTCGATCATCGATAGCTCTACCCTTTACTGTGAGACTCAGACTTTTGTCTTTCTCTCTGCTTATTAACTTCAATGGCTCATTTCGAGTGTCACAAATGATTAACGGGATCTGTCTTAACTAGCTGAACCTACTGATTTGCATCACGATGTCTAATGTCAAATGGAGTTGTTCAAACTCTTCCCTTTGAAAAGCACAAACAGGCCTGAATACAGATATTTTAGACAAAGCATACAGAAGCATATGCATACAAAATCCTTTACAAAGCATACATAAATGAGAGCAAGCCAGCACAACATTGAAAGCAAAAGTGGATGGCCATTATTTTAACTTGGCCCATATGTTTGGTTTAGTCATATCTGGTTCATTTTGTTCATTCATACAACATAATAAACTAACTCTTTTATAATATAATACAAATACATATTTGGAAAACCACTGCCAAAAGCATATAAGACATTTTTACATACTGTTTAGCTTGGTAAACTCATTAACAGGCAACTTAAGCTTAAGCTTTCAATAATAAGTCATTAACAATTATATTTTTAACTGATCAGTTGTTGGTGTACTTGCAAATATGAATATACTTTTGAAAGTATATGAATCAAAGTTTAGTTACATTTCTAACTGCTTACATAGACATAAAATATTGATATGTACACCATTTTGTAATATATGGTTGAGTCAAATTTTCAAAGTGACTAAAAGCGTACAAAAAGAATGATAAAAGGCACAAAACGTATGAGAAAGATATTGGGTGGCATCTGAGACTCTGCATGGCCTCCTAAAGGAAAGGAAGTTATATTTCACCAAGGTCCCAATCATTTCAGTCGAACCTTACCTATATGTGCGCAGATGTTGTTTTGTGAGCCTGTCACAGTAATGCAGGCTTTGCAAAGAGAGTTTTACTGAAATATGGAGCAGCGCCAACTCTATTAGACAACAAATCCCCAGCACACATGTAAGCACTGGTACTCTTTTAACAAAAAATAACAACGATTGAGGAAGCATACGCAGAAAACCTAAAGGTACAGCAGCAAAATGGCTTGATAAAATCAACATGTCAGAGCGAAGGTGGAAAATGGTCATGAAAACTAAATTAGGACTGTGCTTGGTGCAAGAAAACTGACATGAAATTACTTAAAAAATGATGTCATGTCCCCTTTAATGTAACTAATGAAAGCATTGCCAAGAATTATTTTGATCGGAGTATTATAGGACATTTCAGGTCAGTGAAACCAGCAGCCCAGACCTCCTGTGCTGGATGATAATCAAAGCGCATCTTTCTTTCAGAATAACTGATGAACTATACCAGCAGGACTCATGTAGACGTATGTTTAAACATGCACTCTCACTCACTATGTTTACATACGAACACGGATAATAACTTTGAGTGAAATTAAGAAGCCATGCAGAATGGTCTTGGGAGGGATGTGAGGAATGTTGGAGGGTGGATGTGTTTGTGTGTGAATGCTTTCATACACAGCTGTTGTCCTCCCCTCTGTGTTCTCTTCTCTTGGGTAATTACTCTGATTATAGAGAGATAGAGCTGATGAGAGCAAATCCTCCTGTGCTCATACTCACATAGATAAATATGGTCCACAGAGGTGCCACAAAACCCCAACTGGCAGATGAACAAAACTTGAATTACTATATTATGTATGCATTTACCTATATGCCTTTCTCATCAGACATTCCTTATGTTCATCTTAAAGGGATTGTTTACCCAAAAATGAAAATACTTGCCCCCATGTTGTTCCAAACCTGTATGACTTGCTTCTTATGACAAACTAAAAATAATAATAATAATAAAACTCGTCAAAATATCTTATTTTACATTCTATAGAGGAAACCATAAGGGTCTCAATTTCATAAAGGTTTGGAATGACATGACCATAAACAATAACCCAATTGTCCCTTTTGGGTGCATAATTAAGGTCATAACTTACGGTCATAATTAACAAAAGACATTGGAATAAGATATTTGAATGTTTTTTTAAAGAAGTCTCTGCTTACCAAGGCAGCACATATTTTATACAGTAAAAACAGTAATATTGTTAAATATTATTACAATTTAACTCCCCCCACCCCTTCCCCCAAACAAAGGATTCAACAATTTATGTTATGGCAAAGCTGAACATTTAGCAGCCATTACTTAATCTTCAGTGTCAACTGATCCTTCAGAAATCCAAAATGCTGATTTGGTGCAGCATACACTCTTAAAAATAAGGTGCTTCAAAAGGTTTTTCAAGCGATGCCATAGAATAACCATTTTTGGTTCCACAAAGAACCAATCGGTCAAAGGTTGTTTAAAGAATCATCTCTTTCTTACCTTTTATAATCTGAAGAACCTTCTTTCACCAGAAATAACCTTTTGTGAAACTGAAAGATTCTTCAGATGTTAAAGGTTCTTTATGGAACCGTTTAGACAAAAAAGGTTGTTCTATAGCACTGTGAAGCACCTTTATTTTTAAGAGTGTAAGAGGCTTCTTAAAAAAAAAACATTTAAAAACCTACTATTCCAGATGTTTTACTGGTAGTACTGCATATGCCTTCACACTATATATATGTTAACACTTTATTTTAGGGTCTCTTAACTAGTTGCTTATTAGCATGGTATATTACTAGAACTATTATACATTTATTAGTATAGTAATTAGTCACTTATTAATGCCTTACGACCTTATTATAAATCCATAATCCTATACCCAATACCTAAAATTAACAATTACCTTACTAATTATTAATAAGCAGCAAATTAGAAAATTCAGGGTTAATAGTGAATAAGTGTTCCCTATTCTAAAGAGTTACCATATACACTCACTGGCCACTTTATTATGTACACCTGTCCAATTGCTTGGTAACACAAACTGCTAATCAGCCAATCACATGGCAGCAACTCAATGCATTTAGGCATCTAGATGTGGTGAAGACGACATGCTGAAGTTCAAACCGAGCATCAGAATGGGGAAGAAAGTGGATTTAAGTGACTTTAAACATGGAATGGTTGTTGGTGCCAGACAGGCTGGTCTGAGTATTTTAAAACTGCTGATCTACTGGGATTTTCAAGCACAACCATCTCTAGGATTTACAGAGAATGGTCAGAAAAAGAGAAAATATCCAGTGAGCGGCAGTTGTGTGGACGAAAATGCCTTGTTGATGTCAGAGGTCAGAGGAGAATGGGCAGACTGGTTAGAGATGATAGAAAGGCAACAGTAACTAAAATAACCACTCGTTACAACCAAGATATGCAGAATACCATCTCTGAACACACAACACATCGAACCCTGAAGCAGGTGGGCTACAGCAGCAGAAGACCACACCGGGTGCCGCTCCTGTCAGCTAAGAACAGGAAACGGAGGCTACAATCCGCACAGGCTCACCAAAATGGGACAATAGAAGATTGGAAAAAAAGACAATAGAAGATTGGAAAAGCGTTGCCTGCTCTGATGAGTCTCGATTTCTGCTGCGACATTCAGATGGTAGGGTCATAATTTGGCGTAAAGAACATGAAAGCGTGGATCCATCCTGCCTTGTCTCAGCGGTTCAGGCTGGTGGTGGTGGTGTAATGGTGTGGGGATATTTTCTTGGCACACTTTGTACACTTAGTACTAATTGAGCATAGTTTAAATGCTACAGCCAACCTGAGTATTGTTGCTGACCATGTCCATCCCTTTATGACTACAGTGTGCCCATCTTCTGATGGCTACTTCCATGTCAATATGGACCAAAATATCTGAGGAGTGTTTCCAACACCTTGTTGAATCTATGCTACGGAGAATTAATGCAGTTCTGAAGGCAAAAGGGGGTCCAACACGGTACTAGCAAGGTGTACCTTATAAAGTGGCCAGTGAGTGTATATATATTGTGAAGTCAGATGCAGCATAAGCATCACGGACAGTTCTGAATTTCTAAAAAAGATCAGGAACATTTATTCCTGGAATGAGCTGTCAGCACCTGCCAAACAGTCAGGCACATTCTGATCACAGTCATTTACCGTCTGGAATATTTCTAAACATATTGCAGCATAACAAGCCTGCTGCCACTGTGTGAACAATGAGCGCTCAGGCCCACAAACATATGAAGAGCCAGTCTGCTACAAATCAAACATAAGAACAGCATGGATCTTCCTTTTGGAAAACGAACACCACTGTCACAATCCCTGTCAAGAACAGCAGCAGGTGGTCACTTCAACCCCCATCTCACGTCTTCCCCTTTTGTCCCATAGTCCTGTGTACCTCAGTATCATATTACTGTGACTGTATCAAGGGAGGTGCCTGAGGGCTAATTTTACTCTGGCCTTGTCCAGTGTGAGAGGAATGTGTGCACGCGTGAATGCTTGTACAACAGAAGAACTACAGAATTGGCACTTGATGACTTATCACACCTCAGCAGTCAACAACTGTTGTGTCTAGCCAGAGATGCAAAAATTTGAGTATGCAGCATAAAAATGGGCCGCCAAAATCACAACTGGTACCTTCACAACTGGTACCTTTTCATTTATTCGCTATTGCTTTTCAGCTGACTGAGAAGTGTTTGCCTTGATTTTCACTTGAAGTCTCTGCAGCTTTTTATTGCATTACTGAGTGCATAATTTAAAACAGCAGATAAAACGATGTCTTAATACATTTCATCCTATATAAAAATAAGATCTAATCAGCTCTAAATCTCACTTTATGAGCACTTTTCACTAATAATTATACTGTTCATCTCCAGTTCAATTCCAAGGAGTAAGCCACAGTAGCCAGGTTGGCAACAGTAACCAAGGGGCGGAGCGTAGCAAAGGGTCAATTATAAAAAATAAACAAAAGCAGACAAGAGAGAAAAAAAGAATAATCGACCAAAAGAAAAAAACCTAGTATGAAAATTCTCTGCGCATCACATTTTTGTCCTCCAGATCTATTCTTCAGAGCACACAAAATCAGGACAGGCATTCAGAGCTTTCACCACCACGCATTTGTGTTTCCAGGCACACCATGAAAAGTCATTTAATATGGTTCTTTTGTGTTGATATTGGCAACTCACATCGTTCATTTTCATTTCACAAGCTGGATCGTTGCTCTAACTGACCGTGAAGCCACCAAGGCATTTTCAGTAGTACAATCTCTGCCGTCTGTGTTTTTATTCAGTCTCAGCCAGTTTAGAGATTTTGAGGGCAGAATGTTCTTACAGAGAAAATAATATGCTGTGAAGTTTGCAGTAATCTCCCACTTGCAGATAAAGCACTGAAGAAACATGTGCTCAGGTATCATTTGAACCAGGTGGGTATTTTTTAGAGACTTGGGGGATTAAGAGGGGTACCTTCGTTGATATTTCTTAACCTATTCCTATTCCTCTTATACTCGGGTATAGTCGATAGACCAATACAAGTGGTCCTATTCAATATTTACAGTATAATGACTCATTTGCCGTTTCTCAAACGGAAGGCTGCATCCTCCATAGGTCGCATTTGTAGGCTGCATACATCATAAAGAAGATCTTAGTTTAGAATATTAACAGTTATACATTTAACCATAATTCTTAGTTAAGTGTAATGGTGTAATATTCTTGTGACTCGGATATGTAATGCTCAGTTAACTGATATAAAACAGGCTTTATGACGTATACAGCCTACAATTGCGACCTACGGAGGATGCAGCCGTCCGTTTGAGAAACGGCCATTGTTCCACTGCATCACATGTCCATTAATGTAAACCTTTAAAATGTCTTCATGGATTGCAGGATCCATCAATCAGGCTCTCATTTAAGCCAGCACAAAGCAACATGTCATTTACACCACTTTGGTAAGAAAGCATTTCCAAAAATAAAATCAATGTAAATGTTCCTCTAATCATAATTATGAAGCTCATGAATAGAATGTGACAAGAATGAAAGATGAAGGATAGTTTGAAATTAAAAACACTTAGCGTGTGTTTTCAACCAGCTAAAACACACACATCTGCACACACTCAAGGTAATCCTCAAGATTTACACTGGGGGAAGGACTGAAGAGGATTCATCAAATGATTACATCTCTGCAAAAATAGTGGCATTCAGGCTCCTTGACTCTTGTGCTTTTGTGCTCTCATTCTTGTAGGTTGTTACTGGAGTAAAAGCTGGAGGTCTCCGATACGGTCTTGGAGATGCTGCGAGAGGATGAGCCATTGGAGGTGAGCTCTCTGGAGGGGCTGTGAACTGCCGGCCTCCCAGCGGCCCCTCTGATGCTCCCAAACGTGACCTTCTGGCCATCTTCACATGGCTGCATCACACAGGAAACGGTGGACTCCATTCGACTGGCCCTGTACAAACTGGTCTGGGTTTGAAGGTACCGGGTAGACTTGAGCTCTAGGCCCTCATAGGATCCCTCAGGGACGCACGGACAGCAGCGGAATGCTTGCTTAAATCCAGCACGGAACCTGGGGAAACATTTATAAATGAAGGAGATGATGATGATGGGTTTAAAGTTGAAAATTGACTAGAAGATATTAAAGCTTTGTTGTCTTTCAAAGGCTTTTGTGATGGATTTCTCAGAGAGGCGGTAAAACCAGGATACATTAGAGAATAATACATCACAGCATTGGACTGCATTTTATGGCACAAAAAGATGGATCATTTTGAACAATAATGATATTATAGCGAATATTACAGGGACTCTGGAAAGAGCTAGACGTGCCTGTGTGTATGTGTGTGCAAGTCAATTACTGTGTTTTCACTCCAGGAGAAATTACCTGTCATTGAGGCAGCAGTAGATAATGGGGTTGTACATAGTGGAGCTCATTGCAAGCCACATGATAGTCAGGTAGACTTGCTGAATGAAGGGATGCTCAAACAGATGCGGGTAGAACAGGTAAATCAGGAAATAGACGTGATAGGGGAGCCAGCAAACAGCAAACGTACATACCACCACAATCATCATCTTCACCACCTGAGGGTCGGCAAGAAGAGAACATTTCAATATTGGTTATACTATATGGCTATAAATACATGTTCTGTCCTTCAAGCTGATTTCCTGGACTTTGCATGCTACCCACATTGCACAAAAACTGGCAGAAGGCTGACAGACGAAATGTTCCTTAATCATTTTCTTGACAGCTTTTAGGTGGTTCAATTGCCTTAATATACAACCAGCAAGCAGCATGCAAACATTTCATTAAAACTCACATTAAAACGTAATAAATATAAAGCTAAAAATATGCATTGTGCTGAGCCATTTATCAAAGAGCCAAATATGTTTAAAAATAGCTTCAATTACATAAATTATATTTAAGGCTTATTATTTCTATGATTAAAAAATGTCTTCTCTCCCAGCTTACTGTAATGTGAAGAGACAATTAATTTTCCATCAAAATGGTGTAATCTTTTGTATCAGCCTGACATAGACACATTGGTTTAACCAATGCCTTGAGTTTAGGTGGGACTACTTGTTGGTCTGATAAATGGATGACAGTTAGAGTATTTGGGAAAACCAAATAATATTTGTATTTTAGTTTTCTGCAACTAGTAGGACTAAAATCATACACTATAACTTTAAAGGCACACTCAGTAATTTCCCCTCATTAAAACAAGTTTTGCATTTCATTTTGAACCAATAAAAAATATGTTTGAAATGAGGTAAACTCGCATAAAAAGAATGCAGTCATATTTCACATAGAGCAAGTTGCCTCATGAAGGTCAGCATTTCCAAAACTGTGTGGAAATGGTACATTTAAATAACACTTTTTAAATCTGGAATAAAATCTGGCAAAAATGCTATTTAAAGCGTGAATTGGGCTTCTTTAACTCCAACTACACATAATGCCTGGCTATTGTCCATGCACATTCATGAGTGAACTAACAGGCATCTGGCTCTTGTAACTGTAAGACAGGACTCTCCCACTCATTTTTATTCAACTTTCTGTCTCATCACCTTTTTATCCATATTTTTCTACACAGAAGTAAGCTATTTTCTGTGAATGTGCGATACTTTTGTATTCATTAACTGCTACAGGTAACAATTAAATTGCACTACAATGTGTTCATGATTACGAAAATAAATTACAATAATATTATAAGAGAAACCAGTCTGCAATATCAAGCAACATGTTTTGTATAGCTAAAACTGGTGGCAGATGATAACTGAAGCCTTGCACATTCAAGTTAACAATATCCGCACCTGCACTTAAGATACAAATAATGTGGATAGTGTCGCTGAAATCATTCATTTCTATAATGGCATTAGTAACTGAAATCTTTTGTGTGATGCTGCATTCATGTTTCTTCAGCATATGTCCAAAATGGTAATTATATATAAAAAATACTGAGTGCACCTTCAAATAACATCTTATTTTTCAGCTAATGCAGCATATTTTTCCCTACTACCATAGAAAGATCTGCCTTAGGACTGCTGTCAATAAGCTGCACCTGCCCCAACAACTCTAGGTCTGTGAAAGGTAGGTCAGTTGCCTTAAACTACTCTTGTTCTACAATGCTAGAGATTCCTGATCCTGAAATGGGCCTGAAATCAGCATGAAAACCACAGTGACACACTCTGCCAGAAGCCAGGAGTATGTTGTAGCAAATCACTCAGTCACCAGCAGACTGTCAGAGGCTCTTTGATGTTTATGAAGCTCAAACCGAAGATGGGGACATACAGACGCTCAGAGTCATATTATGTCATCATAAGTACTAACGATGGTTGCTTAAAAAATATATTAAGACATTTTGTGTGAGGAAGAAGAGGAAGATGGTGAGGCATAATGCTATAGCAATGATATATAAAGAAGATATTGGAGAGGAACATATTTTGACTTCATATACTTCCAGTGTGGTGAATGGGGCAGACACACATACACACACACAGAGAATACAGATGAAAGAAGCAGACGGACTTTCTCACTGCGGGTGAGTTTTATAGTGATTATTTCATGCAGGCTTGTCTGACCCTCCTCCCCTGCATGTGAACTCTGTCTGCTTTGTTAACTCAGAGTTCAGAGTCTGACCTGCACTGTGTGTGTGTAGGCAAATGTCACATAAAAGATGATGAAAAAAGGAAGAGCAAGAGGATCATGTGATGAAGACCTTGCGTTTGGCGTTCAGCTGCACTTGATAACGGTCAGATGAATCTCCTGGGATCTCACTGGCCCACAGAGTCAAACCCACCACCAGGTAAGCACAGCCCATCACCAGGAGAGGGAGGAAGTAAATCAGCACCGCTACACACACAAAATACCTTCAAAGGGATAGAAAGAAAAAAGACAGAAAGAAAGAAAAGAAAGACAGACAGACAGACAGACATTCTTACATTAATATTATTGTAACTCTAGCAAATTCCAGATGTTGTAATAATTACATTTGCATGCGATTTTAGCATTCTTTTTCACTAACACCTAAAATCCTGTTTCTGGTTTTCACGGGATGGAAAAACCACACTTATATTACTTTAGTAATTTTATTATGCAAATATGTAGTATTTAATCCATCCTACTGGTTTTATTTATTGGTTTCATTTAACTCTCATTCTTGATCTATTGTTTATTTCATATGGTAAGAATGCAAAAAAAGGCTTATGAAATAATATACAGCAAAATAAATAAATATATTGTGGCTATGAATTAGACATTTGTTACATGATTTTACTAAATTAAAACAAGGGAATGAATTAGCACAATATGGCCACAAGTTAATGTGTCCATCTCCACAAAATTGTTTATTTCAATTACTAAAATCATCTGAGAAATGCAGTCATGTAATTGTAATCATGCAATGTAAAATCAATCATTCTTGGTAAAATCTCATCTCTGACTGTAATGTACAATTCCACTGATTCTTTTCTATTCTCAAAAAAGTTTTGCTTTGCCAAATCTCCGTCAGACTTGAGTCTTGTTGCCTGTCCAAGAAATCTAGGCACAGCTCATTTCTTACCCCTAAGGCACTTTGTCTAAAAAGAACTAAGATTATAAATCAAACACAGTGCCACAGACAAAAAGTCATCTATAAAACATCAATATATTACTTCATATTAATCCCAATTACAAAGTGCTTAATGCATGATTTATTAAATAAAATGCGTATTAAAACATACTGATAAAAAAAATGTATGTAAGATGTAGTAAAAAAAAATTTAGTAAGTCGCTTTGGATAAAAGCGTCTGCTAAATGCATAAATGTAAATGCAAATGTAAACCTGTAACAGGGAAACACAGCAACCAAATTGCATCACGGTTCCCTTTATTTTACAGTCTTCATCTATTCAAATGCACCACATGTGTCTGAATCACAGCGTTGACTTACAAATCCACAGCCAGGTGACAATACAATGTTTACTTTCCTAAAGGAACTGCTCAATAATGTTGAAGTTTTCACGTCCACACATGGAAAATCACAAATATGAATGAACATTTGTGAATATTATGTGATATAATAATATTATATTCAGCCTTCGTGAATATTAAATAGCCCAGTTTTAAAGTAATCTTAAACCATCCATTCATGTTGTAATTGATATTCATGAGGCAAACCAATTTCAGATTAGGCTATGTGACTGCACTGCTATACAAATCTTTTTTTTCTCAAAATTGAGCAAACTGGCTCTAAGAGCTGACAGTAAACACTGCAGGAAATGCCCTGAGGGCCAGACTGAGAGATAGCTGTATCAGAAGTCCACCTGCCAATCTGAAGACAACACAAGATACGAGTTCTCTGTAATATTGTTGCTTCCTGTGATTCCCTCCATGAGGGATTTGAAAAACGAGGCCATGATTAATTATACTTCCATTCTTTCATATTCCTTAGTGACACAGGTGGACTGCTGTCATCAGGAGACTTGGACTTGGCCCCATTCATCCACCCCTTCCTACACTAACAGCTTCTCCATGGCTGATGTTAAAGAGTGTGTCCAGGAAAGATGATTGGACCAGGTACAGCATGAAAGAACTCTGATGAGGCAGTAGTCACCTCTCGCTGACCACAGCTTATACCTCGCTCACCATTTCACTAACAATTAAGTGTAATCAGGAAATAGGCATTGAAAGAAGGAAAAGAGAAGCCGAGAGACTGAGAATGAAAGCTTAACATTTATTTTTCTAGTTTCAGGTTCTGATGTTACTTAAAAGAATGAATGGTGTGTTTTGCCCCTGCACTAAGAATATACTACTGGTCAAAAGTTTGGAATAATTAAGATCTTTTCAAATGTTGTTGAAAGAAGTCTCTAATGCTTACCAATGCTGCATTCATTTGATCAAAAACAGTAACATGATGAAATATTACAAAATAACTTTTGAATATATTTTTAAATATAATTGTATTCCTGTGATGGCAAAGCTGAATCTTCAGCAGCTATTACTCCAGTTTTCAGTGTCACACGTTCCTTCAGAAATGATTGTCATATGCTGATTTGGTGCTCGAGAAACATTTTCTTATTAAAATCAATGCAGAAAACAGTTGCCATTTTTTGGTGGAAATACTTTCGTGCAAACCGTGATAGACTGCCATTAATTATTCCAAAATTTTGACTGGTAAAGTGTTTAAAATGTTTTTAATGAGGAAGAAATAAACGAGTGCACTTTTAAAAAGGTGAGAAAATTAGAAAACATGCAGTGATGAATCTCTGTTTGAATCTCAATTGTAATTGATTAAAAAAGGGTGAAAATCAAATAACTTATTTCAGGAGACCAAATTTACATTTATATAGAAAAAAAGGCAATCAGTGCACTATTGACAGTTCCCCTTCAAGGGAACTCAACGCTGTGTCCTAGTGGACACTTTGGGGAATGCTGCCAGCATGACCTGTTTCTGAAGCATGTGTTAAACAACTCCAATCCTATTAGTCCACATGGCCGTGACATCATAGGCAGGTACCCAAAAGTATAAAAGGGCACCTGCTGAATACGTCACCAACTTTTGTTGACTTCACTTCTTGTCTCTTTGTTCATGTGTGAAGCATCATCCAGGTGAGATGAGCAGAACTTTAAAGAATGTGTTTGGATTCTAAAACTTGAGGGCATATTCTGTCTTTTTCTCATTTGTCTTGGTGTATACATGCTCATTGTGATGAGTCACAATGATAACGCTCCACTTGCGATTGTTCCTATTCCCGAGGGATGCGGGGCAAAGCGTTTGTGTCTCGGGCCGTTGCCACAGCACGGTTTTACCTCAAGCTCGCGGCGATTGCTTTGATCTGCGGTGTCCGCATACCTTTACATTGGATAATACTTTCGCCGCAGGTAATGATCGTGTTGCCATAACGATGACGTGTGAGCACTGAATTGTTTTTAGCTCAGAGCAAGCGAGATCATGGGCGGAGCTATATTCAGCTCAGCTGTGCCTCTCTAATAACCCTTTTCCACCAAGGCAGTTGGAGTGCTGGTTCTGAGCCAGAGACTAGGTTCAAACCTGTTCTTTATCTTTCCACACTCACAGCACCAACTCAGAACCAGGAAAAGCAGTTTGTATGTAGTTGAAAACATTGCTGGGCTATAAGGAAGAACTGCTTGCGTCAGGGGCTGAGGTTACCGTGACCAACAACGGTTACGCACAGAAACTTTGGACCGCCATGTTTGAAATAGCAGCTAAATACGAACACGTTGGATTCGCCGTGTTTGGATGCCGATGTAGGTTCGCAAAGCCATGAACATTAATAGCTACGCAGTGTCCGCTATTGTTGATAGTTGTTCGGGATGGATCGGCACAGCACGGGCCATTCGGTGTGAAGCATCGGGGTGCTGCGGGAGCGACTGGAAAGCAGACGGCTCTTTATGCTTTTGGATCCCTCTCGCTGTGCTTTGGTGTGTTGTGTGCCGATCAATCGATCTATCTGTCTGCGTGGCGCCGATGCACCTCGAACAAGTCAAGTTGTTTGGCGCTGCCGCATCTCTACTAGTGAAACAAAAGATGAAACTTATTCAGTGACGTAAGTCCTGGCTCTGTGGTGGCTCTCTAGCCTGTGGAAAAGCAACCAGTTCTTAAAGGGCTCGCCAATCAAACCAACTGAGAACCGGCAATAGCACTGGCTCTGAACTAGCACCTGGTTCCTGTTGGTGAAAAGGGGGTTTAATATGCATGTTATTGTGTGTAGAGAGCCTCGCTGGGTGTGGATATATTGAAAGCTCTGTGGAGAATATGTTGTGCCAAATAATGATACCACAACCTAACTTCTTGTCCCGCCCCCACTCTAAAAGTCATTCTGAGGCTACACTTTCATGAATTCAAGTACATTTAGACAAGCAAAGTAAAATTCCAGAGAGAAAGTGATTTTTCATCTGTGGATGTGGAAATTTCATCAACATTACTGAGAAGTTCCTGTATGACATATTATAGTAGATAAGTGGCGTTTTGCGGTCTTAATTCATTGAGTATATTAGAATGCCATATGTCAGAACAAACGGTCAATTCAAAGTCACAGGTAATGAAGAGATGCAGCAGTATGCCAGCTAGACTGATTGCTTTCAGCGTAAAAGCCAAGATTTTCTACTTGCACCATGACAAATTATCTGACAGAACTGTTTGAAAAAAAAGTCTGCCAGTTAGAAGCAATGGCTCAGTATTACACTTCCAATTGGTTTACACCTTTCAGATTTGGAGTGTCTGTGTTTATCATGAGCAAAAAAGTGAGGAACTGTCATGCAGCAGTAACTCACTAATGGTATCTAAAATACAAGATACTGTTTTCTTTCAGCAGCACTTTTAGGTAAATGAAGCATAAAGAACATCATAATACGTCTGTTATCAACTACCTTCTCGCACAAAAGAAAAGTGAGAGTAATTAATGAAACATGCTAATATATTTTTTGCTTTTTGAATGCCTCGCAGATAGGACTAATTCATTAATACCCAAGGTAGAACACTTTGGGTGCAAATACAATCGTTATGGCTTGTGTCAACCAAATAAATAAATAAAAAGCAAACAGCAATCAGCTATTAGTGAGGACATTTGCTAATTATAGTGGGAGAAATTGGCAATTATTTAATTTGAATCAAGACCATGAAAAGGTAAAAGTATGCAATGAAACCAGATGGAAGTCTAATTATAAAACAAATAAAGGTTTATTTTCCCCTCATTCTCCCCTCTGTATGTCCTCTAGCTTCTCTACTAAATCTTCTCTGGATGTCTGAGGCGAACATTTGCAAAAACAATCTTTGAATTTGTTCTTTCAGGATTTGGACACGTCAGTCAAGTATTAGAATAACAGGAAGGGAGAGAGACTGGAACATCTGATATGGTTTATATGTGTCAGACAGGGTGATTATTCCTTTTTTAGCAATATTTCACATCATATCGCTACCGCCAAATGTTTGACCTATTATGGAAATGCCCAAATTGCAAAAATGTTGTGGCCTGTGGTATACTATGGCTATAGCTAAGGGTTGAGAAATGTTTAAGTATAAGTACAAGTGTAAGGAAATTCTCAGCTTTCATTTCTTTGTTTGTTGAATTGTGCAATTCATTTTTTTTGTTCTCTTCAAATGCTATTTTATGTTACTTTTAGATAGAAAAATAATGGTTAACAATAAATAAGAATAATGCAAATTAATGAGTTAATAAAAGTAATTTGAGAATAATATAAAATAAATAAATAATTATATATATATATATATATGTGTGTGTGTGTGTGTGTGTGTGTGTGTGTGTGTGTTATCAATCAAAGGTTTGGGGTTATTAAGATTTAATTTTTTAAAGAAATTAATACTTCAGCACAGATACATCAAATTGAACAAAAGTGACAGTAAAGACATTGTAATGTTAGAAAAGATTTCTATTTTACATAAATGCTGTTCTTTTGAACATTATATTTATCAAAGAATCCTGGAAAAATGTAGCATGGCGCTTTAAATTGATCAAAAGCGAAAAAGACATTTGTAATGTTACATATATTTATAATGTTTTCTGTCTCATAAACATGGGTATTTGTAATCTCAAAAGCACACAATTGTTATTGACATGTTATTGAAATTGTATTTATTTGACCCCTTTTTGCACACTGGCCCCTCTGCAGATCTCTTCTTTTTAAGTTTCTACAGCTACCAGATGTGTATTTTGCCGTCAGCATGCATTGTACTGTCTTCAGAGACCTCATTAGAACTAATAATTCATATTATTTCATATTTGTGGAGCATTTTGTCTCTGTAATCTCTGATAAAAAATAAATAAAAAAAATTGCTAGCTGCACTGCAAGTTCTTCTGGTTGAGTCTCATGGCAATTTGCAGAAATCAGTGCTGCACAGAGCGCACCCTGTCAGAATCCAGATTGAGGAGAGCTCAATTTCCCCTTTTTCTCGCAAGAGCTGAGAAGAAACTAAAGAGATGGAGGGACAGAGAGAGAGAGATGAAGCCTGCAGCAAGCCTGTGGGTCGCCCAAAAAGACATCTAAGTTCCAGGCTAGACAAACTGAAACAGACTGGCCACATGCTGTTAGTGAGCTGTCAGTTTTTAGGTAGGGGTGGCAGAGAATGTGTTATCTGTGAACCACCATCAAACAGAGCCAAAGAACACGATGAAAGGGTCAGAACAGTGGCGGGGTGCTGAGATAACATCATAAATCTCTGCACTTTTTGTAGTCACGCTGAATTACATTTTTTGAAAGTTTTTTTTGAGGAAAGATAATGTGGTATCTAGCTTCTTTAGCTGGACTGCCTGATGTACCATGTAAGTTTATTCATAAGTCAGCGTGTTTACCAATGCTTCTATATAATTGTGCTTTTGCTGGATCAAGTTTGGCTGTTTATTGAAAGGATGAAAAGGGAAATGGGGGGTAAGATGATATGGGGGTGATGCTGGCTCCTGTTAAAGTATTTGATTCGATCTCTTTAAAATCCCAGTTGTTTCTCCTGGACAGCATGACATCAAGATGAGACTTTGATTTGAATTGATAGTTCTGCTACATTTACTTAAAAACGATATTCTGAAAAATGTCTGTTTTTTGCACAAATTAAAGTGAGCGGGGTAGGACTGTTTGGTTTGCAATTTTACTGATTTCAACTGACTAATGAAAAAAATTATCCAGGTTTATTGTGATTATTTCTAGGCCCAACATTTTGTGATTACACATCATTATGTCTATTAATAATTATATTTATTATTATTGCTATATTATAATAGTTACTACATAAAACATGAAGTCATTTAATATTCTATAACGTATTTAAAAATAAATCATAATATTTCACTATAAAATAAAAAAGATACTGTATTATACTAAAAAAGACTACATAGCTATAGAGCTACAATACTATTGGTAACACTTTATTTTAGGGTCTCTTAAGTAGTTGCTTATTAGCATGCATATTACTAGAATATTAGCCATTTATTAGTACTAATTAAGCACATATTAATGCCTTATTCTACATGACCTTATTCTACATCCCTATAAACTTAACAACTACCTTACTAACTATTAATAAGCAGCAAATTGGGAATTTATTGAGGGAAAAGTCGTAGTTAATAGTGAATAAGTGTTCCCTATTCTAAAGTGTTACCATTGCGATACTTCAACTAATCATGCAGCCTTATCTTCTTTTGTATTCTGCAGAAAGAAAATTATGCTGGTTTGGACCTTGACCGACATGAGGCTGATTAAATGTATGCAGATTTTTCATTTTTAGGTGAACTATCCCTTTAAATGAATCATAACAAAAAAAGTATTTATCTGAGTGAAAAAAAATCATCTGGGTGGTCTCTGTGAGTACGTGAGAATAGAATTACATATGTATACATGTGTGAATGTTATTTGAGTAACATACAGATAATTTGTCAGCACTTGAACATATGAGCTCATGTCAGGTATGTTGCATGTGAGCTTTCATAACGCACCGGACTATTTATACTCTGGCATGTGTCTCGAGTCTATTATAACACCCAGCACGGCAAAGCCATGAATAAGAGCTAGACAGTGTGCCGTGCAACACTTCAAACTCAGTTCATGTGCTATAAAACAGACCTGGTGTCATTGCTAATCAGACTCATCTATTATATTAACTTGAGACATGTTTCCTCTCGGTTTGGCGCACTTAACCCATCTGTACAAGTCATCACAGCTTTATTATAAAAATACTAAGTGCTATATCCATTCAGATGTGGATGGTGTGATTGTTAAGCATGCTGTCCATGGATGAATCCATGACAATGACACTCAAGGATTTCCAACAAGATGGCGCTGCATATGGCTGCTTCAGTGCTTTGCTCTTCAGTGTGTGTAATGTTTTTGTTTGTTTGTTGTCACACGGCGGCGGGACGTGCTTCTACATCAATGAGAGGTGGTGTACAGATGTAACTGTGTTAAAGAAGATGTGCTGTTCAGATCTAGAAACGCTCTTCATCAACAGCAAGCCGTTCTATTCACCGCGGGAGATTTGTTCGTTCATTCTTGTGAGTGTCTACATTCCTCCACAAGCGAACATGAGCTCAGCTTTAAAGAAACTCGCTGATCTGATCACAGTGTTGAAAACTCTGTTCTTCTAAAGTAGAAAACTCAGAAGAGAAGACCAGGAGACTTGATTCGATCGTCAGCAGAATTTCTTTATTCTATGACATGTGTTGTTATCTGCAGTCATCGAAGATCTCCTTTAAGTCATTTTTACAGGGTATCTTATAGGTATTTTTGGAGGAGGGATTCTTAGAGGTGGAGACAAACATCAAACAAAGCAAACATCTGAGGGAGGCGTTAGTTAATTACAGGAACCTTCCCGTGGTCCAATAAACCTAACAAAGGTTGAATCTGACTCCTTGATCTTACCATTAACATAAGAGACAAAAGGCACCGTTGTCTCGAGCTCAAATGGTCAGGAAACGCTCTCAAACATCTGTATTTCCTGACACTTTCTTTAGTCAGGAAGTGTATCTAAATTAAACATTTAAAATAAAATTTGTAATCCTTCAATCCCCTCTTTGAGAGTTCTAATAACTCTCACAAAAATACAAATTTAGACACTTAAAAGTTAATTCTTGTAACTTGTAATCGTTACAGGCACAGTGTACATGTTCTGTGTTGCTTATATGTAATTGCATGCTGACACAGAAACAAAACATGCAATTAGTTTTGCTGAAAGATCGTATGTGGGTCTCTGCGTTGTGTATTTTTTCTTCTTTCTTCTTTCTTCTTTCTTTCTTGTGTGATAGTTGGCAATGGGTCTGGTTGTTTTCTAGAGGTTGTGGCTTCATCCGCAGGTGAGAAGGGTGGTGCATATGGATCTCAGGACAGCCATCAAATGTTATCTGCACAGAGGAAGAAAGAAACACAAACAAGAGAGAACAACGGCACAGAGCAGTATTTGTAGAGTCTGCATACATTAGGGTTGTATCCTCTGTTCAAAATATAGTCTGCTATGGTTGTTCCTTCTTTCCCTATTTCTCAATTCCTCGACACCTAAAGAACAGTGAGGAAAGGATGGACTAATGGAGGGAAAGGCCTATGAGGAAATCTTCACCTCAGGGTTGGCCCCGAAGCCTGTTGCTTCGGTTCTTCCCTGGGCTCCTCACTGGTTCTTGTGTCTGCCCTATCCTATCCCTGCAGGGGGAGGAACAACCTTAATATGTGACACATGAGTCCAAGTTTTCCTTCCCTGACACAATACTGCAGCTGCTGTAATCAACATCACTTGATGTGGTCCGTACCACTTAGGCTCTAATGGCTTGTTTTTGAATGTCTTTATCATGACCCATTGACCTGGGACGATTGTGTGTCCACCTTCTGGTGGAGTCTGCCAACACGACTCAACTCTCTCTTTGGCACTCTGCACTGCCTTTGTGAGGTTTTCACAGTAAGCGATCAGGGCATCTGAAGCAATGTGCACATCAGCATTTCTAAGATCAATCACACCTGGCATCTGCATTGGGCGTCCAGTAATAATCTCATGAGGGCTCAGTCCTACTGATCTGTTAGGTGATGCTCTCATACTACACAGTACTGCGGGCAGTGCTTCAACCCATGGTACTCCTTCCTGATGCATTTTGCTTAGCCTGGTTTTGATTGTTCTGTTTGATCGTTCAACCTGTCCTGATGCTTGTGGCCTATAGGGGCAGTGAAGGTTCCACTTAATCTTCAACATTCTAGACACTTCCTTGACTACCTGTCCTGTGAAGTGGGTACCTTGATCTGAGTCAATGCAATCTGGTAATCCCCATCTGGGAATGAAATCAGTGACAAGACATTTAGCAGTATGTGCAGCTGTAGCGCCCTGTTGGATAAGCTTCTACCCATCTTGAGAACTTGTCTATTACTACCAAAACGTCAGTTTTTCCTTTACAAGGGGCAACGATATATAATCAACTTGCAGGTGACGAAATGGCCCTGGTGGAGCTGGGGTATGTGCTGCTGGTGTAATGGTTGCTGGTACATCATTATTTTTCTGACATGTAACACATCTCTTGACTGTTTCAGTGGCTGCATTTCTGAATTTTGGATTCCACCATTGATTTGAGAACCTGTGATTCATCGTTGCTGGACCACTATGACCCAAACTGTGTATTTGTTGAGCCAAATATGGCAACAGTGATTCGAGCAACATACTTTCCCCTTTGGTCCAGCAGCCGGATGAATCCACAGTGGCTCCTTTGTCTAACCATGTCCATGCTTCATATAGAGGAACGTCTTTATACAGATCAACGATTGATTCAGGAGGTAGAATTATCTTCTGTGCTGTACTACCTGAACACACTTGTACAGTTGCATAGAAACAAGCCTGTTTAGCCGCTACATCAGCAAGAGCATTACCTTTAGCTTCCGTAGTATTAGTTGTGAGATGTGCTTTCACTTTGATCACTGCTAATTTCTTTGGGAGTTTCATGGCAAACATTAAATCTTTCACTAATCCAGCATGCTTAATGGGGATCCAGCAGAAGTTAGAAATTTTCTGGTTTGCCAAATGACACCAAAATCATGAATTACCCCAAAAGCATACCTGGAATCTGTGTAGATATTTGCAACCGATCCTGAAGCTAGCGTGCATGCTCTAGTTAAGGCTACTAGTTCTGCAGCTTGAGCTGAAAAATGATCTGGAAGGCGACCTGAAGCAACTACTTCAGTGGTGGAAGTTACTGCATATCCTGCTCGTCTGTTACCTTCAATAACTTGAGCTGAACCATCAACAAACAACTCCAATTCTGTTCTCTATGGGAGTTTCTGCTATTTCACTTGTCGCTGCATATGTAAGCGTGACACAATCATGAGTCATTTCGCCTTCATCCTCTAACACAAATTCAGTCATTGCAGACATCATACATGAGGATGGGTTCGTGACTGGTGCACGCTGTATAACAATATTCGGGCTGTGAGAGTTGCTAACCAATTTCCCCAACGGGAGGAGGTGACAGAAGTGACTTTTGCTTGATTCATTAGTGCGGACACTGCGTGTGGGCATTTTACGTTTACAGTCTGACCTAACACCATTCCTGATGAAGCCTGAAGCGCTAGATGAACTGCCTGTACTGCTCTGAGGCATGGGCCCATACCTTGAGCGACTATGTCAAGTTTACCGGAATAGTAATGAATTGGGCGTAAGCTGCCCCATGATCTTGCATTAGACATGCAGTCATAAAGCCGAAGTGTTCATGGACATAAAGCACAAAGGGTCTATCAGATTGGGCAATTCCTAATGCTGGTGCTTGACATAGTGCTCTTTTCAAATCATTAAAAGCTTTGAGATGAAGTTCTTCCATACAAACAGTATCTGAATCTTTACCATGGCCTTTCAACAAATCATAGAGAGGCTGAGCCATCGAGGCATAGTCTTCAATCCAAGGTCTACAATAACCTGTTGTTCCTAAAATGAGCGGAGTGTTTTAATGGTATTAGGCGGAGGTATGGCTTTGACTGAAGCCGCTCGATCCTGTGTAATGGATCTATTTCCTGCACCAATTGTTTGACCCAGAAATGTGACTTGCTTTTAGCAACTTGAGCTTTGTGAAAGCTGCATTTGTGTCCTTTTTATGCAAATAGTCCAACAATGATGCCAATTCAGTTTGATGTACCTCATGATCTGTTGAGGCAATCAAAATATCATCAACATATTGGATCATAGTGGACTGTTTTACCGGACATTCTGGGTCACACAAATCACGTCTGACAGCCTGATGGTATATGGTTGGGGAGTTTTGAAATCCCTGTGGCAATCGTGTCCACTGGTATTGTTCATAGTCAACTGTGAAAGCTAACCATGGCTGGCTGTCAGAGTGCAACGGTACAGAAAAGAATCCATTAGACATATCAATTACTGAAAAATCTTACAATCTAATGGTAAGCCATTACAAATTGTAGATGGATCTGCCACTAGGGGGGTGATTTTTTCAATATGTTTATTGGCTACTCTGTAGTCTATTGTAAGTCTCCATGTCCCATTAGATTTCTTGATGGGCCATATGGGTGAATTACATGGACTGTTGGTTTTAACTAGCACTCCTTGCATCAGCAAATTTTCTACAATAAGTTTGATTCCCTGTATAGCTTCCTTATTAATCGGATATTGTTTGGTGACCGGAGGTGGAGTTCCTGTCAATTTAACTGGTTCTACACCTGTCAACAACCCACAATCATCCTTGTCTTTAGCCCAAATTGGATGATTCTGTAAGAAAACATACTCGGGAGGGGTTGCATTATTGGTAGAAATCTGTGCTGAGGAAATTTTTATGCTAGTAGATTCTGAGGACATGTCTAAAGTTAGATTTATTTGTCTCAGAAGATCCATGCCTAAAATTGCACCTGTATTTAATGGAGCGCATAGTAATTTTGTAGTCAGAGTTTTTGGGCCAAATTGTACCTCTATGGGCGGAGTTTCATACAAAACAGAATCTTCACCTATTACACCAGTTAAACAAAGTTTGGTTTTCTTGTATGGGATGTTTAAACCTTGCGCCAATTTTGTAGGAATTACTGTAATTTCTGCACCTGTATCAAGCAAAAAATCAATCTCTTTCTCTTTTATGCTACCTTTCACAAAAATTCTTTGGTCATTGTGTTGGATTACAGGGAAAGGTAGCTACTCACAGCCCCAATAATTAGTTTTTTCCTGGTCTTGTTGTGCTCTTAGAAGAGCCTGAACTAACTGTCCTATAGTTTCAGTGGTCACTGGGAACTACTTCAGGGTTGTGTGCAGGCTGAGAAGGAGCAGAATTATGCATAGCATTTCTTTTACTATCTTGCAACTTCTTCCTACACTCTTTCTCCCAATGTCCAAATTTTTCACAGTATTTGCATTTGCTTTCTCTTTTAGACCATCTATTGTCTTGTTTCGTTGTGTTAAACGTAGCTGCTGCTACTCTTACTTTTGCTTTGACATCAGCATCTCTTTCCCATGTAGTTAACCTGTCTAGGTTACTTCTGAGAGTTCTGTTAGACCAAGTTAGATCTAAGAATGGTAAAGCTTTTCTGTATTCGGCTACAAGGCCATCTGACCAGATACGAACCAAGGGTCCCTTGTCATCTAGCACACTTTCAGGGTCATCAACAATTCCACTGTAGATTACAGCTGACTGACAAAATCTCTCAGTATATTCACTCACAGTTTCTTCTTTCCTTTGCACACAGGTAGTAATTCTAGACCAATCTATTTTGGGTCCTAAGATATTCTTTAGGATTTTCAAAATACCTTCTCTTAAATCACCCTTACTGGCATTTCGCAGTTCAGAAGTGACAGCAGATTCAAAACTGTTGAATTCAGATTCAGTTAGTATTTGTGACATCAGCTGCGTGACTTCTGTCAACGACATGTCATAAAGACGCATTTTACTGATCAATGTTCTTCTAAATTCAGAAAAATGTGTGCGTGCTGCTGGTAAACTTTGAGATAGTCTCTCTATATCTTTAGGACCTAAAGCTTTGGCAACAGTTTGTATTTGCACCACAGAAGAATTGAGAGGAACACTATCAGTTTCCTCAATCCCCTGAGATCTCCTCCTCGCACCACACACATTGAAGGAATTTACAGGCACATCAGTTACTGATTGGAGAGCTACATCTGTTTCAAAAAACGCTTGTAAATCAGGGTAAATGTTATCAGGCTGACTTACTTCTGCATCAGTTTTTGCCTCTTTCTTGAGGTTCAATTTCTTGGTCAAAGTGTATATTCTAGCACGGAGTTCATTGTTCTGTTTCTCTAGCTCTGAGTTACGCTGAGACTGTTGTGTGGCGAGCGCTAAACCAAATTCTCTGTGGCAGCAGATAATGCCTTTCACATTGTTCTTGCGAATACATGCTCCTAGTACCTTTTACACTCATCTACAGACCAAGTCTTGTCTGGATGGATCTCATATTTCTGAGTTAGTTCTTGTCTAACTTTCTCAGTGACTATTATGTTCATTTGCACTCCTAAAAGTGATTTGAATTCGCTATCTGACCACAAAGGAGTCGCTAGACCACCTTTTTCAGTTGTGGGGATCAGTCTAGCATTCTTTCTAAACATTTTGTTTCTTTGTTATCACACAATCAAAACACTAAAACTTCTCTGATCAACAGAGGGTACACTTGTTAACACAGATCAACTATTGTTAACCTTCCCTGGCAAAGCAGAGGATAACACAATTCACTAGCACTTTACGCTAATCTTCCCTGCATGAACAGAGGATAACCAATTCTTCCCTGCCAAAACAGAGGATAACAAATATTAGCACGTAATGCTAAATCTTCCCTGCCTGAACAGAACAGAGGATAAACCAAAAATTAGCACGTAATGCTAACCTTCCCTGCCTGAAAGAACAGAGGATAAACCAAAAATTAGCACGTAATGCCAACCTTCCCTGCCTGAAAACAGAGGATAACCTTCCCTGCCTACAAGAACAGAGGATAAACTCTTCCCTGTCTGAAAACAGAGGATAACCTTTAGTTAAACAAAACCCTACAGATGTATGTTAACTCTTCTCTGGCACAGAGGATACAAAAATTTGTACTGGTCTTAGGTTCTTTCGGATTAGAGACAGCACTCACCAGAGAGAAAATTTCAGTCTGGGAATCCTTGTTCAGTTTGAAGTTTCGCTGGATTCCAAAAGATGCAGATCTTTGTTTGAGCTTGAAGTCTTTCAGGTGAGAAAGCTGGAACTCTATCCGGGTTCACGGCAGCATCTGTTGAAAACTCTGTTCTTCTAAAGTGTAGAAAACTCAGAAGAGAAGACCAGGAGACTTGGATTCGATCGTCAGCAGAATTTCTTTATTCTATGACATGTGTTGTTATCTGCAGTCATCGAAGATCTCCTTTAAGTCATTTTACAGGGTATCTTATAGGTATTTTTGGAGGAGGGATTCTTAGAGGTGGAGACAAACATCAAACAAAGCAAACATCTGAGGGAGGCGTTAGTTAATTACAGGAACCTTCCGTGGTCCAATAAACCTAACAAAGGTTGAATCTGACTCCTTGATCTTACCATTAACATAAGAGACAAAAGGCACCGTTGTCTCGAGCTCAAATGGTCAGGAAACGCTCTCAAACATCTGTATTTCCTGACACTTTCTTTAGTCAGGAAGTGTATCTAAATTAAACATTTAAAATAAAATTTGTAATCCTTCAACAGACACAGAACAAAAACACCCGGACTCTGTTTTAATCATTCTCGAGGACTTTAATTAAGTAAATCTCTCCCGCAAACTGCCAAAATACAGACAGCACATCACATGTCCCACCAGAGACAGTAATATATTGGATCACTGTTACACAGCGATTAAGGAGGCATATAACTTTGTCCCATGAGCAGCTTTAGGACTCTCTGATCACTGTTTGGTTCATCTCATACCGACCTACAGGCAGAAATTAAAATCTGCTAAACCTGTATTAAGATGGACTAATGAAGCAGAGTAAGATTTAAAAACTTGTTTCGTCCTCACTGATTGGACTGTTTTTGAAGCTGCTGCAAACGATCTGAACGAGCTCACAGAGAATGTAACATCTTATATCAGTTTCTGTGAGGATATGTGCATTCTTACCAGGACCCGTTTAACCTACAACAACGACAAACCATGGTTCACTGCAAAACTCAGACAGCTCCGTCAGGCCAAAGAAGATGCGTGCAGAAAGAGGGTTGAAGTCTTGTATAAACAGGCCAGATACACACTGGAAAAGGAGATCAGCGTGGCAAAGAGGAATTATTCTGGCAAGCTGAGGAACAAACTCTCTTCCAGTGATTCTGCTTCAGTGTGGAAAGGTATGAGAGACATTACCAATTACAAGACACCACCCCCAGCACTCTGGAGAATCAACAACTGGCGGACGATTCAAATGATTTTTACTGTAGGTTTGGAAAAAAAAACCACCCACCCTGAACACCTCTCCACACAACCATTAACACCTCCAGCAACTCTCCTCTCCCCCACACCTGCACTGAAAATAAGCAAAGATGACAGCTTTTCCACGGTCGGGCCAGTGCGAGCCAGTGCTTTAAATGGGCCGGGCGGGGCTAATAGCCTCGGACCTGTAGCACCAAGACCAAAATCAGCCAGAAGCTCCACAGTGCTTCACTAAAACCCACCCTTTACACGCCTCTCTGGAACGACATCACAAAACCTCATCATTTCACCAACAAAGAGAAGTTATCAAAAACTAATAAGAAATAAGTCACTGGAACTAGCAAGATCACAACACTAACATGAAAAGCGGCCGTTTGTTTACATATTGTGTAAAAGATTTTAATTTAAAAGCATAGATGTTTTACAATAATAAGTGATACATTGATCATAATGAATTAGGCTAATCGGGACTGAAAATTAGTAACACAGAAATAAAGCGGTATGAACCGTTATTTCACAAAAGAAAGAGGACACATACCCTACTTTCAGTCGAGTCTGTTTCTGTATATTTTTTGTCACAGAATACATCACATTTAGAATAATATCTATATTTTTTCATCAAAAATACGACCTGAGTAGAAGAGGGAGTTCCCGAATAAAAACCATTAGGCTTTTATATTTTGTATTACATACGGAGCTAAAGTCTCGAGACGACACTTATGACAAATAAAATATGTTACTAAATAAATATACGATTGTGATAGCCTGAATGAGAAGCTGACTGAGAAGCTCTTATTTCTTCAAGCAGTCGTTTTTACCATGCTTACTGTGGTAATGGATGGCTTGCATAGTTTTTGCATCGCTTATTTCCACCTTGTATAATGTGATCATAATCCACATTGGATTTCAAATAGTTATTTCAATACTTGCTGCTGTCTGAAAGTGATTTTTACGCTAAAAGTATTTTAAAAGTCTTTAATGCTGTTGTTATAGCTGTTAACTTTATGAAATGATCCGCAGTGCTGACACTCTCCAGACGCGGAGAAACTACGTCTTTGTTCATAACCATAACCAAATGGTGTGACACCAGTCTGTCTGAAATCCTGTGCTGACCAGCTGGCCCCCATCTTCACACAGATCTTCAACAGATCACTGGAGCTGTGCGAAGTCCCCTCATGCTTCAAATACTCCACCATCATCCCGTCCCAAAGAAACCAAAAATTACTGGACTTAATGACTTCAGACCTGTGGCTCTAACGTCTGTGGTCATGAAATCATTTGAAAGACTGGTTTTGGCTTATCTGAAGGCCTCCACTGGACACTTATTGGACCCCTTGCGGTTTGCTTATAGAGCAAACAGGTCTGTGAATGATGCAGTCAACATGGGATTGCACTTCCATACAATAACATACAACATAATTGTCTGTATTGTATGTTGTGTTTTTGATATTTTGTACATTGCCTATTTGTATATTGTTCTTTTGTTGTCTGTGTCCTGTCCTGTTGCTGTCATTCTGTTGCACTGTGTAGCTTCTGTCACTATAACAAATTCCTCTTATATATAAACATACCTGGCCAATAAAGCTAATTCTGATTCTGATTCAAAGTGGATTTACAATATATTTAATTGAGTGAATCTGTTATTTGCAATCTGTGCTACAGTATTGCACAGGCTATGCGCAGACTGGTTTTATTCTTTCACAGTAAATTAGTGTTAAGCTCTGAAGAAGGTTTAGAGATGAGCTAAACTAAAATATCTAATTTAAGACAAACAGTATAACTGCGTATTATGAGCAATTTCTTGTGTTGATGAACAGCTCACCGCCTACAGCACTGAATACAGTTTGGCTTCTTGCTGAGCGCATCCAATCTCATGTGGATCTGAAGATGCTTGTGCTCAGTTTTTACTTTTTGCTTGTCAGAATCATGTCAGAATCAGTTAGACGTTACTGGAGTACAGTGCACAGCAAATCATTCTTACTCAGTATTTTTGGACTTGGTTTTCAGTTAAAAATATCTGAACATTCTAAAACAACAAAGTACTTGAAAAGCAAATTTGTATGGATCTTACTTTTTGCTGTGGCACTTTAAAAATGTACTCCCCCAGTTTCTTCATTTCTAAGGAAGAAAAAGCGATCTGAGGCACATTCGGAACAAATTAGTGTTTATACTAATGCCAGGTGTAAATATGGTCTTATGATCTATTGTTCTCAAGTAAATTTTTATTATTTTAAGAATATTTTTAGTGTAAAATGAGACAACAATAGAGATTAAGATAAATGAATTAATGTTTCTTGCAGAAAAGTGTGAATTATAAAGAAATATACTGTTCAGTAGAAAATGGATGAGTTAGCTTCCATACCCCTGGTAGCAACACCAGCAAAGAGGTTTTATATCACAGCTCAACTGTGGTGTGAAAGACACGGTAATGGAAGAGGGGAGTTTGGGGAAAATGTGAAATGAGTTTTAGTGAGTAAGAGAGAGACGGTGGGGGAACATCTCGGAGGCCTTAGAATGCTGACTCCTTTACTAACTAACAGAGAAGGACTCGCACTTTTCACTCACAGCAGTAAAGACAGACAGAAAAAGGAATATATCAAGTACACCAGAAAGCTGTATGAAACAGAATGTGAGGGAGAGGCAGAAACATTTGATTGAAATATACAGAGGAAGAAAATAAAACAGAAAGAATGGAGGGAGAGAAAGAAAATGAGGTTTTAAGGCAGGGGGTGATAAATCATAATAACACTACTTTTCAATAGTGTCTTTCTCTATAAAGATAACAGCAGTGATATATGTAATAAAGATGAAGAATCTTGTTGAGCAGAAGTTTTGATTTAGGCTTAGTGTGTTCAAGTGTGTTAATATGTATAAGTAATTTTACTGCACTAGAATTTGTTATAGTTTTGTTAAGTGCTCACTGTAGTTGTTTATTAATAAGCGACGGCAGCAATGATGTCTCCAGCACACAGTTCTCAGACACATGTTCCTATTTCGATATTAAGTCAAAATAGTTTTTGGACATTTCTAATAAAAAAAAAATATATTTTTAGGGGAAGTCGTGGCCTTATGGTTAGAAAGTTGGACTCGTAACCCAAAGGTCATGGGTTTGAGTCTCGGTACCGGCAGGAATTCTAGGTGGGGGAGTGAATTTACAGCGCTCTCTTCCATCTTCAATACCATGACTGAGGTGACCTTGAGCAAGGCACCGAACCCCCAACTGCTCCCCGGGTGCCGCAGCATAAAGGGTTGCCCACTGCTCCGGGTGTGTGTTCATGGTGTGTGTGTGTGCACTTTGGATGGGTTAATTGCAGGGCACAAATTCCGAGTATGGGTCACCATACTTGGCCGTATGTCACATCACTTTCACTTTTGTGTTTCAACTTGCAAATGAGCAAATGCTCCACAATAGATTCCTGATATGCGTGCATATATGAGTGCATCACATTCATTATTAATGGAAACAGTTCCCTGTTTAGCCATGTTATTCGTACAAAATCGGATTTCATGAGTTAAGCGGTTTTGTGACATCACATCTGGCACATCTGTGCAACCCTCCCCCACAGCTGCCCTCACCGTATTTCAAAACAAAGTTCTGCCCATAAAAACTCTTTGCAGAATGATTGGGCTCGAGCCTATTGGGCTCAATGTTCGATGTCTTTGTGCACCATTTTCACAGCACTTGACATTAGACCTCAGCACTTCAGATTAAAGCCGATCTGCATACAAACCAACTTTTTGAGAGTATATAACCACAGTACGGAGGAGTAATAATCATTAGTGTCTGCTCTTGTAATGTCATTGTATTCACCCTTGGGTGAGATTTCCAATTATGTTTCTTTAATAGTCTTGCACTATTGTCTTTTCTCTCTCTTAAGACCATGACTTTCCTGTGTTTACTGTTTTCTTTGTAATGAAGCTCCTCTCTGTTGTTATATAAGCAACACGTAGGAAAAACCAGTGCTGATTTTTGATTACTCCAAAATCATAGAGTAATGAAGGTAATATTTCCACCAATATATGAAAATGTTGGTGAAATTTGATCTGGAAAAATAATTATCTTACCCCTACAGCCATAAATCTACATTTAAATACATTTCTGAAGCAAATATTCAACCTAAACATTTTCCAATATCAGCAAATGGTGGGATGGGGTAATAAGCATGCAGATTAGTTAAAAGTGAGATGTTTACATTGTTTTGAAGTCGAGGACAGTATACTCAGGCCAGTCGATGTAGCAGACCACCCTGCCGGGCAGCTGGTCCGTGTCGGAGTAGTAGTATTGGGGGAAGGCCAGCAGAAGAGCCAGCACCCAGATGACCCCGATGACCACCTTTGTCTGAGTTGAAGACATCCTCTGCTTCAGGGGATGAATGATGGCCATATATCTGTGGAATAAACAGACAGATGTGCTGAAAGCTCCACATCTGTTGTATACTGAGCTGCTTACTTCTTACATTTTTTTATTTAAGCTTATTTCAAGATGAGCAAAAACAATAAAATGAAATCTAATTATTCAAAATTGAATAAAATATATATTTTTTAACATTTAAAGGAATAGTATAATGCAAATTCGCTGAACATTTACTCACACTCAGGCCAACAAAGATGCAGATGAGTTTGTTTATTCATAATAGCAGATTTGGAGAAATAAAAAATCACATCACTTGCTCACCAATTGATCCTCTGCAGTGAATGGGTGCCGTCAGAATGAGAGTCCAAACAGCTGATAAAAATATAATATTAGGGCCGCATCATTTGCATCTTGTCAGTAAAGCCGGTTCTTTGATTAGTACTGGGAATAGCTACGCAATATTGCATTCAAAATCAAAGGCGATTCATCTGCGATTATGAACGCGATATTGCGTAGCTTGTCAGTGATCTACGGCTCTGTGTATTTAATGCTGCTCCATCTGAAAGCACGTGATGGAGATTAACTACTAATCACAGAACCAGCTTTGACGAGATGTGCATGAGAATCGCATGCGATTTATTATGCAGCCCTATAATAATCCAAAAGCAATCCACACAAACTCCAGTCTATCAATTGATGTCTTGTGAAGTGAATTGCTGCATGTTTGTAAGAAGCATCCTTCATTAAGGCATTTAACTTTAAACTATTGTTATAATATTTCTTTCTCCATTGAAACGTCATCTTGCTGAATTGGAAGAGAAATATGCACAGATCAATACTGTTTACAAGCAAAAACAGTCCAAAACCATTCTAAACAAATATGTTGGAAAATTTTGGTGTGAGAAGACAACAGAGGGTGGACTTTTTCACTGGATGAAGCGATATTACGCAACGTTTTACTTCTCAAGATGTTCATTGATGGACTGATGTGGTGTTGACTACTGTGATATTTTTATCAGATGTTTTGATATTTTCACCCATTCCCTACAGAGGATCATTTGGTGAGTAATGTAAAGTGATGTAATGCTAACATTCTCCAAATCTGTTCAGATGAAGATTCAAAGTCATCTACATATTGGAGGGTGAGAAATTGTGCTGGAAATTTGGATATTTGGATTACCTATTCTTTTAATGCACATTTATGGTTCAGTAAATATTGTGTGTACTAAATGTTTTCGTTCTGGTTGAGGAAAATTAATTGTATGTAATCAAATAAATTAAAGTTTGAAATGCATTCAGTAATTTTATGTTAATTGAGTTATTTTAAGTGTTAATCATTAGTATCATTAAATTGCATTTTTTACATAAGAAAAAAAACTTTCTTTTTTTATCTCCAATCAAGAGAAACTCTTCAAAGAGAAAAGAGTTTCCTTAGAAAACCTTGGTGGTGAAAATGAAGACTTGCCGATTTCACTCTTAGCACATTCTATTTAAACCACTTATTTTCCCGCTGTGATCTTTATTGATACTTTGCAGTTCGGGCTGTGCTTGAAAGCATGAGATATTGTCCTGCTCTGCACTCTCAACAAGTTAATCTGTCAACACATCAGTGATTCATCATATCCACACATACAAACACACACACACACACACACACACACACACACACACACACACACACACACACACACACACACACACAGACACAGACACACAGACACACACACACACACACACACACACACACACACACACACACACACACACACACACACACACACACACACACAGACACACACACACACACACACACACACACACACACAGACACAGACACAGACACAGACACAGACACACAGACACACACACACAGACATCATCTTTGTCCAGCACAACGATCTCAGTGTTACCTAAGATACATCCTCTTAAATAATTTGCTCCAATATGGAGCTGTATCATTATAAAAGGGAATACAAATGCCCAGAGATCCCACACACACAGCTTACTAAACTATTGTGCGTCTACAATAGGGGATTTGTACATTTTTTAGATTTGGGTTTGTGCTTCAGTGACAACAAGCTAGTGTATCATTGTGATAATATGAGCTCTGAAGTAATAAAGAAGATCTGTTCCAGTTATCGGTTATATGGACAGTGAATATACACTTGTGGCAGGATTTATTTAACTCATTCATTTGGAGCTGGGAGAAACCTTGCAGAACCTAATGTACCACTTTCAGATAGTGAAAGCCAGGCTATGTCAACATTTTATCTGGAGAGTAAAACATTGCGTTGTTTCCCTCAGAAGCTGTGTGCGATGTGTGATCTCTACTAGAGTTGAGAACCAAGATTTTCACGATGTTTGGTTCTGTTAAAGGTTCTCAGCGTGAAACATACAGTGCGACCAGTGAAGTCTGATTTTTGAGCGAATGACTCTTATAAACTGTTTCGTTTTGGTGAATCACAAATAATTATAAATCATTTGGAACAGTTTCTCAATTAATCTCACTGATTTACTAAACCGCAATTTAGTGGCGAGGCCAGACATTTAAAAATGATTGGACCTTGGTGAAATTAGTGTGCCTACTCTCAAACTAAAGTACATTATTTCACATAAGATAAAAACAGGGATACACATTTCAACAGTTGGTTTTTGGCTGAAAGAGAAAATGGTCGAAAATGTGAATCAAAATATATGCCTAAATTGAAAATAAAAATGTGACTTTTCTTGAAAATGTGATTCATTAAGCTTCCTACACAACAGATAGTCTTGTGTCATAAACTGTTGAAAAGCATAATTGTTTTTAATGTAGACCAAACAATATCAAGTACAACTTTTGGGCCGTGTTTTGGTAGCTTCACTAAACATTAGTAAACCCTAGTATATCACATACATTTATTTAAAGCAGGTGATACTTTTTTTAACACCATTTAAAAATGTTGAAAAGTTCAACCAATACACTTTTTTCCCAAGGAGTCTATTGCATTTTAGATTATGAGAGGCACTTCTGATCTGGAAAGTTTCACTCAAAAACAGTGAAATAAATCATTTGAAATACTGATGTTGCACTACAAATAATAATTTTCCATCAGTTTGATTGAATTTGCTGTACATTTTCCTTCATGTTCTATTTTCAGACATCAAGAGAATAATGTATGTGATGTAAGAATACTGTATGAGTGTATATATAAAAAATATCTATGGCAAGAGCACTTTTTAGTCCGCTGAATTATTTTTCTCCTGATTATTTTCTTGTTTCCTTTGTATTCCACTGTAAAAGTATGAAGAAAGACAGCATACACTGCGCATTTGTGGTCTGCTCTACCAATTTAATATCCAATGAATAATTCACTGGAATGTTCTAAGAATCTCCCAATCCACCAAAAGTCCAGGTTTATTTTCATGCGGATGCTTTAAAATGTAATTGCTGGTGCCTTTAACATTGTGGTTAACGCAATGACATATAACGCAACTATGCCTCCGGCTGACCAGTGTTCGAATCTCGACTCAGGGTCCTTTGTCGATTCCTTACCCCTCTCCTCTCAACACTTTTCTGTCAATCTCCACTGTCCTATCATCTAAAAGCACAAAAGATAAAAATATATATGTTATTGTCTCAATCCCTAAACTCAGTGTTCATTTGAATGTTTCTAAATCAGTTAAATACAATGTTTTCTATCTGTCAAAATGATAAAAATCACTTTGAAATATCACTAAATGTTCCAGTTAATGAACATCTTTGATTAAGGCAACTGTATACACACTGGAAAAGGTGATCAGAGTGGCAAAGAGGAATTATTCTGAAAAACTAAGGATTCAGTTTTCTTCCAGTGATTCTGCTTCAGTGTGGAAAGGTCTGAAAGAGATCACCAACTACAAGACACCATCCCCAGCACTGTGGAGAATCAACAACTCGCAGATGATCTGAATGAGTTCTACTGCAGGTTTAAAAAAAACAACACAAATATATCTAATCTCATTTTATTAACCAATGTGTTTGCTGCTGACCTTTGATGATCCAGTTCAACCATACTAATAAGCAAAAAATACTTTAGATAAACTAACAAGTGTGCTTCGTTGTTGTTTTTTTATTGCTGAAGAGTGTTGAACCTTCTTTTTCTGCGTTCACTTATTCATTGGAAACTAATTTACCTTTGGGTACGAAATAAAGAAACTCTGAACTCTGAACTCTTCTACTGTACAGACGTGATTTACTCTTTCTTCAGCCTGAGGTTTATTCAGTAAACTTTTTAGTGTGAAAGGCTTTTACATTTGCTATAAACAGAACTTCTTCTATTAAAAACAAACAATCAAGCCCTGCTCATATTTAAAAAGTAACGCGAAAGTAACACAAAAGTAATGTAACGCATTACTTTCCATAAAAAGTAACTAAGTAACGTAATTAGTTAATTTTTTAGGGAGTAACGCAATATTGTAATGCATAACTTTTAAAAGTAACTTTCCCCAACACTGCACACACACACACACACACACACACACACACACACACACACAAACGAAATTGTATGCCTAATGAAAAAAATCTATTTAAAACACATTCATATTTTAGAAAATATTGTTCATATTTGCATCATTAATGATTTATCTTATCCACCTGCAAATAATCAGAATGCATTTTTTTATTTACATCACTACTGCGCTCTTCTTAATGGGTGCACCCTTATGTTTGTTTAACCATGGAAAAAAGTCCCCAAAAATTACTGAGTGAGCTTAAATTTTTACCAATATAAATTAAATTAACATAATACAATTAAGTTGTGACTGTGGTCAATAATTGTGTTGCTTCAGCTTATTTTAATAAAGATTTGTTTGATTGTGTATTAGATCTTAAAAAAATTATTATACATTTATATATTCATCTAGAAGAAAAAGTCAGTCACACACACAGTTGGCTGCTACAGTAGTCAAATGTGCAGATAGACTGGGATCAAGAACCGCCATACCCCGCAAAACACAAATCATGTATGTGATTATCGTTAAGAGTAAACAGCCGCAGAGTTTTAAATTAGCTTCTGATTCCCATCTCTATAAACTACATAATCTGGTTTACTATATTAACTCCAGCCATTAATGGCAGTAATGGTGTCTTTTGTGACACCCTCCCTACAAGCCAATGTTAAGCAGAGCTCTATGGTAGACTTGTTCACTTCTATTCCTTTATAAGAAAATTGACTCTATATCTCCTTCTAAGTGACTACTGGCCTCTCTCAGTGACTTCATTAAAAAGTCTCCTTATGGTTTGTGGAATTAATCTTTTAGAAACAAACCTTTCTAACTTGTTAGGCTATTGTTCTGTACTTTTATTTCCTTCTCCTGATTTTTAATTAGTCTGTAACTTCCTGGAATGCTCTAGTAGTCTAATATTCACAACTGTCGTTTAGATTCACAGCCTGAATAATGATTCATTTATTTTAATAAATCATAGATTCAGGCCAATTGTTAGGCAGTTGTGCCCTTGTTAAGACAATTGTTTTTCCTCTGTGTAAATTTAGAGCTCCTGCATGGAATTAATATTTATGCTTATAAATAGTTGTTCCTTTTTTCTTTGTCTTTTCTTTTCTTCTCTTTTTTTTGGTAAACTATGTGACATTGAAATGAAAATTCTTTCACCATTTATTCACCCTTATTTTGTTCAAACCCCATATGACTGACTTTCTTTTTTTAGAACACAAAAAGTCAATATAAATACAAATCTTTCACCTTTCACTTTGATTATATGGAAAAGCGTGTGTAGAATATTGCCTTCTCTTTTCCATAAAATAAAAGTGAAAGTGGAAAGATTAGCTCCTAAATGACAAAAATCATCATAAAAATAGTGCAACTTCTGAAGCAATATGACAGCTTTGTGTGTTATTCACTGAACATCTTCCACTGTAGCAAATATATCACCACTGACAGCATGATGTTTGTTTTTGTTACATGCAAAAATTGAACGGTATCTGGCAATTAATAGATTTAATGCACCATTTTTGCAGTCCATATGACTTGTGAAATAGATTTTTAGAGCAGAGGGAACATTGCTAGATCATCTTTTATGGGTGTTTATAGTGTATTCGTCATTTTGAAGTTTGACAGATCAATCCCCATTTTTCATTTTTTTCTGTTCATATGGGTTTAGAAAAATAAGGTTGAGTACATTATCATAAAATGCTCATTTAAAGGAAACTCTTGCTTTGGATTTCCTTGAAATTCAGTGCCTCAAAGTATAAAAGCAAAACATCAAAGAGAACAAAACGTCAATTTGACATTCGCAATTCAGTAAAATGAGAGAAATTCCACTCCACTGATAATGGGAAAACCTTACAGCTAAACCACCAGCAAGCACACGTGCACACACACACACACACACACACAAAGCTTATAAGTGATGGGCAATCAGATTTTTTCCCCATAAATTTGTTTTCAGCCTCTCCAGACATGCTCAGTTAAAGTGATGTCCTGAAGGACAACATGATCATATACAGTGAGTGAGTAATGAGGAACTGACAATATACTCATGGCAGAGTCTACAGCAGGTGAAGAGGTCAGACGCAGCACAAACATACATTCGAGCACATCTGTTTGACATAAGTGGAGCTCAGAGCAACAGATCATCGGTCTGAACAGTGACAGGGCTAAATCAATAACGACAACATGCTAGAGGGAGCAGAGACGGACAGTGCGGTTACACAATGTGATGCTTGCAGTGCTTTTCTTTCAAATGTAACTTCTGTCTGGTAATTTGATTAGGAATCTTATTCCTGCCACACATGACAGTTTGAACCTCTGAGCCATGCGTCGTTTCACCAGCACGCAAATGCTCTTTAGCATGCCGTCACAGCTTGACTTTGAGGACTCTGTGCTTGTCAGCACCTTTACATGTTGAATTAATGAATGAACAATGTATTTATATAGCGCTTTATTGTGTATTGTTGTACACCCAAAGCTCTTTACAATAATGTGGGGGGGGGTCTCTCCTCAACCACCACCAGTGTGCAGCATCCACTTGAATGATGCGACGACTGCCACAGGACAACGGCGCCAGTGCGCTCACCACACACCAGCTATATGTGGAGAGGAGAGAGAGTCATAGAGCCAATCAGGTGGATGGGGATTATTAGGAGGCCATGATTGATAAGGGCCAGTGGTGGGAATTTGGCCAAGACACCAGGGTTACACACTTACTCTTTACGAGAAGTCTCATGGGATTTTTAATAACCCCAGAGAGTCAGGACCTCGGTTTAACGTTTCATCCGAAAGATGGTGCTTTTTTACAGTATAGTGTCCCCGTCACTATACTGGGGCGTTGGGACCCACACAGACCACAGGGTGAGCACCACCTGCTGGCCTCACTAACACCTCTTCCAGCAGCAACCTAGTTTTCCCAGGAGGTCTCCCATCCAGGTACTGGCCAGGCTCAGCCCTGCTTAGCTTCAGTGGGTAACCAGTCTTGGGCTGCAGGGTGATATGGCTGCCGAGCATGTTTTTAAATGCAAGAAATAAAATAAGGAAGTAAAAACAGCTGAGATGCGTGAGAGTGTGAGATGTTATATTTGGACAGAGCATGTAACACAATTATGTCACACACTGCAGCTCTACCAAGTGATCTGTCTGCACAGAGGTGACAGCCTTGCTACTGTTTGTGAATGTACACCCGTCTGCATGTGTTAACAAAGCAACTCTGATTCAACCAGAGCAACAGAGCTGAAATCTGGGCAGGAAAAACACATCAGCCAAAACGCCTAGGAGAGATCTTGTATTGGAATAATTATTTACAACTGGGTTTTTACTGGATTATTTTATACTCTTATGCACGGTAACAATATCCATGTAATATAAAAATAATTTATATTATATAAATATAATTAATATTATACAATATGATTTAAATATAAATAACATAAGAAATAAAAATAAGTTTTACATTTTTTGAGCGTCTTTGTTATTATGCTTTCATTGCGCTAATGCCTGGACCTTCTTAAAGTGTAAGAGATGTAGCAACTGATCTTTTTTCATATTGTGATATACATAGTTAAATGGATTAGTGAAAAGAAAAAAATATCGGGAGGAGTTTTGGTTCTGTCCAGTTGTTGATTGGATGAAGGTAAATCTGAATGTGAGCTTGCAGTCAATTGCAAGAATGGGGCAGGTTTAAGTAGAATAAATGATTGGAGAAGTATTTAGATATTAGGAAGATATTGCTGTGATATTTTGATTTGTTCACAATGCATTTAGAAAATGCATTTAGAAAATAGATATGAGGTGCATTTTCATTTTATACTAACTTTAACAATTTCATCTAAAATAATTTAAGGTTTTTCCGAAACCAAGCATTCTGAAAATGCTAATAAAATGTTATTTCCACATTACATCTTTAGGCATAATTCAATTTTCAGTCCTCCAATAGCCCATTAGTTGATAGTAATCAAATCACTGCCTGACAGAAATCACTTAAAACTGGCAGAAGATAAAACATGCATAAACATTTTATTCTGCATAAACATTCTACTCCCAGAACTTCTCGGAGTGCTTAATGAAAAGCTCTAGGCTCTGTAAATGTCTTCTTTACAAGAAAAATCAAGGCATTTGCTGTGAGTTATTTGTTTGTAAACCCATGATTAATTTGCTGTGTGCTTCATGTTTAGATAGAATGCAATCTAGGCTTGCTTTTTTTTAAAGAATCTTCCTAAGATAAATAACCCTCAAGTATTTCCTCTATAAGGACCTGAACACACACAGTGTACTCTTCCCTTGACGCCTGACCTCCATCTCCCCCATGGGTCTCTCAGGTAATAGAATTGTAAAGAAGTTCATGTGTCTGCATGTAGATAGATGAAAGCAGGCACTGTTTTTGAGTATTAGATGTGCTGTGTCAAAAGGTTGGAAAACTGGCATCTTAGAATTAGAACAGGGTGATGAAAGGTCAGACTTTACCTGGAATCCAGCCCCTCTTGTGAATAATCCCTTGTGCTACACATGGTAATTGAATGAAGAAACAAGGCAGAGACAGTACTCTAACAATTACCACACACACACACTAAAGAAATTAACATTTCTAAACGATGACTATGGAAGGTTATGAGTGGGATTATCATCTATCATATGACATCACAGACAGATGATCTCTGCCACCTATGCTCTGATAATTCCTAATATGGACCTGAAAAGAGCTACAACATTATACTCGTGTTTGGATTGTAAAAGCAGTACTTATCATTAAACAATTATTAGTAACAAATTAATAAGCATTAAATAGCATTACTATTACTGCACATCCATAGTAACCATAGTTTCAGTCAATAGTAATAAGATATCCCAACCTTAATGAAAAGATATCAAACAAAATCACATTTACATTTATGCATTTAGCAGACGCTTTTATCCAAAGCGACTTACAGTGCATTCAGGCTATCAGCAAGTCAAATAGGCCTAGTTTTGAGATTAATTGACACATTTTGTGTCTATAGAAAATAGTGACATTGTATAATGTTGAAAACCAATGTTGTGAGTGTGTGTGTGTGTGTGTGTGTGTGTGTGTGTGTGTGTGTGGTTTATGAGGACACGCATTTGTATAATGATATGGGTAGGACAGGTATTACAAGAAGAAGGTGATTTATGAGGACTATTTCAGTGTCTCCGTAATTCAAAACTAACACTTATAAAACATACAGAATTGTTTAATTTTGAGAAATAAAAAATGCACAAAGTTTCCTGTAAGGGGTAGGTTTAGGTTTAGGGTTGGTGTAGGGCGATAGAAAATACGGTTTGTACAGTATAAAACCTTTACGCCTATGGAGAGTCCCCGTTAATCATAAAAACCAACGCGCGCGTGTGCGTACGTGCGTGCGTGCGTGTGTGTGTGTGTTAATGAGGGATTTTGGACCCATTCATGTTTTTGGTTGTTGTTGTTGTTCTTTTTTAATTTCTTTCAATAGCACATTGGCTGACGCATCATCGTGGTAAACTTATATCTAAACATTACAATTTAAAATGCAAAATGTTAAGAGGATCATCTTTCCCCATTTTACCCTAACATAGGCTAGTTAAAGTTACTGCTGTAAAGCCATAATACATTAATATGGAAACTACTAAGCAGTAAAAGAAGCATCAGGAAAGCAGAATCTTCGTTTTTCCTCACGCGCACTGCTGAGATCCGCGCGTATGGCGCGTGAACAGTGTGAGTGGAAACGATTGAACTTACCTGTCGAGTGCAATCGCGGTCATTGAATATATAGAAGCGAAGACGGCGGCTATGGGAAAGAAGTTGTGGAATCGGCAGTAATAGAGTCCGAAATACCATTCATTGTGCACGGAGTAGACAAAGTTTATAACGGTGTTGAATGCGGACATTGACGCTTCAGCGAATGCCAAGTTCACGAGGAAATAGTTCGTCACGGTTCTCATGCGTTTGTGCGCCAAAATGATCCATATCACCGTGACATTGCCCACCACGGAGACGATGACAATTGTGCTGTAAGCCACTGCCCAGAGCACTATTCTCCAAACCGGTTGCACAAACTGGTTCCAGTATAGCTCGGTTTCATTCTGTGCAGTGGAGTTGGTTGTCCAGTTACTTTGAAAGTCAGTGGAAGTGATGAGCGAATCCATTACTTTTAAGGAAAAATTTTGTGTTAAATGTGATTAAAAGAATAAGTTTTTTTTGGCTGGATGTCGTATAATATTCAATCGACCATGTCTCCTTTTGAGAAAAAGGTAAAAGTATTGTTCATGACGCAAAAATAGTTCAGATTCGTGTCCCTCGGTTGTATTCAATGAGAAGGCAGAATGAGCCCAATGGTTTTTCCAAAGAAGACAAGACAACAGATCGCAACGCTGTGCTCCTTCACTTTTCCTCATCACGAAACCAATTTTAGCTCTCGGTTATACGCACCTCGCTCCTCTGAGCGTCACTGCCAAGCGCGCAGCGCGTGCCAAAAGAGAAGTCGCGCGCACAAACGAGCAGATGCTGTGAACACGCGCTTCTGAGAGAAAACGAAGGGACTCGTCATTTCAAACGCAGTTCTGTTTTATTGTTTAATACGAAGTATGAGTAATCTGCATATGTGATTTAGAACGCGCCAGGTGTGCCACCCAGGTTGGAAGATGATTTTTGGTGGCGCGCTGACGACGTACGAAACAAAAAGATTAAACGTGTCTTTGGAAATCAATTTTTTTCTTCTTTTGAATATGAGGGATTAATTCAAAGCATATATATTCAGTGTATATTCAACTTGTATATTCAAGTTGGAAGATTGTGTGGTCCTTTCAGGTTGGACAGAATATTCTAATATGAGACTTCAAGTTTGATAACGATGTCAGTGATTTGGTATGATGCTTTCAGCAATTAATCCACTTAATTACCTATCCAACTCATTTCAGTTTGACACAAGTAATTCAGTAAAAGCTCATGGTCCCCACCTGGTGGTTCCATCTCAGTTCGCGTTAAATTTGAGCTCAATCTGTCATTCGGTTAAGGCAATGCATGATAGACAATGCTAAATATAATTTTTATTATTTTTATGATAAGTTGTATGCTATTTGGGCAGCCTCAGAATCGGTTGGAATACTAAATGCAAGCCAACATATCTGCCCAACTCTGAATGGGCACAAATCCCTACATCCATGTCATGTTCCAACATTTAGTGGCAAGCCTTCCCAGAAGAGTGTAAGCTCTTATGGCTGCAAAGGAAGGGATTAATGTTGTTTTTCTTTTAGGGGGTGTTATATATTCTACAAGATGCAGGATCATCAGACCCCGACATTGTGTCATGCAGCCATTTCATCCTAAAGGTTTTTCCTGTGAGAAGGCTTTGTGGAGGCCTTTCAAATGCTTGCTTTGTACAGGGTGTTCTCATTCTTTTGGGAAGCAAATTTTCAGCATTTTAATGAATCACTCCTTCAACCAACATTACATTGCTATGGGCATTTTTTTTTTTTGGGGTGTTGCTGTGAGGGGTTGTTAATGGCCTTTTTTCTTTTTGCGTTCGAAGTGACTAGTTTTTGTATTTCTATAATGATTTAAAATAAACCATTTTTAAATATAATCACACACTAGAGAAAAGATTTATGGTATCTTATTTTTGCTATTGTTGTTAGTTTGTTTTCTTCTTGTAAAAAACTCAACAAAAGGACTCTGCAGGCATGCAAATTATGTTGCTGTGGACCTATTTATGATAATCAATTCAGTGGGTTCAGGAGGGTTGGACAGCGCATCACATGCAGATTCCTCAACCTCTGGGACTTATAGAAGCATGTAATTGTGATGTGCTGTGGCAACTCATCAATGTTAATTAACATGTATCATGACAGCATCTGGGTTGCAGGCATCGAATTTCACCTACACATATGGGCATATTTTTATTTCCTTAATCGTTTTTTCATTATTATTGTTTTGTTGATTGTATAAGATATTTTCTTTTATTAAACCGGTCAAGATTTTCTTGAGGAAATTGGTTCACTCAAAGGATTAAATGCAATGCAGAAAACATAACTGGGCAATCCTTTTAATGCTCTCGTCTTTTGTCAGTCTTGTGTGTTCTCTACCTTTTGATCATAGCATCACAATATCCTCTGGCAAGGAGTTCTGCTGAACAAATCAAGATTTGGCTGACCACTGGTTGTCGCTAAGAAAGAAATCAGAAATGTAATTTCACACACCAACTGTCATCCACATAGATCACATTTAATGTACCTTGAGGGACAAATAGTAAAAGAGAAGGGCAACAATCTGCCCAATGCTGAAGGACCTTCATTCATCTTAGAATATCCCAGTCCTTATAAGCTCTGTGTATCTCGATCCATCTGGACAAGTGCGGATTCAATGCTTGCAATAAAAATGAAGAAGTGGTTTGTTTATTATTGTCCATCTATCCAGTGTTGCAACAGTGAACTTAATTTAATAGAATGTGGAATGGCAGCTTTGTTCCACAGTAATTGGATGTAAAATAACTGCTAATAGATATTTGTTTCATAAGGGAGAGAAAAACAGCTATTTCTCCAAGTTTTTGAGTGTTCATTTTCCCCCTATATTTTCTCAAACTATGAAACTAATAAATATTGTTTTGTCAATAGACCTTGGAGTAGCACCTTAATTTTTGACAGGAATGAAAATGAGACTTCGAGGGATAGAAATGCATGCACTTGTTGACTTATACTGTTGTTTAACAACATATTAATTGTTCAGTTGACAAAAAGTAATTCAGAAAAATAAAATAGAAAACATTTGAAATTCAATCATTTATTTATCCATTCAAATATTGATTGTATCCTTCACGGTGCACTTTGCACATTACTTTACTATAAAAAATCCATAACACTGAATATTACACACTTAATAAGAATGCAGTTATAGATTTAATTCAGGTCAATAAACATGTCAATGCTGTGGCAGAGAATAATACTCTAAATGTATTTAAAAAGATCCTCTGAGAGTTTGCCCTGCAGTGAAAAGCTGGAGAGTTTAGGCAGGACTGTGAAGACTTTTGAAAAATGTAATAACAACCACAAGCTACCTGAGAGACAATCAATGTCTGTGAGCATGCTGTGAATGGCAATAGAAATACTAGGATTTTTGATGAAACACGGATATAATGCCATAACAAGTTAACAACAAGAAGGCTACTTCTGATGATTAAAGCTATTGTGACACATCATACAGAGATATTTTCTTTCCAGGGCATGTTTAAGAGGCTTTAGTTATTCAAGTTAGACAAACACGTCTCCTTTTATAAAAAAGATCATCAACTGGCTGTCATGGGCATGTGAAGTCAAAGGATGTGTCAAGACACGTGTGTTTGATGGGAGTTTCAATAGTCTTTAGAAGGGAAATATGTAATCAGAATTAGACTCAAGCATATTTGGATGTCTTTTTTCAGTCTCTTTGTTGCTTGTTAGAGATAAAAGAGTGCCAAAGGAAGTATTTCATTTATTAATCTATTAAAGAATAAACATTTAATTAGATACATTTTATATATTTAATTAGCCTATCTATAAATATATATAAGCTCAAATCTCTATCTATCTATCTATCTATCTATCTATCTATCTATCTATCTATCTATCTATCTATCTATCTATCTATCTATCTATCTATCTATCTATCTATCTATCTATCTATCTATCTATCTATCTATCTATCTATCTATCTATCATCTATCAGTTTAACTGTGCTGGCCCTTTAAAAGGTTTGTCCAGCACGTTGTTCGGCGGGACGGAAGTTGTTGTCGGGATAATAGTTACACCTTGCAGCTGCTGATGTGCTCATTAAAACAATTCAAAGGACTCGACAGCTAAGCTGAACATTTGATGAAAATGTTTATTATGCATTCAGACGGGTCGTAAGCTTTTTAAAACAGGCTGCCGTCTCTCTAAGAACAAAGGCTCATTGAGTCTTATTAGCGGCATCGGCTAACATCCGAATGCTTGGAAATATCAGGCTAACTGAAATCAATTAATGCTGTCACTATGCCGTCTTATGAAGAATGGAGAAAAACTATTCACTTCTATTATGTCGTTAAGTTCTCTCTAAATGTCTATTCAATGCTGTTCTCGGTAAGTGTACGTTTAAAATGAAAGCTGTCCTTGCATTGCTTTGTTTCTCCCTCACAAACTGTAAACACACACTCGCATTAAAGTACGCTCATGTGTTTGTGTTGAACGTGTAGGTATTATTAACAAATTAATTTATTATTATTAACTTTAACTGTATTTACCAGGCCATTTAAAGATAACGTTACGTGCTAGTTTCACTTTAAAGTTTCACAGACGAGCTTTGTGTCTCAGTAAAAGCAATAGACGCGTCGCTGACAGATTTAAAGGCGCAGGACGTTGTTACTGTTTCTGTAAATGTGTCACATTGTACTGATGGCTGTGAAGGGATTCTGTATTTACATTGACTTGTTTTTATGGTTCCTGAAAATTGTTGGAGATTATAATAATATTGAAATTATAAAGACTTGGACATGGGTAGTTTATTTTCTTTCCTTCCGTCCTCATCCTCTTTATCTGTATAGAATAGATTGTATATATTGAATTGTTCATTAGGGATGCAAACTACATTGTTTTTTGGGACTTTAAAAAACATATAGATCAAGAAAATATTGGACATTGATTGGCCAACACTAAATATTTATTGTGTTCTTCCTATTATAATTATAAAAAATCATATAATCATACCTTAATGTAAAGGGATAGTGATATATTATGGTAAAATTGTATAAAAATGTAATGAATGTTTATGCACGTTTTAAAGTAATATTATTAAAGGTTACTGTACTTCATTCATGTGTATCATTACATGTGTACATTACACATTCAGATATACTCTTAAAGGGACAGGACAGGACACCCCACTTTTTTGGGAGTATCTAATTAAAAACTTTTATTCAATTTTTTACCGTATTTATACAGTGATCTGTTTCTTAATAATTAATAACTATTAGGATTTGTTTATTTTAATAATGAACGCAGTGTTCTGCTAGACTCAGTAGTCTTCTGTTTTCTCACAGGGATTGACAGGATTATCTTGACTATTAGTTTTAGTTTTTTTTGGAACACGATGATACACGCTGAAAAGCCTATCAGGATAATCTTCAAATAATATTTTCTCTTCCCCTTCTCTACTCTTAAAGGAACAGTCTACTTAAAAAAATACAAATTCTCTCATCACTTAAAGGGTTAGTTCACCCAAAAATAAAAACGATGTCATTAATTACTCACCCTGATGTCGTTTCAAACCCATAAGACCTCCGTTCATCGTCGGAGCACAAATTAAGATGTTTTTATTTGAATTTAAGAACTCTCAGACCCTCCATAGACAGCAACACCATGTCCAGAAACGTCAGATTGGATTTAGCATAGCTTTTTCACGTTCTCGCGTCAGGTAAAACGTAAACACGTCAGACGTTTTTGTAGAAAACATAATAAATGTCTTTGCAGAAACAAGCTTGTGTTATTGCGAACTGTATATCAAACGGAAACAAGACGATATACTGCTAGTATACTCACCTCATTGAGTGTTGAAACCAGCGGAGATGGCAGCACAGAATAAAGTCGCACATTCCAGCTTCCTGCATTTCTGATGCTGCCTCGTAAAATTAAATCCATAATCATAATAATCCAGTGCGACGTCAACATGTTGTCATGTCGTAAGACAACATCTGTATTGGAAACTGTATTGTTGTTTTTAGCATAGGCATATCAATGCAACAGCATTGCCATAGTAACCAACGCACATTCACTAGAACGAATGAGCGCTGGACACACACATTGGATATGAACAGTTGCGATACACTGTGTGGACAGTCAGTTATTCAAATCAGATTCCATCCTGATATGCATAAAATCGGATTTGGGCTGACAGTCTGAACGAGGCTAAACTCACCCTGGTGTCATTCCAAACCTATATGACTATATGAAGAAAACATTTTGAAGAATGTTGGAAACCAAATCTGAACAAAAAAAATTAAATTATATGGAAGTCAATGGGAACCGACCCACCCGGTCACTAACATTCTTCAAAATTTTGTGATGGAATTTTCATTTTTGGGTGGACTATCCCTTTAAGCTTGACTCATAGCCTTTACTCTTTGTTTATCAGGCATCCCTAAAACACCGCCATTTATCAGTGAACAGAAAATAATCGAAGATGTCTGGAATCTGAAATTGACAGATGACAAAGTTAATCATACAACAAGATTTATTAAAATAACCTTCCAGGAAGAACAGTCAGAGAAGACAATTGCAAATGAAGTGGTTTCAATTAGTTTGTTGTGTGCTAATATTGTCTTTTGTTAGGATACAAATTGATATTAAGACAGCTGCATCAATCTTCTTTATGATTTGCTTCATTTCATTTACATTAGTTGTGCGTTTTAGCTCAGCACTCTAAGAATGCTGTCTGTCGTCTTATAGGGATTAGTGTGAGGAATACAAATTATTCATTGTTTGATTTTACATCAGATGACTGATATGCATGACTTGGTTGTGCATTGAAACATTGATTTCAACTTTATATCTTTGCTGCATTTCTGATGAAATGATGTAAGCTGATGTGACTTGTAGAGATGTTTTACCAGACCTGCCCCTGTCCCTTTAGTTGCTCGGTCTGTGCGTGCTCTGTATCGGAGTGTATGCAGAGGTGGAGAGGCAGAAGAATCGCACCCTGGAGGGGGTGTTTTTGGCTCCTGCTGTGGTCCTCATACTGCTGGGTCTCGTCATGTTCACTGTGTCTGTGATGGGTATGGTGGGATCCCTCAGGGACAACAAGACTCTTCTGCACATGGTGATTGTTGCTTGTCTGGTCATATGTGTGTTCATTCAGTAAAGACCTTCTACCATGTTACTTTTGGATTTTTTGTGTGCTATGACTTAAAGTAAATTTTTGTGCAGTTCCTGTGTGTGCTGTGTGTTCTGCTGGCTCTCCAGGCTCTTGCCCTCATCATTGCCCTGATCTTTGAAAAGACGGTGAGACGTAAAGAAACATTGAGAGCAGAGGCACTGTTGAGTTGTATGGTCTGTTGTTAATGAGTTTAATTTTTCTTTGTCTTTAGACAATCAAATTGTTTCAGAACAGTATACGAGAAGGAATCAAGCACTACTATGATGACCTGGACTTCAAAAACATATTGGACTACGTGCAAGAGAAGGTTGTTTACCAATTGTATTACTGGAATATAAGTGAATTATACACCCACGCTAATATGGTCTACATCAAGTCCGCCATAAATAATATCCATCTTTCAGGCAGAAAATATTGTTTGTCAATTACAGTCTCATTCATGCTAAAAATTTTTTTTCATAACACAGGCACATAAATGCTCCAAAGTTTTGAATGGTTCTGTATACCAGCTTTCTACACATTTTAATAAGGCAAAAGTAAAATGCTTCTACTCAATAAGGATGCATTAAATTAAGTTTAAATTGTAATAATATTTCATAATATTACTGATTTTACTAAATTTTTAAAATAAATGCAGCCTTGGTGAGCACTACACACTTATGTCAAACACATACATTCTTACTGACCAAACATTGGAATGATTGCATATTATATATTTATATTTTCAATATTTTGTAATAATTGTTATAATGTAAAAAAAACTGCATAGTCGTATTTGTTAATATTATCATTATTATTCATGCTAAGAAGAAAGCATCACACAAATTATAATAACAATTCCCATTTTAGGCTTTTTTTATCACAATCTCACTTTGTCTTTTTTAGTTTTCTTGTTGTGGAGGAGATGAGTACAAGGATTGGGAAGTAAACCAGTACCACTTCTGCAATGGAACGAGTCCTTTGGCCTGCGGTGTTCCCTACACCTGCTGCATCCGTCAAAGTGTTAGTCATTCCGTGCACTTTTCCCAGTCATGATACATTAATCAGAGCATGCGTCGCCCCTGTACATGGTAGTCTGAGGAGAAAAGCCTGCATCACATTGTTTTTCTTGAATTCGCTGGTAATCTTTTCTTGCTGCAAAGATGTGCTTTTTTCTTTTTCCAATGGAAGCAGTCTGAACCACAGGTCTGTGAGTACAGGGAGCTGATTTTTTAGCTTTTTTTCTGGTGGGTTTAGAGAGCTTTCTAGTTCCCCATGAGTCAGAGGAGAGTGCATCATGAATTTAATTTGCCTGCCCTGCACTGCATAGAGTCTGCTCTACTGTTTATGAGTGCCCCTTTCTCTCTCTCTCTCTGAGTTAATAAATGTTGATTGGGCACTAATGCACGGTTCTTCTTTTGGTATGACAGCTCACTGCAGTGAGAGAGCACATACCTTTCCAGGCTAAGAATCAAAGACTGCCAAAATGATCAAGGCTTCAGATCATTAATCGGTTTCAGATATTTGACTTCAGATGTTTCTTTATTAGCTGCAATCCTAATGGCACAAAATGCCAAAAATGCACAAGATAGGTCCAGACATTCAGTAAGCTGATGAATTTGTAGCATTTTTCTTCCCAGGTTTTGAAAGAAAATCTACAAACACTGTAAAATGCGTTAAAAGTGTGTACTATGCTCTTATTGGTTCCTGAATGCATAACGATAGTTCACCCAAAAATGAAAATAATCATTAATTGCTCACCCTCATGTTTTTCCTAACCCTTAAGAACTTTGTTTGTCTTCAGAACTCAAATTAAGATATTTTTGATGAAATCCGAGAGCTTCATAAAATTACGGTTGAATGGACTATTTGTGGACTAAATATTATTAACGATGTCATACTGTCTTTCTGGGCCTTGAACGTCTCAGTTGCATTGCTGTCTGTGTAGGGTCAGAAGGCTCTCAGATTTCATCAAAAGTAGCTTGACTTGTGTTCCAAAGATGAATGAAGGTCTAATGGGTTTTGGAATGACATGAGGGTGACTAAATCATAATTAAAGACAGAAGTTTCAGTTGTCAGTTTCAAAATTCTGGGAAAATCTGTCGAACTTTCTAATGTATCATCTATTTGGTTACCAAAAATTACTTTCTTCACCCTTTACTTACTACTGAATGCATTCGCCATCAATTTGAATTCACATCATCTTATAACATGGCATACTTTTTTTTTTTAGAAAGCTGAGGTAGAATGTCACATGGTATGAAATGTATAAGAGGAATTGGACCGGGCTTTTGGGAGCAGGCAGGTTTACAGTCTATTTGTAATCTGATTATATGGGCTCCATGCTCATCAGTCCTATTACAGATTCCATCACTGCAATGACCCTCTGCTTTAAAGGTTACATCAACATGCTTATAACTGTGTGCTGGAATTACATATGGAATTCTGAAATAGGAAATTCATTTCAAGGGTCAAAGGTCATCAGCACACAACATTTACAGTTAGCCAGCGCTCTTCTGCACCATCAGCATAACATTGTCCAAATGTCACTTGAAAAGTTTTTCAAAAATAAGTTTTACTAATGAGTCCTGTGTGTTTATTTCTATCAGGTCGGAGAAGTTGTGAACACTCTCTGCGGCTACAAAACGCTCAACCAGCAGGTAAAATGGAGCTCTCTGAAGTCCACCTTCTCACAATTTCCTGCAACCAGCCATCACTGACTGATATTAAATGACTTGCGTCATTCTAAATGATACTCGCTCATACCCAGCGATGCATTTGGAGAGAATCATTTGCCGGACCTTGACGCTTGAGATTATCTTTAAAGGAGAAGTTGTGACAGGAAAACAAAAACCTCCGATAGCCATTTCAAGTGCAATCATCTGTAATGGAGGCGTATTCAGTTGTTTGTTCCGTAGATAAAAACCAAGCAAATAACATCAGAGCCATTACAAGCACCACATCTATTATGCCATTACGATGGACACTAGTTGTGATATTTTAACCTTGTTTCCGTCATAAAATCAGAGCATTACCTGCCACCTGGATCGAATTTGATTTCTTTCTCTCTTCTGTATTACAGCGTGAAACTTTAGATGGCATAATTCATGTGCGTGGCTGTATCCATGCTGTGAACCTGTGGATGGGGGACAACATCGGAGCTACTATTGGAATTTGCTGTGCGGTTGGACTACCCCAGGTTTTATGATCATCTTTTCCTTCTTGTGCTTACTGTTTATTTCTATCATCTTATACTGAAATATATGTGTATCTTCTTTGTGTACTTTTCCTTCTGCTCCTTCTCTCTCATTTCCATTTTAATTGCCTACTACCTATTCTGTTTAACTCTTCCCTCATTAGAGAATCCTCGGGCAAACAATAAATGATAGATAATGGGCATCTGCACTGACCAGATGCAAATGCCCAATGAGGGGTGGATGACTCTCAGAGAAGCTGCTGCCCAGTCTTGCTAAAACACAAACTTTGAAACGTTTTTCCAAAATAACTAGCCTGCTCATCTGTCTCTCTCTTTTTCTATCTGCTGAGTTGAGGGAAGAGGTCACATTAAATACAGCCACATGGCCATGCCGGCACATTCCTCCATTAATGCATTAATCCTCTAATTAGAGCAGAGGAACAGTCCTCTTGCACAAATATGATGGAGTGTGTGACAAAGATCCAGTCTAGTAAATCAGAGTATGGTTGGATTAATGATCTGCTTCTGTTTATGCAAAGTATTACTGTATATTTTATCATATGCTTTTACGTAAATTAAGGATTTGTCTTTATAAATGACAAGTGATGAGTCTAGATTTGGATCTGTGGCTCTGCTTTGAGAATAGTTTAGATTAGAATTATGTGAATATTTATGAATATGTTAGAATATTAGAATAAAGCAGAAATTAAAATAATAGATATTACACTTCTGATCCAAAAATAAAAAATAAATAAAAATAATAATTGGTGAGAACATATACTGTACATGCATGTACACTGTGACTTCTGTGCTTTGATTAATTTAAATTATAGATACAAAATATATTTTGGTAGAATTACTGTACAGATCTTTTTCTTTTTTACACTTTTTGGGTTCAAAAGAATTTTGTGTTTTTTAAGAAAATTGCTTAAATTCTGCATCTATTTGATCAAAATACAACAGTATTTGACTATTTTTTACAATTGAACATAACTATTTCTATTTAAATATATTTCAAAATGTAGTTTATTCCTGTGATTGCAGAGCTGCATTTTCAGCATCATTACTCCAGTCTTCAGTGTCACATGATCTTTCAGAAATCTTTCTAATATGCTGAGTTGGTGCTCAAAATGTCTTTAATTAATGTTAATTAAAATAGCTCAGGATTCTTAGATGGATAGGAAGTTAAAAAAAGAGAATGGTAAGTATCAGCAAATCTTTTGATAAAACTTTTGACACACAATTTGAATGTTTCTTTCAGCTTCTTGGTATTCTCCTGAGCTGTGCCTTCTGGAATCTTTTGGTGGAGATGAGCGAATCTGTAGACATGGTGGACTTTAAGTTCCTGAAACGTGCCGGTTTCAAGTACAACGATCTGGACCTCTCGGGTGCTGGATGGTGTATGTGTCTACCTCGTGACGAAGGCTATCTACCTGTTCCTGTAGCAGAGCCTGACACCTGGGCTCCAGACCCCATCCCTTTTGACCTGGAACAAGAACAGCCCAAAATATCCTTTACACATTCACACCTGAAGAGCCAAATAGTAGAATCAGGTATGGGAATGGATGAAGTGGACAATCGAGCTTAAGAACCACAAAGAAATTGAGGCTTCGTCTTTCGTTTTTATTTAATTGTGACTTTTATATAAAAAGTTCACACTGTGTGTTAAGATAAAGGGAGAGTTGCACTACATGTTGGTAAAAATAGTTTTTTTTAGGCATGAAAAAAGGAGAGGTTTGTATAAAACGTTTGGAAATAGATGGAATCAAGGTAGGAGATCTCCACCTGCTTGTATTTATAAAATAATTGAGAACATATCACTTCAAATGCTGTTTACATAGTCCATTGTTTTTCACTGTTTTAGATCGTTCTGTGTCTTATGGAATTAAGAGTTTGTTTTATTTGTCATTTTGTTATATATAATAGTTTGTAAGGTGCTTTGAATTAATTGTTGGCTGGCAACAAGTTTTTTGTTGCTAAATTTAGGCTCAAATTACGATGACTTCAGGGATATTGGTAGCTTTGGAATTCGTCAAAGATTATCAATGTTGTGACTGTCATCTCTAGTAGATGCATTGTTTCGAAATCTTTTATATGCACATTTTAATTGTTTTTACATTACACTATTGCCATGAGCCCAACTTTCATCGAAAAAGGAACATTTGGGATTATTATGGATCTGCTTTCTCTTTTAAAAAGCATGAGGTTTGTGTAATGCTGACATTCTTTCTTAATGGTAATAAGTACCATTGAAATTTGTATTTATTAAAGTGTTGCCTTAAGTACAACAGACACTATTTCCCCGAGTACCTCAGGCTATTCTACAATAGCCACAATCATTTGCAGGTAATTTGTAGGTACGAGTCCTGGCCTTGACCACTACTTGAAGTTTCATTTGTCTTTAATTAACTTTTAGCTGTCGTAAACCTGTTTTAAATGTGTAGTTCAAGTTTCATCTTTATTACTGTTTGGGAAGTAAAAAAAACAACAACCTTTAGCTTGAATGTTGTAGTAATTATAACTGTCTGCCATTAATGTATAAAACCTGCCTTTTAGCTGTCAGTAGTCATTTTGAAATACCTCACAATCGCACCTTTTTGCTAATAGACCTTTTCAAGGTTTGTCGCTAAAGATGGCTAATGTAGCTCTGGTTTTGTAGTAACATTAATGTGATTTTCAATAAATTTAGCTTGAATTAACCTTTTAAGCATGTCTCTCAGGTGTATTCTGCATTGTTGTATAAAGCCCGGAAGTCTCTCAAGCCTTTTAGTGGAGTGATAAGTGGAGCTGTGAGAACTGGGCTTGTGGATTCATGGAAACTGGCCGCCTGAACTCTTGAATGCATGAGCCGTTTTCTAGTGCATAATCACACTTTTAAGTTGTTCTTGAGGGTGAATGCTGCATAATGACGTCCCAGTGGTTCTGGCAATTGTGAAGATGATTCTGTAAGGCTAATGTATCTTCCCAAAGAACTCAAATTGCATTTAAGGACTCTGACAGCAGCGTGGTATATTAAAGCGAGTCTTATTGATGCTGCTTTCCGAGCATCATCATAACACATCACTCACATTAATTCCTGTGCAGAGCAATCTATCTTCAACCTCTATCCCTTTATTTCCTCACTGCTCACTTTCCTCCTCATGGTGATGGCCATCAAGAGGTTGCATGTGGAATAATTATAGCTAGTGTCTCAATGGGAGGAAATGAACTGCAGCACTGAAAATAACACTTTGTTCACTGAAAGCAGGGAACAAAATGCATCCACGCTGGCGTAATTATGATCATAATAACAGCATTAATAACAGTAATTAACAATTGCTGGCTTGAGGGAGGCACAAGGGTGGGTTCTTTGTTTTATCTGATGGATGAGTGCATCAAAAGGATGAGGCTAGGAGATCAAGTGATGTACTGTGGATGAATTGTCAGTGCTCCAGTAGACTTTTCCCCGCTATCTGGCATCTGAAAAATCTGGAACACTGCAAAAAATGGCTTAGCTTACTTAGTATTTTTGTCTTGTTTCTAGTCAAAATATCTACAAAATATTAAGTCAAGATACTTTTTTCCCAGGGCAAATAAAACTAAATGAAGTGCATTTTGCTTAAAACAAGAGTATTTTACTTGTTACCCAGTGGCAGATAATTTTACTTGTTTTAAGCATAATGCACTTAATTTCTTTTTTTGCCATCGGAAAAAGACTAAATAGCTTAAGTCATTTTGCTTATCTAGTAAAAGTATCTTGATTTAAGAATATTTTTGATATTTTGACTAGAAACAAGACAAAAATACTAAGTAAGATAAGCCTATTTTTGCAGTGAATGAGTAGAGAGTAAAATCCCAGCATTGAAGTCCTTGAGAAGAAGCTAAGAGAACCTGGTCATTTACTGATTTACTCTTGGAATAGGAATAGTTCACCCCAAAAATACAAATTTACTTGCACTCAAGAGAAATTTGACATCACGTGACTCATTCTGATGGCACCCATTCACTGCAGAGGATCCTGTATTGCTAATTTTTTCAAAACTTGTTCAGCTAATAAAACAACAACAACAAAATGATTTACATCTTGGATGACCTGAGGGTTAGTTTATTTTCAGCAATGTTTCATTTTTGGGTGAACTATTGCTTTAACAGTGAGGCAATGCAGTGAGCCAGCAAGGGCGAAAAGATCAGGTTTGATCGCAATATAGAAAAAAATATTGCTTTATCCCTTCCCCAAGGTTTTGATGTTGTTCAAATTGACATTTAATTTCAAGCAATTATGCTTATTGGTGGACAGTTGGTGACTCAAGTATCAACATTTTCACATCGTAATTATTATGCTGCTTCTCTGAAAGTGTAATACAATATTTAAAAGGCCAGAGCTGTTTGTTTGTGTCTAATAGAGGGGGGATATGGCTTATTGCGGCTGTGGTTTAAAATGCTGTGTCACTTTATCTAAGTAATGAACCCAGCGCATCTATCTCTGTGGGGACTGTGAGGAGAAAAGGGTTTTCTCTACAACAGGGATTTGAAGGTTTTGTTAAATCTGGCTTAAGATGTATTAGTGTTGACCCGAGACTGGCGTCTTTGAAATAAACACCTTAAATGTCAAGAGAACACATTAAACATTAAAATTCAGTTGCTTGTTTTGTTGCTAAAAACAATGAATAAATAAACAAGCCCATTTTTTATTGTCTTATCATTCTGTACCCAGAACATCTAATATGGGCAAAGAGCAAAAACAATGTGCAAAAAATAAAATAGGGTAAGTATCGCACTTAAATGAACATAATAAGATAATAAGGGTACAATTTGAAATGATAGAAAAGGTTCAAAATTACAGTGCTGCCCTCCAATTCTCTGTATAGCCAATTTTCTTGTTTTGTAAGGTGTTATAGAAACCTGCATCTTTAAGGTCAAAATATTTGAATCCATCAATGCAGAATTTATAATAAGTTGGTGCAAACGACATCCAAATTGTTAATGTTTTCATTTTACATTTCAGACTTTGGTTTGCTGGCATTCATTCTTCTGAAGTTTACTAGAAGTGTAATAGCTATGCACTGTGCCTTGCCTTCTATTATCCCTGAGGTAATGTGCACCTACTCGCCTCATCTCATCATCTTCTGACAAAAAACCCATATGGTGTTATCACCGAACGAATCAGACTGGGACTGCCGTGCTCTGGACAGCAGAATGAATCCAATCTCGCCAATGAATATCATTGAGCGTCCCTGATTACACACACAAATGTAATGCAAGAATGGAGTGGATTCTGTCCACACAGAAAATGGCTTTTCATATGCATCAGCGTGCCGTTTCTTCTGGAAATATTCTTTTTGCACAGATGATTGAGAGCTGTCTGTTGAATGATGAGTGGGGTTCTGCTGGCAGTTATGGATTGTGTCCCGGATGGATTGTCAGTAAGGACCACGTGTGGATGATGACAGTGACATTGAGAGTTATATTAATGCAATATCTCACAGGCTGCTGTATATCTGCAAAATGAAGAGTACTGAACATTTATTGCATTTATACATCAGTTTTAATATCCATTTCAATTAATAATTTCCATTTTTGACACAATTTGTCAGTTTGTCAAATTTGTATGAAATTTAAGACACCCCTAGTAAAATAAATAAATATATATATTTATATAAATATATTTACAATGAATTAATTCTATAAAATAAATATTGTTATATATTGTATATATTACATATGTAAATATATTTGCATATTTACTGACATATCGCTTAAGACTTACTGATATAAAAGTTATAATTACAATTTATTTGGAGTTCTGCACAATGCACATTTCTTATTATTAAGCCTGAAATGTGTTTGAATGTCACTACTGAGAAGGGATCGTATGATCTTTGAATGCAAGATATTTAAAGTGACATGAATTATACTTGCACTAGTTCCACTTTTGCGCACTCAAATACTTCAGTATGTCTTTAGTTGGAATTCAGCACTACTTCCGCACAATTAAAGTGCATTAAGCACAAAATTAGTTGTAGCCTATATATCAGTTTAGTATACAAAAAGTACAATTGCAGGGTATTTGTATTAAGTACATGCATATGTAAATGTGTTTGTAGCATAGCAATAGCATGAAACTAATGTATTCTAAATACATTAAAGTAGATTTGTTTTTCATTAGGGAAAGCACCAAGTTTTTCATGACACCATGCAATACTTTGTGCTATGTTTTTACAGTAAAAAGTTGAAAACAGAAATGTCTTAAGATAAAAATGATATTTGCACACTTTCTGATTTTCTTTGTGGAATATGTAATATCCAGAAATAATTTGTTGTGCTACACCTGTTGTTCCTCTGCTGGGACATCTGTGTGCCCTGGAGAGAAACTTGATGTCTCATGTCTATTATTAAAATCATTTGATAAAAAATAATTGGGCAAAAATGCTCATAAAAGTGGTGTTAGGTCTGAGAAATACTCACTGAGGTGATCTGACACAATGTCGTGTGTGTGTGTGTGTGTGTGTGTGTGTGTGTGTGTGTGTGTGTGTGTGTGTGTGTGTGTGTGTGTGTGTGTGTGTGTGTGTGTGTGTGTGTGTGTGTGTGTGTGTGTGTGTGTACACGAGTGCGAGTGTGTTTTGATGGACAGAGCATTGAGTTTGTGCACTCAGTTCAGCATCTGCTATAAATTGGATTTTTCTTAGTAGTCAATATATGTCAAAGCACATATCCTGACATTATGCTGTCATTTGTGTTCATGAAAAAAACAGCTTGAGGCCACAAAATTGTATAGCCCAGCTGTAGGAGAGAAGTCACTGAGCAATAAAAAGAAAAACAATTGGGTAAGTACTGCCAGTTATGAGATTTGTGTAGCCATTATTTGACGAAGAATGTGATGTTAAATATATTCATAAAATACCCATGTTTTAAATGTATTCTCTAAATGTAATAAGGGGTTATGGCCAGTTTAAACAAAAGACTTGTGTAACACAACCAATTTAAAATGTTAGGATTTATGCTTACGGAGTGAATAGTCTGGTTAAATGAACAGATGTGGACATGAGAGTGCACTGTGAGTCAGTAATGTTCCTCTACACCGCTCTCAATGGTCCATTTGCTGAGTCCCAGTTAAATACTCATCGACCTTGTCACCAGTCCATAACATTGACTCACACTTTGTGGATGTGTTAGTATGAGTGTGTGTGTCTGTGTGTGAGGGCTGATTAACTGGGAGAGGGTTACAGATTAATTCTCTAACATATTCGTTTTTTGTCCCGTGTCCCATAGAGCTGTGCTCCTCGGTGATTTCCTGTATTGATGAGTCCTTTTGATTTGCGTTTCTCCTTTCCATCCGTGCACTGCTACTGAGATCAGGTAGGACTTTTACCAATCATTCGTTTTGTTTTTAAAATCAAAACTTGCTCTGGGTAGTAGCTCTTTTTAATAAAGGAGAATGTGAGTATCCATTGAGCAGCATGAAACATGTTGTTAGGGTTATGTGACATTGCTGTTTTTTGGGGTGTCTCCGCTGCCTGTGTGAATCATTGTTTGCACTTTGAGTCTTTAAAACTTTGTGTTTTTGAGGTAGAATGGCATTGCTCAAATGCCATTTTACATATGGATTACTGTGGCTCAAGGAAGCTTTGAATGCAGTTGTTTTTTTAATAATCTTTTTACAATCGTACAAAAGATTTGTATTCTATTTAAAAAATGGCACACTTCCCTCAAAATTATTAAGCAGTACATCTGTTTTAAACCTTGATAATAAGAGCTATATCTTGAACACCAAATCAGCATATTAGAATGATATGTGACACTGAAGACTGGTTTAATGGTTGCTGAAAATTCAGCTTTGCAGGAAATAAATAGAATTTTAAAAAATTCTTACCAAGCACAAATGGTTGAACTGTAGTGTGTGCTGAATAAAAGTTAGAAGTAGGAGCCAAACAATTAAAAATGAGCGATGCCATTTATCTGTACTCATTTTAATGCATGAGATAATCTGCAGATTTGAGAAGACAAAACATTTATTATTACTGAATTGGATTTCATTTAACATGATTAATATATTCATGTTTCTTGCCAATGGCTTTTGCTTTACATCCTGGGGTCCTGTGAGCAGGATCTATTTCATGCATGTTAATCACTGCAAGGTTTAGTTAGATGTTTATTTTTATAGCTTCATCCAATGAAAATAAGATGTTCATGGTGAATTAAAGCTGACAATACTATACTAATCTGAGTGTTGCTCCTAAACTAATGAGCAATTGAGAGAGTGTGAAGAAATATTACCAATTAACTTTTGTCAGTGTGGGTCTGTTTAGACAAAAGGCATGATGTGTGAGAGAGAGAGAGAGAGAGAGAGAGAGAGAGGTTAGAAAAAAGAAAGTAGAGTGACTCATGCAGGAAGAGAGAGAGAGGATATTGGGCCAGTGCTGTAAGTGGGTTGAGTACAAATGGAGACCTATTGATTGAGCCTGTGAGTGAGAATGGCCAACAGCATTTCTCTTTTTCCCCCTTTCACCATTGTTCTCTCTCTCTTGGGCCATCGGGTGTGAAGGACACCAATGTGACAGCTAACTATCCCGTTTGGAACCCAACAGAGCTTATCAAAATGCAGCACCATACCTCCTTATGATCTACAAGTTTATGCTTCCTCACTTGAGCAAGTTTATAATGGATCTGAGCTGGAACTATAGAGCAATCGTATGAATAAATGTTACAGAAGAAAAATATCATTATGATGCATAATATAGTAGCTGCATTATAACTTTAGATGACCTCAGTGAATACAAATAATCACATTGCTTTTAATGGTGCACACAATTATGTATACCATTCAAAAGATTGGGGTTGGTTATGTTTTTAATGCTTTTTCAAAGTCACTTATGCTCACTGCATTTATTTTATCAAAAATACAATGACATATTATTACTATTTACAAAACAACTTAATTTTCCTTTCAATATATTATAAAAATGTATTCCTGTGACGCAAAGCTGAATTTTCAGCAACCATTAATAGCCGTTAAGACGTATGTCTTCGGTCATCTGTTCCAGATTCATACACATTATTATTATTTATTGTTTTATTTATTATTTAAGTCTTACTATTTAAATGTTTTCTGTTCTCGTGTCAGATATGAATGTATGCATGTATGTACCAATAGCACCTTAAAAACCACAACAAACCCCTTGTGTGTCTGCGCACACTTAAAGCCAATTCTGAGTCTGATCCTTCAGAAATCATTGTAATATGCTGATTTACGCATGACATTATTTACTATTATCAGTGTTGAAATCAGCTGTGCACCTTAATATTTTGGGGATTTCAGGAGTTTTTTATGAATTGAATGATTTTTTATAAATATAAAGATTAAAAGAACATCATTTGTTTTAAATAAATCTTGTGCAATGTTATAAATTAATTGACTTTTGATCAGTTTAATGGATCCTTTCTGAATAAAAGTGTTACTTTCAGAGGTTTTGGACAGGTAATCTGTTTTATTTCCAATTGCACAGTAGTTAGAAGAATAAATTATTTACATTTAGCAGACGCTTTTATCCAAAGCGATTCAGGCTATACATTTTTTGTCAGTATGTGTTCCCTGGGAATTGAACCCACAACCTTTGCGCTGCTAACACAATGCTCTACCACTGAGCCACAGGAACACAATTTACTCAGTGTAGTGTTCACAAAAACTCTGCTGCACATTTATTGAATTGAATCTATAATATTTGTAAAAGCCTGAGGCAGTAATTCTATTTCACATGTAATTAAATCAGAGTAATTCAGCCCCCAAAATGTAGACGTTTAATTTGTACTCAATAATATGCATTTACATTTATGCATTTAGCAGACACTTTTATCCAAAGTAATATAAGTGTGTATGAAAATCATAACCTGTGCAATTATTCTAGTGGCTTTAAAGTGAAGGGAAGAGACTGGCCTTCAGTTGGACGGCATGGGTTTTCCTCCTCGTGTAATTATGTATCTTTCCATCTGTCATTTGCTCTGTTAATTATTTCACTATTGATCTGCTATTGGCAGTGATTCAGCAAACAGCTCAATGCCCAGTGTGTGCCACTGCCAGTCATGCCCCTGACCTTCAGTTATGAATGATCAAAACTCATAACAAGAAAGAGAGATGATTTGAAATATTTTCAAGATATTACAGAAACACGAAGTTGGTTTGCATTCTTTCTTATCGGTATTAAATCATCTTTTTTGTATTATCTCAGGATGGACCATGATCGAGGCATGGGCAACAGTCGTTACCGTTATGAGGAGGAGGAGGAGGAGGGTGAGTAGCCTTAGGCATGAAACCACACACACACACACACACACACACACACACACACACACACACACACACAAACACAAATACAAGAGCTGAATGATTAATCAGGCGATCAGCATGATAATAGTTACATGTGTATGTTGAGTTAACTGGGAAAGAAACAGAAGCCATTCACAATATTAGAAGTCAGTGTACCATCAGCGTGATTTGAAACCAATATTTCAAAGTGAAAAAAGTCCATATATTTGCTTTAAAATGACCATCACGTCACTAACATGAAATTACAACAATAAAAAGGACAATGATCCAATCAATTCCAGATGGACAAAATTCCACCCTAATGTAATCCTGTACTATTTTGATTTTTAATTTTATTAGATTCGAGAAGCCGTTTCACTAGGATATACCTCACTCTTTTTACCCACTCACTCTTCTTTCCATTATCTATTCATGATTTGACAGACACCATTGAAGAAATAAAGTGTTGCACACATCCAGCCATCTTGCCATCTCAAAGAGATAGAAAAGGACACACAGCACATTATGTCCAAATTAGTGAGGTTATTACTGTACCAGCAGCTAAAATTATGTTTCCTCAATATTTTCACAATAAACCAGATTTTTCCTCCTTTCTTCCTCACATCTCATAAAACATAATGTACAATAAAATGAGTGATAATTATAGTTGAAATTACAAAAGTAACTGTTCCTGAGGGAGAAAACAATGTATACAAATTAATCTTGGGGGTGTTCTCCATCTTGCATACAATAATATTCAAAAGGTCTGTCAAGGTCTGTTTTTGAGTAAAACCATAATATTACAAAATATGATTCGAATTGTAAATACATGTTTTCTATTGTAATATATTTAAATATTTATTTAAATAATTCATTCCTTTGAAGGCAAAGCTGAATTTTCAGCAGCCATTACTCCAGTCTTCAGGGTCACATGATCCTCCGAAATCATTCAAATATGCTGATTTGGTGCTTAATAAATATTTATTCTGATTATTAATATTGAAAACAGTTATATTTGTGTGCTCATATTTGTGTGTAATTTGTCTGACCAACAATCGCTTTGCTATAACAATGAGATGAATTATCAGTTGGGAGTAAGCTTATACAGTAGGTCTGTGTTTTGCTTATGGCTAGATATTCTCTTTTAGTAAGTGGTTGTACTTTGACAGAACTAGAAGCTTAAAGATTTTGTTTTAAATGAATATAGTCCATTTATCGATCCTACAATGTCAGTTTTGAGGGATACTGTGTCAATAGTTGAACCAGATCATGCCACTTCGGTAACTTTATCACGTTTGCTTGAGTGAGCAGAACATGTTCTATGGAGCATGAAATTACTTTGACATTGACATTGAACAATATGTCCTCAATTTTCTTATCAAGTGTCCTGTCTTCCACAGACCAACAGTCTGTCTACGTTGGTGTGCCAGTGCCCCGCGGTTACCGGCGCAAACGCAGGAGGAGACGTTCGTCCGCGTTGAGTCGTGATGCAGATGCAGAACAAAGACACGACCCTCACAGACACGAACACTACGATTGTGATGACAGAGACCGCTACGATCTGGAGGCGGGAGGCCTGGATCAACCAGAGCGCAATCTGCCACCAGACATCAACAGAACCAGTGAGTCCTTTATCAGCTCCGAAACAGAGCTAAAGTCATTCAAATTAGTGATTTGTAAGTGTTTCCTGCATTACATTATATGATGATACATGTGATTGAGCAGGATGTAAACATAAAACCTTCCCAACATAGAACTTTCCACATACTACTTTATTGCCAATATGGTGATCCAACAGACTTACAGGTAAACCAAAACAGGTAGAACCACAACGGATTCTAAGCTTATAGGTGCAAGAGATGGGAAAGGGTTAAATTCAAATACCCTGTGAGGCAGTAGACTCGAGGAAATGTGTCTGAAAGTTAGAATGCAAATCAAGGGGACTACAGGAAGCAATACCGCCATACATTTCTTTGTTTGTGTGTGACATGGAGTTGTGCTGAGTTTATCGGATATTCTCCGCACCCTCACTCTCAATCTCGTGCTGAGCCAAGGGCAGGATAGAGCCGTCATTGCACAATAGAAGACCATGGAAAACAATTATGGTGATGCATCTCTAAACGCATGAGAATAAACAACTTGCGGTGCATCAAAGTTTGCAGGCAGCACAGAACAGAGAAATAAGCACACGTTCAAAGAAAATGCACTTTCATTTGTTACTTTTCTGCTATATTAGCCTATTATAATAAAGTTGTCATCTATAAAATGGACATATTTTAGGTCAAAACAACCTACCATGCTACAACAAATAAAGAACAACCCAGACGTTGCCACATACTCCCTGGCATCACCTCAAACGAGCCCAGAAAAACAAGCACAGTGTGGATTCTCGTGTAACTTCAGTCACAGCACACAGCTTTACTCCTCACACAGAAAATTAATGAACAATGGCTTACGCTGCGCCGGTGTTCCTCCAGGCACAGTCAGCCATCACAACACCGGATCAAATAAACCCAGTGGGTGTCCTTGTCGTTTCTTCTAAACTTTTGGGCACATACTTTCACTGCGTGTGGTGCTGCTCTGCACTTTTTATTTATGAAGGCCATCTCATTCTGCTATCTGAGCGAAATCCAAACTGGCAAGTTTTCAATCACTTCTCTTCCTGTTCATCTCACAGTGTCCCCAGCAGCAGAGCGGCTGCGCTACATTTTGGGGGATGATGAGGAAACCATGCCCACACCCACTCTATTCACTGAGATGGACACGCTGCAACTCGAGGGCGACGAGCTGGAGTGGAAAGAATCAGCTAGGTAGAAAAACATACACACAAAGGCATCACCTATTGGAAATAAAAACTATATATTTTATAATATTCAAATATTCCTGCCTCAGTTAATTATGCATCAGAGATTGTTAGTTAGTATGATGTTCATGTGGCTCTGTGGCACTTTCAAAACATTGCTGAGCTCTGTAGCCATGAAGCTACCAAGCAGGGTATTATTGATAACTACAATTAAAACTTAAACTGTTATAAACATTTCTGTTAATTGATATAAGGCTGAAATATAAATATTAGACAAAAAAATCCCCAACTGAAATAAGTTTAAGAAATAAAGTTTAAGAGCTAAAATTTAAACTAAAAAAGTGTAAGTAGAAACAAAAATTAAAACCAAATTACACATAACTTAAACCTAAATATAAATGGAAAATAAATAAATGACACAAACACAATTTAAACATTAAATAAAAAGTAAAAATAAAAGCCTATTTAAAAATATTAATAACACTACATAAATGATATACTACTACTAATTAGTTATAGCGAATAAACACAGAAAAACAATGGTTTAAAAGTCTACCTTTTGGGGTACAACAGCTTGTCCTTGGAGCAGTACCATTAAAAGAACATATTTGTGACCCTGGACCACAAAACCAGTCTTGAGTTGCTGGGGTATATTTGTAGTATTAGCCAAAAATACAGTGCATGGGTCAAAATTAATGATTTTTTTAATGCCAAAAATCATTAGGATATTAAGTAAAGATCATGTTCAATGAAGATATTTAGTAAATTTCTTACTGTAAATATATCAAAACTTGTACTATGTAACTAGTAATATGCATTGCTAAGAACTTCATTTGGACAACTTTAAAGGCGATTTTCTCAATATTTTGATTTTTTTGCACCCTCAGATTCCAGATATTCAAATAGTTTAATCTCGGTCAAATATTGTACGATTCTAACAAACCATACATCAATGATAGCTTATTTGTTCAGCTTTCCGGTGATGTATAAATCTCAAATTCGGAAAAAATTGACACTTAAGACTAGTTTTGTGGTCCAGGGTCACATTTGTACCTTTTTACCCCATTAGTACCTTAGAGTAGTAATACGTACCCTTAAACTACTAATATGTACCTATTAGGTATAAAAAGGTACACATATGTCCTTTTAAGGGTACTTTTCCAGGGACAATCTGTTGTACCCCAAAAGGTACAATTTTAAACCCTTATTTTTCTGTATATACTGTATACTGAGCTGTACCAAATGAATCAAAAAGGGAAGAATGTGATATTTATGTGTATTTCATCAAACTGCACAGATGTTTGTCATTTTTAACATTTATCTACAGTGCTTTTTGCCCCCAAAATTGTGTTTAACAACAGGGATATGCTAACCAGCAACACAATAACCCCTTAGCTCATAAAACCCCATAAAAAGCTGTTTTTGATGTTATCATTTTCACAAACAATGACATTTGTTTAGAAATTATGATTATTTTTGTACTACCATTTGTACCATTCATTTGAGAATTCACAGGTCCCTGGGAGGAAGAATGGGAGGGCGCGAGGGGCGGAGTCGCTTTCTGAAAAGAAAGCTATCCTGGAGCGCAGAGAAGCAAGGCTGAAACTCTCGCAGTGAAAGCAATCAGCCCTGCTGAGCGCAGCATCAGCGTGGGATTTCCCCAAGCATGACACATACTCAGTGTGAGAGTCATCAGCACAGGGGAGACCTGCACGTCTTACAATGATGGTGCGGCATTTGCAATTTGCAACAATGCCGTAAATAAATTTAGCTCTTTTAGAGGCTCTGCGGATCGACGCTGGATGGCTGTAGGGGATGACCGAGTCTGCGAGCTGCAAGAGGTCCAATCCAGCTGCTGAGGCGTTTCAACGGCGGATCCCGGTGTCAGCGAAGAGTCAACGAAGAAGGGAGTTCGTCGCTGAAGAGAAGAAGTGTCTGTGGCTGGAGCAGCTGTTTATAAAGCCCGACGCCCCTCCTATTTTGGCGGGCTATGGCGGGCTGAATAGCCATTGGCTCACTCACACCGCCATTAGTTAATTTTTTTATCCTAGATGAACCAATCAACGTGCAGTTATAACTGCGTGATTGAATTGGGCTTCAGTTGAATAGGAAAAAAGTTTTTCCGATGCAGTAACAGACTCCGATCAAATTTGATTTATGGCCCTTCATACTAAGATCTAGTCACTTCTGCTGTAGTGAGACAGAAATTTCCCATTTCACCTTAAAATAAACAGCATTTGGGCCTGAACAGCATCAGAAACTTGCAGTTCCTTTTTTCTCTGCTTGATTTCAACTTTGTGTGTGTGACTGCATACCTGCAGGTGGGTGAAGTTTGAGGAAAAGGTGGAGGAGGGTGGGGAGAGATGGAGCAAACCCCACGTCTCCACGCTCTCCCTGCACAGCCTGTTTGAACTGCGGACATGCCTACAGACAGGCACCGTGCTGCTGGACCTGGAGGGCTATTCACTCCCACAGATAGTCGGTGAGCAGCCAGCCTCTTTATTCTGGGTGCTTGTCCTCTAACGGGGCCACTGATGTTTTCTGAACCATCTCAACCTTTGTACAGAACATATCGTCTTGCATACAAAAGTGTTTATTTTTCATTATTTTTTGGGATGCAATATAATGTTTTGCTCTCATACCAATGTACAAAGCAAAGCAAACCACTTCATCTTTTGTCTCCTGTAGATGACATCATCGACCGTCAGATAGAGGAAGGGTTGATCGGTCCTGAGCTGAGAGAGAAAATCAGCTTTGTCCTGTTGAGAAAGCATAAACACCAGACAAAGAAGCCCATCCATCGCTCCCTTGCAGATCTGGGCAAGTCTGGCTCTGGAGGCGGTGAGTGTTTAATTTCTAAAACGGTTCCTGTCTCTCATCCATCCCTACTCATATTGTGCACAACAGGTTGAAAATGAAGGAATACATAAACAATAACTAAACTATAGCACTGCAGTGGAATTGCAGTACTCTGTTGTCAATTTGCAGATGTTTTTCTGTGCATCTTCAGGTATAATGCATCCTAATTGCTTGTTTTTCTTAAAATGACATTTCATCCGAAAATGATCATTATCACACGTAATGCAGAATCAGCAGATCTTTCGGGTTTCTCTTTTCCACACAAAGTGGGTATCAAGGTAAGGACAAAGAGGAATTTACTGACATTTCTGATTTTCAGTGAATAAAGACTTTGGATTTGTCACACAAAAATTCATTTTTGGAGCTTGACAGCCATTGGTCACCATCCACTTTTGCTGTTTATAAAGACTTTGTTGAAACACGTCCTTTGTTAAATTCGACCTGAGCATTGCTGAATAAAATTATATGGGCTTTATGTGACATAAGAGTGAGTAGATAAGAGACTTTTTGGTGAACAGTCCCAATCCCATTTCACTTCTTTCAGTGGGTTATTTCATTGCTCTCCTTTTTTCACAGTTCATTAGCATCCACTTATTAGAAATACATCGGTCTGCATAATAGTTCATTAAAAAGTTGCAATGTTGCTTGTATCTCATAGCTCGAAGCCCAGCCCGATCCCCTGCTGCTGGAGCAAATTTTAACCTCTCAACAGAAGATCTGCGAAGCAAACAAGCCAGCTATGGCCGACTACGTGAGTCTACATGCTCCTTTTCATCCTGTGATCCTTGCCTCCACTTTTAATTATTCTATTCATCTAATATTAAGTGTCAATGATCTGTTAGTTTGGTTGAAACCAGTTGACGAGTTCATTCTGCTTAAGATAATGTGATTTATCAAAATTTTATATAAAGCTTTTTCATTAATGCTGTTAATAATTAGTTTATAATTAGTGAGTGATGTCAGATTAGTTGTCAAATAGCTAGCTGGTGAAGTAAGACTTGAAGGGATAGTTCACCCAAAAATGCATATTCTGTCATTAATTAGTCACGCTCATGCCGTTCCAAACCTGTAAGACCTTTGTTCATCTTCAGAAAACAAATGAAGATATTTTTGATGCATTCTGAGAGCTCTCAGACCCTGAATAGACAGCAAGGATCTTAACACAATCAAGGCTGAGAAACGTAGCAAGGAGATCGTTAAAATAATCCAAGTGACATCAGGGGTTCAACCGTAATTCTACGATGCTACAAGAATACTTTTTGTGTGCAAAGAAAACAAAAATAACGACTTTATTCAACAATTTGTCTCCTCCGCGTCACCCTATAGCGCCATTTTGGAGAGTATCACATACGTAAACAATGTATACAAAGTATATACGCGGATACTTTGTTTACATTGTTTACGCTTTGATCTGAACGTAAACAACGTATCCGCGACGTACATACATTGTTTACGAATGTGATACTCTGTGGTCTGAGAGCTCTTGGATTTCTTTAAAAATATCTTAATTCGTGTTCAGAAGATGAACGAAGGTCTTACGGGTTTGGAACGTCATGAGGGTAAGTAATTAATGACAGAATTTTCATTTTTGGGTGAACTATCCCTTTAATGACTAATTGTGATGAAATATTTGTAATGACATTTCATGTGTAAACTTGTGCATGTGTGTCTGCAGGCCACGCTCAAAGCAGGAGTATGAATGACATTGCAGAATCACCAAGCACAGACCAGGTGAGTCACATGATTTCACAGTGTGTCTGCATCTATACACAAAGAAAGAAGCAACATTTGTCAAGACACAAAAGCATTTGTATAGCTCACAACAGCAGCTGCAAGGATCTTTTGTATTTGCTTTGAAGCTATTTTTAGCTGCTGTGACCAGCTTTCTAGACTGACTTTACAAAAAATACAAGCAATTCTAGAAATCAAGGTCTCGCTCTCTTTAGCGTCATTATATTGGAATGTGATGTATTAATTTAAATACATGAAATTCATATTTTTTCTTAATGCAAATGTTTAAAAAGCTAGAACTACTGAAACACTGTTTTTGAGGTCACAAAACTGGAAATCACCAAAAGTAGAAATTCCCGCCATTCCTTTATAAGAATAGACATTTTATTTACACATTTTAAGTGTATTGATATATTTGATGTTGAATGTTGATTTTGTCGAAACTGTGCTTGCACTAAAAAGAAAACTACAGCATATATGGTAGTATGTTCTTATGTAGAGGTCACTGTGATTATGTGTGGTTCTGCTGATCTGATGTGGCATGCTTTGCCGTGGCCTGGTGTCTGGGTCGGTATTGATCTGCCATTGGGGAAACATACCATCTGACTGTGTGGTCCTCGTGCTAGGCTCTCACGTGCCGAGAGATACCCGGGAGCTGTGGCCTGATCCCTCTGGAAAATGGTGTCACTGTCTCAGTTTGGTCGATGGGTGCACAATGTACAAGGCTACACTCGTTTATTACTGTCCTGATTTTGTTCACAATGATATATTATAACAGCAAGATTTCATGAGCAAAAATCATTTTAGTCCATTAGCTGGACTAAAACAACATGATTTTGTCCCAAAGACTATTTATCAATAGAACTGGAACTGAACTAAATATATAAAAAGTGAATGAGTATTCGAGTATGATAAACCTCTTTATATGAGCATATTTTAACACAACACAAAAATGCTTGATTTTAACATGTAGATTACCGCTCAATAGTAAATGAATTAATATTTGAATTAGGCAAGGATGCTTTAAATTGGTCAAAAGTTACTGCTATTTTCTATCGAATGTTATATTTATCAGAATCCTATACCACAGTTTTTATAGTTAGTTTACAATTATTAAACAGTAGTTTTTCATTTTTTATTACATTTTTATTGTAATTATATTTTATATTATTACTGTTTTACTGTACTTTTGATCAAATTAATGCAGCCTTGGTACGCATGATAGTCTTCCTTAAAAACAACTACAACTTTTGAATAATAGTGTAAATCATTGAAACAATAATTGAACAATTATATAGACTTCCCCATTTAAAACCAAGCCTATTATAGAAATAGGAAAACCTAATTTCACAGCCTCAGAAGGCTTTCTGTATACATTTTGTAGGACTGCTAAAATCATTTCAAGTTGTTTATAGAGATAAGAAAATGTAAAGCATTGTTTGAAGGAACTCCAAACCGTTATCAAAAGGTTTTTGGAATAGGCCAAACTAAAGTAGGAACACATTGAGCCAGATAAACCAGCGGAGCCATTCAGAAACTCCATTCTTATGCATGCCTGACATACAGCGTGAAGTTGAGATAAAATACTTATACATGAACATTGTAACACTGGGTGACTTATGCTTGGTTTACGTTTACGATTTGTCAGAGAGAGACAGGAGGAATAGAATGGAGATTTATCTAAATCCTGACTGCAACTTGTTCAAGGGCTTCAGATGGAATTCTACTGAACATTGCAATTCTAAATTGCAAGAATGAGATGTTTTGTTTCCAGTCAAGATTCGGAGAAACCTGTTCATGGCTTTATCACCAGCAGGGTGGATTGTTGTAATGGTCTCCTCGCCGTCCTTCCAAAAAAACCATTAGACAGCTGCAGCTCATCCAGAACGCTGCTGCCAGGATTCTGACTAGAACCAGACAATCAGAGCACATCACACCAGTCCTCAGGTCCTTACACTGGCTTCCAGTTACATTTAGGATTGATTTTAAAGTACCTTTACTCGTTTATAAATCAGTCAATGGCCTAGTACCTAAGTACATTGCAGATATGCTCACTGGATATAAACCTAACAGATCAGTTAGAAATACCAAGGGTTCACACAAAACAAGGGGAGTCCGCTTTTAGCTATTTTGCCGCTCGCAGTTGGAACCAGCTTCCAGAAGAGATCAGATGTGCTAAAACATTAGCCACATTTAAATCCAGACTCAGAACTCATCTGTTTAGCTGTGCATTTGTTAGTTGAACATATAAAGTTATTTGCACATATAAAGAGCACAATTACAGGATGGAATCTATATAACGTAATATATTTTTTTATATAAGCTTTCATTAATAAAAAGCAGCACACAGTTAAGAGTTACATGACAAAATAAGGGTTCTGTGATGCAACAGAAGAGTTCAATGACATTATACATGTCCTGTGATGGAACAGAGTGATTCAATTGTAACCAAACGGTCCTGTGAAAACAAAAGGGTTAAATGACAACATAAAGGTTCTATGATGGAACAGAAGGGTTAAATGAAAACACGAGGGTTCTGTTATGGAAGAGATGGGTCACAGGACAACATAATGGTCCTAGAATACCTTCTAAATCATTTTGTATTATTTTGTATTTTTTCACTTTGATTTTAGCTGAAGAACAAGTTCATGAAAAAAATCCCCAGAGATGCAGAGGCATCAAATGTTCTGGTGGGAGAAGTGGACTTCTTAGAAAAACCCTTTGTTGCCTTCGTTCGGCTATCTCAGGCCACCACTCTTGGAGGTCTGACGGAAGTCCCAGTGCCCACGAGGTAAGTTTTGTATATTAAAAACAATATGTCTGCAGAAAGATAATGAAAAATGGTAATGTACTAAAAGAAAGTTTTGAATGTGTTTTTTCTTAATGGACAGATTCTTGTTTGTGTTACTTGGGCCTACTGGCAAAGCCAAATCTTACAATGAGATTGGACGGGCCATTGCCACTCTCATGGTGGATGATGTAAGTTTGATTGTTTTGTTTGTTATGCGATTAATATAGAATAGAATATAATAATAGAAGATAAACATTGCCCTTTAAATCGACCAAAGATTGATTGATTTTATCCACAGCTCTTCAGTGATGTAGCATATAAAGCCAGGGACCGAGAGGATCTGATTGCTGGCATTGATGAGTTTCTGGATGAGGTGATTGTGCTTCCACCTGGAGAATGGGACCCCAAAATTCGCATAGAACCCCCCAAAAAAACTCCCTCAGCAGACACAAGGTAAAGCTTACTCTTTTTGTGCTCATTCTTTGTTCTGCCCATATGCTTCCATCTTAACATTCGTCTTTGTTTCTCTGAGAAGGAAGTCTGTGTTTTCCCTCAATGAGCTGGGTCAGATGAATGGAACAGCAGGTGGCGGAGGGCCTGTTACTGACGATGAGGTTATGCCTGCTCCACACGAGCTTGGCGAAGAGTTGGCTTATACGGGGAGGTGGGACCATCCAACCATACATGCATACCTACATACCTAATGTTGAATAAGGCCTACAAACTTTTAAGCTTCAATGATTTTTTTTACATTTGTTAAAAAGTTTCATGACAAGTTTTCTTGGCAAACTTTACTATTCTAGATAAAAGTTAATGATTTTAATTCATTTTAAATCTACTTATTTACATTCAAATTTGAATTGCAATTCTGCATCCTGTTTGCCACCTCAATTCAAAATTCTATTTAAATTCAGGAGTTGTATTGAAATTAAAATGTATTTAAATGATTTCCAGAATTAAGTTCTGAACAAGAATGAGCATTCACCTGCCGATCTTCAGTGTTGGCAAGGTTACTTTGGAAATGTCATAGGTTGCAGATTAGTTACCCTATTAAGTAGTGCAACTATTTCAATTACGCCATTAAAGTAATGTTACTAATTACATTTGATTGCTTTTGTATTGCTTTTCTAAATGTCTAATGTTTTCAACTGATAATAATTTTCAAACATTTATAGCAGGCAGGGTTAACCTTACAGTAGTACTTGACACTGATTACTGTCAGACTTCTTTCAAAAGCCTTCATCGCTTGAATGAAGATTATAATAATTTCATTTTAAAACACAGCCATCACAAAATTAGATTTAAGCACCTCCTTTTACTTTGAGATCATTCTGAGGTTAAATGCAGATTTACAATCATAACAAGTATAGTTTATTAACTATGATAATTTTGTAATCAAATCTTTGCATAACTATGACAGGAAACACTGTAATTTAACAATTCCATGAAAAAATGAACAAATAATAGTAATTTTTTGAAAATAAAGCATATATATTAATCCAACTAGGAAATAAAACAGTTATAGTTAATAATCGTGTATCCTATTCTGTGTCCATTTTCATAAGTAACTGTAATTTAATTCCACTTTTTCTCAGTAACTGTAACAGATTGCAGTTATATTTATTTTGGGTTACACTTTATTTTAAGTTATCCTTGTTACAGTGTAATTATACATTTAAGTACCGAGTAATATTAATTAACTACATGTACTTACTATATTTAAGGTTAGAATTATGGTTTGGATTAGGTTTACTTGCATGTAATTATGCATAATTTATTGTTTTTATAATAGTAATACATCTCAATTTTAACAAGGACACCTTAAAATAAAGTGTTAGCTTATTTTGTAATTAAATTACCTAATTCCATTACATATAATTAGTTACTCCCCAACACTGCTGATCTTTGAAAAATCGTACTTTTAGGTATAGCTTGAGTTCTAAAGAGCTCAAAGTGTTCTTGCCTTATCTGTCTTTGCAAATAATTGAAAGATACCTCAGGGCTCCGAGGTTCAAGAGAGTTCATATCTTGATCAATATGTCAAAAAAAGGAAAATGTAATGGGCTTTTTGGCACTTGCGCTCGAGGTGTTGTGAGGACTCTGATAGAAAATGGGTGCCAGTACTCTGTGCTAATAATCAAGATAAACCGCACCTCTGTCTGCCTGTCTAATACAAGCTGACGAGGACAGGTCCCTGTTGAATAATGGATTACACATCTATGTCTATGGGACAGGTTCTGTGGCGGCCTTATACTTGACATCAAGAGGAAGTTCCCCTGGTACCTGAGCGACTTTTATGAAGGCTTCCACATTCAGTCTATCTCTGCGGTGCTCTTCATCTACCTGGGCTGCATAACCAATGCAATCACCTTTGGGGGCCTTCTAGGGGATGCCACAGACAATTACCAGGTACAGCTCACACTTTTCTACTTGACACAGAACATGACAGTTTGTTTTAAAGTTGCATTTCATCTTCTTTTCTGGAGCATTTTACAAGCACGCTTGTGACCTAGCTTCATCTATAGCTGTCTTCTTTTTTGTCCTCTCTTTCTCCCCTTGTTTCCTTGTCTCTCTCCCTGTTTAACTCTCTGTCAGGGTGTGATGGAGAGTTTTTTGGGCACCGCTCTAGCAGGAACGGTATTCTGCTTGTTTAGCGGTCAACCCCTCATTATTCTCAGCTCAACGGGCCCCATCCTCATCTTTGAGAAACTGCTTTATGAATTCAGCAAGTGAGAGAGCCATCTGCACCAATCCAACATAAGTCACAGTCTATTATTGAGGACAATTCAGTAGGCCCTACAGCCTTGATTGCTCACTTTCATCAACCCTTAAAAGACCCTCGCAAATCATTTCTCTTCACTGATGCAAATAAGCCACTTCTCTTGCTCTCTTGTGTGTTCTGCTCTTGAATTTATCTCTCTTTATTGTTTCTTTAAACTTTCTTTTCCTCAGAAATAATGGGATTGATTACATGGAGCTTCGACTGTGGATCGGAATGCACTCCTGTGTACAGTGCATTTTCCTGGTCGCAATGGATGCCAGCTACATCATAAAGTACATGACGCGCTTCACAGAGGAAGGCTTCTCTAGCCTCATCTCCTTCATCTTCATCTCTGATGCCATCAAGAAGATGGTGGGATCCTTCAAATACTATCCCATCAACACCGACTTCAAACCAGACTACGTTACGGCCTACAAGTGCGAGTGTTTGGCGCCAGACCCGAGTAAGTCCATTCTTGGGATAGAGCACGTCAACACATCAGTCTGAAATGGTGGAGAAGTAATTGACCCTTCGCAGGGAGTATGATTGACAGGCGATCTGACCAATCATAATGCCGAATCTGCTATTTTTGTCCGACAAACTAACCAGATTGGAGAGTAGATTAACAACGGTGGACTTCTGATGTTCATTCATGTTTATTTCATGCTATAACTAGTAAAGAAGAGATGATCGGTTCATGTGCCTCTTGAACTGAGGCGCTACAGCAATCTGTCACGACACATTAAAGAGCCAAAACAGCATTTATTGTCTAAATTTCTTAAATAATGACACAATTTGGAAGCTGAGACTTTGTTTCATACCAAAAGTTACCTGCTCTGTCTTGTCTGTCGGCACGTTGTCAGTTTCCTCTTTTCTCTACAATGTATTTTTTTTACTGCGTGAGAACATGTGTGGTGTGACATGGCTTTTTGGATGTAGCAACAGTAACTAAGGTGGGTGGGTCTTTGCGAAGGGTCAATTAGATGTAGAGCAAATTTGCATTAAATTAATGTGTGAGGATTTACATACTAAGAATAAATGGTAACACTTTACAATAAGGTGCAATTAGTTTATGCTAGTTAATGCTTTGATATAATGTATTAATCTTGTATTAATATCTGTTGATTTATAGATATGCTATTTTTCAAACTCATGTTTGTCTGTATGTTATTAATACTTATTAATAACTAATCTTAATCTTAAGTGACTTACAGTTGAGGAATACAGCAAGCTGTTGTTTAGGTTGTTTAGGTTTAGTTTTCTCATTTAAAATGGTTCAATGTTTTAAATTGTAATATTTCAAAATTGTACAGTTTTACTGTGTTTTGGAGCAAATAAATGCAAACCTTAGTGAGCATAAGAAACGACTAAAAAAACTTACTGTAAAATAAACATTTATCTAGATTAATATGCTGTAGATGAATGAGTCATTATTATTTCATCCGTTATTTTTTATCTATTAACTTATGTTAATGAATCAGAGCTTATTGTACAGTGTTACAGAATACATTTCATGTTGGAGACACTGCACTGTCAGTATGCCTAAATATCATATCCAATAGTAATTTCTTGATTAAACCAAGTTCCTTTGGGTGTTTGAAAATAATTGGCTGAGTGCATTTGATTACTGTAACTTATTTGTGTCATGTTTGTTTTTGCTGCAAACCCCAAACGTGGCCTCTGATTGATGTGAGTACTTTTCAATAAGCATGAGTTTAAATCAGACAAATGGCATATTTTTTGTATTAGTTTGTACTTAGTTATATGGCTTGCAGCTGTGAATGTAAACCATCAATGAGGTCCTTTGAAAGTATTTTAGGCATGCTGGATCGTTTCAAAAAACAAATGAACATTTCAGTGGCTTTTGGTCCTGGATAACTCCTTCTAACAAAGTATTATTCAAATTTCCATTTTCCTCTCTGATTCTCCCTCTCTCTGTTTGATCAGTGGCACCAATGATCTTCGATGTTGTAGTCCCAGTGCCAGATAATTCCTCTGCTCTCTTTGGTGTAAGTGCCTCATGTATTCACCTCACTCACATCTGTGTTAGCATGAGCTCAGATTAGATTACAGCTTTTGAATCCACTGTATTTGTTACTTTTGAACTATCATGATTTAATAACCCACAATAATGCTTTGTGTTTTTGTTTTATATCACTATGAAGGAAATATCAATCTGATGTAAATCCGATTAATTTATTTCACATGATCTTACTGATCTTGGTCTGCTGTATTTTTTTTGGGCCCTGTCCTGTTTTATTCTCTATTTTCTCTCTCTTTTTTGCCATTTATCCACCACACAACCCTTCCATCCTTTGCCCTGTCTACATTCCTCCCTCCTATCCCTGACTTCTACCCTTTTCTCTGTGTTTGTCCCATCTTCTCAGTTGAATGTAACAGCTCTGGACTGGACTCAGCTGAGTAAGAAGGAGTGTGTGACGGGGCTCACTGTTGGGAAAAACCTGCAAGTATGTTCCAGATCTTGCTCTCATGTCCTTCAACTCAGCTGAGTAAGACTCACTGTTGGGAAAAACCTGCAAGTATGTTCCAGATCTTGCTCTCATGTCCTTCATTTTGTTCTTTGGGACCTACACTATGACTGTCTCTCTGAAGAAGTTCAAATTCAGTCGCTACTTTCCCACAATGGTAAGATCAGTGAAGTTACCTTTTTACTTTTTCTTACCAAACTCTTGCAGAAAAACTTTTCACACTTGCACTTGTTAGTGTCCTGGACATGTCCTTTCCTCTTTTTCTCTGTTATGCCAAAACCCTTGAGACTGACTATAGCTATTAGGATAAAAGTGATCTCTATTCTTTATTCTGCATGATCCTAGTAGCTGATGAGATCCAGTAAGATAAGTAGGATATTTGATAGTGTTAGTGTAATCAAAAGAGCTTTATACCTAGAGACTTGTGAAAGGTAAACAATGTCACATGATCGTAATCATGCATGTGACACTTTATATTACTATTTATTTAAAGCAAATTTTTATGCTGTACACTTCTTGATATATACATTTTTAAATAAAATTGTTGAATCATTTGACATTGAAGACTGGAGTAATGGCAACTTTGCAACCACAAGAATACATTACATTTTAACATTTATTAAAATAGAAAACTGTCAAAAAAAGTGTGAATATCTGTTTTTGAAAGTTTTTTTTTTTAATCTCTGTATCTTTGTAGTCCTATAAAGCTGTTTTTAAACAATCTGTATTTTATAAAGCGCTATTTTATTTAGTGTATTTTCAATCATAAAAAATGCATCCTTGGTGAGCATAAGATACTTATAAAAACATTGAGCACAAGATGACTATTTCATATTTTATGTTCTCTAACTTGACGCTTGACATATTTGTTTGGCTCTCTTGTAGTAATTATTACAGTTGATTTTATATATAATTCTGTATTATGAAATAAAGCAAGATCATGCAGTGTTAAAACTTTTCCTCATAGACTGTATTGCACATACAGTATATGGTGTCTTACATACCGTCACAAATGAATTTATTCTATGTTTAAAAGTGAATTTTGTGAGGTTATTCTCTGCAGTCTCCCAGAAATTGCATCACTTGTATAAGATGCTCACTTACCGAGTATGTGCCTGCAAAGAATAAATAAACATGTAAATAAAAACTTTCCAGTGATTTTTTTTATATTCATTTCTTCATTCAAAACTGTCGAAATTTGACAAAAGGTGACAGATTTGCAGCCCAGTATATTATTAGTAGCTCTTCAATGTCAATGTGCTCTATTTCTGCAGCTACGTGTTTTATTCATTCTTTTTCTATCTATATATTTCTATCTAGCTAAGGAAGTTGATTAGTGACTTCTCCATCTTCATGTCCATCATGACGTTTGTGGGGCTGGACATGCTAATAGGTTTGCAAACACCCAAACTCATTGTGCCTACAGATTTCAAGGTGAGCGTAAATGAAGTTCAAGTGGAAAATAAAACTGATCTTGATGGTTTGTGACTTTTCAATAAAGAAGCTTCTTTAGTTCGTCACAGTGTTGTATTGTTTTTTTCCTTTTCAAATCACGTAGCCCACACGTCCTGACAGGGGTTGGTTTGTGATGCCATTCGGAAAGAATCCGTGGTGGGTTTACCTGGCAAGCTCTGTCCCCGCGCTCCTGGTCACCATCCTCATCTTCATGGATCAGCAGATCAGTGCTGTCATCGTCAACCGCAAGGAAAATAAGTTAAAGGTATCCATGCACTTAGCAGGTCCTTCATCGCCTGTGTTCTTTTCATTTCCATTGACTTCCTCACACTCTCGCTCTGTTTGCTACAGAAAGGCTGTGGGTATCACCTAGATCTACTGTGGGTGGGCATTCTGATGGCAGCCTGCTCTTTTATGGGCCTGCCGTGGTATGTGGCAGCCACTGTCATTTCCATTGCTCACATCGACTCACTGAAGATGGAGAGTGAGTCTAGTGCTCCAGGGGAACAGCCGCAGTTTCTAGGTGTGAGGTGAGACAGACATAGACAACTTGTTTGTGGTCTCTCGCTGACATCATTTCTGACTGGCTCTGTACACAAGTCACAAGTCTTTCCTTTTATAACAGCCGTATATTATAAAATGGTTATTGAGAGTGGTCTATTAAGGCATATTACAGACTCGATTGTCAGAAAATCTAATTTACATGAGGCGGAGGACCACATTTATATCCGAATCGTAATTAATCTACATGAAACACATGCCAAACCTCAAAATGTAGCTGTAAATCATCTGGATACAGTTGAAAATGCTGAAATAAATACATTTATGTACTGTGTTTGGTGTAAATCAGGCACTTGCTATCAGTATTATGTTTTTAAAAAGTACATCAAGTAAAAATAATACATATGATCATAAGTTGCCACTGTTATTGTTCAGTATAGTTAAACACAAATAAATGCAATAAAACTATGGCTGTGTAGTATATATGAGTTCTCCACTCACATTGTCTCTTTCTCTCTCTCTCTTATTGCTTCTCTTTCAATTACAGAGAACAAAGACTGACAGGAATCCTGGTCTTTGTGCTGACAGGAGTGTCTATCTTCTTGGCCCCCGTCCTGCAGGTGAGCTTGTTGAAATGACAGAGATAATTAATACTGACCCTGACATATTATTTAGGGTAGATTAGCAATTATTATCATAAAAAAATTCTGTGATGTCTGTGTGATCTACTCCACAATAGCTGTATTTCAAATGGGTAAAGAGCAAACAAATGTTAAGTACATTGCCGTTCGAAATTTGGGGTCAGTGTGATTTTCTAACGTTTCTGCAAGAAGACTCTTATGCTCACCAAAGCTGTCTTTATTTGAAAATACAGTAAATCAGTCATTATTATGACAGTCATGGCCTAATGGTTAGAGAGCCAGACTTGTAACCTGAAGGTTGCACGTTCGATTCCCAGTAAATTTAAATAACTGAATTTATTTTAAAACGTATTCATGTGAAGGCAAACCCGAGTTTTCAGCATTATTATTCCAGTCTTGAATGTCATGTGTAACGGAGGCCAGCGAGTAGAGCTGTGCAAGTAAACCAGGTTTTCTCCTCTGATCTCAAGGACACACTAGAGACAGAATATGAGTTCATGTTTATTAGTAGATTAAATATATTTAGTTTTGCATTCATGTTGACTTCAAGTGTAACTGGGTTGCCTTGGCAGCTGAAGTGTATGTTTTTTTTCTGTTTATAGTTCATTCCTATGCCGGTCTTGTACGGAGTCTTCCTCTACATGGGTGTTGCTTCTCTTAGTGGCATCCAAGTAAGTGCCTTTAGGGATCTAACCTTTTCCCAAACAACCTGACTGGAACAGCTAATGTGCATGTATTGTTTTTGACATTCCTAGGTTTTAATATCATACCAAACTTTCAAGCTATACGGGGAAACATCAAAATCTGCAGTTTGCGTCAGAATGTAAAACTCATTCGCATGCACGCTACAACTGAGTTTAGTGATTAGAAATGAGTGATTTCTCCACACTGTGACACTGCAGGGATGGAAGAGCGTGGTGTTGTGGGAATGGATATTTGCAGGCTGGCTGGGTTTACTGAGGCAATTTTGAGCTGCATTTTGATGAGGCTGTCAGACTGCAGTGAGAATCCAGCCTCATGTGTAGCTTGGCAGTGGCCAGGTGCTGTTTTTATGTGCTCTAGTAGTCTAATGTCAGTTAGAGAACAATAGGAGGACAAAAGGCAAAATGATGGACCTCAAGCGGAGACCTTTACAATATACACAATGAATACAAATGTATTTAGGTTCATGCTGCTTTGAGGCTAAATGCTTAAAAGCTGAGATTGACTTTAAATAGCAATGTGCTCTTTTCTATTTGTGAAGCTTTGGCACGTGGATTTGTGATTGTATTATGTAAGTGAGGGAAAAGAATGGACTAAAAAGGAAGTTAGAAAAAGTCCTATATGACTTTCTTGCTTTCAAGCTTCAAAAGGTACATGATAGCATCATAAAAACATCATTAAAGTTGTCCATATGACTCTTGTGCTACATTTCAAGTCTTCTAAAGCCATCTGAAAGTTTTGTGTGAGGAAAAGATCAAAATGTACATTGTTATTCACTGATAATCTTCCCTTCAGAAGAACTGCAACCAAGTCAGATCACGGAGTCAGTCAAGAACCAGATCAATCTGATTTGTGAACAAATCATTCAGATCGAATCATCTCATTCCAATCATTGAGATTGAACCATTTTGTAAAGCAAATCCATGTATTCAAATCATATCATTACAACTGAATAATTTAGTAAAATTAGTTTGTTATTTCCCTTTGGCGCTGGACAGGGCTTTGTCCTCGTTCACTTTAATTAGATGGAAAGCGCCATTTGGGTTTGAAATTATGTGAGTGAGTAAATAATTACATATTTTTCATTTTTGTCCACTACTTATCTAATCAAACATTGTCTTTTATAGTTCTGGGACAGGATCAAACTGATTATGATGCCATCAAAACACCAGCCAGATTTTCCATACCTGCGTCACGTACCGCTGAGAAGAGTCCACCTGTTTACACTGGTGCAGATCGTGTGCTTAGCTGTTCTCTGGGTCCTCAAATCCACATTCCTCGCTATCATCTTCCCTGTGATGGTATGATAACATTTTATATTGCCACACAAAAACATCAATGTTTATCATGAGTTAAGACTACTTTAGTTTCCATAAAGCTTTCTGAATAGAATCTATTCAGTAAGGGATCAGTGTACTTCAGTATTTGCAGTGAAATCTTCCTGTGAACAGAACGTCCTGTTGAATTCAAATGAATGTCCTGTGGTCTGCAATTTAGTATCTAATTCACTTCTCAAGGTTCTTAAGAATAATAAACATTATTATTCGTAATGCGTTAAGCATATAAAAAAATTTTTGCCCTCGATTTCTCAGATTCTTGGTCTCTTGGTGGTACGAAAGATGTTGGACATGATCTTCTCTCAACATGATCTGGCATGGGTGGATGATATCCTACCTGGGAAAGACAAGAAGAAAAAGGAGGATGAAAAAAAGAACACAAAGAAGATCAAAAAGAAAGGCAAAGGAGGGGATGACAGTGAAGACGTAAGTGTTTTAGTAGCCCGACTACTCTGAGAAAGATGTAGGCTGCTGGGATTTAAATAAGAGAAGTTTTATTTGATTTGATGTTGAATTATTTTTGACATCCACACTGTTGTATTGTGTTTCACTGGTGCCACCTCCTGGTGGAGAAGAGCCTCATGCGTATACCAATAAAGCCTCAAAGACAAACATGACACATTCTACATAAGCATATACTAATCTTCATCCGCTCTTTGGCCCACAGGACAAGTATAACCCCTATACAAACTGCTCCCCCAGTGATTCGGAGTTGGATCGCAGGTACTGTGTGCTCAAACTACACGTTCCCTACCGTGACCTCTTACAGGGACCGGACTCTAAATCAGAGTGGGCGGCACGATGCCAACCTGGCAGTTACTACAACTAATACTGACTTTGTTTTTTTATGTAAGCGCATTTCCTATTAAATACGCTCCTCCTCTACATTTAATAATACTAAAGATTGCATTCATACATACAGTAGAAATAGATGACAAATAGATGAGTTGAGAGGCAGCTCAGAATATTTCATGTGTAACTGCTAAGACCTATTAATAAGGTCATGCAAGACCTTGTATATAGTTTTTGCTATATTCTCATTGCCCTTGCCATGCGCTTTGAAGCAATGCAGATAGAATTGTTTTCATGCAACCACCAGTATTTTACTCTGCATGCTATTATAGAAAATTTGTAATTATTGTGTTATGCATATGTATTTTCTCTTTTGCTTACATTTTCTCACCAGAGAAACAGCACACATAAATAAATAATTATTATTGAACTTCCATAATTAGATGTGGGTACAGTTTCTGTTTATATAAATACTGGAAAAGATGCTAGTGAGAAAAGTTTATATTTGAATTATTTGAATTTTATGCAAGTGTTCTAAAGGACATTTTTAGTAGCTATAAATATTCTCTGTAATGTAATGATGTATATTAGTTATTTTAAGGAATTTTGGTTGTTTCTTTCCCTTATAATTGTGGTTCCAATAAGAGTTCTTATACAGAATAACTTTGTGCTTGTACTAGATTTTCTAGGGTCCTCCTTCACCCCCCCGCCTCATTCCTCACACACTATATTCTCTACCCATATTTATCCAAATGTGTGCCTCTGTATCATTCTGATGTAATATCTGTTGGGTTTCATGTCTGCATTGCTGTTCAGGGGGCATGGTTTGGATAAAGAGTTCACTTTAACAAAGGTTTGATTTGTTAATATTAGTTATTGTTATATTATTAGTTAGGCATAATTTGGATTATTTTCATATTAGATATTATGGCATTTTTTTATTTCACATATACTGTTGTTAATTGTTAACGATCATAATACTATCTCATATTATATTTAATAGAAATAGAAAATATATATGGAGTTAGTAAGATTTCAGTTAGTTGTTAATGTTGAACCTTGTTGTTAAGGTTTACCATAGTTGATCTAGTCTTTATCACATTTAAACACTTCAGTTATCTCTTTAACCTAGGACAAGCATACTGAGCCTTCTTCCTGCTTTGGGTGTCCTGATCCCAAATCTTTCCCCTGGAATACTTGTGCAGTCACTTGTCACTAACAGTTTAATACAGACTGCTCCTCAGCTGTTCCTCCTTCCTGTCATAGCCCTCTCCTCTTACTCCTCCTCACTCTTGTAACTGGAAGTTGCCATTCCACAGCATCACTCTGCACCTGAAGATCTCCTGCCCATCATCCCCGGCGATGCCAATGACCAGAGGGATGTCCTACCCCATGCCACAGGTGAAGATTGAGATGGAGTCGGACTATGACGACAAAGATATTAAGCCTAGAGGCAGACACAGAGATCACAGGGACATGAGCAGTGAAACAACGCTATAATGTCAGTTCTCCGGTTGTGCAGTGTGGAACATTGCATGCTCCGTCTCAGCTTGTTTGAAGATCCTGTGTGGCTAATACACAAGTTTATGTTCACTTATGGATAAGACAGCACATTATGGGTACACATAACTGTGACGTGGCATAAGAAGTCAGAGGTTGAATTGTTTTAATGTGCAAACATTGAGACGAAATGTATGATTTATGCAATGGATATATTAAGCATAATTTTTGTTTCTTATTTTAAAAGCCAAAACAGCTGAAAATGCAGTAAATGTTATGAATTGAAAAAATATAACACTGAGATAATGGGAAGGCAGAAAGATTATTCTTAATATAAAAATGAGACTATATTTTAGACAAAATCTGTTTATATTTATGCAGTGCAAACCTTTTAGAAACCTAGACCAACTTTATATTCAAGATTCCAGTACCTTTGATATGATGGTGACAGGGATAAACAATTCGGATTCAGTTTTCCTCTGTAACTGCTACTTCTGGGTCTAGTAGTGTTGCCTTTCTCCAAACAGTCATGCTTTTCCTCCCTTTCCCTTTCTTTTCCTACCTATATCACTCGAAAATCAAAGCTGGGGAAAAGAAACAACCAAAAACAAGCTTTGAAATAGCAAATGAAAGAGGTTTTGGCCTTGCATTTTGTTTCCTTGAAAGTTTCAAAAGGCTTGTGTGACTTGTGTTCAGTGTACGCGAGATGTTTTTTCTGTATATAAATAGGTGTAAATGGAAAGGTTGCAAATGATGGATATTGGCCGACATGAGATTTAAACTCTGGAGGAAAAAAGAAAACTGTTTAAGATGCAATATTTCTGTTTCCTGGCAACTTGAATTTTGGTAAAGGAAATGACGTAGCAGATGAAAAATATTTACTGGAATTTATGTTTTTGTACATTTAAGCCATATACCTTAGAATTGTTCTTCATGTTTATTTTATTGTACATCTTAAATTCCTTGTATATAGTAACAGTTTATCCGAAGATCAGACATTGACTAACATCAATAGCAGGTTTAAAACCCACTACATTTACATTCAATTGAATATTTAATCAGGTCATTTACAGCCAAAATGACTCAAGAACATAAATCAACACTTATACCTTCAGTACTGATTTAGAAGAAGGCACCAAAACCATTTTATCCTGATTGCTGACTCAGTGAGCAATACACAATAAATTAGACTCTCATAAATTAGCTTCAATATGCACTGAACAACATTATGTTAAAGAACATGACACATTACTACTAGTGTTGTCAGGGTCCATGGTGAAGCCATCACTGAATCCGTCACTCTCCACTAGTGTGGGTCTCTTACCACACATGGGGCAGAGTTTGTTCCTCTCACGTGAAGCTCGCATCCATATGATCAGGTTCCAGCGTGTGCCTGAGGAGATGGGCAGAGCTCCATGCATGTGCTGGCCTCTGTGTAGCAGACCTTCAGTTACGTGATGCTCCACTTCCACACACTCCGTCTCACTCAAAGGCACCTAAAACAAATGCACATGGTCAGGACACTGTAAATACACTTTTAACATGCATTACTAGGCTGCATGCTTGTGCTGTCCACTGTTTCATCCAAAACGATCAAAGTCTTTGTAAAGTAAACTAAAGTGTTGTATGATTATGAAATAAAATCTCTTCTTGAAGAAAGTGTTTGCTTTTGATTTTAGGAGAGGTGAATGTGAAATTGGGTCATTCGTCTGATTGCATGCAATATGCAGAAGATTATACATTAAATATGGTTTTCCAAACTTTCTGTTGCAAAGGCATCGATCTTAGTAAGGACTCCCCTTTTCTAAAATAATAATAATAAAAAAAACATTTACATTCTAAACCGCTGGCCACAAAAGGGAGTACACCCCTAAGTGAAAATGACCAAATTTTGTTCATGAAAAGATAATAAAATATTAATAAAATATTTACAAAAATGTGAGGGGTATACTCACTTCTGTGAGATACTGTATATATATATATAGGCCAAAAACTGTCTGGGAATTCTCAAAAGTTGTCTTCATAATCACATAATTTAATTAATTCAAGCTCTATTATAAACTATAACTCATAGCACCTGTCTCATGTCTCCAAAGAACAGGTTCCCCTCCGTAAAGTCTTTCCCCAGTGATACATTGAGAGTGACTTCAGCGTTGTCGTAATGATAGCTAAGGTCCAAGTCTTCACGCATTTCATACTTGACCACGAAAGCCTTGTGACTGTCCAGACAGCTTCCTCCACAGTCACTGTAGAGCAGAGCCGTGAGTGGACGCAGATAGACCTCCCTCAATGGAGTGAAGAAACTCTCATCAAAGCCCAGTTCATTGAGGAGAATCTATATTAATTGAGAGATATGTCAAATTATTATTAATCAAAATAACCAGAACAAAATGAGTCTGTCTTTTGATGGCAATATCAATCACACAAACTGGATTAAGTGTGCATAATAATAAAAATGTGTACTCCATAATTGTTCATGGTGTTTGGCCGGCCCTTTGGTGCATCAGACTGTTCAAAATGCTCCAGCTCTTCTATAAAGTCCTTGCAGAATTCCTTTCGGAACACTGGGAATCGGAAGACCCTTGGTGCTGCAAAATACACAATAAATAGAATTAATTGGCATGATTTTTCTTCCATAATTTGACAGTCAACAGATTTAAACTGAAAACGGTGTAAAGAAGCAGCTCACCTGCCTCTGTCTGGAGGAGTTTCATTAGTCCTTCCATGGTTGCATCACTTGAAGTACAGTATTTTACCAACTGTAAAAACTCTGGGGCCAGGAATGACTCCTTGCAAAGGATAGATGATACTGTAGTATATCAGTGAACGAGTTTCAATTATAGACTACCGAATATAAGTACCTGCAGATGGTAAACATGCTGATGTAGAGGTGCATAAATCTCCCTAATAGTAGATGCTCTCTCTGCTGATTTCAATTCATGACTCTGACGTCTTTCGATTTCTGCATGAATCTATAAATACACAACTGAATAATAAATAACCATCCTCTTACAGCCTTGATCGCAATCATTATCAGAGGAGTGGTTTCTGCTCCAGAGCCCACTCACCTTTCCAAGCACGTCTCTGAACTGAGATTCAGACACGCATCCCAGGGACCTGAGGATCTTAAGCAAATGTCACAGGTGTTCAGAAAGAAATGTCGAAGTATTTAACATTAAGAGATTAGCCAGTGTTGCTGTAGATTACTTACATTTTGATAGTCCTTCCTGAACTGGTTCTCTGAGACAAAACGAACGTGAAGTTTATATTCTTCAAGAAAAATATTATCTCTGAAAAAACAGCTGCATGTGTGAAATTTCTCCATGTTTTAACTAGAACGATTTTATAATAATAACTGCATTAGTTGTATATATTTACACAGGTGTAACAGTTATTTATACCGCTTTTTTAAGCGAACGAGAACAAATTTCGACACGGTTAGACTAGTTTGAACTGTCCGTCTGTTCAGAGCTCCGCCCACTCGATGAATGTTTTGTTTTGGAACAACCAGAAATATGTCCGTAAAGGAACAAACGGCTTCGATCAAATTAATACCTAATTTAAATATTCAGATATAATAATGTTACATTTATCTATTTATATGAGTGTAAATATTCGAGGCATATCTTGCATTAGTCCCTATCAAAAAAGAGCGATAAATACCGAGAGTGATAAAGGTAATGTTTACATCCTGGTGGTACGTCACTTAATTCCTTCCGTTCGACTGTTGTGTGAGCGTGCGAGTTCAAGGCAAGACTCGAGTTGATCAGAAACGCGTTTTAAATGTCCCCTGCGTCGGTGCGCCGGTGTATGATTTTGCAGCTGTGCCATCTGTTATGTATTTAAAGCCTGGGGCCGTATTTTCGCAGCAGAATGTTGAGTGTGGACTCGTTGCCCGTTGCCGAAGAGGAGGTGGTGGAGTCCAGCTCAAACAGACTGGGGGACATTTACACGTTTGTTGCCGAGGGCTGTTATCCTCAAACCATGAATCCTATTCGCAAGAAAAATCTCAAAAGATATGCTCAGAAATTTATGATTGATGGTGAGAACAAATCTTGCATATGTTACATTCAGAATCAATTTAATAAATGTCAGTAATCTTGGATTCTTTCAATGTTTTGCTGTACTTCCTGTAAAACAAATTTTGTTTTTTTATTATTATTTCACAAGTTAACATGTTAACTTAACTTTGAGAGGCCAATAACCGCTAACACACAGACACACACACATATATTTATATATATATACACACACACACCATCTCTCTATATGTATATCAGTATGGTGCTTTATAATTATCACTGGACAATTTTCCAAAAAAATGTAACTATATCTCCTAATGTTTGAAGTGCTTTTTTTCTCTAATCCAGTCTATTTTAGTATGTAAAGCAACTTTTAAAGGCAACATAATCAGTGTTTTTCCACATTTTTAGTGGTTTAGCTAATCATATTGAGTATGTTTTGCTTTATTTGTTTGTTATCTCTAATCTTTCTTTATCTAAAGATGGTCGATTGTATTATGTGGGACCAAAGAAAGAAGAAAAGCGAGAAGTAGTGATTGAGGCAGAACAGAAGAGACAGATATTCCAGGAGTGTCACTTCAATGACATTGGACATCACCTGGGACAGAAGAAGACTGTTCACAGAATTCAGAGTAAATACTACTGGCTTGGCATTGTCAAGGATGTTGTGGATTGGGTATGCAGTGGAAATCATTGATCTGGCCCTTTTAGGAATGGATGTGTTTGCTACTGTCATGTTTGTATTCATACATTCATCTGAAAATCACTGTATCATCTGTTTCAGATTAAAGTGTGCGAAACGTGTCAACACGCAGAGCGGAATAAAAACCTGGCTAGAACGGTACGACCCATCAAGGTGGATGGTCCATGGGACATTTTGGCCGTTGAAATAATTGGTAAAGGTTTTTAAGGGAATTTTAAGAAGTCTAATTTGTTAGCAGGACACATTTCTAAGGTGTAACCAAATGTCTTCACTTGTGTTATTCGAAAACAGGTCCGTTTCCAGGCACTGCACATAGAGGGAATACACATGTTGTTATTATTACAGATTACTACAGTAAATGGGTAGAGGCCTTTCCTGTACAAAAGAAAGATGGTCTCTGTGTTGCTCGATGCATTTCCTCATCTACTTGCAGGTGAGATAATATTGCCCCATTAATACTTACTTTCACTTGTTTCATGTAGAATACATTTGCTTAAATGTGACCCCTCCCTCCAGATTTGGTCCTGCAAATACAATATTTTGCTCTCAAAGTGCTGACTTCTGTGAGGAGGTAAAACTTTTTTGTCAAAATATCAACCTTTTATGCAAAACAGGTGATTAATTGTATTTTAACCGGATTATTATTGATTGTTTTAGGTTACAAAGCACCTGTGTGACCGGTGGAACATAGCACAAAGAGTGTTGTCGGTAGACCAGCCACAGCGGAACGCACTGTATGATCGCAGCAGTAATCTGCTCAGAGATGCCATAAAACAGATGGTGGTGGAGAAACAGGTGGAGTGGGATGATTTTCTCGATCCAGTTTTGGCCACCTTTAGGACATCAGTCAACCCTACGACAAAATTTACACCACACTTTTTAATATTTAACAGAAAGGCCAGCCTATCTAGTGAGGTAAGAGAATTAACTAATTAGATATTATATTTGTGTGTCATGAATTAATGATGTATAAGTAGTGTAAATTAGTGTAAAAAGCTGTCAAAAAAATAATCACACTTTTTTGTAGTTAATCATGATTAATCGCACCTAATGATAGAGTTTGTAATCATAAATATATTTCAAATTAATGTAGAAACAAAACAAAGGAGAGTCAATGGGTGGAGCTTGATGTCCAGCTCCCCTCGCTGGACATAATGGGTGGAGGTAGACACTCCAACCTAACCCTACCCTTACCCTAGTGCTAAACATAACTCCACCCATTACATCCTTTGGCTCTAAAGTGAGCACTACTTTAAATGAAGATGGTATATTTGGATGAATGCAAGTATCATCAAAATAATATTGATACTGTTGTCTCTGTGAAATTGATTTTTTAAATTAACTTCACAATCTTAACATAAATCCATTATAATAAGTGTCATATTTAGCTGTGCTGTAATTTAGTGTGTTGTATGTAGTAACATAGGAGGGGAGGTCATCTACATGCAGACCACCTCAATCGAACCCACCCACAGCACACAGAAAGTAACAAGAAGTTACACGGACTGAAGTTCTATTAAAAGTCTATTTCTTTATTATTTTTAAAAACACAGTTTGATCCTCTTGGTTGCTATGAGGACCAGGAGGATGAGACCCTTAATGAAGAGGACACAAACGCTTTTCTTTCCTCCATGCAGGAGCAACAGAACAACATCAAACAGATGGTAAAGTCTGAGCATTTGTTTTAGTTACAATCTTTTAGTTAAAAATGGTTTACTAATTGATCCGTTAAATTGTAGCGTCATGGTACATGTCTATCAACTAGCATTTATTCAAAAAGCATGTCTGAAAACACTACTTTTAGTGCAGACAAGCTTGAAACGTCACACCATTGTTCTGAGAATGTTCTTTTTGTCTATACAGGTAGTTACAAATATGAATGTTGCATACAGACAAGAAAAGAAAAATTCAAAACGCAAAGCTAGAACTATGCCTTTCATCAGTCTCACTGTGACCGACCCATTGTTCAGCACAGAGGAAACGCCCTCAGCAAAAAAGCTCAAGGAAAGCCTCTACCTGTCTTTTCCAGTTGAGACAGTCCTAACCACAGTCCAGAATGTACCTGAAGCCAAGAAGAATGGCTTGGAATATCCTCTAACAGACTCTGATGTGCACTGAACATCTTTTTTGATTTGACCATTCATAAAGCACTGTCCGCAAAGTGTATTTGCGTAGGCTACAGCTTGAAGTCTTGATATCTGCAGTAAGTGGTCCACAGAGAGCAGGTCAAGCAGGTGAACCCATGTTCACTTTCTGTTTCAGCACATAATGTAGCAGATTCAAATATGGTATTTCACCTCAAGGCGTTCATTGACACAGATGATGGTCCTTTTGTTTAGTTGTTGAACTACACACCCAAAGTTTAGTTCTTTTCTTGGTTGACTCGTGTCCTAAAATACATTTTGATCTGTATTTGCTTTAGAGGAGTCATCTGACCTTCCAAGCTTTCAGTATTATCTGAAAGAATGTTGTGTAAACTTAAATTATGAAGATTGTAATAATCAGTGTTCATTATTACAGAATTTTTTCCAGAACATTATATAACAGTGAGTCTGAATTTGCAAGTGGCAATTTTGCTTCATTGTTTACTTAATCACCTCTTCATCCATGTGTGTGGGAAGGAAACGTTAAGGTTCTATATGTCAATAAATAGTTATGAAGTTTCAGACTTTATCTCATAAATACGTTTTGCTCCGTTATGTACTATATTATGATAATTGCTATCCAACAACTACCTGTTTTCATTTGTTAATCAGTTACTCTGTGGCCAATGTGACACATCTCGTGCAACTTCCTGTTTGCCCTTTGAAATAACGAGGGTTGAACAAAGCAAGAACGTGACCACAGATTGCAGCATATTTCTGACCTCACTTTGTTACATGTGTCATGATTAGGACAGCCTGCCAAGTGGCAACATGTCTGAAATAAACCGTTTAGTGTCGAAATGCTGTGCTCTTGTTTAAAATCGTATTTAATCATTCATAAAACGTTGTTGTTCAATTTCTGCTATACATTTACATTTAGTCATTTAGCAGATGCTTTTATCCAAAGCGACTTACAATTGGGGAGTACATAAAGCGATTAATCTTGAAGAGGCAAACATACAGAGGAAGTGCCAATAACACCAAGTCTCAGGCATTGTTCAAATAAGTACAAGCTAGCAAGGGAAGGAGAGAAAGATGAAGATTTTGAAAAAAGTAAAAAAAAAATTTTTGCTTATACATATTTACATTTAATTATATATTAAACACCAACCTATTTCAGTTGTAAAAAATGTTTAAACTTTAAACTGCACTGGTACAATTAGGCTCGTCACTTTTAGCGAGGCGAAATAAGGGACACCCATTCACCTGAATTAGATTCATTTTTGTATTATTAATTTGTTTAAATTAGGACTACATTATTGCGTAATTATTTGTCCCATTTTTATCTAGCATTTAGTTTTTTACTTTTTAGCTATTGCAAGCTGGATGTAATTTTCAGATATTTAAATGCATGTTATTTACAATTAAATAAAATGTATTATAGTGCAAATTCATATACAATTAGTTAAACTTGACTGATTTTCTGATCCACTTAGTTATGACTGGAGTACATCTTTATATTTCATATTTACAAGTGTACTACCAGTGCCAACTGTACTGATAACAATTCATAGTAAACTAAAATATACACGTGTTTAAAAAACTTTGCAAAACGAGTGTACTTCTTAAAGCGTGACATAAATGCTTTTTTTCTTTAAAAGGCTGTTTAAGTGGCCTTTTATTTTTTATTAGGTTTTAGGTTTTTACCTTATAAATCTGTAGCTCAAATACAAACCATTATATACATTTTTTAAATTGCCTATATTATTGAAATAAAATGTCCTCACCCTTTCCTTCAAAATGTGAAAATACTCGTGTATTTCATAATGTGACCGGAGCCCTTTCTGATTGGGCTGCTGTCACGGAGGCGGGGCTTCATTACTGTATTCTTCCCCTCTTCCTGTCATTGCACCGCGCCGGTAAGAAGAAGCGATGGATGTTACTTGGAGATTATGAGACTAGGACAAGTTTTGTTGTCGTTCCGGGAACATTGATTTACGAAGGAAATAATGAGCTGACTCTTAGACGGAACATGTATTCTGTACTGCCCCAATGAACGAGTCTGTGATAGCGCCGGGTGTCAAGCTGCACAGGCCAGCGAACCAACTTGACAAGACGCAGTACATTCACATAGACTTTGTTTCAGGCGCGCACTTTTTATTACTACTCCAGACCTGTCAGTCTGGTTTCACGCTGCTGTGTCATTAATATGTTTACTTGTCCTATAGAAATCACTTCCATATATAATTTTGGTTTCTCACGTTTACCGAGAGCATTTGTATTTCAGTAATTTCAAGGCTCTTCAGCAGGTGTAGGAAAATGAGGGTTGCTGTGATTACTAGTGGCAACCTGGTTTTCACTCTGGTGGATTTTGTGGTCACCACAGTCTTGTATGTTCATGGATCAAGTCTTGATATATTTTCAGATGAATTAGAGGACTTTGACATACACCGCTCAACTGTGGACTTGTGGGGAACTGTTCTCATACGGGCCAGTCTACTTTTCGGGGCCACCATCGGGGTATTCTATAACAGGACTGATGGCCCACAGAGGGTTTCAAACCTGGGGACGCTGGTTTCTCTTATATGCCTTACCAACATGACTTATGCTCTTGCCAAGTTGTTGATGCTTTCGGAGGAGGGAGCTCTGATGTATGACCCCTGGTTCCTAAGTTTGTTCTCCTGGACTTGTGCATCAGCAATAGGCATCATGATCTCATGGAATCTGCTGTCGCAGACTTCTAATTCTGTATCTGAAAGAGAAGATAGTGAGGAGACGGAGAGGCTGGTGGATGGTATCGAGACCGAAGATGAGTCCAGTAAGAAGAGCAGAAAATCAAGGAAAGAGCATCCCAATTCAGGGGCCACAATCAGCCTTCTCTTGTCGTACTGTAAGAAGGACTCTGGTTTGCTGTCCATTGCTTTCTTCTTTCTTCTCCTCTCTGCTGCGTGTAAGTTCACTCTCACAGTTGTAACTTAAATATTCTAAGAAATGTAGTGAATCAAGTAAACAAATCAGAATTCAAGTAACATTTCATGATATGTCTTTAGTGTCACTTGATCCTTCAGAAAGGTCTTTACTGCTGCCTTTGATCAATTCAATGTATCCTTGCTTTAAAAAAGTATTTATTATTTTAATCAATCAATCAATCAATAAATATAAAATTATACTTATTTACTCTAGTCATTACATGCTTGTGAATGCCTTGGTTTGTCACACTTGGGTGGTTTATCAGCTCATAATATTAATATTTGATTTTGCTCCCCATAGGTGAAACTTTCATACCTTATTACACGGGGCAAGCAATAGATGGCATAGTTATTCAGAAAAGCATGGATCATTTTGCCAAACCACTGATTACTCTCAGTGTTTTGGCTTTGGTCAGGTGAGCAGTTCTGGATTTCACTTTTCTTCAATTTTTATAGACAGTAGAGATTTATCTATTCATTTTTTCATATCATATAATGTCATTTATATATATATATATTTGTTTTTTTTAGCTCCATAGCCACTGGGTTTCGTGGAGGTGTCTTTTCTGTTACGTTTGCCAGGTTAAACATTCGACTGAGGAACCTTCTCTTTAGATCACTAATGCGTCAGGAGATTGGGTTCTTCGATGCAAACCATACAGGTAATGTTATAGCTCCAATTATAGCTTATGTTATCTTATATTAATCCACATATTTGTGTATGTGTACACACACACACACACACACACACACACACACACACACATATATATATATATATATATATATATATATATATATATATATTTTTTAAACAATTTAAGATTTTAAAATCTCTTTTTGACCTACGTTTAAAGAATGGTCAGCATTCAAAATGTACTGAATAGAAAATACATCACCGTAATATTTGCATACTGCATTGTGACCTGTCTTGTCTTCTTTGCTATTATTTATTGTGTTGATTCCTGTGTGCAGCCAATAGAAAAAAGAAAAGATGTCATGATGCAGCATTTTATTTATAGAGAGAAACCGAAAAGTCTAATACTTTCATACTGTTATTTAGCTGCCTTAAGGAAATGCAAATCAAGTGTTGTTTTTTACATTACTGTGTTAAAGACCTCTTTGGACTGGTGGAAGTAGCGAAGACATAAATGATTCAGCTCTCAATGGTTTGCCTTACAGGTGACATTACTTCTAGACTTACCTCAGACACTACTCAGGTGAGCGACCTCATCTCTCAAAATGTCAATCTGTTCCTGCGCAGCTTTGTGAAATCTGTGGGCATCTTCATATTCATGTTTGGGATGTCATGGAAGCTGTCGGTAGTCACCATCATGGGTTTCCCATACATAGCCGTGGTCTCCAAGCTGTATGGAGAGTATTATAAGGCAAGTTAAGCAGCAAATATATTGCTTGAAAAAACAAAAACAAATGGTGCATTGAAGTTTCTAGCAGCATATACTCTATATTGTTTTATATTTTAGAACTGCACATTATAATAGCATTTTTAATGCATTGATTCAAAATATGTACGAATAAAAAAAGATTAACATTTCACATTTTCGATGTTTAACAGAAATTAACCAAAGAAGTTCAGACAGCACTGGCTCAGGCCAATAAAGTGGCCGAGGAAACAATATCAGCCATGAGAACAGTGCGAAGTTTTGCAAATGAGGATCAGGAGGGAGACTCATACTACAGCAAACTGCAGGAGATGTTTGTTCTTAATAAGAAACAAGCAGTTGCCTATGCCTGCTTCATGTGGTCCAGCTATGTAGGTATCTTGCAAGCATATTGAAAATGAAGCCTTCAATATTTTTTCTAACAAGATTTTCTCTTTTGGAGCATTTAAAGTGTCTTGTAGATCCAAAAATCAGCAGTGTAAGTCTGAACAACGAGACATATTTCTCTCTTCTTTTCATTTTCATCTTTAGGTATCTGAGCTAGCCTTGCAAGTAGCAATCCTGTATTATGGAGGCCACCTAGTGGTGACAAATCAGATGAGTGGAGGGACCCTTATTTCCTTTATCATTTATGAGCTGGAGCTCGGTGAGGCCCTGGAGGTATGGCGTTTTTCTTTTCATATGTGTGTGCATGATACTCATATGATGAATCTGAAACACAAAGTCTTACTTTCTGTCCTTTTTACAGAGCATATCGTCAGTGTACACGGTCTGATGCAAGGCGTTGGCGCTGCAGAGAAAGTGTTCGAATATATTGACAGAAAACCTAAACATATCCTTGATGGTCAAGAAGCTCCAGAGACATTTGGAGGGCAGGTGGAATTCAGAAATGTGACATTTGCATATCCAACACGGTCAGAGATGGATATATTAAAGGTATTCTTTACTGAAAGTAGACTTTAGATTAGTGGTTCCCAACCACGTGCCTGGAGGCCCCCCAACAGGGCACATTTTGCATCTCTCCTTTGTCTAACACACCCAATGGAGTCTCTACTAATGAGCTGATGATCTGAATCAGGTGTGTTTAATTAAGGTGAGATGGAAAACATCAACGTGCAGTGTTGGGGGCTCCAGGAACGTGGTTGGGAACCACTGCTTTAGATAGAAGGTTACTAACTAACAGCAAAGTATAACACCATAACCTAACCAGACATGCTACTGATTTTTGTTCCAAGTCCATTTTTTTGTTGGTTTCTGACCATATAACATATGTTCTGACTAATTGGCTGTGATTGTGTCACATTGCGTCACATTCAGTGTGAACAGACAAATCCCACATATTTATGTGTAAGGAGGACTGATTAATGTTAATGATTTAGGCTAAAAACACAAGGGTTAACTACATAACTATTGAGATACTTTATTACAGTTGTGCCCCTGTGCGTAAAGCTTAAGCTAGGCTGCTATAGTTGACATTAGTAGGGAGTAGTGATGGTTGTCCTTGCAATTAGTGTATTGCAAGTACCTTTGAATGCTACCTTTATTTGTTTTCTTTTAAATCGATATGCTAGTGAATCAGTAACAGAATTCCCAGACACAGGAAGAAAACTAAACCCACATTTTCTTCTCAGAATGTTTCCTTCAGTCTTCGCCCAGGGCATGTAACTGCACTGGTAGGGCCCTCTGGTGGTGGAAAAAGCTCATGTGTGTGTTTGCTGCAGAATTTCTATGCACCTCAGCAAGGCCAAGTGCTAGTGGACGGCCGACCTGTGAACAGCTACCAGCACAAATACTATCACTCTAAGGTGGGATATATGCTGAGGCTGATCTGGATACATTATTTTATAAATACAGTTTCAGAATACTTATGTAGTTTTCAGTGCAGTTGTAGTAAATTCTACAGTCTTAAGAGGGCAGTAGTTCCTGATAATGCAATTGAAGTGGCCTAACCAAACGCAAAATATATTTTACAGGTAGCACTGGTGAGTCAGGAGCCTGTTCTATTTGCCCGCAGTGTTCAGATGAATATATCCTATGGTGTATCTGAAGCACCCATGGAGGCAGTCATTAGAGCTGCCTATAATGCCAATGCACATGACTTCATAACAGGCCTCTCCAAAGGCTATGAAACAGGTTAGTTATTTATTATATTATATTATATTTGACATCTGTTTTGTACCAGAGTTCGGCTGATAATTCATCCTGCTGCTCTGTCCTCTGTTATAGGGGTTGGAGAGAAGGGAGCTCAGCTGTCTGGTGGGCAAAAACAGAGAGTTGCCATTGCTCGGGCTCTTATCAGAAACCCTCGCATTCTCATTTTGGATGAAGCCACAAGTGCACTGGATTCAGAAAGCGAATACATAGTAAGCAATGACAATTGCTTTGAAAGGATGTGGCTTAAGTGAACATTCATTTCAGACTTCATTTGTGTTGTTACTTTGTTTTAGGTTCAGCAGGCTCTGAACAACTTAATGCGAGAACACACGGTTTTAGTGATTGCCCACAGACTGAGCACAGTGGAGAGAGCAGATAACATCCTAGTGATCGACAAAGGCTGTGTGGCAGAGCAGGGCCCGCATGCTGAACTCATGGCCAGGGGAGGCCTCTACTGCAAGCTGGTGCAGAGGCAGATCCTGGGGACTGACACAGACGCAGATGTTCCCAACCCATCGCCAGCCCCACCATGGAAGCTGAAGGAAGGAGATAAGGAGAGTGCAGAGGACTGTAGCGACACGGAGTATGAAGCACGCTACTAAGACAAAGTTGAATTGTGCTTCACTTTGTGCTTCAATTGTATGAATGTCTTAATCCTAGATAGATATTTATTTTATTTTATTGTATTTGTTCTAATCTGGGGATATATCACATATTTTGCATGTCAACCAGTGTGTTACTAGACAGGAGCACTGCACTGAATAAAGCTTTAATACATATTTGATATGCTTGATGTGCTGTACATTTGTTTCAAATATAAATATCTTAAATAGTACAAACATATCATTAAACTTAATTATGGAAATAAAATTAATTGATGGACAAATAATAGTTTCATTAAATGTCAGATATACAACTAATACAGTTAATAGTGTATAGTTTATAGTATTAATATTTTGATTTTTGTTATGTGCTTTTTTCATTGTTATTTTGTTTTTAATTCTATTTTATATTTTTAGTACTTTATATTTAATTTTTGTTTTCTAATTTAAATTGTGTAAAAACAAATCATCTGTATTATTTTATTTCAGCTTTATTTGAATGAAAACAACTTTTAATAATTATAATTTTAGTAAACAATTACACCGAAGCTTGAATTTCTTTTTCAATTAAAATATTTTATGAAAAAAATAAGTGTTATCTGTTTTATACAGTGTGATGCAGAAGTGTATGATTAATTTTGTTTTTGTTGGGAAAGACATAATAAATGTAATTATGATTTTGGAGAAAGTTCGTGAGCATCAAATGAAAAAGCACTTGCAGTGATGTGTCGGTTGACGTCACGCATCTCCTGACGTCTTCCGGCTGAAAATAAGAGCTTTGCCCAGTCCAACCGACCGACCGACCGCGATCCACGGACAGAGTTCAAAGTGTGAAAGTCACCGCAGTGCCAGACATGCCTGGCTTTGAGAACTTGACTTCTTATACCTTAACTCAGTTAAATGAACTGCTCGAGGATGACGAAAAACTCAACAAATTCATCGACGACTCGGAAGAGGTAAGTTTCTGTTTCTCGTGAAGAGCGTCGCGAAGTTAACTTAGCGTTACCGTGGCGAGTTGATGTGCATTTGAAACAGCACCATTTTATATAACTTAGAGGTAGGCCGTGTTTTTTTTTATTCTTTAAAGTGGATTGTAATACGAGTTCATTGCATTTTTTATCGGGAACTGTTTAACGTAAATTCAAACGTTTCTGCGCGCGACTTCAATTTGGTTTGTTTTTGACGTCGCGGAATATGACTAAGTGTAATGATGTCATTCGTAAACAACATATTTTAATTTAAGACAAAGTGAACCTTATCACGGAAGCAGAAACAGGTCAAGCCAACCTTATAAAACAAGTCCCACGAGTTATCAATATGCGTTTCCTCTGTAGAAGCTATAGAGCATGTAACGTTAGAACTGTATTTCACCCATCAGTGATGCAAGTCATTTTCTCGTGATCCTCTTTTGTAGAAATTATTACTGACGTTGGACTTGTTTTTTCTATTTTTATTAGTAATTCATTTTTTGTAGAGCTTCACTTTTTTTGTACTTTTATGAAAACATATCTTCTGCCATGTGTTGTTGGAGGAAACCTTGGGAGTCAGAGCATGAGCCTTTTTGCACCAATTTTATGCCAAGCACTAGTAATGCTTACAGGAAACATTTATTGATTTGTTTACATTATACGTTTTTAATTTAAAATAAACGTATTGTATGTTTCTTGTTTTTATTTACAATAACACAGTAGTATTTTAGTATCTTGGTGTATTATTATAATTCTTTTAAAATGAAAATAGCATTTTGACAGGTGATTTTAGGTCATTTGATTTTTAATAAAAGTTTCATGTGAATTATAATAGTTGATGCATAACCATACATGTATTCACATCTCATGAGACAACATACTGAGCTTTGCCAATGCACACAATATCAGTACTGCTCAGTTTGCTCAGTTGTGTTTGCATATTGTCAAATAGATAGTATTCTGAGCATGTTCACAGTTCTGAGTTGATTTGACCTCCAAAATCATGGAAAGATGTCAACCTTGAATCAGTATGTGTCATGAGAGCATGTTTAATCTGGCAACAATCTTAAAAGGTGGTGTTTATTTACCAGGGCAAATAAGTTATTTATAAGGATTTAAAAAAAATATATATATAACTGCTTATCTGTTGCTGTTTAAATAATCATCTTTCTCAAATATATGCATTCTTAAAACTTTGGTGATTGGTGACTGAAATAAATTAGTTTTGCTGGCATGGTACTCCAGAAGCCTTATATAGTAACATTTCATATGTAGACTGTAATTATCTGCCACACAAAAACAATAGTTGCTGACTCATACACTGGTCTACATGTCTTTTAGAAGGCGAGGTGCAGGTTGTATGATTAATATACCTATCCTTAGTCAGATTTGGAGAGAACTAGCCTTATATAATCAGTGATGAGCAATGATTTGCATTTCTCAAGCAAGAATTACCAGGAGAATTGGTTTCAGTATTGTCTTCAATGTCTAGTTGATGTGATATGACTTCGATTTCAGCTCTCTTTGTGTTAGACACTTACTGACTTGTATATTTTGGGTATTTATTAAATTTTTGACCCAATGTAATATATAGGATATCCCGGAACAGACTATGTAAAGAGCAAATGCTTTCTGACGTGCCAGCTGATCTAGACAAATGTTTGAGAAACATGTGAAATCTCTCACCTCTTCCTGTTATGCACTGATACATGATCTTTAAACTGAAACTGCAGAAGTGCACCTGTTAAAAGGGAGGACTCCGAATAGTTAAATACGGTTAAATGTTCCTCATCATGGCAGGTTGTGAGTCACTAGAGCTGGCATGTTGCAATGTATAGTTTTTTTTGTTGAGTCTCTTAGAAATGGGATGTGCTTTCTGAAGACGATGTTTGTGTTGTGTTTCTCTGTGTTGTGTACAGCTGGAACCCTTTACCATTGTGTACAGTATTAATAATTCCTTTTTGGGGCTGTAATGTTGTGCCTCTATTGCGGCAGTAAGTACATTGTGATCTTCCAGTACAAAGAGAGGTTTAAGGTGGGGTGACCTATTTATCAAAGGCTAGCTGATTCAAATCAATTTGTGCAGAACTAATTTTAAGCCTCTTAACTGATTCTCATTGATTAATCTCTTTTATATGCATATACATTGGGGGAAGTCGTGGCCTAATGGTTAGAGAGTCGTAATCGAAAGGTTGCGAGTTCGAGTCTCAGGTCCGGCAGGAATTGTAGGTGGGGGGGAGTGAATGTCCACTCCAGCACTCTTAATATCATGACTGAGGTGCCCTTGAGCAAGGCACCAAACCCCAACTGCTCCCCGGGCGCTGCAGAATAAATGGCTGACCACTGCTCTGGGTGTGTGTTCACGGTGTGTGTGTTCAGTGCAGTGTGTGTGCACCTTGGATGGGTTAAATGCAGAACACGAATTCCGAGTATGGGTCACCATACTTGGCCGTATGCCACGTCCCTTTTTTTTTTTTTTTACAATGAGGTTTTTAGTCAAGCATCCTCAATTTGCCTAGAACTGTGGTTTTCAGATTTTATGACTTGATGAATCCCCACCATATAGCCGACTATGGCTGAACCTACCTAAAAGATTGTAATGCCTCTGCCTTAACACCTTTGGGATGATGTTGAGGCAGAGGCAGATCATTCCATCGCCCACCATCGGCGCCTGAGTTCACTTCTCTCTTGTGTCTGAGTGGGAGAAAATCCCTCCTACTCCAGCGAGTGGGAGTTTTTAAAGCAGCAAAGGGAGGATCAACTCACTAATAATGCTTTTAGTTTAAATGTAAATTATTACATATGAGTAATTGGTTTTGTGGTGTTTGCATGTTTTTAACTTTTGTAATTATATGAGGTACAAAACTAGAAATTGCTGATGATCATTTACAAAACCTTGTTACTTTGACATTTGAAAAGTTTAGATCTGGGCCCCACAAATATATATGCTGCCCTTTAGAAATTATGAAAGTAGTGTACATGGGTTATATAGACGTAACCTTCACTTTCCACTGCCCACACACCATGTTGTTTATGCTTCTCTATAAATGTACCTGACAGTTCACACTGTCAGGTACACAATGCACAATGCAAATCAACATAATGCTGTGATAAATTTGAATAACTGTCATGTGAAAACATTTACTCTTGTTACAGATATTATAGTGACTCTGCAAATGTTCTATTTCTTTCACATGTTCATCATAACTGCATTTATTTGATCAAAAATACAGTGAAATCAGAAATATAATTACCATTTAAAATAACGTATCTATTTGAATTTTTTAAGTATCATTTATGTACATCCTATGATGTGTAAGTGTCACATGATCATCTTGAAATTATTATTTTATACTGATTTGGTGCTCAATACATTGCATTATTATATTAGTGTTAAAAACTTTGCTTAATATTGTTTTGGAATCTAAGAGTATTGCATTTTTTTCAAGATTCTTTGATGAATACAAAGTGCAAAACAACAGCATTTATTTGAAATAGAAATTTATTGTAACAATGTTGAAACCTAATATTTTTGTAGAAGCTGAAGCAGTGATCATTTTTTTCAGGATTCTTTGATGAATAGAACAGTCAAAAGAACAGCATGTATTTGAAATATATTTTTTGTAACAATGTAAAAGTCTTTAACTTTTATCAATGTAATCTGTCCTTGCTGAACAAAGTGCAGGTATTGCATTCTAAAAAAAATTAAAATCTTACTGACCCAAAGCTTTTAAATGGTAATCTGTGTTGAAATGTGTGTGTATATGTAAACTCAATAAACAGGGAGTGTGTGTATATGTTCCTTGTGTTTTCCTCAGATTAAAGGACTACAGCAGAACAAGGAGATGACCCTGGCTAGTAACCATCTTCTGGCTGAGCAGAACCTTAAACTCCAGCCCAGACTTGACCACCAAAAGAATGAACTGACCATTCGGTACCGGAGCCTGCAGGAGCTGTTTGAGGCCTATCAGCTGCGCAAGTCCACTCTAGGTAAAATACTGGGAATAACTTGTAACATCTCTCTGCCTTTTTGTGTAGCATATGTCTCTTACAATTACAAACTTGTTTTGTATATTTTGGTTAAGGACCTTTATGGACTTGGGACTATTTCTACAATATGTAATTTTGAAAAGCTACAGTGAAAACAATATAAATGTGTGAAGTATCCCTCTAGGTGTTTATGTAGCAATGGCATGTTAACATATGAACTTAGTCATCTTTTCCAGCTATAACATAACCCCCTGAAGGGCCAGTTTTTCAGGTTTTACTTGTAATCTTCACACAGTTTTAGACTTTATGCCCCACTTCCCCCTACATGTCTTTTCCTCGTGGAAACCGAGGGCAGAACTAAATGGTAGCAGATGACTGTCACAGCTGAGAAGTATCTGTGACTTTAAAGAGAACAGGGAATGGTATTCAGCGTCCCTCCATTCCCCTCTGCGCTGTGTGTGTGCTGCTATCATGAATAAAACGCTGTCACTGATTACTCTTTGTGACACGGCGGTTGCCTGGAAGCTGATTCCAAACACCAGACTAACACGCCTTTCATTTTACCATCTGTAGTGTACACTCAATGTCATGTGGCTTAGGTTTTGACTTATGGTGTATATTAAAACTAAACTAAAGAATGAGTTGGAAACCTTGCCGTCTCCCTGAGCTGGATCTAGTATTGGATCTGTGGTGTAGAACAGGACTGGGTTATAAATTGAGTATTCATTGTGTATTGTTTAAAATGCTTACTTTTTATTTTTTTTGCTAATAAAGTAAAAATGGCTCTTTGTTAATATTTATTGTTATTTACATTTACACTTAGTCATTTAGCAGATGCTTTTATCCAAAGTGACTTACAAATGAGGACAATGTAAGTAAACAAAATCATCAAAAGAGCAATGATACGCAAGTGATATAACAAGTCTCAGTTAGCTTAACGTAGTACATGTAGTATGTTTTTTTTTTGTATTATTATAGAATAAATTAACATAAAATGGATAGAAAAGAAAGAAGGACATATTTTTTTTTATTTGTCACGTACACAATTATACAGAGTATAACCAGCAGTGAAATGTGTTCTCTGCATTTAACCCATCCAAGTGCACACACACACCCGGAGCAGTGGGTAGCCGACGCTGCGGCGCCCTGGGAGCAGTTGGGGGTTCGGTGCCTTCCTCAAGGGTCTCACCTCAGTCGTGGACAATTCCTGCCGGAGCCGAGATTCGAACCCACAACCTCGGGTTACCAGTTCAACGCTCTATCCATTAGGCCACGGCTGCCCCAGAATAGAAAAAGAATAGAGCAAGCTAGTGTTAACAAGCTTTTGTTAATTGTATAAAAAAGAAAAAGAAAATAAATGGATAGAATAGAGAAGCTAGTGTTTTTTTTTTTTTTTGAAAACAAGCAGACCCCACCCGATGTCTAGTTCCTGTTAGTTGTTTTTGCATAGATGAAAAGAGCGATTGTGGCTTTAATGAAATGTAGGTTACCCACTTTCCCTGGCTGGGGTGGTAATCTGTCCCAGATAAGGATTTACTGGATTTCAGCAGCAGCAGTGCCAGTGCATCTGGACAGGGTTGCCAGTAGGCTGGCCAGTGAGCTGTTCACTTGACCCAGATAAACAAAAGCCCTAGTTTTCAGGCTAAATTGTGTGGTGAGGATCCTGTGTACATTAACCCGCCTCCACCCTCATTCCCAAAGCTGAACCATAACAACGGAGCAGCTCCGTGGGGGTGTTTCAGCGTGACGGCCCATTCTGATGCTGCCATGGAGCTGATCTCTGCAGTAACAGTGTGGCTTTGTGCCCTGTGCAATGTCAGGAAGAGGGCTTGGAGGGGGGGAGGAGTATGCCCACTCAAACACGGACACACACATTCAGTATTTTCTCTCTTTGTCTGCTCTGCCACACACTTACATAGAGCACAAAGTAAGCCGGGCTGGCTGTAGACCGATAGCAGTCCCATGATCTGCGGGTTGTTTGCAATGAAATACAAGCAATGCATTGTGGGATACAGTATTTCAAGCAGTATGTTTTGTATGACTTTTATTTAGGCAAATAAAATGGGTCATTGTGGTATTTCGAATGTACCTGAAAATTTGCATACTGTGCCCATTTTAGTAAGTAGTCGATTGCAGTATGTGCATGTGCTCTTCAACAAAGTCTGATTGGGAAATGGAAGATGAGCCCGGCAAAATTGACATGTCATTCTGCATAAAAATGCATAAACACAGTTTTATTCTGGGCAGAAGTTTTGTTTGCTCTGCAATTCACATTAGAAATTGTAAATAAGGTAGTTGAAAAATAATGAAGTGGGCGCTTGATAACTTGGAAAAACAGATATCATTGAGGTGGCCACACCTTCCTGTCTCTAAATCAGCTAAAACGTCACAACCTGTTTCATCTGGAGTTTAATGTGATGTTACTTTATTTCCGCATTTATAGCACATTAGTGATTGCATTAGTGTATTAAACTCAACCCTTTATTTAAAAGGCCCTGCCCTTCCTTCCTTTCCTGCTCCATTTCCATCGGTCTCATAAGAGGAACAGTTTTTAGGTCGTGTTTGTCAGTCTCAGTTTGTTGTTGAAGCATGTAGCTTCATACAGTTGATAAGTCTGTGACTGATTCTGTTGTGTGCAAGAGAAACAAGCGCTTCAGCTGTCGAAGACTTGTCAGCTGGTGAAGTGGCTTTACTCACTGTAATGTTGTAATGTTTGAAGCAGTGCAGTGTTGAAAAGAGGTGGGGCTAAGATATTGCTGGTTTTGGGGCTGACCTGGAGTCAGTTTTAATTAGCAGGATATCAGCTGACTGTTTAAGAACAAGCAATGAGTCAATCATAGCCTGTCAAAAGAGGACAGAAAAAAGCCATTGGTCTTACTGATTCTAATGGGAGCATTCAGTTTTTTTTAAATCATTCGTTTGCAGTGTACACTGGCTAATATAATTAATTAAAATTAAAAAGCGTTTTCTACCAGGAAAACAATTGCAAAGATAAATATTAAATGGCAGCTTACAGTTTGTACTTTTATTTGACAAGTAAAGAAACACGGCATTACTCCGCAGCAGGGTGGAGTGTTGTAGTTTGGTAGTAATGTGGTAAACATGGCAGAAGCAGCCTGTTAAGTGTTTGGACAACATTTAGAATTATGGATGGTCTAATACAACAACAACAAAGCATAATGACACTTTTGTAATTTGACTCTGCCCTGAAAATAAATGGAAATAAATGTAAATCAGCGAAGATAGCTAGACTGATATGGAATGACATATGAGGGAAAGTGGCCCTTAGGTAATGAATTACAAGCTGTCAAAATGCAGTTTGAGATGTCCGACAGCTTTAATCTATTATTTAATCAAAGCTTGCTTACTTGTATGTATTTATGTATTCCATTATATGTATACAATATTGGTTTGTGATCTCAGATCTGTCTTTGGTCTCAAATAAATTTTCCTCATTGTTTTGAGCCATGTCTGTTAAGCGTAGAACATTACACATTAGTCTCTTGATAATTAATTGCTGTTATGTAATTTAAGCATATTAATACATTAGATTAATTTCTTATGCAAATGTCTGTTGACCTGAGAATTTCTGACAGGCGTGTCCAGTTGTACTGTGAAATCTGAAGCCATGGCTCCTGAACTGAAAGGTGAAACACACCCTGGTGATGCCTTAGCAAATTAACTTAAGTCATGCACTCCAAGTTGGCAGATTTATATTGCTGGATTTGATGTTACATAATGGCTAAAGCCAAAAGGTGCCGTTTTCCTTTATTCCTAACATGTTTAATACATTTTCAGACCAATACAAGTTTCATAAATTCCTACATTATTATTTCACTATAGGATTATATATTGTTTACATGTACAGTAATGCATTTGGTAGACGCGTTTTTCCAAAGCGACTTGCGTTGAACTATTTGGGAATTGAACCCATGACCATGGCTTTGCCAGCACCATGCTTTACTGCTTGAGCTAGGAAGGCAGTATTTTGTCACAATTTTTCAAACAACTTAATTATAACACATTCCGCTTTTCTTTCTGTCCCCTCACAGATGACCGATGTGGAAACACTCCCTTGGACACACTACTCGCACTCCTACAAGCTGAAGGAGCTAAAATCGAGGAAGAAACTGAGGTACATCCATTACCACAAAGATTAAACACTCTTTTAAAACTACACTAGATATCTGCTGGGGATTTTTCATAATCTGATGGACTCTTTAGTCAATGATCATGCTATTATTTCTCTCTTTTTCAAATCAGAACATGGCTGATTCCCTCCTCGATGGCGCGACCCCCTTGGACACATTCATCGACGAGTATCAGAGTAAAAGAAAGCTGGCGCACATACGGAGAGTCAAGATAGAGAAGCTCCAGGAAATGGTGCTGAAGGGACACCACATGGCCCCAGCTGCACCTCAGCCCTCTCGTTCTCAGGACCTTCCCTCCAGGCCAGCCGCTCTCCATAGAGAGGTCAATGGTTCCTCCATGCCGATACCCCGGCGGGCTCCTCCTCTTCCCCCACTTAAAATCCCCCAAACTCCTCCTGCTCAGCCCGTCTCCTACCCTCCTACCTCTCCGTTCGCTGCGGCCTCTCCATTCCCTCCCACTTCTCCATACCCCCCTATTCCCCCTAGAGTAGCAAACACGCCACCCATTCTTAACCAGGGATACCCCAGCATGTACATGCAGCAATATGCCCCACCTGTGCCCCAGAGACCCCCTCCACGCATGGCACCCCAGCCAGGCTTCATCATGCAGTGAGCAAGGAACATTATGGTCTATGGAGAAAAAAACGAAATGCACACTGGACATTCATTCAAGCCTTTTGTAGGTCCTTCAAGCTGCATGTTATAAAATATTGTGTGCCAAGATGGAGTCTTGTCAAGTGTAAAATGAACAAGACTTCTCTGCAATCAAAGATGCATCTGCAACAGGATCTTCAATTTGCACTTTAGACTACTTTTGTATTTGATCAGTCATGGCTGGTTATGGAGTCATGCTGTTCCCGTTCTTCCCTTCTCAGTAGCGTTAGATCAAGTAAAAAAGTTTGCATGAGCCTCAGGGGCCTCCATACATAATGAAGATATCAAAGTTCAAGAACAGCCGTTCTGTTAAGCCATCTAGACCGATACGAAGAGCTATGATTTGATGTTTTCATTTGAGTTGTCAAGTTCAACTTCATGCTAATATATCAGTTCAACCACTTTAATATCTTCTCACATTTCATACCTGAAAAAGCTGCTTTTACGAAAAAGTAAAGCCTATGCAAACAGACTGAGACCGTGCTGAGTTTAAGGAAACAAAACCATGTTTGCTCTTCAGGATTTCTCAGACCTGCAGCTAAAGATGCTATTTGTTTTTCCAGTGGATCCAGTTTTTTGCTGGTAGCAGCGATTTAATACAAAACTTAGTTCAATGGGGTTGAAGTCATTTGGTACTGATGTGGTGGATGAGATTGGGAGATCAGAGCTACCGCTACAATGGAGAAGGCCTTATGTCTCAGATACGAGCAAATTTGCGCTGGAAGGAGCTGTTTGGCTAGAATTTGAAATGAGTGTGAGTGATAGGTAGTGTGTGTGGGAAAAAATGTGCAAATGAGTTTTTTTAGGCTTAAGTGCGAACATTTGTGAAGCATACGTGCTTGTACTGTCATTACCATGCATACTTAAACTGGTGCTGATGCATAATTTACCATCTTAATGTTTGTAACTAACACCATAATCCTCCTTGTTTATTTTTTGCCATCTGGTGTGTAGATGTTCATTGAAAATGTGCTTCCTTTCCCTAAGCCCCACATTTTAATTAATACTTAATATATTCAAACTAATATAGCCATATCATTTATCCCAGAAATTTAGTGGTACATTTGGACTTACCTACACCATCAGGTCTGTTACAGATCATATCTTGTTTTCTGTCCTTAACATGTAGTATAATATATATTCATTCATTCATGTCTTTTGTTTTCACTTTGGATCTGTTTTCAATATTTATGTTCTGGTCTCTTCCTGTATCTGCCGCTGAAATAGCCACTTTGTGCCTATGCTGGGTATTAAGATGAAAACGTGTGTGTGTGTGTGTGTCATATTCCTCCTTGCCTTCCCGTTCTAAAACAGATTTCTATAACCATTAGAAATTTATTTTTCAACATATATGCTGTTTACACAGGCACATCTTTACAAGTGCCCTTTACCTAAATATCTATTGTTTATATTATACCAATTAGAGCCATAGTTGCGTTGCCTCAGATTCAGGAAGTTGACATGATAGAAATGTTGTTTGGATTAAGTCCTCTCTTTAATCACTGTTGCTACTACATTTATTTAATGGGCTGAACCAAGACGATGTTAGAATGCAGGCTCTGTTTGAATTAAATCACTCCGTGTTTGTCAGACTTGGGTTGGTACCTGCTTTATGTTGATGCTGATGAGCACCAGATTGAGAGGTGAAATTATCGGTGTTCCTCATGTTTCAGGCTGCTTTATGTCTAGACATTGGCTAAATACCTGTGAAAACCATTTTGTTCTATGCCAGGATTGCCAACCATCTGAAAAAACAGCTTCCACCCTTAAACTGTTTGTTTGTGTATATAAACATGGTCTATCTTTGTCTTAAAACAATAATGATCTCCAGGTTTGTAAAAGGTAACTCGGCTGTTTGCTTTTGCAGGCAATAGAATAGTGTTGTGTACTTACCTAATGTAAAATATGCAGACTAAGTTCTAGGTAATGTCTGTTCAAAGTGGTTGACATGGTAAATGGAACAGACATCTCTATTTTAAAGATAATAAATGATATCCCATCACTTTTCTGTGAGTTCAACCTTTCTGTCTTGTATTCAGGAATGAGGGTAATGTTCGTTTTAATTATTGAAGATAAAATATTGCTCTTTGTTTAAATCTAATGGGCCTTAACAAAAATGTGACTCCCCCTGGTGGATGCAAGTGTGAGTACACAAAGCAATGCCATGCATATACCCTTGCAACATTTTGAATTTCTGCTGTAATTATGACAAAGGCCCATAGTTAAGCAACTATTTGCACCTCATTTTGAAGTTAAAGTAAATATTTCCATTTTATGATTATTTTAATGCTATTAAGATGGAGGAAAAATAGCAGTGATGTGATAATCAATTATAATTATACAACTAGCAAGGGTTTATACAGTAAATGTAGTGCATTATGCACTATTTTTAGTAACAACTATGCATATACAGTTGGTAAACTAGTGGTAGACACAGTTTAAATGGGTAAAATTGAATGCCAAAAAAGGTGAAATGCATTTCAGGTTGCTGATTTTATAATTCACAGCTTTAACACTGAAAATAAATATTATGTGGAAAATATTTAGTTGTTGGCTGCATATCTAAGATGAACACTTTCCCACATTATTTGTTTTAGAAGCATGACAAAAATTTGATTTTTTTTAATGTATTAATGCAATTGTTAATTTTGACCAGTTTTAGATTTACTTTTAATTGATTAATACAAAAAAACTTAAACATACTCAATTTCTTAAGTGCACTTTAACTTTGACAGCCTAAAAAATAAATGTTCTAATATATTTTATATATATATTTAATTTCAGTACCCCTTGCTGAAAGACCATGGGTGTCTTCAAAAAACAGAGACCACTACAGAAATGACTTTAAATGACCCTTTGACCCCAAGAAACATTCAAACTCATGCAAATGCTCATTGATGATTTTTTTAAACATTTATGGCCTGAAGTGTGCAGTACATAAAAGCCGAGGGACTCTCAGCACGACCCATTTAACCATCTGCATCGCACGTGTCACATTTTACGTGCTACGTCACGCCTACGCCATCGCGTCGAGAGCCACAGCTCCGCCATATTGCAGGAAATCCGTCTGAGGTTTAGAGATTAACGTTAGCGTTTAATCTGAGGACCTGGGAACGAGAGTGTGATTGGAAGTTACTGCTAGACATATGGTTAGTTCGAGTGGGCGGGTAACGTTAGATCGCGCAATCGCTATTCTCACGATAGGACATATGTTTATTAAGACAAATCGGCGCCATTCGGCTCGTTATTATTATGCCAAACTCTTATGCGAGTCTAGCTAAACAGGCGAGTTGACGTTGTGACTCTGAAAGTGGAAAATCGGATTAACGTCCAAGACTGCGCACCAAACCCTAATCATTTTGTGTCGCTGGCTCCCGTTGCTACGAGCCCAAGATATCTGATAGAGAAAAGCTGATAGCTAGATAGATAGGTCAATGTCGGCAGGGAAACACCGAGTCCGGACTCGATTCTAGTTTATCAGCGACGATCGGTGATTGTGTTTCTGTCGGCGAGGGCAAGCGATCGAGTCCGTGTGTCTGCTAGCGTTGTTATTATGCTGCCCTGTGGCCCATGTACACAACTGTTATTCAGTGTTGACTAAATTAGCTGTGTCAGAGCGTTAAACCTGCCCGCTGGTCTGGATTTCAACAGTTCTCGGACCCTTTGCAGTCTCTGGCCGCTTGGCGATCTCTCTTTACTCGGACTGCTGGCACCAGCAAACGCGGAGGATATCTTTGTTCATTTGCTGGCTAAGAAACCCTGACTGAACTGTGAGAAGATGTCGACTAAAGAGCCGAAAGAAAAGCTGTCGACCACCGAACGAATAATTAAAAGTAAGTTCATTTCAGTTTGAGTACGAAGTGTCTAGACAGGTTGATTCTATTGGATTCCACTGTGGTATTTTGGTGAATTATTTGACTCGCCAGTCATTTGGTTCATCTGAATCGATTTGTGGATTGCCAATCCCAATTTTTCAAACAGCTATATTTTTTAACTGTGCCACTAAATTGAATTAAAGTTGTTTTATAATCTTGGCCCAAGTCCTTTTTTATTCACAATAAATTATTGTGTTGCACCCATTGCATCTAAAAGTAGTGCATACCCATTTCTATTAACAATATACATATAGACTTTTGCAATACAGGTGATTGCTTTTCAACTATCAATCAGTCAAATTTCTCATAAATAATTGTTAGTATTTACTTAAACTGTGTCTGGGTAAAGCTGTGGTTGTTTTGGAGATCAGCCATGCCTGTAACTGAAGGTGTGAGTGACGCTCGATTCTGGCACATGCATGTAAAATATAAATATTTCTTTCTACACACCTGGTGTATGAGGTCAGCATCATTACATTTTTATTATTTTGTATCTTTTTTGTCACGGGTATAAAGCCAACCTGATTTCAAAATCCAGCAATGTGCTCCTGTCAGCCAGGCTTTGCAGGGGCTTATCATTATTTGTGGTATAACTAATATGGAGTAAATTGAAACACATGCTTCACATTACCTGCTTGGATCAGTTTTGAGAACTTTCCTAGAGAAAGCCATGCGAATTAGCATGCAGTAATGGTTTTAAAATGGGGTTCAAGACATAAGCCTCCACTATGTCTTAGCATAAACCGGTTTGAACATTCATAAACAATGCAAAACACAGAGTTTCTGCTACTGATTCCTATGGAGAAAAATCACTTCCTGCCCTCCAGCTGCATTTCGCGTGTCATCAGAATCACGTGTTTGCAAACAACCTATAGACCTTAGTCAGGGTTCTTTAATATGAATATTTATGAAATATTTAATGTAATATAATTAGCATTTGTTTTATAAAGTAATCATTATACATTATACATTATAGAGTCTGTGCAATACTGTTTAATTTTTTTTCGTGAAAAATGAAATCCTTCTAACTTCGGTGATGAGATGTTAGGTAGACTGAAAATCTGTTGAACACTTTTTAATTCGAGACAGATTTCAGACAGCGTTTTCGGGTTCGATTCATATGTGATTACATACATTTCTGGCTTTCTGGTAAATATCGTAATAAAAAACGAATGCATTTTTTGTTTTTAAGAATAATGATCTAAATAAGGCTCACTGCTTCATTATAACCTGGTAACTAGTTTACCCAATAAGGTCAAACCAGGTAAACCTAGCCAAATTACATTTCATCAGAAATGTAAAGTCAGAACTTAATGTGGCCATTTGCTGACATTTTAGTCATTGATCACCAGATGTTACTCAAGAATAGTGTCACAGAAGCTACATTTCTATTCTCCATGTTATTGCTTTGAGTTTGAAAATATTTTGTTGGGTTGAGAAGGAAGGAAAAATGTAGACACTAATGGCACATTAGTAGGTCAACACAGAAACCAATTTGCCTTTCAAATATCCAGGTTTTGAGTGAACACTTGCAGCCTGCCTTGCGTCTAGTCGTATGCAGGGCTGAAAAGCCCAGAAACTGCATGGCACGAAATGTCATCCTGAAGGCAGAGCCTGTCCTTGGTAACACTGAAATGCAAAGCGTTTGGTTCAGAACTGTGCCGAATGCAAATGTTTAAACTTAGATTGAATATCTGTGTGTGTCTAACCCTTCTCGCCACATATGTGTCTTTGTCTTTGTTTTAGACTCTATCAGCTGTGAAAAAGTGTGTTTGCATTTTAATGAAGGTTTAAAGCATCCCATAGAATTTTTTAGCATGCATGTGTTGACCTTTCTCCACATCGGCCTTAACCCTCCGTCCTCTCTCTTGAACTTTAGGGTCAGGATCTTGTTTGCAGTGGTAGGAGTCCCTAAATAAACAGACTCTGAACCTGGAATACCTGGCTAATAAAGGCTTTGCCTAATCTGTTCTTAGTGCTCGTACCCAGCTTACCGTCACTATTCCCAGCCTGTGTTGTGGACCCAGGGCTGCTTACTGTTTATTTATACTCCTCAGCAGTCAAGCGTATAATGTTCGTTTATGCACTTATGACAATGAGCTCATATTGTACAAATCCTTAACTCAGGTGAGGTGGAGTCGGCCGCTCTCACCCCTTCACATATTTTTTTGTGTGGATAAGTTTGGCCAACTGAACTGAACATGAGCTGAAAATGGATATTGACTGTAAGTCTGCTGGGTTCTCCTAAGATTAGCCCTGTTCAGTCATGCATCATGATAGCACATATTTTTCACTGTCAGATCTCACTCCTGAGGATATCATAATGATTGAAATGTTTGGGTTATGTCTTCATGCCAAAAGCAAGAGTGTTAGATTGACTTGTTCCATAGTCTTCCATAACATTTGAGATCTTAATGTACAATTATAACTTTCGTATGATTTTGGCTCAGTTATTGCAGAAAAACTTTCAATTGTATGGTATTATATTTTCATACAGGGGTTTTTAAACTTTGCAGATCGAATTTACCATAAAGCCTAATACTTAAAATGAAATGTTCAATCATTTTTGAGGCATAAACTAAATGTATTATTATTATTATTAGGCCTACATGTTAAATGTGGTCATCTAACTAATTTTAGTTTTATTGTGTTTACAGCTCTAGGTTTTAAATATATATTTTTAGTATACACTACTATTCAAATGTTTTGGGTCAGATTTGTATTTTTTTTTAAAGAAATTACTGCTTTCATTTTTATTCTTAGTTTTATACATTCTACTTTTTATTACGTTTCCACAAACATATTAGGCAGCAGTTGTTTTTAGCATTGGTAATAATAAGAAATGTTTTTGAGCTCGAGATCAGAATATTATAATGGTTTCTGAAGGATCATGTGACACTGAAGGCTATAATGGCTGTGTAGAATTGAGCTTTGCCATTACAGGAATAAATTACGTTTTAAAGTATATTAAAACAGGCTCATCATTTTTACATTGTAATAATAGTTCCCAATAATACAGTTTTTGCTGTATTTTTACTGTATACACTTTTGAACAGTATTTATATATCTAGCATCAACATTGGGTAGACGGATATGTCCATTTCTGTTGATTTTATACAATTAATCCAATTTCCCCTCATTCTGTTGGTCTTTTATAAATGAAAACAAACAGCCACCATTATATAATAGTAACTGGATCCCTCACAATTCTTTTAAATTTGATTTGAATAACTTGCGCTACACAGCTACCCTGCAGGTTTTATTCTGGGTTAGAGATCACTAACTCAAACTGGGTCAATCAGCTGTGAGTAAAGTGACATATCTGATTCAATAAAGCCACTCCCCTGTATTTCTCACTTCATATTAACAGTTTACAGGAAAACTTTTTTAGAGACAAAATTGCCACCCTAATTATTTATTATATTCATAATATATTAATAACAATTATTTAAAAATCATAATATATTCAAATAAATATGATGTGAACTTCTAATTAATATTACACTGCATTTAAATTATATACTTTTTAATATATAAAGATTTTAAAATAAATACATGTATTATAAATAATAATAAACTGTTTTCTTTTGAGCTCTTTGTCTGATTAAATTCAGTTGACTCATTTGCAGTCAGATCATTTCTCTCTGCTGCCCTGTCAAACTTTTGATGCAGCAACAGTGTTTATTCTGCCTTATTTAATTTCACTATATTTTTAATAATGACATCTCTTCATCTTCAGTGAATCAAACTGTTCCCTCTGATTGGATCTGTTTGCCACACATGTCACACTTTCAGGAGTTAATCACAAACTCTGGATCAAACTCTAATTTGTCAGAGAATATTTTATAGAACATTTATATCGAGATTTGTGAGCCCGCTGAACCTGATCTAAACCAGGTTGGATTTGTTTGGTTTTGTCAAGTCTAAATCTACTCTTAAACTCTGAGTTTGTTCAGCTAGCTTTGTGCAACATGCCACAAGTGTCAGAAAACCGGCAAAATCTGTTGTGCAGCTTCATCCGTCCGTCCGGCCGGCCAGCCTTGTTTCCATGGTTAATGTAAAATAAAATTAAAACACACAGCAGCTGCTCAGAATTGTATTTAACAAAAGGCAAAACAAAAAAAACTTATCAGAATATCTTTTATTTGATTGATCTGTCAACAGTGATGTCTTGAACTGAAGTACTTCATAAATTGACACATGCCTAGGGTGTGGCCCCAGAAGTTTGACGCAATGACATCCGGTTTAATGAGACATTGCCTCACTGTTCCAGTCTCCTAGTACAGATACGCAGCTGATTGGCTCTGGGATCCAGTGGCTTGATTTGAATCCCTAATGGTTGAGGGCTCAGATATAATTGGCTCTGGCATTCCGGGCATGTTTAATAGAACCGCCAGATTAACGGGAGCATTGTCAAAGCCTGACTCGGTGCACCTCGCGATGCTTGTTCAGCTGCTTGTTCCCTCCGAACGCTTTGCAGATGTCTTTAGTTACATGTCTCTCAGCATCATCAATCACGCCATAGTTTTAAAACCCACTTTCCATAAAATTAAGATCAACCCTGACTTCCTTTGAAACATATGGGCTCTCGCTGGCTATCGATCAAGCAGATATTCAGAGCAGCCAGAACACACTATGGCGGATGCATGCAAATGAGGTCACGGTGGAAGCAGCAGCATCAACCCTAGCTTTTGTGATAGACTTGGGGGAAAAGACTGTGCCAGGAGCCTTTGCTGTTCACGCGGCTTCCTGTTTTCTTCATGGCGTTTGAGAACTTCAGACACGCTTCTCACTTCGTTCAATAATGAACTCTTCAGAGGATACAGAGACAGAAAAGACAGCATGCTATACTCTTGATAAATCTATGCTTGTCTTTAAAAACATCTGTTTACATCATCTAGAACAAGGCTGTCAAACTGGGCTAAAATATATACAGTCCCCTTGGAGAATATGATCAAAGAAGGCTGTGAAAATTAATATGCATTGTTAATCCTTTTGATCTTTTATTAAAAAATCTAAAAATTTCATTGGAGGATAAGAATTTCAAATGGGGGGAAATATCATTATGAAATATTATTAAATGACACAATTTTTGGCACCCCTAGAAATATCTCTGTAGTATATTCCCATTCATATTCACAAGTTTGAGCACTCCAGGGTGATTATGAACATGAAATTATCCAGCCATGGGTTCCTGTTTCCCAGAAATATAAATAGGAGGGAAAACAAAAACAAAGCCCAAATTCCCTTAATCATCCATCACAATGAGAAAAAACTAAGAATATATTTCTGATGTGCAGCAAAAGATAATTGAGCTTAACAAATTAGTGCAGTGGCTTTAAGAAAAGAGCTAGAGCAGTGACATTACTTATTATGACCGATAACATAAATGGCTAATAAAATAATTAACTATTTTGTCTATATCATCCTAATGCTACTTGTAATGTAACTAAATATTTATTATAGATTATATATTTTTTTAATCTTTGGATTTTAAAAAATAGTTGAGTTTCGGGTCGATGAAACTGTCAAACAGCACCTAGATCACCACATGTTGTTTGGGAGGGATGAATTAACAAAAGAAAAATTATCAAAAATGACTCATCCAAAAAAAAATTAAAATAAAAAATCCTGTATCAGACTGACTATATATGTGCATGGCAAAAATATTGGGTTTGGAGAATATGATCAAAGACCCCACTGCTGTGAAAATTTGATGTTGTGGGCATTGTTAATCCTTTCCTGATCTTTTATTAAAACAAATTCTAAAAATTTCATTGGAGGATAAAAAATTTCAAATAAGTGAAATATCATTAGAAATATTATAATGGGCACAATTTTGGATCTTCCCCTAGAATATCTCTGTAGTATATTCCTCATTCAACACAATGGGTCACTCCAGGGTGATTATGAAGCATGAAATTATCCAGTCCTCTGGATTCCTGAACCCAGAAATATAAATAGGTGGGAACTGAACAAAACAAAGCCCAAATTCCCTTAATCATCCATCACAATGAGAAAAACTAAGAATATATTCTGATGTGAAGGAATGGTCTCTAAGATCTCATGTAGAGCAGTGACCATTCTTAACCTCATTCCAGCATCAGGGCAATAATTAAACATTTTGAGCTATATCATAAAGAAGGAGATATTTGGCTAAAGACTCCCAAGGACCACAGCTGGAGAATTGCAATTGGTTCAGGCTGGTGGTGGTCAGAAAACCTAAAAAAAAAAAAGTCAAACAGCACCTAGATCACCACATGTTGTTTGGGAGGGTTTCAAGAAAAATTATCCTAGCTCATCCAAAAACACACTTCAGCATATTCATTTATCAGACATGACTGGAATGTGCTTTTTACAGTGTACCCATCGTCCTGATGGCTAGTTACAGCAGGATAATGCACCATGTCACAAAGCTCAGTTCATCTCAGACTGGTTTCTTGAGAATGACAATGAGTTCACTTTACTCAAATGGCCTCCACAGTCACCATATCTCAATCCATTAGAGCACCTTTGGGATGTGGTGGAACAGGAGATTCACATCATGGATGTGCAGCCGACAAATCTGCAGCAACTGTGTGATGCTATCATGTCAATATGGATCAAAATCTCTAAAGTAATGTTTCCAACACCGGTCCAACCCGGTACTAGCAAGGTGTGCCTTTTAAAGTGGCCAGTGAGTGAATATGTGTGTGTGTGTGTGCATGTATGTATGCATGTATGCATGTATGCAAGAGCATGTATGTATATTAGTGGTGGGCATAGATAATTTTAATAGTTTTAATCTTTGAATTAAATTTTTACCTAGACCCATACATTTGTTAAAGGCATTCAATTTATCATGTTAAAATGGTCTTTGGCTCAGTCTGAACATGTTAAACAATGGCGCATTAGACCAGGGCTCATCTCCTGTTTCCAAAATGCATCACAAACTTTTTTTTCTTTCCCAATCACGCTAAAAACTGGAAATCCCGTTGGTTTATGTCTTAAAAAAGAATGACTCCCATTCCTCCCACTCCCGTAGTAGTTTTATTTTTATTTTTTTTGCCGATAACATTTTTTTTTGTCAATTACAGTAAAATATAGTACAGATCGGCGGGTCTCAACCTTATTAGTTGAATAAAAACCCCAAATGCGTTTTTGTTATTATATTGAACTGAAAGCCATCTTATGCACAGTGTTGCAATCGGATAAATTTCATGTAAATCATCCTTTACTGGTATGCACACAAATACAGAGTCTTTACAGATTCGAAAGATGTGGGCTACTTTTATCTGTATGACCTGAAAACCTTCTTTTTGGGTTTTTGTGATTTTCTTTGTCCAGTCAGCGTTTCTACCCCAGGTGTAGGTCTCACTGGCTCATCCAGGCCACTTTAATAGTGTTATTAGGTTAACATCATATTGAGCGCCATGTAAAGTTGCTACTGCATACATCTTTCAGATGAAAAGCCATGTTGAGGTTGATGAATTCTAGGTGAGCGTTTGGATTTCCTGCCCGATTGTATTACCAATAGACCAGGTTAACAATCTGTCCATCACGCGGTTTGGAAAAGAACTGCATCTTGCAGTACATTTTAAACAAGGAAATATACATTTGGCATGAAACATTGATGGGTGAGTCAGTGAATAGACCCAGTAACCCAAAATTTGAGAATAGATTACTATATTTTTTTTTGTGTTTATCGCGTTAAAAGAGCTCTTCATATATATATATATATATATATATATATATATATATAGGGCTGAAACGATTCCTCGAGTAACTCGAATACAAAAACTCATCGAGGCAAATGATGTGCCTCGAAGAATCGTTTTGTCCATTTACTAGGGATGCACTGAATTTTCGGCCACCGAAAATATATGTCGTGCCGCACCGTCTAGCAGTGTTCAGGTTTCCCCTCTCCCTTAGCCGTCATCACTGCGCCGTGTGACGCTCTGTTCAATATCATTCTGCTCAGTTACCGCTCATGCTCACCGGAAAAGCTAAGTCCGCTCAAATAACGCGCCGACAAAAAATGTCTATGTAACGTTAGTGTACTTGTACCTGTTTGCAGTAGCGCTGCTGTGCTGTGACATGCTGTGGTACAGCTGTACTGGGCAACGCTGGTCAAAATCTCCTTCACTGATCTGCTCCCCGATATGCTCTGCTCACATGCGCTGATAATAACATCTTTGCCAGGGTTTTTATATTTTTATACATGCTCAATTAATGTTTCCTTACACCAAATCATCATTTCTATTAATTTCCCACTGATTTACGTGATCTGATGAGCATCAATTCAAATCACGCGATCATATTTATGTATGAATGGATGGCAGAGATGCAAATTTTCTTTACCACACACACACACACACACACACACACTGAAGCGTGACGCATGACGTCTCAATGAGGACATAAACACAAGAACAAAATCTCCAGAACTGCTCCAAGAGTCACTTCATGAGCGTTTCACCATTTTGTTTGAGTAACAATATCTTCTTATCATATACACACAGAAATGTAAAGGTATTCATGGCAACCCATCAAAAATAAAAGTCTGGGTTTTTGAAGACTTTGTAGCAGAAATATTTGTTCAGCAGAATGTACTACTACTGCTAAAATTATGAAAACTTTATTTTTTAAGGAATGATCACACAACATTTCTAACATGTTTGAATCTTAATAGTAAATTCCCATAGTTTGCCAAAAAAGTTTATTTTTCAATAATTGAAAGATAAATGAAATTGATGTTATATGCCTTCATTTGATAACCAGATACACAACACAGAATTTCTGAGGAAAAATAAAACATTTAAAAATTTTAAAACAAATAACAAAAAACATTAAGTGAGAGAAAATAAAACCTAACTTTATAACTGTCATTTTCTTCAATTATATAATTATTATAACACCTAAAATACATTGCGTGTAAAAAGTGTTTGTTTCAGGCAGTTTAAGCGTGTACATTGTGTACACGTGATCAGGATGGTACCACCTCTGCCGCATTTTCAGAAAGAAAAAACCCTGTTTGCAGGACTATACATTATTTGGATAATTAGTAAAAAACAACAACAATAGTTTTGTCTGATTCTGTTGCATAGAACTGAATAAAAATAGTACATTGATATTTATTATTAATATATTTTCTGTCAAATTTTCTTTCAATAAAAGTGTGGTTAATTTATTGGCTTGTGTTTTTTAAATTCTGTGTCATTAAAATTTAGTTAAATTAAAAGTATTACTTTATATTATTTAATAAAATAAATAATTATTACAAAGCATTTTCGATTTTGGTTTTCGACCAAGCACATCCAGAATTCTCGGTTTCCCCAGAATTGTAATCTCGGTGTATCCCTACCATTTACTGTAACTACATACAGAGCAGTGTTGGGTAAGTTACTTTCAAAAAGTAATTAAATACAGTTAATAATTACTTCAATATTGTATTTAAATTACTAGTTACTCAAGTATCTTATCAAAATAAAGTAGCACGGGTAGCACGGTACATGTATTCGTACCGAACCGTCACGGTACGGCCATCTCTGTTCGTTGCATGAGGCCTTATGACGAATACAGGCAATTCACCCCCAATCCAGAAGGATTACAGCGTTGCCATAATGCAACGCTGTTTGATAACCGCCAGCAGAAGAACAGCGAATGCTGTGAGTTGTGCACTTGAAAACAAAGCCCAGACAGTGACCATGTGCTGATTCTGAACGCGTCTCTCACATGGACTGACAAAGGCTTGCGCACTCAAGTGTTTGCGAAATGGAGCTTTGTGCTCATCTATCCTACCTCTCTCATTCGGCACAAATAAAAATATTGCATAATATTTCCATATTTGCGATGTAACGTATCTGAATGCGAAACTATAATTTATTATGCCAAAGATAGGCTTGTACTTCAGTCACGTTCCAATGGTGACACAGAGGTAGGTGCGCTGATGTTTGGCTCACTGTATTTTATTTTGATAAAGTACCACCAGTGCTGTCAAGTTAGCAATGCTGGAACTGATGTGTGTGTGTGTGTGTGTGTGTGTGGGAGGGGGCGGGGGCTATAAGTTTCCTTATACCAGCAGAATCAACTTATATTAATAATGCATCGCTGTAGAAAGGTATGCTTTTATTTATGTACAATCACAATGAAAACAAAAAAGAAAACAAATAGGATGTTGCTTTCTACCATTTGAATTTCCTTTCTGTGAACAAATGATCAAATATAGACTGTTACAAATCGCACTGTCCCCCGTTTATCTACTAAATCAAATATATTTCAAGAATTTATTCCTTGTGTGAGTGTGTGTGTGTGTATATATATATATATACATACATACATACATCATCTATATCTCATAATGTAGTCCTATTTAGTATATTCACATCTAGGTGGAAAAAAATAGTAATTTGTACTAGTGTCTGTACAAAATAAATGAAAAGAAAATGAGCATAGTGATTTCTTTTTTCCCCCTGTTATACCAAAATCATATCGAACCGTGACCCCTGAACCGAGGTACGTACTGAACCGTGACATCTGTGTATCATGCCACCCCTAACATTTACATAATTATTCTGGTGCATGTGTAATAACTTGATGCTACAGCAGCACTTCTTTGTCGTCGTCGCCCCTCCCCACCCCCCAACCATTCAAATTTCCATTGGCAGTATTTATTTTCATGATATTCTAATGAGCCGCTTTGTCAAATCGCAAAACCCCGGAAAACAACGCTGTAGTTCAGAGCCGTTCGTTGTAGTTCTTGTAAAGGGATTAAAAAAAAAAAAATGAAATATCTCCCTTTGGAGTGGACTTTGAGATTTGCAACTTTGTAGACCTTTTTTTATGCCCAAACATATACACTACACACTGAATACATTTTAAGTGAAACCGCATAATAGGAAAGGGGTAACTATTTTAAAATGGCACTTTATCGATCTTAGTGGGCATGAACCACTTAGTATCTTCTCTTTTACACTGACTGAAGCTTGTTTCCATGCTGCCTTGTTGATGTTGTTATAGTTGTGTGAATTGTCATCTGATATTTTGCTCTTGTTTTACCTACAGCAGTGCCACTGCCTCCTCACCAGGGGCTGACAGCGAAGGACTTATTTGTGGATGGTAAGCCAAATACCGAGGTACTAAAGAACCATTTGATCAAAGAGGGACGTGTGGAGGAGGAAACTGCACTGCGCATCATAAACGAGGGTGCCAACATCCTAAGGCAGGAGAAGTGCATGCTAGAGGTGGAGGCACCAGTCACTGGTAAGAAAGCAAGAGCATATCTTTAGTAGGGCTTGAGGGAAATGACCATCTGTCTATATTACAATTAACTTTGCTCTGACTTGAGGTTTTGTTCTGCTGAGTCTAAACTTAGTTCCTAACAAAAACATTTTCCGACCAAAAAAAAAGGTGTTTTTCCCAACAATAAAATAAAAAATCGTAAAACGATTGGTTTGGTTGATCAAGTAGGCCCATATTCCATCTGTGAAAGCTGTTTTCATCAGGCACACAAAATTGGCATTGCTGTTGAGTTCTTTGTGGAGATTACCTGATTTGTCTTCCAAACTGTCACGGTGGAGAATCAGCCGCGGCAAACTGACTCATATGGAGATCCATGTCAGTGCCGTTGGTTCGTAATGACAGATACTGTCTGCAGATCAGTGGCACGCAACACAGGAAACAGTCACAGATTCTGCCATGGAATGCTGGTCAGTGATGCTTCAGTGAACACTAGGAGGGATGTGCAGAAACTAATAAACTAAATGAAGGGCTGCCTGAATGACAAGTCGATTTGCGCTAAAGGAAGACATTTTGTCTGGTTGAGTGCAACTGACTGTGATTGAATGATGTTAATTTCCTGTCTAGATTAAACTTTATTTTAGTTTAATATTTATATAAAATAAATTTTTCAGTCAATTAGTTAACATGCAATTCATTTTTGGTATCTCCAGTTAATTAAGTTAAATTAAATTAATTTAAAATTAATTTACTGACAAATGTAAAAAAAATTGAGAGGCTGATTATACAAGCATACTAAATAAAGCAACAAAAATTATAATCCTAGGTTATAAACTAGGCAAGAATTTGGCGACACAATACATACAATACATATCACGATGCAGGGGTTGCGATATGATATATTGTGATACTGTAAGCAAGACAATATATTGGGATATTTCTTATTTAGGAATAGGATATATTTTTTTAGGAAAGCTGTCATTAAGAGCACACCACCATATGCAAACCTTAGCAATTAATAAATTGTTTAACCAGAACACACTGAGATCATCATTTGCAATAATCAGTCCGTGTAATATTCAACGTTATTGAACCACTTTTTGTGCAGTACGAGTTAAGGGGGATTAAAGTGCTTGCAGGATTTTTGTTCAATGTATATAAATGTATTTTATATAAAGACTATATACATTTTTAAACCCTGCTTTAAAGGTACACAGTTTAAGTTTACAATTGCAATATACAATCTCATAACATTTTAATCTGAACAAAAATTACATCTGCTTAGTATCAATGAAACATAAAGTGCTTGCAGGATTCCTAAAGAAAACTAAACAATTGTAAAACAGTAAAATAAATCCAGATGTTAAACATACTCAGAACCTTTCAACTCGGATTTCACAGGTTTCAGTTTGTATTTATGTTCGTGTGGAATCGCTGAGACCCCGACGCGAGCACTGCCCCAACTGCACAAAACGCCCCCTTGCGCGAAGGCTCTTCACACAGGACGCGGCAAGCGGTGGAACCAAGGTGGCGCTCGCACCACGGTCCCGGGGCGGACGTTACCACAAAAGCCCAAATGACACCACACTTCAGCTTTGTACACCGAAACGAGACCTGGAACAGTTCCTTCATCCTCCATTACTGGCAGCAAACTATATTAATGCTAACATTAGTGGCGTGCTCTCATGCTAGTATTTCCTGTCCTGTGTCCTGGTCGGAATATGAAATAAAAACGAAACAACTGCCATGAATCCTGTATGATTTTTTCATTTTATAATCATTTCTTTATATCGATATTCCGTTTTTGAGAATCGATAAAGTATCGCCAAACAAAATATCGCGATACTCATGTGTGTCGATATTTTCTTACACCCCTATTATAAACTGGTTGACCTCAATAATTGGCTAGGTTTAATTCTTGAATGCGTCATCCCATGGTATTTTATGATGCAGACGAATTAGAGCTCATTTGTCCTCGCTGCCTTTGAGTATGAATTAATAGATGTCACAAACCCCTCTGGCTCTAGATACATTTTGTTTTATAAATGGATCCAGTCTCTGTATTTTCAGATATAGTGTCGTTGTTGCTAAGTGACAGAGCAGTCTTGTACATGTGGCCGTTGCTGGCTGGAGGATGCAGGTAGGATAGATTTTAGTGTTTGGTCTCTGTACAATCCAGCACTTCCCTATGGCATTTGTTTTATAATGTGATGTGATGCAGAAAACCGTTTATCGCTTTGCTTAGTTGCCATTGACTTCAACTTGAGGTGGGTGTAAAGTACCACTCACTGACTGTGATGTGCAATGGCTCTTTGAAGTTGGTGGTTCCCCCGACAACACACGCTATCTCTTCCTGGGTGATTATGTTGACAGAGGATACTTCAGTATTGAGGTGAGTGCATGTTCTTCAACCAAAGTAATCTCGAACAAAAGGCCCACACAGAATCTGCACCTGCAGAAATCTGGTTCACTGGACACTGTAACATCTGTTATTTGCAGATGTATGTACATCCTCCATACTTTGTGTGTGCATGTTTTATTTTACCCCAAATTTTGGCTAATTTATTTATTTAGCAACCAATAAGGCTGCATTTGAATTACATGGCTCAAACGACCCAATTCCCCAAAAAATCAGATACGACCCATGAATATGTAAACAGGAGTAAAACGTATGGGTTCTGATATTCTCAGATCAGTTTCAGGCCTCATTCATGTGTGAAAATAAATCTAATATGAATTGAATACGTGTATTTTCATCTGCCATGTAAGTGGACAGATTGGATATTCACCTGTCAATTAGAGATGTAGGTCATTGAAAAAGCAATGGTGACAAATGATGTTAACTCAGGTGGAGATTACCGTGATGTGGAAAACGTGGACGGAATTATGTAATCCAGTCATAAAAACAGAATTTACTTTGCAGAATTTGCTAAATTTTGGATGGATAAATCAAAAATAGATCATTATTCTTAAATCAAAACGTGATATGGACTAATGTCTGTGAAATATTAAGCTGCAAAAATACAATTTCAATATGAATCCTGTGTGTTTCTGTGTGAATGAATAACGCAGACGTGTGGTTTCATTTACTACACACAAACTGAAGCAGTGTGATGCTCGCAGTCTCTAGATCTGCTCTGAGAAACGTTTAAGTTTCATTTGAGAAAAACAGGCTACAAACAGAAACGTTACCGTCTTCACAGCAACCTGTCAAAATAAACATCGGGTTAACTTGAAGAAACTGCGACAGAACTATATTACTTAATGTAATGATAGTACTACTACTAATAATACAATTATCAAAACATACATTTTGAGGAATATTTACCAGAACTAATATTTACCAGAATGTATTTAGCAGAAAAATGTAAATACACAGTGTTTCTGAAATAAATAAATAAAATAATACATGATTTTTATGAATTTCAATTGATTGGATATTTCATTGATTTATTTAATTAGACCATTAAAATTAAATCTAGAAAAGTAATTAAAAACACATAATTTGGTCAAAATAAAACTGAATTTGAGAGAATGTATAAAACATTTCATAGGGCCTTACAAATTTAATGTTTGTTGAATGTTTAATGAATTGTATTTAATCATTAAAGCGGAGTATAGAAACATTTAACCTGAAGAAGAAAAAGAATCCAGAAAATTAAAAAGGAATTTGGAAGAAAGAAAAAAAAACGCAATTGGGGAAAAAATCAAACTGATTTCATTTGGCCCTAGTATTCAATCATCTGTACATGGACCAGTGGGAAACTATTGCATGCATGTTGCAGGCTTATTCTTACTTGGCTGAGATTCTGACGTCTTCTCTGAACCATCTGTTAAGGCATTATCAATGGCTACACTGCAACATTAGCAACAGTGCATCAACTACCACACATAAGCATAAAAGAGAGGCAAAGCATATTATGCTAAAACATCTCCAGTAAAGATTTGTTGGTCAACAATTGTTTAGTCTAATAGTTTACTATGTTATCTTTTACATAGTTACTCTGATAGGACAATATAATATGTTAGCTTTGCCTTAATGTTGACTTGCAACAGAAAAGCATGCCTATATAACCTTGATAAGATCAACTAAAATGAGCTGAGTTGTAGCGCTGTTCAATTCCAAAATTGTATTCATTTTACATACTTTAGACACATAGAAAAAATATTCTTGTGTTGTATGTTTTATGTACAAAACTTTAATATTAGGAACTTGTTCAAGACATGGGCTAATCAATATTTGTCAGTCGTATGCTATTCATGCAGGATCACAGAATGAAATGGTGACAACAAACTACTTTAACTTAAGTGAAAAGAAGTAATAATTACCTGTATGTAGTTTACTCAAGCCTCTACTTTTCGTGTGATTGATTGGTTTTGGTAAGCGTTGGCTGTGTGCGCTCACTAAATATCACTCTTGAAAGAGAAAACGTTACTGTGCAGGAGCTGTGGATGCTTTAGAATGAAGAACAGAGGTATCAGACCTTGTTAAGAGGTTAAATGACCTCTCTTTCTCAGTCTGTCTCATTTGGATGTGTCACTGGAGGAGTTGTCTGAGTGGAGCTATTTGATAACCTGTCAGACACTGTACCCTTTTATAAGAGATGAGTCATAGAGCATTAAAGCATGGACCGCTCTGCTTGTCGCGGGTCTCCACTGAATGACTGGGGTCACTGAGCGCTCACACTTTGATCCTGTGAGGAGTTCATTAGTTGGACATTCTTGAGTGTCTTTCACGAAGTGACTTGCATACAGTTGTTCATTTTCAATGAGAGTTGGTAATTTCCAGTTACATGAATAGAGCTGAACTTTATTCAGTCCTGACTTATTTGAATAAAGTTGAGCTTTTTAAATTATTTAATTATTTAATTAATTCCTCCCCTTTAAAACACCGTAACACAAAACATAATAATAATAAACCAAGAATAAATAAATGAATTAACCTCATTGATTAGTCAATGGATGACCAGGTGACCAATAGATGAAACCAGGTGGTAACCTGAAGCGCCATGTAAACTTTAAGGAAAAAAACAGGTTCCTCTCGGTGTCTTTCTCTGTTTCATCTACCATCCAGCAGTAATAGCCTATGCTCAGGTCCTCTTCTCATGGCCACTATTGCCTGCAATTTTCAGCTCATTATTCCTCTTTGCGTAGGCTCAGGTCGCAGCTCTCGGCGCTGTTGCAACCCAACCCCCGCTCGCACCCTCCTCCGTGTCTATTATTTCACATGTCATTTAAATGCACACATGTTGTCCTTGGTTACCTTGGTGTTCTGTTCTCCCCACATTGAGTGGTGTCTGGGATTTTGCATGCAAATTAGATGGCATTAAGAAAAATGTATTTTAATGAGGCTGAAAAGAGTGTGCATGTACTCTGTACTGTACAAGAGATCAGGCATCTCACTCAAACGATCAGTGTATTGCCAAGGTTTTGTGTTGTTTGCTGCCAAATACGCTCTGTACATTAGTGTGAATTTTAGATGTGTAAATGAACCAAACAAACCTTTTGTTTAGAATGTGTCATTGGAAATTATTACCATGTGACCACTCACTCCCACTTTGCAGTCCTTCATGCACCCAGTTGGCCATCTGTTGAGCACCAAACAATGAAAGGACACAGATTGTGCCCTAATCTTGCCATTGGGCATTGAAAACAGTCAAATTGCCTTTAAATGCAATATCATTATTTACTTTTTTTTTTTTGGTTAATCTTCCCTTACTGTAAAATGCTCCATTAGTGTCCTGCTTTAAATGATACCGAGATTTTTTTTTTTATTGACCTCAGAAATGACTAGGGATGCACGATATTTACCGGACAGATAAATTATCGACCAATATGGGTGAGAATGACGTAATTTTTTTTGCTCCGATAAATAAATGAAATCCTATATCTAGATCCGATAAATTACGCTGATAAATCAATCAATCAATCAGTCTGATTTATCTGAGATTCATCCGCTTTCCAAGTGCAATGACTCTCAGCTTGTGTCGCACTCATTACGTCATCATTTGTGAACATGTCTTTGCCAGTCTGGAAGTTTTTCAGCAAGGATTACGAGAGGAAAAAAGGCGTCAAGTTTTAACACAACAAATCTTATATCTCACTTGAAAGGTCGTCATCGCGGCGAAGCTGTATTAAAGGACTTTAAGCAGCCTCCGCTGCTGTAACGGTAACGGCATTCCAGCGTCATATTACAGCGGTTCTGTAACCGCCTACTACGGGAGAACAGCTGCTTTGCCGTAGTCGTTACAACATGACCGCTTATGTATTTAAAAGTTGCGTTTTATGTTATTTATTTATTATTTAATTCCACCAGTATACGATTCTATCATTAGTCTTTCATTTAATCTGTGTTATGTTTTAAACTTAAGCAAATTTTAACGATTGTTTTCGTTTGTACAAAGATATGTCTGCTGTTAGCAACAGCACCTAGGGTAGCACTGAGACTAAAGATATGTGAAGAGAACAATGTAATTATTGCCTAAACATCCTCCTCATAATCCATCATTTGTATTTAAATAAATGACTTGATGCCGTGTTGCACCGTCTTGTTTACGGTTGCTTAATGATTTTTATGTTCTCGGCTAAGGCGGTGTAACAGCTTACTTCCGGTCAACGTAGCCGTTCCATTCGCAGCTGTTGCTTAAAGTCCCTAGATATAACTTCCTCATCCTCATGCACTAAAAAGGTTGAATAGGTGCATTTATTTATGCATGAAATACTTGAATATACAGGGTGCATCTCAATAAATTAGAATGTTGTGGAAAAGTTAATTTATTTCAGTAATTCAACTCAAATTGTGAAACTTGTGTATTAAATAAATTCAATGCACACAGACTGAAGTAGTTTAAGTCTTTGGTTCTTTTAATTGTGATGATTTTGGCTCACATTTAACAAAAACCCACCAATTCACTATCTCAACAAATTAGAATACTTCATAAGACCAATAAAAAAAAACATTTTTAGTGAATTGTTGGCCTTCTGGAAAGTATGTTAATTTACTGTATATGTACTCAATACTTGGTAGGAGCTCCTTTTGCTTTAATTACTGCCTCAATTTGGTGTGGCATGGAGGTGATCAGTTTGTGGCACTGCTGAGGTGGTATGGAAGGCCAGGTTTCTTTGACAGTGGCCTTCAGCTCATCTGCATTTTTTGGTCTCTAGTTTCTCATTTTCCTCTTGACATTACCTCATAGATTCTCTATAGGGTTCAGGTCTGGTGAGTTTGCTGGCCAGTCAAGCACACCAACACATGGTCATTTAACTATCTTTTGGTGCTTTTGGCAGTGTGGACAGGTGCCAGATCCTGCTGGAAAATGAAATCAGCATCTTTAAAAAGCTGGTCAGCAGAAGGAAGCATGAAGTGCTCCAAAATTTCTTGGTAAACATGTGCAGTGACGTTGGTTTTTAAAAAACACAATGGACCAACACCAGGAGATGACATTGCACCCCAAATCATCACAGACTGTGGAAACTTAACACTGGACTTCAAGCAACTTGGGCTATGAGCTTCTCCACCCTTCCTCCAGACTCTAGGACCTTGGTTTCCAAATGAAATACAAAACTTGCTCTCATCTGAAAAGAGGACTTTGGACCACTGGGCAACAGTCCAGTTCTTCTTCTCCTTAGCCCAGGTAAGATGCCTCTGACGACAACTGTAGCCAAATTCCTTGACACGTCTGTGTGTGGTGGCTCTTGATGCCTTGACCCCAGCCTCAGTCCATTCCTTGTGAAGTTCACCCAAATTCTTGAATCGATTTTGCTTGACAATCCTCATAAGGTGGCAGTTCTCTCGGTTGATTGTGCATCTTTTTCTTCCACACTTTTTCCTTCCACTCAACTTTCTGTTAACATGCTTGGATACAGCACTCTGTGAACAGCCAGCTTCTTTGGCAATGAATGTTTGTGGCTTATCCTCCTTGTGAAGGGTGTCAATGATTGTCTTCTGGACAACTGTCAGATCAGCAGTCTTCCCCATGATTGTGTAGCCTAGTGAACCAAACTGAGAGACCATTTTGAAGGCTCAGGAAACCTTTGCAGGTGTTTTGAGTTGATTAGCTGATTGGCATTTCACCATATTCTAATTTGTTGAGATAGTGAATTGGTGGGTTTTTGTTAAATGTGAGCCAAAATCATCACAATTAAAAGAACCAAAGACTTAAACTACTTCAGTCTGTGTGCATTTCATTTATTTAATACACAGGTTTCACAATTTGAGTTGAATTACTGAAATAAATTAACTTTTCCACAACATTCTAATTGATTGAGATGCACCTGTAAATTTGTTGTTAATGAGCTGTTAGTAACAGAAATGGTTTAACAGAACTATGGTTTATCTGCAATTAAGTATTGTGGTGCCTTACATAAAAATAAAAACATTTGAAGAGTCAGGACTGATGTTTGCTATTATAGTTCGGCCAGAGCTACTAAATGGCAGTTCCATCAGTGAATCTTAGATTTTGTATTCTCCTGGGTGTACAAAACTGCAGATTATATGAAAATTATAATATAAATTATGAACTTATTGGTTATCGGTATCAGAATGGACCCTGAGAAGGATTTAATTTTACTTAAATCGGTATCTGTTGAAATTTTCATATCATGCATCCCTAGAAATTACCCTTATCTTTTACACCCTTATTTTTTAAATGGTTTCTCCTGGGAAATTATTGGAATTAATTTATCAAATATGAAATTGGAAGATTGTATAAAGTTTATATTTTTGATTTATCTGTTTTATTTAGTTTGTTTGTAAAATTAATATTGTGAAATTACTGTATACCGCTCATTTCACCCAAAAATGAAAATTTGCTCAATATTTACTATCCGTCAGGCCATCCAAGATGTAGATGACTTTGTTTCATCATAGGAACAGATTTGAAGAAATGTAGCATTACATCACTTGCTCACCAGACTCCAGTCCATCGGTTAACATTTTGTGAATAAAAAGAATTTGTAAATTTGAAAAAAGAAACGGCTCTATCAAATTTTTCCAAATCTGTTACGATGAAGAAACAAACACATCTACATCTTGGATAGCCTGAGGGTAGGTACGTTTACATTTTTAGGGGAACCATTCCTTTAAATCTTGTTACTTTTGATCTTTCTGTGTATATAACAAAATTGAATAACACATTTTCCTTTGCATGGTTATTTGAATAAAGAGACATCACTTTTTATTCAAGGCATCAAAACATTAAATTGGGATGTTTTCCCCTGTTTATTGGTGTAAAAAACTGAGACCGGTCTTCATTTTCCCCTCATAGACTGACATTAATAGTCAAGCATCTTCAGGATTGTAAGTCTCTCTTTCTCTCTCATTTTAGTGTGTGCTGTTCCTGTGGACATTGAAGATCAACCACCCCAACACCCTCTTCCTCCTCAGAGGCAACCATGAGTGTCGGCACCTCACAGAATACTTCACCTTCAAACAGGAATGTGAGTGCTGTGGGAATGATGCATATAGGAGTGCTGAGAGCTAAGTGATGTGTTGGCTCAAACCGTCCGCCATTCTTTTCCTCCGCTTTCGCTGATGTTCTCTCTTTGATGTCAGAAAAGCTGCATTTTCAGCCAGCTGTCACCAGCTAGCACTTTCATTTGCCGTGCAAATAGTATAGCGTTTCTCCTGCAGTAAAGGGTTCAAAATTGATTTACCTTATTAGAGCGGACTCTATTTTGTAGTGTTTCATATTTAATTGATATAATTGGTGCAGATGTTTATACTGAGCCAACTGCTAGTGGTGACCATAACCTTCTTTTACTGCTTTGCCTTTGGCCGATGTCACATTAGTGCAGTTTTGTTGGAGTTGGAGGGTCAGTGTGGTCTCACTTATCTTACAACCTCAATTTTTTTTTACCAAAATAGTAATACTTGCTTAAATGAATTGAATAACTTGTTTTTCTTAATGTGGGTTAAAACTACATAAGGCAGCTGCTCACGCTGTGAAAGGTATTATTACATCAAGTTTGGCTGGAACATATTACTGTTTCAATCTCTCGGCATGCCAGAATCACACAATATGCTCACTGCCTGTTGGTGCCATTGCGGACAGTTTTGGATCAAATGTATCAATCTTCCTCATAGTTAAGTATTTGTGTTAAAAAATGGCATTTAAAATGTAGTTTAAAAAATAATTCAAGCTGTGCATTTTTTTTAGTGCTGCATAACTTGGCCTCCGTTGTTGTGATTTATATATCAATGATTATGATGATAATTGTCATTATTTTTATGAATATTGTTATTACCAAAAGATAGATCGGAAACAAAATAAATATTATTGTAACAATGCAACTGAAATTTCATTACTAATATTTTTGGCTTAATTTCTTTTTCAAACATTAAACCATCAGAGTGTTTTTCAGAAAACTGTAGGAGCCTTGAAAGCTTCTTTTTTGTTTATAAGCCCTTCTCAGGTTTGGAATATGTTTGGCGTATGTTGTGCTCCAAAATACATATTTTGTAATCAACCCAAACTTAGAACGCATTCAGAGATGAGGTGGAGACGGCATTAATTGTGAAACGAGTTGTTCAGAGAGGAAAAAAACAACAACAGATCATGAGAAGCTCACGTGTAAAATAACACTTCACTAAGAATTGCACAGCATTTTATTTTATTAAACCACAGGCTTTGCGATTTCTTTAGTAAAGCGAGTTTTAGTAATTATTTCATATTTTTGTGTGTCACATGTAATTTGTAACATCTATAGAGCTTGTAGTCTGTTCATTTCGCCAAACTGTTGTGTTCAGCCAACAGAAGTTGTGATCCATCCACATATTTTCAGTGGACGTCAATGGGTTGTGAAATTTAGACACTTTTAGGACCTTAAAGCGATAGTTAAATCATGACAACTCTGAAAAGTTTAGCATCGTGATGGAAATGACAATGTTAATGTATTTGGTCTTGGCAGAATAGATCTGCAACACTGCTGCTGAATTGCTGCTGCTATTGGTTATTGCTGTAGTTGTAGATTATTGCTGCAAGCAAGAACAGGAACTTGCTACTGCCAATGCATATTAGGGCTGTGCAATTAATCGTATGTGATTATCACGCGTATCTCGTCAGTAAAGCCGGTTCCGTGATTGGCACTAAATCGCCATCACCTGCTTTCAGATGTAGCGGCAGTTAATACACAGAGCCGTTGTTCACTGACAAGCTACGCAATGTCGCGTTCATTATCGAAGATGAAATTGCCTAGCTTAAGCAACACAGCGGTGTTTCGCTACTGAATGAATCCACATTTTTGAACGAATCAAGTGAGTCACTGATTCAGTAACCCATTCATAAAGGCAGTAGTAACTTGCCTCGTTTCTGAACGAATCAGCCATTTGAACAAATCGGTAAAAAAAAAAAAAAGTGTTTTATTTAGCTATGCAACCACCAAATCAGCTATCCTGTCAGTCTAATCACAGGATTATAGCGCGTGTGCTCTAAAATCTTTGTTTTTTGTTTTTTAAGTAAACTGTCATATTAATAAAACCTTAAAAAAATACAGCTCCGGGTAAAACCCGCGACAGACATCACAAGTTTCTCATCCATTACTGCAGTCTCCGGACTTTCTAAGCAATGGTAAACTTTCATCACCACAATGGAAGGCCCGCCTCTCCGTTCATTCGATTGGACAATGGGGAAAAAACGCAATGACGTGGGACACTTTTTTGCTCAGATTTGCTTTTTTTTCAACTTCAGGCGCTCAGAGTTCCTGCAAAACTGCAAGGCGCAGCAGGCGGCGAAAACGTTAGGCGCCTGGGTGCATAAACAGCGCACCGAAAGCTCACTGCCAACAGAAAACTATTTAAAAAAGGCACCTCTCACTGCAAAAAACGCTTTCGGTGTGATCGATGCCAAAGACGCCGGCGGGGGCGTTTAAAAAAAACGCTCAGGACTTTTCTTGAAAACACTGTTTACTCTATAGGATTATAATGTAAAACACACACTGGCAGCTTCAAGAAAGATGCCAAGTGTGAATATAGCCTAAATGACTCCTCAGCTTCATCCAGCAGTCTGTGTAAATACATCTAACGCCACTTCAGATGCAGCTTCTGTTTCCTCAGAGTTTCTTGATACTTATTTCATTTGAATGGTAGCAGCTCCACAGTTTCTCATTATTCTAACTGAATTAATTGAAACAATGAAAGAATTTGATGTGAAAGCAGAAACGTTTAATAAGTATAGTGAACAAAAATGACATTTGTTCTGTTATATACATCAACTCTTTTTCTGTTAATTGTTATTTCTATCTCTTTTCTGATTGCAGAACACTTTGTTTTGAGAATTGTCTGAGTGAGAGAACATCTGTAACTTTATTCAGATTGGGGGAATTGTAATGTTGAATAAATTTGAATTATGTAAATATTTTTTTACATGTATAGATTTTTGTTTGTGTATGTTGACAATTATAGGCAACTCTAGTTTGTGTGAGGAAAAATATCCATCCATTCACCGGCTAGAGGGTGAGTAAATCATGAGGTAATTTTCATTTTTGGGTAACTATCCCTTTAAGGCTCATGTCCTCACTGTCTGAAATGGGTCTCTACTCTCCCTGAGATCTATAGCAGCCTTTTTAAGACTGAAAGAATATTCCCACTGCTGTGAGAGAGAGTTCATTAAAAGGCGCTGTCTTTGTTTTACGGTCTTTACACACTCTGTTTTCTGCAAACAGCACATTTTCTCTCTGAGAAAACAGGCTAACAGGCAGCTCTATTAGAGTAAAGTTTGTAGAGCAGCCAGAAAGTGTCCAGGTGTGAGTTATTAGTATGCTGCATAGTGAAGTGGATAGGGCTCATCTAGCTCACAAAGAGACAAACCTGATGAGCCGTTGTACACTATACACAGCATTACCTCTTCTGATTTATGAGAGAGTAATGTCTTTTCATTGTGAAGCCTCTCATTAGCATTCTTTTACAATAATTTATTTAAAACCTTAATTCAATGCGGCATGACCGGCCAGGAAAGAGACGCAAGAAGCTGTTTAGCTGCTTTTCTGGCTGGGGTTTATTCATGCTCCTGTTGCTTACAAATAAGCATAGAGACATAAATGTTGTCCCAAAGAATATTTCTACACAAGGATTTCTTCTCTCTCGTCTGACGTGGTCGAACCGGGTTTGATTTACTGAGCCCAGAACCCATCTGCCAGGAGGTTATTACAGGATTTCAAAAGCCACTGCTAGGAGATCACATGCACAACCTGGACTTATTTTCAGCTGTTGACAGCTGACATGTCCATAGCCTTCTGCCCTTTATGTCCATAGCAGCAACAGCCACTTTTTCATGTCATTTTAAAATGCTTGTCATATGGAATATATCAGCTAGTGTGCTAGCATTAACTAGTGTGACATCTTTGTTTCATTTATAGGTTGTAATTAGTAAAATACAGAGTTTGTGTATATCTACAAAATGTAAACCCTGTATGTATTAACATAAGTGTGAAAAAAAATAGCTTACAATTTTTTTTTTTTTTTTTTCAGCTAATACCCTTTTGAAAAAGCATGATTATTTTGGAAATAATAATTTTAAAATGTAATGTACTGAAGTGCCATCTGAATGTGATGCTTTCACAAGCTGTGAAATTAAAATGGAATATAGTTTACATTTATATTAAATGCAGTTTAATGGCATTTAGAGTGCTTAAGTTCATTCATGTCATATTTAGGTACATTTAAAATAGGATAACTTTTCATTTTTACATTTTAAATGTGGAATTGAAATGGCACACTATAGATATAAGATTAAAATGTTGTATTTTATTGTTAAAACATTATATATTTTATTTCTTTAATATTGTTATCTGCAAGTACAGTTTTTAATGCTTAACTTAAAATGTATCTTTAAAAGTGCACTACAAGAAGCATATTTATCCGGACCATGTGTATCGTCTTTGCTAATGTAAAAGCACTGTATACTATAGCACATTACATTATGCTAAAGTATATTATGCTTTTGCTTCTTGGTAAAACCCAAATGAAATTTAAATGAAGGTTCTTTTGAAGGCCTGATTAAATCCCTGATTTTGGTTTTGAATGGGTCAGTGGTACTATCTATTGTGCTTGAAATGAGCACTGTTTGCTATTAAGCTCATACAATAGCTTTGCTATTGTGCTCTGCATGACAAAGATGGAAGTGGTTTCATGGCTGAATGTTCAGTGGAAGCCCAAGTGCTCTCCATGAGACCTCGCTCAAGGAGTGAATGCGTAATACGGTTTGGTGAATAACCCAGCTGTATTTAGTGGAAACCAGAAGACAAGACTAATGAGACTACTTCAGTCCAGATACTAAAGTATTAATAAGCTTAATCTGCTGCTGAATTAAGGATTCGCATTGCACTAATTAGGCTAATTAGAATTTAATTGAATAGTTCCTGCTGCTTTTGTGTCTGGTTGGTGGTAGGTTTTATCGCTTTATTTATTTATTTATTTATTTTGAGCAAGGATGATTTAAGTTGATAAACAATGTATGATGTTACAATACATACAAAACATTTCAAATAAATACTGTTCTTTTGAACTTTATAATGATCATAAACTTCTAGAAAAAAGTTAGTTCTTGATTGCTTTAAGTTCAAGCTTTGTATAATTATTATTTATTTCATGAAATAAATGCAACAGTGCATCTCAGTGAATCATTTCTGATCTTCAGTGATCTGCTGAGGGAAGGAGAAATTAGTTTTGACTTCAGTGCTCTGAACTCTAATATAGTCGTACTTGTCTATCTTTGTTTTCTCACAGGTAAAATAAAGTATTCAGAGCGGGTTTATGATGCATGTATGGAGGCCTTCGACTGCTTGCCTCTTGCAGCTCTTCTAAACCAGCAGTTCCTCTGCGTACACGGTGGTCTCTCACCAGAAATCAACTGCTTAGATGACATTAGGAAAGTATGCATCTGTTTATGTCCTGTCCTTTCCATACAGCTTTTCTTATTATAAAACAAGATGTGTTCATGCCTTTTTATTTATTTGCCTGTATGCTGTATTTTGCAGTTAGACCGGTTTAAGGAACCTCCGGCATTTGGGCCTATGTGTGATTTGATCTGGGCCGACCCGGGAGAGGACTACGGCAGTGAGAAGACGGCAGAGCACTTTAACCACAACTCAGTCAGAGGCTGCTCCTATTTCTTCAGGTACTGAAGCAAAGTTTTATTCACTGGGTAGATCTCCCAGAGAAAAGGACATTTATTCTACATTATAGTAATGTTATGAAATATTATATTATAGGTATATTTACCTTCATTTTCTTTTTATTCACACAAATCAGTGTAGTGTTTTAAGTGATTATTATTCAAATTATGTTTATAATTCAATTATATTTATACTTGTAATAATAACTGTTTAATGCATAATTTGTGTATTCTGTTGTTGTTTATGTCTATACATAAGACTATTAAAAAGTAAGTCATTAAAAAAGTCAGTTCATTTTCATATAACATATATCCTTTTTTTGGTGGGGGGTTAAATCTTGATATTTTGTATTCAATTCATATTGTTGTAATTTATGCAAACAAAGATCATGGGTTGAATGTAGCTTGTATATAATATGTAGCCTATATGCATGTAGATATGTAATGTTTGCAGGAGTAATCAGTTACTTTTATCAGATTTATTAATTAGGACTATAAACACTTAGCGTATTGAGGTTTAAGCAATATGCTTCGGTTGCATATTGAGGAAAGTCATTCGGGCGTCTGTGAGCCGGTGCGGAAATCCTGTCTGGTTTGCAGCGACTCCTGGATATAACCTGATCTGTGTCACCCAGCTGGTTTTGTTCTGGGTGTATATAGAAGTGTGCTTGTTCACTGTTTGCTTTTCCAGCTGGCATTTGTTTGTATCACGCCAACTGAATGTTAACAAAAGTGCACGTGGTGGTCTAATAACTTGAGAGTTTACTGTATCGAGAGACCGAGTGGACTTAAAGAGAACCCCAAAGAGCTGTATTCAGAACCATCCAGTACATTGACTCGTGCTTGGTTCAGTATGAGCAAGAGGGTCTTTCATTGAGACCCTCAGAAATGTTGTCTTTCTCTTGTTTGACAGTTATGCAGCAGTTTGTGACTTTCTGACAAACAACAACCTGTTGTCAGTAATCAGAGCACATGAAGCACAAGACGCAGGGTAAGTATTGATTATGATGTTTCATGATCGTGAGATTGAAACAGCTTTTGCTAGTTTAATCTTGTGATGTCAATATAGTAACCTTCTGTGTCTGTTAAAAATATATACCATCTGCAACCGTGGATCATTAGATCATTACTCACTGAATTTGACAAGAGTACATTATCTAACAATGTCAGAGAGCACTTTGTTTATTGATCTATGCCAGATGCCTTGTTGGCATGCCGAGCTAATCTACAGATTTTGTGTGTTTCTCTGTTTCAGGTACAGGATGTACAGGAAAAGTCAGACAACGGGCTTCCCTTCATTAATTACAATTTTCTCTGCACCAAATTACCTAGATGTCTATAACAACAAAGGTATGTTGGTCTGTTCTCAAACTATTCTCGGACCCTGACAAAAAAAAACATTATTACTTTGGAAACTTAATTTGCAGCCCCTTTGATAAAGCATTACGAGTGACGTTACTGAATTTACAACCAACTTGGCAGTCCCACATTCTCAGCTTACAAGAATGAGTTTTTCTTTCTATAATAAATCATTTACAATAGTCTTTTGATTTCATCTATTTATTGTTAGAGTCTCTAATTTGGACCGTTGAAGGGTAATATAACAACGCCAGCTGTGCAAAGAAAAAAGATACCCTGCAAACCTGCTGTAATTATTTCCATATACTGACTCTAAAGTGTCTAGATTCTATTTTCAAAGTATTGGATGACTGTTTGTGAACCTGTGTGGCAGCCTATCAGGTTGCTTTTCTGTTTAGTTTTTTGTTGGTTTTCATGAATGTGCATGACATCTGCCCTTGTTTTTCTTCCTCAGCGGCTGTATTGAAATATGAAAACAATGTCATGAACATTAGACAGTTCAACTGCTCTCCTCACCCGTACTGGTTACCCAACTTCATGGATGTGTTTACATGGTCGCTGCCCTTTGTGGGCGAGAAAGGTTAGTGTCCAAACACGAGGGTTTTAATTTTCAGGGACTGTGAGACGTAGATGGCTGGTAGTATTTTACAGGCCATGTGGAGGAGAGGCAAGAATGACCTTGCTGATGACGTTTCTTTGGTGGCTGACTGTGTCCTCTCAGTGGGAAGAATACAGAAACTCAAACCTGAAACGTCATATTAACCTCATTATATTTGTGCCAGTGTATTCAAGGGCACCTTTTACAAAATCATCTGAGACTTGCTGTGTCTTTCAAATCTTAACATGACTGTAAGCCATTTAAACTAGGAGCATTGGACCACTGAATAAAGAACTATATAGATATGTAAAATTACAGCTTATATTGCATATCTAACATTGAAGTTTCACAATTTACAGTGACCGAGATGTTGGTGAATGTCCTAAACATCTGCTCTGACGATGAACTCATGTCAGAGGGAGACGACTTGTGTGACGGTAAGGGTGTTCTTGTACACTCGTGTATCATACTATTGAGATTGATTTGTTTGGTACACTGATAACTGGCTTATATGCTGATTTCCTCTTCATGTTCAGTGACATGAATTTGTTCAGTCATCATCAACATAGACAGCAGGTCCTCAGAAGTGTCCAACTGTCAATCTAGCTGTCTAAGATGCTTTCCCTGGAGATCTTATGTTGTCCAATGATACTTCCTGCTTAGACTGTCTGTTGTGGAGAGTACCATTCGCATGGTGCACTCATTAAAAAAACAGTAGTAATGTGAAATATTATTGCAATTTAAACTAACTGTTTTCTATACTAATATATTTTAAAATTCAATGGATGGACTATGTAGGATTGTGGTTTCCTTGTGTAATTATTGAACTGGAAAAGATCTGCTTAAATAATTAGAGCAAAGGCGTGACACTCTTCTGCAAATACTCTCAAGCCCACGCGAGGCTTACAAAATGCTCTCTGAAGCTCTTCAGGCTCACCTTATTGTCTCATTTGAGTAATTCCAAACTGCTTAGACCAATGCAAGTTATACAAATCTAATAATGCAACTTTTGGGTTTTAAAAAAGGTGGAGATGACAGCACTTTCCCTATATTTACAATGAGAAATATATTACATTGCCAACTACACAGTGAAGCACAGTTTTCTGATGAATAAAACTAAAATATTATTAAATAAAAATAATTATATAAAATAAAAATGTGATAATGTTTAATAATAATAGTCATAATAATTATTATTATTGTAAAACATGCATTTAGCAAATACTTTTATCCAAAGCAGCTTACTTATTATTACCAATTTTTGCATCGCATATTTGGATCGGATTAAAACCAATTAATTTTGACAGAAGACATTGCAACAGAAATATATATTACTTGTATCGTGCAATTTTAATAACAATTTTTTTTTTAATTCAGCAAATGTTTTTTTTTTAATTATTTACTTATTTATATTATTATTTAATACTATTTTAGCTGTATTAAGTTGATAAAGAGTAACTGTTTCAAATGCAGTTCAAAATTTAGTTGTCATAATTTTCAAAATAAACAGTTATTTCTCAGGATGTCTGATTCTCAGGATCTCCACATTTTTGGTTCCCCCTCCTTAGCTGGTTTGGGGGGTCAGAGGTCCTATTGGGGTGGCTGTGTTTGATGCTGAATTTTTGTTGTGTTTTGAAGATGGTGGAGCTGCAGCTGCCCGTAAGGAGGTGATCAGAAATAAGATCCGTGCCATTGGGAAAATGGCCAGAGTCTTTTCTGTTCTCAGGTCAGTCTGCATGCAATTATATGTATGTATGTATGTATGTATGTATGTGTGTGTGTGTGTGTGTGTGTTTGTATTCACTGTGCTGCTTGGGAGATAATTACAGTTATTAAAAAGAAAAAAAGTGTTTGTTTAAAGAGCAGGACAAATTTCCTTGTGCAGTGAAGTTTTGTTTGAATGCCACACGCACGCACACACACTTTTCCTCCATTAGGATTAATGAGCTGGCGTCAGTGAGTCATCATGCAGAATAGCGGTCTAATTATTTTAGACATTATTCCAGATGAACAATGCCATAGATGATGGAGGAACAGAGGACATCTTGAAGTCTTTTGTCTTTGGTTTTCGGAGCAATAATCAGATTAGATTGGCGCTGCAGCAAAGTTTCAAATTACCATATATTTCCTATTTCCCCCCCTACCCCACCCTAATTGGTTATGTGTCATTTAGTTCTTTGAACACAACTCTAATACTATGTGTTATGCCTCAGGGAAGAGAGCGAGAGTGTACTGACCCTCAAAGGGCTCACCCCAACCGGAACGCTACCTGTTGGAGTGTTGTCTGGAGGCAAGCAGACCATACAGAACGGTAAGTGAGCATGCTTGTGGTTTTGTAATGGTAGGTTAGTAAAGTGGGTTTGCAGGCCTCTCGCATCCAACCCGGAAGTTGTACTGGATCATCATCGCCACGTGTGACCCAGCACTGCTCTCATAACCCTCTTATAAAAACGGAAAGTACCAGCATGCAGCAGCTAGAATGAGCTTTGGCATGCGAGACACTAATGATGATGATGTGTCTCTACCCCTCATGCTGAACTGCATCAGAGCTCATAGTGTCAGAAATTGATGAGGGATGTGCTCTCCATTTCCATTGCGTGAGCTTTTCTGGGCTGAGTCTGACTGCTTAATTCACTTCTTAGCCACTTTCCAGTGCTAGCTACAAAATGACTGCCCACACCCCCAGCCGCTCAGATCTTTATTGCTGGTCTTTTAAATGGGTAAATCTCATGAAACTGTCATCCAAAAATGTTTTATATTACAAATAATATTGTATTATTCTCACAATTATACAAACACACAGTTAAGCCTTTTTTCTGCACTATGAACACCTGTTACATCCTGTTGTCCACCTATGAACTAATGCAATGTTTACACTGATGATTTGCCTATGTACTGTGTAAAGCCCTTCCCTGTAGGCTCACATTAAGCCATGTGATTTAGTCACCTGCACTACAGAGACTCTGAGAACCAATCAGAGGCTGATTGTCATGAGAGCCAAATCACGACTCTGGATTGATCTGTCCGCTCTGAGTAGACGAATCTGTTGGCAAGGTGTCCAGGACTAAAGGTCATTAAAGGCCAGTAGCATAGGGAACTTTTTGCAAGTGAGTAGTGATGGAGTGAGAGAGGGAAATCAGAGGAAGACTGTGGGTGGATGTCACTGTTTGAAGTACATATAGAAAGTTCAGTGACCTTTAAGAGGCTGGCTTCATTGTCCGTGTGAGTCAGACATCAAGCCAGCCAGACCTGCAGAACAGAGAGGAATATTAAAGAAACTAAGAAGCTGTTGGCCTCATCTTACGAGAAGACCTTAGGACAATAGGACATTTCCAGCTGTAACCATATAGTCTGAAAATAATATATCAGGAGATGACTTGGTTTTCTGACTACCATCCTCTCACATCAGACGATACAGCATAGATTAGTTGTGTCTGGCTGAATTTCTTACCTGTAGAAATCTCCAAATCAGAGATCAATTCTAAATAGATATTTAACATAAATAATACTTTTTATTCAAGATCTATATGTATTGTTAAAATATATATATATATATATTTCAAATTGAAATTCTCTAGTGAGTTTATAGTTTAGTTCTGTAAATTTACAATTACCACTGGTTTGTGTAGTTAAAAATATACGTACAAATATAGTTAATATAGAATAATAATATAATTAATTCACTCGTATGTGTCAGTATTTTTTATTAATATTGGACACAATGTGTATCTGGTAGTGTTATTGATTGATATGCAAGTCAGAGATTACTCCTAAATGTATGTAGATACATCTGAAAGTGTATTTCAGTAATACATGGAACTTTTGTTTTTTTTCACTCTGGTTGTAAAGAACTAATTGCTTTTTTCCTCACTAACTGCTCTGTGTACTGTTGATATTACTGTTGGATTCTTTAGCTACTAATATGACTGCATTGCTGTGGTGTATGGGGTTAATATGCTCCGGGTGTAATATAATCACACTGATCTAACCTCTCTCCATTCATTTTGGGCTACTTCCTGCTGCGCTTGCTAATACAGCCGCCGTAGACGCAAAGGAGGGTCGAGGTACGCTGGCAGTACTGTCATATCCTGCCCCTATATGCTGTGCTTTCTTCCCCGTTGTGTCTTTTCGTGCCTTGCCGTTAACCTCAGCGTCTGTCTGTGTGTGTATGTGTTTGTGTACGCATCTCAAACGAATCTAGGAAAATCTGTATTCTTGCACCAACCAATTGAATTGAACACAGCAGTTCACGTTTCATAAAGGCATTTCTTTCCCTTATGAGATTCAGATTTGACAAAAACGCAAATATATATATATATATACATTTTCTTTTATGATAAATGATGGATGCGGACACTTGAAAGCATCCATGCAGTGAGGGAATGGGGCTCTGCTTCACCTCATTAATTAGCTGTTGCCTGTTGACCGGAGGGGTTTGCTGGTTAGTCCCAGGCCCTGGCTAAAGCGTGCTAATTCCCATGCTGCCATGCGATTGGTGGAGAGGCCAAGACCTTCCTCTGCCAAGCGTTTTCAGATTCTAATCTCGTTACGACTCTGCACTCCTAAGACTGTCTGTTCCTGTTCACGCGTAACACTCTAGCCCGAGGCCTCTCGCCCGCTGCTGTAATGTACCGAGGCTCTAAGCTATTGTGCAGACAAACGCTCTGGCGTGAAATGTTAAGTGTGCCAGAGCAACGCTCGAGTTGCTGACCTGATTTTTAAGTTCAGCTGCATCTCAATTTTACTGGTGTTGAATGGGCGTCTTGTGTTTGCGCTGTCAAATAGAAATGGTCATGATTCACCTTGGCAGTTGCCTGGTGTTTTCAGAAATGCCATAGGACATAATAAGCCTGTTAGTTGTGCAAGAATCAGCTTTTCTGTTTGTGCATGTTGTTTGGTTTAATACGTGTTCTGCTCTTTTTGTGTTATGTGATATGTAGCATCATATATCTTCAAAATATTGTAGTGAATTGACACTCCATTATATTTTTTTCAGTGCTGTAAATAATGCACTTTTTCTTTCTCTTTTTGCGCAATATAAATAAAATGACAAATTATATAAATAAATTATACATATTTTTCTAAATATTATTGATATATTCTGATATTTCTGTACATTTTATGATATATTCTACTGCATCTTATAATTGTGAAATTGCAGGTTACAGTTGTTACTTGTTACCACAATTTTACCACCGTTTGTTTTTTACTGTCAGTTTTTTTAAATATTATATTTATACTAATTTACTGGACATAATGTGCACTACTGTTGAAATGTTTGGGATTAGCAAGATTTTATTATTATGTTTTTACTTTAACCTCAGCATCTGACATTTTTTTCAGTAAAGACATTAATAAAGATTTATTTTCAAATAAATGCTGTACTTTTGAACTTCCTATTCATTTAAAAAATATAGTTTCTACCAAACGTTCATAAGAAGAAACTTTTCTTAAGCACCAAATTCAGCTTTGCCATCGTAAATCATTGATATTTGTTTTAAGTTATATATATTAATAATATTTCACAAGATTAGTGTTTTGCTATGTTTTTGATCAAATAAATGCAGCCTTGGTGAGCATAAGATACTTATAAACATTAAAACTCTTACCAGTCCCAACCCTTAGAACTGTAGTGTACACAGCATGACATGAGGCAAAAAGTTGGTGTTGTGTATCATGTGACATGAATGTTTGATTTTATTAATTTAGTCCATTTTAAAAAGCGCAACAATTGCATTTCATGGTTAAATCATTCAATGAATAGGCTTTTTGATCACTGCAATGCCCAAAGGTAATCTTATTTCAGTAAATGGCACACCGTTTGTTAATTGTCTCAAAATGTTTTTTTTCTCGACCTCATTTTCCCTTTTTTTTTGGTAGCCATCCAAGGCTTCTCTCCTACACGGAAAATCCGCAACTTTGAAGAAGCTCGTGGCCTGGACCGAATAAACGAGCGGATGCCTCCTCGCAAGGACGGCCAGCAAACTGACGGTACCCCAGTTAACGCTGCCAACGAGAAAAACGGCACCGACGGGAATGTGTAAGGGGAGAGTTTGTACTTTTCCTCTCCTCCATAGCATGGTCTCTTTCTCTGCCACGTTCTACACAAGACCGACCCCTCAACTGCCGGATCCTGCAGCGGAGGGCCTGGGATGAGGAGAGGAATCATTCCACAGAGAGAGAAATCACTTACAAACCTGAGATTTTATTTATTAAATGAATTGTATTAGATGTACTTGATAGCAACATTTTAAAGATTAGTGAACATTTGAAAGTGTGCAAAAAACAGGTATACAGTCACAATGTTTCAACCTTTAAACTACAGTTTTGTAACTCGAGAGCAGAGATGTGGGTTTAAGATGCTGCACAGATCAGAAGATCTAGTTAATCCCAGTTTTATAATATTATATTGCAAGTGATGGCTTGACTGAATATACTGATGTGTGTTATTAATAAGTATGTCTGTAAGAAATTTATTAAGACAAAAAAAAAGCTAAGGGAAATAAGTTGTAGGTTCATTGAAAAATAGTTTATCTTAATATTATTAAGTTTCAAGCAAGATTAAAATATTAGCTGCTTTGGGGTCCATGTGTCTATTTCTACTTGGAAAAACTGGCATTTTTGGCCAAGTACAGCCAGATGACACCCCACATGTAAGCAGCCATAACATTGATTCAAACAGTTGTTTGATTCTAAAACAAAGCATGACTTATGATAGCATCACGTAATCTTACTTCTGCATCTGTACTTGGAGCTATTTTAGTCTCTTTAGAAATATCGTTTGACAGTCTTTCAGGCTCACTTTCCCTTATTTTTTCTGCCACTCTTCTCTTTTTGCTGTTTCTTAAAAATATGATATATGAGATTTGGCATGCAACCAACCAGTTTTATTTGTTAATATATAAAGTGAAATCCGTTAGTATGCCTATAAGCTTGTAACTGTAACAGCCTATGTGGGATGTGTGAAGTTGCTTTGATCGACTTGAAAGCCAAAGTCTTTTTTTTTTGCTGTGATGAATGCGCTGCCAGAGCTGGTATGATGGGGAGGTAATGAGGAATATTGCACTAAACGCAAGTCAGTGTAAATAGAAAACAACTACACATGATATTGAATATCCTCTCTTTAAAGAATGTCCTCCAGGCCATCACTTAATGCAAAGTATTCTGCTTTCGCTCGTGCAGACTATCGATTTAATCCAGTTCGTGCTTGAGACATTAGCAAAGCATGCTGAGCTTGATAAACGTGTCACAAACAGACTTGGTGGTTTGAGCTGTAACACTATGTGAGGTATTGTGGTAAGGTTTTTTATTACATGGCTGCTTGTTTTAAATGGTTTAGGGAATGTTGTGATATGTCTCCACCTACTGTTGAGATACAGAACTTCAAGAGACTGTAGAGGAAGAGCCTTTTAATGCACGTTTTTATACATGTGAACAGGAGCAGCATGTTCATCTGGTTTTAAAGCAGGTTTAATCATGAGTTTGCGATGGTGTTGTTGAATGTCTGATGCTATGAGCAACCCACCCCTTTTCTGGAAGCATTTGAAATGTACATTTTAGACGACAGTTCATTTAGTAAAATGTTTTTTGCGTTTTATTTAGAACTTTATTTTTTGACTTTTTATTTAATTACAGGACCGGTTCTTCACAATTTTTTTTTCTTTCTAAAATCTAATGATATGACCGATGTGTTGTGCTCCTTTTTAGGTGTATGAATTCAGCTTTTATGATAAATAAATGTGGTTCCAGTGCAACCTTCCAACATACAGCATTTTCTGAAGTGTGCATGTGTGTTTTGCAGGATCAAATCAGTGCAGTATGTCTGGACTCTAAAGGGAACATTTGCTCCATTTATTTGCATGTATTTCAAATGATACCAATGGAAGTACTGAGATTAAGCAGCTGATCTGGGATCTGTTCTACTGTTTGGTTCTACCTTGAATGGTTTAACGGTGTGAGCTGGCAACGTGAACTAACGGAAGGATGAGGACGTTTTCTGAGGTTCTGTTTGCATTCAAGAGATGAAATGTTGAGTATTAGGCCTTCATAGGCTCAGAGAATAAATGCAGTCCCTGAAACTGTGGGAATGTGTAAAAATGTTGTTTATGCACTATTATTGCATCATTAAAAATACAATATGGGGATTTAATTGAACAACCATTTCATCAAGTACTTGTAACGCGAGGCCACTATAAATTTCTTGATATTATGTAGATGTATCAGTTAAGACTACAAATAAAAACTCAAATACTGTGGACCTCATGTTTGGTCATATTTTCTTGATTTTTAATCAGTTGGTTAAAAGAACCCATCTAAATGTGATTCAACATGCAAATATGTTTCAGTCATACATTCACATTGCATTTTACAAAATAAGTTTTCATAGATATAAAACTAAAAAGTAACGACTAAAATGATAATTATTTAAAGCATTTAAAAGCCTTTTTGAGCATAACAAATAATTTGTTGATATTGCAATGAAAAACTAGAATAGAATCACATCTAAAAGAGGTGGTGATTTTACAGCGGGTTGTGAAATTGTATAAACTTTAGAAAATCAGCTGTATAATGTGAGCTTTCTGTGGCAGTGAGTCGGCTGTTTTTGCTGACTGAAAATCATAAAAAACATTACTCTACAGAAGGCAGGATCAGACTGTACAAATAAATAAATGAAAGTGAAATTTAAAAACCAAATTTTCAGTTAAAAACATGACTTACAATTCATCATGTCGCTCAAGGACAATCTTTTACACACTGTAAAATTCATTTCGCTGTGTTGGTTTATTAAGCCTCAGGCTTGTAACACACGTATATCAATCTTCAGCGTCTGGAGTCTCTGACCATCCGAGGTGCTGCTTCCACTTCTAGAGGTTTGACAGGTGCTAGACATCACACCCTTGGAGGAGGTGGTCTAAGAGCCTGCGAGGGAGAGAAGGCTCTATAAGTATTTTGAAAATATCTCTTGCGTTTCTAAAGAAATCATACTGTATTCTCTTTTTTTCTTTTAAATAAATGTAAAAGCTAAATGAATGAATGTATGTACATTTGTCAAATATAGTCTCTTTATCTTTTCATCAAATGTTACTTGGCCTCAGACTAGAAGCATAAAAGTATAGTGCAACCAAAATGTGTCTTTGTTTTTAATAACAAAATGTATTAAACTGAATGGTGCAAGGCTGTTTAAAACAGATTTAAGGCTACATTTGCAGTCAATAGATTATAGTCTGTTACACTGTAACAAGTAGATCTCCATCTACTTTTGTTGTATGTAAAGAAAAAAAAGTGCTGCACATATGGGTTCCACAGAAGACAGTAAGTCCTAATTGGTTTAAAACAACATTAGGTATTTTCATTTTTAAGTTGAACTATAAATTGAAATACTGATGTAAACATGAGCCATTACACATTATGTAGAGTTAGCTTTGCTACCTGTCGTGCATTTAGGTAGTCATTATTTAGAGCTCTGGGTTTAACTGAAGAGGGTGGAGGAGGAGGAGGTGCTGTAGGCTTTATTCCCTAAGAATAAACAAGAGATCACAGTCCTGATAACACTTTCACATTTCATTAGGTATAGACTGTGTTTGCTGTTAAATGAGATTATGCCTGCAAGTTACCGGAGATGGCCTTTGATTTGGTATCGACTGATGGCTGTAGTCAGGGATGTCGACTACATGAACTTTCTGCTGCCTTGGATTGCTATTAAAAAAACAGCAGCATTAAATACACTTGATTTATTGACTTCTCCCAGTGTTTAAGTGTTGGTTTCCTATACTCTTACCTGAATACATGTGGTGTGTTCTTTCTGCGCTTGTAAAAGAAGATGGCCAGTCCAATTAGAAGTATCCCAATCAGGACACAGACCACAACAATGGCTATTGTCACACCTAGAAATGCAAAGAGGAAAAAAATCTTAGTTGTGATCCTCAAAACTAAACGCATATGAGGCTATTTTGAATGCAGCATCTGTGGTACTACCTTTAGAAGAACCTTCACTTTCTGTTGGTGTTTCACAATCTGGAGGCAGCCATCCGGGTTCACATCTGCACTCCTTTCTGTGATCACAAACCTGTAGCATATACACTTATGTTAATTCTTCTAAAAACAAGTTACAACTTCTGATGTACAGTGTGTATAACTTATGAAAGAATATTAGGTTAATAGACCTGAAATAATAATAATAAAAAACATAACATGGAAATTTACGAATAAGGGTTATCTAATCTAATCTATTTGTTTTATTTCGTGAGGAAACTGGAAGTTAGCGTTTGAGAAAGGCATATTTTGGGTCATACCGCATGGCCTCTGCACTTAGCGGAGCAGTTTGTTGCTTTGTAAGCCGTCTCTAGATCAACACACTCATTCTGGTTACAAACCTGAGAAAACAAACACCGTGAATGGCAAATTATAATTCTTACTCATAGCAAACCTACAAATTGTCTTTTATTACAGGTGAGTGAAGGAGTTCATTGTTATTGAACTACAAGGAAGTTTGAGAATAATTGACATGTATCTAGAAACCAGTCTTACCAGTTCTTCCCCACATTTGGTGCCAGTGTCGACTTGACCATAATCATTTTCAGGATCGCTGTAGAATGTGGCTTTACAATTTTTGAATTTTACTAGCCGTCCATATTTGGGACTGTCATTGTCATTTTCACAGAACAGTTTTCCACACATCACATCTCTGCAGACAGACAAAAAAGAGTGGTGTTTGATCAGACAGTGAAGGGATATGTGAAGGGATTAATGGATGGACTGATGAATGTAAAATCCTACTGTCTTTGGCATCCAATATATTTATCTCCATTGCGTTTGCAGTAGGCATAGTATTCCGCTCTTGTGTTCTGGTTGTAGCAATAGTCCTGAGCCACCACAGCATCTTTATTTATTTGAATAAAAAAAAAAAAAGTTGCACAGTCATATGGGGCTCAACACCAATTATTTTTCACTATTATTGTGTTGCATCAAAATGTTACTGTACTCACTTGGACCCCACATTTTAATGCACTGCTCCTCTCTCTGTGGGCACTGGCCATTGTAGCAATAGCCTTTCCCATTCTTGCAAGGGAATCCATTGACTGTAAAGACATCTTCTGTACACTCGGCTGATTTTCCAGTGCATGACTCGGGCAAATCACACTCATCATTTTTTGGACGACACACATGTGCTGCTGACATGATCTGATGAGGAGGAAGAAAACATACAGCTTATTGGTAATTACCAGCGGGCCTATAAATGAATTAAATTATTGAAAACAAATGACAAATTATTTTAAATGTTTTTTTATAAAGATTATATTTAGTTTCATCCAATTGATACGAAAACCCGCGGAGAAACGTCAAATGGTTAATTATTCATGAGAGGAAACGCCCCTCGATTGATTTTCCTCCAATCACTGCCTGATGCAGGAGAGCGGAATTCAAAACCACCACGAGGCAACCACGCTTTGAGACAGTTTCAGCGCAGAGCGGTAAGTCTGGTACGCTTTTAATCTTTTGTTGTCGCACATATTCCATTTACACAAAGAAAAGCATTCGGGCTGATCATGAAAGCGATTTATTATTAGTGATAAAGGTTTTGCCACATATATTGGCTTTCTTTAACAGTTTATTTAAGAATTGTTAAAACGTATAGAGCGTACTAGAGCAGTTGTGTTACTCTGATACTCTATTGATTTGATGAATGTTACCGCAAAATGCCTCAACTCTTTGAATCTTACCTTACATTTCTCACAACATTCCCCTGTTGCACATTGTGAGCCCTCTGTCAGTTTGCAGGTGGTGGCATTGCAGCATGGGTTTGTACACTCCTATATGTTATGAAATAAAGACAATTAGTAGGCCAATGTCTTAAGATCTCTTAGCATTTTAGGTGTGTTTGCTCCGGGCACATAATACATTGTATTTGAAGTACTAGTTCTGAGAATCTAGAAAAAATCTTGGAAAGTAATTTACATGTAAAACAACGAATTAATCCAATAAAAGTTTTCTGGCCAAAAAGAAGAGATGACTAATATGTATAAATAGATTTGCAGCAATTATTTCATTAAATCCATCATCTATTTTGCACACTGCTGAGAAAGATATATGAGAGATTGACAATCCCATCTCCTCCCATAGGCACAACAAACACCAAACACAACACTACTTTAGTGATTCGTTGTCAAATGTAGAGTACAGGCTACTGGAAAAATTCCTGTTGAGAATTATCCGTGCATGTCTTGACATTATTTTGCTTCTGATATATATAGATATGATTTACTTCCTATTTGATTTTTTACAATTTTCATTACCCTTCAACAAATAAGTTTGTTTGGTACTTTACTTTGGTATTTTGAGTAACTTACTTGATATAAATTGGTTGAGAAAAATATTTTTCAGACAATTAAGACACCCTAGTCCGCTTACCTGCACTGTTCCACAGTCACATTGTTCTCCTATCTCCACAAATCCATTTCCACATACAGGTGGCTGAATCAATTCTTTTGGTTTGGGCATATTCATAAGACATTCTGGGTTTTTGCTGTTCAAGTAGTCTGCATAGTTACTAGTACTGCAGCTGCTGAAGTGTTGAGGGATGAAATAGCTGCGGAGATATGGAGCGGTCAAATTTGCTCAGAACTTTTGTTTTAGGCTCTCCATACATTTCTAAATAAAACATTACAGAGTAAATAGCAGATTTGTTAAAACACTAAGCTAATGAAGTTCAACTGGTACACCGTAAGTACCTGAGAGCAGCTGTCATAACGCACGTGCCATCAGAACAAGCGCAGCCGCTGCTGTCGTGACTCATGCCCAGATTGTGCCCCATCTCATGGGCCAGAGTAGCCCCCACTGCTATAGCGTTAGAGTTGTGATCCTTTGAAGAGGAACAAACAGTTAGTACTTCAACTATAGATCCAGGCTTAACTTTGATGAAAACAGATTTTTCATTCAAATGTAATCTATATCATGATGAAGTAAAGAATAAGGCATTGCAACAATAAGCAGAATACTACAGTCGAAACCATGATAATTTATCAGTATGCTGTGGTAGAAATTATTTCCTCTTCCTCCTTTTAATGTGAAGTAATTATCTTCATGTAAAAACATGCAAATGTATTTGATCACAATCTTACTTCATGAATTAATAAAACGCCTACAAACTATCTCCATACTGCAGTTCTGCATATATCCATTTCCTTTATTGTGATCCTATCAGATTATTAATTTATTTTCATTCATGCAAGTTTCATGACATATTTTTGGCAAATATGTTTGCGACTTGTTATGAGCGAATATTAGTACCTGCACAATCCCTGTTGAAAGACCTCCACACAGAGTTGCAATGTAAGCTAGACCCACAGTTGCTCCATCAAGGTCGATTGCACTGAGAGAAGGACAACAAATTGCATTTAGTTAGTGATTAAAGTCTGTCTTTTTCCGGTTTCAGTTCCTAAACCATTTCAATGTAGAACACACAGCGCAGCTTGGAGCAGACAAAGTATTGGAGAAGTTCTGAGCTGATCTGATTAACTATATTGTATTTATTTTCTCCATGTAAACTGACCTAAGGAGGTGGGAGTTGTCATGCTGCTGTCTTTTGATGAGATCGTTGTTCCTCCACTGGGTAAAGCTGTTCAAGGTAGCTCCAGCAACAGGAGAAACTGTTATCTTATCGCTATCTGTCCAGACTTCAAATCCAGTCAGAGCAACAAATGTGTTGATTTCTTTATATGCCTGCACACCAAGAAAGGAGTGAAAGAAGATCATTGTATGCTGTGTACAATAGGGTCCAAAAGTATGAAACCAATAGCGATTTTTTTTTTTCTTGCTGGTTAAATACCTTTTTAAATGACAAATCGTATTATTAGCATAGTACAATAAGCTATTCAAGGTTGTTACAATTAGTATTTAGTATGCAAAATACTGACACTGACTAGTGAGCTTATGGGAAACTTTGAGCCGAGTTATCCTGCATGATTCACATCTTGTGTGCTTCAGTGGAAGCAATAGACCTTGTCAAAAATGTGATAAATCTAGAACCTAGTAATGCAGAATCTTAAATATTTCTTACTCATTTATGCCATTTTATCCTTTATTAAATCACTTTTGAAACAAGTTTTTAAATGGAGTTTAAATCTCAGGTTTTTTTTTTGGACTCCACTGTATAGGTCTATATATGATGAGTTGTAGCGGCACTATTAATGGGTTTAACTAAAGAACTAAGTCAGTACTGTTATCACAGGCCATAGCTGCAATATCCTGTATGATCCATAAACATTGGCATGTTGGAATGTTTTGATAACATATGCGTCATCATCAGTGACTCACATTATTGATGTAGTTGATGATCTCAAATATCCTCTTTCTCAGCTTCGGAAGATCGCTGTCCATTTTCTTGTACTGAAGGGGAACAAAAATTGAATGATGAATCCAAGCATTTCGACACTCGATCACACTTTTGTTAGGACATACTTTCTGAAATCTGTTAACATCAGTGTTTTTAAATGTATTGTGAAAAAGTTAGAAACAGACTGATTCTATAAAAACCACAATGCTGAACAAGCACGAAATACCACGTACGTTGCTTTAACCTAGTAAGGGATTTTTTTTTGTACTAGAACGTCAGATATCATCTGATAGTCATTGAGACACCAAAAATAAAACCTTTTTCTGTAAGTAATTTTTAGATTAGTTATGCTAAATTTTCATCAAGGTGCATTGATTCCCACTCTTACTTCTCTGTTGTCTGCCACTAGGAAGAGCTCGATGTATTTCTGTTGCTGGAACAAAGTGGGCCCCTGATCAAGAGGAAGCATTAGATGGAACATAGAGAACAGACAACAGAATAATTACTACAGTGACAAAAATATGAACTACCCTACTTTAGTGCATGTACTGTGCAATATTAGCTAAATCTGGGACAATTTTACACTTCAGACTTCTGCAATTTATTGCGTTCGTCACCTTAACATTGCAGAACAACAAATAAGACTATCACATGACCCGTCTGAATGTGGTTAATCCTTGTGAAACTTTAACTTTGCTGCTTTTTGCAATGCTAAAGTAAATTTATAGATAATCTTACTGAGGAACGAGAACGACTTTTGAGAATGCGAGGAGGAGCGCCTCCCTCACTCTCGTCCCAAGTAGTGTTGGTGACTCCACACACTCTAGGTGTCTCTTCATTTACATCTTCGTACTTAAAGACAGCATGGTCACCATCACCATCCTCGGACAACGGCTCGATCAGAAACCTCTGCTCCTCTGTTTGGAAATAGCCTCTGTGAAAACAATTCACATAATGGGCACAATGTTTTTGTATGTCTTTTGTAGGGGCTTTTTGCCTGGTGAAATCAAAACAATTGCCACAAGAGGTGACTTAATCAGGGGTGCTTGGGAAACCATGTGTAATTTGCGTGTCTCATTTATCCAAGTAGAAAATGCAAGTTGCGCTGTAACATCCGTTCTTTGCGGAAAAGTGAAGAACATGCTTGAGGCAACAAACTGACTGAATACAGTAATAGCAGTAGCAGTAGAGATTGTAGAAAGAAGCTTTTTAAAGATGCATGTGTGTACTTCTGTTAAAGCAAGTTAACATGTGATTGTAAAAGATCAAAAGAAACGTCTTTTAAAATTGTGTTTCCCTACCGTAATCCATCGCAGGTGCTCATGCTAACCGATGATTTACTGTCATTGACTATGTTCCCATGATAATAGCATAAGTCCTGTGGAAGAACAAGAGTATTAAATAACTAAAATGTATTCTATCATTCTATGGATTATATGTTATACATGTCATATTTTAGTAATACTGGTTGTAGTATACCAGATCCTCAGGTGTGATTGTGACAAGCATCCCATCTTCAGTGTAATAAGTTTCGCTGTAGTCTTTCGTCAATAGGCCACTGTTGACCAACACACATTTCTCAGATCAGTAATACATTTCTTATTAATGGACAAATTGCAGTATTTAATGCGAGAACTGCAGTTTTAAAATGACATTCAAATGTTCGATTTTGACAATGAGGAACTTTTCTAAATGACGACAAGCGGATGTATAAAAAGGATGACAAAGTAACTGAGGAGACGGGTTTACTCATTTTTCTGGAGGTGCATTTCAATGTCTCTACCACCCAGTGTCATAGCGTATTTCACTGTGTCAGGTCTTGACTGCAGGGAATGAAAACAATCTGATTTAGTTTGATTAAAATATGTAAACATGACATTTTGAAGTGGGTAGATGAGAACTCACATTTAAGTCTCTTTTTTGTAGAGCATGTAATTTTATTGGTCGAACAATCTCATACACCTTTTTTCCATCTAGTTCAGGAATGTGACCGACTGTAGCAGATTGACAAACAGAGGGAATTATAGATGCTGAATCACAGATTAGTCATAAAATACACACATACAGAGTAATGTTGTTTTTTATATATAGCCTGTAGATGTAGACTTTTAGAAGTCAGAACTATTCCAGCTGATCCTTTAGTGAAAGCACAAGTGTAAACTTGAACCTACTAGTGCTGGTTTAGGTGATAACTGCCAACAGATTTACAGGGATCTGTTATTTTAATGCTATGAGCAAAATTGATAGCCAATAATCTCTGTCCTATCGTGATCTTCTTTTTTTTCTTTAAAGCATGTTTGATTTACTGTAATAAAATCTGCCTTAATAAAAATGTGTTGTTAATGTTCATTAGGGTGAAACAATGGTAGCCCGTGTTCCTCTTTCAACAGTGGCAAATGTTTCATCAATTTATCAAATTGAATTCTCTGCAAAGAACAATAAGCATGGTATTTTAAGGTGTAGCTTCAACATCAGCAATAACACAATCTGTCTCAAATCTGATACAAAGCAAATGCATTAATCAAAGGGAGCGCTGTTGTTATTGAGCCTGAGGCATTTAACTGTGCTCTCAGAAAATAGGTAAAAACGTATGAAAGCTGTCATTGGGGCATTTAAATGTATATATTAGTTAAAGGTTAGTAACATACTTAAATGCACTCATTAGGGGTAAATAAGGGACAAAGCTGTAATTTTTTTTAAAGATAACGCCCCAGTGACAGCGTGTACTTAATATTATCCAATAGTCTAATACGCACCAAAACGTGTCAGGGAGATTAAATAAAACAAAAATAATTTATAACAGTTTATATTATCGTTAAGCACTGAATTAATATTAATACATAATATGCTAATGAATTAATCTTTTTAGTATTAGTACTATTTATTATACTGTTTTGATATCGGTTCAGTTGTATTTTATATTTACTTGTACGTAGACATACAATCTAATGTGTTTTCAACCAGTGCCCTGGGAACATTATCTAAAATAATGTAATTATCTATTATCTATTAAATAATGTAAAAGAATACTGTTTTAAAATAATATTCACAATACATTTGTTATACACACACATACATATATAAAATGCAGAGAAAATGCTGCATTGTATATCATTTGCATGATTTAGTAAAGGATAAAGATCAAGGATCTGTACAAATAAAAATATTGCACACTTTTACAATGTTAGTTCTATAATTCTAAAATCGAATTCATGAACTGACTTAGTCAGCGCAGTGCAGTATTACAGCTGAAGAGTCCACAGCAGTGCAGAGATAAGTTAATCAGTCATTGTGGAGTGGAGGCACTGGTGTATCCAGTATCTTACCTGAGGGATTGAGTGAAACACACAGAGTAAAGATCCACAACATCAGATGTCTTCTGCCCATTGTCAGTGTACAGAACAACTGAAACAGGATCGTTTGGTTAAGCAAAGATTTATAGTTCAGTTCAAGTGTGGTTTAGGCTGTACACATACACTTTCAGGAAATGACACAAGGTATAAAAGACTAGTGACATGCTTGGACACGCCCCTGAGAGTGTTAAAAGAATGCAGGAAATATACAGACAGAACTTGACGTAGTGATACGCGCTCTTAGTGTTGACAAACTATATAGAAGCATCATGTATGAGTGTTCAATGGCCTTATTTAACCGCTCCAAAAAAGTGGCCTATATAAATTGATCACTCTGGGGACATATCTTTACGTGTGTGTTCTAGAAAATCCTGTTTTTTAACATTAGCTAGTCAAAAATAAATAAAAAACCCTCAAATGAGTCATCCAGCCAAACAACGATGTAAGGTGGTCAAGCAGGTCTGTCATTTTACACTACTGTACACATGATTCAAGCGCAATCTGATTCTACCTTTTTCCAGATTGTTGTTACAGTGATATTTAAATGTAATATGCAAATAGTTTGGTGCACATTAGAAGATAATTGAAATTCAACTTTATCTAATGTACGGTGACAGACATGAAGGCCACTATCTCTTTTCGTAACACTACAATTAAAACTAAAAGAGCTTCAGTCTACAAACTAGGCTTAGCTCAGAAGTACTACTTACTGAAACTGCAAGTGTTACAAAAATGTTTGCCATCCTAATAAAAGCCAGAGTATCTACCCACTTTCTTTCATGTACATAAAACTAGCTATTTTTAAAAAATTGTTATCCTTTATTTTTTACATAATTTATTCAAGTACACCTGAAACTGACAAAGAAGGATTTTGATAGATATACTGTACATTGCCGTGATTAATTCTCAAAATGTTACCGGATGAATATAGAAAGCAAATTGCCTGCATTTGTAGATAAAAGTGTAGAGACAAAAATGTAAAGCCTCATAAGATGAGAAAAATACGTTGCCTTACCTTCACTTTGTTGCTCCTCATGCTGATTTGCTTTCAGTTTTATTCAAGACTTGCAGATTCATACTTGCTAATACTGGGTCTGTCTATAGACATAAATCTGATCGTCTTGTGAATTTCAAAACTGCATCTTTCCTTCCCTATTTCTTCAGCCTTTGAGTTTTCATAAAAATGCCAGTGCATGAAATATGTAATGTGAGCCAAAAATAGGAAACTCTTGCCCTGTCATCTGTGATTTCCTCTTCCACTGAAATGCATTCTTGCTCTTCTTCTAATACACAAGGTCAAGTCAAGGACAATAATGCAGTTATTGTGCCTTCTGACGCCTCCAACAAAGCCATTGTTCGCTTGTTGGAGTGGAGAAAGCAGGCAGTGTCCATTAGGGCCGCATGTGTTGCAAACCGGCCCTTTTTTCTCTTCTCGTGTCTCCTCCTGCTCTCTGTCCTTCTGTGACCCATTGCTTAATTGTCTGTTCTGTCATGGATCTGCACTTGTGTGTGTGAGAACTCATAGATTGAGATTTGGTAGATGAAGCTGATCATCATCAAAAACTAATATGTGGTCAAACCTTATTGCTTCTGGTAAAAAAGAAGACATGGTCCCCAGTGAACCTGCAAGGCTTATGTAATGAAACTCTATTGACAATGTCAACATTCAGATCATGAGCATAAAAGCGTTACATGACAAACGTGTATAAGCACTACTGTTGAAAAGTTTGAGCTAGTAAGAGTTTTGATGTTTTCAATGTATGTTACGATCACTAAGGCTGCATTTATGTGAAAAGGAAATTTAAAATAATAAGAAACGGTATCATTGTGAAATATTACTGCAATTTAAAATAACTTTATAACTGAATATATTTTAAATGTATTTTTTAAACCCTGTGTTGGTAAAGCTGAATTTTCAGCTGCCATTACTCCAGTCTTCAGAGTCACATGATCCTTCAGAAATAATTCTAATATGCTGATTTGGTGCGCAAGGAGCACTTATTATTATTTTCAGTATTTAACACCTCGGTATGTTGTGTAATATCTGAGAAAAATGCTATATTAGAAAATTCAGTAGAACAGCATTTATCATTTATTAGAAATAGAAATGTTTCATAACAAGTGCATTTCTTTAATGTTACTTTTGATCAGTTCATTGCATCCTTAAAAGGAGAGAGAGGGAGGGGGTAGATGGGTAGGTAGATTAAATATTTGATGGGTAATCTGATATTATATTTTTATTATCATACTTTCTGTAAAGAATAGAACCACTTTTGGTACTTCTAAGAACTACCATTTGTAGTTCATACTTCTAAGAACTACCATTTGTAGTTCATACTTCTAAGAAATACCATTTGAGACAGAGTTTTGAATTATGCAGCAAAAAATATTTCTGTGTTAAAGCACATCCAACGAATTGTTAGTTTCAAGAGGCGTGCATGGACCCGCAGAGACCGATAAGGACCATGTGTCCACATTCTTCCTCTGAGTAACAGTTACAACATGTATTTGAGCTGCTAAATGCATTCACAGATTCACATGCTGTTTCATGTCACGGACAATCTGTACCTCTGTTTTAAGATTTTATTGTTTAGTGGAAGCATAAACAAAGAATAACTTATAAAGTAAGTTATTAATTATATAAAGTATGACTCAATTCTGCTGTTATTTGTATGACAAGAGAATATTTACAGAATATCAGTGTATAAGCTTAACTGATAGACTTTACTCTTTAAGGCTGCTACATCCCTATTCAGCTTGATAGGTTTTGGGATGAAGATTTCCGATTTTGTGTGAATATATTTAGAGAGAGAGATCCTGTGTAATTATATTTTTTGTCCACTTGGTGGCAATGTCCCCAAACTTCTCAATGCCAAGTTACAACTCGAATTCCAGAAATGTTGGGACGTTTTTTTAAATTTGAATAAAATGAAAACTAAAAGATTTTCAGATCACATGAGCCAATATTTTATTCACAATAGAACATAGATAACATAACAAATGTTTAAGCTGAGAAATGTTATGCACAATATGAGCTCATTTCAAATTTGATGCCTGCTACAGGTCTCAAAGTAGTTGGGACAGGGGCATGTTTACCATGGTGTAGCATCTCGTCTTCTTTTCAAAACAGTTTAAAGACATCTGAGCATCGAGGTTATGAGTTTCTGGAGTTTTGGTATTGGAATTTGGTCCCGTTTTTGCTTGATATAGGTTTCCAGCTGCTGAAGAGTTTGTGGTTGTCTTTGACTTATTTTTTTGTTTAATGATGCTCCAAATGTTCTCTATAGGTGAAAGATCTGGACTGCAGGTAGGCCAATTCAGCACCTGGACTCTTTTACTATGAAGCCATGCTGTAATTGCTGCAGTGTATGATTTTGCATTGTCCTGCTGAAATACACAAGGCCTTCCCTGAAATAGACGTTGACTGGAGGGGAGTTTATGTAACTCTAAAACCTTTATTTGCCTTTCAGCATGCATAGTGCCTTCCAAGACATGCAAGCTGCCCATACCGCATGCACTTATATGGTCCCCCATACCATCAGAGATTCTTTTGAACTGAATGCTGATAACACTCTGGAAGGTCTCCCTCCTCTTTAGCCCAGAGGACACGGCGTTTGTGATTTCCAACAAGAGTGTAAAATTTGGATTCTTCGGACCATAGAACACTTTTCCACTATGGAACAGTCCACTCCATTTTAAATGAGCCTTGGCCTTACGGTTGGGTACCGTTCATATTTGAACCGGTAAGGTACCGGTATCGGTAACTTTTCTCTGTACTTTACTCTGTGTAACAACAACGACATTTATTTTAGTGAAAAAATAAGTCCCAAACTCTCAATTTCAACATTTTGAACAAAAGGGCCCTACATTTTTTTTTCTTCACTGAAAAAAAAAGTATTCTTTGAATCTGCTTAATTTTTTTAAGGTAAATGGTTGCAAACAATTTATTTTAACTACAATAATTTTACAAAAATATGTTAAGTCAGTCAACTAAATGTATTTATTTAAATGTAGCTAAAATAAATTGATTGTAACTACTTACCTTAAAAAATTTAGTAGATTGAATTAATAATTTTTTCAGTTTTGTGTTTATTTTTTTTTCTGATAATCAAATGAAGGCATGAAACATTTATTTATTTTGTAATCAAATGAAACCCTTTTACTTTTTGGCAGACACACAGTGGTTCACTGTTAAAATGAATACATGGTAGAAAAATTGTGTGAATATTCCTTTAAAAATTATAATTAAATATAATTATAATTAATTCTAATTTTTAATTATAATTAAAAAAAATCTACAATTAAGTGGTTAATGTGGTTGTAATAATTTTATCATTTCGTTGTTTTATTTAAATTTGAAAGTAAATGGAATATACAAAAGTAATACAAGAGTAATATATTTCTGTTGCATGTTAAACAGCACTTTTATCTTGACAGGTCGCCTTGAAGTTTCTGTGTGTATACGCATACAGTATGATATGATGCTAGTTTTCTCAAATGAAACGGTAAAATTCTCATGAAGTGAGTTCATATGTTCATGTCGTCATGTAACGTTAGTGAGATGCAGAGGCTGAAAATCACAGCGAGTTCACGTGTGCTTCAGTATTTGTGTGGTAAACAAAACCACGTCTCTGCCATTCATACATACAGAGGCAAACGGAACATGCAGGATTCATATTTAAACCGTCTTTTTACATTTTAATATTAACATACACTAGTTCGTATCACGATTCGAATTAAGTGACAGACCTTCTTTTATTCAACCACAAATTGACTAATTCTGTGGCATTCCGCACTATAGAGTAAATTAAGTTTTTATGAATGGACTCCTCCATCCTGTCCACGTTTTCGGGGAAACCATTTGACCCAATGCAAGCACACTTCAGAACATTTCGGCTTGCCCTGTATGTTGTGTTTTAAAGAGTCGCAGAGGTGACATCATGTCACAGGGTCAGTCGGTCTCTCTTTCTCTCGTATGCGCGCCCAAATGCGCTCTCTCTTTCTCTCTCGTATGCGCGCCCAAATGCGCACGCTCTCTCTCTCTCTCTCGTATGCGTGCCCACATGCGTTCTCAGGTACCGAAATTTGGTACCAAATGATTTAATTTGAATCGGTACTCTATAATACCGTCGCAATTCAGTCTGTGCCCTTAAAAGTACAGAGTTTGGTACCCACTTGGCCCACAGGACACAACAGCGCTTCTGGACCATGTTCACATATGGCTTCCTTTTTGCATGATAGAGCTTTAGTTGACCTCTCCAACGACAGTGGTTTCTGGAAGTATTCCTGGGCCCATTTAGTAATGTCAATGACAAAATCATGCCGATGAGTTATGCAGTGTTGTCTGAGGCCCCGAAGACCATTGGCATCCAACAAAGGTCTTCGGCCTTGTCCCTTACGCACAGAGATTTCTCCAGTTTCTCTGAATATTTTGATGGTGTTATGCACTGTAGATGAGGAGATTTGCAAAGCCTTTGCAATTTGACATTGAGGATTGCCCATCTTTCCTTCTGAGAGACTCTGCCTCTCTGTTACAGACCTGATGTCAATTAATGTAATTAGTTGCTAGATGTTCTCCCAGCTGAATATTTTCAAAATGTCTTGATTTTTCAGCCCTTTGCTGCAACGGTCTCAACTTTTTTAGACCTGTAGTAGGTATCAAATTTGAAACAAGCTCATTTAGTGAATAAAAGTGTACAATTTCTCAGTTTAAACATTTGTTATGCTCTCTATGTTCTATTGTGAATAAAATATTGTCTCATGTGATTTGAAAGTCTTAGTTTTTATTTTATTCTAATTTACCAAATGTCCCAACATTTCCGGAATTCGGGTTGTACAGTACATGCATAATAATCTTTGAGATTTATTTTAAATGAAATTTCTCCTCACAAAGATGTTACCTCCCTTTCAATGATTATGCATTTTTTCATGTGTTTACACAACACATTTTAAGGGTGCCTGGGAATAATGTGCTCTGTTGCTAAATCCTAAAAACAGAAACTGTAGATGTTTTTTCAATGTATAAAATAATGATCTTACACCATAGGAAACCTATGAAATTCACTTCACAATTCTCCAGTGGAAACATTTGTGTTTAATTTCTTGGTCTTTTTGTTCTCCTTCATCACCCTCCATATTCACTGATGAAATAACTTCTATAAAGAGACTGGCAGACTTGTTATGTGATTTGTTTAGTCTTCTGCCTTTGAAGTTTTATAGAGATTAAGAGACAGAGATCCCATCTCGCAGTTTTCAGCTTTTGGATTGTGTAATTGCTTTTAAACTTATTAATATGATGTCTGCGGCTTGTTTTATTCATAATGTAATCCAAATGTCTCATTCACTGTTTTCATTGTATATGTGGGGAAAGTGTTTTCATTGTATATGTGGGGAAAGTGTTTTCATTGTAATCTGCGTAATATTATGTGGCTTATATTTCTCTCTTTGGAACGATGGTCATATTTTGATATATAATGCAGTCTATGTTCTCCTGTCTGTGAGGAAGATGAGTTGGCATTCAAATGTGACACACTGTACACAGGCAAGATTGTTTGCATATATGAAACAGAACAACAGCAAAGCAAAATAGTGCCCTTTGTATTAGGGATAAAATATCTGATCATGCCAGAAATGGCATGACTGACACATGTGACACTTTTATACCTGTAGTTTGAGTGTAGTTGTCCTTTGTTGGTTTTGGTTTAATTAAGTTTGCAGCCTCTAATTGCATTACTTTGTTGTGTGTATTTCTTACATTGTACTGCTGATATTACCTCAGTGACCTTCTTCCCTATTGTCTGTGCTTCTGGTGAATATCCAAGGCTTTTCTGGTGTTAAATCATCCACAAGACTGATTCCTTTCTTGGTGACTGTTTTAAAGCTGCTGATATGCTCACCAGGCCTTGTTTTCCTCTCACTGCACAGATCCCGCTCCAGGCACCCATATTATACCCAATTAAACCATGATTTCTGAAGCTAATTTGTGCAGGGCACTGAGCAGAAAAGAACTGTTTAGTGGCCTTAAAGGTTTCAGATTTCTGTGCATATCCTGTAAATCTGCATGTGAAATATGAACATGAACAATTACCCTTAAGAAATTAGCCTTTTGCAGTTCTTTTTACAAATTATTTGACAATGGAATGAATACATTTCCAGGTGGTTGCATCAGTTATAATACAGTAGTTATTTATTTCTTTATTTGAAAGTGTGTAGAGTAAAATAGATAGATGAATCTGTTTGTAGGAGTTTCAAATTAATAAATACATAAACTAATACAAAATTGTTTTTAATATTATTAAATTATTTAATTAATATTTTATTTTTTTATTTAATATTCAAAAAAGATTAATAACAGGTTGTGGAATGCGCCACTTTATGACGTAATAGTGTAGCTAAACCCCACCTCCGCAGAAGATCAACGCCTGCTTCTACATCACTGTCTGTTTAGCCCCGCCCACCGATTCACACATGTAGTGTAAATAATGAGAGACAAATGTAGGTCTATGCAGAAACCAACTGATAAACTTCATTTTATATACTTTATTTTTAAGTTCCAGACAGCATTAGTAAGAACTTGAACCTTTGTTCACTTCATTTTACCATGGATTCATTTACAAACAAGGCATAATTCCATACAGGATTTTCAGAAAGATTGAAACTAAAAGACAATGCTGTTCTGACAGTAATGCTGTGCTACACAAGTGAGTAATTGTTTTTATTACTATTGCTTTGTCTGTTATTACAGATGTATGCAGGTTTTAACCTAAGTCTTAGCAGCGGCCATCTATGAAGGATATAGGCTGTCAATCATACACAGCAATCAAACACATACCAATCATAACAGTGGGCGTTTACTTCAGAGTCTACAATCTGCTTTCTGATGAAGGGAGTCAAAACAGCACAGAAAATAGCCTATTACTTCTAAATTATAGTTTTTTTCCATGTAAAAATCTTGATAACATTATAAGTGGACCTCAGGGAATACTACAAAGTAAAAAAAAAAGAAAAAATAAATGCAATTCATGGTACCTGGTTACACTTGTATAAAATCAAGGTGAAAGGATCTAATATAATTTCTTTCTATAGAGACTAATATTTTACTGGTTACTTATACTATACTACTATTTAACTGATTTTGAGCTGGTACAGGTCTGTAATGAGCCTTAAAACAAAGAGCTTTGTGAGATGCACAACCATTTGACAGGCCCTATTGTCTGTTTGTCCCAACTAGTGTCTTGGCATGGGCCTGTTATTATTAAGTAACATAGGAAACGGCTGAGGGGGTGTGGGTTGTTGGTCAAAGCCCTTTGGCAGGCAGGGAATTGCAGCCTTCCTCGACCTTGTTCCCCGGCCAGGATGAACAATAACATGCCGGCATGCGGGCTCCAGACTCTCCTTTCTCTTTCTTTTTTGGCTGTCCTCCAAAGAGATCTCGCCCGTCATGGTCAGGTCACAGGAGACAGACAGACAGAGAGCGACAGACTGACAGGCTTTGGGAAATCAGCCTTGAGCCCCTGAAGAATGCTAGTCTATTATAGTTTTTCTTTTGCAGTTTTTTTTAAATGCTTTACCTTACAGTTGTATTTTAGTTAAAACTCTTTAAATTAGGCAATTATTTTATTTCTTATACTAGCTTTTATCCATTTTAGTTTCAGTTTTAGTAATTATAGTTAAGGAATCTGCTGAGGAATCAACAGAACAACAGTTTCCATCTAAAATAAGTAAGCTCCTACACTTGTGTAAACACAGATATCACAATCTTGGGAAGCACTGTATTAGATCAATGCGTCTGCCACTTGTTGGTTCTCCCAAGCAGACACAAACAGGTCCGGTAAACGTTACCACAAGGTTTGAAAATAATTATTTGACCATGCAAATTATTTCCTGTTTGGGCAACAGTATGTGGACACAAACTACTAGGCCCTCAGCGATAGGCTAGTGCTAATCTCACTTTAGCTAACGTGGCTACAGGAGTCACGGTTTACTCATCGCTAATGAGGATCATTTGGAGAATGTTTCTCTATGTGGCAATGCTATGTCGCAGTTTGCTTTCAAAGCACGCTTTGCTTATGTTTCTGACTGTGACAAACTGTTTCCCGTTTGTAATACGAGAGCACAGAGTTTGAGTGGTTTTTAAGAGTGCGCCAAACTATCTTCAAAATCAACACATGCTTTAGCTCAGTTGTATTTAGGCAATGCTTCCGCTGTCCCACTTTTAATCTGTCATGGGGACAGTGGCTCACGGAGACCAGATACTATGGCAACACTCTTAGGTAACCATATACACTGTAAACACTCTTGGTCGTGTATACAACACAATGAGTCTACAAAGCAGTGATAAGAAACGGTAGCTGTTGTGATGCACCACAGAAGGTTTTTTTTTCTTTTTTTAATATTAATGAAATAACTCTATGCCTATCCCATTTTTTTTATCAATTCAATGCAGCCTTGTTAAACGTAGGAGACTTCTTTCAAAAACATTAAAAACTTCTAACCAACTGCAACTGATAGTTAATGAGATATGGATGTCATAATATTTGATTTGTAATATTGTTTTTAAACTTTATCCTAGGAATGCACAATATATCGATTATATGCCTAATATCTTATTTTTTTTTTTTACGTATCTACTTATTTTAAGATTGAAATAATATAGCATTAATTGTTGTTCTTTCATTTGTTTTCCTAACTGCATGTTATTGCTTTATAGGTCTTTGGCCATAACATGGAAATAATCACCAGCTTTTGGTATCCCTAGTTTATTCTTTTTAATGGCTGTCATACACACACACATTGTAACACACTGACTGTTGAAATAATTTTCTGTGGTAATTGACAATGATGTCACAGATGCTGTAAATGGAGAATAACCCAGAATATTCCTTTGAATTTTATTGTCATTTGTGAATATGATGAAAAATTTGCTCCAGGACAGGGTGATGTAATAATCATATACGGTACTTTGTCAACATTGTTGTCCTAAAGCACATATCCACCTATAACCACTTCACGATCCAGAGTAATCAGAAAGGCGATCGGAACGGTCAGTACAGAGCAAGCGGCTCGTGGTGTGAGATATTCAAGCAAGTGAGGGGCTTAGTGGAACAGGACACTGAAACCACCCAGGGAGAAATAGAGAGTTGTCTGTGCCTGACACTGTGACCTAAAGCTACGGGTCACGGTGCTAACTCAGATCGGCCAGTGAGGACACATGGGGTCCGGCTGTCATCTAACATCGAGATATCACGCTCAATAAAAAGAGTGGTTGAAAGAATGAGAGAGATAGAGAAACAGAAACCGAGGGCAAGTTCGCTGTCAGATAGGGAATGGGTGGTGCTTGATCCGGTTCTGGCTAGTTTAGTGCGTAATGCTGCCAGGGTGCCTGCGTTGGAGTAGTGCTGATGACTCATGTAGTCCTCATGCTCGGGCTTGTCTCTGGATGCTGAGCACGCATGTGGAAATGTGGGGAAACACAAGCTGTCGGTTTTGGTAGTGTGCCAGTGGCCACTCTAGTGTGCTCTGTGCCCTTGTTGACCAATTGTACACCCTTTCTAGATATGTCTAGGTTATGCAAACTCTAAAAAAACGCAGATTAATCAGTTGTTTTTATTATAATTGCTTTTTTTGTATAAAAATCATTATGGATTATTCCAGAAACATTTGAAGCTTTTTCCAACATAATATGGCTGTCACTCTGATATTAACTGGGTTCTTTCATAAATCCCCATGAAATCAAAATTGACCATGTTTGCATTCATACTGTGTCTCTGGTTTAATTGTCATTCATTTTAATTCACTAGTGTCACAAGTTTTTTTTGTAATGTGTAGTCAAAATAAAATAACTTGCTCTTCCTCTGAAACAGAGGTATTGTTTTAACAAATGGATTTAAGGATTAAATGCATTACTAAGAGATTTCAATTAAAATATTAAATAAAATGTTGAAATCATGACACAAAAAGTCAAAATGAGTCCTAATTATAATGTAAAAGGTCAAAACGATGAGATAAAATGTTGAAATTATGACAGAGATAGGCGGAAATTAAGTCGTAATTTTTTGTAAATTTTTTTGTGACTAATTTTTTTTTATTATATTATTTTTGTCATAATTAATGTATCTCATAATTTTGACTTTTAAAGTAACAACTATTATTTACAAAAGCAAGATATTTTTCTCGTGGTGAAAATAGGTTTCCATACATTCATTTTTTTTGTCTGAAGTGAATTTTTTTCTGTAATAATAATAATAGGAAAAATGATTATTCTTATTCAAATTAAAATCCATGTACATCAAGTTAAATGTAACTCTGGACTAGTGTTGTCACGATACTGGAATTTCTAACTTCGATACGATACCTTGAAAAATATCGATATTCGATACCATTTTCGATACCAGGGAGAGAAAAAAACTGCCACAACATTAAGGGGGTCAATTATTATTATTTTTTTAGATAAATATAACATGACAATGAGGTATATTTTACATGAACAAAAATGTCTTGAGGTAGTGCACTTGTTCAAGGTGTAGTGTCTAGTGTAGGTTGTGAGTGTGTTGTTTTTGTTGCAGGTCGAGTCTCATATTCTTTCTGGTGCTACAAGAAAATGCCAAACTTTAATAAAACATTTATTTTATTTTATTTTTGGCCACACTTTTAAAATGAACTGAACTAACTAATCGTAGAACTTAAGTTAATGGTAATAGATATTTGTTAACGTTAGTTAACATGAATAAACAATGAAAAATACTTCCAAAACATTTATTAATCTTAGTTAAAAGTATATTTAAACTAACATTTACTAATTAAAATCCAAAGTTCTATCTGTTAATATTTTTTTTCATTGGACCAGAGCGAACATGATCCGTTGTATTTTTATTACCTACTGTTATCAAAGATTAAAATATACTGTAGCAAATGCATTGCTCATCGTTCATAAATGCTGGTTAATACATAATATTATTTTATGAACAGATTTTAATGCCGGATTCACATATCATCAAGCGCGCGTGCATCACACGCGAAAACAATGCTCACTGGATCGACATGAAGACAAATTGCAGAATTTAAGTAATACTTTTTTTAATGAAGTTAAATGAGCACAAGTTAATTTACATTTGACAACAGTTAAAGTATTTAAAGATTCACAGTTAAAGATTCCTCAGTCAGATTATATTAACTTTAATAATTACGGTGAAAAAACGAGACAACACTCATATCAGGTTTGATCGTGCGCACGCGCCCGGACCGAAGTTAACTTCAGGTCTGTGTTTGTATATCGGGCTGTTAGTGGCGCCGGCTACAAACACAGTTAAAGTGATTAGTAATGAAGTTGGGCTCAGGTTGTTGTGCTGTGGGATGTGTTTCACATACATACATTTATTTGAGGCGACCCACCACAATATCAAAACTTTTCAAAAAGGCTTTGTTGAATAACATGAGCACGTAATGCACGTTTAAAAATTAAAACGAGGCGCAGGTGTTTTTATATCACTGTATTTTTGAAGGAACACTGTCTTTAGGAAATGTTTGATGTCATTTTCATTTCATCTTGCATGTTATATGTCTGATAAAGCAGCGTTTGTACGCTCAGTTTACAGCCGTTACAGGGCGCAAACCTCTAACGTTAACGTTATTTCTCCCGCTTTTAAGCGTCTCCTGCTGACAGAGTTGATTTGCATTTTTAAGAAGTCCGTCCAAGTAGTAATCGCTGCATCTCAGTCCGTCTGATTTAAGAAGCAAACATATTTTGCTTGTTAGAAACAAGCCGCACTCACCATCTTTATATTCACTTCACTTTTGCTATTTAACCAGAGCGAATGAGACGAGACACGTGACAGGCACTGCGGTCACGTGTGGTGTTTGTCAACGCGCCTTTGGAGAGAAGTGAAAGTGACAGCTCGGCTAGGATCGGAGTATCGATACTTCGGGAAATTAGTATTGGTACCGTTCAGATATTTCAGTATCGATATTTATCGAAATATCGATATTTTTGACAACACTACTCTGGACAACAAAACCAATCTTAAGTTGCTGGGGTGTATTTGTAGAAATTGCCAACAATACATTGTATGGGTCAGAATGATTGATTTTTCTTTTATGCCAAAACTATTAAGGTATTAAGAAAAAATCATGTTCCATAAAGATATTTTGTAAAGTTACTACCATAAATGTTATAACTTAATTTTTGATTAGTAAATGCTTTGCTAAGGACTTCATTTAGACAACCTTTAAAGGCTATTTTCTCAATATTGAGATTTTTTAATTTTTTATTTGTTGCAACCTCAGATTACAGATTTTCAAATAGTTGTATCTCGGCCAAAAAAACCATACATCATTGGAAAGCTTATTTATTCATCTTTCAGATTATATATACATTTCAATAGAAATTGTGCTCCAGGGTCACAAATAGTTTATATTTGTCAAATCATACAGGCTTTTGTTAATACGCGTCCTTTAATGAGGTGTAGGAATTTTGAATGGGCTCAAACAAGCGTGTTAACCAGATTATTAAGATATTGTTCATGTTTGAGTAATACTACCTCCAGTGGCTTTTCTCTCCTAATATGGCCAGGATACTTCCGTTTCCGTAGCAATTTTGGCCTCAATCTCAGCCAGGCAAAGACAACAGAGGAATGGAAATGGTATTTGGGCCAAGATTTAGCAGTACTGGCGGGCTACCAGCCACAGTGCCTTTGGTGTTAGATGTCTGTTTAATTGCTTTTTCTGAAGAAGCTGCCCTCCCGGGGTGATCAAACTCTGATTTTACTGTTTATGAAGGGTCAGGTCAAGACATGACTAAAAGTAAATGACTGTTTAAAAAACTGTTCGACTCTTTGTCTTTATTTGTGAATACATGAAGCTCAGTGCCAAAAACTGTGATTGCAAAACACAGCACTTGAGTCCCGGAATCAGGCTGTCATAAAAGATGATTACCGTTAACCTCACATCTTCCTGGAAACAGCCTCCAGCAGACATGATTAAAAGGTGCTATTTGTGAGTCTGTGGACTAAGAAATGTTAGGATCTTAGATCAAGCTGCAGATTTGTGGGTTTGGATGACCTGTGGAGGCCTGTGGTTTGTATTTTTTTTGTGTAGTATGACCTGTAATCTGTCTTATTTTGAATAATATCTCTTAAAGTTCAGATTTTATTTCACTGTCATATTGGATGCAAGTTTTTGAAAAAAAATTGACAGTATGGTCAAATAATGCTGAATCTCCTTACACACTTATGCTAATGATACTATAGAAACAAGTTGAGTAATTAAACTGGAATCTCCTGCCACAGACATTCCCCTGTGGGAAGATTTGACTACAATGCCATGATGTCATTATACAACTGTTATATAGCGACAGTGCTAATGCTTCTGAGAATTGTGCTAAATTATTCTTCGCAATGTGTGTGCTGCTGAGTATGCATGTTTGTTTTATATTATAGTTTATTCGGTTACACTTTACACAATATGGCAACACAACATTGCAAATAAATGATAAAACATGGATTTTTAACATAAACAGACTTATACAATTAAATATGCATGCATATTTAGGTTCAATATTCTTGCTAATTAAAAATCTCAGGCTTCAAATTACAAACTGCAAAGAATGGCTGACATTTCATATCGGAGTACTTGTAGTGAATTAAATTAACAGAAATAAGTCTTGAACATTGATTATGCACTAAAAAATAACAAGATTAGGCCACTTTGTTTGTCTTTCTTGTTTCATACAGGCAACAAATAAAATGATGACGACTGCATTGCAACATTTGATCAATAATTAATTGTCAGAGTATAAAAATGTAATTAAGTTTGGTAATGTGCTATGCAGGTCTGCTTTAGCGTATCAAGTCATCTGCTCCAGAGTCCAATGCTGTCATATCCGACAAGCTGAAGACTCTGGCCCTATGGTGCTTAGTTAAGCAAAGCATGCAGGAAGGGATGAAAACAAAGAACCACATTCTTTACTTCATACAGCACACTGAGGTAAATGCCATTTTTTGAAAACATTCACAGCTGCTTCCTTCGTTTTTGTACTATTCAGCAGCGGTTAAATACAGTGAACACCGTGTCACTGTTTGTTTTGTTGCATGACGTCATTCTCTACAAAAATGAAAGCAGCAAGCGACATTTATAAAATAGTAAATAATGAAGTCATGATTCCAGACACAATAAATCTGTGCAATTCAGCCACAACGAATGTTATTATCTGCTAACATGGCAATCCCGATCTCCAATTTGAACATTTATTGTGCTTGTCTGCGGATCGCATAACGTCATTGGAAACAGCACCGTAAATAAAATGCCTTCATGTGTAAAACTACTTCATTTTCATCTTCTTTATTGCTCACAGTGTTTGCTTCTCATCTGCTTTGAAGTTTTATGGGCTTCAATATGGACAGCCAATAACCGACTGGTAATGTAATCAGAATCTGATGGATGTTCTTCTCTATGAATTGAGTTTTAGAAGTTTGATCTCTGTGGTTCATATTTAATAAGTTAGTTTATTTATTTACATGTTCTATTTATTTATATATCAATTTATTTATTTAAATAGATTTTTACATTTATTAATTGAAACACTTTGCAAAAAATGTGTTTATTAAAACCACCCTATTTACTGTATTATGTGCACAAATTTGTGTCAAATTCCAAGGAGCACAGTAATGTCTGTGTTAGTGTTAGGGAAAACTGGGTTTACACTTTTAATCAGCAACTGGCTCCAGGCGTGTGCAGGGGAGGGAACTACTTCTCTTTCAGGCAGACCATCTGACGCGACCTTTGACCTGAGTTAAATTTAGTTTCCCTATTGTTAGGATTGATAAAGTACACTCAGCTTGTGTTAGAGAGGGCAGGACTAGAGTCTCAATCCAATGCTTCCTTTACCCTGTCAAAAGGTCATATTGTGCTCTCTGTGTGCAAGACCCGGATAACTCTCTGCTTATGTTTATGACATGTTCCTGGCGTCTCTTTCCACACATTTCCCATCCTCCTTGACTTCAGTCATAACTGTTATGCCAGCCTGAGAAAGATGGGTATCCTGTTTCGCAACACACTCACAATGGATGCCAAGTAACAGCATTCCACAAGATTATTGCAACAATGGCACATTTTTGGGTAGTCTCTGAAGGCCAAATAAAATGCCACTGCAGAACCTGGTGTTTTTTTGGGAGATTCCTTTGTCTGGCTTGCTTGTTTTCCACCATGACGGTTCAAAGGGAATTGCTCTAAAGCAAACCAGACAGAGAATAAACAGTGCACAAGGATGTTTGTTGAGTTTTGTTTATATGGAGTTTCTTAAGCATGCAAAAACGAGTTCCTTGCTGTGTTATCTAAAACTAACCAGCCATTTAGCAATTATCAGATAAAGTGGAAAAGTGGCTATTTATAATTTTCACTGGAACGCCTTCTCATTTTAAAGTTCCCAGTCAGTTTAAACTTATCTTGCAATCGAGTAAAGCAGTTTTGAAGAGCGCTACTCTAGTTGAAAAGACACAATGTTGGGTTCTTTTCTCCATTTACAGGCAGCTGTTTAACTGCAGCACAGACAACGTAATAATATAGACATTTGTTTCAAAGACTTGCATAAGTCTTTTAAAAATGCATATAATTAGGCCTATTACATCATCCATGGCATAGTTAGTAAATACTTGGTTAAACAGGTTAATACATTTTATAACACCCAATTAGAGCACCATTGGGATGACACCATGATTATTCAGAATTCTATGACAAGAGTCAAGTGATTTTTGTCACGAAACTACAGTACAGTAATTTGTATTGTTTGCAGAGAATGTTATGTATTAATTGACCAATCAAATGATGGGGTCTGTCAGATTTAGGACTTGACATTTATGAAAGTGTCCTTGCTGAATAAACGAATGCAACAACAACAAAAACCTTTAGAATGGTCGGGTATGTTGTTGTTTTTTCAGGGAGTGAGGTCATGTCATCTTGCGCAGGGCACCAGACTTTTTACCAGATTTTAGGTTTTCACATCTCCAAAAAAACGCATTCCTACAGAATGTGGTAAGATCTAAATTAAAATATTTTATCTATTTCGTAAGGTAAGATCAGGCAGAAAATAACTCAATAGTTTGCAAATGCACCCCTATGTGATAACCCTTGCGCACTCGTGTCGTCAGCGCTCTCATCCATAATTACTCCCATTACTGCTAACGGGAAGGCGGTCCTCTGGGGAGGGAGCGGATGAAGTCATGTCCGTAAGCCTGCGCTGTCGCTCTATAAAGAGCTTGCCCTCGCTGTAAACTCCTCACTCGACTCACAGCCACCAAAGCGGCTCAGATCGGTCAAGTTGGCGTCACCAAAGCTGCTAAACAACACCAAAGCCGCAAGATGTCGACCGACATGTACTCAGAATCTCGCCGGGTCTGCCCTTCCATCCACGGCAACAAGTTTGACACGGCGAACCGCAAGCGAGCGGCGGCCAACATCTTCGAGAAGGTCAACCAGGACGCGCTCATGAGACTCTTCCAGAAAACTGGAGACATGAAAGCCGAGGAGAGAGTGAGAAGCATCTTCTCCTTCGCGCACGACCCTGAAGAGACGGCCAAAGCTCTGATGGCTCTCAAGCAGAGGAAGAAGGACAAGTTCCTGCGGATCGTGGGGATTGTGCGACACTTTCTGAAGCTGCGTTGAGCGTCTTTACGCGTTGACCCGCGGTTGCATGGTCGCTCATTTCAGACTGCCGGTGACATTAACAACCTGGCGATAAAGGACACGTCCAGATTGGTCAAGAAGGAACCACACAGAGATGAAGGAAAGCCTCGTAAATGACACGAGCCCTTTCGTGAAGGACGGGACTCGCAGTATCTGGAGCTGCGGAGGCGCTCAGTGTGAAGGAATCCCACGGCGCGCGCACGACGAGCCCCTCGTGCATCATAACGTGAAGACGCGGGAAAATGTCTCGTGAACTCTTTGCATTTTAAAAATGGACTTTATCACGAACTTCTGCACCTTATAGGTGTATTAGTAGCCTAGGCGCTCAAGAACTATGACTGGAGACAGAAGTTGTATTGCGTGAAAACTGCCTATAAACATTATGCCTTGTCTCTATGCCAGTTTAATATTGTGAAATGTGATAACACCCAACTGCCACTAATTTATTTGTCACAATGTTATAACTCCTGTTATGCATTTCTCAATATTATTTTAAATTGTTTGTATAATAAATTATTAACTAAACATTTGTACTCTCTTCTCTTTCTTGACTTCATATTCTTATAAAAAATAAAATGTAGAAATGTTGGGTTCTCCTGGACCAAAGGGTCCCTAGAATTGATCCCATGTTTCACATTCTCAGAAAAAAGTGCGGTATTCTTTCAAAAGGTCCTATTAATATTATTACGTTACTAATATGAACATGTAAGTTATCAATATGTACCCTTAGGGCTAAATAAGGTACACATATCAGTTTAATAGATACTGCCTTCCTTGTTTAGAGTAGAAATGTTAAGGTAGTATTTCAACAGAGTTTGATATTGCTGTTGTTTAATCTAAAAACTAGCTAGTTACAGCAAAGTGTAACCCATAAATCCATCAGTCATCCTGAGAGTTGTAAAAGATAGTATCGCCAACAATAAAAGTTTATTAGCTCTCAGGGGTATTTGTCTTTAACTTTCACTTTTTGGGGATAGTCACACCTGTCTCTCACCACTAGGTCTGGTGAGCTTTCATTCAGGCATGTCTCTTTGTTTTGCAAATGACCAGACCGGCGTGAACCAGTTTGTGGTTGATTCAGCGTGTTTGTTAAAGGTGTATTACATTACCGTGGTGTGTAGATGAGAAGCTTTACCAATCTCTTTAGATCCTCCTCTGTGTCAGTTTTTTGATACGATAAGCAATTTTGTACATTCAGGAGTTTTGTCAGACTTTTGGCATGATTTTAGGATTAGGGCTGGCAGAGGGAAGATTAGTGGATGCCTGTTAATCTTAATGCTCTGATCGGTCACTGTACTGGCTCAAACCAGTTCTGATGGGCTGGGAATGCGTCATGTGACACCTGACTACCTGGCGGTCATGTAAGGTCTAGAAAACAGCCCAACACCTTACCTCTTCTTCATCACTGCCAAGAGGGAATTTCCTATTTAAACATTCACCTGCCAAAGGTGACTATGGTAGAGGCACACACACACACACACACACACACACACACACACTTAAAATTGATTGCTACAGTTTGTGTGAAGTGTGACTTATTATTAAAACCTTTGAACTAGAGCAGCTGTGGGAGTTCAGTAACACAATGAAATACAACATGATATTGTTAAGACAGACGCTGCAATATGCTTAATATTTGAGTTATTGTTATTCGTTGCCAGCTTGCATTCAATTTTCCGTTCAATTTTTGTCTGTCAGCTTTCATTTTTTTCCTTTTACGGTAACATGCTTTTTTAGGTCTACTATGGCTAAATATTTAAGCCAATTGTCCTGTCTGTCTTGCATGCTGTATGATATGCTTGACTCAGGATTGTCCACTCTCTCCCACCCTTTTCCTGTATTTCACTGTGTTCAGGGCAAGGAACTTTGAAGTGAACAGATTGCGTGGAAGGTGTGTGTGTGTGTGTGTGTGTGTGTGTGTGTGTGTGTTTCTATAGCGACAGAAGGAGCAAGGTATCTGACAGCAAAGCTGCTTTTATCAGTTTACACAGGACTCAGGCCTCTCCGGTACAAACCGGTTCAGAGACTGACAACTAATAAAGGAAGCAAAACTGCTTGTGGTGTTGCATCAGAGTTAGCGAGGAGGAAAAGTCCATTTAGGCGCACAAGGAAATAAATTATTGTGGCATGTGATGGACTTCTGAAATGGAGCAAGTGTTTTTTTTTTTGTATTTTAGTCCAATATAAATTTATTCCACATGTTCATTTGGTGTTAACTTGGTTTCCATATTGAAGGCATGTGGAACATACTAATGTTTATATTAACATACTTTATGCATTTAAACCAAATCACACCAAATTCTCAAGTTTTTATGTATAAACCATTTTTAAAAAACTATAATAATAATAATAAAATAAAATGTTCTGTATAATTATTTTTATAGTTATTGATTTTACTATTCATATCCACTGTTGCTTGGTTATTTTTCTACATAATATTTTAAAATAATAGTCACCTACTTTTCCAAAATTAGCACATTTTTTAAATACTTTTTAATGAGGTGGTTTAATGATGGTCGTTCTTTATAAAAGGCATCTGATCATCAATTATTTTACAATTAAATTTGATTTGGACATGATCTAAAATGGTTTTTGTTTTACAATATAAATGGATCAATTTTTGTTTTACAATAAACTGTCACAAAAGCAGAACCAGACAGCTTTTCAACGTAATCTCTCAAATGCTTGCGTAAACAAGTTTTCCTTGTTAGAAGTCTAGTTTCTCCACCGGTCTCAGCTGCTGACAGACTAACTTCTCGACACGCGAATGCCCATTGTGACCAAGTTCCTCTATTTGCATCAAATAACCTATAATGACAGTGATAGGGAAACATCCACCACACTGTGGCCGTCCAACAAACGTCAGTCAGGATGAGAAATGAGTGTTTTACAGGAAACAAGGGATTACAAGTGGGGCAGGCGTTAAGTGATGTGTTCAGACTGCTTTCCGCTACGCATGCGGACATAACTCTGTTTACTAAATTACATACTTTATTTGTAAGTCACTTCAAGCCTAGATGGCGCTCGGTAGAGAGATGGCTCACAGTGGTGATGAAAAGCCCATTGTTACCAATGGATGAATTAATTCTTTGTGTTTGTTTGTTTGTGCATGTCTACATTTGTGCGTGTACGTCAGTATGGTGCATTGCATCTGACCCCTACAGCCCCGGCGTCACTCGAGACCAGCTATGCAGACTCATTGACGCAAAGTCCACATCCCAAACAAAATATGTGGGACATTTCAGGCATATTTCTGCAATTTCCTGTACACATATCTCCACCACTAGTGATGATTTGATGTTTGCTGTGGATAAATTGAAAAAAAATGCATACAAGACAATGTTTTTAAGAAAGAACGACAGTTTAATTAAATTTAAACAAAGTGACACATTTTAACTACGCAGAGTTCATTATTAATCAGTATGAAGTCTTGTCTATGTATCTAAACTATACTGTTCAAAACTGGAGTCAGTAAGATTATTTTAAAGTGAGTAAATACTTTTTCATTCTTAACATTTTCTGTTTCTAAATAAATTATGAACCTTCTAACTGTGGAAGAAATTCTTAAACTCAAAATCAGCATATCACAATGATTTCTGAAGCATCGTGTGACAATGAAGACTGAGTAATGATGCTGAAAATCCAGCTTTGCCATCTCAGGAAGAAATGACAACATAAAAAAAAAATTGGAAAACTGTTTTTCTAAATTGTAATAATGGTTACACTTTTTTTAACTGTATTTTTAAAATGCAATAAATGCAGTCTAAGTGAGAATGAGATACTTAAAAAAATAAAATGAACTGATCCCATATTTCTCAATTATAGTGTCTTCAATGAATTTTATTACATGAGGCACAGATGATGAAAATACTTACAGCATATTGTTATTTAAAAAAAACATGCTTTACGCACTAATTGACCATATGTTTTGTAATATTTGTAATATGTTGTTTACTAATATTTGTATTTACACTAATTCAGATAGCACGTGAATGTATTTTTGCACTGTCTGTTATGTTCTCTGAATTGTTTTTAAAATCCACTGGAGAAAACACCCTTGTCACATCCATACAAAATGCCTCAGAAAATATGATCTGACCCAACATAATGGATAAAACTTTTCTTCCGTTTTTTGCTTACGCTCAACACCCAAAATCCTAAATCTAAGCTGAAAATCCTAAATCTAAAACTGATCTAACATGATTTTATTTGTTTGTTCCAGGCCAATCTGAAAGAAGGCCATTATTTGCCACATACAATTACATGTACATATATCGTACTATATTACACTTTGCACTTTGACCTTGTGTTTCTGCAGGACCTCGGATACACTCAGTCATCAAATGTGTTCTCTCTGGAGGGGATCTCCCCTCTATTGTGTGTGTGTTCTGGACAGAGGAGTGAAGCCTCTTCCTGTGTGGCTCTTTTGGCTGTCCCCGGGGCAGGGCGGCTGTCGCGGCCAGCAGACTCTCTGTCTCGCTGCAGTTCCACTGTCCGGCCTTGCTATTGTTCAAACCCTCCTCGCCTTTGTCCTGCTCCCCTCTCCACCTCTCTCTCCACTCCCAGCGCCCTCCTTTTTCTCTGCAGGTGTTGAGAAGGAAGCCCCCTCGATACCACACAATGGCAGAACAACCCTCCTATTTATATATCCATTTCTCCGCTCATTTATTTATTCTCCTGGGTATTTTTGGAGTGCTGTTGATTATGATTTACTAATAATGGGCTGAAACTACTTTTTATAGTTTACTTAATATAGAGAGAGACAACTTTTTGTATACAGCCAATATGTTATTTTTATAACCCTTTATTTCTAATTTATGTAGCTCTTTATTTCTTTTCAGTGTCTCTCCCTCATAGTCACTCTTCATGGAGAACTGAAGAAATCGCCTGTGATGTGACAGCTCTTTATAATATTATTCATCTGCTTTACCCTTATTACACAGAATGAGGGAATGCAGTTAGAAACGTCACAGAGTGTTTCAGTGTTTCTTCGGGGCGAATGAGGTAACAGTCTGTTTCAAAACTGATGACAGGCTAAATGTTGTCAGACTGCTGTTGTGTTAATCTTTTAAAGACTTTTAAGCTTTAATCTTGTGTTTGTTAGCAAAGTGCACTGTGTCAAGCACACAGATATGTAGATGTGTGAACTATTGGATTGTTCACTATGCCTATAATGGAATAGACAGTTTATCTCGGCTTCGTTACAGAGAAGGTGTGGATGGTGTTAAATATAATGGATGGTTTAGGTTTGGACAGCCATTTGTGGGAATTACAGAGCCTCTTAGAGATCTCAGTAACTTGTAATAGAATGCTGGTTAAATCACAGATAATCATCACTTTTACTTCACATCAGCGTTATACAAATTAGAGAGGCTGTCCTTTGGCCCTTGTTGCGTGGCTGTGTTCAATGACTCATTGAGCATCGTCTGAGGAACCTGGTAAATGCTGTGCTACTTATTTATCCACAGTAAATGATTTCATAGTACATCGTGTCTGCAGACATCTAAACATCTGAGGATGTAGCTTCAGAAAGGCCACTTAGGTGATTTATTGTGACCATATCATATACATTGTATAACATCTCATGCGAGTGCAAACCAAAACAAATGTACCTGCAATTAATAGTCATTTTGAACGAACATGAGGCATTTTTTAAGTGACACCTGAAAACGAATCTCTTCCGTCATCACTTGACTTCATCTTAAAAAAAACACTCCACTCTCTTTCCTTAACTTTCCTCTTTCCCTTAACCTCTCACTGTCTGGCTAGAATTTGCTCTGAACAAGGCCTAGAAAAGTGTATTATAACCACTTCCTGTGTCTGTTTGTCTCTTTATAATGTATCGCTTATTGTATTCCTCAATTGTAAGTCGCTTTGGATAAGTGTCTGCTAAATGAATAAATGTAAATGTTTTTTTCTGAAGAGATTTTTAATTTTATTTTAATAAAGCAGATGTTAAATAAAAAATTAGATTTTTGTAAAATTATTTTGGTAACACTTTACAATAAGTTTCCATTTGTCAACATACAGAATTGAAATCAAATGAACTAAAATGAACAGGGTTTTTCTATTAACTAACATTAACAAAGATTACTAAATGGTGTAACAAATGCATTGCTTATTGTTAGTTAATGCAATTCGAATGCTTAACCTTTATTATATAAATGTGAAATATATAAATAATTTCCCTTTATGTACTTCAGAATCAAGATCTTGGCAAATACAAAGCGATTTCATTATTTAAGGTGGGACTGCTCTCTGAAGAGTATAATACAGGACAAAAATAAGGGAAGCAGATGCTGACAAGATCCTCGTGTACAGTGTTTGAACTTACCGATGACTGGGCAGGAAGTGAAAGGAGCCTGGCGTTGTCACCTTATCCCAGTCGAGTCTTACGCCTCTCTGAGGCCCTGCAAATGCTCTAAACTTCCTATACATGATGCTATCGCACAGTCATGGGGAGGACTCATTGTTGTAGACTCAGTCAGTAAGAAAAGCTTTCATAAATTATGTCAGCTATTGTGAGCCTGCCTTTGTGAAGTACTCGGCCGTTTGCTCAGTGCGCCTTCGGAAAGATTTAATCAGTGTTGATACTGATTCTGACTCTATAAACTCTTCTCTATAAACTCTCACTCCCTTCAGTTTCCAGAATCTTTTGTTTGAGTTTGCGAGCTGTTTTTGCCATTTATATAACTTGTGATATATTTTAAGACATATTTTTTTTTTGTATTTTCTTTCTATGACTCCTTTGCTCATTCCATTATCGCTGCTTCTGTACTTAGGTCTGAAGAAGAGAGTGGGAGGAATCCGTAAGAGCAGGAGAATGAATGCAAAAGATGAGATGGATGCTGTAGTAGTTTGGGTGGTGATGGTGAGGTATCTGGCAGGACAAGGAGGTCACATGATGGGAGTGTGACCACTGCAGTGGGGAGGATTAGACTGGGTAACCAATGGGAGGTGAACCAGGTCACATCAGGGGCACACATAAAACAATGTGACCTAAATTGGCACCAGCTGACAAAATGATTGTATTTATTACTGGAATAGAACATCTTGAAGCCATAACAGACAGGTCAAATTAGATTACAGTTTCAAACAATACAGGCCCACTGTTTGACATTACTGTGAAGGCTAACGTCTGGATAAAAATAGGAGAGATTAAAACGATCATATGCATTTTATTCCTTGACTTTGTATTCCTGTAGCTCAGACAGAAGAACAGTGCACTGAACAATGCCGAAGTCAGGGGGTCATTTCCCATGGAATGCAAGAACTGATAAAATGTTTGCTTTGAATGCAGTCCGAGTTGCTATTGCAGTCTCCAATTTACATGCATCTGTCAAATACATGTGAATTTTGATTCTTTTAAACAGTAGATCTTCTAAATTAGATAAAAGTAGATCTTTGATTCTTCTAAAACAGTAGATCATGGGTTTGATTATCAGGGAATGCATGAACTGAAAATGATATGCACAAAAATCTGTGCGGTTATGATATAAAGGAATTCTCTGTATAGGTTTTGACAGGTGTTTTGACTATATTTTTTAATTATGTATTGCATTGTGTTTTAGAGTTAAATGAAATGGGAATTTTATATATATATATATATAGTAATATTAATAACTGTTAAAATAATACTGACATTATAATGTATTATATTAGTTACAAAAATGAGTAGATTTACTAAGTGTAAAAAGGGAGTTGAGGATTTCACAACGTATTCAATTCTCTTTCATTTTTAACTAAATAAACATAGTGTCTTAGTTGTCATTCATAATAACTCTTAGTTGTCATTCATAATAACAGCACTGATTACATTAAATCTTCAGTGCCTTGTTTCAGTATACTTTGTTTAGTGATTGGGAGGGGTTCCAGCATAACAAAACCTCTATTATAATACCTAACATCAACAGAAAAGACCCCACTGAAATGATGAAAACAACAGACGCAGCCCTAACCAGTGACGCTTCTTGAAGCCATCTGAGATCCAAGACATCTGGCTGTGTTTTTCTAGTCAGCAGTCATAGTATAAGTGAGTGCATGCGCTCTGGGCCAGCAAAAGAACCAGTCTTAAACCTGTTCAGCTTAACGATAGCCAGGTCAGTCCGGCAAGAGTAGAAGGGAGAGGACACGGGCTCAATGCTGCTGCCGCCTGGTCTCTAAATCCATTAAGCAGCTCAGCTGTCCGAGCCGTGCACTAACTCCACTTCACACCCAACCTGGGCTGCGCTGTGCATGTTAAATACAACAGCACACAAACCAGCTGCTTTTCATACTTTTGATAAGCCGGTTTAATGTAACACACCTGAATGAGGAAAATAATGAAATCTGTCATATCTAAAGGTAAATTGAAACAGTCTAGCTTGTAGACTTCCTCCAGTCCCCGCTATGCTTGGGAAATCTGCTTGTGACTTAAGCTTTAGGACATCTAAACACTCATCCTTACCCCAGGCTTTCTCCTATTCCTACTGGAATCTGATTAGCAGGTTTGGAATAACCTCTCTGACTTTAAAAGACACTTCAGTAATAATTAGTATTATTATTAATTATCGGATGAGAACAAAACTCAAACTAAATAGAGATGCATAATGACACTGAATCGACTTTTTAATTTAGTGAATTTTGAAATGTTGACACTGTTATTGAACTGAGCTGAATCAACACTGAACTTACTCGTGTTTAATATCGACACTACTGTCTTCAGTAGAGCGGTTTAAAGCACAATTCTGAATCAATGCTAACCTGACTAGAGCTGAATACTAACACTATTGTCTTGATTTAAGCTGCTATATGGCATAATTCAGATTTGTTTCATATAAAGTTGGAAATGGTTATGCAAAGAAGAACAAGTGCAACATTTAATACAAAATTTACTACTAAATTGAGATTAATGGTTGATAGATAAACATATTAATTTACTTAAAGTTAATTAAGTTGGATCGGAGGGACAATCTCTTAACCCTGTCTTGCCCCACATTAGTTCTTTCCTAAACATACATTTGTATCATAGATCTCAAAATATGTTAGTCCACAGAACTTTAAGATTTTCTCCATTACAAAAACAACATAAAAAATGTTAATGTGATAAACTGGACTCCATACAATCTTGAGCTAAGTGTTCTAAATCACCCCGAGCCCTTCAGAGAGCAAGTAAAGAAAGTTTGTTTAACAAAAGTGTGTGGCTCTGATCCAGTAGAGGCCAAAAATAGTGTCTTTAGATTATTTATCAAACTGTTCATCTGGTTTGTATAGCCTATCCAACTGAATGTGCCAACATCACAAGTGCTATTTGTTTATGTAGACTTTTTAGAAGGCCAGCCAGGCACGTGCAAGCATCTGCTAAGAACTTCCAGAATGTGTGTGTGTGTGTGTGTGTGTGTGTGTGTGAAGTGGAGAAAGAAAGAATGAGCATACTTAGCTCAGGTTAGGCATGTGCTTCCTAAATGTGTTTTTGTTGACCTGTAAAAGAGTGTACACAAACAGAAGAGAAAGAAGGGAAGTCGTTCATTTTGCAGGCCTTCTAAAATAAAGCTGATCTTTCACCTAATTGGCATGAATCTTTAGTCCTGAATGCTCATTAGTGTTTTTGTATCATTGTCAATCAGTGTTGACCATTGCAGCATTCTGTTCTTTTGTTCAGCTATTCTGTGCAGACGTACATGGTCTGACTGCAAAAAAATGGAAGAACACATTTCTTTACATTTATCAGACGCTTTTATCCAAAGCGACTTACAGTGCATTCAGGCTATACATTTGTATTGTCAGTATTTGTGTTCCCTGGGAATCGAACCCACAACCTTTGCGCTGCTAACGCAATACTCTACCACTGAGCCACAGGAACACTTGTTGCTTCTTGACTCCTTTTGGTAAATGGTAAGGGGAGCCATCTGGTGGATGATCAGAACTATTTTGCATCAATATGTACAGCATATTATATTATAATTTTTACCTATTTGATGTACACTTTCAAAAATGATAACTGATAAATATGCTGCAGTACAGAGGCAGTATTCTCCATTATTATTTTTGAAGCTCTTTTATTGTATAAACAAGAGAAACTCCTTTTTGTGGTTATAAAATAATAATTTTATAAAATCTGAATTAGGTGTAAATTTCCTTTTCACGAGATGTCTGACTAGAATTGATATCAATGCACTTTATGTGCTAAACAGGTGTTGATGTGATAAACATGTTTGTGATAGGCTACTACCATCTTGTGGTGAAGTTGTGTCAGATCAAGGGTCAGGTTTAGCTGGTAACCATGCTCCAGTTAAATTAATCTTTACATTTAGATTATGACTAATATCTGTCCTAAGAAACAGAAAGGTCCATTTTAATTGCTATTTCGTGGCAAAACTTGAGAGAACTTTTGATATATTATAGGCACCATGGACAAACTCTATCCTAAATTTAATGATGATCCCTTATTCATAGAACTGAAATAACTGGTTGCTAAAATAAAATGAAGGCTGATCAACAGGGATGTCAAGGTTTGACTTTTGTTGAGAACAAGTGAAAAGATTTCTTTCTGATTGAAAAAACTATTTTGCTTATTATAGCGGCATCTAGTGTCCGGAAAATGTGTATACCCCCACTTGCTTATCAAAGCTTGAGTATGGCGTGGGAGTTAGGACCATCCTACCCAGTTTGCATCTCTGACTCTGTGCTTTACATGCTGTGACGCCCTCAGACATTTTTAGGACAGAAAACAAGACGATGATGAAGGTCAGTAGTCACTTAACATTTAATGTCATAAATTCAGTCCACACATTAGAGTAACATGGAGAGAAGTTTTATCCATCTTTCAGTTTGACCTTAGCTCACTTCCAGCACTGCAGTAATGCAGCTCTTCAACCCCCAGTCCATCTGTCTCCTACCATTAACCTCAGCTTTATTTTGCCCTCAGCAAACGAGACATAATTGTACATCCTCCCCCTGGTTCGGGTCACCTAATCAGGGCAGCACTCTAAAACCTCCCACATCTTCACATCTCATTCTCTCTCTGCACAAAACAAGTGAGATGACATGACTGCATAAGTGGCCAAATTACAACAATCAATGACTGAACAGCAATGGAAGAATTACGCTGTGACTTTGAAGGGTTGTCTTTTTAGTGCCTCTAGCTCAGACAACCAAAACCAATGGTTCTCGACAGTTTTGCTTCACGACCCAGACTTTACATTTTACAAACTATGTGTTGAATAATCTGGGTTGTTATATTTTCTTTTCAGCCTTGCTTATTTTTAGTCATGGTTTTTAAGGATTAAGATGATGTCACACTAGTTTCTAGGTTTGGGGTCAGTATGATTTAATTTTTTTTGAATTAAATCAAATTGCATGTTACAAACATTTTAAGTTGTAAGAATATTTCAAAATATTCTTGTTTTTACTGTATTGTCAAACAAATAAATGCAGTCTGGGCATATAAGAGACTTCTCACACATAAGAGACAGCATTAAAAACTGTACAAGTCCCAATACATTATGGTGTAGTATACATTATAATCATTACAGTAAACATAGTAGTGTAGTAATGAGCATCTAACATTGAACTGATCTGAAGCCTGATTTGATGTATTATATTATATATAATACTGTTTTGATATAGTGACATATTATAGACTTCAATTAAATTAATCAAATGCAAACGAATGACCATGCACTTCAACAAGTGCAACAAGGTCCACGTGTAATCTCCAGGGCCTGATAACCATCAGTTTTGAAAGTGTCTGCTAAATGCATAAATGTTAGCCAGCTGGCATAGAGAATGCATGCATCTGAGAGTGGTACAGCAGTAAATGGCATGCATACAGTATGCACAGTAACTGTAGTGTATTTGTTTGAGGGGGAGCTTGCTTTAAAACATGAAACTCAATCAAACCTTGCACAGGGACGTGAGGCGAATGTAAAATTGGCTGTATTTAAAGGAACTGTAAATGTATTCATTCACCTCTTCATTAGTGTAACTTTCTTCTTGATCGTCACTTCTGCTGGTAAAAAGTGTTTAGGTTTGGAGAAGAACGAAGTTTACACTTACTCTTGAGGGGTAATGTTTCAGATAATAATCTAGTCTCCTGCTGATTAATTATAACAGTAATTAATCTGTACATTAGTTTAACTTTTCTTATTTTCTCTCTTGATCTTCAGTTCTGCTTATTAAAATACCATTGCACAGGCAGATGAAGACTTTGTTCAGTTTGCATAGTGCTGGGTATAATGTTTCAGATAATAATCTAGTCTCCCGTTGATTAATTATAAAAATAAGAGGATTTAGTTTCAGACACAGAATACCAGGATAAGGTCGAAAGGAGGTCTCAAGTTCTTTCTCTGCAGTGCTAATGCTGGGAATGGCTTCTTTTTTAACTAAAAACCGAGAATATAATTGCCTCAAGTTAGACTTAAGCTTGTGGTAATCATGCTTGAAACTTCTGTTTACCAGTAATAATTGAACGAGAATGTTTGATTTGTATTTTTGCCCCAAACAAGTCCAAATTTAGATAGCATCTGCTTGTAGCCTCAGAAACAGGACAGGAATTGGCTATTGAATTTCTGAGAGCTGAAGAAATGTCAGGTCAGTCAGTACATAGTTACTAGTGTGTAACATTGTAGTTGTCTTCTCGTTCCCTTCCTGTCTCAGTTTCACACCGTCTCACTATGTATTTCCAACATGCCTGTGACAGTAGCTGCATTACCTCTAAGTCATCATCCCTGGAATAGCAAACAAAGTGTTGACACAAAATCATTACAGAAGCACTGTTTGCTTGTTCCTCTCCTGTGTATCAGTTGGTGGTAAAATTTCAGGCAGCCCAGAGGCAACAACAAACAAATAGTCAAAACAGCAAGTCTCCGAGGAAGAGAAAGCAGTTGACTCAATGTCTAAAATCATCACCTTTCACTTGTACACTACTTTTACTCACTGTGTGACAGCCTTGTGCAATATATTATTCATGGTCTGTCTGAGAGATGCCTTGTTTTGTGTGGCTTTCATAGCTAGTGGTACAAACAAATCAGTACCCTACGATATAATTTATAACTCTTATTCAGTTTGTGACAGTGAGACACTTTGTTTAACAGAGCAAATATTCATACTTATTTCAGAAGCATCGCAGACAGTTGTTAAATATTATGTGCAGTTGCTACTGTTTTATATTTTGATTTTCTGAAACAATACAGGTGCTGGCGTTAAGTTTATTTAGCACAGATGTCTCAGTTTAATGAAGATGACTTTTTGATATTAATATTATATGTCCCTTACATTAGCTTAAATGAACACCGCATAAACATCTTTAAATATACTGTGGCATATTAACAAGCTTTTTTGGATCATAATGAAAGTTAAGATTAGTGTCACATTCTCTGAAGATCCTGTGGTGCTTACACTGTATGTGGTGTTAAAACAACTCTGTCTTTGACACGCAACATTTGATTTTCTGTAGTAAAACGAGCTACATTGATGAATAGCCTTAGCATGCCGGTGTGGCAGTGTCAAAGGTCTTCCATCATAGTTTTTTGACCTCTTGACTGACAGCAAAACTTTTCAGCAGATCAATACTTTGTCATTGTATTTATCCTTGTCACTGCAGAAAATACATGCTGTGACAGTATATGAGTCAGTGGCACATTATGGCCAATTCAAAATGTTGTTAGAAATAAATGTGAGCATCCCAAAAAGCATCATAAACTGTGGCACAGAAGAAAGTAATTCAAGTAGCTTTGAAGTCAAAATATATCTGAATAAATTAGCTTACTGTGAAGATGTGCTGAAACAGTCTGTACTGTACAGGAGTAGTTACAATGTAAGGGGTAGGTCACCCGAAAACCACTATGAGCATCTTTATTTTCCTACATTGATCAGATTTTCTTTTATGTTCAACAGAAGAAAGAAACACATACAGGATTGGAACAACTCGAGGATGAGTAAAGGATGACAGAATTGTATTATTTTTCTCTCTTTTTTGTGGCTTTGACTTACTTTGTACTGACCAAGATTTTACAGCTACTGAAAACTATTCTGTCAGTAAACAATTCATACATTTAATAATAATTTAATGATAATAATAATAATTATTATTATTTCATTATATGTCCCTCATTCCTTCTTTTCTTCCTATTTATTCTATTCCTTTTATTGTATTCTGTTCTGTATTATTTTATTTTTATTCCATTCTGTTCGACTTTATTTTATTCAATAATCCAAGCAAAATTGCAACTAAACCTGACAGACAGTGATCATAATGCATTCTTGTCACATTGGAAGGAGCAGCTTTAAATAATTCAATAAAATCATATGACAGAATTTTTAGTACAAAAACTGTAACTGACTGATCAAGTTTTTCTTTCTTTCCTTCCTTCCTTTCTTTCTTTATTTCCTTCCTTCCTTTCTCTCTTCCTTCCTTCCTTCCTTCCTTTCTCTCTTCCTTCTATTCTCTCTTCCTTCCTTCCTTTCTCTCTCTCTTCATTCCTTTCTCTCTTCCTTCCTTCCTTTCTCTCTCTCTTCATTCCTTTCTCTCTTCCTTCCTTTCTTTCTCTCTTCCTTCCTTCCTTTCTCTCTTCCTTCCTTCCTTCCTTTCTCTCTTCCTTCTATTCTCTCTTCCTTCCTTCCTTTCTCTCTCTCTTCATTCCTTTCTCTCTTCCTTCCTTTCTTTCACTCTTCCTTCCTTCCTTTCTCTCTCTCTTCCTTCTATTCTCTCTTCCTTCCTTCCTTTCTCTCTCTCTTCATTCCTTTCTCTCTTCCTTCCTTTCTTTCTCTCTTCCTTCCTTCCTTTCTCTCTTCCTTTATATTTTATTTTATATTATTTGATAATAAATAATAACTTTAGAATAATAATATTACAAAAATCATTCAACTTAACTGTGAAATATGTTTGGAAGTTGAATTTAAAATCCACTTGGCTCAAAAGTCAGTTTGAGAAGGCATGATGTTCTGGCCTGCTGGCACTTTTGGAGTTATTGTAAAATACTCTGTTCAATGGGTTCCACTGAGAATAATGTGCAGAGCAGCCAGATGGGCCCTACAGCACATAAATCAAGATTAATGGCCATGCACTATTGACTGCCAGATCCATCCATTATTTCAATTCTGAAACGCCACAAATCAATTGTTTCTATGTAGGGGGAGGGAAGATGCTAACACACCACACAAGCTTTTTATTCCTTTTGGATGTCTAACGTTTCGACAAGATTTATTTACCGGATGCATAACGTGACAGGAGTTCTGCTCCTTTGCAGCAGCAAAAGAGATAAGAAACCCTTTCACTGCTTGTTATAATGTCTCTCTCAAACTCTGCAATTGTGCAGGAGCATTTTCTACTCGATCTAATCTCATCTTTAGGAAATTTATGAGTGTACATTGTTGTAATTGGGTTAATCTGGTCATATTAAATAATTTTGACATAAATAAAAGGTACAGTACATAGATACTTGCTGAAAATATGAAAATGTAAATTACCTTTAAAGGTAAATGGATTTGTGTATGATATTGTGTATGTGCACCTGTAAATCTCTAATGCTGAGCTTGGACCATTGTTAATCAGTTATTTTAATCCTGTGTTATAGATTTTATAGCCCAGCAAACTGCACTTAATCGCTCTCATGGCCTTTTAAATCATTAATTCTGACTGTGGTGTGCTGTGTAAAACAAAACCATCTGAAGAGAGAATTTGTACATGCAATAAAAGGCAGAAATTGCTATTCCCAGAACTATGAGTCAAGCAAAATTGCAAATAAAAACACACACAAAAAAAACTGTGTGGACCAACACTTCTGATTTTGCTCTGCCATCTCATTTAGCACGCATTTCCTCTTCGCTGCTAGATTATGCTGAATCTTCATAACTTGATTAGGATTCATGTGACACAACATTTCTCATCTTGATCTGCACTGCAGTTGTTCTGCTTTTCTTCTTCTCTCGCTGCAACTATTAATTTCACATTCCGAGTAGATAAAAAACCCTAGTATCATCAATCATTATGCTTGTAAAGTACTATTTTTTTTAAAATTGAAATGGTCAAACAAGCAAATAAAATGGAGTATCTCTCCTCTACTCAGTAATGCGTGTGACTAGTTAGTGATCAAACACATAGGCTAGAAATAAAACTGGACTGTTTCTCATTGAATATGCAGTCCTCAGGAATATATAATCAGGGGGGCTACTGGCATCAAAGTGGGGTCTGACTGAACATTCTCCTTAATGTCTGTTTGTAATTCGCTTGCATGGACGTTGAAGATGTCATTAGCTGATGCATATTTCCCTGTTTGTTATTTTCTATTGGTGCATCTGTTTCTTCTAACATTGAGAACTGCTCACACTTCAACTTTCTATTCATCTTGCAGATAATATTCAACATTTAAACAGCACGTTTCTAAAAAAGACAAGGCTTAGACAAGGCTGGCTTGTGCTAGTTAATGCTGGTCCTGTGTTGGTCTATTCATAGCTGGTTGACCAAGGAAGTCTTGCTAGTTAAGCTGATTAAACAGCTTGTGGAGACATCAGCACACCAGCATCAAGTAACTGTCTTTTTTTCTGATGGTCATCGGTCTCCTTTGCCTTCATGTTCTTGGGGATATAATTTAAATGCTGTTTCCTTTTATTAATTTCCCCCTCAGCATGTAGGATTTTATTTCAATTACTTAGGCTTTGAGATCAATGGAAAGGTGTTTTAAGTTGCAGTCTTTGAAGTGAGAGCTCAGAAATGTGGGTATCAGCGCAGTCCCGTTAGAAATGGATAACCCCACCCCTTCCTGGAAGAGAGAAATGAAAAAAACATCGGCCTAGAATAATGGAGCAGCACTGCAGGGATCTTTGAGACTCAACATACTGTACCCGAAGACTAATAGCACAGCAGAATATGACTCATTCAACCTCTCAGAAAAACGGATTGTTTCTGCTTTGCCTTACTTTGAATACTGTTTGCTTGCATTTTATTTTGGCCTTAAATGCACTTCATTTAAATTAGATTTAGGCTATTTTTATTTCAGTTTGGACACACACAATGTTTGTGTGTCTCTTGTATTTCACACTTCATCTTCCCTGTTCTTTGTTAAAAAGCAATGCTAAATTGTAAAACAGTTATGGTACTTTAAAATCCGGTTAACATTAATGCATTAGGTCTCATGAACTGAAAATGAACAACACTTTTACAGCATTTATTAATCTTGATGTTAATTTGACATATACTATTCATATACTAATATGTTTTCATGTTATATAAATAAGAATAACATAATTAATTGACATTATTGTAAAGTGCTACCCATTTACTTCTTTTTGTTAAATAAGTATTGTATTTGAAATCCTGATGTGTCTGTTTAGTTGATAGTGACACCTTCCTGGTCTATATAAAACACTGTTGTAAAGCGACATTGTTTAAAATAAAAGAGTTAAGGTTTAAGACTGAAACTGAATGAGGAAGTGAGGGGTTGTAGGTAATGGAACTTTAACGGGACCTCTTCAGGCGTGACGTTTTGAAGGTCAGTGCAAGCGCATTGTAAAGTCCCTGAAGATTTTCCATGCTCAGAGACAAAGACAGACATTTATATTACTATATGCAATTCTGAGAGCACATGCTTATCTGTAAAAAATGTATTTGAGAAAAACCTGCTCTTGAACCAATCACAATAACCAAACCCCTGCTCCACCTCACCAATTCATGTTTTCCAAAAGATAACCTTGCCCACAATTCACAGACAAAATGACATTCACACAAGCAGGAGGATAGTGCTTTGTCACAGCAAAGAAACATTTACGTGAATCAATATCATTTCTGCACTCTAGTTTAAGAGTTTAGGAGGGTTTCCTCTGCTCTCTACTTAACCAAATGCTGATTTATTAGCACAATATTTGGCACTGAGGTCACAGGGAGAGATTTAAACCCAATCTACTTTTGTTGCATGATGACAAAGATTGCATCCCTAACATCTGATGATTCTGACAAAAGCATCTTCTTTCCTTTATAGTTTGCTGATTACATTTGTAGAAAAAAGGGGTTTTGTTGTGAAAGGGAAAAGTATATCAATTCATAAATTATTTCTAATTTCTTCATGGTGGATAATTTAATGTAGAGAGACTAATACAGGGGTGTCAAGTTCAGTTCCTGGAGGACCACTGTTCTGTAGAGTTTGGCTCCAAGTTAAAACCCACCTGAACTAGCTAATCAAAGTCTTTAGGATTACTAGAAACATCCAGGCGCTGGTTGGAGTTACTCTCTGCAGGACAGTGGCCCTCCAGGACCTTTGACGTGTTGTGGTCTAATAAAACACTATATGGTGAAAAACTGCATAGATCTTACATGTAATGTAATTTTACAGTAAAATGCTGGCGTTATTAGTGTCATGTGTTACCGTGTTTTGTATTTGTGTGTTTGACACTGTGAACCATCTTATGATGAACTTTGCTTCACCGTGTTGCTTTCTCTTTACTATTTAGCAGACGCTTTTATTCAAAGCGACTTTCAGGCTATACATATATTTTGTCAGTATGTGTGTTCCCTGGGAATTGAACCTACAACCTTTTGCGCTGCTAACGCAACGCTCTAACCACTGAGCCACAGGAACACCGTGTACTATCCGTGTTATTATGGTGGTTGTCAGTATATGTTAATGTTACAAAATAGAATTTTGTAGCAGTGTGGTCTTCCTAAGCATAAAATGACTGTTGGTTTAATTGTACTTATCATTATTATTTTTTTACCCTAAAATGTATAACGTTTGTAAATATTTACATTTTTGCTGCATTTTAACAGAGATATTCTGGCAACCACAGCTGCCAGTTTTTTCTCCCTTAAAAATACCAGTATTTATTTGATAGTGTCATGTACATTAAAAAAGCTATTTTGGCATCATTGTTGAAGTTTTTTTTAAAGGACAAAAAAAATCTTTATTTCTCGAGATATAACAACGGATAATTTGTTTTTGAAATAATCCATTATGGCCCAGACTCCTAGTGTGAAACTGATGACAAAACCAGCAGTGGGCCAGTCTCTCCAGGCGTGCTGGTTCCAGCATGAGCGATCTGCATGCTCTGTATACTAATCCATCACAGTTACCTCTCAGAGTGGAGTTTGAATGTGTGGACCAGCTGAGCCATGCCCTCCATACAGCCTGCTTGTATAGGTCATCATGAATGTTTGATGCAATTATCTGCCAGCAGGAAGGAACTGGGGTGCAGGGAATGGTCAAATCCCAAATGTCAAGTGATTCCACTGTGAGAAGAGCCTGCACAGAGAAGCAAAAGCTCCCCCATGATGCCTCCTGAGAGAACACGTCACCTTTCCAACAAGTTTTAATTCACACCAGAAGTGCACTGTTACTGAAAGCAGGAAACGTAAAGCTACGCAAAGAAAGAAAGAGGTTTGATTATTTACATCACCGTATTTGCTTTTTGTGGTATCCTGTTCCACATGCTGCCAGTCAGTGAAATCTAGTGCTCGGACAAGATAAAAACATCGAATTTGTTTCATGATGTGTTTTAAAGGGTGATTTATACTGTAGTAAAGTCACTCAGCTGCTGTCAGCTGATGGGTCTGTTCAGCACTGATTGATCTCAAATATGATTAATGGAATTGTCTGCTTCCAAATAAAGTGTCTCTCTAGCTTCATCTCATTTATTATCACTCTGCACTGCTTCTTCTAAACTGCCAGAAGTTGAGAACAGTGCCTGTGAACTCTCTGCCATAAATCAGCTTGTGTTTACATTGGCCAGATGAGTCATTTTAAATAAGTAGATATTTACTGGAACATTAATTGGTTTTAGTCACAAAGTAAAATGTTGTGAAAATCACAGTGACATCCATAAAAAACAACATTATCTTAATCACTGGCAATAAAGTTTAGTACATGGGTGCACTCTGATGATGTAGGACTGATTATATATTATTTGTCTCTTTCTTTCTAAATATATATTATTTGACTCTTTCTTCAGCTCTGTCTTATCACACATAGAAAAGTATTTGAAACTGCAGTCAGGGGAAAACCCCCACCAATGTCAGATCACCACCACAATGGCATATACTAGCTTCCTGGCATTCATTATAACATAGTCTTTTGACACCGTCCTTCTGACACAAAGCTGCCTGACGGGCTGTGCAAAGGAAAGGCTGACATAAATGTCATTCAGAACAATTACTGAAATGACCATCATGTCAAATAGAGCTAGGAGGGGCAGAGTGGCCCTGACCAGCATTGCATAACAGCATCCTAAGGCCAAAAGCTCTTTTAATGTTTGGAAAAAAAGAGAGAAGAAAATATAAGGAAATGGGAAATCTTCTATTTATTTTTTTTGAAGATAGATTTCTTAGTTTTCTTTATTTAGGAAATTAAATAGTAAATAATTGATTGATTGATGTTTGAAACCAACAAACATAAATCACAGATCTAGTATTTGTGCAGTGGTATTTTCTCTCTTATAATCTGCCTTCTTAAGGAGTATTGGCATCAAATAATTTAAAAAACTTAATTGTTTCTGATCAGTTCTTATGCTTTTTTTTTTAAAACAGCAGGTATAATCGTACATTAACGATACATTGTAACTTGACACTGTCCGACCATTTAGCTGAATCTGATATTTAGTTTCAACCGCAATTAGATCCAGCAGCAGGTTCTATATGAACCTGGGCTTCAGCCATGTAATGTAGCAAAGTTAATAATGATCAGTGCTCATCTTGTCTCCTCTCACATCTAAAGACCACATGATACTTGACAGGGTCTGTTCAAGGGTCCAATTGCTCATATCAGCTATCCAGCATGCCAGCCGGTCGACTAGAAGCATGTCGACGTGTTCCTTCCACATCACTGCTGGGGACAGTAACACGGCACTGACGGTGAGAGGAATAACATGGGCTCTGTAGCCTTTGTCCTGTATTATCCACAGGTTATGACCTCCCTCTCTCTGAAAGCACAAGTAACTTTAAAATACTGCTGAAACAAGCAAATAAGAAACAGGTGAAGGCTAAATACAAGCTTGGTCATTGTAGGCTTGTATTTAATAATGGTATTTAGTTTTGAGAAAGGGTGTGTTTATGATGGTGATTTTAGTTACATATTCTGCCATTAGATGGTGACAAGAGTTTTAATGGTGAGTGACTTTGAAAAAGACTTAAACAGGGTTGTAAACAAGGAAGTTATTTTTTCTTTCAACACCTTGTAAGACGCAGCCAACAAATGCACTGAGCAGCGCTGTGATCAGAAATTACCTTTAAAATATGAAAGGATAGAAACACAAATAAATCGCTTTTCTCCGCTGACCATTCAAGAGACACTTAAAGTCAGTGTCAAATTCCAGAATAACTGGCCAAGGTAAGGTTGCTCTCGGTGGGTTCATGAGCTGAACGGCCTCTGATGCCCCTGGAGCTCACATCTCCCAAAATGTTGAAGCAAATTTTCAAATAGATGTAATATTTATTAACAAACCACATATTTGAAGTCGAAAGAGCTACATTCTCACCTGGAAAAAAACCCATCTTAAAACTACTTTCGTGACAAAAACCCTTTTAATTTAATAAATTTTGGTACATTTTACATTTAGTACATCAACTAAATGAAAATGAGAAATGCTGCTTTATAAACAATCTAAAAGTATTTTCTTTAATGGTTTTAGTTTCAGTTTTAGATACCTAACCTTGGTTCCTTTTGAATCTCTTGTGGCTCTGTTTATTATCTTCTTTACTGGTTTAATTGCACAACCTATTTATCCTATTTAAACGTTTACATTGTATTGCATATGTTGATGTTTAGACAAGTCTTTCTTTGGGTGTTTGAATGTCAATGTCTTGATTATAACCGTATTAAATATTTTAGATTTAGCGGTGAATTTGTTGTAGCTTCTTTTGTTTTTGCCTCTTGACAGAATTAAACAGAGTTAACATTTAAAACGGCTTTTAATCAGCTTTTAAGCTTGAAACGTCACCTGTGGTGAAAACAATTATTTTTCTATTTCTGGAGCTATGATTGAGCCCACTTTGATTTTTTGGTTCAATGTTTACTAAGCAGAAACAGAATAATAAAATCTTTCACAGACAGAATCAATCCCAACTCTAAGTGAAACAAGCCACTATAATAGCCTACGTCATTTGACCAGATATAAGCTCATTTCTCATATTGGTTCAATATTGTGGTGGGGGAAAAGAGGACTGATGTAAAGCTCTAGTCTGGAAAAGAAAGTTGCAGGGAGGACTGAAGTGAGACATGAATGTGAATGGATGTGACCTAAATCCATTACAATAACACGCTGTAATATAAATCTGTATCTCATAACTGTATTTCATGTATCTCATAATGTGGCTCCTTAATGGCCCATGTCCTCCCCCTTATTGCTGATGCTGGATCCACTGAAAAACCCATTTAGTTCATAATGAACAGAGACAGTGTATCTCACTGTTGAGTGGAAAATAACAACCATTTGAGAGCAATCTCAGCCAAATTCTACCACCCTCTTTTATGCAATCATAATGCAATTAAAGGAAATGTATTTATGTTTGATATGAAACATGTTAACGGGGCCATTATTTGTTATGCATCAGTTTAATGGCTTTTAATAACTGAAGCATGAGCATATGGCATCATAATTTTAGTGAAATTCAGTTTGTGGAATTCATAATCACCCTGCCAACATGACACACTGATAACTTATTTTTGTGTCACCATATACATTTACACTATCTGTAGAGTATTGGAGAGCATCCAGATTTAAATGAAGGACTGAGAACCACAGTATGAGTCTCGGAGAGATGGAGCATCTGTCGCTGCAGGGTTATAAATTAATGGTAGATTTCATATTAATGAAAATAATTTCCTCTTTCTCAGGAGACGTCTGTAAAGCTTGCCCTTATATGATGAGGCACAGGTTTATTCATAGAATATTATATCCTGGGAGTGAAATTACAACAGGTCATATGTAGCAGATGTTGAACTAGTTTTATTATTTATGAAAATGATACATTTTAAAACTTTAACCCCTGAGGGCATTTGAGTGTCCTGCAGGGTTAATTTACAACAAACTGCAAATGTCCTTTTCCCATAATTGAGGATCAAAAGCCCCCTATCAAGAATTCTAAGCCAAATATAAATTTACATTATACATTTACACTTACCTCCCACTTTATTAGGTACACCTGTGCAATTGCTTGGTAACACAAACTGCTAATCAGCCAATCACATGGCAGCAACTCAATGCATTTAGGCATCTAGATGTGGTGAAGACGACATGCTGAAGTTCAAACCGAGCATCAGAACGGGGAAGAAAGTGGATTTAAGTGACTTTAAACATGGAATGGTTGTTGGTGCCAGACAGGCTGGTCTGAGTATTTCACAAACTGCTGATCTACTGGGATTTTCATGCACAACCATCTCTAGGGTTTACAGAGAATGGTCCGAAAAGAGTAAATATCCAGTGAGCGGCAGTTGTTTGGACGAATATGCCTTGTTGATGTCAGAGCTCAGAGGAGAATGGGCAGACTGGTTAGAGATGATAGAAAGGGAACAGTAACTCAAATAACCACTCGTTACAACCAAGGTATGCAGAATACCATCTCTGAACGCACAACACGTCGAACCCTGAAGCAGATGGGCTACAGCAGCAGAAGACCACACCTGGTGCCGCTCCTGTCAGCTAAGAACAGCAAACGAAGGCTTTCGCACAAGCTCACCAAAATTGGACAATAGAAGATTGGAAAAACGTTGCCTGGTCTGACGAGTCTCGATTTCTGCTGCGACATTCAGATAGTAGGGTCAGAATTTGGCGTAAAGAACATGAAAGCGTGGATCCATCCTGCTTTGTCTCAAGGGTTCAGGCTGGTGGTGGTGGTGTAATGGTGTGGGGGATATTTTCTTGGCACACTTTGTGCTTCATTAAACATCGTTAAAATGCCACAGCCTACCTAAGTATTGTTGCTGACCATGTCCATCCCTTTTTGACTAGTGTGACCATCTTCTGATGGCTAGTTACAGCAGGATAATACACCATGTCACAAAGCTCAAATCATCTCAGACTGGTTTCTTGACCATGACAATGAGTTCACTTTACTCAAATGGCCTCCACAGTCACCAGATCTCAATCCAATAGAGCACCTTTGGGATGTGGTGGAACAGGATATTCGCATCATGGATGTGCAGCCGACAAATCTGCAGCATATCAATATGGACCAAAATCTCTGAGGGATGTTTCCAACACCTTGTTGAATTTATGCCATGAAGAATTAAGGCAGTTCAATAAAGTGGCCAGTGAATGTATATACTGTATGTGCGTGATCTCCCTATTCTATGATACTCTGTCCTATTTATGTATGTAAAAATACATCCCACACAAATGTTTCATAGCTCTGCCTGGGCTGCCTGCAACCAACCTTTCCAGAGGAGCTGTAGTCATACAAGTCACACACACTGTATCTATTTAAACTGTCATTAAACCAATATTATGCTATAATTTTCTGTCAAAATACTCAAAATTTGGCTATAATAATGCTTCCTACAGTGAAAATCTCCATACTTTGTAGTCCTCTCACATTCAAAATCCACTGACATCTTTTTTTAGAACGGTTTTTGCTTGTAAACAGTGTTTGATCTGTGCATATTTCTCTCCTGATTCAGACGAGACACATTTACATTGAAGAAAGCAATATAAGACACTTATTTTAGCCAGAAGCAACAATTAGGAACATCTTAATGATTGATTTGTTTCTTACAAACACACAGCTTTTCATTTCACAAAATGTTAATTGATGGACTGGAGTCATGTGGATTGCTTGTGAATTATTGTGATGTTTTTATCAGACTCTCATTTTGACGGCACCCATTCACTGCTGAGGATCCATTGGTGAGCAAGTGATGTAATGATGAATTTCTCCAAATCTGTTACAATGAAGAAGCAAACTCATCTACATCTTGGATAGCCTGAGGGTGAGACAATTTTCAGCAAATTTTCATTTTTGGGGTTAACTACTCCTTTAAGGATTTATGACCGTTGAACTAGATGTGGGTGTGATATATAAGATGCACTAGATATATATGTGCATGAGAGATTACAGTTTTTGCAACATACAATATACTAGGATTTGTCTGATGTAGAACTTCATTTTGCTTATGAAAGAATGATTTATTGTGCCTCAAAGATGCATGACTTAAATAAGGCACATGAGTGAATTATTAAAGTCTGGAGATCATACAACCGTGTGCTTTTACCCTGTGATCGATGTTCATCTAAACACATACGGTATATGCATTAAAGTATTGAAAAATACAGTTAAAGTGAAGTGGAATGAAAAAAATATTATTTTAGATATGTAATGTTCTGAACGCCGGCATGGTACAAGTAGCTTGAGCTGACAGCTGAAGCTTGCACATAAATGATGCAATGCAGAATTATGGCCTTGATAAATAGAAAAATTAAAGGTTGCAATTCTATTTTACCTTTAGGTGAATCTGTACTTGAATGCTAAGAATGGAAAACTTAAGCAGACAAATAGCATGACCTTGATTTGAGGCCTCTAGTCCTCTTTTCAGATCTTTCACTATTATACTCCTGCAATAACAGCTTGTGAGATATCTTGTGCTCTTCTTCAATTAGACCTGAAATGAACTGGGATATATCATACAGGAGACCCACTGCAGCTTGAGTTTGTGTAAAACTGATCCAGCAGGGATGATGGAAAGGGGAATGAGGAGAAGGAAGAGCGGTTGCACTCTGGAGTAGCTGCTGGCCTTTGAACTAATGAATAATGGATGAATGGATATTTATTCTCTGAAGCTTGAAGAAAAGTTTCATAGACTAAGCTGAATGTTTCTCACTTAGTGAGTAATGTGAGTTATGAAATCAGTACAGAGAAAGGAAATCTGGATCATTTTAGGGTTTGCTCTCATGATTTATTTGGTAGAGCTGAACTTCTGTGAACTGCCATTTTTGAACCACAGTTACTAATTCCATACGCTAAAATTAAAATTATGAAACAATGTTGACTAAAAAACAAAAAAACTTTAACTGCAATACTGTAATTCAAATAAATAATACCGTGAAATAAAAAAAATATTAGTCAATAATACGAATTACTATTTTAGTTAGCAACACATAGTGGTTCGTTCCAGAATTAGTGTTTTGTGTAAATCCATTGGGTACATGATTCACTCATAAGGACTGGTTTTATCTGAATATGCATACATCCCTTCTACATAGTAGGTAAAAAGGTGTGTTTAGTATTTGTACAACAACACAGGCAAAATCTACCTGGATGACCAACTATCAGCAAGATTACAAAATGTGCATCCAGTGAACACTTTACTGTCCAATGAGTCCACAGGAGAGGAGTTGTGAATGGCAATGAACACCGTAGGTCATGTAATAATGACAACTTGATGGATTACATCTGGATGTCATTTGTACCACATACACATTCATACTATATAACATACATTTGCAAAGTCATTATTTTTAAGTACCTCAGAGAGCATTTGATTTTGGACGCAGCCACAAGTTTCAATCCTGAATCAGTGCATTTGAACGAATCGGTTTGTTGGTGTAACCTGCTGATATATTTAGGACTGAAACAAATGTATTTATAATATGTGAAGTAATTTTACTAATTTAACACAAGCAAATTGGAAATGCAAATATAACCGTGTTCCATACAGTTACATCTTCACATTTTTCAGACATGCTTCCTTGTTCTCCATCACAAGTAGCTAAAAGTGAACACACGACTGGTTCTTCATTTACATAATTGAATAATTCTGTTTAATTCAGCTCCATAATGTTGTCATGCAGAGCATTTCATCCTGAATAAACTGTGGTCTGGTGAAGCATTAAAAAATTATTAATGCATGTTAGAAAGCCACGGAACAATATGTCTGTGTTACTCAAGACCAATTTAGCTCCTGTGCTTCCTCACATTGGGAAATAACAGTGCCGTGTTGATGGTTTTTGTAGTCACGGATGGTCATGGAAAACCTTGGGGGAACAGGGGTTAAATTAAGTCTCCTTTCCAGGAAGGCAGCCCCGAGCTGAGGATATGGGTGCTAGGCTGTACGGCTCTGGCTCTCAGGAGCTGTGTGATGCTGACTGGCACAACAGCGGCAGAAACATTGCTCCGGTTTAGCCTCTGACTGCCGGCCCTGGCTGGTGGTGAACTAACATACACTGACAGACATTCCACCCCCTCTGCCCACAGCATAGTAATGTCATAGACGAGAGAGAGAGAGATGGAGCTGTTTACAAACACACACTCTAAAAGCAAATAACCACTATACTGCCGCAACGGATAGACACGCACGGGCAATGTGTGAGACTGTCCGGATGGATGTACCTTGACAACCTGGACGTCTCCCACTGGCTAAAGCTTGGGCTTCAGACATGCTGGAACTAACCGGAACAGACAGCAGCTAATCTATTCCGCTCTCTCCTCTTTTATAAACCTACTCTATATGACTCATTCCATTTACGCTCTGTGATTACGTATGAGCATTATAGTTAGTTGTTAATCATGATTTGTTGCTGCTTCCGTGTAGGAACAATCAAAACCAATTTCTCTGGATGAGATGTGGGCGTGAGTAAGTTTCAGGTGTCTTGTACCGGAGTCTTAAGTCAGTTTATATGATTGGACCGATGAAGTTTCTTGTTCTGTATGGAGATTATCTACAAATATGCATGTTTTTGTGAAACTGTGCTTGTGAGTTATGCTCTATTCCACACTCCAAACGGTTTCATATCATTTTTTTCCTGAAATTGGTTAATAATCACATGACATGGTTAATTTAAAACATATATATTTTGTCATATTTAAAGGGGTCATATGATATTGCTAAAAATAACATTATTTGGTGTAATGCAATGTGTTTATGTGGTTTTGATGTAGACATGTTTCGGGGTGTGTGGTCGAGTCTTAACTTTGATAAAGAATATCTCTTTGGTTTTGAGACTTTAGTCTTTGCAACTTCAGGGATCTTATCTATGCACAAACAGCTTGTAACATTCCAAAGAGAAAGGGAAACTTGAAATCATATCATATGACTTTAATAATTGTAATAATTGTGTTATTTGATATTCAGTTATTTCGATTTTTTTATTTGTGTAATATTTATTTTAATTTGGCGTTTTTATGATTTCTTTAAATCTGAGCTTTTTAATCTTTAAAACCCTGCAGTTCCCTCACAAACCCCCTGGGTTTTATGCATAAACAATTTATGCATAAAGGACAAATATTAATGAACAATTAAAAATTGATTCATGTTCATTTATTATGGCTTTTAATGTTCAGAATGTTCTTTTAGGGAAAAAATTGAATTATAATAGCATTACAGTTTTAAAAATTTTAATTTACAATGGAAACGAGATTCAACAATTATTATTTATGTATATTTACTGCTAGCCAGTTGTTCCTAATTCTTACATGCCATATATCACAAATTAACAATCTTAAGTATATTTTATGTTTACCAGAAATATTTATATTTTTAAAATAAATATTGTGTTCTGAAAGTAGAAAGCTATAAATATTAAATTCATAATCACAAGTGACTTTTCCATCAACTGGACCCTCAGGCCATTCTCATTGCTGTGCACCAGCAAGACACTTTGGGTCTTGTTTCCATATTACATGCTCACATGCAGTTATTTAGTAGTGAAGAACCATGTTATAGTTTTGGAAGATTGTTTGTATTGTGTACATCTACACAGGCATTCTCTGTTGACTTGCTTTGACTTCCTGTTATTTGTAGCTCTACACAAAGTGGATACCCTTTAAAAACACAAATGTGTAAAAACAGATACCCCTGACAGTTACAGGCCTCCTATGGATCAGGGTACAGAACAGGGACTTGGAGCAATGAGTTATTTAAGGCTCTGGTGAGTTGCAGTCTATGGGGACTAAAAGGCACTTACCTATATACCAAAAATAACAATAAGGCAGACGTAGATAGCTCTGCACGCCTGCAGTGAGACTGAAAGCACATCGAAACTTTCATGTTGAACTTAGGGATGAGTTATATCTTCTTTATTTTGCTAGGTCAGTCACTGGACTCTTTTGGGATGGACATGGCTGCTTTATTACACACTGTAATTTGCCCACTTTAACATCTTCACCCAGTCAGCTCTCTTTTGGGAGAATTCCCCATTTACATTCCATTATTTAAATTTCCTCATGAGCAGAATTAATGGCTCAGGCCTTCTGATGAGGTGCCGCCATTGCCGGCATCACTTAATTAGAATAATCTATCTCTACGGGTCAGGATGCATGAAAGGGGGGCACAGCATTGGAACGTTTAATTAGAAAAGTTCATTATCAAATAAATGGCTTTCACTCACAGAGAGACTGAGGGTGGAGAGGTGCTTTGAATGAACATGGGAGTCTGAATATCGGTCCTTTGAGAGGAAATAGAGGACAGAAAAGAACAACAGCTGATGGGTAAAGGGTAAAGTATCGGAAGCATAGTGGGATTCTGGCAGGTAATTTCATGACATGTTGCAGCTTAATTAATATCGGAAATGGGACGTCTGATTGTTAATTACATTTGAAGAAGGCTTGTGCTCACTGCAGAGTGAATTATGAACCTGTGCCACTCCTTGCTGCTCAAATTGGGAAATAATGATGTCCCACCGAGAAATAACCCACTGAGCATATCTACTGTAAAAGCATATCTACGGTACATGTCTTAATGAAAGAGGGCAGAAATCAAAACAGTGTAACAGAAGTGATTCGAAGTGCCTTTTATTTTGTTTCAGACACAGTTGATCACCCAGAGCACAAAGAGGGAGAGAGTTGTTCTTTTAAAGGGAACACACACTAGTTCCAATGGAACGATGGATAAATGGATACTTCCATCTTTGTGACAGAGCGGTGATTGTTTGAGAACTGAATTGCTCTTATATTAAAATCTTTATATACATTATGACCGATTATGTTCGACCACACTTGGCTAAATATATTATGTTTTGATCTAAAGATCTGGCTTTGATAAAATGTTTCTTCACGTCATGTGTTAAGAGATTTAGTTATTTCTTGATATTAAGAAGGAATAATCATTGACATCTTTCTATAGAGTGTAAAATAGGGAAGGGATAATGGGCAGTCAACCATTATTACAAAAACATTAACCCTGTCAGGTGTCTTTTATCACTTTAAAAGTTTGTTTTGAAATGATGACGATGTAATGTACTTACATTAACATACATATTTCTGAGTTAATCTGGGTTAAAATGACTCTATTAGCTCACTTGTAGAGACAACCGAGAAACAGACCATGAACACACATCAAAGAATACCTAGATGAGTGAGCATATACACACTCTTGCATTATGCAGAAATATTTGACATTGGAATGCAACAATTGACCAATCAGAATTAAGTATTTCAAAGAGCTGTGCAATAAAAAGTCATAAATTCAATTTTAAAGTAAACCTTCCAATTGTTACTTTTTTAACAAACAAAATACAGGTAGTGCAAATGAACAATGACCTCTGAATAACTATATAATCTTTTAAAATACCTTTTAAAATAATATTATTACATTTTTTTAATATTGTTAGAATACTATCCAAAAACAATTTTGTGCACATCTAATTTCCACCGTGACACGTAAAAGCAAACAGGCCTGTAAAATAAGTGACAGACAACCGTATGAAGGATTAGCTGCTTGATCTTTGCTTTTCGATCTTCTTCTGAAGACCTTTAGAACTTAATTCTGTTCAAAATGTCAAAAATGTATTAAAAACCAGACCGGAAATCTGAATAGGCTCACATTAGCTTACAAATATTCTCAAATGCCCATTCATCAAACAGCTATCTACAGATCACACATACATACAACAAACACATCTAATACATTTTGTTTCGTTAGAACCCTGCCACAAATGCCCATATTTATAGGCCAAAAATACATAGATATTTGTAGAATGTGTATTGTTTGCTCACAAACAACAAATAGTGCATTAAAAATGAGAGACATAAAAATAAATGTGGACAACAGTTTCCACAATGTGGAGTGCATTCTCTTTTTATGTTAATTTTATGATTTTAACTATTAATTTGGCAGATTTTGGACAAATATTGCTTAGCTGAGAAAGTGACAATGGATGCAGTATTCAGTCATGCACACAACAACTGACTGAGATTAGCTATATAAACTTCTGGCGCCATAAGAGAATAAGATGGGTGTCACTGGATGAAGTCACATCTCCTCCAGAGAGTCTGATGTCTGTGTTTGAGTCATGAGGAGGAGAGCTGCTGTAAAGGAAGTGTTCAGGATGACTAAAGGCTGACTTTAAGAGGATCTTCTTTTGCAGTCAAGTTGAGAGTAAGACAACAGAGTAAAAGAAGGGGAGAGAGAGAGAGGGGGGGAGGGGACAGAATAGAGGCAGAAACTCCTGGGCAAGCTGATCACAGCTTGTCTGACATCAATCCAATCATCTTGCTTTTTGCTATTGGTTCACTGGACACACAGCTGATTTTTTAGGCTGGAAAGAGAAAAAGAATGTTCAGAAGATCAGATGATACTATAGGATATTACAGTCACTGCAGTTGAGAAGCACTTTAATGTAGAAACATTTACATTTTCACCTATCCAACCCTGTCATTTCATCCAAAAACCTTTCAGAGCTCAGGTTTAGGGCTCGCAGTGGTTGGTGTTTAATCCGGTGTCTCTATCTGATAGGTTTGAAAGTTAAATTCTAAAGTCAAAACACAGTAAATGTAACCCACACTCCATACAGAAGAACCCATCCATTTCCCCCTTTAATGACAGGGCTGTGAAATATTTCACTGGAACAAAAGATGATAATGTGCTGTGTAGAAACATGAGGGTGTTATGTCATTATGCATTACCATAACTCTGACTCTAATGCTCTACACCAATGCAGCCATAGAGAAAAAAAACAGGTTGAGATCTCACAGTAAAAGATGAAAGGGAGATTATGCTTGAGGCCTGTAATTTGCAAGCAGTCCTGTAAACCATGTTAACATCTCATTAAATATTGAAATATTGATAAGTGACTTTCGCCCTTGCAAAAGACAAATCTCCAGAAGGAACATTGGTGTTATTTGTCTTCTGGTTGTCAGTAAAACCCTGGTAAAAATTGAATAAGGTCAACAACTCAGAGATGATTGGCCCTATTTTAACAATCTAAGTGTTAAAGCGCATGGTGCAGGGTGCACTTAGGGCATGTCCAAAATCACTTTAGCTAATTTCACAACGAGCATGATCCAAAAGGGTAGTTCCTATTCTCTTAATGAGTGATAGGTGTATTTTGGGCAAAACATGCAATAAACCAATCGGAGTCTCATCTCCCATTCCCTTTAAGAGCCAGTGGCGTTTGCGCCATGGTGGATTCGCTATTTACACGGCGTAATTTGCAAGAGCAAAGACTGAACGTGTCTCCAGAGAGCAAACTAATCTGCTCATGCGCGAGCAAACAGGTAGGCTAATTCTGATACATGCAATGACTATCCATTATGACATATTTTTATATTGCGCCTGAACACACCTGGTTTTCAGACCAGCATGCCCATGAGCGCACAAATGGGAACAAATGCATTTGCTATTTAAACAACGTGGCACAGGACGTGAAAATGATAAATGTGTCGGGCTGAAACTAGCAAAAAATACCTAGCAAGTTTCAGGTGTCAATAAAATATGACACAATATTTCCTTTTCTGGATAATTCAAGTGTTCTTAAAGACAAGGACACTCTGATGGCTCAAAGAACATTCCTTGAAGTTAGAGATTTGAGGGCACTGTTGATTCAACTATAAAGAACGTCTCAGGTTACGTACGTAACCATGAGAGGGCTTGCCTCTCTCTGACCCGCACCTCTCTCTCACCCTAGCCGCAGGAGGGGGAGGGGCATGAGTCGCGAGACTAGCCTTCTGAGCCCATCTCTGACCCTCAGACCGAGATGGGCTAGGACCCCTGGTTGTTCGGGCTCAGACCTGGATTTTATAGAACCTTATCCAGGTCTTTCAGCAGATCAGTCTGGTACGCCTCAGTGTGCAACGAAGCGACGGTCTGACCTGCTGCTGCATATGTCCGTGCCTCGGCAGCGGTGGGTCCCGAATCGCGGGAAGCAGACGGCTGCCCCTCTTTCCTCGAAAAAAGGGACAGGACGAGAGCGGAGCTTTTACATAGAAAAAGCTCACAGTGCACGCAGATTTCCCCTCAAGGACATCGCGTGCGTGCTCCTTGCCCAAACAAAAGACGCAAAGATTGTGTGTGTCATCGGGTTTCAAATAATGAGGACGCGGATCCACACACAATCTTAAACGCCTTGCTAGTGCTCGCCATTTGATAGAGAGAAAACTGTACTCTTACCAGATTGCACGCTTCAAACAAACCAGTCAGTGAAGATGAAAAAGCTGATGATGTATTCTCCCGGTGGCACTTATATTGTGGCACGCCGGTAGTGATGTCATGGGCTGTCGCCGGCCAACAGGTGGTGTTTTTACATATGTATCTTCAGACATGAGTCACGCTGAGGGCGTTCCCCGTAGCGACACCTAGGGGACGCAGTTCGAGTTCCCATGGAGGGGAACAAGAAGCTGTATCTTCCCAGATGTTGCTTACAAAAGGTTGTCACTCTACACTCTCCAAACAAACAAGATAAAGGCTTGGTCGGCAAGCCAGAGCGAAGCCATAATGAGCACTAAGAGCTATGAAGACTGAAGTATGGAAGTGGTGTAACAAAGAAGCTAACTAGAAACAAACATTTCAAAGGATGATTGTGACTGAGCTAAAATCAGAGGTATAAAACTATTATTAGATGATATCAAGAGACTTTTTAACCTTAAATTCAGACTGATTTTAATCAGCATTGATATTGTGCATCTTTAAGATAAATGCATTTGGTGAAGAAATTTTAACATTGCTCATTATGTTAAATTAAGCACACGGTTTGAGTAACACTGGAACTGATTGCATAGAGTAATAACAGCACCAGCAAGAGCACTTAGGCTTTAATTACAACCTTAATCTTTGATGCACCCCAGTATTGTTGTAGCCAACATAAACCGAAGAACAGACACAAAGCGCTGCGAAAACACCACTTCATGTGACATTTCGAAGGCCTCTGCTGAAGTTCAGGTCACTTGATACAGTGAGAGGGAGAGGACTGTTTATCTTTGCCATAGTAATGAAATACCCCAGATGCCTCTTCAAAGGGCAATTTGCATTTCAGGCCTCAGCAATAAAACCATCCTTCATTTCCAAATGCCAAGCCTCAGAGGGTTATTCACATAAATTCTACACAATCTCTTTACCCTCCAGTAAAATCTAGAAAGACCTCCCCACCACCTACTTGTCTCCCGACACAGCTTCAAGCCTAAAGTCAATGAAAAGCCCTCTTTGACAGTAACTTGTTTTGCTAATTGTTTCATAATTGCTTAAATTCAGAATGCTATAATTTTATTTCCTCACACAATGTATTGTATTTAAGTAATAAAAAATGCACTACTTGTGTAGTTAAATTAATATGCATAATTTATATATATTCATAACAGAACTTTGGCTTTTCTATCGGCATCTGTGAATGAACCATTTTATACGTACATACATACATACATACATAGGTGCAGCTCAATAAATTAGTGAAAAAGGAAAAAAGTTAATTTATTTCAGTAATTCAACTAAAATTGTGAAACTTGTGTATTAAATAAATTAAATGCACACAGACTGAAATAGTTTAAGTCTTTGGTTCTTTTAATTGTGATGATTTTGTGTCACATTTAACAAAAACCCACCAATTCACTATCTCAACAAATTAGAATACTTCATAAGACCAATAAAATAAAATACAAAATTTGTGAATTGTTGGCCTTCTGGAAAGTATGTTCATTTTCTGTATATGTACTCAATACTTTTGACATGGAGGTGATCAGTTTGTGGCACTGCTGAGGTGGTATGGAAGCCCAGGTTTCTTTGACAGTGGCCTTCTGCTCAATCCTGCTGGAAAATGAAATCAGCATCTTTGAAAAGCTGGTCAGCAGAAGGAAGCATGTAGTGCTCCAAAATTTCTTGGTAAACGGGTGCAGTGACGATGGTTTTCAAAAAACACAATGGACCAACACCAGCAGACTCTAGGACCTTGGTTTCCAAATGAAATCCAAAACTTGCTCTCACATGAAAAGAGGACTTTGGACCACTGAGTAACAGTCCAGATCTTCTTCTCCTTAGCCCAGGTAAGACGCCTCTGATGACAACTGTAGCCAAATTCCTTGACACGTCTGTGTGTGGTGGCTCTTGACCCCAGCCTCAGTCCATTCCTTGTGAAGTTCACCCAAGTTCTTGAATCGATTTTGCTTGACAATCCTCATAAGGTGGCAGTTCTCTCGGTTGATTGTGCATCTTTTTCTTCCACACTTTTTCCTTCCACTCAACTTTCTGTTAACATGCTTGGATACAGCACTCTGTGAACAGCCAGCTTCTTTGGCAATGAATGTTTGTGGCTTACCCTCCTTGTGAAGGGTGTCAATGATTGTCTTCTGGACAACTGTCAGACCAGCAGTCTTCTCCATGATTGTGTAGCCTAGTGAACCAAACTGAGAGACCATTTTGAAGGCTCAGGAAACCTTTGCAGTTGATTAGCTGATTGGCATGTCACCATATTCTAATTTGTTGAGATAGTGAATTGGTGGGTTTTTGTTAAATGTGAGCCAAAATCATCACAATTAAAAGAACCAAAGACTTAAACTACTTCAGTCTGTGTGGATTGAATTCATTGAATACATGAGTTTTGAGTTGAATTACTGAAATAAATTAACTTTTCCACGACATTCAAATTTATTGAGATGCACCTGTATACATATTCGCTTACAGTCCCTCAAAAAAGTACAGTTTTCTGGACATTCACACAGAAATCAGGTGGAGACAGCATTTCACCACTGGATTTACAAAAATAATTTCAGGTTTAAGAAGTGTTTCAACATTGCATTAAATACTGATGGACACATTATTTTTTATTTGAATTATCACTCAGTAGGTTATTTAACGATGTATTATGTATTATTGAAAGGCTTTTGTCTTTCAAACTCATTCAAATTCTCGTAATTTCTTATTTGCAGATATTCTCAAACTTTTTGTCATCTGAACCTCTTTCATCTGATATATTTACTTTAAAGGGCTGGTCAATCAGCAAAACTGTAACGACAACATCTCCCTTTGAATTGAACTTTCCGCATCATAACTTTGCAGATGTTCTTTATTCTCAAACAGCAACATTACACACAAACGAAAGTTTAAAAAGTGAAATCATAATAAATGACCCCTTTAAGTACCCCCGATATTTTAAAATAAATATTTTAATAATTATCACATTTGCATGTTCACGGTTCTCTGACATTGGTTAATGGCCCTGTGGCGTGCAGGTAAACATAACATATTTATTATTTTTTAGTAAGTGAATTATTTTGATTTGTTATTTTAAAAATTCTATATTTTAATTTTACATTTTTATGATTTATTTACATGTTTGCCTTTCATTAAACTCACAAACCTGTATAAAATAAAAATATACTTTACGAACCCCACTTTGGGAAACCTTGGTGTAATATAATATTTAATGCACTTCATGTTGTTAATTACAATGAAAGGAATATATTTCCTCACTCTTTGTATTTTTACATTATTATATTACAAGATTATCCTGTTTAAATCAATGTGATAAATGAGTTAGGTCAAAAGTAATCTGATTAAATTACCTAAAATGTGTAATGTAATGGATTACGTTACTGAATACAATTTTTTTACCCAGCAGAAGACATAGGCCTACCTTCGTCATGAGGTTTTCATACAGCATTTGAATTGTTGCCACTTCTCATAAAATATCTGTATTAAACATGCTGTCTCTTGTTAATAATTTACAGTGCTCACATCCCAAATTAAGCCAAAATGAAGTAGCCTGGAGCAAAATTTTACATAATCTTCACAGCTTTAGATCCCACGTTCAAAAGAAATTGCTGTTGCCAAACCAACGCTGACCTCCATCCACCTTCTCCCTCCCACCTTCCATTCTTTCCTCCCTCTGGTGTTATTTTCAAGTGCTGAACTTAAATGTGATGGAACGGTCCGATTTTTGCCTGTTCAGTGTTTTGTGGTTTCACTTACAAAGCAATTGAGACAAATACATTTAACAATGTTCTTTTCTTTTCAGTTTTGTAAGAAATATAAAGTGTTAAATGACACAAATCTTTCATAAAATTTCCCAGTGACATTATACTTTTGATTCTGAGATCCCTTCAATTCTTACCACTGACACTGGGTCATTCTTGTGTGATTTCAATTACCCAGACCTCTGTATGAGCCGGACTCAGGCAGCAGAACCCTGAAAGTGAGTGAGCTGCAGTAGTGGTGATTCATTCTTCTCCTAAGGCAATGCTCAAGCAGCTTCCCTACTATGCTTCTGAGTGGAGGGTGGGTGTCTCAGGATAGAGACATCAAAGTGTCATGGGCTGATCTTCTGCAATCGCAGCTGTGATGTAAAATGGAGGAAGCACTTGGGGCATATAATTTGCATTGAAGCTGTGGGATTGTGTATGTTAAGTGCTGCTCTTCATGTGTAGGGTCCTCAGAATGGATCAGCCCACTATAGTGATACTGTTGCATTTTACTGTACATATTAAATAGTCAACATTAAAATGGTCAAAATGTAAGATAATATTAGTGCAGCTTTATGTTGGATGAAGAGGCTGTTTATTTGGGGTTGTTTCAACAGACCTAGAGGCTTATTAGGATCTTTAAAGTCTAAAATTCAAGAGGAAATCCACATGGCAGAAATGACATGTAACAGTTTAATATTTACTGTTTTATTAATGGTAAGAAGACTTATTTATTTAAATAAATGAAATTCTTTAGATATCATACTATTTAGGCTATAAATATTATTATAAATCTGGTTGGTTTGTATTGATGATGTAATATGTAGATGACATGCGTGCGGCCCGTGAGACTTGCACTTGGACCATAGTGCGGCCCAGTGGAAAAAAAAGGTTGCGAACCACTGGTATAGACAAACAGTTGAAACATTCTTCAAAATATCTTATTTTTATGTTACAAAGAAGAAAGTAAATCATACAGGCTTGGCGTAAGATGAGGGTGAGTAAATACTATATTTGATATTTTTAACTTAAATGTGGTTGAGGAGCCCTCTCCCCTCCATCCTGGATATTTTCCTTACACGATGCTCCAGCAAAGCAAATAGTATCGCGAAGGACCTCACCCATCCTTCCCACAGTCTCTTCCAGCTCTTACCATCCGGAAGACGGTTCCGGAGCATCAGAGCCCGCTCCGCCAGACTGCTCAACAGCTTTTTCCCCCAGGCTGTGAGAGCCCTGAACTCAACTCACCCCGTCCCTGTCTGAAACCCCATACAAACCCCTACCTCCTGAAACATTGACCATCTCACCCCCGAACCATACCACATCACAGAGAAAACATCTGTCAAACTTTTTTGTGTAATTCAAAGTGTGCTACACACAGGTGAATGTGCCTGTACAAACCACCTTTAGTAACACACTCTCCTCTATTCGCACTAGACACTTTCACACACTGCTGTGTGTACATAATCCCACAAAAGAGTTTGTATTTTTTTGTTTATGTATAGGTAACCATTTATATATATAGCATATGTATAGTCAAAATCTGTCAGTAGGTAGTTGTGTATAGGTTTATACTGTTTAGACTCCATTGTTGTATGTCTGTATTAATGCAGCACCGTGGTCCTGTGAGGCACGACGTTTCGTTCCACTGTATGTCCACACATGTAGCAGAATGACAATAAAGCTCGACTTGACTTGACTAAATTTACAGCTGAACCAGGACCGTTGAACACAGTCGCTATTAAATATTTGTCTTCTCCACATTGTAATTTGTCAAGACAAGTAGCGTTTCTTAGTTAAGTGGAGAAGATAATTTTTAAATGCATCAAATCAGTCTCAATTTCCCAAAAGACAATAGTCATCTGACATGATATAAATAATTTCAATGCTACTGAGTTTTGTAAAAACTTTTGTAAATGTAATCATTTACTGTGAGATGATATTTTGATTAATAAGACTTAAGCACAGTGTGACACTGAAATATTGCTCACCTCAAAAAGCTCCATTCTCCACTTCTGTCTCTGTTTTTATCTTTTGTCACACAAAATAAGCCCTCATCTCGTCTCATCACAATATGATGCAAAAAAGCAAACAATTTTGTTTGAAGACTATCTTAGGCTATTTGTTCAGACTGTAACAAAATCAATACTTCATGTTTTATCGGCGCTTGGAGTGTAGATCTGTTTATTTTACCCAGAAAAATCAAGATTACACTAGGGAGCTTACTTCTTATGTGAGAAAAACAAATCAGCCAAGATGGTGTTTGTAAAATGGGGCAAGAGAGATTGAAGGCAAATAGCTTGTTTCAGACAGGATGAGACTGCAATGAAAGAGCTGTCAGGTGGCTGCGAGGAGATATATCCTCCTGGCTGTAAGGTTGCTGAGCAGGAGAATTGTAGGGGGAATAAGATGATGGACTGGAGAGGGACCAAGAGGAAAGAATGTCATTAACCAGCAGGGTTAAAAGCAGCGGTTGGGGTAAAAGATGGATGGGGGAGGGGACAGTGATGAGAAGTTATTAGGCAGGTGTCTTACTGTGTACAGTTTAATGTACTGAACATCACCTTTAATCACTTCAGCTGAAGAGCAGCGGGGAGACAGACGAGATCCCTGATGCATTCTATGGGCACTTTTATAATCTTTAAGTTGTTGTTTGTGATGCTAGTACATTGAGATTTGTAGTCAATGTGTGTACAAGTTTTTTATTTTACTCTGACTACCCGTTGAGGCGAACATTTACAGAACAAATTAATAATGACTGAAAAGGTGTTTGTGAGACAAATTAAGTCAAAAGTGCCAACATTTTTGTTCCAAATTAATACTGCAATATGAAAAACAGAAAGCCAATTGTCTTTGTTATCGTCTTTCTGCAGTTGATACCATGTGCCTAAAGACTGATAGGATTTCTGATAGTCACAATAAATCTGTATTATATAGGTATTATTATCAAAAAATACTTGAAGGCTACATGCCTTTGTTGAGTGCCCTTGTGGTTAAGAATTGTACAATTTCAATTGTATTCGTACCAACTTCTGAGCTGGAAAAATACACAAAAAAGACACCTTTTAATTTATAAACCTTTACATTTTTCCTTAAAGCTAGTTAATTTTTTTTGAAATCATGAAAAAGCGTATTGTGAAATCAATATCATGAATCGTATTGCATCGTGAGTTGATTGAATCTTTACATCTGTAAGAATAACATAAATGTCCTCCATCATGATGTTGTTAGCTCTGAGACATATTTTATGAAACAACAGATGTAGTTATGAATCAGAGAGTGTGAACACTTGCTAAGAGAAAGAGTGTGTTTGTCGATTAGGGGATAGAGAAAGGCATGTTTCTGTATGTAGTAAGCATGCTGTTCCTGTGTCTGTATGTTATTTGATGGATGGTGCGGCAGGAGAGTGGTGATGCGATGGTAATGAGCCTGTCGGCCATGGCTTGACCTATTGGTACTGGACTACAGGAGGAATGAGTCTTTTACCTCTTTCTTATTCTGCTCATATCCCATAGCCTCTGTTTCTTTATCATCTGTCTTCTCTGTGTTAATCAGGAAATCACATGTACACAAACCCTTGTGTCATGGGTCACTTGCTTATGTGTGTATAACCAGTGTTAAAAAAATGATCTTAAAGAAACTTATGAGTATAGAGCCCTGAATCAATAAAACAAGGTAACACTTTATTTTATGGACATGTTTCCACTACTAACTAGTTGCTTATTAGCATGTACATTACTAGCATATTGGCATATTAAATTGTAATATTTCACAATATTGTTGCTTTTTTATTTTTGAACAAATACAGTAAATGTAGCATAAGATATTTTTTCAGTCTTGATACTCTAACTTTATTATAGAAATATGTAAATGTGTGTTTTGGGGGTCTTAAGAATAGGATGTGAACTTAGAAAAATGTAGATGTCAAACAAACATTTTTTTGTGTGACACGGAATTGCTTCATACAGTATACAGAGCACATCAGACAACATATAAGACAACAGTTCACTGTTACCTCCTCCTCCATGTCATAATCCTAGACGGAGATACCACAAACATCAGCAATGAATGCCCTCGCATAAGAGAAAGAAAAAACGTGTCTCCCCAAATTGAAAATACTCTAATGGAGTGTAGATAATGCATACATTGCTTAGAGCTGAACTGAATTACTCAATATAAGGTTGCTCTCAATTTGGCAGGGGAAACATATTTGGCTAGTTGGCGAGGAGTGTGCTTGACTGAGTGAAGAAAGGACGGGGCAGGAGGGTTCATTTAGTCTGTCTGAGGAGACGCGGAGTGTGTCTATTGATCTGCAGACTTATCGATACTCTTAACACGAGAGGTTCATTTGTTTCACCATCCCCCCACAAAGAGTGCGAACTGAATTTCCTCATTGTGCATGTGTGTGTATACTATTATTGAGTTTCTGCATATTACTGAGGATTGTTTTTATCAAATGAAATGTTTGTGAAGTGAACTCTTAATGTTGTTCGGAGATTAAGTTAATGTGGAGTGTCTTTAATGAAAATGGCACACGTGTAGTAGACGAACCAGAACATACATCTCTTTTCACTGAATAATATTCACAGATATCATTCCATATCATGATTTAAGTGTACAATACTTTTACCAAATAATTTAGCCAAATCCTGCATTGCAGAAATCATAGGGCCCCATTATTATATACAGCATGCCAGCATATGCTCTCTGTGTTTGGTTATATGTTTGTAACACTGTGTATTTGTATCTCAATCAGTCAAACTCGTTGAGGTTGTCCGCTCAATACAAACCACCTGGATAAGTATCAGCAGGCAGAGAGCATAACAGTACACCCCCAAAACATATGCTACTGGACCACACGACAGGGAAGACATCTAATATGATGTCAGAGGGTGATAAAAGGGCTGAAAATCTGACAGCTATGTAGATGGAGTCAGGCTGCACTTTTTTTTACAGGGCTCAGAGTTATAGAGCAGTAGAGCACTAGTGAGGAGGAGCAATGGAGAAGGATTTTTAATAAGTGATGGAGAGCTGACTGAGAGTCTAGTCTCAGTGCTCACTAAAAATCTCAATTTTGGATGTGCTCCTAATGTTTGCACAGCTAATGGCATGTGTGTGTAAACACAATAACCGGGGTCAGCACCAAAACTATGGTGTAATTGCTTCAAACACGCTTGGAGCAGAGTGTTGAAAGAAGGGGGAAATTCTGAACAAACAGTCACACTGCCAATCCAGAGGACTGAAAGACTGCGAGCAAGCATACGAGGTAGTATATCAAAGGGGACAAAAATTCAATACAAATCTAGGACATTCAGAAATGCCCTGGAACCTACCACCACTTCCAGGAAATAAACTATCCCCTAGTATGAGTTGCAATTGTAATTTGTCACATTCATTGACAGATAACGAATGGAAAAGAAACATTCAATGTACTTGATGTCTAGTCCCACTAAAATCAGTCGCTGCTCAGTGTCTGAGCACTGACAGGCTGACCCCCCCCAGCCCTTCAACCTCTGCAACAATGCTGGCAGCACTCATACGTCTATTTCCCAAACACAACCTCTGGATATGACGTTGAGCATGTGCACTCAGCTTCTTTGGTCGACCATGGCGAGGCATGTTCTGAGTGGAACCTGTCCTGTTAAACCTAGGGATGGGTACCGAAACCCGGTATTTAATCGGTCTCGGGGCTAAATTATAAAAGACCGGAGTATCGATAATCTCTGACGTTAACGGTTCTACTATCGGTACTAGAGAAATTAAGAAAACACACATAGATTTATTATTGCTATATATACAAATTATCTTGCAAATTCTATCCCACCAGAGTCACCAGCTGTTTTTATATGCAATAATATTCAAACATTTGTCTATGATGCATTTTTGCTATTGCCAATTCAGATCGCGCTCACGTGGAGGAGTTTCAGCACGCGCAACATTAAAGCCCTGTTTATGTTAGAATAGAGAACTAACCATTAAAACATGCTTACACTTTAGGCCTGTGGCTGTTATATTAAACTAAGTTTATTTAATGTTTTTTTTTTGGCTTCTAAGGATTATAGTCGCGTTTTTTCTAGGACAACTTCCTTTCACAGCGGCGCGCATTCGTTCCTTCCTGACCAAAACTTAACGTCATATCCATAGAATCAGATCAATCGTCTGTCGATTGTTGTAAAATGCAGTCTTTACAGTTGCTAAATTGCTGGACATGTATGATAATAAAACGTTGAAAGTACAATCCACACGAGAGACGCTGTTCCCCGTGTATGTGTGTGTGTGTGTGCTGTGTGTGTGTGCGTGCGCGGCGCGCTCTAAAACTGACAAGCAAAGGACACTTTTGAGTTTTGGTGCGTCCAAACGATCAAATACACACAAAACATGTAAAAAAAAACAGCCGGCTTGAAGAGTATTCACTTAAATACAGTTTATATCTTAAAGTGAATGAGAACAGCTGGGAGAAAATTGTGTGTCAATATTTTGTCTTAAAGTGACAGACTGCTTCATCAATGTTAATCAAAGAGAAAATCACCCACAGCTCTTATTCTGAATAATGTTATAGCTTTAATAAGCATTAATCTATCAATATATATAGTGAAAACTATGCAGTGTTCATTTACATGTGATCACTTTTAGCTATTACTTACCTTGAACATTAATGTTAGTAGACATTCATGGAAAAATGAAAGCACTGTTTTTTTTTCATTTCATGTGTACATTTGTTTTATGGTATGACAAATGGTATATTTGTCAGTTTGTTTAACTTTGTTTCTTTGTTCATGTTCTTACTCTATCTTATCATATGTATATAAAACACTAAAAATGCCTGCACACTGGTGCATTTACAAATTGATGCTTTATATTCATTTAATTAAATATATATTTAACATTTCAGAATATAAAGCAATGTTAATTAAGCTGCTTATCTATCTATCCTAATTTATCATATAAATATATATTTCATACATATATGTGTATGTATGTATGTATGAATGAATAACAAAAAGTACCGATAAGAATACCGTTAAAGTACCGGATCGATAAGCAGTATCGATAAGAGTAGTAATACCGTTAAAACCTTAACGATACCCATCCCTAGTTAAACCGCTGTATGGTCTTGGCCACCGTGCTGCAGCTCAGTTTCAGGGTCTTGGCAATCTTCTTATAGCCTACGTCATCTTTATGTAGAGCAACAAATCTTTTTTTCAGATCCTCAGAGAGTTCTTTTCCATGAGGTGCCATGTTGAACTTCCAGTGACCAGTATGAGAGAGTGAGAGCGATAACATCAAATTTAACACACCTGCTCCCCATATACACCTGAGATCTTGTAAAACTAACGAGTCGCATGACACCGGGGAGAGAAAATGGCTAATTGGGCCCAATTTGGACATTTTCACTTAGGAGTGTATTCACTTTTGAGGACAGCGGTTTAGACATTAATGGCTGTGTGTTGAGTTATTTTGAGGGGACAGCAAATTTACACTGTTATACAAGCTGTACACTCACTACTTTACATTGTAGCAAAGTGTCATTTCTTTAGTGTTGTCACATGAAAAGATATAATAAGATATTTACAAAAATGTGAGGGGTGTACTCACTTCTGTGAGATAATGTATATACATATAAAACTTTATATATATATATATATATATATATAAAGTTGTATAACTATATATACACTATATATACACATATACCATTTTGCTTCATTATTAAAATTAAATTAAAAATTGTAATAATTTATTAAAATTAACATTTTGGTAATGAGTTCCAAAAGCTTTAATTACCTTAAGCATTGAGATGGATTGCATCAATATTGGCATGTGATATATAGCAGGTTTAATTTAGCTATTTTACATAATTATTTACAAAAGATGTAATTTTTTTTTATTTAAAAATGTATTTCATTTTGCTTAATTATGTATTTATTGAATTGCTTTCAAACAAAATTACAAAAACACACATTGAATAAATTAAGAGAAAAAAAAAAACTGAGGTGCATGTTGGCACTTACTTGTTTTGGTGCTTTGATCCCTGCAGGTGTGCATGATACTGTGCCACTGAATTCAGTGTGACACTGCACACATCACATGTGTAGCACCGTTTTAAGCCTACACAGAAAAGAGACACACACATTTAGTTTTTAGCAAGTACAAATTCAAATGCACATAATCTAGCATGACAGTCATAGCGAGAATATTCAGCTGTGATATCTCATAATGTATATCTTTCAATGACATCATCTTTACAGCATTTAGAGGACAAAACGATTTTATTATATTAGATGTGAATTATAAAAATTACATTACATGTATATCCTTTGACTATCTTTTGTCCACAGCCTCTGTACCATACTAAACTCAAAGCAGAGTGGTCAATAAAGCCTTATCATGTCATTCCCGAGAACAGAGGGACTAACTGGGGAATGAGATAACGCTGGTCTCTATCTCTCTCAGTCAGCCGAAGCTCAGCACGGGTCACTGCTCGGCTGTGTTTCGCAGTTCTGCCTGATCAACTCTCCTGATTACCGTACCCTGAGGGAATGTGTGTGTAGAGAGAATCAGTTAAAGAGATATAAATATAGACATGTCAAGTCTTTTTATTTACTTATTTGTGCTTTTAAGAACAACTATGAAATTACAATGGAAGATCTCTCCATGAAATGCGATCCGAGTCTATGGAGGGGGACCTTAGAGGAGACAAGTTCCTCTGTTCTTGTGTGTGTGTGTGTGTCAAGTGACATGATACATATTTGATAAGGCCATGTGGCTTGTAATCCAGCTTGGGAAACTGATGTTATTGCACCCGTAAGGGCAAGAGAGGGTAAGCCATGAACTGTGACACTCTTGCGCAGCTATGAAGAAATATAAGAGTGAAATTTGGCCGAAATGAAATAACACTTCATATTATTTTTAGTGGGGAAGACACTTTACAACTTTAGTTTATAAACAGTTTATAAACAGCCCGATGATACTTTAAACATTACATTTAACTTATGCTCAAGTTAGATTCTAAACAACCAAGAAAGCTATATATTTATATTAATATTATATTATATTATCAAAAAACACTACCTCAAAACCTCATTTATTTGATATTGAATTGTTTATTTACATAAACAAGTGTATTTACTATACATGACAAAAAAAGACAGAGCTTGTCTGATCGCAGAACCTGATTTTACTAAGTGTGATATGTTCCTGGATCAACATCTTTGTTGACCCTGGAACAACATTGTTATTAACCAATCATATTTGAAGAACAAGTTTATAATTTTTGGCTTTTTGAAGTTTAGGCTTACATTTAGTGTTTGGTGCTTGTACATCAGTCATTCATCTATTATCTCCTCCGATTTTATTGATTACTCATAGTTAAGGTTAGGTTTAGGTATAGGGAAATGGTCAATATATATATATATATATATATATATATATATATATATATATATATATATATATATATATATATATATATATATATATATATATATATATATATATATATATAAACAAACAATATATGTTGACCCAGGAACACATTTAACTCGCGTCTGTCTGATCATAGCCTCAGCTTGCTCTATCTGCTATAAAATAAAATGAGACAAAAAATACAGTAATATAGCATTCTGTCACACTTCTACTTGTTGGCACCACTAAAAATGTTTTAGTTAAGTTAGAAGCATTACTATTTAAAGTTCCTCTCCTCTGTGTGTTGAAAACGCTTGTAACTAACGTGACACTGCAACACTTTGGCTCTCTATCAGTGCTGTTTGCTGCCTGCACCCCCGTTATGAATTAAGCGTCCCATATAATTGCTGTCATGTTGCACTAATGATATTGCAGCTGAAAAATGGTCTTTGTAATCTCCTCTCCAAATTGAGTTAAACCCATAAACCACGTTTGCAGGAGAAGGGCAAGCAGAAATTAATGTCATACTATTGATTCATCATCATGCTTCATTTTACTCATTCTCATACATCTAGAGTTTGCTGCTTCTGTTGATATGCTCTTGCTGTGTATTACAGTAAGTTGGCAAAAACAAAAGTGACACTGACAGACCAGGAACAAAGTCTTCCTTGTGTCTATCTGTGTTATACCCAAGAGTCTGATTATTTCTGCCACTGGCCAGCTAGCAGGAGTTTTTAAAACTCGCTAATCACATCAGCAAAAGTGAAACGGAAAAGCACAGCAAAAAAAAAAGTCCTTTCCCTCCACAACTTTTAAAATCAAGTGTTCAGAATATTTTTGACTTCAGCAGTTTAACATTTGTACAACGTGCCCATGGTTTGTCTCAGGCTGATGGCCCAGAAAGAATTTGCATGTTTTCTGCACTGATTTTTTGGGCAGAAATTTCGGCATAATTCTGCTTGAAAAGTCTGCTGAGTTTTGTGGGTACCGATTCAGCTGACCATATCGCCAACTGTTTAGTTTAGCTGGTATATTTTTTTTTGGTGGGATAAATATACCCACTTGTTTTATTCCCCACACACTCTTGGGTACAGACATTGAGAGGATGTGGCAGAGCCGTGTAGCTTGTGGTGACTCCCAGCTGGCATTTTGACAGGCCGCCTCTCAAATGCTTTTTGAAAAGGTGAAATAATGGAGCACCGCCCAGGCATCCATCAATGTTAGCCATCCGTTCTGCTTGTCGCACTACCCACGGAATACATGAGCAATGAAGATTTAACCAGTGAGCATCTCCTATGAAGTTTCTCTCATCTGTGTCACCCTTGCCTCAGATTTATTACCGTTAGCACAGAATATCCTCCGAATGGGAATAGAGGAACCACAAGTGTAAAAATTAGATGGAATGTTGACTCTATGCTATATACTGTATATATGCCGTAAATAATTTTAACATACGGATGCAGACTCACTTATATAGAAATGTAGAATTTTAAAGGAAATCATTTTTCTATACATTAGGAAGTTTGTTATTCAGAATAAAAATGTGAAGTAGATGGAATGGAACACACAGCTTTCAGAATTCCTAGAGCACAATAAAGTTTAATGATGCCTTCAGGGATATTATCACCTCAGGCTTCTGGTCCCGTCAGGGATCATAACACCACTGAGCTGGGACATACTTGCTGAGATTCCCATCTGCCGATCCTACAGTTTATCCAACTTAAACTAGTTGGAATAATAGTTAGACTATTAGTCACTAATCATTACACTCTAAGACTCGATTCATTTTGCCATCAATAATCATATAAGGCACCAGGACACACTCAACGCAGCTGGGATTTCAACAGACACTAATGTGTAGTAACTATAGGTGCTGTAGGACTCTGCTTCAAACAGGCTTTAGCTACATATTTACTTTTTTCTATACATTTTTATATAGAAATGAATTACTATATTCAATTTGAATATATTTTTAAATATAATTTATTTCTGTTATGACAAAGCTTAAATTTCAGCAGCTATGCTCTCATTCTCTGTAACATAATCCTTCAGAAATCATAAAATCAGAAATGCAGCCTTGGTAAACAAACTAATACTAATAATAATAATAATTAGAAAAATGCTTTAGCATGCCCACATGTTTTTTTTTCAATCTTGCCTCTATAGGACAAGCTTCGTGGCAAGTTGATCATTTATGAACTTTAAGGCAACACTGGTTCATCTATTTTTACCTCCTGATGGTACAGCACAGATCTCACTTTGACTCTCAGTGAGCCAGAAAACCCAAGCATACATTTTATTATAGTACGATTCTGTAAAGTATAAGGTGTTCCAACTACTACATCATTTACATGGGCAGTGATCATGAGGGCAGAGGTCATATTCAGCACATTATCAACACTAACCTGTCGGACAGGCTTGAATCAGCATGTTTGCATTGTAAATAGACACTGTTTCTGCCTCAATTAGCTCTGCTGTGTGAATTCAAACATGAGCAAAAATATGCTAAACAACAATGAATGAGAAAAATATGCCCGTATTTGTACAGTGACACGCAGATGGCATCTAAATGGGGGGTAATTCAGCAAACACTGATCCACTTCTACTCCAGAAGAAAATATATCAATCATATCAAATTGAAAAAGCCGATATTTAGCAATGCACATATAATACAACACAATTAATTTAGCATCTGATTTACATACTAATAATTACAGTATCTCAATTATGTGAATAAAGTACCTTATACAGTTTACCCAAAATGAAAATTCTGGCCACCATTTACATGTATGACTTTCTTTTTCTGCAGAAAACAAACTGACTCCTATATGTAGCATATTAGTAACTTAAAGTGTACATATTTTGAAAGGATAGCATCTTTGTGACAGCCGTTGTACCAGCTGTGTAAAGATAAAACTGTTAAAACATTCCTCAGAACATTTTCTTTTGTGTTTTACAGAAGAAAGTGCAACATAAGGATGAATTAATGATGACATAATTTTATTTTTGGGGTAAATTATCCTTTAAATAAATTCTGACAATTGCTGGAGCAAGATGTCTTAAATTATATATTTTACAGGACAAAAATGCTACAAAAATAAAGTAATGCTTTTTAGGTTTTTCCAAAATCATAAAAAAAAGCTAACGTCTTACCTTTACAATAAAATATAATTTCAACAAAGCCTAAAAGAACACAGATGACATGTCACCTAAGCATGAAATCACAACAACCACCAACACGTCTCGATTGGTTTCAGGGTGGCACGTAAGACTAATAGCTTGTAGACTGAAGCACTAGGCAGGAAGAATGTAATTGCACAGTCCTTCGGAGTGAAGATGCTGATTACCAGACGAGCCAAATTATATCTCCAAACTTGTCTTTCCAATTAACCAGCAGGACTGTTTGGATAGATGGAATTTGTCACAGGCATCGCCTGATTGGCTTGGTGATGACACTAAAAAAAGAAAAGAAAAAAACTCATAGAAAATAGTCATAATCACTTCTGAAATCATATCAGTTTGAATTATACCAGCATTCTCTGTTAAAATGAGGACAGCTAAGCAGACTTGATTGATAAAGTGTTTGAAATGAAAGCTCTTTTCCTCAAAGGCAAACCAAAGCACTAACTAAATTCCAGTTGTCAACATGCATTCTGGTCAATGCATTGCTAAATATATGCCAGCAATACAATAACTGCATGAGACCACGATTAAGAGCAAGTTAGCAAGCTGTTTTATTGAAAATATTATGAAAACCTCATTCTGATATTATTCTTTGGAAGGTTTCGTATTATTAAAAAGAGTACATAGATTGAATAAAAAAAAAAATTGTAGTTTCGAAACCATAAAATGTTGTGATAGCTACATGATAGCTGTGTGAGACAGAATATTAAAAAAGGCCACTATGTATAATTCCAATAGAACACATTGGAATGTTGGATTCAATCACAAGGTCTTCCTCCACGGAGTCCTGAGAAAGCAGAAAATAATCCCATTTGCTGCCTCTCCTTCAAAATGACTATGGATTGGCCCTCTAATGAGTTGTTTTTTTGTGCAGTGTGCAATGTTAAGTGTTAAAAGGAAGGGTTGGATGAATGTGAGGGTGAAAATAGCAACTGCACACCTGTACATGAGGATTGTGAAGAGCAAAGAGACATAAAATGAGGTCTGCTCTTCAGTTCACTGCTGAAAAACTCAAATTTGACAGGCTTTAGACACCTACTACTGCACATAATCCTAAGAAAGCCACAAAAGACAAAATAAATATAAAGATGAGATAAAAGGAGCAAAACCCCCTGCGCAATAGTAAAATAAAAAATATTATATATATATATATATATATATATATATATACATACATTTATAGAAATGCAAATACTATATGTATTAAATTATTTTTTGTATACATTTTTATTCATATTATACATTTACATAACATCTGATCAGTACATCATGCTAGTTACAAAGAAGAGATAACCTCCAAAAAGGTGTCATTATAATTTAAAAAAATAAATAATAATAATAATGTATATCATGAATGATGAATGTGTATATACATAATAACAACAATAATTCCTTACATATATAGCGCTTTTCATAGTAAGGGGGGTATCTCCTCATCCCCCACCAGTGTGCATCATCCACCTGTATGATGCCATATTGCGTCAGAACGCCCACCACACACCAGCTTACTACTGGTGGAGAGGAGACAGAGTGATGAAGCCAATCAGTGTATGGGGATGATTAGGAGGCCATGAGTGTCAGAGGCCAATAGGCAAATTTGGCCAGGATGCCAGGGTTACACCCCAACTCTTTTTCGAAGGACAACCAGGGTGCGCACCCCCTGTTGGTCTCACAAACACCTTTTCCAGCAGAAACCTAGTTTTCCCAGGAGGTCTCCCATCCAGGTACTGACCAGGCTCAGCCCTGCTTAGCTTCAGTGGGCAACCGGTCTTGGGCTGCAGGGTGATATGGCTGCTACATAGATACGTGAATCATACTGTATAATAATTATATATAACACCCTTCTACTTATTTCTCCTATATGACAGAAATATATTTATTTTGATCAATAACTGATATAAATTTTAAAAGGTCACGCATTAAATTAGTATGTATTTTTGTCCTTATAAACATCTAGCATCATGCTACATCATGATAGTTGCGAAGAAAAGATGACATCCAACATTTTCTGTTAAGGGCATCATCAGCTTTACCAATAACTGCAAACAGTTTAAATTCATGGGTATGTAGAAAAATTGTCACATTCAACTGGTATCACCTGGATAGTGGCCCTTTTTCAACAATGTAGAAAAATGCAGGAGACCCCTTGATGTTTACCCACTCAAAAAATCTACAGAATAGAGAAGTAACAGTAAGCCCTCCCTTTGTGTAAATAAAAAGGTGCTGCAATTCAAAGCAGCAGGAAAAGAAAACCTGCCATGCACTCACAGATACACACACACACAGACACACACACATGAGAAACCATGCAGACATAGTGCTCAACAGAAAAGATATGAATATTTCATGATGTTGCAGTCTTCAAAGTGTGACTGCCGCCTCCCTCTCTAATGCTCTGAACATCAGACAACACTCAAAGGATGCCCGGGACAGATATATGCAAACAGAGAAATAGGCAGAAAAATCTAAGGCGAGCAGACTGAAGAAAAAAAACTAAAAATGGGATGGATACTGAAAGAGAGACAGAGGCAAGTGTTCTAGGTGCTAACGCTTTGTGAGAAAGATGAGCCTGCCACGAGCAGCTCCCAGCCTGATGAATCAGAAAGCAAGTTCTCCTGCAACATCTCCCTCTCAGCCAAACTCTCTCTCTCTCTCTCTCTCTCTCTCGCTCTGGCCGTTAGAGTGATTTGCCACATCATTACTAATTGATAATCACGTTGGAGAGAAGCCATCAGAGGCATACTACCGAACGCTGCGTTGTCTGCGCTGACATTTCCTGGCTGGAGTAATGACTAGGTGACATTAGTGAGAGACCTTGCAGGGCAGACAGTGAGAACGGGCAGCCGAGGGGAAAATTGCAGAGATGGTTGGCCCATCCATTTTTCCCTCCTTAACCCAGTGAAGAGGAAATGTGTGTGAAAGATCAGCTGTGGTGAAGTATACAGACTGGCTATTTCTAAAGGTCCATTTTTGTCCCGGTCTTCCTGATGCTGAAATCGCAGTGTGTGGTAGTAAATGCAAACTGAAAATGGATATATAGGAGAGGTTGAGGATAACTGTGCTAGACCTTAAGCCAGTTTGTACTGAATTAAGTTGTAAGTCACGGTCAGGGGCGGACTGGGACAAAATTTCAGGCCGGGAAATCTCACACTCATCCAGGCCATCCCATACACCCACAACAAATTCTGAAACATGGACAACCCTTTTAGCCTATTTGTATGACCATCACATAGTCTTTAGTCGGGGGCGTGGAAAATAAATAAAGGTTCTCTTTTGAACTGCACATTCACTTCCCTTTTCCTTTTCTTCCTTTTCTCCAATATGTCTGTCACTCTTCACCTTCACTTTTTTCTTGTACCTGTCACTTCTTCACCAGCAGGTCTACTGTTATTAACACAACTGTAACCACCTTGTTGCAAAACAACCACCTCATTGCAATTTGTTTGCACATAATGTTGTTATTTCTCTTAAAATAACTTAAATACCCAAGATTTAACAAACCTATAATTCATACAAATATATATAAAAAAACATTTTCTAAAGTGCCTAAATGCCAAAATTAGTAGGCCAACACTGAAAATCCTAATAATGAACACACTCGTATTTTTGGACTGACTGATATTTTTGTGTTGCTGTTTGCTCTAGCTCCCTTTCTATACAATAAATCCTTGTGAATATCTGCCTGCTAAATGTATTAATGTAACTTTCCAATCGATAATGATGTCCTTTAGCACAGTATTCTGACTGATGATAATGGAGTGCTACTGACAGCCTAACAGGTGCTAGCAGTTTAATAATTCAACTAGGTTAATAAAGACAAAACTACTGTAGCGTATTACAGATGAAACTCACCTGCACTTGAAACCCAGAAGGTTAGTCGGTTTGCTACTGTTTCTTCTGGCCGTTTCCTCTCCTTCCTCGAGTCCCGCACATTGACTCTGTTCAAAACCGTTTGACGGAGGCAAGGAACAGATGCTGCCAGTCAAGACTAACCGATTTATGATTTATTAGGGAACGCCACAATCGGAAAGGATCATTTTGGCACATTGGGAAAGCAAAAAAATTAATAAATAAAATATTAATAATAATAAAAAAACACAGGGCAGCGGGCCAAATCAGCTGCCAGGCCACCGGGAAACGTCCCGGTGCTCCCAATGGCCAGTCCGCGCCTGGTCACTGTGTACAATAGGGCTGGGCAGTAAAACGGTAACGGCAATAATCACAAAATAATTTTCTGCGATAAAACAAAGAGTTCGATAAACATTCAATATAATGTTTATGCGCCAAAAGCGAAATGAAATAGTGCTACTCATTTGAGCTGTGCCACACGGACCATTTATCTGCTCGGCTCAAAGTTCAAACGGTAACGCAGTGCAAGCTTACTACAGCAGATGCATTTACTCGCTGATATGATTCGGTCACACTAAACAGCGCTGTGAGATTCACAAATTAATCTGAGATTTAAGCTAGTTTAAAGCCAGATGAAAGCGCTGACTAACAGGTGAAACTGCGCAACGATACAGTCAGAAGGCTATTCAATCTACAAATCGTCATCATTTACCACGATTTACTGTAGTAGCACAAACTGCATCATGGTATTGTGGGAGAACCATATTTTTACCATGGCATTGAGGTGCTATATGTGTGGTTTTAACTGTAGTTATAATAATCTAAATGTATGCTAGTATGGAAGACCAATGGTTAATTTTAATAAAACTTTCACCAAATAAAAAAATTCACCATATAAAAATGAGGTTGCTACAGTTTTTACTGTTTTTGTTAAAGAACATCAATCCTAACTCAAGTTACTACTGTCAAATGTGCATTTCCAAGAGATAAAAACATATATTATTATTAATATTGCAGCCTGCACTACAAACTGTGCTGAAGATACACGTCATCAAAGTCAGGCAACACAAGCCTGTTTCATGATTTGAAACAATATCACTCGTTAGAATATATATTATAAAGATATTTATTATTTTGTTAAGGAAAAGTGACTGGAAAAGTGTAAAGAATTCAAAAACGTGAAGTGTTTGTCATGTTCTGACCATAAAGGGTGGTTTAAAACCACAATTAAGAGTCTGATTTCTACAGCTTTCACTTAGGAGCAAGATTCTGCCTTTAAACTTGAAATAAATAAAGATTTGAAATTTATCGGGATAATTATCAATTTACGGCTGATATGAATTATTTTATAGTGATAAAATATAATAGAAAAAAATATATAACAGAAATATAAACAATTTACAGAGGAAATAAAAAAACATTAAATAACATTACAGAACTGGTATAATCTGAATCAGCAGATTCTCTCATTTCATCTCTTTACTGCCAGTTTGGGATTTGTAAGATTTTCTTTTTCTTTCAAAAGTACTCTATTATGCTCAGCAACACTGTAATAAATAAATCATAGTAATTTTGTGAAATATTATTCAAGTTTTATATTTGAATACATTTTAAAATGTAATGTATTCTTGTGATGGCAAAGCTGAATCTTCAGCAGCCCTTACTCCTTTCTTTTTTTTCCCATTACAATTATTAAAATGGTTGGGTAAATGTAATACATTATATCAAAGTTTGGGATAAATAGAACAAAAATCACTTACAGTTAAAGGGAAAAAGTGGACCTAAAACAGTGATCGGTGATCTCTCCCACTTTAAAGTGTAACCTACAGCTTTGAGCATGCATGTGAAGGAGGATGTTTGATAAAATCTTAAAATAATTCAGAAATCTATTGTGATCTTGGGAAATGTAGATAACTTTTCTGGGTGTTTATTTTCTTATTCGGCATCCAGCCTAATTTGTTTCCATTTTAATCTTGTGCTGACAGAGTAATAGTCACTACGAGCCTGGCCAAGTCTTCAGTGTGTCTTCCATTAACAAGGATGCTCTGAATTCACCATCCATCACTCTAAGCTAGGGATAACCTTCAGTCCAAACAAACTAAACCCAACCTCAGCTCAGTGTTCATCTCAGTCTCACTGCGCCAATCTCTCCGAAGCTTTGATCTGTACCTCAGTAGCTCTAATGAGTTGAAACATCCCATGTTACTAAGCCCTCACAGCGATGACTGCTGGCCTGGTCTCTTTCCCTCTCACCTAAGAGAACATTTATTTGTAATTGTTATTGACATGTGAGTCATGAGACAATGGGAGAGCACACTCTTCATCCCTGAGAAATGAATAGCCTGTATCAAAGTCTCTAGACGCACAAACCTATTGCTTTTATTCTCTTGGAGCCCAGGCTGGAGAAGAGGCAAGGGAAGTAAAAGACGCATCGAGAAGTTTTATTGTATTATGTGAGCGCTTTCATTAATCTATCGAGGAAGTGAGCCCCATGGCACCAACTACCGCTCTGAGCTGGGAATAACCTTTAATAAAAATAAAAACACAGTGAAATATAACATGAGCAACATAGGTCAATCTTTGTGACCTCACAGTTTGCCATTGATCTCTCATTTATTGAGTAACAAAGAGGTTTTATAAAAATTCACACAACTCAACTCTGAATTCCTTTTTCAATGCAGTTACTTATAAAGACATTACAGCATTGAAAAGGAGCTGAGGTTTATGACATATCTGTGTTGCATGATAGACAAAAAAACAACAATACTCAGACCAAAAACAGTTTATAACAAACAAACAAAAAATCCATTATGATATTTGATGAACATTGATCATGTGACTTTCCGTTCACAGAGTATAAGTGCTGCTATCAATAAGCAAAAGTTTTTTTTTTTTTTTACTTTGCATTCTAATTGTTTGGCTGATTATATCATTTGTAATGATTTTATATATTTAATAAGAATAATGTTAAATAGATGCATTTTGAAGAATGGAAGAATGGCCTTTTGGACCCCGTTGTAAATATTTGGGTTGTTTAAATTAAATATAATAAATTACTATTGTAAAACCATAAGGATTTTTTTTTGCATGTATTCAATCAATTTCTCCTTAAACCTTATTTATCATTAAATGGGATCACACCTAGTCATTTCAAGCCTAATTATATGACACAGTATATCATTTAGCAAAACCAATTAATTTCTAGGCAGTTGCACTGGCCATTATAATCAACCTCTCATTTCCACACATGATCCTACAAATCTTTTATCATTCAGTTCAGTGCTTCATCATCTAATGAACTAACAGCCAGATTAATAATGCAGCCATAAACAGCCATTAAGAGAGAGTTTAAGTGTGTCTGTACCTTTCATCTCTCCCATGTCTAAAGTCTTCCCTAGTTGTTCCAGTAGGTCTGAGCGTGCTGCATTTTTCTTGTGCTTTTTGCCGTCGTAGTGTTGCTGTGCCATTCCAGGATTGTTGAACCAAGCATTGCACAGCTGACAGTAGCGATCAGAATCCCGGTGCTGACGGGTCAAGCTCACAGGTGAGGTTTCTGTGGAGAGTGTTTTCACTGGACTAGGTGTCACCTCTGAAGAAACAAAGCAGAACAAGAATTAGAATAGAATTATGATTTTTTTTATATTTTACATATTTAAACGGGTCATGAACTGTAAAATCATAATTCCCTTGATCTTTTGACATAAGAGGTCACTGTGCTATAAAAACATTCTGTAATTTTCAGAACTCAAAACTTTCTCATTATTCTAAAATCAGCCAGTCTGCCAAAATGACAGGTTTTGGAATGTACCACTCTATGATGTAATAGTGTGGCTTAACTCCGCCTCCGCAGAAGATCAACACCTGCTTCTACATCACTGCCTGTTACAGGCTATCACTACAAGCGTAGTGTAAATAACGAGAGAGGCGAACACAGGTCTATGCAGAAACACAATTATAAAGATGGCTCTGAAGACAACAAGACGCTGTACAGTGCCAAGTTGTGGAAAAACACAGTATAATGCCTTCCTTCTGATTCCAACAGTAGGAAAAAGAGGACGAACTTTACTTGTTATGAAGAGTCAGACTGCGTCGGTAAGAACTTGGTCCTTTGTTCACTTCAATACAGTGGATTTGTTTACAAACAAGGCACAATTCCACACATTTTCAAGAAATACTGAAACTAAAAGGAAATACTGTGCCAAATACATAGATCTGACAGTAATGTTTTCATTAAAAAAAAACACTTGATAACATAAATGGACCTCAGAGAACAGTATAAAATAGAAATGCAGTTTATGACCCCTTTAAGACCAGATTTGAACGCAAAAGCAAAATATGTTGAAGAGGTGTGTTTGGTAAGGCAGCAGAAGTTTGGTACAAGATGGTAAATTCTGTAGATTGCTATATAAAACTTAAGGCAATGGCCAATATTCTGTGCTCTCTGGGACATACCCCTAAATATTGGAGGAGAGATTCACAGAAAAAAATAACTTCTATCACACATGTTTGTTGGAATCGGTCCAACGTTATTGTTAACCAATTCTGGAGAAATTGAGAAAATGTACAAGTTATAAATGTTTCTTACTGGCCATTAAGCTATATTTTTTATTATTTTGTTTTAAATATACATACACTACCATTCAAAAGTATGAATAAAAAGTGACATTAAACACTTGTACTTCATTGCAAAAGATTTTGATTTCCAATAAATGCTGTTCATTTGAACTTCATATTAATCAAGAATCCTGAGGAAAATAATCTAAAGTATAGATATGGGTATTATATTTCAGTTATGTTATTATAGTTTATTATTTATATTTTCCATTCAAATTGCATTCACTTGCAACACTTCTGTTTCCACCTCTCTCTCAGTAACATGAAAATGCTACAAAGTCACAGATTTTTTTCTAATTGCTGTTTTAGAAGTTTAAAATGAACAATATTCTATACTTTTGTCACAACATGGTTTTCTGATGAAAAATGCATTTGTTCTAGATAAACAAAAGTTGTTAGAAGAGGCGAGGTTCGGGGCTTAGGTTTTACAGTTTGTGCTGCTTTGATTCTACTGCTTACATCACAAGGGGCACACAGTCTGTTTTAAATCATGTAATGTTGCCATTTCTAACAAAATGATCTGCCAACTTGCAATGAATTTTGTTTTATTCACTAGCCAAAACCTAGTTTTACTCTCATTTGCCGCTTTGAGAGTATGATTTTGGACTCTGGTTGCAGTCCAGATAGCTTGAGGATTTTTGGATTTTCTGTAATGCTCAGAAAGCAAAAGAGAAACTCACAAAAACTAATTATTCCCAGCTACGTGATGACATTTTCCTGTTTGGATAACCCAATGAAACAAACAAAAGTGTGTTTTATTCTTGTTTACTTCAGTGATTCTAGTCGGAAATTATTGCTGATCTTGACAGCAACATCCCAATTACTGAGATTTTATTCATCATTGTGTTAGGATGTGTCCTCTGCTACATAACTAACAAGCTGTTGCCACTGACTTTATCAATGCTTTGTTTCTGACAGTCCTGAGTTTGACCCCCACACACACACACACACACACACACACACACACAATACCAAGCTTCTTTACTCATTTACTCTTGTGCATGGATGCACGAACACTTCAGTGGCTGTTCACTCTGCCATGGAAAATGCTTACAAAAGCTCTGGTCAGCCTTGACATCACATCAAATTTTTGGCAGAAGGGACAATTGGAAAGAATAAGTCACCTCCTGCCTGAGTTCATTAGTGTTCATAGGTGTTATTGAGCGGTGAGATTGAACTGACCTAATATTTTTGACAGAGTTTGTGGACATTTACACTGACTGCCCTAAACTCAAACTCTGCTTTTCAGCCCTATTTGCAACATAATATATCATTTGATAAATAAACTATATTAGTAGTGACTCAAAAGCTATGGCAGAGGCTAAAGAGACTCCACATAAGCTTCCTACAAAGCTTTGATTTATAAAAACTGGGATGTCCACGAACAAGAGACGTGTTGAAAAGTACTCTTGTTGTGCCAGGAAATGTATACCCTGCCAAAACACGTGCATTGTTCCTTCAATCTGTTTTTCGCTCTTCTTTTACATTTTTTCCAGTGGGGTTGATAAAAGTATAATGCATGGTTTGGTTGGGACACATTATTTAATTTAGGCAATTAACAACCACTGCTGCAAAAATGTAATTTGATACCGTAAATTAAAATGCTACATGAGATGAAGATTGTAAGAAGATTTATGAGCTGCCACAAGAGAGGGTGACCGTACATGAGCAGGCAACTTAATCTAGTTTATTTTTAACCGATGTTCATTCTCTGTAAAATAAATATTTGTTTTTTTATTGCAGGGCCTATGAGTTCTTGGCACAACAAAAGACAATGCATTTGCATTGAAGCCATTAAATTAATTAATCCTGCCTGAAGTGTGGTCACACTCCTCCTACAGGAAATTTACATAGCATTTTATGTGGCAAAACTAAGCTGTGAAGAACAAATGTTAAACGTGCAAAGCAAATACAAATTTCATAAAATTGATAGTAAAAGAAAGCACATAATGTGTAATTCAGAAACCTCCCTTAAGCCCCAGCTGCCGTTATTGGAGTATCTGACAGACTCTTGCAGTATAACACTATGAATATTAGCAGAATCCGGCACTGAAACATTGGAGTATTGATTTACAATCTCAGAGGTTTATGGAATGACATCCATCAAAATGAAAACCAGGAACGTTTCTAGTTTCCTAAACACAAGACCAAGGCATTTCCAGGGATTTTTAATATCAATGAGTTTCTTCCTGGTTAAATAAATGTCCAGCCCTGGCTTTAACACAGACATTTTTGCACAGCTCTAGTTTTTCCTTCAATGTTTATTAATACAAGGTCACCAAGCTTTTTGACATTATTTACTAGATTATTTGCATTTGTTGTATTCTGTTGTTACCTTTGAGTCATGTGTCACATGGTGACAATTTAATAGCAGTTCCTTGCTTTAAAGATGAGTATCACTCTCACTGTTTTTTGTGTGTGGAATATGCAAAGACTAAGCATGAATGTCTTCATTAATTGTTAGATTTGTGTACTAAAATGCCATATATGCCTGTTTCACACCGCAAGCTTGAGCTTTGCGTTTGCTTCATGTCAGCGTAAATACATCATCACTGCAGCTGCAGGCTAACATTTGGATTGGTATGTAATAGAACGATAATGTTCAATAGTGTTTTTTTATGATAACATACTTTTACTCAAACTAAAGAATAAAATAGTTTAACTGGGTAAATATTCTATACATATTTTTGATTCTGTGCATGCTTACCACTTTTTATGTGAAATCATATTTATTTTGTCCATCAAAAGTGCTGTCACTTTAATTGAGCATGAACCAGCGTGAACGCACTCGAAAAAAAATATATGCATTGCTCATGCGCCACTCATGCTTGCAGTGTGAAACCAGCCTTATTCTGCACAGACCCTCATTATAAAACATTGCTCACATGACAGTTCACTTGTTTGGTGAAACATTCTAAAATATTACAATTTACAAGAACACTTTTCTTTTTCAAAAATATTTTAAAATGTAATTTATTCCTGTGATGGCAAAGGTGAATTTTCAGCAGCCATCACTCTAGTCTTCATTGTCACATGATCCTTCAGAAATCATTCTAATATACTCATTTGGTGCTCAAGAGACATTTCTTATTATTACTAGCCATCTTGAATACAGTTTAGCTGCTAAATTATTTGTGTTATACATTTCTCAGGATTATTTGTGGAATAGAAAAATTTTGTGACATTAGAAAAGTCTTTACTGTTACTTTTTAATAAAAAGTAGACGTTTGAACATATAGTTCATGAGGACAAATTGTGAAGTCCTTCCAGAAATATCAGGCAGCAATTCACTGGGTATATTTTAGCATATCAGCTAAAACACTGAGCCTCACAAAAGTGATAAAGGATAAATGAATATATTCCACGGGAATGTCCCCAATAACACCATCACTCAACATCACTAGTCGCTCAATGCGACGGCAATGTCTCAAACAATGTAATTACTGCAACCAGACTTCCGCCTTAATAGTCCTTCTGTATTGCCTAAATTAAATTTGGTGTCACAGGCCTGTGACACTAAAGTCATTCATTACCGCTTTCTCAGTTTTACTTAATGATCTCTTGGTCACCGGGGGTGGCCAAAACCTTGTTCAGAACGGTTACTCCTTGCTCTTGTTTTGGGCATGAAACCAGCTCTTTAACAATATTTCAGTGTATCATTAGCACCTCACTTTCCATCCCCCACTGTGCCTCTTATTCGCAAGCTCAGGGAGGAGCGATGTGCATGTCTGTTCCCCAAAAGACAGATACACCTCATCCTTCCATTTATTTGCTGCCCTTAGCCTACTGCAGCATAAAAGCACTTTAAAATGACTTAGAAGTCTCCCGAGTATCCCTGGTTAAGGAAAGGCTATATATATATACAGTAACTGAAATTGAATTAGGAACAGACGAGGGAATAGCAGGTCAAGAACAGTGACAACAACAACAAAATGTTCATAGTGCACTGATTGAAATCATTTCATACCTCTCACAATCTAAAATAATCAGTTCATGGCCACTGCTGCAGTGAAAAACATTCACTGGTAATGAGTTTCCTGTCTTCTTTATAACAAACAATAGTCTGACACCAGCAGGCAGGAGATTTCAAACATTAATGAGATTCTGTGGGAGGAAATAACAGAGAAACTTCAGGTAATTCCAGGTGACAGTTTAGGCAATAAGGGAAGAGTCATCTATCAGGAGATTTACTGCAGGCACAAAGACAGCTACTGGATTTGGGTGACATAAAGATGGAGAGGGACTTTCGAAGAGATCCTTCATCCAAGCAGAAAGCCTGCACAAGTCATATGCACAAAACTTTGTGTGATTTCTTAGCGACAATTGTTGCGCGTCATTAGGTCTGAGTACACCCACACGTCTACACCCTTTTATCACATTTAACTGTGGGGGGAAAACATGCAAAATATCTGATATATGTATTCAGCGAAGGTGCAGGCGATGTGTGTGAAACTTTATAAATAATGCTTTGTCAAATTTTACAGCTGTAGAATCCATACAAGGCCTAGTTATGAAGTTCATGCTGCCTTCACGTTATCTGATTTATCATGACATTTCTAAATTATATATCGTTTCTGACTCAGAAGTTGCTCATGAAAAAAATAATCATTATGCCTCATTTAATTTTTCCAAATACAAATAGCCTTATATTCACATAACCAAAACCATTTGATGTACATTATATCCTATTTTAACATAAAAAAACATGACAAAAAACACAAATTCCACTGAATATAAAGCTATATTTCTGTAAATTAATGTTTACATTAATGTAAATGTAAATACATTTCCTTCATATACAGAGGTGGGTAGTAACGAGTTGCTAGAGTACATTTTTAGAGAAGAAAATGGTACTTTTACTTCGTTACTGTGGGCGACGGTTCTCTCTTTACTTTATCTTAATGCAATAAAAGTAAAAAATGTTTTATTCCAAACGCGCCATCTACTTTTCTCTGAGCAATGAGCGATGCCCATTCGCGAATGATTCATTCTTCTGAATGTCTTGTGTGTACACACACATTACATAAATTGTATCTATATATCTAAATAAAAATAGACTATAGATATACAGTACAGTACAGTATACAATCCAAAGTAACTAGTAACTAACTACTTGAGTAGTTTTTTTATCCAATACTTTTTTACTCTTACTCAGGTAACTATTCAGACTATTACTTTGAGTAAATATTTCTATAAGTACTTTAACTTTTACTTAAGTACAGTTTTTGGGTACTCTACCCACCTCTGCTCAAACACACATCATGCTAGGACCTTATAAACAGCTTTAGTGCACAAAAAAAGGCATTTCACATGCAATCTTATCCTAATGCAATGTACGGCTTGGGAGATTCCATATCTGGATCAACCAGAACAGGATCAAAGGCTTTTTTTTTCTTTTTTTATCCTTGCAGTTATTCGCTTTCCTCTCTAAAAAGTCCTCACTGGGTTTTTGTTAAATTTTCTCAGTGCTGAATCTCATCTAGCCCCCTGCTTTTTAGAAGCAGGGAATTTTTGACCTGAATTTGAATTGGCCGTGTCTAGACACACATTTGCACAAACAATTTCCCCATATTTACCATAAAGCAAAGATGCTTATTGTAGTAACAGGATGCACAGGCAACTAGACCTGACTGCAAACCACCCTGCTGAGTAGTTTAATAAGATGGATGTAGTACCCTTAAATGTCATGTATAAATAAACAAATGTACATGTAGGTCAATACACACGGCCTTCTAGTGGTTTCTCATTTGTCTTATTGAATACAAAAGAGGAGGAGGAGGAGAAGGAGAAGGAGACAGGATGTTTTGTGTTATTGGCTGATATCCGTCAGGAACAATAGTGTTTCCCAGGAGATGAGCTGGGCTCAGGTCATTTGTTTCACTCAGCCGCATCACTTATGTGTGTTATGCAGAAATCAATAAGGGTGGCCTTTCAACGGCCTGGTTTTATTTCACACAAACTGTGCTAGATCCACTAAGATCCTAACACATTAGACAGTACAAGCGAACTTCTTAAAACTATCATCATTGAGCATTAAATTATTTGCATGCACAATTATTTTTAACTTGATCTATTAAGCTATTCAGAAATACCTTAAATTGTAAACGATACAATGACTAGAATATATATCATTTTAATAAAAAAAAATATGTTGACATTTTTTGTGGGGCTTAAATTCACAATGTGACTGTGATAATGATTTTTATAAAAAGCCAACTTTTTTAGAATGACATGAATACATTATAAAATGATCACGCAACAATTTTTAAGTAAATAATTACATAAAAAATTGTATAAACATGTTTTCAGAAATAATACCAATATGAATACAAAGATTGCATTTCAAAGGAATCAAATAATCTTTCCCTCCAAAAATACCAGCGCTTTTTGGTTACCGTGAACAAATGTTTAAGTGGCACTGCAACATGTTTACAGTTTGTCCCCAGATTGCCATGGCATTGAAAAGCTTACTGAGTTTCAAGAGAACTCCTCTCTGCTCAGTTAAGCTGGGCCTGAGCTAGTCTGTCTCAGTATGCCACATGCCAGAGGGATTGATGATCTGCCTCAATCCCCTCAGAGTGGGACACAAGCCTCGTCTGTCTCTAGCCATCAGACGCAGATGGCACAGCTAATGATGGCATCAGTCAGTGACAGGAGACATGGGAGGAACAAGCAGAGAGAGAGAGAGAGAGAGAGAGAGAGAGAGACAGAGAGAGAGAGAGAGAGAGAGAGACAGAGAGACAGACAGAGAGAGAGAGAGAGAGAGAGAGAGAGAGAGAGAAACAAGACTACAGTGGTGATTCATTTTAAGCCAGATATGCTACATAGCGTTGCATTTAAAACCAGACTGAAAAGAACAAACCTGTCAATTTTAAATTAACATGGCAACACACAAGACTATTAAACAATAATTTGGACCATGAGGTTGATAAGTAATGGATAAATGTGCATTTAGTATCAATAATAAGCCCATTCATGGTAATAAGGTCAAGGAATAATATTTAACCAAAAATTCTAAACCAATAAATTAATACAATAATAATGGTAAATATGAATGTTTATTGTAATTAGATATTTTATAATAATAATAATAATAATAATAATTTATGATTCATGTTTATTTAGATGTTTTTAATCATGAAATTTATTTTATAATTATACTAAATGTGTAATATTTGAAAAAGCATATTCATAATTATTATAATAAAATAAAAATACATCTAAACACAAATTAATAATATTTGTTCTACTTTATATTAATAATAATAATATATATCCCACAGGACATACTGTGGTTTTCCTCCACCAGTCTGCCTTGTATGCCCATTAGATCACATCAGTTTGACATAGATAGTGGACAGACTGTGGCTCCATCTCAAGCGTTAGAATTGTGTAATTGATCCTAAACACTGGATGTGATGTGGTGGGCCTCCTAACTATGCCATATGCGGCACAGCTGTCCAGCGAAGAGTGTAATTAATAAACACATTGGGCATTTGGAGGCACAGCCAGTAGGAAAGCTGGTGACTAATGGATGCTGAACACAACTGAGTAGTTGTGTAGTCTCTCTCCATTGGCTGTAATGGAAATGACACAGGAAGCCTCTCTCTACTGTACACACTGTATATCCTTTGTGCATCCTCCTACAAGCAGAGGATGTATGAGAGCCCACAGATCCCTGAGTGTTTCCTGCTCATTTATATTGTGCTGTAAACAGGTCAGAAACCTAACATGCAAAGCACTGCATGACAGAAACCTAATGCAAGAATGAACACAGACATAAACACAAATATGAAGACAGTGTGACAACAGTATTCTCAAGCTCTCTGCTTTCACTCGGCTACTTCTGTAAAGCTCCTTTTATAAAGTCGCAGACAGACACATACACACTCTTCCACCTTATTTTTAGGTCAATTACCCCCATAGGCAAGTAGGAGGCAAGCAATGATGTGCAGTGCAAGGCAGTGAGTGTCCGGCTTGTTAAAACGCCTGCCCTGATCCTCCAGCCACACACGCTCATCTCCAACAGATCTCCTCATACATAAACACCCTCCTAGAGAATATTTTAGTGCTGCGTGTGTGTTTGTGCATGAAACACGTACCTTTGGCTGTTATGACAGGCTGTTCCCCCAGCAGAAGTTTGAGTCTCTTAGCATGGATCTTGCCTTGGTAATGAGACTGCGCTACCACCGCTGAAGTAAAGGACATGTTACATAGTGTACAGCACTTGTTCTTATCCACATCTCCCTCCTCACTCCCCTGCAACACATCAGACACATTTATTACAGTCGGAAGGTCAGATGGAGCAAGGGCACGGGGTTAAAAGAGGAAATCGACGTGATTTAACAGTAATGGGGCCAGTTTGATTGAACTATCATAGGTAGAAAATGAGGTGTTCACCCACTGCCTGCAGTGAGATCTATTACATACTTTACATCAAATACAAGATGAGGAATCTATGGAGCACTTTCATGACTGAGGTCAACTTCCTTGTTATGCATTCAGCAGTATATGCTTGGGCTGAAGATCCAATAGAATTCACTTTTAGGGATGCACAGTTTCTCGTCAAAAAGCCGAACTTTATATGTGACCATTGCTGGCAAAATGAGTCGGAATGCACAAAGTCTAATTTTGAGCTACAGGCAAAAGAAGTGAAAAATGTCAGTTTTGGTCGAATGCTCCAAATAGTAATTAAACATCTAAAATTATCTTTATATGTACGTTTTTGAATTTTCAGAAAACTTTAGCTCTATTTCACTCAAAAATCAACTCTGCTGACTCTATTGCCTTCAACTGGCTGTAACTCAATATTTTTTTTAGTCTGATTCCAAAAAGTCATATATCATTTTTAAGGTATTATAACAGAGAAAAAAAAAATATTATTTTTTGAAAATGTATAATTCCGACTCATTTTGCCAGCATGGGTCAATTATTAATTAACAAGCTAATTATTTGTATTATTAAATATTAATTAAAAGTTATTTAATCAGTTTTTAAAAGAAATGCATTCAAACAGACAAATTAATTTAAGCAATAGTAACAGTAAATACATTTATAAGATTTCTATTCCACATAAATGCTGTTTAGAGCGGTCAAACGATTAATAGTTTAATTGATTAATCGCATCCAAAATAAAGATTTTGTTTACATTTAATATATGTATGTGTACTGTGTATAATTATGTATATATAAATACACACACATACAGTACATATTTTGAAAATACCTACGTTTATACATTTATATATTCATATTCTTATATTTTATATTATATATAAATATGTTTCATATATAAACATCTTTTTTTCTTAAATTATATACGCGCATATGTTTGTATTTATATATGCATAATAAATATACACAGTATACACAAATGTATTATGTAAACAAAATGATTTATTTTGGAATGCAATTAATCACAATTAATCATTTGATAGCACTACTGTTCTTATATAATAATAATTTGAACACCAAAATAAGCATATTAGGATGATTTCGGAAGGATCATGTGACACTGAAGACTGGACTAATGGCTACTGGAAAATTCAGCTTTACCACCTCAAAAATCAATTGCTATTTATAAATTGCTAAACAAACCTGATGTGATGTCTTTCCTTCTTTCCGTTTTTTTGTTCAACTTTTATTCAATTTTTCTCTCTTCTTTTCCCTAAAACACTGTAATTTTGTTAAACTTCCACTGTGAAATGTTCTAGTCTTTGGCTTGTTAGATGTTCCTTACAGGCATTGCAGCTGTTAACTGTGACTACAGGAAGATACTTTATATTGATAGTAATCACAAACATTGGGTGCGCTACAGCTCAGGTTAAATGATAAAACAAGGAGCTTATTTGCATAAATTTTCCAGCTATTTTGTTCCATTGCCACGCAGAGCCTTGGACCATAGGAAGGGCAAAATTTTATGACACGTGAAGTGAAAACAGGCTTAGGTTGCTTACATAAGCATACAAACTCACTCTGTGTCTGTCTTCCTAAACTACTAGACTACAATAATAACCCTGCTGAAGTTTGTTAAAATATAGTTAGACAACGATGAGGTCAGAATTCCTGAGTATGTACAAGTGTGTTCTATCCATATGGAGAAACCTTATCAGACATACTACAGCAGCCATATTGGGTTTGTCCATTGCATTGAAACTATATTTGGTCTGCAGGTTGGCCTGCAAAAATACATTGTTTTCTCTGTTTGTAAGTATCATGGAAGCCAAGCACCCTCAGTGTTAATAGAGGGAGCTAAACACACAGCACACACCAACACAGCACTTCTCCAGATGACCTTGGTCTGCGCTTCGGTATATGCACTGTGCATTCAATATATCCATTACCACATAACCTGCTCTGACAAAAGAATCTCCCACACAAGTCATCATATAGTGCATTCAGAATGTCGTGGTCTTTGTGTTACAGTGACATTAACTATGAAATGCACCAAAATAAAATCACTGACAAGAGCAAAACAGAATGACTCCCTATTAAAAGCTAATTTGATAAAGAACACAGGCGTTAATGACTGCCATCTGCAAAAGGGGAAGGTCACCATGTTGCAAATTTGCATTGACTCGACAAATTACAACAGTTACCATTACTGTGTAAGGTTGTTCTGGACAATTATGATATTGATATGCATATGCACTGGCTGAGAGTGTTTCAGTTGTTAAAATTGATCATTTTGGACATAATGAAAAATTTTTACTTTTAAAGTTATGATATAAAGTTATTATATAAAATGATCAAGCCATTAAAATAACTTGGCTGTGCGCAAGACGGAACGGAACGCGGAAAGTGAAGCATACCGGGTCTTTAAAGTCCAAGACGCACTGCACGATTTGTGCGAAACTGTGCGACATTGGGGATAATAAACTTGGCTACGACATGTGTAGATTGTATGATGATGACACCTATTGACTCGCTATGCTATGAAGCACGTTACTATAGAAGAAGAAAACATCATCAGTATGCGCTAGTAGTAAACAAAAAGAGCACGATAAATCACGTTTTAGCAGTTGTAGTTTTATGTGTGCTAAAAAGTGGAAGTGGTGAAAGAGGAAGGCATAAGAGCTTGAGGTAAGCAGTTTTATGTTTTAGCGCCATGTTGCGTTGATTTTATGTGGCATTTTTATTGGTTGGTCAGTAAACGTGGATCATAGCGGCCAACACTGTATGGTGATCATACTGTAGCTTTAGTCACAAGACCATGACAACAGCCTCTTTGAACCTCTCTCAGGGTGCTTTCACACTAGCACTTTTGGTGCGCACCCGGGTTCGTTTGACGTCAGAGTTTGGTTCATTTGGATGATGTGAACGCTATCTTCCGACCTCGGGTGCACACCCGCGAACAGTAAGTTACCCGAGTCCTCTTAAAAAGGGTGGTCTGGGGTTCGGTTCAAGTGATCTCCGGTACGGTTCGCTGCTGATGTGAATGCAATCGTACCAAATTGCGGAAGTGAACCACTATTAATGACGTATTATTTGATAAAAAATGTGTTTGTGTATTTCACTCACTTTCCCGATGAGCGTGACTGACGTGGTGCAAGCAGAAAGCTGTATCTCTCATTTCTGTTCACCTTCAGTGTTCTTTAGAGCATTTGTTGTACTTTCGTAAGACAGACGTAAGTGGCATTATGTAATGAAGCTTTGGAAACAAAATTAATGGTTCAAAAACATAAATATATAAAAGTGCAGAGAGCAATTTTATGCATTTTGCTGCCTTCTCCTGCACTGTTGTTACTAAGCAACGGCTTATTATATATAAAATAATATAGAAAATAAACTGTGGAGCTGTGGCCCTCCAGGAACTTAGTTTGAGCCTTAGGCCATGCAGACTAATTTTAACTAACAGCCAAATGGCTACTTACTTTGGGATTAAATGCATTTTGATGTGTAAGGCAATCAATTCCCAAATGGAGTGCAGTTGAACTATATTATTTTCACATTGACTGTCCTTATTCACTCGGAAATAGATTATGGAAGTGAACTGTGCTATTTTAACAATATGTTGTCTTTTAGATAAATTAAAAATACATGCATATATTTAAGCATCAAATCCAGAATGCATGAATAATATTGGTAACATTCAAACCGAAAAATGACATGCGGGGCTCTTCTATGGGAAAACGCAACAGAAAATTCCTGACTCAGCTGTTATCCCCCCCCCCCCTCCAGATTTAATCTCCAATGTGATTCATCAGATATCATATGTGCGGCACACTTATTCTAAAGCCATGTGCAAAGCTGAAGATAATTACACGTCTGAATGTACATCTACACAGCAATTCACAGCCTGTCACTAAGAAAGACGCATTGCTCTTCAGCAAAACGGATTTATGTCTATTTCATTCATGCAATAAAATAATCTTTTTATTTGAAAGCGTAAAATTCACTTTACCGTCAACACAAAACAGTGTTTTCCATAGAGCTTTACTCTCATAATAATATCAGTTCAACTTCAATAAGCAAACAAGCAAAGAGATTGCTTATTGTTGTCCCTATATATTAAGGCTGGAGATGAGAAAGTATTTTAAATAACACACATCACTTTAACAGAAAATAAACATTCTGCACATCTCTGACTTTCAAAAGAACTACTATGACCTAGGTCGACAACGTGGTCTTTAATGTTGTTCTACTCAAGATTAATGCTTGGTGAATGCTTGTTTTCTAATGCAGCCTATTCACACACAACAATGAAGTCTCTTTGCATTCAACCATCATCAGCTTCAGCAATAGCTAATCTTTTCTGAATGCATGCATGCGTACCCATGAATACCTTTGCCAACTCTACTCAGTTTAGAGCTTTTTTTCATTTCGGGTTTTAGCTTTTATTGAGGGCAGACAGGAAATGAAGCAAGGAGAGAAAATGGAGTGAGAGTGGGAACAGTACATGACACCATAACTACTGCTCTACAACATCATGGCTTCAACATAATCAGTTTATTCATAATTATTATAATTACTTACAGTAACAAGCAATATGAAGGTAAGATTTCAATTTTATAAATGAGGTTTACATTCAATTCCAAAAAAAGAAGTGCTGCCAAAGCATAAAGTCTCTTACATGCAAAAGATATATAAATAACAACGTATTATGTTAATTTACCACCATTTAGAGGACTTTAAAGGGAAGTGTTTTTTGCAAATACAGTTTTATGTTGTTAAAATTAAAAACAATTCTATTGTTAATAGTGCCAATAGTTAATAGTTCTTTTCGTCACTTTTTGCCTACACTCAAAAAAAAAAGTTGTTGAACGAACTTAAAAAAATTAGAGTAAACTTTTCCACGAAATGTAATTACATTTTTCCACCAAAATCGAATTTGTTTGAAATGAGTTGTTGTAATCTTGTTGTATGCACTTAAATTCCTTCAGTGAAGACTACAAAAAAAAAATTGGGTTAATCCTACTAGATAAAGTTTTGCCATGCCATGCCTGTGCACAAAACAACAGCAGGGCACAGTAAAATATAAAATATGATAAGCAAATAAAGAAACATACAACAGATAAATTAGGTATATACACACAAAATAGACAATGTAAATAGGCAAATTATATATGTAATAGTTGCAATCCAGCCGCTACATTGTGATTTTAACATCAGTAGCCTATACTCAAAAAAATAATTCATTGGATGAATTGTAATTGAGTTGGGCCAACTCAATTTGATCAAATATAGTTTAAATTAAATTCATACAGTGATGAAGTGATGTTTTCATGCTTGCTAAAACATTTAACTGGATAATAAATTGTTTCTACACTCAAAATAAATTATTTGTTAGATTTACTTAACTCTAGGCATTAGCCAGTTTGTTAGGCTTAGCATATGATGATATTGTTACATCCATGGCATGCCCATAATTGTTTCTTTGTTATTAAAACAACTTTGTGTCATGTTAGCTGGTCCTCAACCCAAGCACATGCTCTACACTTTACCACAATGGTAACCCCCCAAAACACTAACATACCAGAAACTCTTTTAAATACAAACATAAAAGAACATTAAACATTAACAAGTCTCCCAATTTTATCATCTAAATAAAAAATGCCTAAAATAACATTTTATTTCAAGATTTACTCTCCTTATCCAGCCCTGTGCAAAGCATGATGGGAAGGGAAATCCACTTCCTAGTTACACAAGTAAAATCGAACGAAAAATATTCTTGTTGACTCAATTAACAAAAAACGTGTAAACCTAATTGTTTTTAAATTACATTGTTTATATTTAATAAAATTAAGTTGGGACCATTTTTACCAAGAGTTATGTTGTATGAGCTCATTTTAATTAATTAAATTGAACAAAGAGCAAAAATCATTTTTTTGAGTGTATTTTGCCTATTTTTACGTGTAATCTTATACTGAACACTCTTAAATTAACTTCACTTTTGTACTTCAAGATGTCATTCACAATTCTGCTGAGAATAAAATTATTTCAAAAACTATATACAATATGCTGTTTAAATGGATAGGCTAATTCACCGCTTGCAAGAGATAAAACGGGATGTAAAGGCAAAAAAGTAGGAAAAATCAACACCCATTAATTATGCAGGGCTCAATCTGACTGTCTGTGGTACAATCTGTAGTTCCCACAAAATCCCTGGAGCTGTCAAAAGTCCACCAGGCGATGTATTTTACATCATCTAGCAGATTTTGCTGAAAAAAATAAACAATGTTAATTTACTTATATTACTGATACTCTAACTGCATTTCCCGGAACTTATGTCAGAAACATGTAGCTCAAACAGAGTTAGAGTTTGAAAGCTAAACTTAAATTAGTCTGTCTTATTTTAGTGCTTCATTTGTGCAGTAGTCCTACATTTTGCATATCTCTGCTGTATCGTATAAAGTCAATTCAAAGTGACAAATGACTGCCTATTGCCCAACTAAGTAGAGACAGAACTGTTAAGAGTATGACAGGGTTCATCAGGGCTATGATGGAATAATCAGGAGGCTGATAACCATCTGATTGGAACAGCAAAACCAGCCTGTGGGAAAGAGATGCTGAGTTTGTAATTGCTGTTCAAATACCAAGAAGAGAGAAGGATATATGTATACAGAAGATCAACGAGCCTCGAGTGGAAAGATAAAGTGCATTCTTCTATGTATGTACAAACTCTGTGTTGTTTTATATTTTTATGTAAGAAAATAACTATAATATTCTAATAAAATTGTAAGAATATCAAACTGCCAGTAAATTATTGACAAAATATAACGACTGTATGTAACTAATGCTACAAAAAACTAAAAATAAAACAGAATAAGTGAGGGGTAATCAACGGCTAGCCATGCATTAAAGGATTTTAATGCACGATGTGAAGTATTATCCCGCTTATTCCATGTCCATTTGCCAAGTTATAGGCAAGTTACAACTAGCATTGCTCTTTGCAGCACAATATTTGAATGAATGGGTAAAAATGACAGTTATTTTCGTCAGTTATGGCACTTTAGCGCTAGCACTCTGCCCGCTTCAAATCAGACACATTGATGAAATATTGCGGTGAGATCACATTTATTTGAATGAATTATAGCATTTATTTAATTGAATTATTGATCGAGAGAGAGAGAGATGACAGTTGTGTGTGCTTTACCTGCTTGCTGCATCTGCACGTCTATCTCTCTACAAACAATTACTTTAAAAACAGCGAGTGTATCCCCCGATTCCCCTCGTTGCTGGGAAATATAATGTAGCAATCTAGTATCTACAGGGTGATCACATTTGAAGTGCCCCCCCTAATGTAAGGCAAAGATCAAAGAGAAATGATGATTCAGTCAGTGTGGAAGAACTTGACTGGTCTGCAGGAAGCCAAATCTTAATCCCAGCTGAACACCTCTGGTGTGACTTTATATGCAGATTTACACCAATGACTTGTACATTCATTATATGGACAAAAGTACTGGGACACCCCCTTCTTGGCAACAAAGATGGAAACTTTTATTATGTACTTAAAAATGGTATTTCCACCCCTGTTGCAACAGTTGTGAAGTGTATGAATGAAATGAATGTACCCATATGTCATTGGTGTTTGGTGATGAATTTTTGGCTCAAGATCTGCATTTGAAATCACACCAGAGGTGTTCAGCTGGGATTAGAACTTGGCTTTCTGCAGACCAGTCAAGTTCTTCCACACTGACTGAATAAATACATTGTTTAAGCATTTAACACAATTACAAAAAGAAAACGAAATAGAATAACAATAATAGAATAATAATAATATAAAATAATAGCTCTAAATGTATAAATAATAATAAAATAACACTGATCAGAAATTAAAATTGACTGCACAACATTGACAAGGCCGCAACAAAGCAGGTTTTATGGGGATATCAGATTAAATTGTAATTATTTTATTTATTTATAAAAAAAAAATGCATTTAGTTAGGTTTCTGGTGTGTCTGCCAGCTCCAAAAATCTGAAAAGAAGACAGGCAGACAGTTTTTGTATGGGCTGTCTGAGTCTGAAACAGTGTCTTTCAGTGAGCTGGAGTGGTTTTTGACAAGGTAAAAAGGGTGTTCTTTTACACAACCATAGAGGCATTTTAACCAAAGTATGTTACAGACATTTTATGAAGACCCTAATAAATCACACCAGCTTGGAAAATGTCCCCTTCAAACAAAGCTTCATCTATGCTTGCATCCCATTAGTTTTTCAGTGTTTTATAGGTTTGTCATATACAGTGATTATTAATGCATGTTCTATGAGTTTGACTGAGAAAATTAGTTCTACTGATACGAAGAGAGAAGCGACAAGTGAAATGTAAATGTAAAGAGGAAACTGCTGTATCACTCTCAGGCTGTCTGGGCATTTCACACACAGTCACTGATCACTGATCTGTCATTAACTCAGTGAAACAAAGTCTAGAACAAAAGCTGAAGATCCAGGCTCGAGTTCCAGCTCACGTTCTTCTCTCTACTTTCAGTCTTGTCCTCCACACACAGGGCACAGTCTGCCCTTCTCTCCCCTGAAAACATGAGCCCCAGCAGGGGTTGATTTAATCACCGTTAATTAAATAGGAGTAAGTATCCGATGGGCTATTCGATCAGTGCAGAAGTTGTCCCAGGCCGCTAATTGTATCCTCTGCCACAGCCCTTGCATTGAGTTACAGTGTGCTGGAGACTTGGGGAGAGATTTTTAAAGTGTCCTTAGGGGACCATGTAGCTATTAGTAGCTGCTGCAGACAGCTGATTTGTGTTAAGCAGATGCATGTGACCACGATCTCCTGTACGATCTGCGGCCGCTTAACTAGGCGTTGAGAGAGCAGTGGACAGCTTGTTAGAACTTGGCTCACTGACTCTTAATGCAGGTGAATTTTAGTTCTCCGCTGGTCAAGGGCCAGTTTATCCTTATACAACCCTGTGCAGTGCTGTGGGAAAACAGCTGAGGGGAAAGAACCTAAAAAAAGCAGGCAGCACTTTGTGTGTAGTATTAACTGACAAGTACTGTACAGTTGGACTGGTTGACAATATAATAAAATTACTTGCCTGTAATTATTAACATGTCAGCCCTCCCCTTAAAAGGAACACTCCACTATTTTTGAAAATGGGCTCATTTTCCAACTCCCCAACTAGGGCTGGGTATTAAGTTCGATATTTTTTAGGCACCGACCAAATTGCCTCGATACCATCGAGTATCGAAAAACGTCTTGTCGTTCGGTACCAAATTTCGATACCTAAGGGGTTAATCTCATCAACGTCAGCGAGACAATAAGTCTGCAGCACTGGGACTTCAGCATCTGCCATCTCACTAAATGAGGACATACATGAACAACATATCCAAAACTGCTCTGAGAGCCACTTCATGAGCATTTTACCGTTTGATTTGAGTAAAACTAGCGTCATATCAAATACACACAGTCACAGAACTGTAAAGGTATTCACGGCAACCCATCAAAATAAAAGTTTGGTTAAACTTGGAAGACACTGTGGCAGAAATATATTAATATTGTTTATCTCAAGTGGTGAAAGTAGGCCAGTTCACCTCCAACTCCATCACCCTGAACGTAGGAGCCCCACAGGGCTGTGTCCTGGGTCTCCTGCTCTACTCTCTCTACACACACGACTGTGTGTCCTCTCACAGCTCCACTTCTATCATCAAATTCGCTGATGGTACTGTGGTTCTGGGCCTCATTTACAACAATGATGAGACCGCATACTTGAATGAGGTAGAGAGACTTACATCATGGTGCCAGGACAACTGTCTCTCTCTAAACGTGAGTAAAACTAAAGAGCTGATTGTGGACTTCAGGAAGAGACAGCAGCGGCCCTACACTCCTCTTATGATCAGTGGGACCCCTGTGGAGAGGGTGAGCAGCTTCAAGTACCTCGGTGTAAACATCTCTGAGGACTTGACTTGGACTGCACACATCCAAACTCAGGTTAAGAAAGCCAGGCAAAGACCGTACCATCTGAGACAGCTGAGGAAATTCAGGGTCTCACCAGCAATCCTGAAAACTTTCTATTCAGGGGCCATAGAAAGTGTATTGACTAGGACTGAATGATTAATTTGCGATAATATCGCAATATGAAAAAACACGATTTTTCAACTGCAGAGGCTGCGATTATACTTTGGCACGTTACACGCGAGAGTTATGTATGACGATTGTATGACATCTAAGTATGGTGAGAGAAAGCATAAGGAGACGTCCGCTCTCTTATAGCTCTCGCGGTACTTTGATGACACACACCAATCTGTCTAGCAGTGCTGCTTCAAGTCGAACACATCTAAGCAGTCTTCAGAGAAAGCATCAAGTTGGCATCCTATGTTGCCAAGTCCGCAGTTTGCCGCAGGTTGTTTTCGTGTCCGCGGGTCTTTCATAGCATGTGGAATTGACGCGCTGCATGTAAACGACACCCTTTATTGTATTTTCCTGTCAAAATAACGGAGTTCCTTTGGAATTCTTCAGCTTTTAAGAACTGCCTTTCTCTGGTAGTGGGCGGAACTAATACGCAAACGACAATCTAATTGGCCGGCGCTCACCTATTATCGTCCCTGTTTTGATTTCAACGAATCAATTTGCGCTAACGCAGACTAAGTGATTAATATTCATGAACCCAGCAGCTCAACAATCCTTAGTGCGTTTTATATGGTTAGTAGTAGAATTTGTGGTAGTTTTGTTACCTTATCAGTATTATTTAGTATTTTTTTATTTTTGTATAGAAACACTAAATGACACACAATATCTGAAGCACCACCACCAGTCCTAAGTTCAGACAACATTACAAATATGCATTCATACATGGTTATTCTAATTACTACAGTTCCATTACATTTATGCATTTAGCAGATGCTTTTATCAAAAGCGAATTACAGTACATTCAGGCAATACATTTTTTTATCAGTATGTGTGTTCCCTGGGAATTGAACACATGACCTTTTGCGCTGCTAAAGCAAAGTTCTACCACTGAGCGACAGCAGCACAAATTACTAAAGTTTTATCTTCATATAATGCTAAAATCATAATATCATATTATAATGTTTGACTGACTGATGCTAAGTGAGATATAAAAAAACGGTGCCATTTTACAAACATAAGCTATATATATATATATATATATATGTAGCCCTATCTCTAGACTATTTCCAGGCGTTGCGTAATATCATTGCGCCTGCTGCACCCACACGGCAGCAGAGTTCCTTAATTATTACGCTGGAATGAGAGTATAGTTCGGCTTAGAAAATCGCAACTTTTCATTTTCCTTCAGTCTTAGTACATGATGTAACTAGAGAGGAGTCAAGTTTTAAATAGTTTTAAATATCGAAACTCGGAGATCGGCCGAATGGATTTGAAAACGGTAAAACGCTACTGTTTAACTCTAGGGGAGTTGGAAAATGGGACTATTTTCAAAAATAGTGGAGTGTTCCTTTAAGATTTAAACGGTAGGTGTAGTTTTGCATTTTTTAAAGAATGGTTTGGAAAAAAATGTTCACACAACATTGTTATTGAATAAATCAAGAAAATCAGTACGTCTAGGCTTTTTACGCTGAAGCAAAATTGCTGGCGCAAAATAGGGGTGGGCGATATGACCAAAATCTTATATCACGATATAACAAATTTTATATCACGATAACAATATATATCACGATATAGTGATTTTTTTTTCTTTTAAAAAGGTTTTTATTATATTAAAATCTTTAATACCATATAATTTGTATAATCCTTGTCACCAATATCAATATTAAACTAATACAAGCCTAAAGAGAGAAAAAATAAATCAACCTCACTGAAGATAAATAAACAGTCAGTGACGAAATAAGGATACGAAACTAATTGCAAGCAATAGGACAAAAAACTACAATAAATAAGAAACAGCCCTAGCGCAAAACGTTCAGTTGTTTTTCGTTTTTCCTTGCTGTGGAGCCAAAAACATTACAACAGCATTCACACAACAGTAGCCATATAGAGTTCATTGATCTATAAATATCAGAAAGAGCAATGTAGTGGAAAAATAATTGCTTTCAGTCTGTTCCACTCTACTCCCTCAGTCCCAATGTGAAAAGTGCTGATTTTGACTGAATGGCTCCTTAATTCAGGTTTATAGGTTAATGACAGAGAAAAGGTAATCACAAAAAATACACATCTTGCACTATTTTTATATTGATTTTCATAAGTGCATTAACTGATAAGTGATAAGAGAGTGTAAGAGGATTAACTTAATATTTAAGTGGGAAAACCTACCCTAAACATTCAAATTTAATTAATTCAAACTAAAGGCTTAAATGAACAGTTCTCTCTCCCCACTTAAAAAAGTAACATCACATTGGTTAATATGATTCACATGCTATATTTCAGGTCTCATGGAATTGTATGTTAACTTTGTATGAGAAACATACTGAAAGGGTGTGTTCACTCCTGGCTTGTTCAGAGCATTTGTCTTGGAGGTGAATTTTTCTCTAGGCATTTATGAGCATGACAATCACGCTTGGATTTGCATCAACACAATTGTATGAGACTGTATGAGATTGCCTGAATGAGGTGGCATCCTCTCGATTAAAAAACTAACTCTGGAGTGACTCACTCACTTGTTAGAAAGGATTCTAACCAAGCTGTATCATAATTTATAATGCATAATGTAAAAAGCAGTAATGTTTAATTCTAGAGGTGGGCAGATTTAGCATTATTGCAGTTCAAAACCAAAGAGTGTATAATATACACTTAATACACAGTCAATTACTTGTTACAAAGCTAACAGTCTACAGGTCTGAAAGTGCCCTAACTTGTCTCTTAAATGTAGCCACTTTTAATTTTGTTCTCTCTCTTTCATTTCTGAAAAAATACCATTGGCCTATGATCTGTACTCATTGACAAGACATGTCCATATGTCTACCTCATTAATATCCGCTTCAGTGGGCTCATTAAAATTTGCTGTCCAACTTGCACAAAGTCGAGTTTGTCTACAGAGCCTATTGACAGATGACACATGGAGATCGATGACTATTTGAATATCTGTTTGTTGCTATCGATCCGATACAAACTATAGTTCAGTCAAAGAACTCAAAAGCAGCACGATAGTCTTTTGAAATCTGGCCATTGAAGGTGGTGGTTCCCTACACAATTCTTGTATTCTAATCACCTTCATTACTTAAATGATCAGCCAGTGTCCTCACCTCAGTAGCTTGTGTAATGATGTATAAAAGTACTGTTACCATACAGAATATCAATAAAACATACATGGCATTCAATATCATTTAATTCTAACCGTATGCCATAGCCGATGGCTACGATTTCACATTCCATGACTCTCGCATAAACATTTAGATGTGCATTTGTTCTCCTGCAGTGAGAGCTTTTGTTGATCTGTTTGGAAGCAGTCTAAAGAACATGTAACATCTGCAAAAACCACAGGCATCATAGACTTTCTCTGCCCAGCCGAGAATTCAAAAAGGCTGATCCCAGCAACATTCACACATCCTTGCGTTTGTGAACTCCTCTCATTGTGTGAATAGCCCATCAAACATGGCAATAAAGCAGAATCCTGCTTTATCCTACTAAAAGAAGCAGAGCACACACAGACTATCATCTCAGCAAGACTCATGGTGAGTTAAGACTTTCTTGAACTTTTTTTTATTTATTTTTTACTTTTTTTAATTGGCCTTCATGTAAAATCTGCTCCATTATTAAACCCAAGCTTGAACATGCAGGCTCACCTATTAACTCAATGTGACAATGCATTGCAAAACCAGATGGATCAAAACATTTCACACATGCCAAGCTGTTGTCTTGTGATGAAACACTGGACTGACGTACTAAAACCATTGAGTCACCACTACAATCATCCATAAATAGGACACCAGTCTTTCACCAGTATTAACCGCGCAAACAAACATACTATAAAGATGGTTTTCTAACAAGGGATTGCTAGAGCTCTTTCAGGAGTCTGCAAAACACTAGTTATGACCAGGCCCGGTGCCAGAAGGGCTTTTTAATGGTTGGGGTTCATGAAGCATATTATTGTAAAAAAAAAAAAAATGTTTGCTGTGGAAAACAAGGACTAGAACGCATTAAAAAAAATGGCACCTTGTCATTTGTGGAAAAAAAGAATAGGAAGAATAGGAAGAGATACTCACGTCATCTGTTCTGAGCTTCTTAGCTGGACATCCCCCGTCTACTGGATGCAACATGTAATACAGACGCACTTTGTTAGCATGTTTTCGGCTCTGAAAAAGAATGGAGAGTAAAAAATATTATTTAGGTGTGTTTATTATTCTTGAACACAATCAGATGATTCCGCAATCTGAATATAATAAGAAAATAAGATGATGTAATAAATCACAGTGAAAGACCTGTACCTTTATTAACAGACTTAATTGTGAAGAAAAAGTACACAAAATTACCAAAGAAAGATGAGCACTGGAGCAGGAACTGAGTGAAGTGAATGGCAGTGCCAGTCTCATGCACAGGCCAATAAATAATTACTGTGGTTGACGTTAAGTGAGTGTGGAGCCACAAATAACAAACCCATCAATTACTTGGGTTTGACGGCACAGCTTTCAGAGAGTGGGCCAACTCAATTCATAGCTGAGTTTACCTGAAAATGATGTTGTTTGACAAGAGGGTAATTGAACTTCATCTTCAACACAAAGGAAAGAGGCAAAGTGTGGGCAGAGAAGGACAGAGAGTGGCACTGCAATAATCTGCATTGAAAACCACTCATTTCCTCTTGAAGAAGTGAAAGATTGTCTGCTTTTCTTGGACTCAATGACACATGGAACTGGATGAAAAAGACCTGACTGACCATAGATGAATGTGGTTCAAAAATATGATCTGTTATCTCATGTTTGAAGATCGCCTGAGAGAATCTTATTAGCCTGGCCGTCTCCCCTCAAGAGAGTAAATATGAAATGAGACAGAGAGAGACGGAGAGGGACAGATGGAACTCAAGATTTATTGAGAATGCTGCTGCTTCAGTACCTGAAGTGTGTGCAAATATACACATATTTCTCTTCAGCAACAATTCTATCCATAATTTCTCAGTTTCCTATAACACCGCAGCGTGCTATAAATATGCAAATTTGTCTTGACTGTCAGTGTGTAATAATAGTCAGGTGTTATCAATGAATTTTCTATAAATAAATAAGATACATTATATATTTATTTAATGCACTGTAGTGTTTAATGTTTTGTTATTTATTTTTATTTTTTATTGTCAGACCAAGCACATTAATATAACAGTTGCATAAATACCTATTATGCATGCATGTGTGTGTGTATCATAACCGCATTAACCCCAAAGAAATCATCAGATGTAATCACAATTCATTTGTTTAATTATAAATAAATAGACACTCCGCAGCCACAATCAGCAGCAACAAACAGTGGGCTTGTATTTGAATAAATGACACGTGTGCACTAATCTGACCCAAAGTTTACCGTTAAGTACTCTTGACTTCAGGGAGTCTTGGGTATTTTGATTACATGGAGGTAGACAAAACTAGTCTCAAAGGCTTAGGTAAACTCAGATTGGGGTTGAACTGTCACAGCAATAGATTTAGAGGGCATCAATTTAGCTCCAAGCACAAAAAGCCTGTGATATTCGTTTGGCCAGAGGAAAACATCAAGCTCTACTCATGGGTAAGCACAGGGGACAAATAACTGGCAAATAGAGAAAGCTTTCAAGACTCATTACTGTAAAAGTACCCACACTCTGGTAAAGAACTGTTTACTGAGACACGTCTTCTTCAGGGATTACTTTATGTTTTCATATTAAAAGTGAGTTAAAGATTAGATTACCCTGTCAATACTGCTGGCAGGATTCACTTTATTCAAGTTTATTTACTTGAAACGGACTCGTGTTTACCTACAATAACATTTTATTTTTCCTCAAACGTATAGATGATGCTGCAGATTCTGATACCCTTGTTGCTAATTAACTTTTTAATGAATTCATCAAGCAAAAAGCAGACTCTGTCACCTTTAGAGATAACATCAGCATGTGTGCCATAAGGACTCACAAATTAAAACCAGTCAAAGATTGTTTTTGGTGGCATGGAGACAGTTCACTTCCATGCTGAGACACAATTTAGAGGAACGCAGACGGCAACCGAGCACAGAGTTAAATTTGGTCTCATGGCTTTTCAATCTGACAACATAATTCGAAGGAAAAATTGTTTATAAGGAAAAGCCTACTTTCTTCAACATATTAAATCCTTCTCATGCTGTGAGCTGCTAAAATGTTGTTTTGAGGTTTATCAATACGGGTTTACTGCATGGCTAGTTTGCTAGAGTTTTGAATCCTAGAACTAACCAGTTAGATAATAATTATGCACATTTCTATGAAATAAAGTTTAAAGAGATAGTTCAGTCAAAAATGAAAATTCTGTCATTAAAGTCCGCATGAACCGGAAGTTTGCGACCGTATTTATTTCCGTATTGTGACATACTTCCGAGAGAATCAGAATATTGAATGGGGAAAATCGAGGGAATGGCTTATTTTTTCTACTGCGAATTGATTGGATGTAGTAAAGTAGGCGTTTCATTCAAAAATGAACACTTGACAGTAGGAGGGGCGTGGTTAAGGATGTCACACTCATGCCCAAGCCGTCAAATTGATCATGAGAGAAGACCCATCATTTTAGCGGGGAGGAGCATTTTCAGATTTGGATTAAAGATTATGAAGGCAAACTATTTTTTTTTGTGGACAGACTTGCATGGATGAATTGTTCACCACAGAAATAGCAAAGTGTGCTAACAAAATTTAGTCAATTTTGATTTCACGCAGACTTTAATTGATCACCCTCATGTCCTTCCAAACATGTAAGACCTTTGTTCATCTTCGTAACACAAATTAAGATATTTTTGATCAAATCCGAGAGCTCTCTAACCCTCCCATAGACAGCAAGGGTCCTAACACAAAATTTAAATCAGCTACTCAAATAAAATTACCATTACATTTACACCATCTTCCAGTTCCACTTCTTATAGTATATCAATATATAAAAAAAAATATGTGTATAGGAGCAAAAACCCAACAGATGATGCTGAAAAAGTAATTTCCTGCAATATATTTTAATTAGTCATTTGCATCAAATCAACTGGGTTATCAACATGCCACAGATCTAGCTTTTATCTAGCCATGTCAGTTGTATTGTTATGCTGTGTTTTGATGTTTTGTTTTAGTTGTATTGTACAGCACTTTGGATCAGTTGTGTGAAAGTGCTTTATAAAAAAAAAAAAAAACAGATCCACTGCATATTCTATTCCAAGGCATTATAGTGAAGTGACATGTGGCCAAGTATGGTGACCCATACACGGAATTTGTGCTCTGATTTTAACCTATCCAAAATGCACACAAACATTAGTGAACACACACAAACCGTGAACACACACCCGGAGCAGTGGGCAGCCATTTATGCTGCAGAGCCCAGGGAGCAGTTGGGGGTTCGGTGCCTTGCTCAAGGGCACCTCAGTCGTGGTATTGAGGGTGGAGAGAGCGCTGTACATTCACTCCCCCCACACCTACAATTCCTGCCAGCCCGAGACTCGAACTCGCAACCTTTGGGTTACAAGTCCGACTCTCTAACCATTAGGCCGACTGTTCTTTTATTATTTTATTTTATTATTATTGTTCTTTTTGCATATTATTATTATTTTTTTTTATATGTCAAACAAACATTCAAACGTATTTTAACATGAGCACCTTGAATTTTGGTTTTATTAAAAGGATAGAATACTGAAAATACTACAAAAAGAAACAGCCTCAAAATAATGTCAAGCCAAGTCACTTTTATTTATATAGCTCTTTTAACAATGCAAATAGTGTCAAAGCAACTGCACAATATAAAAATAGGAAAATAGTGTGTCAATAATGTAAAATGACAAGACTAAACACTCAATTTTCAGTTGAAAAAGGCATTTCATTATTGAATTCAGTGATGATATCATCCAGCTCAGTTCATCAATAATGAACAGACAAAATGCCATTAACATGAATACATGACATACCAAATACTTCTTTACTAGTAGTAAAAATCCTGAGCATCAAATACGTGACTTGTGGCATGCATGGTGAATCTAAATAGGAATCAAAGTGTGGAAAAAGTGTGTTCATTAGCAATCAGTCTTTGTTTTGAGTATGGAAGACTTTCTATTAGACCCAAGGACTCTTCACATGATATGTTTCATGTTTTTCCTGACAGGCCCTCATCCATATTTTATCAGAGCTTCACAAGTCTTTGTTCTGTGCATTAACACCATCTTCTTCCAATGTGTTTGCCGCTCCTCCCCACTTCTAAGAGCTAAAGAAAACATCAGCAGAGACAATGAAGTATTATGCTTCGGCTTCAGTTTTACCAGATAATCTGTAAGATCCTCAAAGCATAAAAATCCACTGCAGAAAGATTTAAATCCATCAAATGCTTTCTTCAATGGATGTATTGTGCGCTGTGCCTTCAATACGGTGTTATGATAACTGTTTAGGAATTTCATGCCAATTAAAAACAAGAACAAAAAAAATTATATACTCATAAGAAAAAAAATATCAAAGTTCAAATACAACAATTATTGTATTTTTTGTGTGACATTTTTGCTCCTTATCTAAATATATGGCCATTATATCTTCACACTGCAAACAGAATCTGCCACTGTTATGGCTGGTTTGACCGCATCATTAGTGACAGAAACAAACCTGTAAAATCCCCGCTCTGACAATGAATCAACAGAAAACCATTTATGACGCATTCTACAGATATTACACGAAAAGTTATATATAGCCTTTACTGCAATTGAGTGCTGGGTGCAGTCATCACAATACAGACAAAATAAACATTAACACACTGGACAATGTAACTGCATAACCTTTGAAAATTGCATTTAAAAAAAAAACTAAATAAAACTATCTACAGTTTTGTATATCCCAGAAAGCAAGTTGTCAAGGTTGGCCTGGCAAACATTCTTTATATAACTGCCTTTTTTTCTTAAAATCAGCTGACAATGAATTCATTATTTTGTAACTGTACAATATGTGCTACCAAGAAATACAATTACTGGTGCCTTTTTCATATGAAAAACAAATTTTGTTGCGTTTGAAAGAGACGCTGGAATGAGAATCACGTTTATTGGTTGGCCTCAAGCATCCCAATTTGATTCTAACTTGTTTTAATTAGCACTATCTTAAGAAGTATCTTACAGAGACATTATTTATTCTCTTTATACGACTCTAACAGCTGTTAGGCCAACAAGAACGTCCCGATTTAGCCAACTGTACAGGAGCTAATTGAGGAGGCCAAATTTAGAGCCATATTTAAATACATTTCTGATCCGATAACAATAGATAGATAATAACGGAGTAGATGTATTCAATAGAGCTGTGCTGAGTCAAAGTCAGACCTCTCACAGCTCAGTGGCAAATTTAGCTCACAATACAAGATTCACATGCAAGGCAGCCTATATCCTGCAGCATGAGGTCATTTCACTGATTTATTTGTTTGTTTTTGATCACACTTCATCTACTTTTGTGGAAGCTGATTTCACCAGAATAAAAAATGATAAAAAAAATAAAATAAGAAATAGTCACACTGCAAGATATCAAGTCACAATTTGGGTCACTATTATTATTTTTTTTCAGCAAAAAAATAAGCTTAGAGGCTTATTTATGCATACATAATTAATATATACAGTTCAGTAATGCTCAAAGTTGGTTCGATTTTTTTTAATGTTTCTAAAATATGTCTCTTTATACTAACCAAGTCTGCATTTGATTAAAAATATAGTAAAACAGAAATATTTTAAAATATAATTTAATAATTTAAAGACACCTGTTCCTGTGGCAGAGTATTGTGTTAGCAGCGCAAAAGGTTGTGGGTTCAATTCCCAGGAAACACACATTCTGACAAAAAATATATAGCCTGAATGTACTGTAAGTCGCTTTGGATAATAGCGTCTGCTAAATGCATAAATGTAATAAATAAGTATTCTTGAAATTGTAATTTAACTGTTTTCTTTCTTAATATTTAACAGTTGTGCAGCTGAATATTAATGTTAAAACAGTGATAATTTTTTCTTGCTCTTGTGCCATTTTCTCCAGAATTCTGAATCAACAGTTCAAAAGAACAGTATTTTTATAATAAATGTTTTATATATATATATATATATATATATATATATATATATATATATATATAATTTATATATTTAAATCCAAATGATCAGTATAATGCATATTTTATTGAATAAAAGTATTTATTTCAATAAAATCTTACTGACCCCAAGTTTCTGATTGTTACATACACACGTTCAAAACTTTGAAAGATCACAGAAAAACAATGGCAGCCACTGATTCAATCTCATAATTCCCCCCCCCCACTTTCTGTCCTAATTTTACAGGAAAAGTAACATCAATTCTGTATAATATATTAAACATGGTAAAATATGTTATAAAGAAATAAGATTAAACACTGATATTATCATGATCATTTGTACAGGTCTACTTTTGTGTCCGGTTGGGGAAAAGCATCAATCAACTTGCAAGCTATTGCTTAGACTGTTTCCTAGAATTATGCACATTAATAGTTACATGAAACAAGAAAATATCACCTGTGATAATTGTCCTTTAGTCCTTAGTGTGAATCAGGAATCTCGTTTAAATTACATTTACATTTAGTCATTTAGTAGATGCTTTTATCCAAAGCGATTTACAAATGAGGAATCTCATTAGAAACAAACTCACATAGACCATTAATCTTGTAGAAGAGGATCCAGGACAAAGAGAGGGCGGTTTGTCCTTGAACGCTGATAATATCACCATGACCAGGTGTAAATAAAAGCCTACAGTCTTCCCACTCTCCGCTAAGTTGCTCATACATATGTAAGATTAGAGAACTCTGATTGGAATTGCATGGACGGAACACATAAGCCAAGGGCACACAAACGAATGGAAAGCAGAACAACAAAATAAATCAAATAGCATAGCGCACCAGAGAGATTACACTCAGGAGACACAGGCCACAAACCTCGCTTACTGCTTAAAAGACCCCAGATAACTTCTGTTTGCTTTTGGTAATGCATACCTGATGTACTTTCAGTAACGGAAATGTAGAATAAAGTCCCCTTGAAGTATGGTGCTAGCAATCATAGCAGCACAGCAATAGGCTTGAATTTAACATTAAGATGATGCTAGAGAGGAGCTCAACAGTAACATGTACAGTATCACACCTGTACTTGTGATAGTCTCATGGTCACATGAAAAGGTATGGAATAACCTTGAACACATAAATAGAGACCGTGGATCAGTGCCTTGAGGACTATAAAATGAAACCCAACGCTGGATGTGCTATTCCTGTCCATGATTGTCTTTCTGCATTATTAATGTCCTTTTTAATACAGCTGCTGTTAAACTGTTCAGTTCAAATGTCTGGATTTTCTCTCCCTCCTCCAATCTGTCTCACTCTCTCTCTCTCTTTCTTTCAGTCTTTGATGTTTCAGGGGTGAGGATTAAAAGCTCATCGTGGAGGAAAGATTGTGCCCTCAGCATAATTTCTAAAACCATGACCTGAGTTCTAAAGCCTCAGTAGATGTTACAGTCCCTACAGTTCAGATCCCTTCCCAATAAAACGAGCTTCAGGGCAATTTCAATGCAAACACAAATTATTTTGTTTTTAAATTAAATTGAATTACACAATTGTGACAAAGCCCCTCATTAGTTAAGGAAACCACATTGTAAGTTTATTCTGTATGTCAGAAAGGATTGAGTAGTCTATATTAAGATTTAGTAAATTAACCATGTAAATCAAATTTCATTTTTTGTCATTTGTATTATGTTTCTTTTTATTGATTACCATCAGAGTGTTTTTGAGAGACCCTTTATATTTACGATTTATATTGAATTTCATAAGAATGCTGTTACTCTGTACTTTATGATGCAATTAGATTTTTTATCTTTTTGACCATACTTTCCCTTTTGCTGCCACTATAAACATTGAGCATCATGGGTGATATTTACTATGCTGCAAATAAACAGTGATTATCCACTTCTTTTGTACACAAGTCAACATTTGAAGTGGATCAAAACCTTTCATCAAAGTTGTCTTAAAGCCTAAAACCAAACTGTGTTCTTGTCTTTGGACAACTTTCATGAACTTTTTTGATCCACTAAATGTTGACTACTATATATATTCCCTAGCACTATCTGATACACTTTGGAGTTTGTCTGAGGTGAGACAGAGTAAGAGAGACAAAAACTCTCCTCCACAAATCTGGGTCTCGACAAAAAATGACTGTTGCCCACTGCATGTCTTTCCACATTAGGAGCATGACAGCATAATGCCTGTGGAGGTTTGCAAAATGTAAGCAAAAATCAGCAAAAAGATTTGAGCTTTTTAGCAGATTTTAGTAATTTACCCAGAAGCCTCAGATGCACCAGATAGTCTTTTTCCACTGAAAAGCCTAAATTAGTGATGCATCAAAACATAGAATCTGAAATTAAGTTATTTATTTATCCAAAAACTGAAAACAAAAATAATTTGTATGTGAAAACATTAACAGCAATGAGCCACCTCTCAATATTTCAGCCAAACTAAACATATTGCTCTTGCCTCACTTTTGGTCATGATGAAGTACATCCACACTGCTGAATTGTTTGCCCGTTGTAGCTTGTCCATGTTTTGTGCAGCTGACAGTCAAAACACATCATTGAAAAAGCCGCAAATGCTTCTGTCAGTGATTGACCCTCCAAAAATACTTCAGCCAAATGTTATTTCCAGCTGAATATTTTTGGTTGCTGAAATTTCATTCACTAACGTAAGCGTTGAATTCTTTGTGCCAGAACTTAGCTTGATATGACAGAAATTAGGCTATATTAAATATCAATATTCAATGCAATCAATTTACATTTGTAAACTAAATCATTTTAGATGTGGTAGTTTGTTCAAGACATTTAGGGATTCACAGGAAGCTAATTTTTCTGGTCAGGTACTGTTTTAATATCACTCAGTCCACATGGGACAATTCAGCCAATAACACACTGAGCTCAGACAAACAAAACAAACCATGAATTAATATTTTACACTGACCAGCACACTACCTTCTTCTTGTACTCCATGCCTGCCTGGGCAAATACATTATGTTCCCATCTGGGCCCGTTCAGGTTACAGCTCTGTTGACGAGTGGCCATATAATTCATCGTTCAATGACCACAGGGAAACACTGTAATACAGCTATGCTGCTTCAGTATTTCTCACAACACAGATCAGAGGACATGCACTCAGAACCTCTTATGAGTAATTGTAGAAGATGTCCAGAAAGCAGGCTAGTTACTAGTTGTCACTGTGTCCTTGAATACACTTAATCTCTGATTGCTCCAGGTGGATTTTCCCTTTAAGTACACTTTGGATAACAACATCTAAAAGGACTAACATCTACAAACAAAAAGGCAGAAGGAGATTTGTACATACAAGCAGACATGATGTAGACAGAAAGCAGGTCTCACCTCATAATGTGCCACTCTCTGTGACTCTGAGATGAGCTGAGCGCTGCAAACTTTGCAGTAACTGTCTGTAAATAGGCCTTGATCCACCTCTGTTGACTTCATCTGAACAACAACAACAAAAAAACATTATTAAATTTCAGCACTTTATTATACTCTTCCATCACTAAACACTGAATTTGAAAATGACAGAAGTCGAAACCACTGCACGTACTGCACTGCTAGACGTACTTTTGGGAAAAACAGTGTCATTAAAACATGTCTCATAAATTATTCACGAAGACATGTTGTTTCTGTCACTTTAATTATTTCAGCATGCGTCACACATATTAAAACACCGAACCAGCATAAGGACATGATATGCCACTATTGGAGCTGCAGTTCACTCCCAGAACGGAAGATAAACCGACTGCAGGGGTTTTAGAGCAACACCTTCATGTGAAAATAAATGCATTTAAATTGCAATTCACTGCAAAGCACAAAAAAATAAAAATACATGTACATAAAGTTAACTTTAAATACCAGGTGCTTTGTGGATGATAAGTCAAGGGCCTAAAATTCCTATAGTTATTTGATGGTTGCAGCCAGATACAGGTGGAGGGAAAAATAATAAAGAGATAAAGGAACAGTAGGAAACATTTTGCAATAACTAGAAATGCTCTCTGATTATAAGTTTTACTTTCGGCAAATGCTAAGCTTTACTTTAGATTTGAATTTTGTTCCGTTTATTTGTGTGTGTCCTGGGTAATGAAGGAACGTATCAGTGTGCAATACTATCCATCCTAAATTCTATGTGATAGTAGTAATTTTCAATACAATTTAGGGCAGATAGGGTTGATAGTATGCACATTGGGATGCAGGGACCCTGTAGTTGCCCTTTGCTCATAGACCAATTAGAGTGTCTTTATTACTGCCAATTACTAACAGCTGCACTGATGTGGAGACAAGGTTTTAAAAGCCTACAGACTGTGTTTGAAAGCAGCTGCCATGCTGCACAATTGATTATTGATTTAACAGACGGAAGATTTGTATGAATGTACTTCCTAAGGAAACTGGTCTCAGGCCAAAGAGAGGTGTAATACCTAGAGAGCTGTCCGTTAGCATCTCTATCCATCTTAACAGCACATTTGGAAGGATACAGCATGCTTGCTGCCATCTTTGCTTAAGGGCACACAGTTGCACTTACACACGTCTTCCCACGCACACAGGATGGTGGGATATCATATACAGGTGCATCTCAATAAATTAGAATGTCGTGGAAAAGTTCATTTATTTCAGTAATTCAACTCAAATTGTGAAACTCGTGTATTAAATAAATTCAATGCGCACAGACTGAAGTAGTTTAAATCTTTGGTTCTTTTAATTGTGATGATTTTGGGTCACATTTAACAAAAACCCACCAATTCACTATCTCAACAAATTAGAATATGGTGACATGCCAATCAACTAATCAATCTAATTTATTGAGATGCACATGTATATGCTGGCTTAAAAAAATGACCAGGCAACAATGAATACATTTGATGCATTGATGCCTTTCAATCTCAATATACTGTCTGCAATCATTCAGTTTGAAAGAAGTCCTGGCGGATTGAGCAGCTGGAATAGTTGATGTGTTTCTGTAATCCTTTTTTCCAATATATATATTTTTTATCTTTTTGCTTTCTTTCTGTCAACTTTATCACACACACACACCCCTGCAAGGATGCAAACTTTTTGATATCATGACACTTTAAAAGTAATTTTGATGTTTTTGATGTTTTACTTGAATGTTTAAAAATCCATTAGACCAGGAGCCTTCTGGCAAAAATCAGTTTCCAACTGTGCTCAAATGAGTTTGTAATTTAACCGAACCCCGAAACTGTGATTGGCTAGTTTGAGTGTTTTAAAGTCCCTGTAAGACAAGCCAGTGAATCTGTTGTGAGTGAAATAAATGATCTAAAAAGTAAAAAAAGAAAAAAATAGGACAGGGGCTTGGTTTGATCTAACGGTTGTTGATGGTTGTTGATTGAATGGAGGCAGATCTAATGCAGTCAATTGTAAGAAAGGTACAGGGTTTTTAAGCAGACTAAATGAAAGTCTGGTAGGCCTATACGCTACCAGGGATCAAGTTATGACATTTTAATGAAAAATTACAACATTTTTCAAACAAGATACATGCATGATGAATCATTCACAAGATCAATAACCTGCATTTAAAAAGATGGGTGAATTTTCATGCCAGCATATTAAGACACTGGGATTTTCACATTTTTAGCATGGTCTGATTTTCTAATGCTAATGACTGCAACTTCTTGAAGACAGAATAAATAAACATACTGAATAGTTTCCAAATAGAGTCGGTTTGTTACGCTAAATCATGCATACATAGATATCACACCATTACCATATTCAAGCGATTCAAATAAAATTATTATAATCTTTTATTCAGTAGATTAAATCTATCCCAGGCTGTTGCTAATCTAGATATTTTCTAAATCAGCTCGGGTAAATCTTCAATAGTGCTCAGTTGCACTTTCTAAATTTGTATTATTCTGACTCTCTGCTCTCATGCTTTGAGGGACATGTGAAAAGTACTTTGCTGTTGTAACTTGTAATGCATCTGCAAAACCATACACCAACATTAAGGATACTGCACATGAGTTTTCAGCTTCCTTTTGTTTGTGGCCTCAGTTTACCCATCGTCAGAAAAAAGGCACCCTTCTCAAACAAAGGACTGTAGACGTGCTGAATTCAGACAACAAGTTTGCACAGACATTCCAGCAGCATAAGTTTGCAGAGATGAAGATAAAAAAACTATAAAAGATAACCAGAGCTGCTGCAGAATAGGGGAGGAATGAAGAGAGGGAATGAAAAGAGAAGAAGTCGAAATATGGTGTGGGGAGAGAAGCTCACTCTCCCTCTCCCGTGCATAAATTCAACAGAACAAAATAGGCAAGATGCCATCCCTGGAGCCCAAGCTGCATCGCTCTCATGTACACATAAACACACACACACACACACACACACACACACACACACACTGCACACTTCTAAAAAACAATTGCATTATTAATCAGTCTGAGGCTTGTTTAGAGAGTGGAATGGGGCTGACAGAGTTGAAGAGTTCCCCCCTTTACTTATTTGCCATGTGAATGTGATTAAAAGGCAACATAATACAAATTTACCCAATTTCCTTTCTTGATAAAATGTCTCTGGCTTTAGCATGCACAGTTTATCAGTGCGTGTAATTCAAAAGCTTTTTTCCTTAGCTTTAATCAAAAACCGTCTTTGCCTCAGCTGCTGTCACACAACATGGCTCACAGAACAAAATGCAAAAAGCACTAATAAAAATAACTTGACTCGAACTCCTCTGCTGATAAAAACAAGAACGTCTACAACAGATTTCCAGACTGCCAAGGACCTTCAAACTTGCATGGAAAGCTTTAATGGATAATGGAAAGTTATTTTGTAAAAAAGCAGTACAACTGTTTCCAACATTAAACGATTTATTGAGCACAAAATCAATAATAAGCTCATTTCTAAGAATATTGGTAACACTTTTGTATAGGGACAAATCATCATCTAAAACTATGCAAAGCCGAGTGAACAGATACCATCCACCACTCAAACTCTTAAACCACACACGACTGCACTGAACCTAAGAGGATGACATATAATTTAGAGAAATACTGTACATGTGTCCATAGTGAGGAGCATGCATGTGGGCTGCAGCAGGAAGTGCAGAGACGGCAGTGCAGTGGGCGGCCCTGACAAATGTTCTTGCTGTTAAAGGTGTGCTGTAATCAGTGAGGGGAGGTACTGAGCTGGACACCAGCTGCTTCAAGGTCTTCTACTGTCACTTCAGCTGAAGAAAGTCCCGACACTACAAAAACACTTTCAGATCTCAATCGCTCTTTAAAACTGCAGGAAATAACTGTCGCTCGCCTCATAAACTCCATTCCAGCTTGATGCTTTGTATTCTTTGACCTCGATCCTAAGGCCAAAAAGTGATATTCAGAACAACAGCACACTTATTCATGAGTATATTTAATTAGACTATTTTTCCAGTGACTTAAAATAGGCTCAAAAGGATGCAACCAAACACAGCAGCATAATAACTAAGCCAGTACGTTTCCAATCCCTGCTGGCGCTTTAACAGGCATGCAAACACATCAGTGCTGGTTGCTGAGTAATGTCCTCATGTCCTACTTGAGCTCATTAGCATTCTGAGGCAACACATCCCAATGCACAGAGAAAAGCAACTGGAATCACAGGGAGAGTGTCTGTGTGTCCTATATACTAATAAGAAGAATTGTCAGCAGCATGTAGCCACGGAAAAACAACTTTTATGGTTTTGTATTAGATTGTCTTAATGCAACAAAAAAAAAAACAACAACAATGAAATGAACAATGATACAGTTATCAATGAGTGTGCTGCAATCATACATTGTGAGTACGAGACTGGATTTGAATGAACTGATGCATGAGGGGTCTTGAGCAGGATGAGATTCATTAAATTATTACAGCAACTCCAAACTGCTTTTTTGCTTGTCAAAAACTGACGGATTATCAATTGCTTTTAACACTATAATAACTGTAATGTTTAAACGACTACTAACAATATCGACTGTATACTATATACAGCATACATGCTACCATTAAAAAGTTTGGGGTTGGTAAGATATTCAAAATATTTTTTAAGGTTCTTATGCTTACAAAGGTTGTAGTTATTTGATCAAAAATGCAGTAAAACTGTAAAAAAATCAATAACAATAATTGTAAAATTAAATTTTTTACATATATATTTATAATGTAATTTATTTCTGTGATCACTCTAGTTCAGTCAGTGTCACATGATCCTTCAGAAATAATTGTAATACGCTGATGTGATGCACAATATATTTGTGAAAATATTTGTGCCGCTTAATATTTTTGTGGAAATGGTTATGTTGTGACATTATACATGTCTTCAGTTTGCACTTTAATATTTTTTTAAACGTAATCAAATTTTATACAAACTTTTTTCTTTTCATCTAAATTTATAACATTAGTTAAAAGATAAACACGTAAACAGAACACAATCATCTTCATAAGAATACATACTCAACTGAAAATTGGGACAAAATTAAACGATTCATGAAAGCACAGAGATAAAATGGGATGTAAATATTTCAGGATTGTGACTGAACTCCAGTTTATCGTGATCATTCAAGAGCAGACAGAAACAGAAGATCGCTATAAAGCCGGATTTAAAAAAAAAAAGCATAATATCAAAACCACGTTTTATATACCTTGGTGACACTTTGCAAAAGTTACGTTCAGAATCCACATCCCTTAAGTAGGTCTATAAGCAGACAAAAGCAAACAAAACTTCAGGGCAAGAAACAAGATTTGTTCCCGTCTGCCTAAACAAAATAACACATACTGAGTAGCTCCTCATACTGCGTAAACAGGACTGACAGAAGATATGTCTCAAGAAAATAACATAAATAATGTAAAAGAAAGAAAAGAAAGCCTTGCACTGCTCAGCATCTGCCTGTTCTCATCTGCTAATCTTTCTAATGTTGTGTTGTATTCACACAGTTGTTTAGCCTCCCTGACAGGCCTTTGAAACTTCCCTGGGAGTGCTTATGGATTATTCAGAACCCGTGAACAATATGCCAAGATAAATAATGAGAGGAAAATTATGCTATTTGACTTCTCACCAACTCCACGAACAGCTTCATAAGCCAAATGCTGGGTGGGATGGGTCCACTTCTGACACATGATGGTTTACAAAATAAGGCGACAGAGAGGAGATTCTTTTACACAGCAGATGTTTTGATGCACAAGAACAAAGTATCTCTCTTTGCCAGACTCATGAATTTTGGATGCATCATGGACATGGGCTGTTATGTGGACATAGTACAAAATGCTTTTTCCACCATCCTACCGAAGACAGTGGTGTTATGTGTCCAGGGGATGGGGAAAGCCTCTGCTGTCATGTGCAGAGGAGCAAGAAGATGTGATAGAATTTACTGTAGCGCGATGAAGGAAAGCGACCTGTTCCTGACAGCAGATAATACATTTGTTACGGTGGCTGATTATCATGGGGTAAATTAAGACGGCTTTATGTAATAATGTGGTCATGCTACAAAAAACCAGCATCTAACTCATTTAAATATGTTGTTGGTTGGTGAGCTAAACCTGTTTGCAATGAACTTAAGTTACAATAGAACCGATTACATATTTGACATTTTAAGTACATTTTAAAACAAAACAATACATAATTACTGATTATTTAAAGGATTAATATTCATCCACTTATTTCACCTTTGCAAATGTTCTACTGCTTCAATGTCAGTTCATTTCTCAAAGCAAAAACATTGCTCATTGCTTCTTCCCTGTGGCCAGCTGAAGGTCAAACATCACTATCCTGTCTTATCGCTTTAATTGGAATTCGTGCAACATTTAGATGAGCCTCGTGTAAGCAAAAAACTAAACCAGAGAGACAGAAGGTGTGTGACCCTTAGGGGGGCTGTGACAATGCTGCAGGGGATTATTATCAATTATCTCGAATTAATTTCTGTGAAAAAAGGTTAATAATAGTGCAACAAAATAATATCAGACTTATTGTATCAGCAAGAATTTGAATATCATTGCATCTCTACTATACACTTTGGCAGTGGTCAGGCTGGGGCCCACTGGGGGGCTTCAGGATTATCTGAAAATTCTTCAAAATTACATAGGCTTTGAATATTGTTGAAGATTGAGAACCATAACACTAAGGGTTCATTTGACTGTACCGTTGTACTGTAAAAAACTGAAGAAATATTTAGCACATGGGAATTTTACAAAAAAATTATAATTTAACTAACAATTACAAAGACATGCCAAGTTGTATTAACATTAAATTAAACATACAAATTGTAAGAATATAACTGAAATAGTCTTTTCTTGTAAATCATACTCCAATAATCTTTTTTTTACAACGGTACAAAATATTTTTTTTAGTCTAGCAAACTCACATAATTATACACTCAAACTGGACAAAAAAATTCATTTTTGCAATAAATTGTTTTATCAAACAATATTATCCAGTTTCCAAGACATAATATGGAAACACCAGTCCAATGCTGTGTAATGTGACTTTAATAGAAAAGTACACACCTCTTTCACACCCGAACTATGAATCAGTCTATAGCCCAAACAAAGCAAATTGTGACTTTTTGATTTAATTCTACACAAATCATGTTTTGCAATGTTCATTGGAAAACAATTCATAACATGTGCTGCAAGGTTCTCAAACCGACAATGCATTGTGTAAGGACAAAAATCGACCTTGAACACCGCCATCGGTTATGCACTGTGCCATTTCATTTAGAGCTACCTTTTTTGCACCTTTAATATCTGCAGGGTGCTTTCAACGCCAGCTAAGAATATACAACCTCAGTGTGAAACCACACGACAAACCCGTCTTACTCATGCTAGAATAGGGCTTTTTATCTGGACCATGTATTAGAAATTCGATTAAATTAGAAAACTCGTTTTCTTCATCACACTAGAACCCCATGGACTCCAACAACATCTGATAAAATGAAGGAAGGGTTCATATAAAGGACACATTCCTCACTCCTTCAAAGCTAATAAACCTTACTTCCGATAAACAATATAATACGATTTGATATAAGCGGTATGTTTAGACAACAACTGATTTGTTCTACCTATTTTATAAAATAGATAACTAGACAACACCATATTTTCAATAAATAATATCATGTCTGGCATTTTAGGAGGTTTATAATCAGCATATGTATTCATGGTGCAATGAGGATAACTAGAATTTGCTGTAAATATTGCTGGGAGTCTAAACCTCAGCTTTGCTACTTAATGCCTGTGAGCAGAAATGGAGATGGATAGTTAAAGATAATATCATATCATATCCCTGGGCTTTGGCAAGGCATTTTCCTCTCCATAAGTGTGGGCTGTGTCCCTCCCAATGGAAAAACAGCATTGGAGAGGCAATGGGCTGTCACTTCTGCCTCAGAATTCCTGGGAGACAAATTAAGATGCTCTGTTTATGGATACAGCAGATTCTTCTATTCTTTTTATTTTAGAATATCACTTTATTTTAAAGTATGTCTCAAAGAATTAAACTGCTCCTTATTACGAAAGATATTTGCTAAGATATACATCATAATGTAAACAACGGCTCTTTTGAGATCTCAATCATTCCGATTTTATCACAAATTCCGATATTATTAAGGCTCTCCATTGCTGTGGATATGATAGTCCACAAAGATGAACCTCAACAGAATGTGTAAGTATGGCCGGCTTTGCACAGGAGTCTTGGAAAAAAAGTCCAACCAGAGGTAAATCTGAGGTGATTCTACACTAACGGAGCCACCTTGTGGTGCGCGGATTATTTTCTCTGACAGTTTAAACAAACCACCCACCACTGTGCAAATGCACTGCCCCCAATACTGAGAAAATGGCTTAATTCTAAAAACATGGCATGAGGCAGGGAGGCTCACGTGTGAATGCTGATGGGAAATATAGTTTAAATGAGCAAACTTTGAAGTTGTTCTACTCCCTTATCACTGAAAACCACACTACAGCTGGACGGGTCGGACTATGATGCATCTATAATGAATGAATGCAATAAGAGTGATGCTGTTATATCTGGCATTCCTCTCTCCTTATACTGTTTTCCACTGGCTAGCTGGAAGGCAGAGACTGTTAATTCGTAAACACATCACCAATTAAAGACGAGCCTCTTTTCTCTGCACAGAAAAAGAGCGTCAAGAAAACATCAATAATTCACATCTTACTCTCTCTCTCTGCTCTCTCCTAACAACTGTTATTAGCCCAGCTTGTTAGACAGTACACTAATGAATTGCTAAAAATTAAAACTTATAATGTATTTCTCATCTCTAATCCTAAATGATAATTATAGAATTTAGTACAGACAAATAGACAAGTTCAAACTAAAGGAAGGAGATTTGGCTCTTCCCTAACTACAGCAAATGCCATCTGTGGCGGACAAAGTACATATCCGGGGTTAAAGAAAAGGTAAGCCACTTATTACGAAAAAGACATCTGCTTTTGTGTCACGTATTTGCACTCCAAGGAATATGAAAGAGAATATTAATGCTACCATTGTTCTGCACAAAGATGATCTAAGCAGCACCTTGAGGAGAAACTTTAAAGGGAAAGACTAATTTCAAAAGCTTAAAATACAAAAACATATGGTTAAATAATTATCTAAGAAAATTCTTAATGCATTATTTTAAGTTAATAACAATGACTAGAAAAATAACAAATACAAATGGTTGTTCTTCAATTCCTCAAAGCAAGTCAAGTCACATTTATTTATATTATACATTACACATTGTCAAAGCAGCTTCATAGTAATGAATGGGAAAATAACTGTTAATATTGTTAAAACTGTTGATACAAATTAAGAAAAAAACATGCATTAAAATAACCTTGATTACTTATTTGGGCATAGTGCTTTTATGGTGTGTGTCTACTAAACTTACAAAGACTATAAAACTAAAAAAAGTTTATAAAACATTCTGCTTCTTTTCTTTGTTTATTGTATGTATTGTACAGAACAACGTGTACCCTAAATGTAAAGAAAACCTGATAAAGCAAGATCATTCAATCAACAAGGATTATGAAAATAAATAATATATGCACAAAATTAAACTAATTTGCTTTGCTGAATTGTTTTAACATGTCTCATAATACATAGGTCTGCAAAGTGTATAAGTCTAAATCAATTGGTCGTTCTCTTGGCTAGATAAAGGACAGGTAATAATCCCACAATTGCCCAGGGCACTACATTAAATCCTCATATATTCAAGAGTTGACACTACTACAATCAAACTGTCTCGGTAAATGACCCAGATCACAACAGGTGAAAACGAAGATCAAAGCGCACTTGACTGAAAAGTGACACTGTCAACATCGACGGGGTTCTCGGTGATACATAATTGATCGTTTGCAGTAAACGAAACAGCTGTGAGATTGACGAAACCGAGAGCAATCTGTCAACACTGCCTCGTGTCACCGAAATGTACCTTTTTTGGGGGTCATCGTTACTGCTTCTTGGTACAACAAAAAGCTTAAGTAAATGATAATGACGAGGTCTCTCAAATGAAACGCCAGGTGTGATAGCCTACTATGAATTGTATTTACAGTTCCTGTGTCCCTTGTCATGTAAACATTACAACACGCAACACATTCATCGAACAGCTGGCTTTCGTGCGTCACGGCGTCAAGAAATCTGAGAAAGTGTAACACCACCATCTCATTTTAGACTATCCGGTCTAATGTTGTTCGTGTTTAACAAGTATCTCCAACAGTGTCGAGAGAAGGGTTAGTTTGGAGCCGCGCGTATCACCGCTAAACAAACTAGCACAGACTTTGACTTCGTTTTTATAAACATACCTGTAACTCTAAGCTGTAGTCCTCGTATAAGTGTGTCGGGTATACGGTCAGATGGTGTTGCACTTGGAGAGAGAAGGTGTAATCCATTGACTGTGTGATGTGGGCGCGTGTGTAGAATAGATGATGCTCGTGTACAGCTGCCTGCGGTCCTTTAGTTCAATCGCAGAGCGTTCTCCGCCCCGCCGTCCTCCATTGGTTGGATGGCTGGAGTAGTTTTTTTTTTTTTTTGCTGCGGTAGTGGCTTTACAAGCTGTGATTTATAAAAAAGACACTAGTGGACAAATGAGAAGAATCAGAGGTAAGATGAATATGAAATAAGTCAGCATATGCATTTTGTTGCTATTATCATTTAATTAAATAGTCACTTGTGAAAACTGAAAACAGACCGCAGCAATCAGTTCTTCACCTGTTTTATGTCACATTTTATGTTATTTAGTTAATAAAGGAATAGTTTTTACAGTTTATATGCTGTCCCTTAACCCTAAACCTACCCATAACAAAGTTTTATACAGTTTTCACTGTATAAAATAAAACATCTGAAGAGTCCCTGTAAACCACATATGCAAATGCGTGTGTTCTTAATGAATTTGTAACATTACATAGGAATGCAACTAATGTTCAATAAAGGTTGGATTATAATACTTAAAAGTGATTTCCCATTGTCCGCAACCTAATCTAAAATGAGAACTACTCACTCTTTATTAGCAATTAACATTTCCTTTACTATAAATAATAAGCAAAATAATAATAATATATTTTTAATTACAGTGATAAAATTTTAACTATAGGGACCAATTCTCGTTATTAAATATTTGCTCATTAGCATACCTAATACTAACATATTAGCTATTTATTAATTCTTATTGTAACAAGGCGAACTAAATGTGAGGTGTGCGGATCCATGTACAAGCTTGTATTAATAGACATGGTCAAAAACAATGGCAGGGTTGAACAAACCCTGCCATTGTACCTGAACAAACAGGTATATTGAGGGCAAGACAGATGAGTACTCAAGTAAACGGGCCTGGTCTTCGATCGATGAACAATATCCAGAGGGCTTGACAAGAGGGGTAATCCAGGTACATGAGCAAAGGTTCAGGTAGGGGCAAACAGAGTCCAAAGCAAAATGTTCATCCAAGAAAGAAGGCAGAAGGTCAGAAACCAGACAACAAGGCAACATGAAAAGTCTAGACTTAAACTAAAACTAGAAACGGAAACTAGGAATGGCTCTGTAAAGCAGCTAACACTCGGAGAGTGATGAATGCAGAAAACTATATAGGAGAGTAAACACCAAAACAAACACAGAAAGTTTTGGTATGTAGCTAATACTTGGAGAGTGCTAAACGCTTGACAAAACTCGGCAACTTGATCAGGATCTGAGAGTGTTTTATGTAGTGTGTGTAACAGCTCTTAGGTGAGCGTGTGATTGGTAACAGCTGTGTGATCAGGGCATTCAGCTGTGTATGTGTCATCAGTGCAATGGATGATGGGAAATGCAGTCCAGTGTGATGTGTGGTGTGAGAGTCAATATGATGGAGAGGTGACCTCTTGTGAAAGTTGGACAAAAGACCACGAACCAGATTCGTGACACTTATAAAGCACATCTTCTGCATGACCATATTCTATATCCCTAATCCTACCCAATACCTAAACTTAACACATATACCTTACTAACTATGGTTACACTTTATTTTAAGGTGTCCTTGTTACAGTATAATTATAAATTTCAGTACTGCGTAATATTAACTAACTACATGTACTTACTATATGGTTAAGATTAGGGTTTGGTTTAGGGTTACTTGCATGTAATTATGCATACTTTATTGTTGTTATTATAATTATAATTATAATTACATGTAACAGGTGTAACAAGGAAACCTTAAAATAAAATGTTACCCTAATAAGCAGCAAATTAGGAGTTTATAGTTCATGGTTTGTTAATGGCTAATGGAATTAACTTGCTATTTGCATAGAGTCTATTAATGTATTAACTACCATTTATAAACTATGAATAAACTAAAAAACTATAGTTTGTTAATGTATTATTGTATACTTAGTGTTACCCATTTTAACTTGCTTACCAATGGTTCTTCTGCAGTGAATAGGTGCTGTCATACAGTTCATACAGCTGCTAAAAGCTGTGTTATAAAGTAAAAAGTTGATTGTCTAAAAAAATAAAAAATAAATGAACCCATCATTTAGATATGTTTTCATTTCAAACTGTTGTTTCCAGCCTATCCAGGCTAAGCGTTTCAAATCATTTATCATGTTCAAGAACTCATATTTCCCAAAAGTGCACGATTTTACGGAAACCTTTCTAGTGTACGTTAAATAAATTAGATATTATATGTAGTAAAATGTAAAGTGTTGCACATTGTATTGGTGAAGATATGAGTCTGTGTATATTTTTTTTTGCTTGTTATATATGTTATCACTTTAAATCGAAGTGCCACAATTAAATTGTGTTGTCTGTCATAGGAACTACTAAACAGATATTAAGAATGTTTTTTAAGGTGCTGACAAAAAAGTGTTGAAAATGAAATGCATAAAAAATCTCTGTACAAAATTAGAATTGGGTAATCGAAAGTTGTAAACATGCTTGTGGTTATCATGCCCACTTGAACACTTGGAGCAAATACAGGAAATACAATCATGTACAATAAGTAGACAAGTAGTCAAGAGCGTAGATTGGAAGTGTAGGTATTGCAGGTCTTACATCTCTGCCTATTTATTTATTTATTTATTATTTATTGACTATTTTTAGTAGAATATTTAAGATGATATTCAGGTAAGATCATTTAAAATGAATTCAAATCAATATTTAATTGAATAAATCAATAAGTCCACTTATTTATTTATTTGCTGATCACCTTGTTGCAATTATTTAGCTATTTTATTTATTATTATCCTGTCATACATCATTCGTCACTGTAGTTTTATGGTGAATTTCTGTGAACTACTGTTGAATGATTGAAGTCCTTTTCATATCTGATAATAGACTAAAAAAATAATGTATGCTCTGTATTTTTGTGTGTAAATGTTTACCTTGAAAAGGTTTAAAAGAAAACATACTGCATATTTTAACTCTGAAAAATCCATTGACCTTAGAGTGAATTTTGATTATGATTTGAAGTGATGCCAGGCTGTGTGGGGAGCAGTTCATCAGAATGACACTAAAGAGGATGTGGCCTTAGGCTAAACTCGACTTTGAGATCCTTTGCAAAACAGCAAATATTCCCTTTTCTTATACTATTCATCAGATAGACGGCCACACATCTGTTCACGTCAAATTAAAATTCCTTTTTAATAAAGTAAAAAGATTCATATTGTGACATAATGCACCCATCCACATTTAAACATGCCCAATTGATTTTGTTCATTCTGCACATCATTGTTTATGTTATGACGTCTACTCATTATTGACGTAATTATCTCAATGAACGGTATTCTGTCATTAGTGTTTCTTGTCTACATGGTTTATTAAAGCATAAATGCCTAAAAGGTTGCTTTATCCTTGGTTTTCCATAAACGAATGAAAACCGCTCCGCTCACTTCCTGTGTCTGTAGAGTCACTCAGCCTCAAATCTCATTTTCAGGTCACCATGCCTGGTAACAAGCCAGTCCAAACTTAGGTCAGTTTTACATGAGCTATCACACTCTGAAAATGAGCTTCACAACCCCATATAAACCGGGTTTGAAAGGCTGTGCTCCAAATGTGTGAGTGTATAATTTAGGCAAAAGTATGATAGAATAAATGGTGTGTGGCCTCTAAATAAAATGTATTTTTATCCTCCCCATAGTCTGCTAGTTCTCAACTATTGTTGTGTGTATACCTACCTGGTCAATCTGGACTTTATTTCTTGCCATTTTTGGCGCCAATATTTCTGTTTGAATAAATGGTTTGACTATTTAAAAGGAACAGTCTGGATGGGAAGGGACAAATGTCTTGGATTCATTTGTGGACAGATTAGGAGCACAAAACCGTTTGAAACCGACCAGGTGTTATTGCTGTGGTCTGAATCTCAGACAGATAGTTCAAGAACTGTCTGACGCATATTGCAAACAAAATGACACGAACTTAGCAAAATTACAAGCTCAAATATTACATTTACATTTATGCTCTATATGCTTTTATCCATATGCTTTTATCCAAATATGATCAGCTAGATTCTTTACTGGTTTATATGCAGAAGTTTTAATATGACTTCTAGATTTACTGCAGTTTGCAATTTTCATAGTAAATGGGAAATCATTGAGCTTAATTGTATATTCAGAGAGCCATGAACTTGCGTGAGTAGATGATGCTGAATTTTCATTTCTGGGAGAATTTTCTGTTTACTTACAATTCATAACTGAAATTAATTTAAGCAAATATTTGATTTCTGGGCTACTGAAAGAATGGAAAGAGCTGTATATATTAAAACATAAAAAATAGCTTAGACATTACTTTTAAAAGACGGTATGTAGGGTTGTTTATGTTCAGTTCAGTCTACACCAGAATACTCTGCAGTACAAACCCCATGTTAAATAATAATAGAAGGTTATTTTTATATCAACCCAATCATAGCTTCAATAGATTCCTTTATTACAGTTAAAAGGCTAAATCTGAGTTCTAAGCCTACTTCTCATTCTCAAAGAAAACTATTGTGAGCTTCTAGAAAAAATCTCCTTTGGATTGTATATTCTTCCTTTCTTATTCCACACGTAGTCTCATAGCTGGCTACATTCAAATTTCCATCCGCTCATTTACATTCTCTACAGGAATTCTTGGTACATAGGCATCTAGAATTCAAAAGTAGAAACTGCTGGTTATTGCGTGACTTTCAGTGTTCAATGGCCATTTCACAATAAATCACAAAGGCAATCAAAGCATTCATGGCAGATTGAAACGGCAGTGTATGGCAAGCCGTTTTGACTTTTATTCATTCACAGGATATGAATTCTTGATATCAACAATTACATTTTTTACCAGTTAAAATGCTCATTCTTGATATCAGGAATTAGATTTCTACCAGTAACAATGGCTATTTTTGATATTAGTAATTGCATTTACACTAGTAAACATGCTAATTATTGAAATCAACTATTCAATTTCCTATAGTTAAAGTAGGGCTGCTCAATTAATCGAATGCGATTGTAATGCGCATCATGTCAGTAAAGCCGGTTCTATAATCAGTAGTGAATCTCCATCACCTGCTTTCAGATAGAGCAGCATTTAATACAAAAGGCTGTAGTTAACTGAAAAGCTACGCAATATCACGTTCATAATCGCAGATGATATAATCGCACAATTTTGAAATCGAAGAAATCGTTCTGCGATAATGATAGCTGTAGCGTAGCTGTAGTGAACTACAGCTCTGTGTATTAAGGCCTAAGTATACTTCTTTTTTTTATGCATACGTTAGCGTATGCGCACAGTCGTATGTGCAGCCTTGCAAAGTATACTTCATTTGACTCGTACACATACACAGACGTTCGACGCATGCACTTTGTGCCAAATTGCAATACCTCTCCTGGCCTAGCGGGGCCCGTAGGGAGCAATTATGAAGATTACAGTGTGACGAAGGACACTCATAGAAGTCTGATAAGCTCATAGAAAAACTCATAGAAGTCTGGTAAGCACAGCTAGGGCTAAGTATTGTGGCAAGCTGCCGTTTGGGAAGCCATTTGAAAGCATGTGAAAATAATACCACAATTAATAACACATTTTTACTCCAAACTCACTTCATTACATCAGTCGAGTGTTTGAAAAATCTTCTGTGAGATGATGTGGCTTCTTACACAGAATAATGCACGGAATATATTTCATGGTTTTCTAAGCAGTGATAAAGGCTATGTCAATTAGCATTGAATTGTTATATACTTCATTATAATGAAAATTACAATAATAATAATAAGGAATCAGATAAACCACATATTGCCGTAGTTGTGTTTATTAGTCATGTTGAATCAATAAAAGTAGTTTATTCAGCTGCAGCGGGACTTCTTCTGCGGGTTATATTTGGAGTTTCAGCACGAGAGCGCCCTCTGTCCTTCAGATGGAGATTTACTGCTGATCACAGAACCGAGCTTCACTGACAAGATGCACATGACAATCACAGCTTTTGCCTAATCGCGATTGTGATTTCATTTCGATTAATCGAGCAGCCCTAAATTAAAGTGCTAATTCTTAATATCAAGAATTAAATTGTTGATATCAATAATTAAATTGCTGATATCTGTAATTGTATTTTCACTAGTTAATTGTCACCATAGGCTGCCATTCGAAATCAATTGGCTCCAAGGATTCAAGATTTTATTCGTCACATACTCAATTATACAGAATATAATCAGTAGTGAAATGTAAAGGGGGTAGCACACCGGATGCGAAGCGCCGCGCAGCGCCACGTCTAGAACAACTCGAGGTATCGCACACCAGATGCACACAATCTATACTAATACATGACATGAAGTGTGTTGTAACGGTTGTGTCCTGGTATATCCAGTAGGTAGCAACCGACGACAGTGAATGTAATCACGACAGACAATTGCTACATAGGCCTATGCTGTAATATTTTGCACATGTAAAATGTCTCAAGAGAAATATAAAATTATTAAAAGGATTAAGTTTATTATACATTTAATTCTATATGTTTACATTTTATTCAAGCTGTAAAACTAATGTGTACAGTATTTTGCAGCAGTGGTATCTTGGTATAATGTAGTAACAACGGTTTGAGACAAATATGATGTTATTTAATATAAAACAATGCCGATGGCGCTCTGTGGCGCGGCAGGAATTTGAACAGCGTCCTGAGTCATTGCTGGCCGCAGCGGACAGACGCCGAATGATGCCGCCGGTGTGCGTACACACATAGAAAACAATGTGTTCGAATTTTAAAGACATGGCGCGACGCGACGCGATGCTGTTTTTTTTTTAAATGAGTCATGTTATTATTATATAATAAGTGCAAGAAGTGCTTGCCAGATGGCAGTAAAAAGAAAAGACGGTTACCAGGGTGATTTGAGTCTTTGATGATTTTAGCAGCTCTGCTTTTTGCAGCATTTGAGGTAGATGTCCTGCAGAGAGGGGAGAGCAGACCCTGAGATGCGCTCAGCTAAGCTTTACAGTCCTGATTGGAGGCGTTTCCATACCACACTGAGATGCACTACCTATGGCCCCTGAATAGAAGGTTTTTAGGATTGCTGGTGAGACCCTGAATTTCCTCAGCTGTCGCAGATGGTACAGTCTTTGCCTGGCTTTCTTAACCTGTGTTTGAATGTCATCGCCAGTAGACCTATTTGGGCGGTAGGCAAACTGAAGAAGGTCCAAAGTAACAGGGATGTAGGAGCAAATGTGGTTCTTTACAAGTCTCCCAAAAACCTTCATGACTATTGATGTGAGGGCAACTGGATGATTGTCATTCAGGCAATAGGGTTTACTGTTCATAGGCACAGGGATGATGATAGTTTTTTTAAAGGAGGTGGGAACCACAGAGGTAGCAAGGGACTCATTAAAGAAACAAACCAGCAAGCTGATCAGCGCAGGACCTCAGAACACGGCTAGTAATCCCATCAGGTCCGGCTGCACATATATTTCACATATAAGAAATACAATTCTTACTAGTAAAATATCTATTCTTAATATCAAGAATTTAATTATTGATATCAAGAATTAAATTCTTGATATTAAGAATAGATATTTTACTAGTAAGAATTGTATTTCTTATATGTGAAATTTTTATTTCATTTTGAAAGAAATGAATTATTGATATCAACAACAGCAGACAGAGCAGCGATGATCATGTTATCACTGTGTCGGAGGACGAGGTTCGGAGGGAACTAAAGAGAGTGAACGTCAGGAAAGCAGCCGGACCTGATGGGATTACTGGCCGTGTTCTGAGGTCCTACACTGATCAGCTTGCTGGTTTGTTTTCATACATCTTTAATGAGTCCCTTGCTACCTCTGTGGTTCCCACCTCCTTTATTAAATCTATCATCATCCATGTGCCTATGAACAGTAAACCCTCTTGCCTGAATGACAATCATCCAGTTGCACTTACATCAATAGTCAAAGAACTACATTTCCTCCTCCATCCCTGCTACTTTGGACCCTCTTCAGTTTGCCTAACGCCCAAATAGGTCTACTGGCGATAACATTAAAACACAATTTAATTATAGATATCAACAATGTAATTATTGATATCAATAATTAAATTGTCACTAGTGACATTGTTAATGTTTTGATATCAATAATTTAACCCTAACCCTATCCAAAATTACCCTCCCAATATATCAGAAATACATTTTCTGATATCAGAAATTAACATTGTCACTAGTGACAATTTAATTATTTATATCAAGAATTACATTGTTGATATCAATAATTAAATTGTTGATATCAAGAATAGACATTTTTACTAGTAAGAATTTTAGTTCTGATATGTGAAATTGTAATTTCAACTAGTTAGAAATTAATTATTGATATCAACAATTACATTTTTATGGCAGCCTATGGTGACATTTAACTAGTGAAAATACAATTACAGATATCAAGAACTATAGTTTTACTAGTTGAAATTTAATTCCTGATATCAAGAATTAACATTTTAACTTGTGAAAAATGAATTGTTGATATCAAGAATTAACATTATTACTAGTGGAATTGTAATTGCTGATATCAAAAATTGCAATTGTTACTTGTAGAAATCAAATTCCTGATATCAAGAATTAACATTTTAACTAGTAAAAATTGAACTGTTGATATCAAGAATTCATTTCCTGAGAATTAATAAAAGTCAAAACGGCTTGCCATAGGCAGTGTAGTGTATTTGTTCTGTGATAGTGTTTTTATACTGTAATACTTTTACAGTCCGCTAGGGGCTGTGAGAGTGCATGTGGAACGGCTGAAAAGAGGGGAGACTGAGAAGTTATAAATAAGAATGGCTATGTTATTAAACCAATAGTCCTCTTCCCTTGGTTTGTTTGATTACAGTGAAAACATTACAGTGTGTACAGATTGTGAGAAGTCCTAAATAGTTGACGCAACTCTTTTTAAATAGAGAAAATAGAGAATGTGGGATAATGAGGTTAATAAATGAAGCTAAAAATATTGTGTTTGATTACAGTGAAAACATTACAGTGTGTACAGAGTGTGAGAAGTCCTAAATGGTTGACGCAACTCTTTTTAAATAGAGAAAATAGACAATGTGGGATAATGTGGTTAATAAATGAAGCTAAAATAAATATTAATTATATGTGAAAGCAGATAACACACAATTTTGCTAACTTAGGTAGTCATGTTTTGTATTTCATCCCACATCTATTCCATGTTCTGGAGCTGGAGTGAGAAACACTTTCTTTAAGCCAAATTGAGTTTGTCCATGCCTCTGCCAAATCCAAATGTAACATGTCAGGACATAGATTTTAGACCCAGTATGGGGGGTTTACAGATGACACACACGACCCTGTCTCTTGTACTTTTCATTTTGTTATCAAGGGGTCATTAAAAAACCATGCCTACTGTAAAAAGAAATTGATAATTTTCTGCTAGGACATAATCCATTAATTTGATAGACATTACTCTAAAACACCTCGCAATACATACAACTGTGAAAAAAATATATATTAATGCAGTGCATTGTGTCATATATTTAGAGATGTTTTAGAGTGCATCTTGACTCAGCATTGACTCATTTCAGATCAGGAAAATATGGTTTTGAGCAATTATATATACATTTTATTAAATGTAATGTATTATTTATTTTCTCATTTTAAACGTAAAAGCTGTTAAAGACAATTAAGGGGCTTTAACTATATTTTTAAGCATTTGATATATTGCAGCATAGGCCTACTAGGATGATTTTCAAATCATGTTGTTTTTCTTCTTCTTTTTTTTACATGAAAATAGAGGGTTTGCCCATTCAACTGACAATGTGGTTGCTAAGCTCAGTACCCAGACATTTATGTCAGTTGTAAAAGTAGATATCTTATGATACAGGTTACAGCCTTCTTGATAAGAACAAGAAGAGAGAAGATAACATGTTAAGAACAGGTTTGCTCTTCCATTCAGGCTTTAGGCAAATGCACCTCAAAAGTTAAGCTAATGTTCTGCTTCACAGCCACTGCACAGCTCGTTGCCTGAGCACACACACACGCACACACTTTTTACACATGCACGCATACGCACACACTCATACCAGTTTCCGTACGGCTGTGGCTGACAGGGAACCAAGGTCACCTACAGTGATGTCACAGCTTCTTCCTTAGGCAACTCCAATCCCCCAACACAAACACAGAGAGAAAAGAAAAAGAGGAGAATTGGGGGATGGGAACTGAAGGGCTATCAGTCCACTGGGGAAATTGTCTACACGGTACATACATACAGATAGACATGGAGTGTGGCAGAATTGATACAGTAATGGATTTGATCACATTTTCATCCTCCATGCGTTTTAACTTAACAGGATGTAATGCAGGATTTAGCAGACTGTTCCAGTGAACATAAAGCATTCAGTAATTAAGGCACATTCAACAAATTGTAATTTTGTCAATTTGACACAAAGGTGTTTCCTATGGAAGCATAATTATTTAACACTTTTAATACTAATTAATTCATAATTAATACAAATACTTAATTTATGACTTCACAATTGAAAAAAAAATTCTCACAATTCTGAGAAATATACAGTGGCGGCCAAAATTATTAGAACACTTGTATTTTCACCAGCTCCAAAAAAATGTTTTAAGTCAGTTATTTCTATATTTTGCTATAGTGTGTCAGTAGGAAATATCAGTTTACATTTCCAAGCATTCAGTGTCTCCAAGATGCTTCAAGAGACCTACCTGCAAAGCTGCAGTATAATGTTAAGAGTTATAAAGAGTTAAGAGGTACAAGACCGCATGCTTGGTGAAGCTTGAAGTGGTTTCGGGCTGAACCCAGACCAATTTTGCAGTTTCGTTTCGAATGGTTAACGTTTGGATAAGGGAAGCTAGTCTATAAGATAAGCACATGAAGGCAGCCTCAACCTGGAGTCTGAAGTTAAATAAATTCAGTTTTCAATTTAATGGCAAGATGTCTTATCAATGCATGGTTGATTCCGCTGGGCTGTCAGTCACTTATGCATAGGTATTTGTAGTAAGTGTGAATGAATACGCCCAAGGAAATGATGTGAGGAGATGTGATTTATTTTCCCCTCTGACACCATTCCAAGTGTGCATCAATAGTGTTGTAGAATCAGCCCCTTGTGAAATTGAGGTCACGCAGCTGCAAGCTCTTGTGTACCACCACTGGTGATGCTGAGGGTTGTAAAGGGCAAGGACAGCCCGTAGCGCTCTGTGCCAGTGTTCAAAGCTAATTTAATAAACACATTCCTGTGTGCTTACTGTTAAAAAGAGCATTCATTCCTTCCTTTGTCTTTTTGCTGACATAAATAGCTTCTAGAGATTCTGTTGTGTTCTTGTGGTTGAGCACTTGTCCAGAGGTGTATTCAAAACTTCAGAAATTAATTTCCATTTGTACTTCCTTATCTTATAAAATGCACAAATCTGGGTTATAGTGAGACACTTACAAGGGAAGTGAATGGGGACACTGTGTACATGTTAAAATAAAAAGAATAGATTCAATAAACAAAACTACATTTACATAAACTAAATTTAATGTGAATAAAATGATAAAAAAGTCCCCATGAAATATAAATTCGGTGAAACATCAGACTTTTCCACTCATTTAGACAGATTAAACCCTGGATCATTCCCCTAAGATTCATTGAAAGCTATTCTATGCTATACTTTTAAACATGTCACCCGGTCTGCTTTTATTATCGGGGGAAAAAAATGTTTGCAGAGCCTACAAATGAGGCAAAGATCCTCCTCTAATATTGATAATAACCTAAAACACACCATATAGCCTACAATTGTTTTGTGTGATGTAGGTCTACTGTATACAGCACAGCAACAATACAGTGTGTTAGTATACAGACAAACTATATATTTTTTATAACAGTATCTCTCATCATTGTCTCTATCAGGTTATAAAGAGCATACGAGATTTGAGAACACTGTGGGCAGAGAGGACCAGGGCTATTTCATACAATCTGCCTACAAACACCCACAGATCAATGTGCCCAAGAGCAAATACAGCATCCATCAAACTACACACATGAGCATGTGCTGGCTACGGTGGAGATTGTGTGTATAGAGATCTATTTACAAATGATCGTTTTAATATTAAAATGTTACCTGGAAACTGTAAGTTCTTATCTAACTGGATAAACTAAATAAAAAAATCCAGGCCCTATTCGTGAACATCAAAGTGGGCTGTTGCAAACGATTTTGTCTCCCTCTTGTGGTAGTCTAGAAAAATATGAATTCACTACAGAAAGTCATGACTAAGGGTAGTAGTCAGGGGATGAGAGCAGGAAAACTGGAAGGAAGAGAGTATAAAGGGCTTTGCACTTGATTTCATAGTATTTCAGTCCGAATCAAAGCTCTTACTCATCTAAACCGGGGGAGTATGAGCTGGAAAACTGAGCGAGGCATTCTGGGAATGCGTGGTGCTTGCAATTAGAGAAGGCAGTCAGAGCCAGTGAGGTGCTGGCAGAGAAGTGCATGATGGGAGCCAGCCTTGCCCAGAGGGATGGAGAAGAGCCAGTGACTGTGCTGTTAGTCTTGGAATCCATCTTCATCACATACTTGAGCTCGGAGCAGCGAGAAGTCCCCATCTTCCTCTCAGAGGGAGTATCAGGTTGGGGTGTAAATGTCCAACAACGTTTCACCTCCTTGCACACTGGAGATCACAGTAAGTGAATCACAGTGAACAATGACTGCCTTGCCTCTCATGCCAGACAAGACAGTTTTCTTTTCCCAAGTAAGGCATGTTTTTTCCTGGCCTGGTTGAATTTAGAAAATACAATTTACAACAGTATAACAAATCTGCAATTAACAATCACAATGGAGGTGTAGAAACATTTTTGATGTATCACTAAGTTAAACAGATGTCTCTGCTCACAGATAGACTTCATCTATACAGTAGTTTCAGTAAATTATATTGTAGAAAATGTGAACCTTGAGGAAATCTTGTTCCACAATTTAAGTAATGTATTTTCTGGGGAAATGCATTACTGCAATTCTACTGAATTTTCGATCATACTTTATATTAGGTAGCCTTAACTACTGTACTTACATGAATAAATAAGTACAATGTACTTATTGTGGTCATGTTGTATCTCAAAACACGTTTGCTGCTATTGAGTTGGGATATGGGTGTAAGGTTAGTGACAGGTTTGTGGTATGGGCAGGTTTAAGGCTGGGTTAAGGTGTAAGGGGTGGGTCACTACAGTGCAGTTATAAATGTAATTACAGAAATTAATTACAGCTGTTATTACACATAGGTATTTTTTAAATATATAAGTAGTATGTAAAAACATGTATGTACACAATAATTGCATTGTATTAAATGATTAACTTCAATGTAAGTGGTTAAGGCCACCTAATATAAAGTGGGACCGAATTTTCTATAGAAAGACCGTGTATAAAATTCCACAGTGAACTCTATAGTGAGGCATAGCTTGGTTTTTAAGAGTGATATTAAGAGATAAAAGATAATCGTTCACTCAACGTGGTGGAACTATTGATGAAATAATTGAACAAATTGATGAAGAAACAACGCTCTTACAAAGAGAGTTTTTTTATTTTTTATTCACAGACTATGTCTGAGCTTTGGGTTTAAATGATCTTAATCTGTAAAAAAAAAAAATTTGGTGGTGTGGGGTGGTGGGGGGTTGCCTGTTATTGAGTCTGTTTTATGAAATTAATCAATAAAGCATATAGAGTGTTCAACTGGCAGTGCATAAAGCAAACTAAAATATTTATAATCACAGCTGTCATTTGCCATTAAAAAATGTTTTTAGCACTTCAGGCTAAGATAGGAGTACTAATTTTCATGTGTTTCTCTTTCACATACATAAACAGATGGAAGAGTGAACTCCTTGCACACAAATAGCAATGGATTTGTCAAAGGAAATTTGGCCATAGTTTCAGAAACAGGTTAATCTTCTTCATTTTCCACAAGCTGATTCTGGATTCTGTGATCTGCTGAAAAGCCATGTCAGTCTCCACTTTTCTCCAACAGGGGGAGACTTGAGACAGACACTACTGTGGGAGTTCTGGCAAACTTTGGGGAAACTTAGATTCTCCAACAGATCAAATCTCCCAAGAATTATCTGTTCCTCTCCCTGTTTGTTTTTAAGCAAGCTAATGTTCTGTCAATTTAAAAAAAAAATAAGGTCTTCTGAGATGGATATCTTTCCTTTGTCTCTCTCTCTTCTCTGTCCGGCTAGCCATAGGCACTTGGAAAGATGATAGTTCTTCATCTCCAAGTTGAGCACAAAGAAACATTGTCCAGGAGAAAAACGCAGGTATGACTCTAGTTGGAGCTCATAAGTTTGAATCTAATCTCAGACCATACTTTAATGAGAAGGTATTTTTTTTGGGGGGGGGGGGGGGTGCTTCATATAAGATGTGTGTTCAGAAATCCTGTTTCATTAAGTTCCGGTTCCAGCTGGAACTTTGCATGCACAATAAAAAGAAGAGGAAAATTCATAAATTACAGCTGACATATAGGGATAGTTCGCCCAAAGATCATCATGTCAGTTTAAACCTGTATGACTTACTTTCTTCTGCTTAATACAAAAAGAGATGTTAGGCAGGACACCCATGATGTGTTAAAATGACCAGGGGCTGTCAAGCGGCAAATATGACAAAAAGACACATAAAATAATATGACATATTATAGATTTCTGTGAGGAACAGATAAAAATTCAACATAAAAGTCGACATCAATTTAGACCCATCTCAGCTGTGCCTCTCAATTCTTATTTGTGAAAATGTAATGTAATTGATCGGAAGACACATGAGATCCAACAATGTTAACATTATTAACATCAAACCAAAATCAAAGGTCTGACACCTTTCGATGCACAATATTTCAATATGAACATGAATGAGATTCAAGAGCTGTGGTGAAGTTTTCCAGTGAACCATGATGTAAATTGCGGTCTGTTTCTCACACGAACATCTTTAAAATCAGAACACTTAAAATATACTGTAGCAAAGGAGTCACCATTCACTTCAGGTTATCTCTGTTTGTGTTCCATGGAAGAAAGAAAACCATTCAGGTTAAGAATGACTAGTTTTTGAGTAATCTATTCCTTTAAATTTGTATTTTACTAAGAAAGAAAAATCATGTGAAACTTCATGTGTAATGCATTAAATTATATCAAGCACGTTTATCAAAACAGACTTTTTCCATATTAAAATCGCAGAAGTGATCCATTAATTTAGACTGTCATGAAGATACATAGTTCTCTGTCTGACCCAAAAAGCTTTGCAAAAAAGTAGTCTTTCAAAAAGACCCAGCCATTAACTATAGTGATTTTTGAGAAAGTGCTGTAGTTACTTTACTAGCACTATACACACAAACTAATGATGACTGAATGATGGAATGAGCAGTTTGTAGAGCATGTACATGTATGGCTCTGTGTGCGTTGTATTCAGAGTGGGTTTAAATGTGTTTACAATATGAAGAAATGTGTGTGCTGTATATGCCTGGTCTAAAACACATTTTAACCATGACTCACCTCCCAAGCTCCACACTAAAATGAAAAATTGAGCCACAAGTGTGTTTCTGGTCAACGTTCTGCAGTTAGTTGTAAGTGGGAGCTGGGGGAGAATAATAAACAATAGTGGTCTGAGGTGCCTCAGGAGTAAAGCTCCCCTTGGCAGATCTGGGAGGCGCTTTATAAATTAGAAATGAGTCTTGCGGCCAGGTGCACCAACAATAGCTGCCTGAGCTGCTTAGCTGGCAAACCCTGTCCTCCCACACCCCCACCCTGACACACTTTCGGACCCCGTTTCTCTCTGAGCACCCCCTCTTCTTGGTGTGTGAGGGATCCGGGACAGCTTTGCACACTTACGTTCATCTTAGTCCCGTCAGGAGACACCTCGAAGACAGAAGGGAGTTACAGAGAACGGCAAGTATGTCAGTTATATATTTACATCAGATAAACCAGATAGATAAAGCTGCTTTTGTATGATCATGTTTTGTTCTGGCAAAGCATAAATTATATGGCATATATGTAATGTACAATTACTGCACATTTCCCTCAGACTGAAAGCTTTAGTGCGACATGTTTCAATAAAACACTAACTAACCTGTACATTTATGTCTCTGCAGTAATGCTACCATTTTTATTTCCCTGGTCACTTAACACTTCATTACTCAATGTAATGTTTATGGATAATTTCAAGAGAGTTCAACCCCTTAACCTTCATTCCCTGCCTGGTTTTTGGGAGGCTTAAGGGTGAACGTTTCAGGCTGTAAATTACTTTTACATTTAGGGTTTTTTTATACCCAAAGGAATCCAACAATTGCAACACAGAACACTGAACTTTTAACTGAAAATCCTTCACGGAGGAAATTTAACTAGTTTTTTCTTTTGCAAACTCTACGTCAGTACACAGGAACCTGTTAAATAAAACCTTGGGTTTGCCAAATTGCATCCTTTTTTTCCAGAAGCAAGAGACTATATGCTTTTATATTAGCACTGTAGCAAAAAATGAAACATTATAAACTGCTAAAACTATATTAAATAGGTATTTTTCCATAATCTATAAGATTTAAGGTGGCTTTAAATTAAGTGTATAATTGTAAGTATGAAATGCATTTGTGGTGAAGATTTTATATTATATATTACAAGACTGGTATGTTTATCCATTTACTCATTTTCGACAAGCTTTTTTTTCATATTACCAGTGAGTGATCTACACTGAAAAGTTAAGACCCCCAGTTTTGGATTTATATTTTATTCCCATCAAGCAACAATGAATGTTTAACATAAAGGTGATTGACTAAACATTTTTCACTTGCTAATATTTGTGATTAATGGCAACATTACAGATATTTTTTATGATTAATGGCAATGTTACAGATATTTTTGTCACATCACAGAAATGGCACCATTTTTAAGATTGACATTTTGTTAGCAGCCTCATATTTGGCTTGTAATGAGTTGTTTACCTTTGCTTCATGAGCTTCACCACAAAACTATCATTGCTAATCTGTTCATAGGCTCCGATTGTCTACATAATTTGATTTAACAAATATGTTGGACTCTTGTCAAAGAAACTGAATGAATGATATACACAAGAGAAAACAAGTTTGCTGTTTATTTATTTTTTCCTCTAGTCAGGTCACCTGTACCAAGGCCAACATCTTCACATCTACAGGAATTCAGTCGGGCCAAGACACGACTAAAATCTTCACATCTACAGGAATTCATTCGGGTCAAATGAGTGTGTCCACTTATCAAGTATCAGAGTTGCAGGAAAGATCAGACCTCCCACGTAGTGCCAGAACTCTATTTTGGATCCATCTTAGCCACTGCATGAAGATAAGTAGCACTTACAGTTTATATTATCCCTTTAAAATTTGCAGATGGCTTTTTCCAGCTTTTTCAGCATTTATTTAATCAAGATGTTGCCTGTTATCTATTCCTGCACATTATGAAGCAAATTCCTATGCAAGTACGCGAGGAGTCAGAAAACAAATGGAGACAGAGGTGACTGGGAGATGCAAAGCACCTTAGCATTCTTTGATGCAAGCATTTTACAGAAAGTAATCATAACATAATATCTGTAAGGAATTTAAACCATCATCCTCAGACTGCCTCATGAAAACACCGACTTTTAAGTATCATTTTGGTTTTGTAAATGAACGCGGTACAAGCAGGGGCGTAGGAACGACACAGAAAAGTGTTTACATTTTATAATTTGTAGGTTTAAAATTCCATCAGCCTTTCTTCACTACATGACACAATTTTAAACGCCGTTAAAACAGATACATTCTTATTTGAAAGCATAACAACTGAGCGTTATCCAGCTGTCAATCAAGCGTCGTGAATTAAAATGCATGTTTTTCATATTAAACTGAACACGGGCTGAGTGGTGTTTGAGACATTATTGGTCATTCTGTGTTTCTGTAGGAGAAAAAGTTGTATCTAATGAGACGCACTCACAACAGTCGAAGACATCTCTATTTTGCTCACGCTTTTTTTCTTCAGATAAATCACAAACTGTCAGCAGCTGAGCGTCTTTTCTCTCCTTGCTCATGAATATTAAACAAGCTGTTTGCGCTTGCCAAAGGTGATTTGCTGACATCAAAACGCGGACGGTAAAATGCGAGCACTAGCCAATGGGATTGCTGTTTATGCGTTAGTCCCGCCCTCAAACAAGGCCATGCACCTGAGTAACCTTAGAGAGGAGATCTAAGGCTTATTCTCATTCTGCCTTTGTTTACTTCCACTATCTTTCTTCACCAAACTGAGAAGACAATGTAAGCAAAACTTGTTGCAATAACTTCAATTAGAAAATGGCAGAACTCTAATTGTAACGTACCATCTATTTTATAGTGTTTCGAGCTTTTTGTATGCCACATTGTCTTATCTGATAGTATATAAGAATATGTTAATCTTGATAGTATATCATAATACAAATAATTTAGATGAGAATTAATTTTAAATATATTACACAATGTGGGCATCTAGTTTATTTCTCCCCATTTTTTTATAAGAATCATGAAGCTAAAATATATTTTCATAACATTAATTATTATTCAAACTCACCTGGCTGATGTTTTGCAATTGTAAACTCTGTTAAACCCCACTTGGAGTATGCAAATATGGTCTGTTAACAAAAATGAATTAAACGCAGAAGGTGTTGTCTGACCTTTGGAAACAGAGAGAGAGTTTTAATCAAAGATTGTTTCCTAATAAGGGAAAGCTGCATCCTGACTTTTTCCAGGCATTTGAAGACAGCTGCTGTATAAATATGACGGGGATGAAACCACATCTGAAATACATTTTGCAATACTAGGTCATTTACTAAAACCATATGTCCAAAGATTGGTCTTGATATTATTCCTGCATTGTTCATTCTTGTATGTTTTTCTATCGAGAGGCACACCGAAGTAATTTGCTTTTTATTTCTTACTGGCATTAACAGGAACTCTGCATGTATCGGCATTTTTATAATAGTTCTGTGATTGAACATCACACCAATAAGTCTAAGGTTCTGTAGTTGTCTCGCTGATTGATTTAACATGCTAGTCAGTTGATGTGGTTTATTGTTACCTAAAATTCTACTCAAAACACTACATAGGTAAAGTCAACCATTAAAAACAACAATTAGCTGTATTTGGCAGTCATGTCTGTGGATGCAGACAGTTTGATTAAAACTCTGACTGTCTATTGTACTCATCCATGCAATCGTTTCCAGAGCTGGCTTGTTTTTTTACGGGAAGCATGGCAAATAAATCATCCGAAGCATGGCAGTGAAATTGGCTTATTGTGTGTTTATTGAACTTGTGCTCATTGTTGATATAAGACTGTTGCAACATTCCAGACAGGATTAACATGCTCAAAAAACATGCAGTAAGAATGAACACTGCATTTTATTATATATTTATTTATATATGTATATTGAAGCAATTTCACTTTGAGAATAGTTTATCTTGGCCACAGTACGTGTACTCTTTCTCTGTAATTATGTACCAGTCTGTCTGTTTGGCCTGAACTTTCCAGGTGCTACCTGTCATGGCATAGCCCTCATTATGAAAAGTCCCCCATGTATCATAGTGCATGAAATTCACAGAACTGATATCAACAAAGCAAAATAAATGAAAAATAATCTGATTGTGCAAACTGAATTCTAGTGTTTTGTAATGGTGTGGCTAAACTGGTCAGTATGTTTTGTACATATAGACCACATAAATGATCTGCATAGAAAATGACTGTAAATGACCACAGCATATACATTTACAAAAAAATTATTTGAATTTGAATAAAAAATTTGAATTTGAATACAAAACAACTTTGAATTACTAGTTTAATAAAGACTTTTGTGCCAAAGTCATTAACATTTTTATAGTCTTTATTTTATATTTGTGCTGGAATTTTATGTACAACATGATTGCCAACATAAAAATGGGAAAACACTGAGAAACATTCAAACTAATAGTGCTACGCCACAACAAGATTTTCACTTTTAAGGAAAAAAGGAAGCAACACTTAACGCAATTTACACTATGCATTCTTAAATGAGTGGTGACATACATTTTAGACAAAGCTGTGGACTAAAATGTCAAGAGTTTTGCAAAACCTCATTTCACCTTCAACGCTAACAGCGTTATGCACTAATAACAGTAGCGAGTTGTGAGATTACATGGTAAAATGTCTTGTAGCAATGAACATTTTTTTCAGTATTGTTGATGTTATATGTTATTGAGTACTATTTTTTTATATATAATTGTACTAGTCAGAAAACAGTTTGTTCTACAGCAGATAAAGTAGACTATGTATAAAATACTCTATTAAGAAACATGTCTATAATCAACTCAGTAATATGGGATTGGGCAGTTCAATTAGTCAACATGGCTTTAGCAGTGTAATACATGTTTTGCATATATATCGTGCCAGTAATTAAGCAAAGCAGACTTCTTATTCTTTACCAGAATTAACAGAGAACTGCCAAACATGTTTGATGGCTGAATAGCTCAGGTCCCAGAAAGGTATGTGACAATGCACATTCAAAATAATGTTGTCTATTAAATTTAACTCTAGCAAAATAGACTCAATATGCCTAAAGAAATGGCTTATATGGTATGTACTTTCACAGCATGTACAAAAGTGTATCAATACATTGTGAAGATGTTTGGCAGAGAACTATGCGTTGGAAATCTATTGTAATATTTTTCTTAGAAAATTTTAAAAGAAAAGTCAACAATCAATTGCAGGTGAATTCTGATAATTTCACAACATATTACCAACCGTTTAGAAATATACAAATGTGATCAGTTGGTTGTGGTGGGGAGATTGTCTACTGTATCTTTTCAACAGCACAAATCCAAGACAAAACACCTAAAGTGTTTGATCTATAAAATACATGGGAAATATATATATAGTACATGAACAATGAAAAATAAAGCAATATTTTGGGTTGCCTGGATGTGCAAGTTCGTAAGTGGGAGCTCTGAGAATGTTTATTTGAAGACGTTCTCAAAGGAAGGGCACTTGTGGCTTTTGAGTTTTTTCATGGTCTTTTTGAATTCCTTGCTGGATTTGTCCCACTTGTGAATGCCGGTGAGAATATACTGTTTGTCCACCTTGCGTCCCATGATAAGGTATGTGTTTCTGAGATTTTCTAGCTGTGCGCAGGGACAGTCGGCTCCGTTCTTCAGGTATAGAGTGAGTTTCTTCAGGTCCTTCTTCTTCAAAGTGCCCAACTTCACAGTTTTTTTCCTCTTCTGCAGGATCACCCTGCGATCCATGCTCTCCAGTTTGACCTCCTTGATCTTGGTCTTTATGGCTAAAGAAAACAGAGATATGGATAAGGTTGAGAATATAGATAAAGAAAACAGTGAGAACTGTGCTCAGCTTTCTGAATCTTCTCCAGTGGGTGGAGAGGAAACGGAAGATTACATCATCCTGCCAGTAAATATTAGTTTTCGGTATTCCTTCAAATTGAGTTTGAAGAAATTGTGTTTATTTCCATAATATAAATTGTGTTTATTTCCATAATGACATGTAGATTTTGAGCTGCCTGGAAAAGCCCCCACAATGTTTTTAAACACTGCTCCCACCTACTGCCTCTGTTGTGGTCTATGATATTGTAAAGCTTCATTCAATCTTGCATCGTATCCCTGAACTGTGCAGCGCTCTCTCATCTACACAAAGTCATCTAATCCCTCAGGCCATGCGTTCGGTTCAGAGAGGCCAAGAAGGGTTTGGGTTGCAAGGGGTATCGCTGGCCGTTCCCAAACGTCCTAGGCCATAAAAGAGAGATTAGACTGCTAAGTAATGCAGGAGGCAAAAAGAGATGAAGGAATGGAGAAAAAAATGAGGAGACGGTGTTATCAATATCAGGCCTGTATTCTCTGCCAATGGTCTCAGGGAAAAGCCATCATGATACTGGTCTCTTCATCAAGAACTCCGTCAAGTTCAAGAAAAAGCATCGATATCCTTGCAAACCAAAACCACTCTCATTGCCTTATTCTTTTCCCAGGGGGCAAGAATGTCCCAAATTGCAGCTTCACTGCCCTCTGCCCCACTAGACGTAACTGGATACTTGGTTTTGTTCCTTTGAATACCTCTCTTATAAGCTTAGGGCAATTAGTCAAAGGTCAGAATTTTTTTAGATGGATATATTGGCCGTAGGTGAAATGGTCCCCATTCAACTGCAACTCCACTGGAAAAAATCACTAATAGTAACCAGGGATGCATTGATAATTAAAATGCTGGTCGACAAGCTGAAATATAAATAAATTAACTATAAAACAAAAATGTTTTAAATGCTAAAAGTGAATTTAGGCATCATAACTTAATGTTAAATCTGAAAACAGATATTCATTTTGAGATGTGCAAAATATCAACTAAATATAAATAATTCATCTTAAAGTTTAAGATTAATTTTAAGTGACCGTTATTGGACTGCAAAGGTAATCTAAAAGTAAAAAAGGGAAAATGAGCATGAACATTTAAATATTTAATACCAATTGATACTAATAAATAAAAAATTATGTCTAATATAAACCTACACAGTTACATAAAAAAATATGGCTAATAACTCATATGGTGTATTCATAAATGTAACAGAAAATATGTGTAAAAACCTCTGCAAAGATTTCATAATATGATGTCTCTTATCAGACTCTTGACTTTGGGGAAAACATGGGGCAATTCTGTCATGACCGTTCTTTTGTCCATTTAACTCCTGGTTTAATCTTACTCCACATTCTTAGATTTGCCTTAATCTGTCTGATCTGTCAGTAAACTCTCTTTAACCTGTTAATCTTTTTATTTCCTTAACCTTCATATGCACGAGTCAGCTCCACGGTGGTCTTGCCAGAGTGAAACTTCAATGGCTGTTCCTCCCTCACACCGCCTCACAGGTGACTTTTTTTCCCTTCTGGGTTAACGATGTAGAAACATGCAGATCGTAACATCTTATCAACTTCAACGGTCTAACATCAGTGACCCACCAGTGAACTTCAGGCAGTCTGCCACCTACAGAAGAATTTGGTCCAATTAGCAGGCCGATCCAGGAGACCCGTGGAAATGAGCAGACATCGGTACTGAGGTTTACTGCTAATTATGTTTCAACAACCTGATCAGTCTCCATTGGCTGCCATTAAGCAGACCACAATGAAACTAAATCCTCTTCATTTCCTCTTGAACCTTGACTTCCATATATATCCTCTGCAGCCTGGAACATGAAATTATAATGCTTGATCATTGCCAAGGAAAGGTAAACTCCTCCATGTCATAAGAACAGCTCTTCACACTGTTACACTGCTAGTCAAAGAGCTACATGATGAAATGCATTTTAGTCCGCAACCCATAACCTCATATCTCACACCTCCTCACTTGACTCTTGCAGAAATAAGCCAGTCTTCCCAGTATTATTAGTGCACATGGAAAGGATTACAGCTTGATCTGAAGACTATAAATTAGATTAGCGTTTGATTAAATAAAAAAATGGTCTGAAGGTTAAAGAATTATCAAGACAGGCTAGAAAAAGTCTTGCCTACCTCCCACAACCACTTTATCTTAGCCCAAATCCCACTTTAACTCCACCGTGAACTCCATTTGCACCTTGTGTTTGTGAATGTAATCCTTACAAATGCAGGGACATGGGTACAGTTGAAAACCTTCAGATGTGGCTTTACAGCTAATATGTGTAACACCACACTTTCCGAAAAATAACAATGGGAATAAATAAAGCACCATATAAATCAAGCCGTTTGAGATGCCCTTCCAATCTCCCTCAAAGTGATAAGACAATATCAGTGGGGGTTGGACTGCAAATACTTCACAGATAAAACCAGTTTACTGAACCATGTGAGAATAGTAAGCAAACACTGCATGCTTCACACATAATTGCTGCATTCATGCAACATACTACAAAAACCCGAAGCAGCCATTTCCAAGCACAGGCGGTGGATCAGATTCTAAACACAAACCCGGGGCAGATAATGTTTCAATCTCAGATGGTCCAAATAAGTACTTCACGCTTGAAAGCTCTGGTAAATATTTGATAAATAAGATAAACAAAAAGAGCATATCTCAGAAATTTTGTGGTCACAATCAGTGTTCTTTCCAAAAGCAGTGAAAGTATTTACATTTCATATGTGATAAACTCTGCTTTAAAAAAAACTTTGAACCTTTGTCCCTGATCTTTGACCTGGCTTCCTCTGTCCTTTTGGAGACATGTCCGCAGCCAGATGTAACGATGCCATAAACTCAGTAGGGAGAGTTTGGGCTGAAACAATTCACAAACATGGCACCTGTGGCTCGGGGTGAGCTTCAGTTAAAATGGTGCTTTTACTACAGTTTTACTACAGGAAAGCTGAGCATGCATCACTGACCACGGGATAGACAGCCAACTAAAGTGTGTTAATGCAGTACTGTTTGAGAGACCCGAAAAACAAACTTTTTCTTCTGTTTCCATATTCTTCAAACATCTGGAGGCAAACTAAACTTTTATAGGATTTTCTGAGTATCCAGGGCAGCTCGGAATGTCTGTCAAGACAACTTGTATCTAACTTGATGGAGAGACTAATCCATACATTTACTTAATTACTTAAAGCAATACTTCACAGCGTGAACCCTGTCTTCTTTCACTGTCTGTCTCTGGAAATATCCTGGAGAAGTAATGTAGTGCTGAGGTCACAGAGAGAGTGTCAGTGGGGTTGGTTTACATAAAGCTGACTAGAGAAAGACGGCAGCTTTCCAGAGATAGCTTACCCATTTCAAACACTGAATGAAACTTTATGGTTTTGTCAGAGGCTAACCAAAACCAGCTTTTGTTTTCCTCTTCAGAGGAAAGCAGGAAGTCACTCTCGTACTGCTCTCCTTTTGTTGAGGTAACTCCTGCTGTGATTGGCCTTAATGGCTGCAGTTATAGGCTCATTTAACATTCATTGTTGTTATATTGTCAAATATAAATGTGCAGTCACACAGAAAATCCAATAACAAGAAATTAAGCCCAGCTTTTTTAGGATTAGAGAAAAAGACCAGCAATGTACCAAAATTTGGGTTTTAAGATATTTTTTAATTATCTTATGTTAACTAAGGCAGCATTTATATGATCCGTAACAACATCAATATTGTCAAATAGTATTAATATTATTTAAAAATATATATTATTTTAACATAATCTAAAATATAATTTATGTAAATTTAATTAAAAAACAGCATTTTTTTTTTTATATTTTGTAATGTGGTGAGTTTCTTTACTATCACTTTTGATCAATTTAATGCATGTTAAATGCATGTATTAATTTCTTTTTTTTTATTTAATGACCTTCCGAATATATTATATAAGAAAAAGCAAGAAGTGGCTCAGACAAGTAACATGATATATATACAGGTGCATCTCAATAAATTAGAATGTCGTGGGAAAGTTAATTTATTTCAGTAATTCAACTCAAATTGTGAAACTTATGTATTAAATAAATGAAATGCACACAGACTGAAGTAGTTTAAGTCTTTGTTTTTTTTAATTGTGATGATTTTGGTTCACATTTAACAAAAACCCACCAATTCACTATCTCAACAAATTAGAATATGGTGACATGCCAATCAGCTAATCAACTCAAAACACCTGCAAAGGTTTCCTGAGCCTTCAAAATGGTCTCTCAGTTTGGTTCACTAATGGCGCTTTTCCACTGCATGGTACGGTACGGTTCGGCACGGCTCGGTACGGTACGGTACGGCTCAGTTCGGGTCGGTTTGCATTTCCACCGCAGTTTAGTACCGCTATAGAGTGGGCGGATTATTCACGCTGTCGTTATAATTGCGCCGCCTACTGCCGTGACATCATCGAACGCGCCACAAACAAACTCACAACAAAGAAAGGAGACGGAATAGTGTTCTTCACTCGGCATGTGGATGTGTTTAACAGCAATGGAGAGGTCTATGAATGCTTGTGATTTACCCCAGCAGCAGAGACTGTGGTGGCAGTGACACGGGCTGTAACGTTAGATGAGGAGAGCAGGGATGTTCGTGCAGGTGTGCTACTTGATTAGTTAACTATTCATGCAGCGTGTTCTGTAAAGTGAATTATCAATAAACTTTTGAATATTTCAAAATGTACAATGTATCCCTTGTTTTTTTTATTTATGTGATGGTTTTTATAATCGCGGCATTAATCATTTGTCTTTTTCAAGAGGTTCATTACGTGCTCATACAATGATACACATTTAATATAGTCTGGAGGTACACTTATTCGATCAGATTGTTTTTAATTGAAGCAAAACACAGATACAGAGGTAAAAATATAAACAGAAAACATACTCTGAAAATATAGCAAGTTCAAAAGTAACGTTATATACATAAGGCTTTTCCTTCGGCGTCGCGACATCAAGCTCTCACTGGATCCGCTCCTCGGCTAGCAACGAGAGGAACGTCTGAACTTCCTCAACAGACAACGACACTGCTATTTTGTGGTTGATGCAAAAATGTGCGTTTGTTTAAACAGAAGTTGCGTCCGATCCTTCGCTGGCTGTGCTGATTTAAATCTAGCGGGTAGAGCGGTAGAGGAGGGTCTCGTGTCGCAAGTTCAGTGACGCAGTAATGACGATTTTCTCCGGCCATTCAGTGATCAGCAGAGTTTACACGTCACGTTTTGGTAACGTACGGCTCGATGGAACCTCGACCGAAGTGGTACTAAAAAAGTATCAGGTACCAGGTACAGTACCCAGTGGAAAACCCCCCAAAAGTGAACCGTACCGTACCGTACCGTGCCGTACCATGCAGTGGAAAAGCGCCATAAGCTACACAATCATGGGGAAGACTGCTGATCTGACAGTTGTCCAGAAGACAATCATTGACACCCTTCACAAGGAGGGTAAGCCACAAACATTCATTGCCAAAGAAGCTGGCTGTTCACAGAGTGCTGTATCCAAGCATGTTAACAGAAAGTTGAGTGGAAGGAAAAAGTGTGGAAGAAAAAGATGCACAACCAACCGAGAGAACCGCAGCATTATGAGGATTGTCAAGCAAAATCGATTCAAGAATTTGGGTGAACTTCACAAGGAATGGACTGAGGCTGAGGTCAAGAGCCACCACACACAGACGTGTCAAGGAATTTGGCTACAGTTGTCGTCAGAGGCGTCTTACCTGGGCTAAGGAGAAGAAGAACTGGACTGTTGCCCAGTGGTCCAAAGTCCTCTTTTCAGATGAGAGCAAGTTTTGTATTTCATTTGGAAACAAGGTCCTAGAGTCTGGAGGAAGGGTGGAGAAGCTCATAGCCCAAGCTGCTTGAAGTCCAGTGTTAAGTTTCCACAGTCTGTGATGATTTGGGGTGCAATGTCATCTGCTGGTGTTGGTCCATTGTGTTTTTTGAAAACCAACGTCACTGCACCCGTTTACCAAGAAATGTTGGAGCACTTCATGCTTCCTTCTGCTGACCAGCTTTTTAAAGATGCTGATTTCATTTTTCAGAAGGATTTGGCACCTGTCCACACTGCCAAAAGCACCAAAAGTTGGTTAAATGACCATGGTGTTGGTGTGCTTGACTGGCCAGCAAACTCACCAGACCTGAACCCCATAGAGTATCTATGAGGTAATGTCAAGAGGAAAATTAGAAACAAGAGACCAAAAAATGCAGATGAGCTGAAGGCCACTGTCAACGAAACCTGGGCTTCCATACCACCTCAGTAGTGCCACAAACTGAACACCTCCATGTTACGTCGAAATGAGGCAGTAATTAAAGCAAAAGGAGCCCCTACCAAGTATTCGGTACATATACAGTAAATGAACATACTTTCCAGAAAGCCAACAATTCACTAAAACAAAATTTTGATTGGTCTTATGAAGTATTCTAATTTGTTGAGATAGTGAATTGGTGGGTTTTTGTTAAATGTGAGCCCAAATCATCACAATTAAAAGAACCAAAGACTTAAACTACTTCGGTCTGTGTGCATTGAATTTATTTAAAACACGAGTTTCACAATCTGAGTTGAATTAAATTAACTTTTTCATGACATTCTAATGTATTGAGATGCACCTGTGTATATATATATATATATATATAAGTAAAAAATTCAGTAATAACGAGATGGAAACTGTTTACTCCAGTGACCAAAGAGTAAACTCAGACTTTGTCAGTCTCTGCCCAGAGGTCAACCCCTGGGCTGCTGTCACATCCAGACAGGAGAGCAAACATCCCAATTTAGAGCTGTTAGTAACAGCCAAATAAAGACTTTAGGGCCTCTGTGAATTACCTCAATTCATTAGTTAAACAGTCGTGGCCTCTCAAAGGGTAATCAAAACCATGACATAGATTTACAGGGGTTAAAACATTCTGCTGCTGCTGTTTTAAATGTTTAAAACAATTGCATTGTTCTATTAAAAGTGGATTTGGCAGTGAAGGCAGTCAAATATGTGCAAAATAACAAAATCGTGATCCAGTGATTCCAAAAGTGCTTTAATCTGTCCCAAAAGTGGTATTAATGGCGTGAAATAAAATATCATTCTGGCACTGAACATTCATGGCTAAAGAAAGTTATGACTCAACATGATGACTTAACACTGGTGAAAGGTGGACCTCATCTTAAAACTAAACGAAGCTGAAATATTTAATATACCGGTAAGCAAGTCATTATAAAAAAAATAAAAAATTGCTATGGTTTCTGCTCCTGTGTAAGAATAAAGTTTTCCCTCATTATTCTAACACAAGACCATGAGAACTAAATTTAAGATGAGCAAAACATTAAACTACAGGCATCTGTATGAGGCTGCTGGGGAAGCTGAAGGAATAGGTGAATACTTTTGGTTAAAGACTGTGTGGTTTTGGCTGTTCTTTCAAACTAATACATATCAGTCTTAGATCTCTTGCATGTCTACTCTATTTCCAGAATACAGAAGATGAGAGGGGAAGATGGGCTGCAGTCTTGGCACATTCAGTATGTGAGTGCAAAATAGAATGAATGTGCATAGGAATGTGTGATGTATGTACTGATGTTCTTACCAAATTCACTGGCGCACATGTGCTCCAGAATCACATCCGTTTTAATTTCGTCGTCACAAGGAGGACACACTGGAGAGTATCCTAAAACAGAGAAAATACTGTCAGAGAAATTCAACATCGATATCAAAATCCAGAGTAATTGTGACCAAACGTTTTTGCCTTTTGTCTACTTTGGTATTTGTCCCAAATATTTTTTGCGTGCAGTTCTTTGGAAGGTTTGCAACTGGCTTTAAACAACGGAGAACCAATCACAGTGTAGTTTTCTTTAAAAAAGAAGAGAATTCAAACTTGTTCAACTTTCTTTAATTATCTTCCCATCAGGCAAGCTACATGATTTTCTCCTGGCTTTCTTCTATGTTTGAAAGGGCCTGTAAGAAACTCTGTGCTTTGAATTGTTAGTATACTTCTTTTGTTTGGCTCCGCTTTTCTCATAGCACTAAAATATTCGAATCAAGCCTTTTTACATAGACATAACATTTTTTGCTTGTTTCTTTCTTTGCCAGTCACATGGTAATTTGAAGTGAACCAATTTGATGTGCTCAGTTTACATTTGTATATAAACCATTGTAACATGTTATGCAGGTTAGAAAAAGGAGGCACAGGACAACACCCAAATAACTGGGGCGAACTGTAATTAGGACAACTATTGTTCCACAGATGCATCCCTATAGTCATGGAAACAGAGAAATGAACCCCTGAAAGTCAATTATCTAAGTACCTTTTAAGATTTAAAACGAAATTCTATTAAAATTCAAACAAATTATCATTATAATCTACTTTTACGCTATTTGACAAGACTTTGATTTAATTTTTGGTGACTAGTTGTTTTTTCATTTGCGTCTATTTAACAGATTATTGTGGAAATGGCACTTGGGTGAAAAGAGCTTGTAAAGACAGCTGTTGGCAAGGAATTTCAAAAGGTAAGCATTTTTATGCCCCAAGTTTTCTGCGTAATGCAAATTATCACCCACTTGCAAGCTGCAAGTGGATCAAGGTTGTGCAAAAACTAGTATTTTAAAGCATTGCAGCATATTTGTATGGTGATATCAGCAGTAAACGTAAATTGCCCTGCGGAAGATAAAACAGTTTAAATTTCAGTGGCTCTTGTTGAGTGTTACTTTCTCCACAGGCATTATTACCACGGAATCACAAGAAAACAGTGAACAAATGGTTAGGGCTTAACCCCTTGTAGAGAGTAGGAAGAGAGAAAATCCTTTCTTCTCTTTAACCCGGCACTGCTTCAAGCACACAGTGGGTCAATATGCGAGGGAGGGTCTAATGTATCTGTGGCGTTGGGTTCATTTGACCGTGATGCTGACAGCATGTGATAACAGCTGACGGGATCTCTGTGGGGTACTTATTAATTGAACTTCTCTGCTATTCCGACTTCCAAGCCACCATAGTGATCTCTCACTCAGGACTGTGCGTCACTAACAGCAGGCTAGGGCAGATGGCTGAAGTCACAAAAGTATCTTCTCTCAGTGTGGTACATCGTTCTGGCACAGCCTGTTCATTCTAAAACACCATGTTGTAACTTTTGAAATGGAAATTCCCTTATAATTTATGAGCCATCTACATAAGCTAGTTGTACTTTCCCTTGTCTGGGACATACAACTATAGGACTTGAGTGTTCCATAGGGAAAGTCTGACTGGTGCCAGATGCCCTGACTTACCTGGTAAAACAGTCCGCATGACTACAAGAAGATATACTATAACCTACCAGCATACCTAATTTGCAGGGGAGTCTTTTTTAAGAGTATGGGAATTTATTTATTTATTTTCTAACTCCGGAAAATGTAAATTTTCTGCCTTGGTGCCACCGGTAAATAAAAGCAGCTGTTCAAATCTCTCTATTTGTCTGAACTAAAGTACTATCTTCCTGCATTACCTTATGGGGAAAAAAACAAAACGTGTTAACAGGCACAGTGGGGAAGCCTGGCTAAGTTTGAAATATCATTACATTTACAGAAATAATAGAGTTACTCATAAATACAGCTAATTTTAAGTCATTTTTGCTGCCTGCATGAAGTTTCTTTTTTACAAAGAGATACTCTTTGTAAGTGTTCTTTAAAAACACTCTTTGTTTTTAAAGAAAAGTATCTATTCTCCAAATTAGGTGCCGCAGTTGCGAAATAACACCAGATAAATAGATATGTAATCGTCTGTTGTTGGAACACATCCCAGTGTTGTCCTGGAACTCAACTAACACCCTGAAATCAATTGCTACCAGCTGTTAAACAAGCAAAATCTCAGATATTCATCTATCATGCTTTACCGAGAAGCCACATCCCCTGCGTCCTCCTCTACAGATGTTATTGTAAGGAACACGTTACCAAAGAAATGTTCCCGAAACTGAATTATTTGTCAAATTAGACACAAACATGAGGTATTTGAGGGGCTGAGAGTCAACAAAAGGTGTGATAAGTCTAGATGAAAACCCCCAAACGGACACCAGTCCCTGAAATAACATTGCAACTGCCGTTAAAAAGTTTAGGTGTTACTTCTCACACACAGCAAAAGGTGAAAGGTTGTAATGTAGGTAAAATTATACTAAATGTATACAGTATACATTGAAACAGTCAGTATAACCTTACATGTTTATCAGGATAAAAAATAAACAAATCAGTATTTGCTAATTAATTACAACTTCTCTTTGCATGTCAAAATATGCTTCTTGGTATATGTATTTGATAGGTTTTTGATTAGCTACACATTTATTTTAGTGAAATAACACCTGATTTAAATGTAGGCTGTACGTTTTCCAAGTCAGGTGGACTTACCAGTGGGCTTGGAGGCCTCTGTGGCATTGGGTGTACTGATGCACACATCATCTTGCGGAAACTTCTCGCAAGTGAGCATCTCAGGCCAGGGGAACCCAAACGCTTCCATGATGGGTGTGCAGCCATCACGCACAATTTCGCAGAGCCAGCGGCATGGGTAGATGGGCCTCTCCAGGCACACGGGCGCAAATAGGGAACACAGGAACACCTGAGTGGCCGGGTGGCAGTTCTTGTGCACCAGGGGCACCCAGCTCCCAGCCTGCTGCTTGACCTCAGCCATAGTCTCGTGCTCCAGCAAGTTGGGCAGAAGCATCTGGTTGTAGCCCACATTGTGACAGAGCTTCAGGTCATCTGGGATGTCCATACACTGTGGAGGCTTGTCGTAGATACGGCCGCTATTGTACAGCTCTGCCTTCCAGGTATCATACACATACTCAGATGTCTGGCCCAACGAGACCATTGGCATGATCAAGATGATGATCCTCCAAAGCAACAAAGATGCAAGGGACTTCATTGTGAACTTCTGGTCAGGATCCCCAGTCAATGCAACCCCAAAGCGGTGAGCCTTGAGTGAAATGAATTCCTCTTTGTTTAGAAAACGAGGAGGGAGAGCAAAATACCTCTGAATTTTATAAGACTCCGCAGTCAAAGTATTGAAGTTGTGGAAACTCCACCTCTGAAGCCCCGTAGCTGCTGCTGACTCACACGGCTGAGTTGCTTGAAATGCGCTGCGCTCGAGACCAGGGGAGACCGAGACCGCCTCGGCGACCAATAGGAAACGTTCTGCACCTTTTGCTTCTCATGTGTCAATCAAAGTATTCAATGAGCCAATATCCCCGCCCGCCTGCGTTTCTCTCACTCGCCTTCTGTGGAAACAGATCCTTAATAACTTCATTTCGATAACATTATTCGAAGCATTGAAATGCATGAGGAGTTAATCGCTGAAGGCTAGTGATAGTTGCATTTACCATATTCTGAAAAGCCGACAAGAGCCATTACCTGAGTAAAACGTGCACGCATTATCACGGGACTGTGTGGCTTGCCGTGCATTTTGAATTCCATGCAATGAAGTCTGCGCGGAATAACCACTGATTTTCTTGTGAAACCGTCATATAGGTCAATTCTGTTCACAGAACGAGCGTTTTGGTTTATATAATTTAATAAGACTTAAGTTCGTGGTCTCGTTTGAATTTCAACGAGCCAAATTAAGTTAAAGAGTGAGGTGTGAAATCGCCCGACGCATGTTAGCTCTCCTCTGTGCAGTTGTTTTGCTAACGTTAATCACATTGGTGAGATAATGAAGTCTGAAGATAGCCCAGGGCTCATTACCACAAATCTCCCGTTGTCAAGACAGTTTTAAAGAAAGACGGTCATTATGTGCTCAGCACCGTTTTAACATAAACTAAGAGTGTAGGAAAATGTTAGAAATTAGGAAGCTGTCAGGATAGATCAAATGTGTGTACATTAAAACACATTCAGTCAAAGGTTATTTTTCCTTTCTTAGTTTATTTTTAAAAGACGATTAAATCACCACAAAGGGAGTCCAGGTACTTTTCTTTTTAACAACAATTTATATTGCCATTTAACCTAATTTACTTTAGACAGCACCACTTTAGCCCTATAAAAGCATACTATCATCTATCATTTGTTACATTCATTTATGGTCTCTACATACCGTCTTTTTATCTTCTGCCTTCTGACTGATAGTTCATAATTTTTTCTTCAAGTATAGTTATACAAATGTTCACCTAAGGTTGTGGTATGTGTGGTATGTTTTGATGGAAAATATATTAAACAAATTCAAAAATAACTTTTACATTGTTAATCAGTATTTCAAACATTTGGCTACTGATCATAAAATTGTCATCTTACTAAGATTATCGAGAGATAAAGTGACAACTTATATGTATATGCATTTTATGCAAAAAATACAAATATTTTTAGTCTCATAAATAACAACCTCTGCACCAAATTCTATTCATTTTATTATTATTATTATTATTTTAATTAGGGCCTCTGAATGAAACAGATTTTTTCCCTCCTCAAGCGTGAGCTATGTATTCTCACTATGAGCAATAAAGGCCTTATGTATCAAATATTTTATAAAACAAAACTTTTTGATGACTTTAATGACTGTTTGACTCCAGCATCCAGTATCATTAGGTAACAATTACTGCAACCAAATTAAGTTCAAATGGTGACACTTTTGATTTTCAGCATTTGACAATCTAATATATTTGATCAAATATGCTGACTCCATATTTGTTTATTTATTTTGTAAGGCTTCACGAAAAAAAATAAAAATAAAGATATTCTAGTTTGCCAAAATGATTGAAAGAAACACCACAGGCTTCATTTCGACAAACACTAATTATGCATAATCTCTTATAGCATGAAATATTATATGTTTCTATGAATTTGGTTAAACATATGTCAGCTGAGACTGCACTTCATCTGTGCTAAACTAAACAACATTACATGGGCTACATGAGGGTGAACATATCTGAAAGATATGGGGCTAAAACAGCTAAAGTGTCAGGAGAAGGGAGAGCTGGCTTATCGGAAGAAACAACGTGAAGCCCTCAACAGCTTTTCGACTGAAGCATTTTTCAGCCAGCACCTTTCCAGAGAATTTATTGGCTGGCTGGTTGGCTGGCCTGAGAGTTTAGGGAGTCTCTTAAGCTGAATAAATGAATGCCTTTTCTGTTTGTATAGCCTCTGGTATAGAGGGAAAGGGGCTTGATCAAGCTAATATCACACTGAGAGATGCCTGCATGAATGCTAATTGAATGGCTGTGAGTGGAAAACTGACCCAACAGTAGGCCTCTTAACATAACATTTAAACTAACAAAGCAAAACTATTGAGAACCCATTGGACCTTATGCAAAGTGGTTTCCTCAGCCACAATAGAGATCATTATCAGTAAAATTTGCATGCACGAAAGGTCTAATCTTATACTAACCGCAGCACCTAAACACATCAACTGTCCTAATTTAAAGGAGAATAGATGGCTAAATGCAGGAATGTGATGATGCATAACGGGAGGTCTTTGTCTCCCGTTTGTAGAGTTCCACACCCAAGTGTGAAAAATAAGAATTCTTAAAAAAGTTACTCAACAAATCGCATCAGGACTAATTAAAAATGTGTCGCATGAATTCCAGAGTAGCTCATGTGTTCTGATAAAGTGAAAATACGCATGCCATTTCATTTACTCACAGCTTATCCCACTTTAATATAATTGAAGACTAAAGCCTCATTTAAAATAATGTTGTCCTGACACCTCCTGGGGAATTCACAAGATTGTTTAGCACATTTGCACATTTTACACCAACCTGTGAGTGCTTGTCTGCATGGGTTGCAAAGCCAATGACTAACATTTACAGATAGCTTAAACTTTCATTTCGGGATGAGGAAGCAGTGAGAGAGAGAGAGAAAAAAGGAAATAGCCGTTCTTACACTCCTGTTGATTTAGGCTGAGAGATTCATTTTTTATATGTCAAGTTATAAAACATGTTCACACTCCATAATCACTCAGGAGGGAGAAAGCAGTCAGCTTTACCGTAGAGAAACTGATTCTGGTTTATTGCTCGTCTCTCAAGACTCAGCTGGACTTGAATCGGTTGCTTAATTTTTTGCCTTTGTTAAGGCTTGTCAAATGAGTTGAAGCAGAGTGTCATCCTTGTGCCTTTTGGGGGTTGGCTGCTCTGTAAATCTTTAATTTTATGGTTTAAACTAGGCCCAAATTACAAATTAATTATAGCCAACTCTATCTATGTCACATTGATTGCCAAAGTGAATCATAGCAACCACTATATTTGCAAACAAACAACTAGTTTATGTGGGAGTAGGAAAAATTAACTGCATAGTGAAAAGGAAATTATGACAGTTGAACGTTAGTGTTCAAAAACCCCTTGAATGTGATCTTATGAATACGTCTCCGGACCCTCAAGCTGATTTGGATGATGTTGACCTTAGCAGGAGACAGCATTTAAAATATTCATTTTTAATTGGGCACAGTAATTTAATCCGTTTTCTGTAGCCCACCATAACATCTCCAGGGCTTTTCGGGTTAAGAGACAATATATCCACCACACTGCACCGCAGGCCTTAAGAAAGTTTGCCAAAAAGTAAAAGATGGACTCTCAGACATTCGCAGTGTTCTCTCCAATCGCCGGCAAGGCTGACAGATTGATTTGCTCTGAGGAGAAAAGAGGAAAAAGTGAGGAGCAGTAAAACAAATATGTTGTTACTTTTCTTTCACAGCGCAAAGCCAAGGAAAGCAGAGAAAATCCCTTTGCCTCTGAAAGTCCATTTAGGAGCTTTGACGGTAGTAACATTGCAACTGATAACTGCTCTAGTTTACCAACCCTGCGGTTATTTTTTATTGTATTAATTTTTTTACACAGCAATGATATCATCATCTAACCTCATGGGCATGATTACCAGCTTGCGTTTGATTAAATCAGCTCAGATTAGATGTTGGCCTTTTCTAAATGTTATGTCTGTTTATAAAATCACAATACAATGACAGCATGCATTAAACCCCTTTTTACAAATACAAGCCGAATGGAGCATAACAATATGAATGCATTTGATCTTCTAAGCCACTTGCAAGCCTTACCATCCATTTATTATCATTTTGAATATTTGTAAAACAGTGGTTTTCAGAAAATAGGTAGTATATTGTTAAAAAAAGGGTCACAGACAGCGGGGATTAAACAATATTAAATGCAAATAATAACATTCAACCAACCAACCAGTACGGATAGCTTGGCTTATCATAAATAAATAACTTATTTGAGTTTTGAGTTATTAGCCTACATTTCTCAATCACAGGAGGCACTCATATCCAAACAGTTTTACATTCCAAAGAGGAACAACACCGCAAACTGAGTTTACCAAATCCATGTCAGAACATCTTAATAAATATGGAGAACGAGTTTGTAACTGGGAGGGAATGCTGGAGCTCAGAGCCATTTTGACATCCATCTGTTTATAATTACAGGAACCTCATGCCACCAAAGAACACAGTTTTCCTCCCTCTGTATTTTACCACCAAAACATATTTTCATCTGTAAATCATATTCAGCTGGTCTGTTGTTTTATTTTCTTCTTCCATATAAGTGCTTCAATATCCCTGAGGAATTTTTTGTTTAATCTGATTTGAATGGGACACACTTTCAAATGAGTATGTGGTTATTTATATAAAAAAATAGACCTCCACAATTAGTTTGTCTTTTCTAATTTCCTTAAAATATCTGTTTTGATTCATTACATGTACATACAGTGCTGTCGGCTGTGAAATAAAACATGTAAATAATCATTATGATCTATAAATTAAACAGTATAATTATAAGGCTTGCAAATCAAAACCACAATAGCTTTTTCACCCATGGCTCTAAGACCTCCAGCACAAAGAAGGACTGAAGTAAAAGGAATTAGGTCAGCTGATGCATGACATTCACCAGACATAGAAACATGTGTTGTGGTGGCTCTGTCACTTCATGCATGGGCAGAGACATTCGTCCAGCTCTGCAGCCTCAGGGCTCTCATCTTTCTTTTGCACGCTACTCAGTATGAGGCTAAACAGGGCTCTTAGGACACCCGGTTTAACATCAACACATATAAACCATTACATAAACAACATTTCACAGCAATGCTAGCTTAAATGATTGCCAGACATATCAGCTGTCATTTCAGCACATTTAATTGGGAATCACTGTTCGCCTGAGACTATTAGCAAGTTAGTAAATTACTACAAATCTTCCCCTGCTTACTACAAGCGCTCACTAGATTTAATTTCTAATCAGTTGAGATTTGCTGTGAAAGTAGTGCCTTTAATTAAAGAAATTATAACCCTTAATTGCCCTCAAATTTAGTGGCTGCTGATGGTTGCAGATAAGGCTATTTATGTGGCAGTTCTTCATTGTCCAATGAACTGAACAGAATGTAACTGGCACTGTGTTTTTTACAACAAAGAGTTAAGTCACTGGCACTGAGAGCAACACCTCACTGGTGACCATTTGTAAACAAAATGGAAATCTGTCCAGCTCTATGCATTTCTTTTTTCACAAAGCAGCCTTAATGTGGTCTCATCAGGAACTCATTGCATTTTAACGAGGAAGGCATGGTGTGTTGCATTTAGTTATTCCAACCACTGAATAATCTGTCCTTCCAGAACCTCCACATTTTACCCACAAGTCTTTCCCCTGTTTACTCCTACATGGCTTTGCATTATGGCACATGTGCACAAATTTATTTACATTACATTATATCTATATCCCAACAAGAAACAAGAAACAAGAAACAAGAAGCTAATATGTTTGTTTTAAGAATGCTTTCCTAGTACTCTCATATAGTTGTAAAAAAAAAACATTATTTTCAAAATTGAATGATTAAATATCCAGTTTATCTTTAAAGAAAATTTTCGCTGGTTAAACAAGTATTCAGGAAAACATTAACATAAACACTCTTTGAACATAAAGTTGTCAGCTGGGTAGCGGATGCAATATCTAATGCGCAAAACAAAAGCAATATACTGTAACAATATAGTAGATCGAACTTTAGCGATATCTGTTTTCTGACTTACATGTATGATATACCAGCGTGGTCGTATGATTAATGATAGGTCCAGGTGCTGCTAAGAGTGAAGGAGAGGCCAGGAAGAGGGAGGTCACCTGCCTGGTGGCAAAGTTCCCAGAGAAAACAGCGTCCAGATTCTTATGGAGACAGGCTGGATGTGAAAGGAAAAAGGAGGGTTTTCCAGCCCGCGAGCTTCATGGGAGTGCTGCCTCCACCGGTGCGCTGTAGGTCATCCCGTCATCTCTACTGACTGTCAAAGTACTGTGAGTTTTGGCAGCCCATGGGTAACTTTATGCCATTAAGTGCGGTTCTAATCGGACTTGTCTGGTCAAGACCGTTCCAATGATTACACTTAATCATGGTCTCTAAATCTATAGGCTACAAGGGAAGCTAAAACCATTAGGATATAAAATGTTTGGCAGTGATTTCATGTATTTCTCTCACCCCTGAGAGCTTAGAGCATTTCAAGGCACTGGAAAAGCAATTAAATCAAACATGGGTGAGTGACTACAGGACAAATGCCTCGTCAGCACGTCTCAACATAGCAAGAGAAAGCTAGACGGCATTTTGAGGGAAGGGGCACCGAAGGAGAACCCAAACAAAGAGAAGGAGAGAGAGAAACTGAGAAAAGTAGAGAGTACGAAGAGACAGAAAAGAGGTCAGTTGCATGCTGTGTCGATTTGAGGACCTCCTTCAAATTTGGGGTCAGACACAGAGTTTGACCTTTGACTTCACAGTTCACATCAGCCCATAATTGCCTTTTTGCAGCAACCTTGCTGCCATCCATGGCCAAAGACAATGTAATAATTTGTCTTTTCAATTGTCTGTCACTCAATCGAGCCTAGAGCCTTTCAGGGGGCGTATATGGTTTCTTTCTCCATTCTTATTTATTTATTTTGAATGTTGAATGGCAAAAGTGGGGGTCGTCTGGACCCTGGAAAAATGGGCTCTTTGTCTAAGTTGGTTTCACTACCCCCTCCGCTGTTCACTACCACTCTATATTCAATCCTCCTCGCTTTATGCTCAGGGGTCTTTAAGAGGGCTATGTAGGCTCTACCCTTGGGTCATTTCAAGGTGGATTTCAAACTCCTCAATAAGGCTTTTATTTCCCTTAAATCCCAACCTGTAATGGTTAGGATTTTAGGATATACCCTTGTTTTTCCTCAGCATTATCTAAACAGATGAACACATTTGTCTGTTTGTTTTCTTCCCCTTCTTGTATTTTCCTCTTCTTGTATAAACTCAAACTTTCTTGATTGCGTCATTTGAAGCATTAGGAAACTGTGCAAAATCTATAATTTAAACCTGCGAGGAAAGTTGCTTTGCTTGATGTTTCAGTCTAAACATGTACTGGAGTTCATAAATTTCAGATGGCTACATTCATCTCACTTGATGATAAAATGAAGGAATTCTAAAGAGGCAAAATTATATTCATTATTGCTTCACAAGAAAAATATGTCTGTCACCCAGTGAGTTGAGATGAAAAATGATTTTTTTGTATTCCATTTTCTCTGCTTATTTCAATATAAGTGTTTTCAAGTGAAAGTAATTAGAAGAGAATGAAATACAACATGATTGTTTGCTTGCTTAGGAACTGCTTGACATGCTGGTAATTGAAACAAAATATTTATCAAGATATTTCAGCTGGTATTAAAATGGTAGGATAATACAACACGGATTTGGAGAAGTCTGAAAAGTTCTGGCTTCTTTCTTTCTCTTATTTAATCACTCACGTAAAGATGAACTATTCATCTTCAGATATCAGAAGCATGATATCGCTTTTTCCTTTTTACTCTGCTTTGTTTCTTCCCTGTGCTGCTTGTTAAAATCTAGGTTCTGTTCTTATTTACATCCTTCCATTTATGGAGATCAGATCTTATTGTAAATATAATCAGTAGATTAAAAGGCCTTGGAAACATGCTACAGTCCTTTGACACTACTTACCAAAGTTATATATCAGATGGAATGATGTTAAATTCAAATTTGGAGAGGCTGTTTGTATTTTTAAATGAAACATCAGTTTTATCTTGGTGTCATCGAGTTTATTCTAATATAGTTCTCCACTTCCTCGAAAACTACTTATAAGTTACCAATTCAGCGTAAATTAGATTTTTTTGGAAAAAGCATGCGTAGATATTTCCTAAAAGAGTCTCATGCTTGATGAAAATCCGTTTTTTTATAACCCTGAAGAAGAGGTCTTGACAATGAGCAGGCAGAAAAATGTTGTGTCCTTGTTTGGAGAAGAAATGGCTTCAAGGAATTGAAAGGCATTCCAGAGAAATATCTGGTACTGATACTGTTACAGCTGAGATAGAGTGATAAATGCACTAAATGAATATGAGTGTACTGAACATATCTGCAACTATAATGCCTTCAGTAATCAAATCCAGAGGACAGAAAATATGTTTTGAATTTGGACTGTTTAATATGTATTAGTTCTGGAGGGGGAAAAAAAACTTTTTATTGAGTAAGCACTTTATTGAGTATTGAGAAAATAAATATATTTTCAACACCTTTAGCCCTGCTTCTCGTGAATCATATTTTGAGAAGAACAAATCTAGTTTGAATGGAGCACAAGCGTAGTTCAGGCAGATCACGGTGTGACTGCAGCATCATCTGATGCTCAGCTGATTGTAAATCCTCCCACTACAATTAATACGAGTTATAAGTTCATCCGTACTCACACTTGCCATAGTCTGTCGCACAGACATGCGCTTACCCTCCTCCACCCCCAACTCCTCCTTATGCATATACATGATCCTTTAACTGCTAGTCCACAGAGATATATCATCTGTCCAGCTCATTGCTAAACTGTCCAATTTATTCACAGTACTGTATTACTCTACTTGGAATTTAAAACGGTTGCATATAAAATATTTGGCATCTTAAGCTTGGGGGGAGGGGGGGGGGGATTCAAACCTCAGTAAGGTTTGCCTGTGGATAGCTCAGCATCTGAACCCTTCAGAGCTAAGCCTGCCGCCAAATACAAAGTTCAGGACCTCTACAATATTCTGTCTCAAACAGAGTGGTCCTGACTGAAATAATATAAGCATGATCTTTTTTTATGTATGGGAGAAAAGGGGGCAATAAATTACAAAACCACGGCACAGAACCCTGATTAACAAGTTGTCTGCATTTTCTGGCACACTGTTATATTCTAATAAATAATAATAATAAAAAAAGTTAAACATGAATGTTGGAGAACACATTCAAGGGTCCATATTAATGTTTCTCATTAATCATACGGCATCTATCTCTGTTTGCCATTTACAAAGCATAATGATTTTATTATTTGCAGCATTGTTCTCAGCATGTACAGTTGTAAGGGTCAAAGACAAAAAGGGGGTTTTCAAGCATGAAAAATGTGTCCTGTTTGTTTGTTTTTTCCCTGAGAAAAATCTAATGACAATCATACATTTTTACCAAGACACCCACACAGCCACACCCACTAAAATATAATTCAGTGTATCAATAGTTCATACACCAAACAAATACTGCCAGACATATTTAGAAGAAGCATTATATGACATTAAAGACTCTGTTTAAGGATCACATTCCAGTCATTTGAGATCTTGACCAATCTTTGCCACTATCCTTCAAACCACTAGGTTTTACCTCTATGTCAGCTATATGTTTTTAATCATTTAAAATTTAATAAAGTATCATCCCTTTTTCTTTTATAAATGAATACATATGTTGTTTAATTTTTAGATACAAATTTTATATATTATGCTGAATGATGATGGAACACTATTTCACCCATATTTTGATGTTTTATTTCACACTTAGTTTTACACATTAGAGCAGACACTTTACTTGCGTTTAATATGCTTTTTATGTAGAATTACTTTTGCAAATTTAATTTGATGTCGGACACCAAAAGGGGACGTCTTGTCTGTGACTCAAACAGTCAAGGAAAGGTTTACTGCTCAGTCAAGCAGTTTACACACATGCACACACGCACAAACACGCACAGTTTGGGAGAGAGAATAATGAAACTGTCAGATTTCACAGTAACTGTTTGATTAACAGCTTTTATAGAGATGAGTGCAACATGAAGTAATTCACCTCTGGTTCAAACATGCAACTTAAATTAAATTTACTTGTTGGGGTACGACTAGACATGATCCCGTAGTGCCAATGAATGTCATCCGCAACATGAAAATACTTTAACACAAGACGTGAAACCTTATACTCGGTGTCCAGTAGAGATTAGAGAAGCTTTGTTTTTGAAGGACAAGGGTCATTATAAATCACTTTTGATGGTGACCACAGGTTCATTGTCACAGCTTAAGTTAGAATAACAAGACTTAATGTTACCCTTGATTGTAGGAAAAGGAGAGCAAAATGAGCTAGTGGGTTAAACCGGAATGTAATGACTAAAAAGGTATAAAATGTAACCAAATGATAAAAAAAGACTCAAAGCAGGATATTAAACAGCTAATAAACATTAAGAGACATGCTTTGCTTCTCTTTAATTCTCACCAGCTTGACAAAACAACATGGCTCACTAGTACAATTAATGTGTTTAGGGAACATTTTCTAGTAGCCTTCCATGTGTTGCAAAAGCAAGGCTTCATTATAGTTCCAAACCAATGGTTAAGACTAGCTAAATGCAGGATATGTCAAACACATGTTACTACTTTCTTTATATATTTATTTTGTGTCAAGTAATCTGCGGTTGCATAGACAGTTGTAAAAATATGATTTATTTAATATTATTTCTGTTACCACTGGACGGCATGCTTGCCGTGTTAACACATTTCATACATCAGAAGATGCAGCTTAAAACAATTTATCGAAACTCAAATTTGGAAGCCAGGAAGACATTGAAATCCTTCAGAACATAAAACAGACTTTTGGTTTATATTCTGGTAAATAAAAGTGAAAATGTGTTCCAGTTGTGTGTCTATATTTATTAGTCTCACAGTTATAAATCGCATTTTAAAAGGAGCCAGCTGGCAGATCTAAAATGCCATGGGGCAGCAGCCAAAAAACAGGGTAACCCATGTCTAGAAATCTATCTATACTCATCCAAATGAAGTCGTCTATAAACAGTTGGATGGCTAGTTTAATGCATGGCTTATTCAAGTGTGAAAAATGCTGGGCAGGTAAGCGCTCAAAGGTTACTCGTGTCAGTGCACGCACAACTGGATGAGATGGATTGACCTGAGATTTGACACTCTTTGGGTCCAGACCATAATATGACGAAAAACAAAGGCTGTATTGATGGTTGAAAATGTTCTTTCTTTAAACAGCTGAAATTGTGTGTTATTTGTCTTAGACAAAAATATTGTTTTTCGTGTTAAAGTTACTTCTCAGTATTTGGCTTTCTGTGAAGGTGAATGTCCTCTGGTAACTAGTTTCTCGCTTTCAAATTAATGGTGGAAATGAACCTAATTTTTGTCACAACCATTTTCTTTCTTTCTTTTTCAGCTTGTACACGGAGCCATTCTGACATTTGGCATATTGAAGTCTGCTGTTGGACTGGATCCAGGTACAGTTGAAGGGAGCTTTCTCTGTGCCCTAAATTCACCACATCTGTTGCCGATTGTTTTGGTGTTTTTTATTTCACCCGTAAAGCTACCATTTTAAGCGCTCATACTCATCACTGTGTTACTCTGATGTAACAGAAAGTTGCCTGCCTTTGATTTACTTAAATGTGAGAGATAACATACTTAGATTATTTTCCAGAGCAACAGGTATTACATTACATATGCATTTAGCAGATGCTTTTATCCAAAGTGACTTACAGTGCATTCAGGTTGTACATTTTTTATCAGTAAGTGTGTTCATTCCCTCGGAATTTAACCTATGACCTTTTGCGCTGCTAACGTATTGCTCTACCACTGAGTCACAAGAACACTCATTATAATCAAAGCACACAAATGTTGTTATATTCTTTCATGGTAACATCTGTTGTTCGCACTATTAACCAGTCAGCTCAATGGAATTGATGGGTTTTGGTGTGTAAATGGGTGCTGAACTTGAGACGTGGAAATGTTCAAATGTGCTAAAAGTGCAGTACACTACAATTAGTTTAAATCCCATTTTGATTTTATCTTTTTGATTTACATCACTGCACTGCATTATTGCCACTATTTCCATTTTTGCACATCTCTCGAACATTTACATAACACTTAGTGCCATCTGTAGCATAGATAAGGTACTGCTTCAATAGAGCAGTCACATCTCCTTGCAAAGTTATGCATTATTTACCACTTAGACCAGATTGTTGTGTGTTGCTATAATCATGTCATGTTTAAGTTTGTATTGCAAGCTGTAGCTTGAACTCTACTGTAGGGTCATGGAGGTAAAAATATCCTTAAGACTGTTACTTGAAAAATTCTATACATTTTGATTTACACTTTATTATCTTAAACTTCTCTATTGCATTAATTCTGAACCCTCAAATGTGCAGGTTTGATATAATAAGGCTTTATGAGTAGGTCATAGAGTACGCATACACACATTCCCTTGCCATAATAATACTTGGCTTTCTCATAATGCTGTAGTTCACTTCTAGAGTGCATTTAAGTTGCACAGCTTGTAATATTTTTATATCCCTCAAATTCAAAAACCACATGAGCCATTTTACAATCTAACAAATGTAAGTGAACTGATTTTGAAAGGGGTATATCAGGACAACAGTACTGTCCTTGTCTTTAATTCCATCAAGGGCTGTGGTGGAAGAGGCTGGTGAAAAGCTGAATACATTTACTTATTTCTCTGAGTTTTCCATTGGCTCATCACTGGTCTGCTGACATGAAATGAAAGCAAGAGTCTTATTTCCTTCGTAATATCTTTCATTGCTTCAATGAACATTGTCCACTCATTCAGACTGATTTAATCGACTTTTTATAACCGTTTTCACAATCCACATTGTTTCAAAACAAACTTATAGAAATGTATACTATGGATTGGTATACACTATTGTCATGGACGACAGAAAATGTCTGCTTCTAGAGAGCAGTGTAATAAGTAAAATTACACTCAAATTACAACTCAACAAGTAAAAGACCAAGGGCCTCAAATGTTGCGCAGAAACATCTTAAAATTGAATCTCTCAAATATGCGTACGGGTGAATCATCAAATGAACATACATACAGAAAACGCACGTGCGTGTCTCTTTCAGATGTGAAATCTATGAATCGCAAATGATCTTGAACTTGTGCACAAATTAATGGTTTCAGCTCTTTGCTTGTAAACGACTCCTAATTAATGTTATTAACATGTAAAAGATTGCCAGTCATCATGCAAATTCTTTCATTCAGAACAGCGAGCTGCAAGAACAGCTTACATTTCCAAAAACCTGCAGTAAGGGCTACTCGAACAAGTGTGTACGTCTGCTCAGACCCTGACGTGACACTAAGCATTTTTCCACGTCAAATATAGTTTTACAAATATGAGCGTGGGCATGGATTTAAGCATACGCACACTCTAAGATCAAATCTGAGCGTATGCACACTTTATATATGAGGCCCCTGGATCTAGAGTATGCCTCACTATCCTCCCTGTCCTATAAATATGGCCTTTCATTACCTCTCTCAGGGCTTATTTGTCCTCTGTGCATAGCCTTCTCCAGGATCAGACAGAACTCTAACAAGCATCATTTGGGGTGGCCATTTACATGCCTTTTATTGCTCAGCCCGTATTAATGCTCTTTCATGGAGGCAGCATATCATCACAAACTGACCAGTGTGACCCACGGCCTGGATTTATGCTGGGACGACACAACTATAGCGCAGTAAAACCTACTCCTGAGCGGTCATTAAGATCTGTCCTCATTGTACTTTTTTATGGATGTGTGCTTAGGGCTTATAAAAAAAAATGAGATGCACAATAAATCAGGAAAATAATGATATCCAGACTGAGGGTAGTTTTTACATTTGAATACTAATTCAGCTGTGCTAAAGCCACCCTGTATATGTAGTATTTGCACATTATCAAAAGGAATTACAAATCAAAATTACTTCAAAAAGTAAAAAATCTAAGTTTAATTTTAAGATAAAAAAGCAGGCAATAAACAATAGTATTTTGTACAAAAAAATTAATATATATATAATTAAAACAACATGGCAAAATGTATGTAAAGGTTGGATGTTACAATAAAATACATCTTATAATAATTTATATTACATAATCCCTTATGCAATAGATGGGACTGCAAGGAGCAAAAATCTTAAATTTTCTGATATTTGAAATATATCTCCATTTTATGAATTATATGAACTGCAGTTTCAATTCTGCAATGCAAATATATTTTTTAGAAAATCAAGATTAAAAAAGTGTATTTTTACCACTTTGCCAAAACCAAAATCTAATATTTGAATATGAAGTTCTAGCATGTTATTATCTTCTCTAAGCAAAGTCTGATATTGTGTAACAATCCACTTTATATTCATACACTGTTATTTCAAGTTGACTTTCGAATGGCCTGCTGTATATTTTTATCTCAATTTATCTGTCATTGCCTACTAAAGAGACATTTAGTAATTGTCTAGGATTAGGTGGAATGTTTTTTCTATCAGTTCATGTCAAGTATCTTTAGGAAATCACTCATCCAAGCAGAGTAACAGTGAAGTCTGCATGATAAAACATCTCGTCTTGTTTAGTTGAGACATAATTAATCTTATCAAGTCTATCTGCCATGTTATGCAACACTACACTGTCCAGCCTTACTCTGTGCCTTTAATGTAGCAGACCACTGTTTATGTGTTATATAACTTCATTTACGCAAATAAAATCATTATCTATCATTGTCTTTTAATTTAGGCCCTTATGACTATGACTTAATTATGCTTTATGTAACAACAACTTACCCTTAATTATACATCTGTCTGTGGTAAAGCTCAGTGAGGACAGAGGATGAAACCCAAAGAGGAGTCAAATTGATTCATTTTAATGACGGGCTGTGTTTTCTTGTCATATTTTATTTGGAGTTGTTTGTGAGGCTGTGGGGCTTACTAATTTTCCTTAGTTTTTATAATTAAATCTAATTTAATTGTATATACACATAAGAGCTTATTTATATAATGTTCATTTAAAATTGATAAATAGAGATTTAAGTATTTAGTTTTTTCCCTGTCCTATTATTGATGCTATATTGTCAACAGTTGTATTTATTTAGTCCCCAGCCATTTCATTCTATATTATATAATACATTACACACACATATATCTGTATACATCCAGAATATCTGTCCACAAGTTCCAAAAGAGAAGAAAAGAACCAATGTTCCTTGAGATGAGTGAGCACACAAAGAGATGTTCTGATTTATGATCACATTGAGAGGTTTTCAAACGTGTTAAATCACTAGACAGAGAAGCATAACTTTGAGTTTGACAAAGCCTGGATACTTACTCTGCACAAATTACATGTTTCTGCACGCTCTGTTTTTTCTCCCCAGACCAAAGCCTCCAACTAACACTTCATCAAAACAAACATTGATTGTCAGTCTGTCTGGTCATCATCTATCCTGCACAAAGTTGGCATGCAGATTTTTCGGAGTGGTTTTAATTAGCTCTTTTCTTCGTGAGGGATTTGATTGTTTAAGCTGTGTAAGAGACATGCTGTTCTTCTATCATCAACTAGTCATCGTCTCATGACAGCAAACATGAAATTCTACTCTTCACACTGTATGAAGCAACAATTCCTAGTTTATGTAGGATTTAAAGTGAAGACAATGATTTAAAGTGAAAACAGTGGATGATTCCACGTAGGTGCAAAAAACAAATCTATGCAAGATGAGAATCTGAACTAAAATCAATATAGTGGTTGGTTTGGTCATTTAAATATTTTTGTTTTACTAAAACTCTTTGAATATGTCAAATGAGTTAAATTACTTGGCTGCACAAAAATATATTTTGTGAGGCCAGAAAAACAAACCAGATCAGTAGTTCTGTAATTATGATTGGGAAGAAAGATCTAAAAAGTTTGGAAAGAATGGTTTGAATGTTCCTGCATGCATTAACTGCAAGCTATGTTCAAGCGCTTTAAGTTATTTAAGCACAATTATTTAGCAAGCTAGTATCTTTCTAAATCAGTGATTAAAAGGAGCATTTTGGGCAATTCCAGGTCATTTACCATAGAAATATGAGGTTTACCTATAGCAATCTCCATAAAGGTTAATTATTTAGAACAATGTGCTCTAGTTTCATGAAATCTTGAGGTTTAGTTTAGGGTTTAATAGGCTTTTGGGTATATTTGGCCAGACCCTTTTCTAAAAGACCACTATATTAGTGTAAAGTGTAAAGTTCAACTTTTTTTTAATAATAAAAAAAAAGATCTATATCAAGCAGACACTAAGATTTTTCTGTCCTACCCAAGCTGAGCAATTGGACAAGGATAATTGGCATAAAAGTGACAGATATAATTTTAGAGGATTTGGCTGATGTTAAGCCTTGGAGAGGCAAACATTAAATCACGTCAAAAGTTTTCTAGATTCCAAAACATAAACCCTTTTGGAAGAAACTTTTGGTGGTCTAGTGAGATTTAAATTGAGCTCCTTGGCTTGAAAGTAAAGTTATATGTTTGGTGCGAACCAAATAGAGTGCACAGTGATAGAAGTATCTCGGTCTGAGGTTCAGCAGGAGAAATGGAAAAGCTTGATACCATCAAGCAACACAGATTGAACCACTGGCTATGTAATGCAATTTCTTGGCACAGGGTTTTAGAAGACAGTGGGCCTTTTCATAAATAATTTCATACAATTCGCATATTTATGTGCCCAGATAAAAATCTCTTTAAAAGAATTCCTCCAGATTCACAACAGGTGCGTACACATTTGCTAGCTCCAGCATTGGTGCATCTTGATGAATCTTGAGGAAGTGCAGGCCTGCAGTTAGTCATTTGCATTGAACACGCCAAAAAAGGACTGTAAGACATATGCTTCATGCATTTTATTTTTTTCTCAAATAATTGTAATTTATTGTTCCTGCCATACTTGAAATCAAAAAAAAATCAGTTCTTTCTTTCCATTTCTCCTGGTTGTGTTCTCACAGTTATTATGGCCATGAATGCTGAAGCCTAACATTTATAGTAATTATTCTATAAACAGACAACAAAGAGTACCAGATTAAAACAACAGAATGTGTTACTGGTTCCAGAGAGAGTGCATATGAGGTTGAGAGTGAAGGTCTGTAGCCAGTCTCCATTGTTCTAGAAATCTGATTCAGTAATATACTTGCCTCATTCACTGTTTTTTGGTGAACATTTAAGCCACTTGTTTTCATATTGTGTGGGTGGTCTTTTTTCATTTAATGCTTCAGGTTAAACCAAGAACAATGACCATTCTCACTGTCACTTTAAAAAGACCTCCAACATATAATAGGAAAATCGAGGAAAAGTATCTGTCATTGAGAGGAAATGGCTCTGTTCCCATATCCCCTACAGCAATAAATATGATGATCATTAATCTCTAAACTAGCCATCATTACAAGAATTGTGATACGCTAAACCTAACAGAAATGAACTATGTTCAGATTCAGTGACACTGGTGTATAAGTTTACCCTATGTTATGTATGTTGTTTTTGTAAAAACAGATATGTAATTAATCATCTGAAGAGCATAGGCCTGTTAAGTAAACTACTGAATGCTTGAACAAGCAAAGGACAAACAGACATTAATCTTCACATAAGCTGCTCTGTATGGAATATACATTGGAGTTATATGGTGGCCAAGTAAAAACACAAGTTTCATGTTGCAAAGAGTTTTGTTGATCCGAATGAAATAATACTGTACTGCATACTGGGTGTATATTGCATTCTGCCTAATAGTATCTGAAACAGTGTACATAATGGAATACAAATGCTGCAAATTGTATATAGCTACATTGTTGTCTTGAAACATATACCACACAAAACAGTACTTAAGTACCGAAGAGTCCAAAATTCCACCTTTTTCATTTTGTTAGAGCACCATTTAGTGGATGAAGTGAATATTGATTATACTACAACATGTTTGCCATATTGCAATACACCACAAGAGGGTGCAATATACAATATCTTCACACTGGACAACAACTAAGTGAATGAATTTGCCCAAACTGTAGGAATAGCATATATTGTTTTTCTTAAAGCCAAATAATGCAAGTTTATTACGCTACATAGCATACATCCATGATTTTTACATCCATTCAAGTAAGCATGATGTAAAATTAGCCGATATGGTACCTCAAAAAACAGAGGATAACACTATGTTAGCACCATTGACAGACAACAAATGAAAGACATTCCACATTGAAAAACAAAGAAATTATGAAATAGCATCTGAAATCCCTGTCTTAAAATAAGTTATTTAATGCGTGCATGATGCAATGCTATATGATCACCCCTGTATGAATAGTTAGAAAGGATCAGACTGCTTGTGATGTTTTCAGTCAGCTTCAATAGAGTTAGAATAAATAATTCATAATGAGTGTACACTGTCAGTCAATTCAAAATAACAACAAGAACAGGGTGGGGAAAAATCCAAAATAAAACTAATATTAGAGTTTGCACAGGTTCACCTGCTCCTGCTCCAGTGTTTAAGAACCGCTGATCTGAACTGGTATGCTTAAGCTTACTGGCAATATTTAAAGTTTTCTTACACTGCAATTCGTCACGCAACAACATATCATTTCTGAAAATACTTTTGAAATTGGACATTGATAGAAAATATTGTAAGGCTCATTATATCTTTCTAATGCATCAGTTGTTTCCACTACAAACCAATAAGGTACTTAAGGTACATAACCAATAATATCTATAAGCAGAAGTCATCAGCTTAGTTTTCAAAATGCCAAAGTATATAGCTGAAATGCATGACACTAAAAAAAGGAAATGATCTCTCTTCAGTCCTTTATTTTTCTGTAGATTTGTGTAATATTCTTTTAGAAGACTCATCTGAGGAAAGTCCTCTCATTTTATCAAAATGCTTACAAAATCACCTAAACCACAAGTCCTGTCAAGTTTAAAAAAATAAAGTAAAAAGTGCACCAGAGTTCCTTTCATGTCTCACTTGAGAGTCATCCACAGTTTCATCTTCAACACCAGCAGCAAACAGAGAAAGAATGAGGTTTCAGAATTGCTATTGGCTCAACGGTAAGAGAGAATTTCAGTCTCTGAATCGCAGCCAAAGAGCTGATTTCAGAATCAGTTCCTGTCTCACATCTGAGTTCTTAATTTAAAACGTGGTGTTTATTCCTGTAATACAGTAGAGGACTGTGCTGGCTATGCGGTGACACTGAGCATGGGTGAAAGAGTACCATGGAGTTACTGCTGAGAGATGAAAGGTCCTCTAGAGAGGTGTAGTGGTTCAGGGCTCTTGATGATCTCACTGGTTTCTGGATGTTCTTTAGCGCCCCTCTTTTACCTGTGGGTCACCTGGTTGTTGATCAGGCCAGGAAAGGTGTCTTCTGTCTCTGCACTAAAGGAGCCCCCTAAAAGAGACACAGAATCACAGTGATGTTTAAATACAGCTATACCAGGGTACTATACTATAAAAACTGTTTTATTATTTTACAACAAAAGAAAGCAAGGTGCTGGCAAGATTTTTTATGTTTTAAAATGAAATCTCCAAGGCTGAATTTATTTGATCATAAATATAGTAAACCTAGTAATGTTGTGCAACATTACTACAATTAAAAATAACTTGGTTCTATTTGAATACATTTTTTAAATGTAATTGTGACGAGTGGGGCGGGGCCGAGAGCCGTGGGAACGGAGCGAGGCCGGTGGAGTGAATGATAATGAACGACACCTGCGCCACTCACCGGTCTCGAGTCCCACGGAGGAGCTTCGGAAGGAATAAAAGGAGGAGTGACGACATTGGAAGACGAGAGAGGACCAGGCCTGGAATTTTAGTTTGTGTTTTGTGTGCGGCAGTCGTCCGTGAGGGGCTGCCGCTTTTCATTTGTATTTGTTTATTTTGTTATTAAAGTTGTTAAATGTTCGCCGGTTCCCGCCTCCTTCTTCCCGTATCTATCATCTTCATTACATTGGTGCCGAAGCCCGGGAGGAAGGAGGGACACGCTGTCAGAGAGCCCTCGCTGCTGAGTGGGATCGCGGTGCTGAGAAGATCGGGCAGCAGGAAGTGGCGGAGACCGCCAGTGGCTGCCCGGCGGTGGTGCTGGAGCAAAGAAGAACAGGTGGGACGGAAGACTCGCTGCCGTGCTCCTGGGTCGAGGAGGGTGGCTGCCGTCCGAGAGGGAGCGGAGGAGTCGCCCGTTCGCCTGGAGGCAAGCCTGCTGCCATCCGCCATGTTTGGGGAGGAGCAGGAACAGGGGACTCGCTGCCGGCTGCCCTCGACCGGAGGAGCCACCGCCGTCCGCCAGGAGGCGGATGAGCATCGGGCCGTCCACCAAAGAGGTCCAGTACCATCGCATGGCACGAGTGAACCGCTCAGCTGGTTGAGGACCGGCGGCAGTGTGTCCGGGAACCGGACCGAGATTTTTTTTTTTTCTCTCTCCCTCTCTCGTCTGTCACTCCTCATCCTTCCGTCTCCTTTCTCTCGCCTCGCCTGTCCTTACCCCCAGGTAGCCGCCGCCTGACGGCTCCCCGGGAGAGGGGAGGGGGAGTAGCGCAGTCTCGTGAGTACCCCCTGCGAGGGCGATGGGGTATGTGACGAGTGGGCGGGGCCGAGAGCCGTGGGAACGGAGCGAGGCCGGTGGAGTGAATGATAATGAACGACACCTGCGCCACTCACCGGTCTCGAGTCCCACGGAGGAGCTTGGAAGGAATAAAAGGAGGAGTGACGACATTGAAGACGAGAGAGGACCAGGCCTGGAATTTTAGTTTGTGTTTTGTGTGCTGCGGCAGTCGTCCGTGAGGGCTGCCGCCATTTGTATTTGTTTATTTTGTTATTAAAGTTGTTAAATGTTCGCCGGTTCCCGCCTCCTTCTTCCCGTATCTATCATCTTCATTACAGTAATTTATTCCTGTGATGGCAAAAGCTGAATGTTCAACAGCCGTTACTTCAGTCTTCAGTGTCACATGATCCAAAGATGATTGATTTCTTATTAGTATCAATGTTAAAGACAGCTGTGCTGCTTATTATATTTTTGTGAAAAACATTATTTTCAGGATTCTTTGACATAACAATATTTTATGGCATTAATAAAGGTTTTATGGTCACTCTTGATCAATTTAATACATACTCCCTGATTAAAAGTACTTATTAAAAAATAAATAAATAAACTCCCAAAATATTTAAACGGCAATGTGCATTTTACATTTAAATTTCAATATAAAACCAAAAATAGAAGTTTCAAAATAGTATTTAAACACTTTCTGGTAGTTAAACCTTACAGGAGATATTCATAGTTAAGATGAGGGGATTAGTCACGTCCCAAATTAATCCTGCATGTCGAAAAAGTCATTTTCATAACAAGACAATGTGAAGAGGCATAAGTCATAAATGTTTGTTTACCTATATGGCAATTATACATCCATATACGGTGACCATCATATCGACATCTGCATTTGACAATGTTATTGGTGTAATCCGACTCAGCAACCTCATAATTGGGGTTAATTACGATCTGTCAGAAAGAGTGAATACAGTCAGTAAAAACAATTCATCACAATGTCCATTTCCAAGAACCAGGGTAATATGATTCAAAAGTTGATACAAAATCACTACTATTTTGGAAATATCATTATTACCTGGAATAAGTAGTCTCCTGGTTTAACATCTGTGATGTCCACCCACTGGCAGTCAATATCATGTCTGTATGTATCCCAGCAGCCCACAGTGATCCCCTGCTCCCCAAAGTTTGCACATTCGTACCTCTTTTCAATTCCTAATAAAGTTAACAATACAAAGGGCATATCATCGCACTATTATAGTGTAATACCAATTCACTTTCAATATAAAAAATACACAGTTAGAGTGAGGTGAAATTCTTTTCAGTTGTGGGCTACAAAAACATTCTTTCATACCTTCATCACATTCCGAGTCCTCCAGACAAAAGCTTGCTTTGTGTCCCTCTGCCACCTTGGTGCCATTATTGCTAAGTAGGTCATAGTGGGTGAATACTTCCATGCTATGATAGTGCCTTTAAGTAAAAAAACACATACAAATGTAACTATGAGTAAAATATAAATTACCGTTATAAGTTTGTGGTGGGTAACATTATTTTATGTTTTTGAATGAACTTGTTATGCTCACAAAGGCTGCATTTATTTGATCAAAAATGCAGTCAAACGTAATACTGTTTTACTGTTGTAATTTATTTCTGTGATGCTGAATTTTTTTAGCAGCCTGAATTTACTCTAGTATTCAGTGCCACATGATGCTTTAGAAATCATATTACTTTGATTTCAGTTATAAGTTATCCGACCCTCACCTGTGGCAGTCATGCCAAACCCAGGTCTCTCTGGAGGCTTTGGGTCTGAAGTCAGACTGACCATTGTTGTGGATCTGGGAAGAGAACCGGAGGAGCCGGCGATAGGAGTTGGCTGGGGTGGAACTAGTAGTGGAGCCCAGGCAATTCTCCTCATAGGCACACTGTAACATGATCATAGGACGGTCCTCTAAGTATGTGGTCTGCTCCACCACCTGGGGGTTTAGCACTAGATCTGGGGCAGCTGCGGGGAACATAAAAAAAAACACTTAGCTGAAGTTTTAAAACAGATGTTGAACGCTTTTTTAAAGATTCATTTATGCATGTTTCTTCATTGTTTTTAATTCCATGTTATCTGAAAGAGATGGGTTTTAAACACATATTACACCACAAGCTACATGACTTATTGTCCTTTATTAATTCTGAAAAAAATAAAATAAATTCAGAAGTATCCTGTCACGGTTCATGGGTTCCCGGTCCCGTCCTCACCGTGTCTTGTCTGTATGCGTGTGCGTATGTGTGAGCAGGTGTCTGTGGGTGTGTGTGATTGAGGCTAATTCGCTCCAGCTGAGAGTCATCACCATTGGGCTATATCAGTTCCTGTCACGCTCTCCCTCTTGTCAGATCCTTGCAGTTTGCGGTCGGCGTTTACGAGGCGTTTCTGGCATCCTAGCCCTGCTGCTTTCCTGGACTCGATCGCCGGAGACTCGTCTGCCCATTGCTTCCCTGCGCTACCCGCCTCAGCCCCTACGGAAAGCTCCGTTTCTGCCTACGGAAAGCTCCGCTTCTGCCTCACGGAAAGCTCGCGTCTGCCTCTGGAAGCTCCGCCTCTGCCTCTGAAAGCTCCGTTTAGTTTCTCGCTGTGTATTACTTCTTGTAATAAACTCTCTTTTCCGCAACTGAATCCTCCGTCTTCATTGTGACAGAAGGATCTGACCAATCTTCATGGATTCAGCGGAGACTCGTGGTTTGCAGGAACTGTTAGCCGGCAACAACGCCGTATGGATCTCCAGGAGGAGAAATGTTGAACACCGGGCGAGCTGTGCAGGCGTTAGTAGCGCAGGTGTCCGAGCTCACAACCCAGGTACAGTTATTAAGATCACCCGCTGCACCACCCACACCGCCTAGCTTTTCCATCCCGGGAACCAAAGCCCTCAGCACGAACCTAGACTCCCTGCACCGGAGATGTATGCCGGAGATCCTAATCTCTGTAGAGCGTTTCTGACAAGTGTTCTCTGTTTTCTCGCTCCAGCCACTGGCGTTTGCCACAGAAGTTTCCAGAGTGGCACTAGTGCTTACGTTGCTGTCAGGAAGGGCAGCATTGTGGGGAACGGCGGTGTGGGAGAATCGCCATCCCTGTTGTTCCTCGTTCCACTCACTTTCTCAGGAGATGAGGAGGGTGTTCGATCGCGCGCTGGTCGGGCGCGAGGCAGCACGCATGCTGGCCGATCTCCGCCAGGGGGAGCAGTCCGTTTCTGACTATTCCATCCAGTTCAGGACCCTGGCGGCAGAGTGTGAGTGGAACGAGAAGGCGCAGTGGGACATGTTCCTGCATGGGCTGGCCGACCGTATCCATCAAGAGATTGATGTGGTGGAGTTACCTCTCGGATTGGACGAACTTGTGGATTTGGCCTTACGCGTGGATGCACGGCTTCAACAACGCGATCTTCGCGGTCGACGCAAGTTAACACCGAGATATCCTTTCTTCGACACCGGCGATACGGTCGGTCACTCGTCGGTTGACGAACCCATGCAGGTGGGTAGAGCTCGGCTCTCCCGGGAGGAGAGAGATCGTCGGAGGACGAGGGGACTATGTTTATACTGTGGCGCGGCTGGCCATTTCCTGGTGAAGTGCCCGTAAAGACCAGGCCCGACAGTAGGTCTGAGGCTACTGTCGGGTGGGGTATCTCTCAACAAAGCCTCATCCACCACCCTCCTCCCGGTGAGGTTGCAATGGGCGGCCGAACGACATGAGGGGACGGCGCTGCTAGACTCCGGAGCCGAGGGTAACCTGCTGGACATTTCCCTGGCCCAACTCCTTCACATTCCCTTGGTTCCCCTCCGTCACAAGATCTCTGTCAGCGCCCTCAATGGACAGTCACTTCCCCAGATCAGTCTCTCCACGGTACCCATCACCCTCGTCACCTCAGGCAACCACTCAGAGACCATCACGTTCCTCGTCACCCACTCACCCCTGGCCCCGGTGGTGTTGGGTCACCCCTGGCTCACACAGCACAATCCTCGGGTGGATTGGGGTCGTAACACCGTGTCGGAGTGGAGTCGAGCCTGCTATGCCTCTTGTCTTGTGTCTGCTGGTTTTCTGTGTGTGATTCTGTGTTGCAGGAGGAGATGGGGAACCTGTCTAACGTGCCCGAGGAGTATCTCGACCTGAAGGAGGTGTTCAGTAAGTCCAGGGCCTTCTCTCCCTCCTCATCGTCCCTCGACTGTGCTATAGACTTAGTACCAGGTATGTCTCCGCCTAAGGGCAGATTATACTCGCTTTCTGTTCCGGAGAGGGAGGCCATGGAGAAATATATTTCTGATTCTCTGACAGCCGGGTTCATCCGCCTCTTCTTCTCCAGCGGGGCAGGATTTTTTTGTCGCGAAGAAGGATGGTTCTCTGCGACCTTGTATTGACTACGGGGCTTGAACAACATCACGGTAAAGAATACCTATCCTTTGCCGTTGATGTCTTCAGCCTTCGAGAGGTTGCAGGAGCATCCATCTTCACTAAGTTAGATCTTAGAAACGCTTATCATTTGGTTCGCATAAGAGAGGGGATGAGTGGAAGACCCGCGTTTAATACCCCAGAGGGCATTTTGAGTATTTGGTTATGCCTTTCGGGCTCTCTAACTCTCTCCAGCGGTCTTCCAGGCACTCGTCAATGACGTGTTGAGAGATATGGTCGATCAGTTCATATATGTCTACCTGGATGACATATTGATTTTTCTTCTTCTCTCCAGGAACATGTTCAACACGTCAGGCGAGTGCTCCAGAGGTTGTTAGAGAATGGGCTTTTGTCAAGGCGGAGAAGTGCGCGTTCCATGCACAGTCGGTTCCTTTCCTGGGTTTCATAGTGTCGCCGGAGGGGTTCGCATGGATCCTGACAGGGTTAAGGCTGTGGTAAATTGGCCAACCCCTGATTCCCGCAAGGCCCTGCTGAGGTTTCTGGGGTTCGCTAATTTTACCGGGCGTTTCATTCGCAATTTCAGCCAACTAGCCGCTCCTCTGACTGCCTTGACCTCCACCAAGATGACGTTCAGGTGGTCGAATGCAGCCGAGGCCGCATTTACCAAACTCAGAGGCCGCCGTTTGGCTCCCATTCTCCGGGCCCCTGATCCCACACGTCAGTTCGTGGTGGAGGTCGACGCGTCAGAGGTGGGGGTAGGTGCAGTGTTATCCCAACGGGCCACCTCGGACGACAAAGTGCATCCCTGCGCTGCGTTTTTTCCCATCGACTGTCTCCTGCCGAACGCAATTACGACATCGGTAACAGAGAGTTGCTGGCCGTCAAGCTAGCGTTGGAAGAATGGCGTCACTGGTTAGAGGGTTCGGGGTTCCTTTCATAGTTTGGACCGACCATAAGAATCTTGAATATATTCAGTCCGCCAAACGCCTTAACTCCAGGCAGGCTCGTTGGGCACTATTTTCGGACGTTTTGAATTTTCCATCTCCTATCGGCCGGGTTCTAAGAACATCAAACCCGATGCCTTGTCACGCATTTTTGACATTTCGGACCGCCCGGTGTCTCCCAGTGCATTATACCTGAGAGATTGGTTGTCTCTGCAGTCACTTGGGAGATCGAATCGAAGGTCCGCCGCGGCCTTGGAAGGGGTAACGCCTCCGCCTGGATGCCCAACGGGCCGGTTGTTTGTGCCGGAGGGTTACGGTCCAACGTCATCCAATGGGGTCACTGTTCCAGCTTGTCATCCAGGAATCGGTCGCACCATGTTTCTGATTAAACAACGATTCTGGTGGCGGGCCATGGCTCGCGATATCCGAGAGTTTGTTTTGGCCTGCTCAGTCTGTGCTCGGGGTAAGACTTCCAATCGACCTCCAGAGGGGTTACTTCAGCCGCTGTCGGTCCCTTGAGACCCTGGTCCCATATCGCGCTAGATTTCGTCACTGCCCTCCACCCTCCCTGGGTAATACGGTTGTTTTAACCGTAGTGGACCGGTTCTCGGCCCATTTTATTCCCTTGCCCAAATTGCCCTCAGCCAAGGAGACAGCGGCTACGGTAGTTGATCACGTCTTTCGCATTCATGGCCTCCCGGCGACGTGGTTTCCGACAGGGGTCCCCAATTCGTGTCCAAATTTTGGAGAGAGTTTTGTCGACTACTGGGGGCGACTGTGAGTTTGTCTTCTGGGTTTCACCCTCAGACCAACGGTCAGACTGAGCGGGCCAACCAGGATCTCGAGAGGGTGTTGCGATGTTTGGTCACTCAGAATCCCACTTCCTGGTGTCAGCAACTTTCATGGGTTGAGTACGCTCACAACTCGTTACAGGTGTAGTCGCCCACGGGCCTTTCGCCGTTTGAGTGTAGTTTAGGTTACCAGCCACCTCTTTTCCTAGTATGGAATCCGAAGTCGCGGTCCCTCTGCCCACGCCTTCGTCCAGAGGTGTCACCGTGCCTGGACGAGCCGAGAGACTCTCCTCCGGGTGGGGGCGTGCACCAAGGCTAAGGCTGATCGCCACCGGTCGAAGCCTCCCGTCTACGTCGTTGGTCAAAAAGTGTGGCTTTCTACCCAGAACATTCCGCTCCGGTCCGTGTGTAATAAGTTGGCTCCCAAATTTATTGGCCCGTTTCCTGTCACCAAGATTATTAGTCCGGTGACAGTCCGCCTCAAACTCCCTCCTGCGTACAGGAGAATTCATCCGCGTTCCATGTTTCCAAAATTAAACCCGTTTTCGGTCTCCCTTAATCCGCCTACTCGGTTCCTCCCCGCGCGACTCGTAGATGGGGAACCCACCTATTCGGTCAATCGCATTCTGGACTCGAGGCGGAGGGGCGAGGTTTTCAATACTTGGTGGACTGGGAAGGTTACGGTCCGGAGGAGAGAAGTTGGGTTCCGGCCAGGGACATATTGGATCACTCCTTATTGATGATTACAATCAACAGGTAAGGTCGGCTGGGGCGCCGAGGCGCTCCTAGAGGGTACTGTCACGGTTCATGGGTTCCCGGTCCCGTCCTCACCGTGTCTTGTCTGTATGCGTGTGCGTATGTGTGAGCAGGTGTCTGTGGGTGTGTGTGATTGAGGCTAATTCGCTCCAGCTGAGAGTCATCACCATTGGGCTATATCAGTTCCTGTCACGCTCTCCCTCTTGTCAGATCCTTGCAGTTTGCGGTCGGCGTTCTGAGGCGTTTCTGGTTCCTTTTCGCGATTCCTGAGCCCTGCTGCTTTCCTGGACTCCGATCGCCGGAGACTCGTCTGCCCATTGCTTCCCTGCGCTACCCGCCTCAGCCCCTACGGAAAGCTCCGTTTCTGCCTACGGAAAGCTCCGCGTCTGCCTACGGAAGCTCCGCCCCTCTGCCTACGGAAAGCTCCGTTTAGTTTCTCGCTGTGTATTACTTCTTGTAATAAACTCTCTTTTTCCGCAACTGAATCCTCCCGTCTTCATTGTGACATATCCAGGCCAAGATGAGAAGCCACATACATCCCATTAACGAAATAATTAAATTCACATTTATTTGTACAGCACTTTTCACGCTACAAATTATTGCAGAGCAGCTTGACAGAAAATGAAAGTTTCTACATTACATTTAGGGGTAGTTTATGACTGGTGACTATGTCAAAGAAATGTACAGTAAAATCATGCAGCTAGTTAATGACATGTTTACAATGTATACAACAACACAATATACATATGTATAAACATTTGCATTTTGATTCTTCCTTTAACAGCTCACAAATCAAAGATTTAAAAGTAGCCTACACATTGACTTCAAACTTTGCATCTTCAATTCATTTTAGAAAGTATTACTACCAGTTTGGTGTGGCATACCAAAAATTGTTTCCCTAATTTAGTTTGTACAAATGCTGAAAAGGGTATATGTTCTTGAATTTGTATTGTTAAAAGTGCTATATAAATAAAGGTGACTTGACTTGACTTGAACAAAATTCTGTGTGTAGTTTTTGTGTAGTGTGTAGTAAAATAAGCTGTAGTCAAAATAATTATAGGTAAAATTGTATTATTGGGACCAAGTCTTGCTATAAACTAGTTTTTTATTAGCATGCCTATTATTAACATATTGGCTGTTTAATAGTCCATATTAAGCACATATTCTGCATGAACATATTCTGCATCCCTAATCCTACCCAATACCTAAACTTAACAACTATCTTACTATTAATAAGCAGCATATTAGGTTTTTAATTAAGTTAAATGTTTTACTCTCACTCTCAAAGGCAAGCGATACAAATGCATAAATATAAGAGTAACTGGATTTGAGTATTTGAATATGATGATAATAATCTTACTCTCAGAGCAGGAAACTCCAGCAGCAAAGCGTCCTCCACCTCTAGGGCAGCTGAGATATTCTCCATGGTGCAGACAGTGGGACAGAGACATCTCTGTTCCTGCACACCTCACCCCACTCATTACCACTGAATCTGCATTCACTGCACCGGGCCAGTTCCACGTCTCCTATACAAACACATAATTACACCTCAGTTCATGTCAATCAGCCAATCCACAGGGGAAATTAAAGGAAGAGCCGATATACTGAATATAAAACAGCATTTATCATTAAACTGTTACATTATTAAAGATGCACCCAGTCAATTTTACTCAAGCAAACATGTTTAAAACATACTCATTTTTTGTAATTAAAAAAAACTTTCGAAAATATATTTTCACGAGTAGATTTACATGCCTGTATATGATAGAAATTTGACTCATAGTCCAGTAAAAGAGGTTTTATTATACATAGAGTGAGCAGACGTGAGATGTCTGCAACATGTAAGACGTATATAATATATCTCAAAGTGCTGCTATTGTTAACTAAATCTAAAATTACAACAAATCAAAATTGTTTTCACTGACTGAAATAAGAAATATAAAATATAAATATCATACGAAAAACTTCAACTTTAAAAACTTAAAAAAATGAAAGGTTGTCTTGGCAGCTAACTGAAATATATAGTTGTAAATTGAAGAAGTAAAGAAACTAAAAACTAAAACTGAAATCAAAAATGACAAAGGCACACAGCACAATTACAAAAATTAAAATGTAAACTTAAAATCTAAAGATGAAAGGTAATTCAAAATGAATACCCAGTAATTAATCTGTTATTGGTCATTTTCATCAATTAAGCTGATTATGAATGGAGCATCAGCCAATGCTTTTTTTGTGAAACTACATCCACGTCACTAGGCGTCGTTATAAGACTGGCAAACTGAAAAAAAATGCATGCACTGAATGTACCCTTCCGTAGGAACAGATGTTACAAAACAAAACTGAGGGAAAAAAGTCAACAGAGAAAGAGACGTAACTAAGAGTAAAACGTAAACTAACCACAAGATGGAGCTATTGCATGTCACCGAATCAAAACCTAAGGGACTTCTAAGTTCTAATGGAGAAAAGTCCTCAGCACCCAGACCTAGCTTAGCAAATCAGTGGAAAAATGTAAACGCTAAACAGTACCCATCGCATAGTTAAACTCAATATCCAGGGTGACAAAATATTCTCTTTGATATTATACTTTACAGAAAGTTACCATATGTTTCCTATCAAACAATTTCAAGTATTTTAATTATTTAAAAGAAACACAAACGCGGTCCATATGATTTAACCATTTCCAGTCATGAATCACTGAATAACAGCAACAGTTAGATCTTCAGAAGCAAACCTCTCCTTCTTTTTCCAACCCTGCGGCAGTCAACAGTTTCGTTCTTGCTTATCATGTTTAAGATCCATTTGATGAAGAGATATAATTTCCTCTTGGACAGAGAGTCTCTAACTCTCTAAATGCTTCCGAGGTGTAACTGTTTATCTTTAACACTGTCAAACCAGAAGGCAGAAAAGGTTTCTCTTGGCAACCGTAAACACAGACATATATAACTCAGAAAGCATGTATTTAAGAAGGTTAATCTGAGGAAAGCAGACATGTCTTAAACAGCTGGTTGTTCTTCTAATTACCGTTGTTCTCTATCAGAACCATCATTCTCACAAGCTGAGCTGTGTAACGGATCAAAGCAACGTGAAAACACATCATACTCTTAACAGAACTCAACTGGGATTCATTTCAGATTTCAGAGATACAAGTACATACGTTTCCTTGCAATAACTCATCTGTCCCAGGCTGTAAAAAGAAAGAATTTCATCTTGGATGCAGTACAAGTCAGTAGAGAGTTCACTGCTGGGAAAAACACTGAAAAACAGTTTCTTTATGGACATATTTAACAAACCGAATCAGGGGACATTCTTAAGAAGGTACACTAGTCCACTCGGTTTACAAAATCCTTTCTGTGAATTGACAAGGTGCGATGTCATTAAACTAGACAATGTGCCTGAGGAATGGAACGCTGTGATTTCTTATTTACAACCAGCAGGAACAGTTAATAGGCAAGAAAGGAATCACTTTGACACAAGACGATTAATAAAGGCCAGAATCATTCCAGAACTGATATGATCTGGTTCTGATAAACCTACTTATGTAGGGATCTCTCAAGCTTTTGCTTATTCATAAATCACAGTATGGCATCACTGAAAAACCTTCAACCCACACAGAGCTTTGATTTCACTAACAGCAGTCTTCCACCATCCCTGCTTATAAAAAAGAGCTGAACGTTAGAGCGGAGTTTGTATACCATGAGGGCCAACATTCAATTTACTAAGATCAAGGGATGATCTGGTAAGAGGTATAGACATGCCTTACCGTAACCTAGGGTGTTAAACACAGTGTGACAATCCCCAATGTGAGACTTAAATGTCTGTTTCTGATGAGGTTTTGAGAGTAAACATACCTGGAAAGCATGGCTTGCAAATCCCATGCCCAGCTGTTTGCAGACCACCATGGCCTCCATAATGCCCCAGCCCTCACCGCACACAGTCCCCCACACCAGAGAACTGTTGCGCTCTATTAGAACCTCCACACGGCCTTCAAAGAGGTTACGACCTCCACTCAAACGCAGCTGCAATAATGAAGCACAGTGGCCATGTTATGATATGACAGTAAAAATGCATTTCAATATTCAGTCATTTAAAGTTACCACAGACACAGTTCTTACCCTCTGTTTGAAGCCCATGGCCGGAACATTGCACCTGACGCCTGCATCTTCCTCATGACTACAGCCTTCAGAATCTTTGTCCATATTGAAGGGGCACTCAGTGACAGACTTCTCAAAGCCAGAACAATTAACTTCATTCATATGCACAGGGCCCATTCCTGGAAAATACATGTTTTCATAGATACACACCCAAAAATAGTCGTACACACATATTTAGTCATAGTAACTTCCTATAGCTCAAACAATAAAGTTTAAAGGTATGACACTCATAAGGTATGACAGGCATAATACATTCCCGAAGAGGTAATATGGCCACAACGCCGGAGCCTATTAATGGAACAGCTCTCCGTTCTCAATGAAAGAACTACATTTAATCTTTATTGACTGAACATAGAAAACACTGTAACGGTTTCCACTGATTATGAAATATTTTTGTTTGCTGGGGTGGTAATATATATTAATAGGGAAGGGGGCCCCCAAATTTGTTTTGCCTATGTCACGATAAGATGTAAATCCGTCCCTGGCCACGCATCCTTTCTCTCTGGTTTAAAAAAAACTGTACTATACTGTCTTTTATAATTAGAACATATAACATTAGAACATTACAATCTAACATTGCTCTTTAAAGCATTAACAATCACTAAACTAAAAGTTAAAATGACTAAATTAAAATTACATTTTAACTGCTATAAGAAACACACATTAACTCATCTGAGCTTAGTAATTATGAGTGCATTAGAATAAATTTTATTTACCCATTACAATAGTCCGTTTACAGTTACTGCTATCGTAAAATGCATATTTGACTTTGTCTGTTTAGTGCATGTGCGCAGCAGCTCGTCCACTCGCATAAGCCCACTCCTGACAGCAAAATTGAAATATTTGCATGATTTTCTAACATTTACAGATGAAAAATATATTTGTGACATGTCCGTTATGCACTGAGGAAAACACAACGTCTCAAATGCATTAACAGCACAAATATATTCGCTGTTTGCCATGGTGGTTTGAATTGATCCATAATCAACATTAAGAAGGAACTGATTAAGAATAAACGTGCACAAATTAGTTTGATTGTGTGAACTTATATTGTAGTTTATAACCGCTTTAGGTTAATGATTTATTAGGTTATTTAAAGTCAGATTTTGGACTTGAATCCCCTCTTTTCCTCTGGTCTCCGTGCTGTTGTGATTCGTGATATTCACGTGCAGCAGTGATGAGAGAACGCGTTTGAGAAACAGTTTCGAGATGAGAAATCAATCTACATATAAAATACTGGTCACAGATTATTGGTCACTTTCTAAACAATAAAATGTTATCACATCCACTAGTAATTATCAATAAATCGATTTTTTACCAATGCAAATATGTAAGAAACGATGCATCGTGATACAAATGCCGACTTGTATCCAATGCACACTTTTTAAAGCGATGCATCCCTTCGATGGGGGATCTTCCTATCCCCAATATACACTGAACAATAATTAAATAAATTATAAACGCAACATTTTAGTTTTTGCCCCCATTTTTCATTAGCTGAACTCAAAGATGTAAGACTTTTTCTATGTACACAAAAGGCCCATTTCTTTCAGAAATTGTTCACAAATCTGTCAAAATCTGTGTTAGTGAGCACTTCTCCTTTGACGAGATAATCCATCCACCTCACAGGTGTGGCATATCAAGATGCTGATTAGACAGCATTATTATTGCAGATGTGTGCCTTAAGCTGGCCACAATAAAAGGCCACTCTAAAATGTGCAGTTTTATCACACAGCACAATGCCACAGATTTTTAAGGGAGCATGCAATTGGCATGCTGACTGCAGGAATGTCCACCAGAGCTGTTGCCCATTAATTTAATGTTCATTTATCTACCATAAGCCATCTCCAAAGCCGTTTCAGAGAATTTGGCAGTATATCCAACCAGCCTCACAACCGCAGACCACGTGTAACCACACCAGTCCAGGACCTCCACATCCAGCATCTTCACCTCCAAGATCGTCTGAGACCAGCCACCCGGACAGCTGTTGCAACAATCGGTTTGCATAACCAAATAATTTTTGCACAAACTGTCAGAAACAGTCTCAGGGAAGCTCATCTGCATGCTCGTCGTCCTCATCAGGGTCTCTCGACCTAACTGCAGTTCATCATAGTAACCGACTTGAGTGGGCAAATGCTCACATTCGATGGCGTCTGGCACTTTGGAGAGGTGTTCTCTTCACGGATGAATCCCGGTTTTCACTGTACAGGGCAGATGGCAGACAGCGTGTATGGCGTCGTGTGGGTGAGCGGTTTGCTGATGTCAACGCTGTGGATCGAGTGGCCCATGGTGGCGGTGGGGTTATGGTATGGGCGGGGTTATGTATGGGCAGGCGTATGTTAAGGACAACGAACACAGATTCATTTTATTGATGTCATTTGGAATGCACAGAGATACCGTGACGAGATCCTAAGGCCCATTTTTGTGCCATTCATCCATGACCATCACCTCATGTTGCAAGGATCTGTACACAATTTTGTTCAGTATATATACAGGTGCTGGTCATATAAATAGAATATCATCAAAAAGTTGATTTATTTCACTAATTCCATTCAAAATTGAAACATGTATAATGTATACATTCATTCCACACAGACTGATATATTTCAAGTGTTTATTTCTTTTAATTTTGATGATTATAACTGACAATTAATGAAAACTCCAAATTCAGTATCTCAGAAAATTAGAATATTACTTAAGACCAATACAAAGAAAGGATTTTTTGAAATCTTAGCCAACTGAAAAGTATGAACATGAAAAGTATGAGCATGTACAGCACTCAATACTTAGTTGGGGCTCCTTTTGCCTGAATTACTGCAGCAATGCGGCGTGGCATGGAGTCGATCAGTCTGTGGCACTGCTCAAGTGTTATGAGAGCCCAGGCTGCTCTGATAGTGGCCTTCAGCTCTTCTGCATTGTTGGGTCTGGCATATCGGGGTTAAGGTCAGGCGAGTTTGCTGGCCAATTAAGAACAGGGATACTATGGTCCTTAAACCAGGTACTGGTAGCTTTGGCACTGTGTGCAGGTGCAAAGTCCTGTTGGAAAATGAAATCTGCATCTCCATAAAGTTGGTCAGCAGCAGGATGCATGAAGTGCTCTAAAACTTCCTGGTATACGGCTGTGTTGACCTTGGACCTCAGAAAACACAGTGGACCAACACCAGCAGATGACATGGCACCCCAAATCATCACTGACTGTGGAAACTTTACACTGGACCTCAAGCAACGTGGATTCTGTGCCTCTCCTCTCTTCCTCCAGATTCTGGGACCCTGATTTCCAATAGAAATGCAAAATTTACTTTCATCAGAGAACATAACTTTGGACCACTCAGAAGCAGTCCAGTCCTTTTTGTCTTTAGCCGAGGCGAGACGCTTCTGATGCTGTCTGTTGTTCAAGAGTGGCTTAACACAAGGAATGTGACAGCTGAAACCCATGTCTTGCATACGTCTGTGCGTAGTGGTTCTTGAAGCACTGACTCCAGCTGCAGTCCACTCTTTGTGAATCTCCCCCACATTTTTGAACTGGTTTTGTTTCACAATCCTCTCCAGGGTGCGGTTATCCCTATTGCTTGTACACTTTTTTCTACCACATCTTTTCCTTCCCTTCGCCTCTCTTTTAATGTGCTTGGACACAGAGCTCTGTGAACAGCCAGCCTCTTTTGCATTGACCTTTTGTGTCTTGCCCTCCTTGTGCAAGGTGTCAATGGTCGTCTTTTGACAACTGTCAAGTCAGCAGTCTTCCCATGATTGTGTAGCCTACAGAACTAGACTGAGCGACCATTTAAAGGCCTTTGCAGGTGTTTTGAGTTAATTAGCTGATTAGAGTGTGGCACCAGGTGTCTTCAATATTGAACCTTTTCACAATATTCTAATTTTCTGAGATGCTGAATTTGGGGTTTTCATTAGTTGTCTGTTATAATCATCAAAATTAAAAGAAATAAACACTTGAAATATATCAGTCTGTGTGGAATGAATGTATACATTATACAAGTTTCACTTTTTGAATGGAATTAGTGAAATAAATCAACTTTTTGATGATATTCTAATTATATGACCAGCACCTGTATATATATTATTTTTGAGACGTTTTTTTTTCTTTAATCTTGTATTGCTACAACTTTATTCTTATAATTTTAACTTTATTCTCAAAATATTACACGTTTAATCTTATATTGCTACAACTTTTGTTTCAGCTTAAATATTTTTATTTTTTTCTTGTAGTCCCCTGGAGACCCCAGAAATGCCGTTTTATTCATGTTGCAAAATAAAGGTGACAGTGTCTGTAGCAATGTATCAAATGTAATCCTTCATTTCCCTAGAGCACATCGTGCTATGAAAGCTTAAAAAGGGCCCAAGCAAATGCACAGAAATCAGTGAGTTTGTAACCTAACCTTCTGAACAATTCAACTATATGCACCTTGTCCAAGTTGACCTCCAGAAAGCGCCTCTTTGGCACTCCCAAATCCAAGCTCACGGCACACCACAGTAGCTGCTACGAGATTCCAGTTGTCATCACAGATCGTGCCCCATTCTCCATTTTTCAACACCTCCACACGCCCCTCTCCAACAACAGCACCACTTCTGAGACGCACCAGGGGTTGCTGTGTCGAAAAAGGAGAATGATTCCTCTTAGCAGAAGAACTTAGATTATTTGGTTATAACTAATTTAAGGAAGTTCATATTTAAGAGGTTTTCTAGAAATTCAGGCAACTCTTATGGGAGATGTGCATGACAAACCTCAAGACATCGCAAACCTAACATCATTATAAAACATTACAAAAGTTTATACATTTCCATCCTGCAAAACAGTTGGGCTTGTTAATATTGTTGTGGAAGCCATGGTACACTGTTTTCAGGATTCTTTGATTAATATAAAGTAAACAAATATTAATAATTTATTTTAAATATAATTTGGAACATTATATTAGTAATGTAATACTTCATCTTTAAATGGATTGTTCACCCAAAAATGAAAATGATGTCATTACTTATGTCATTCCAAACCCATAAGACCTTTGGTCATCTTCAGAACACAAGTTAAGATATTTTTTATGTAATAGCTTCGCAAAATTACAATTGGACCACTGATGTCACATTAACTTTTTTAATGATGTTCTTACCACGTTTCTTGCTGTCTATACAGAAAGCTCTTGGATTATAGCAAAAAATATCTTGATTTGTGTTGTGAAGAGGACCAGAGGTCTTGTGGGTTTGGAACAACACGAGGATGAGTAATTAACGACAGCATTTTTTTGGGGTGAGCTATCGCTTTAACCATAAAATTAATGTGTACATATTCTGCAGAAATTATTTCAGGAATACACAACAGATGCTTAAATAGTGCAGATCTGCATCATGCTAATAACCTCACTGACCTCGCTGAATGAATGGTATGTAATGGGCAAGCTTCCACATGGTCTACTTAAACGTATAATTTGTAAAGAGTGATGTCATTTTTGGCTAAAATGTCTGTCATTACAGTGCTTTAGAGACTCAAAAATATCTTTGTCTTCACTCTCTAACATTAGTATTCATATAATCACAGTTTGCGGCATCTTAAAATAAGAAACGATTCATTTTAAAGTAACCCCTCAGTCTAGATCAAGATTCACTATAACTGTGTTGATAAATTGTGCTGAGCTCTGTTCCATACTTAATAGTCTCCTTAAAGGTGAGAGTCAGAAGTTCAGCACAAAGCAATACCTCATGTGGACATGTGGCTTCTTGTATTTTTGGAAGAAATGCATAATCTGGCCTCACCTCCTGTCTGAAGGCCTTCCTGTATCCTGCCATGGGAGTCGGGGCGAAAGCTCTGCCAGGGACGCAGCTGATTACCACAGGAGTGCCCTGCTCACACGTGATATTGGCTTTGATGGCGAGTGTGTGGCCCAGCTTACAGCTAGACAAATGAGCTTCATTTCCCGTGCAATTTATAGAGTAATCCCAGTATGTTGGCTTTCTCCGGCGGGCAAACATCCTGAGAAATAAAGCAAAGGGAATTTAAGAATTAAACTGAACAAACATAACTCACACAAAACCTATGTATTGGCCCAAGCGGAAGTGGATAATATGGCTAGTAAATGATTCATCACTACATTGAAGATTTGATAAATATTGAACTGTAAGAAGATGAAGAGCTGCTGAAGTGACGTCATATATTCCTGCAGGAAAAATGGTGCTCATCCTACAAACAGAATATTTAACGAGCTTCATGTGAAGTGCCATGATGACAGTTTGCTGTTAGAAGTATACTGGCCGTCATTCACAAAAAATACAAAATCCACATTTGTTTTTTGTTTAGACTCTGAGGGAGAGAAATGTTTCACACTGGAATTGCTCCAAAGTCTGTTTCAGATCCCTAATGCAAACACTATTGTGAAAACAAATGTGGACACAAACACACACATAGGCTTTGGTACACACAGAAGAAATGCTAGACATAGCATTTAATGCACAGATTTAATCTAAAGATGGAAAAAAAGCAGTTTTGTTACAAAAGCAGGAATATGTAATCGGGCAGTTAATTTAAATTATTTGCGAGAACAGCTGTAGGAAAAGCTGTTAAACTTCCACGCCAGTGAGAACATCGTCTGGTTGTTCCAGCCAAGGTAAGAGCTGTATTATTTACAGAAGCCATTCATGCACAGTCCTGTGAAAGGATAGTCCAAGTTTTCTTATGAAAGCACAGTTTAAAGCTACAGGGCAGACAGAGGTAGTTGAAAAGAAGCACTATTTGGCTCCACACAAAAAAAAAACTTAAAAAACCAACAGCCTTTGGCTACGTGTCCCCCTCCCCCCAACATCAAGCACTGATTTAAAAAAACAGACAGCGCCTGCACATTTCATAAGACACACCACGTGCAGGCAAGCACGTAGCTTAGCCGAAGACATCATATAACCAACAATAAAGCTTTAATTTCCAATGTGCCTCTGTATTTTCTCATATAGCAGATTAATTGGTATCATTTGGTAATTAATTGGTATTAATTATTGCTTATATAGCAGATAATTTTAGTGCTTATTTCCATATTTTTCATAGTTACGAAAGTGCTCATGAAGATTATGCAACTCTTGTGTCATACAATACGAACACAGTATGGAATGTAATAGCAGCAGGAAGTATTATAAGTTTTGAGTTACCCTCTACAGATTTTCATATTTATTTCCAGATTTTCTATAAGGAGCACTGATTCATCTGCAAGGAAAATCTTAAAGAACTCACAAAAAACATCCTTCATGATGTTATTCAAATAATGTTAATTTGCCTAGACTTGCTTGAGAGGCAACCAGTGGTTTTATTTCAACTTTTTTTTAATGTAAGCATGTACAATGTATTATAAAGGGTTATTAAAATGTATACTGCATTATAATTATTCACAATGTGCATTGTAATACATTATATCTTGTCATAAAAAAATATAATTGAATTTAACCCTAAAAGGGGCAAAATATCCTGGGGACACACACATTTGAGAAGCTGTGGGGAGAAGCAGTGAAAGTGTAGGTCTTACTTCTTGGTTTCATTTTGAAAGGGTGTTTGTTGTAAATATTTACAAGGTTAGACACATATATATATATATATAATTTTTTATATTTTTATATATAATATTTTTATGCTTTCACTTCAGCAATAATATGCTGTGTCTTCTTTGAAAAGAGACCAACCTTAGGTCTGTATTCCAAAGCGTTCATGAATTACAACCGATATTGTAAAAGAGACAGATACCCTTCGAAGACCTCATCACCTAGACGGCCATCCGGACCAGACCACAGGAACAGATGAGTCCTCTGCACAATCTGACTTTGTTGCAGCCTAGAATTAAACTGCTGGTTTCGTCTGGCCAGAGGAGAACGGCACACTATTTAGACACAGTATTTCCCCGTTTAATACTGTAAAGCTGCCTAGACACAATCTGCATTGTAAAAAGTACTATATAAATAATGGTGACTGTATTTATAATGCATAGTGTAACAATGCATTGATAAGTGTTATAATGTATATGTAATGTTATAATGTGTTTTCATACGGTTTACAAAATTTGTAAATGTTTTTTTATACGTCAGCTCACAGAAGCCCCTGCAGTACCTTTAAGCATCCCCAGGGGTCCCTGGATCTATACAAGACTCAATGTGCTCTGTGTTTACATTTTGCTGTCCTGGGAGTTGAAAGGAATGCACTATTTATTACCACAAATGGAGCACCTCCATGAAAAATATTTCAAAATTTCTCTCAGGTCACCAAAGTTACTTTTAATTTTTTTGAAGAAAGAAATCTATATACTAAAGGAATATTTGCACAAAATACATCTCAACTGAAGGGAAACTGAGAACTCACTTGTACACACGGGTGTTGTATCTCTTGTCTAAAGGAAAGCCGAACATGCCACAGATAACCCTGGTGTTCATGTGAGTCCACTCATCATCACAAATCTGCTTCCACTTGCCTCCATCTTTCACCTCAACGTAACCCTCTGTCACTGGGATGCGCTTACGATTCGATGACAGGATGGGGCGTATACGAACATCCTCCACCTGAATGTTCAGACTCTAAGGGGCGAAAGAAAAAACGTACCGTTACTGCAAAACTAAAGTTGATTTATTATATACAATGATTCTTGTATTAACAATTAAAAATAATTGCAGGGTGACAAACTGCAGGTCAGACATATTTAACAAGGAATGTCCTGTCAGAAGGGTTGCTCTACTAAATTTTTATATTGTCATATATATTATATACTGTATATATGGTTTCCTCTGAATAGCATAAAGTTTCCATTTGTTCTATATCAGCATTATTCAATTTACCCATGTTGTGAAATGCTTAACTGGACACTTTAACCACAGCTACTATAAAACCAAACCGGTTTTACAGTTCTTCACTTCATTATAAACATCCTATCAGCAGGACATATTGACCTGCTCCACCAGTGAAAAAAACTTCCAGCCGTGTTTACCCTTGAGTCAACTACAATGCACGGCTGTAGCCAGACTGTAAAATGCATTTAATGGGTTCTGACGTACATAGTAGATGGATACAAAGGCAAAGAAGAGGTTACTGCTTTCAAGCTAACATCAAATAATCCCAGACACCTTGATAATCAGGCAAAGGTGTGTGGTTGAAATTCTTTCCCCAAATTTACTGGAGAGTCTGGAAAATTGAAGCACATGGAGTACATCTTATGCAGAAAGACTGTATGAGATGCTGAGCTCAGCAAATATAGTGGCATAAACATTCCATTTCTCTCTTGATGTAGAAAAAGAGGTCTTCAACTGGGGAGGTCTGTCAAAAATGTTTGACCTCATATTTGTGAAATATGTGTAAAATTGTGTTAAATACAATACCGTTCAAATGTTTGGGGTCTGTAATATTTTTGATATAAGATATATTTGAATACTTTTATTCAGCAAGGATCCATTAAGTTGACAGTAAAGACATTTTAAATGTTACAAAACATTTATTTTTCAAATAAATGCTGTTTCTTTGAACTTTCTACTTTTTCCAGAATTTTATTTTTATTAAAAATGTTTTATTGTATTTCATTGTCTCTCACACAATACAAATGTACTAAGTAAAATGTAATTGTACAACTAAATATAAATATAAAGAATGACTATGCAATGGCCAGGCATAAAAGGACTCCATGGCCTGAAAAATGTTATAGAACCATTTCTGTAAAATATAATTTTTCATGAAATGTGTAGGAGAACATGAAGTGGTCACCATTGGGAGATTATTTCCTGTAATACCCCCAATGACATTAACCAGAAAAGAGGGAGGTGTTTTTCACGAAGAAGAAAGCAAAAAATCAAGCAGTAATGCAAGCTGAAGTCAGGGATTTTGAACTAGGAATGGTAATGCTGTAGTGGATAAACATGTGGCAGAGTAAAATATATCCTTACTGTGCCACACTGGAAATGCAAGCAGTGCAATTACGTGGGTTTATTTCAACATGGATACACTTTGGATGGAGTTCCAGAATGATAAACGTTCATTCTTATGACCTAAAGACTATTATGTATTTTAAAATGTCCAGAATTTTCTCATGAAGCAAAACAAAAGAGAACAAACACTGTAAATTGTGTGAATGAAGAGAAAGGCATTTTTTGTGAATGGAATGTCAGTTTGTTTTTCTAATGTCTCTGACCAAGTGGTTACAGTTGCAGGTTGAACTGATTTTAATGAAGAACTGTGCATTTCCAAAAGCTAAATTGGACTCTGTGGTCTGCAAAAGACATCAAAATATAGAAGTAGTTTCCGTGACTTGGCACAAAACCAAGAAACTTTTGATTATATAGCCATTTGCCCCGCCCATTCTGGTGGGCTTTCCAGCCATAGACTGTGCAGCTCCACTGCCGCCATTGGTTCATTTGCAGTGGACTGCACAAACCAATGGCCATGCAGTTACACTGCGTTGTTAAAAGAAGGCTTCATTTTTGTAGAAAAAGGAGTTTCCCTGGCGTTTTCGGCGCAGTATGAAATTGTAGTATCGATAGGGAACAACAAATCATTCCCATCAAGGGCTGGAATAAAAAGCTACAGAAAAACATCAACTTGCAACAAAAAACCATCCCAGCACAGTAATCATCCAAACAAAGCATCATCATTTTTTTATATGTTACATCACACACTGTTTGATGGATAAGAAAAAGCGATTTTCATTGCGTTATAACTTTGTAGTTTTGATAAACTATTTTTTTCCAATCTTGAGGGACTCTGTGACTTGATCAGCAAGTTCAAAGATCAGTGCACATATCCGAGCTACATGGGGTTTCAATTAACTCTTTTCTAAACAGGCAATGTGGATGGTTTCAAAACAGGTTGGGAGAAAAAAAACACCTCACCGGATTTATTAGCACAAAAGAGGAAGAAAAAGATTTCCTAAACACGTGTGGCTGGCTTCCATGGTAACTGGAAGAGGAGGGGATTTTGCAGCTAGGAAAGAAAAATACACCAGCTGGGATATTGATTTGTGAGGGCTTGTCCTTCTGTGGATGTAAGTAAGAGTCTCAGGAGGCTAGTCTGTCTTTCAAAAAGAAAAAAAGAGAACCCTCCTACTGCTCATACAGGAGAAGGAGTCAGAGGCGCAAGTGGTGAACTGACAGGCCAGTAGACAGATTGAGAAAAGGAAAATGTCACACAGCCCACATTGTTTTCCCTTTTAACAAGAAGAAGAGTAAGACAGCGTGTTCTCCGCAACTAAACATAATACAAATAACATAAAACTATTCCACAATTGTCATTCAAAAAGCATAGAAAAAACTTGCACTGATTATATTTGTATACATCTTTAACCACTTTGAATAACTTTACAGAAGAAGAATCCATCAAATCCATAAAAGCAGTTCAAATGGTAGGTTATTGTCACAATCTAAATGGATGAAGTGAAAACAAAGGTGTTTTCTGTATACTGAACATGGTGTCCTGTCTTGGAAACTTCTGTTGTTAAGTATATGGCTATTGTTTGCTTGTTTTTTTTTCAACTCTTTGCAGAGACATGTTAAAGAATACCTCCTCTGCCCATTTCCTATTTGCAGTTTCCATCCCCAAACTTAGAACAGAACAGTGTGTTAATAAAATAATTTTACATAAAATTGCCTGTTACTGAGCTTTTCAAAACAAAACTTAATAAACAACACTTGGACTTTGCTAGACAACTGCCCTGGCCTGTCTTGTTAGAAAGACTGAGAGCCAAAGCACAAGTGATGATTATCTGCTTCCTGAAATAGAAAGATTAGAGTAGCATGGTCCATTCCACCGATCTGGTGCCCATGTTTAATTGGCTTGTTATTATTTTACTGACGGCAACTCTGTGAGCAGTTCAGTCTGACTACTACAAGAACTCGGAGGAAAAAAACAACATTGAACATTGGTGTCGGTATTCAAGGAAAACTTTTACATAAACAGAAATCTTGTAATCCTCAGGAATGTACACAATGTGTTTTTCCACTTGGGTCAAAAGTAAAATGTACTACAAAAACCATAAGCAATAGTTGTATGCTGTACTAAATGTAAGATGACCAAGTACTGAAGGCTAGGGTTAAAACTGAAAGAACAACACTTGCGTAACATTAACATAATAGTCATGCTTATATAGAATCTCTGTTAAGTATAGTTTTGAAAAAAAGGTTTGATTCATGTAGAGTAAGAATAATTGTACATGCTGGGCCAGACTCCACAGATGAGGAACATATTAGTCGCTAGAAAAATAATGGCTGAATGTTTCCGAGCTGATCAGCAGCATCTGTCTGACATTAAGTGGAACACACATACTGACCAAAAAAAAACGTATAACCTGAATGCACTGTATAAGTCGCTTTGGATAAAAGCTAAATGTAAATGCAAGTGGTGGTGACCATTTTTTTCTTCAGCTGTTGTAAAAGTTTTATCAAAACTTTATGATTTCTAACACACATTTCTATCAAATACCTGACTTTAAATACTAGGATGTTATGTTGTAGGCCTATCAATGTGAATGTTCTATAATCCTCTAGCCCCTGTGCACCCTTATGGACATTTTAGTTTTTTGGGGGGATAATTTTGCCTGTGTTAATGCTAACTGCATACATTTTGGCTCAGTTGTGTATTTTTATTGGAATTTTAATATTCCACCCTCATTTCCTTTAATAAATACATTTTACACTGGGTACAACAAAGTGAAACATTCAGCAATTCTTTTTGGACAAAAATGTCCCCATTGAAACCCATTAAAACCACTATTTTTAAAATGATGCAATTTTTGTTAACAGGCTTTCATTCTGTTGGCAAGGCTTCAAAATTATAATTTTTTACCAGATGGTGCCATGGTGTATAAAGGGTCTATAAAGCAAATACCTGCTTTAATTATGTTTTCTGCTTCTTGGATTTTCTAGCAGGGTTTTCTAGCAGGGTTAGAGTTCAACATGTTTTATGCATAAAATATTCATAAAATAAAATATAAAATATAGTTTTTTTACTTCAACAATAATCTGTCATGATCTTCTTTAAAATGAGACCAAACCTAAGTCTGTGCTCCCAAGCTTCCAATTTTTATGACAATTCTTTTACATGGACATTTTTGTCCACAATGGACCTAAAAGTTTTTTTTATTGATGCACAAGGGCTAGACATGAAAGAAGCCATTAACTCTTCAACAAATAAATAATGCAACTTCCCCTGAAATCTGTAGTACCTCATAAAGGCACAAACTCTCTGTAATTGCAATCAAGGTATTGCATAACATGTTTCTGTATGGTGCAGGCTTCAAACTGCTTCTGCGTGTCCCACTCTTACATGATAATGGTGGACAAGAGCATTGGTCCTGATTTATATAAGGCTTGGACTGCCTGGATTTATCAAAATTAACAAAAATGTATTAATTTTATTTTTACGTATAGAGCTAGGTAAAGGGCATTAACACATTCACTAAAAAACATATCTAACCACATGTTTCTTTCCAGACAGGGAGAACATCTTGTTTATTCACAATAAATTTAGGTTGTAGAAAAAAACCCACAGATTTGACCAGTCAATCCTCTAAGTCTTGCTGTAAACAAGTCATGTAATGCCATGATTTACAGTATATTGATGGGATCACTGAATATTTGAGGCACATAAATATTTGCAGCTTATTGGTTGGGTTCAGAAAAGTACATTGTATCTTTGATAAGGTTTTGTGTCTAAAACAACTTGACAATATAATTTGATCAATGCATCTGATAAAGTGGATAAGCATATTATTAAATTGAATACACATTTTATGAAGACAGTTTTTCCACTACCTGGAAAATGTAGTGTTCACGTATTCCCCCAAGGCCTGTCTGCATGTTCTTTTGCAGTCTCAACTTAGAACTCTCCTCCACCATTTCTCTACCACACTTATACATTACATCATTTTTCCCATTTTAACCCAAGGAAGGCCACAGTGGGCTGTCTATGAACATTGCCAGATGACTTGAATATGGCCAGCCTTATGGTAAACCTCCCTGTGATTTAACTGCCTTAATGTGGAGCCCGTGCAGGCTATCAGTAGATGGAAAAGCTGACTCTGGCTTTCTCTCCATGTTTCTCAGCTGGAGACCAAATAGAAGCTGATCTAAGATGTCTAGACTTCCCCTAACCCCCGCTTGACTCATATATTCCCGATAATACTGAAATTCAGACACACTAGGTATCGTTTTAAAAACTGCATGTGTAAATATATTCAGATATTTTCTTGCTGCAAATTAGATTAGTGATGAATACTTAGATGCATTCATTAAGGTTTCCATTTGGCTTTACACAGAGAATTACAATTATAGTTTCTAAAATCACTTTTATCCACATCTTCTAGAATCTGTGGCTGGAATTACACTTCTCTTTGTTTACAAGAGAGCCTATTATAAAATATGTATCTGCATACTTATAGCATTTTTTCAAGATGACACTGCTGGCTCTGAGCAGCTTGTGCACGGAAGGAGACAGAGGATGGGGAAAAATCCTGTTATTACTCTAACTGGACACAGAAATGATTTTAGACAAAGCCAAATAGAATAAATCTAGGTAGCATAAAAACCGTGCCAAAAATGTGTTTGAACATTTAATTGTCTCATGCCTAGCAACCAAGCCACTTAGATTTGGGTGAGAAAATAAATGGAAAAGAATGCATCAAGCGATTGGAAAAGTGATCAAAGAAAAAAAAAAGCAACAATAGTTTCAGAGGCGTCCCACATCTAGTTTACTTTGCCTGAAAAACTAGGGAGCCCGCAATAAAAACCTGCACCTGGTTCCAGATCGAAAACTTGACTGCCAGTGAGACCCAGTTATGAATTATTAACCAAATCAAAAACACACATTATTAACACGTTTTTTTGCTGCTAGTCCAGAATATTATTATTATTAGGCCTGCATCAATTCAGTCCTCCATGTATTCTTTAGATTACAGAAAAAAAAAGTAAACCTTCAGGACTGAACACCACAAGGTTAAACTATTTGTGAATCAAAGGCTGCGTTGCACCTAAGGAAGATATCCTAGCATTAAGTTCAGCTGCAAAAGGCATTTTCACAAAAGACTGACACTTAAATGGATATATAGGCTAATACATTTTTCATTACATGTTCAAACTGGTTGTGTTATGTTGACAAAGTAATATTTGTGTAAAATTTTGCACAGATTCTCCTAACCACACACACACACACACACACACACACACACACACACACACACACACACACACACACACACACACACACACACACACACACACACACACACACACACACACACACACACACACACACACACACACACACACATCACCAAGTGACATACAGTATATGTACCTCAAAATGAGTGAAATTCAGCAAAAGGCTTTGGGGCACAATTTATTTTGTACCTACAACAATTGTAACATAATTTTACGAATATTTATTTGTGTTTTTTGGATTTGCATTCAAAATCTATTTGCCTTAAAAAAAAATGGAAGAAACACTTCTGTATTGAATTCACTTACATTGATGTTGTTGGTAAGGGTGTTAACAAACTTGAATCCTGGGATTCTCTTGTCGCTGCAAACCACCCCGACATCCTCAGTATGCTTACAATCAGATACGCCTATGCCATTAGACTCACACTGGGCCAAGCTCTTCTCATTCCCCGTGCAGTGGACATTGTCAAACCAGATACGGCCTAAAAACACAGAAAGTCAGTGCATATATTCTAGAAGTCATCAATTCTCATTGCTGACATTCACTGTTTTGCTAATTCTTTCATAATTATTATGCATGCAACTTGAAATATTTGTACAAAACTGGTCCATTTAAAACTACTTACCAAAGTCCGTGGACACCTTGTACTAACCTTTGTTAAAATGTACTAACAGTCATGCCTTCCAAAATGTAGATGAGTTTGTTTCTTCATTGGAACAGATTTGAAAAAAATCTGTATTATGTTTGTTTTCAATCATCAGGCCTACAGTAATTACTGTATTACTTGCTCACCAATGGATCCTCTGCAGTGAATGGGTGCCATCAAAATAAGACTGAATTATTGACTCGGAATTATTGTGTTGCTTTTATCAGCTATTTGGATTCTTGTTCTGATGACACCCATTCACATTGTTGGTGAGCAAGACATGTAAAGCTACATTTTTTCAGGTCTTTTCTAAAGAAACAAACTTATCTACATCTTACATGGCTTGAGGGTGAGTACATTTTCATCAATTTGTCATCTTTTAGGTGAACTATTTATTTAACTGCAAACCATTTTAATTGCGAAAAAATGCATTAGTTTCACAATATATCCTTCTGAACACAATCTTACCTTCTCCCTTCCCATATTTAGATGATGGAGACCAGGAGACTGCTTCAGAATAACCCAGTTCTCTGCATACAACTTGGGCTGCATGAATGCTGAAATCATCATCACACACAGTCCCCCACTCCGCTTCATAGAAGACCTCAACACGGCCTTCATTGTGCTTGCGTTTCTCTCCCGCCAGACGTATCTGTATCCTGGGTATATCTTTAGGAAGCTCTGGAGCAGTATAAAGGTCCTGTACAGGGTCTGGGTAGCCCGGGGGGTAACCCAAGTGCTCATACTGTGCGTAACTGAATCTCCATAAGCACAATAGTACAAATGACACAGACCAGAGGGCCAGCATAATTATAGAGGCTCAGAAGGTTTTTATGGCCTGCAAAAAAAAACAAAAAGAGAAGTGAAAGTGAAGAAGTGGATTTCATTTCTATTGTTATTCTTATTTTAAAAGGCAGCACAGAAAAACAGTATTGATGCTAACAGACATAATTCATAAGTTTTAAGATTTCCAGCTAGCCATTTATCTGTATTTTTTAATCAAAAGCACTTTTATCAAAGTCATGAGCTCAAGGGGAATAGCATGGGAATTCTCATCCATCACCAAATCAGCCCACATCAAAGAGCGCAAGTGATGTTTAGTCCACACTGTGACAAGCTATTCATCTACATTAGCTATGAACTAAGCAGAAAAATATAAAATTCACTTTGAATACCAAGGAGAAGATTCATGTTCTTATCAGAAAATACATTTTAATTGAGCATAGAAGTTTGACAGATGACACTTTGATTGGGATGTTAGAAATTCTCTTTCAATAACACAAGATGATGTACTTATAGAAGTATGGTAAGCATAAGTAGATGAGGTAATTGGTTTCCTGACTATGGGAAAATAACAATTATTTTTTAAATAGAATTTAAACAAAGAAATTCACACATTTTTTAATATGTAAACTGATTAATAATTAGTTCTGCACTAGTTTTACATATTATATCAAATAAGCAAATTTGTGACACTGTGAAGTCTTTCATACAAAAGGTCATTTTCAAATATATAACATGGCTCATCAGGTTTCACATGAACATGTGCAGTGCTGTTTTTCCACTTCAGTTACCTCTAATATGAATGCTGATTATATAATAATTTGAGAACACGAATTATTAAAATATTATTCAATTTAAAAAGCTAAATACATGCTAGGGTTTTCAGACATTTGAACTCCACTGTGCAGAAAATAATAAATGATTAATAGAGTGAGTCTTCAAGACATTTTGGTTCTCCAGTACCCACTGGCATGTACTGTAAGCGTTGTCGATCTTAAAAGAAAAAAATAACATGCTTCTAAGGGTTCCCTTAAGATTGCCACTCCAAGATAAAAGAGGCACTTCTACAAAAGCACTTTTTAAGACTTCCGCTCTCGAACACATTCAAAAGTGATTGTCTAAAATACATCAAAGCGGTGAAGCCTGTAACCTAAACTAAAACTAAATGTGTAAACTAAATTACACAAGCATAAATAAATCTTTCAGAATCTTTTCAGGGTATATTGTCCAAATGCATGTGGCAAAAAGACATGAACTCCAGAAGTCCCAATGAATTAGCCAAAATCTCCATCTTCTCCTCTACAGCAGCCTATGTGGCAGTTCTTATAAAAACGTGCTTGGTCTAAAGTGAATTTACATATAGCCCATCACACAGACCAATGGGCTTGTTCAGAAGTGTATTTGGTATAAGTTTGTTTGCCAGGACTAGACCTATTACTCTTAGCAATCTACAGTTTTGTAACTGCCTTGCATTCCTGTCCAAATGCCTGGTTCTTGTCTGTTAGTATTTTGCGCAAGTCACCAGACCACCATGAATACGATTCTGACAGGATAGGGTTCACATGTCAAGGGGTCACAATCCTATGTAATACTAGCTAACAGTGTTGGGGGTAACGCATTACAAGTAACGCGAGTAACGTAATAATATTACTTTTTTCAAGTAACTAGTAAAGTAAGGCATTACTTTTTAATTTACTAGAAAATATCTGAGTTACTTTTTTTCTATTTATTGACTGACAGTGCGCTGTGTGAACATGATCTTACTGTAGTTCTAGATTAAATCTGAATGTTAATTAATTCATCCAACTCGCAAAAAACAGATTCACTATTCATCAAAATGAATTAAAACAATGAAATGCAAACTCAGAATATGAAGCAAACCTGCAATATTTAAACATGTTAAACAACACAAATATGTGTAATCTCATTTTATTACCCAATGTGTTTGCTGCTGACCTTTGATGATCCAGTTCAACCATACTAATAAGCAAAAATGACTGAAAAATGAAATTGTGCTTCGTTGTTTTTTTATTGCTGAAGAGTGTTGAACCTTCTTCTCCTGCATTCTACTGTTACAGACGTGATTTACTCTTCCTTCAGCCTGAGGTTTATTCAGTACACTTTTTGGTGTGAAAGGCTTTAGATTTGCTATAAATTGAACTTCTTGTATTAAAAACAAACAATCAAGCCCTGCTCATATTTAAAAAGTAACGCAAAATTTATGTAACGCATTACTTTCCATGAAAAGTAACTAAGTAAGGTAATTCGTTAATTTTTTAGGAAGTAACGCAATATTGTAATGCATTACTTTTAAAAGCAACTTTCCCCAACACTGCTAGCTAACCTAAACACAATAACCCAGTGTTCTACCTGAACCAAAAGCAAAGGCACAGACCCACTATTGCAGAGGATGTAATGTTAATTAATAATGTGAACAGGCTGTTAAAAACATTTGAGTAAAAATATATATGAAAAAATATATCTTATAAAATCACATAACCCGACACCTTGGCAAACTTTTATCTCTCATTTAGTCATATACAGATTGCATCCTATCCGACTGACTCAAGCATGACGTCATACATAACCATTGTTTTTCCCTCTTTTCTATTTTACAAGCAAACGTGCTGTATTGCAAAACCATGTGTCAGGTAAAGCATTCTAAAGCGAAATATTCACTACAACTCGAATTATTATTCTTTGAAGAAAGCAAAAAAAACATGCGATTATACAATATTAATAAAGCAGAGCAGAGGCAGATGTTAGCTTACTTTTGTTGCGAGTGCAAGTTTCACAGTAGAGTAGTCCGAAGAATGTGAATGTTTGCTTCTCTCAGCTGTTGTACATTCCCTAAACTTTCACTGGTTGATCTCCTACAATTTCAGGAAAGTCGAAACAAAGTTACGCCTTGTTGAACTGCCCCCTCACGCCCACCACTGCGGACTGGTGACCTCATGGACCTCCACATAACTGCATTACTGCAATTTTGATGAGGATGAGGAAATGATTCCAAATGAGGAAACAGACATTATGGTGCATACACACAATTTGGGTTGGGACGAATGTAGCCTCCTCAAGTAAGACACACGTATCATTATGTTCAATTCTTGAACACGTCCTTTTTTTAATGCGATTTTGTCAATTCGTTGAACCGGTTCACAAACCCGGACTGAATGATTCGTTCTGGATTTATGGGATGCATACTAGCATACATATAGGCCTACTATCCATTCGTTAATTCGCTTGACCTATCATGCATAGGTCATATCTTAATATTTCTGCCATATAAATATAATAATAGAGTAGTATTTTGCCGTTTTAACTCACATACGAAACATATTTCAGCGAATAAATTTGGGCTAAATTGTGCACGATTATTGCAATGCAAAATTATTTTAGGTTCTAAATATATTTTATGAACTTAATCATGGCTGTAAACTGATCTTAATAAATAAGAGTTGACCAGGGAGCACGCGGTGACGTAAAACAACAGCTGGACATAAAAGCTTTTTGATCTGGTTCTTTGAAACGAACAGTTCAAAAGAATCGTTTCGCCGAAACGAGTCAGACCTCTCATCACTAGAACAGCTCTGTTCTCTTGTGGGATATTAATGTATGTATACTGCCATCTTGTGGATACCGGTGTACTTATAGGGGAACAGAACTGTAAATTAATCCATAAATGCTCATTAGACTTCACTGGTCAGATAGCAGATGTGTCCTGATAAAGATGATTTTCCACTTGCTTTATTTGTTTAATAATACATTTCAGAATGATTTCAAAAAGGCCTGATGATTGAAAACAAAAAATATAAAAAATAAATAATACATATACCTTTATATAAATGATAGCAGTCACAGTCTCTCTCTCTCCTGTATTTTCTTTGGCTCCTCCTCCTAGTCCTACTTCCAAGATCATTAGTCTCAGCCTCTGCACTGTATCCTCACGCACTTCTCTGGTTGAAAGAAGGAGGGAAGGTTATTTGAGAAATGTTCACTTACTCTCTCATTAATGGACGAATTCCTAAAGTCTTCGGATATTGAGCTCACTACAAATGTACCCTGAAGAACGGATGCATGATCAAAGACTTCATTTTTCAGGTTGCAGCCAGGGTAATAGGGACAACCCGGACGATGGTAAACCAGACTGAAGGTTATGTCTCAGAGCTAATAACTCGCTCCACGACTGCTTGTCTGCTTTTCATTTTTGTGCTCTCCACCTTTCTAGGGAATGCTCTGGTGTGCACCGCAGTGGTACGGTTCCGTCATCTGCGCTCCAAAGTGGCGTATGTGTTTGTAGTGTCTTTGGCGGTCTCAGATCTCTTAGTTGCCTCTCTTGTAATGCCATGGAAGGCAGCTGCAGAGATTCTGGGTTTCTGGCCGTTTGGCAGTTTCTGTGAAGTATGGATAGCTTTTGACATTATGTGCTCCACCGCCTCCATTCTTAACCTGTGCATCATAAGTGTGGATCGTTACTGGGCTATTGCTATCCCACTGAGCTACGAGCAGAAGATGACAAGAAGAGTGGCATTTGCCATGATTGGAGTGGCATGGGTGCTCTCTGTTCTTATCTCATTCATTCCTGTGCAGCTGAGTTGGCATAAGAGTCTCCGCCATAAAGAAGAACTGGGAGAAATGGCTGAGAAATGCGATGCCAGTTTAAACCGCACTTACGCCATCACTTCATCTCTAATCAGCTTCTACATCCCAGTCTCCATAATGATTGTCACTTACACTCGAATCTTCCTCATAGCGCAAAAGCAGATCCGAAGGATATCAATGCAAGAGTGCAACATTAAGCATGTCCAGTCCTGCCAGAGCTGCAGTAAAGCACCTGAAGAGAAGTTAAAAAGCTCATTTAAGAGGGAAACCAAAGTCCTGAAAACCCTGTCAATGATCATGGGTGTGTTTGTCTGCTGTTGGCTTCCTTTCTTCATTCTCAACTGCATGGTGCCGTTTTGTGACCCTGGCCTCCACAACACCGGGCAGATCCCATGTGTCAATAAGACGACTTTCGATGTGTTTGTGTGGTGTGGGTGGGCGAACTCTACCTTGAATCCTGTAGTTTATGCATTTAATGCAGAATTCCGCAAAGCGTTCTCCAGTCTCTTGGGATGTGGGAAGCTGTGCTCTCGGAATACAGTTCAAACGGTTGACTTCAGCAATGAGCTGGTGTCTTACCATCGTGACTCCACAAACCTTCGAGATGCTCACCTCTTCGGTCACCCCTGTCTGCATCCGCACACTGTCAGGGAGGAAAGTGATAAAGATGTGTGCTTTGATACAGTGTCACAGATGGCTGAAGTCCCTTATGAAGCTGAATGCAACTTTGTATATGGGGAAAGGCCTCCTATGCTAAGTCATGGAGAAACAGAACTATCATTGGATAACATCATACCATTTACAAAAGAAGACGAGTTAGCATCTCTTGAACGTGTGGCTCATAATGAAAGCAAATCTCCTAGTATCTCTGAAATATTGTAATCTGTAAATATGTGGTGTGTTTTGAAAATAATCATACTTATGTAATGTATTAATCAAACTGAGTAAGACTATGAGTAATTGAACTGACTTAGACAACTGTTTTTGAGTGCTGTTTCTACACTATACTCAGATCATGAATCATTAAAAAGGTCACTAACTGTGAGTTATACATAGAGATTCCATAATTAGCTTTACATAAAGCTTATGATGCAATATCAACTATCTACCTGAATAATGTGCTGTCTTTTTCAGTTAAACGTGTCACTGGAGGAAATAATATCCATACTGTATATCTGTCAGCTTGAATATTTGTTGTTTACTTCGCTGAAAATGAGTAACACCTGACTTTGAAATGTCCTCTATTCACTCCAAAAGGGAAAATGCACTGACAGGTTGTTTTAAGGTTTTTTCTCCCCCTTATTTCTGCGCATGGCATATGAGATCAAGAGAAAATATGAGATCAAGTGATTTCATGCAATTATTCCAAGAATTGACTATCTTTACTTATCACTCTGGCATAAAAGTCACCTTTTGTCTGAAGCTTTTGTTCATAGAATGGATTTTTTCACATTTAAGTCTTTGTTGGTGCTTGGGAAATTATAAAAAATAATGCAAGTGATACTGAAAATATGTTAATGTATAAAATTATAGTTAACAAAATACTTTAGGGAAGTTGTTGTCCTGCAATGCTTAATCTTAAGCTTTTTAAGCAGCATTTTTATCATTCCTTTGTAAATACTGCTCATAATATTTGATGAGAATAAGTGTTCAGTTGCCACTCCACAGGACCCTTTAAAGCAAAATAATAAAAGTAAAAATAAAATTCTAAATTGTCAAAAACATAAATCAAAATGGGGAAATCATGTCCCATTCCCATATTTTTTATTTTATTTATTTATTTAGTCATTTAGCAGACGCTTTTATGAGGACATTATAGAAGCAATATATACACACACACACACACACACACACACAAAAAGGTCAACCCAAAGTATGAAATAACTTGAATAAGAAAATAAATTCATCCTTAATTTTAAAACATTAAAATGAACGTTAATGTACATTATCTTAAGTAGATAAAGAAAACAAATGAGCACTCGTCTTCTGATACCATATTTGTTTTTATTAGGAGTTTTGTACTAAAACAAGTTTTGAACAAAATATAGGTTTTATAAGTAAATGTTAATAGTATACAAAACTATTTATGGAATGTATATCGCCTTTGTAGCACCATTCAACAAAACATGAACAATTAATAAATTAAATGTTTGTTCTGTATACCTTAGCTGTATTCACATGAAAGTCTTGTATAATCCAATACAAAATATAAATATAACCTGAATCAGTGACATACACACACGTCAAACTTTACACAAACTGTACATTCCATATGTTAATATGCACATTTTGGAAACTTTCCAACCAGCGGACTCTTCTGTCTAATCTGTGAAGGATTGAAAATCTACACCAGGTAATCGGCTTTGTGCACCAGGTACAGAGGTAGAGACTGTCATGTGTTTATACAAACCAATCTTGATAAAAGTCTTTCACGGCAACATTTGTGCTGCTCGTTCGCGCTGGTGATATTTAGACGCAGTAAGACTCTATTTAGCAAGACAGCTCAAAAAAGTGTCACATCCCACCCAAAAAAACATTTTCTTAGTCTATCAAAAAGGCATTAACGGCAGCCTTCTTACATGCATTGGAAACATTTGCACTTCTGAGAAGATGGGGTGGCTCTTACAAGAGCCTTTGGTTTATAGAGTAAAGTCTGTCAGTTTACTTCTTCTTAGCGGCCGTCTTCTTCGCTTTGGCAGCCTTGGGCTTTGCGGCTTTAGATTTCACTGCTTTGGGCTTCACTGCTTTGACCTTCTTAGGACTCTTTGCGACTTTCTTCACTGCCGGTTTCTTCACTTTCTTCGGGCTTTTGACGGCTTTCTTGGGCGCAGGCGCTTTCTTCACTTTCTTGGGAGACTTCTTCGGGGCAGGTTTCTTTACTGCTGCCTTCTTGGGCTTCGCCACCTTGGCCGCCGCCTTCTTCGCGGCTGGTTTCTTCGGTTTCGCCACAACTTTCTTGACGGGCTTCTTGGCGGCTGGTTTCTTGCTCACCTTGAAAGATCCGGACGCCCCGGTGCCTTTAGTTTGAACAAGCGCCCCTTTTTTCACCAGAGACTTCAAAGCAATCTTGACGCGAGAGTTGTTTTTCTCAACGTCATATCCACCACCTGCCAAAGCCTTCTTCAGAGCCGCCAGGGAAACTCCTTTGCGCTCGTTGGAAGCGGCGACCGCCTTCACGATAAGGTCGGACACGCTGAGTCCAGGCTTTTTCGCCTTCGTCGCCTTCTTCTTCGGGGCTTTAGCCGGAGCGGGAGCGGGAGCAGTTTCTGCCATAGTTTCAGTAAACTTGGAGCCGATGTAACGTAGTACAGAACTGTCAAACTAACAATGTATTTACATCCAACAGCTGAAGGCGGGATTTAAACTGGAGATGAGAACCATATAGACTCAACCGACCCAACCGACGCTCTGAACAGGACAGAGTCGTTTGTAGATGTGTTTTCTGATCTTGAAAAACGCAAGGTTTTCCGCGATAAAGAGCGATGGATTGTAGACTTTAAACCACGTCCCGATAGCTGAGTCTTTCCTCTTTGTGGGCTGCTTGTGTTTTGTGCAAAACATCGATCAGTTTATTGTATAATAATAAAAACGCGTCCAAATTGAGTGCGAGTCGCAGCGGGAAATATCGCACTTCCTCTGTTGTTTTGTAGATTGTAGATTGAAATTTGAAAAACACAACTAAAATGATAGACAATTTGCACAGAGAAGACCCTAATCTACACATTTGCGGTGGTTTTAGACTAAGCAAGCTCACGGAATAAAAAACTGAAGCGTTTTTCTTTAGTGAAGGTAACACAGATCAACGCTGTCGCCATTTCAATCTCCCCTAATCTCACGGCGATTCTTTCCACAATGATCTATTAATAATCATATCTGTACATCCAGTACATGATTCGAGTAACTTATATATAAGCAAGTTTCACAACATTACACATTTAAAGACGTCTCCTGTTGGTAATAAAACGGGTGCTTGTATAGTCTAAACTAAAGGGAAAGTGTTCTCCTCAGTCGAGGAGTGCCATAACAGAGGGGAACTATATTTGTGATGTTGTATTGATTAATTTATGGCAATCTTCGCAACATTTAATGCTTACAAACACTTAACTATACTTACAATGATATTTAGTGGTAGTAAAAAAGACCACCTAGCCACTTTTTATCCGAATAGGCTTAATAACGTTGAAGATTTTCTCTACATTACTTTGTCTATGTGGAGAACTAACTGCTTGATGTTGACATTAAACAATACAACTATTGCTTTTATCTGTCACACACATGTATAAAATATTAATAAATTCGTGTGTCAATCTTCCCTTTTTTTTTAAGCGTAATTTGAAGATTGCGAATTTTACGGGGTTTTAGGATTAGGCTGATAAACTACAGTCGTTTGATTTGTATTTGTTATCTATTTTCATTTTAGTTCAATTATGACTTAATTTATTACGTCTTTATCTTTTATTAAATTTTATTTAATTTGAGTTATTTTAATACATCAACAAACTAAATGGAATTGAAATCATATATATATATATATTGATTTTATAAATGTGTATATACAGGTACATCTCCAAAAATTTGAATATCACAAAAAGGTCAATATTTTTGGGTCATTCATTTCAGATAGCGAAACCCATTTATTATATAGATTCATTAGAGTGAAATATTTCAAGCCTTTATTTCTTTAAATTTTGATGATTATGGCTTACAGATAAGGAAAACCCAAAATTCAGTGTCTCAGAAAATTTGAATATTACATAAAATCAATTAAAAAAGGTTATTTTAAACAGAAATGTCAGGCTTCTGAAAGGTATGTTCATTTCTAGGCAGTCAATACTTGGTTGGGCCTCCTTTTGCATGAATTACTGCATCAATGCGGAGTGGCATGGAGTCAATCAGCCTGTGGCACTGCTCAGGTGTAATGGAAGCCCAGGTTGCTTTGATAGCGGTCTTCAGGTCATCTGCATTGTTGGGTCTGGTGTCTCTCATCTTCCTCTCGACAATACTCCATAGATTCTCTATGGGGTTCAGGTCAGGCGAGTTTGCTGGCCAATCAAGCACAGTAACACCATGGTCATTGAACCAGCTTTTGGTACATTTGGCAGTGTGGGCAGGTGCCAAATCCTGCTGGAAAATGAAATCAGCATCTCGCTTGTCAGCAGAAGGAAGCATGAAGTGCTCAAGTGCTCATACGGGTAGATGGCTGCATTGACTGTGGACTTCAGAAAACACAGTGGACCAACACCAGCAGATGACATGGATAATGTGCCACTCCACTCTTCCTCTAGACTCTGGGACATTGATTTCCAAATTAACTTTCATCTGAAAAGAGGACTTTGGACCACTGAGCAACAGTCCTGTTCTTTTTCTCCTTAGCCCAGGTAAGATGCTTCTGATGTTGTTTCGGGTTCAGAAACTTTTTGAAACTTTTCCTGAAGATGTCTGAGCGTGGTGACTCTTGATGCACTGACTCCGGCTTCAGTTCACTCCTTGTGTAGCTCTCCCAAGTGTTTGAATCGGCTTTGCTTGACAGTATTCTCAAGCTTGCAGTCATCCCTGTTGCTTGTGCACATTTTCCTACCCAATTTCTTCCTTCCAGTCAACTTTGCATTTAACATGCTTTGATACAGCACTCCTTGAACAGCCACCCCTTTTAGTAATGACACTCTGTGACTCTTTGTGGAGGGTGTCAATGATTGTCTTCTGGACCATTGCCAAGTCACCAGTGTTCCTTATTGTTGTTTCAAGGAACAAGAGATACCCACAATGTATACTGTATGGATGGTAATTTATTGAAACTCAAATGTAAATATTCTAATATTTTGAGATACTATTTTTTTACTTCCATTAGCTGTAAGCTCTAAACTTTTGAAGTGTTTTACTTTAATGAATCTAAAATATATGACATTTTTCATTTTTGAAATAAGTTACAAGAAAAAATTAACTTTTTTACCACATTCTAAATATACTTGTGTATATATGTGTGTGTGGTTGTACATACACATATATGTAGTTGCTTTTTTAGTGTTTGGCATAGTGTTATGTTAGAATCATTATTATATTCCTCTACCTTTTGTTCTTTAATATTTTTAATTGTTCATAACTTTATTTTTGTTTTCATTAAAATTTTAAGTTTTGAACTTTTGTTGTATGCATTTGTCATTTTTATTTAGGCCTAATTCTTTATTTTTTAAATGTGTATATGCGGTATTAATAAAGTTTTAGCTTTTAGTTTTGGATCTGTTTTTAGTTGTTTTAATACTACAATTGATTGCTTCTGTTGTCCTCATTTGTATGTCGCTTTGGATAAAAGTGTCTGCTAAATGTAATGTAAATGTATGGATTCTCATGTAGGCCTATATTCAACATCTGATCACTTAGGGTGCTTTCACACTTGGTTCGCTTACCTGGTTCGAACCTGAGTTAGTTTGCTCCCCCCTCCCAATTCCCCTGCTGGACTGTATCATATTAGTTTATTTGGGTCCGACCGGGGTTCGTTTGGGTCATCAAGCCAACAGCTGTTTACCCCGTTGCTTAGTAACGACGGCACAGGAGAAGGCGGCTAAATGCATAACATTGCTCTCTGCACATATTTACGTTTTTGAACCGTTCGTTTTGTTTACATAGCTTAGTGAATGTTCTGAAAATGCTCTAAAGATAGCTGAAGGCGAATAGAAATGAGACATACAGCTCTCTGCTTGCATCGTCTCAATCACGCTCGTCAGGAAAGTGAAACACAAACAAATACACTTTTTTATCAAATAATACATCAATAATAGCGGTTCACTTTGGTGGAATTGCGTTCACATTAGCAGCGAGTGATACCGGAGTTCACTTGAACCGTACCCCAGGCCCAGACCACTAGTGATGGGAAGTTCGGATCATTTTACTGACTCGGACCTTTTACTAAGCAAATTCATCAAGCACTATTCCTCTGCTTGATAAAGTCCCGGACATTACTAAACATTGTTATGCAACAAAATAACCATCCGCTATCGGTGCTATGCAGTGACAGCCTATTGGACGATGGAGAATTATATATGATAAGCACAGATAGGAACGGCATGCTTTATGATATCATTCACTATTTTAGAACGCAGGGACTCCTTAATAGTCTATTTTTTATGGTGCAATAGTTTAATAAAGTCAATAACAAAAACAAGCCACTCGAGATTTAGCCTTGTGTGTCTGACAACCGCCATTAGCCATAAATATTAACAACACGGAACAACTTCTACTGCCTTATTGCTTATTTAATTATAAGGACATATTAATGCATTGGACTATTTATTATTGAAATCAATATCTTAATTAACATTAAAATTAGTAGTTTACGTACATTTACGAGTAAATGTAAAAATATCAAAAGGTTTAAGTTACTGACATTTTAATCCGATCACCAATGCTAGCTATTTTTATGTTCTATTTTGACACCAGAGTAATAATCTAACGTTAATAAAACACGACTTTAATACATTGTGTGGAACATCCTTTATAAAAGAAAAGGCCAAAAATGCATTAAGACATTGATTTGCCCTTTTAATTGAACGTTTGGGTGGCTCTTAAAAGAGCCTTTTTGGGGGGAAATCCGGTCCGGGTGAAATTTAACCGCCAAAACCATACAGCGTACGGCCTTGACGCTTCAGAGCGTACACTACGTCCATGGCAGTCACAGTCTTGCGCTTGGCGTGCTCGGTGTAGGTCACAGCGTCGCGAATGACATTTTCAAGAAACACTTTTAGTACACCTCGCGTCTCTTCATAAATCAGACCGGAAATACGCTTCACACCACCACGACGCGCTAAACGGCGAATAGCTGGCTTTGTAATTCCTTGAATGTTATCTCTCAAAACTTTGCGGTGACGTTTAGCACCACCTTTCCCAAGCCCCTTTCCACCTTTTCCTCGACCAGACATAATAGCAAAACAGGAGTCTCACAGAGCGCGAATGAAACCGTTATAGGGAAGCGTTGAGGAAGAAGACTGAACTTTCTATCATTCAAGCGGACCTAGTGGAAACCATGCTTGACACAACTCCACCGCGGGAGGGGCTGGTGTAACATTACAGAACAAGTACGGAAATAGATCCGTTGAACGTCATTTTCTTTTAATTTTAAATAAATAAAATATATAACAAATATACACGTATCAAGTTCGAAATTCATTATGATGTGGTATTTCAGTAATTGGGATTAACCTGCTTGTGTTGTAGAATGGTTGTTTGTGACTTCTGTTTTTCTGAATACTTTAATTGCATTCCTTTTGGGACCTTATTCAGTGCGGATCTGCATTACATCTGTGTTTTAATGCGTACATTTCAAACAATCATATAGAATAACTGACTGAACTAAGAACGAAGATATGTAAATGTCATACGCCCCAGTCCAGTGTTTTGATTGGTGTGAGACAGCCTCGATTTCTATTCGTTATTTGCTGATGACGACATGTGGTGATTTGTCCTTCCCTTCCGGAAGGGACTTCCTTCCCAGCCGGTTTGAACCGGTTTAACGAACAAAGAGGCAATTCACAGAGGCAAACTGCGTGTTTAATGAAATTATTTTAATCATTTGTTATAGAAATCTTCTCAGATAATAAATAATCACAAACCACGTACAATCACGCAGTGGTTTTCTTATGCTTTATAACAACAGCAGCAGAATCACATCAAAACATATAATAAAGAGATTTGCAGTAAACGACAGCGCTCTGTATAATAAGGGATTGGAAGACGAACGGTTGTAAGATCAGGGGACTTTGATTCCAATGAAGAGTGCAGATCAGTCAGAATGCAGATAATATTTAGCTTTTAGACATTTCAGCTTTTGCTCATCAGCTTCCATCATACCCCAGTGGCTGAAAATGAGAGCAAAGGAACAACATCAAACCAATCCTGTCAGAAAAAACATCACTCTTTGCATACTTTCTTGACTACTAATTTATGAAAATAGTGAGGTTTGTAAAAAACAAGGCAATTAGCTTTCCTTTGTCACAATAATAAGCACATCAAACTCAAAGAACAAAGGCATCATGAAATCCTTTGTCTTTTACCTGGTAAACTCCCTCTTCATAGCCTGGCTCAGGACGCTGCCATATCTGATTGGATAAGATTTTCAAAACAACCAATCCAAATGCTACAATGATGACTCCCAATGCATTTGCAGTTATTGCCTCTGGTGGTAATGCGGAATAAGGCAGCGTGCCATTGGCGTTTCCTTTTCTGAGGAAAGAACCAATAAGAACAACGCATTTGCAGTGACATTCCACTAAATCTATTGTGATTTCTACATTTATGGGAATGCGTTTTTAACACTCTTCTTTCTACCTCATACTTCAAAACACTGATTTTAGCATAGAGATCAGATTAATCAGAGCATAATGATCAGATCTAGTCAACACAGCACTGAATGCTCCATGAAGATTAATAGCCATATTATAGGGCTGCACAATATTTTGCATGCGATAGTCATGCGCATCTCATCAGTAAAGACGGTTCTGTGATAAGCTGTAAATCTCCATTAGCTGTTTTCAAATGGAGCGGCAGTTAATACACAGAGCCGTAGTTCACTGACAAGCAACGCAATTCACTGACAAAGAAACGCAGATGAATTGCATGCAATAGTGAACGTGAGATTGTGCATTGACTAATCGCATGCAATATATCATGCAGCCCTAATATATAATGAAGTTAAATATAAGTTTTTCAGATCTTCACAGCAATAGCTAATACATACAACTCAGTTTATGTAGTGTGATCACTTACAGTGCAAAAAATAGTTTTTCGTTGATCCCTGAGATACAGGACACAATGCCTAGTACCAAGATGATTCCTCCCATCCAAACATGAATTGGCTTTACAAGAGCACGTGCCGTCATTGGAGTGCAGGGTAAGAGAAACGCGGTAAAACCCATGACCCACTAGAAAAAGGATAAAAAATTATGCATTTAATACGAACACTGCGGTCCAACATCTACATATGAAATATGTGACACTACATTCTCAGTATCCAAAATGTCTGAAAGAACCGTTTCTTTCAAATATTTTGGATACAAACAATGTTGTTTAACATATTCATATGTTGATGGTTCATTGTTTATCCACTATTAAACTTCTTATTTACAGAAACAACGGTACTAAACGATTTTCACCATGATACTCACCTGTGCAGCAAAAAGCGCAGTGGTACAAATCCCCACCCAGCTGTGGAGGGAATAGAGATTGGCTGTGTGGTTTGCATTGTGGTAGTCAAACACCGCACAAAGCCCGATAACAGACAGAACGAAAGAAAGGAGCAGAAGCCCAGCATGTAACAGCTTCCACGGGAGCTTATTGTGACCCCACGTCAGAGGAATACGATACACTACAGCCGCTGTTAACAGAGGAAAAAAGACACGGATGACAACTGTAAGAAAGTCTGTTAAACTGAAAAAAATAAATAATAATATGTGCCAAATAGTATAATACTTCAATGTATCATGCCAAACTTAAATCTAACAATAAAACAACTACACACTTTTTATAACATAATAATAATAATTTGTTACATTTATATAGCGCTTTTCTGGGTACTCAAAGCGCTTTACATAGAAGTGAGGGAATCTCCTCATCCACCACCAATGTGCAGCATCCACCTGGATGATGCGACGGCAGCCATATTGCGCCAGAACGCCCACCACACACCAGCTTATTGGTGAAGAAGAGACAGAGTGATGAAGCCAATCAGTGTATGGGGATGATTAGGAGGCCATGATGGTCAGAGGCCAGTGGGCAAATTTGGCCAGGATGCCGGGGTTACACCCCTACTCTTTTTTGATGAGTCTTTTTCGATGAGTCTTTTTTGGGGATTTTTATTGACCATAGAGAGTCAGGACGTCAGTTTAACGTCTCATCCGAAGGAACATGTTACATGTTAACTTTGCAATGCAATGTTATCATATTACAGCAACAATAACCTAATAAAAAAACCTTCCTATGTGTACTGTATTAGGCTAACCAGGACTTGCAATAGCACTTGCATGTTGTTGCTCTTTTGTTGGTTTTGATTGCTTCTAAAATGTCCTCATTTGTAAGTCGCTTTGGATAAAAGCATCTGCTAAATGACTAAATACATAAATAACATAAAACACAAGCCATAATAAAACTGAAATCAACCGTACCATTCCCATAAAGCACCACCATGCCAGTGACCATGAAGACTGGGTGCCAGTTGAACTGCCTGAATGAGCCGTCCCATGCAAATCCACCTCTATAGCTGTAATTCCAGTGAGCTACTAATGCCACACAGGTGATCCCCAACATCAGGCACAGCAGATAGGTTAGGTAAAATATTACAATTCCTCTCATCCTGTGAGTGCTGCTGAAACAATGCACATGAAACGTTATTAAGCTTGAGAAATTAACTTTACCTGACACATGTATTAATTACAGAGGGGTTTACAAACACATAAGGAACACTAATAGCCATTTTTTAATATTGAACTTACCTTATAAAAATGTCTCAAAATCAAATAGTCCAGTGGATTTCAACTTGAACTTTAAACAGAACAACCGTTTTTAGAAGAGCAGCACATCCAAACGTACAGTACCTTTGTCTGATGTCTTACACATTTCAAATAGCCTCGTGACAGCGGTTTTTTTTTGTTGATCTCAGTTCCTCTTTCCATGATTCCCCATCATGATTTTCGATTTCATCTGCCAGCAGACCAGATGGCAAACAAACAATAGCAGAAATGAGGAACAGCAAAAAGGGACTAGCAACGATTAGGATGAACTGGACATTATGTCACTCAACACTACAAATACCGAACAAATAGAGAACTGTTCACATTACTTCCATGACGCAAGGAAACAATGTAACTTTTTTTTCTAAAAATAAGACCTGGTATTAATGCATATGCTTATGGAGTGCTTTATTGTTTCTAAAGTTTTACATTATTATTGTCGTTTGTATGTTAAATGTTTTTTTCTCTTTTTTTCTGTGATGTAACGCCAGTATGAGGACACTTGAAAACAGACGAAGAACTCGCGCAAACTACTTCAATATTGCCTGTTAAAATAGCACTATTGACTGTTAACATAAGATAATGTGATTTCACTTGATGTCATGCTATAGAGAAAACCAATGTATACAAACTTTAGCGACGGGTGAAGTTTACGATGTTTTGGAGAAAAACAGTCCTGCTTGCCGACATGATCATTTCCTGTTTAACCGCAAGGCGGCATGGGAAGTGTAGTAAACAGAATAAAACAATGAACGCTTGTGTTATTTATTAGTATTTGTTAGATTGTATTTCGATACATTTTCGACAAAACTCCCAAATAAGTGACGACATACGTATAAAAAGATCCAAAAGTGATATTCTTTCCTCATGAGATCTATCTTTAAACGGAAATTAAACTTTGCTGCGAGGTTAGTATCCAAACTGTTGCATTGCCCTTTTCCCCAGTTGAGCTCAACCGTTACATTGGCTAGGTGAGACAAATGTCTCGAAATGAGGAATTCTGTGTTATCACAAGTTAAGGATTTTGCACACTACATCATTACATATATTTGCACAAAAGCCCACACGTATTTTCACCTGCATAATGCACAAAATGATCGAGTTTTAGAAGCGATAAAAGCCTTTCAACCACTGCCAACATCCTTGAGCAAAATACACTAAACCTGTATTTATTTTAACAGGAGTTAGGATTGTCATTTAATATCATGTAGCCTATGTTCTTCTGGATTGCTGTGGTTTGCAACTTTTCTGAGAATTCTATTCTCTCTGTGGGTCATTCTACAGAAACGTCCACTTTTGGTAAGGCAAGATGTCTTAAATTGTTTTTCTTTCTTAACATTTAAACTTAGACCACATTTCCTTTTGACTTTATGAATACATATAAATGATAGATTAATTGTTAATTTTTTGTAGCTTTTGTGAGCAACTATTTTAAGACCACATGTATAATTGTTTATAGTGACTTTATGAGAAGGATTACAATGACATCTCAGAAGATGCAGAATAAAATTTCAGACATATTTAATGTAAAATTAATTTACAATCACTCGTTGGGGCCAGAGTTGTCTATTATGTTGTCCACAAGGGGGAAGCCAGAGTCCTGCATGCGGCAAGTACACGCAGGTGAATCGCTAATATTAGATGTAATGGGTGGAATAATATTTATGTGTAAGGTGTGGTGCAGGTGCGGGCCAGACGGTGACAAGCATGGGCAGGTTGCGGGTCCAATAAACAAGAAATTTCGGACTTGGTCCAGTACACGCTGAGCAGTGTAGCAATCGTGCTGCCACTGATTGACAGCTAGTGATTATATTAAAAGGAGCACTCTTTGCTTGCTTTCTGTATTTAATCTATTCACAATTTGAACAAAAGTTTTACCTCATGTAGGAGATTTGATGCAGGTGCGGTTTGGGTCCCAGTTTTTATGTCAAATGGGTCGGGCATAGGATTAAATTAGTGTTGCTGTCAGATGTCGGGTGTTCTGTTAATTTCTGCAAGTGTTGGATGATCATTTCACCAGCCAGGATAGGTGAACGAAAATGCCTCTCTGTGATGTTACCACAAGGCATCACTTACTTACAGATTTCAGGCTTCTGGAGGGGATGTAGATTCGTAAGAGTGAGGAGGAAGTAGGAGGGTACTCAGCCTGTGGCTGTTCTGTAACCAAACATCAATGTGTTGAACTTGATGCGAGCCGGGAGATAAAGAGAGGTGTGAAGTGGGTCCATTTCGACTTATGGAAGACCAGTCGTGCCACTGCATTCTGAAACGTTCGTCAAGGTTTGTATGTGCATGACGGAAGTCAACAGCTAGAAGAGTATTGCAACAATCCAACCTGGAAATGACAAGGGCCTGGGCAAGAAGTTGTTCAGAATGCTCTGTTTGGAAGGACCTGATCCTCTTGATGTTGTGCAATGCAAACATGCACGATCAAGCGGTCTTTACAATATGTGACGCTGGCCTGGACCACAAAATCAGTCTTAGGTCGCAGGGGTATATTTGTAGCAATAGCCAAAAATACATTGCAAGGGTCAAAATTATATTTTTTTATTTTATGCCAAAAATCATTAGGATATTAAGTAAAGATCATGTCCCATGAATATATTTTGTAAATGTATTAACGTAAATAGATCAAAACTTCATTTTTTATTAGTAATATGCTTTGCTAAGAACTTAATTTGGACAAAATTAAAGGCGATTTTCTCAATATTTAGATTTGTTTGCACCAACAGATTCCAAACGTTCAAACAGTCGTATCTCGGCCAAATATTGTCCTATCATAACAAACCATACATCAACGGAAAGCTTATTCATTCAGCTTTCGTGTGATGTATACATCTACATTTAAAAAATTGACACTTAAGACTGGTTTTGTGGTCCAGCGTCACATATGGTCCTTGAAGGTCAGCTGGTCACCAAAGAATATTTGTTGATGAACCTATAGGATGATGAAATCATGCTGGAGTCGTAGTGGGGAAAACGAGAAGCTCAGTATTTGCTAGGTTTAATTGCAGTTGATGTTCCTTCATCCATGCTGAGATGTTTGTCAGGCAGCCTGAGATCCATGCAGCTACTATTGGATTGTCTGGTTGAAATGAATGATAGAGCTGTGTGTCATCAATGGTAGAATTTGGTAGGAGAAACCATGTGCTTGTATAATGGGTCCCAGTGATGTTAGTATATATGGTGAATAATTGATCCAAGAGGAAACCCTGTGGTCAGTTGACGTAATTTGGATACCTCTTCTCCCCAGGAAACCCTGAAAGACAGGATTCAAAGCAGTGGAGTGCAGGATAATCAGAATATCAAAAGTGGCAGATAAATCCAGCAGAATAAGAACTGATGATTTTGAATCAGCTTTATCTAACTGCAGGGCTACAGTGACCGACAGCAAAGCAGTCTCAGTTGAATGGCTGCTGCTGAAACCTGATAGGTTAACGTTCATATGGTCATTCTGTTAAATACATAATGTAGCTGTGTCTATAAAGGTGTAAACCAAATGGTCCAGGTCATTAGAATAACAAAGGAACAGCATTCCTCAGGAATATCTTGTAGATTGCAGGATCTCCAGTGGGTTGAGAGAAAGGGAAGTTGCAAGAGAGAACAGCAGGGGCTGCAGAGTCTTCTGGACAAATCCAGGGGCCTCATTTATACAAATTTAGCACAGAAACCATCCTGCATTTGATCTTACGGTCATCTCTCGAATATGCATAGGTTTGATTCATAAATTGAATGCACGAACAGAAAGTGCGCGCACGGGTCTTTTTTTAGATGTGAAATCTTTGAATCGCAAATGATCTTGAACTTGCACCCAACTGAATGGTTTCAGCTATCTGCCTTGCAAACGACTCCTAATTAATGTCATTAACATATAAAATATCACCAATCATCATAATTTAGAACAGCGAGATGCAAGAACAACGTATATAAAAAAACAACAATAAAAGTGCGTACATCTGCTCAGACCCTGACGTGAAGCTAAGCAATTTTCAGATTGACACTTTTTATAAATATGAGCGCTGGCGTGGATTTAAGCGTACGCACACTCTACGATCAAATATGTGCATACGCACGCTTTATAAATGAGGCCCCTGGTCTCAGTCAAGCCCAAGATACTAGTAGACGGAGAAGAAATGGCCAGAATGAAGTTTGTTGACAACTCCAGAAAAAATGACATAGGTGCAGCAGAAGAGGTACTGATAGGACACTGTTTAGCAAGATAGTGTTACCATCTGCGTGTTTATTGAGAGAGAACGAGAGAGTATTGTAGACATACTACCGCCTACCTTACTCTACCTGAGAGGTAAGGAAAATACACTTACTTGAAATTATATTTTTTATATCTCTGAAATAATTATATTCTTAAAAACAATCTTTTATTGTACAATTGTATAAAATATAATTTAGCTGGTGTGTGGTGGGCGTTCTGGCGCAATATGCTGTCGCATCATCCAGGTGGATGCTGCACATTGGTGTTAGTTGAGATTGAGATTCCCCGTCCATGTGAAGCGCTTTGTCTACCCAGAAAAGCACTATATAAATGCAACAAAATAATAATGAATTAAAACAACCTGTATTGTACTAATTAATTAAATATTAGCTAATTATCAAAGAAAGAAAAAATGTATAGCCATAATATGGACTTATGTAAATGCTGTGATAGTGATGCTCAGATACTGTTATTTCATTCTTACATTGCTGATTTCACCATTAACTCATTGACCATCAAAACATAGGGGTAGAATCACCTTTTCTGTGTTATCATGTTTGGTTCAGGAGATATGACACAAAATACATAATTTGGTTGTGGCGGAAGGTAAAACGGTTGCCATGGCAACCACGAGGTGTTTTTGCGGTGGCTCCATTTCTGAAAATGTTTAGGGCCGTGTACCAAATTTCATGCTTTTATTAAAAAGTGAGCATATCACCTCAAATTTTGCACATAACACCTGAACTATTACCTTCTTTAGCAATATTAAAAGTTTTTATAAAATATTATTTCAAAAAAAATCAGCACATGTAATTATGAAAATGCAAGAAATAAGGAGATTGTTTTATTTATTTCATGTGACAGACAAAAACAATACAGTAACACAAGCACAGTGCCACAATGAATCAGCAGTGACATACATGAGACCTGGCATACTGATCTTCACTGGTGTTATCCATAAGGAAGGTAACACTAGTGACAATTTTCATGAAAAATGCATTTTACTAAATGTCTGCTGCAAGGTATCAAACCACATGCTGTTAATCATGATATACTCACTATTAATTCGATTAAACCAGGATTCCTCATTGTGTTCGCTGGAGGTTTAATCTGCTGCAGAGTTTAGCTCCTGCTCAAACCCTGATCAAACTCCCCTACCTGTGATTGTCTAATGATCGTGAAGACTCTGATTAGCATGATCAGGTGTGTTTGATTAGGGTTAGAGATAAACTCTGCAGGAGTGGGCCAGATTTGAGGATGCCTGGTTTAAACCATTTGTATTATAGTTTATTTTTTACAATTCCCTAACAGTAAATAGGACACACCAGTGACATCAACAAAAAGCTTCATATGAAATCACGAGATAAATGAGAATATTTATCATAACTGAAAATAAACAGTGGATTAAATATGGGCCTTTTTTCATAGATGTTTATAAAATAGGAAGGAGGAAGTCAAGTGATGTAATCAGTGTGATTTTTTTTTTAAATGTCAAAATAAAATACTTTTGTTCAGAGGTAACATCAGTGACACAACTCCAGGAGACCATTATTTTCATTATATATTTTATAATGTTTATTTAGCATTTCGTTTTTTTAATGCCATTTACATCATATATTTGATGTCTAAAATATCTGTGTAATTTCCTTAAAGTGACTAAATAATATATACACTACACATAAAAAGCACATGATATACTTGATGGCTCAGGAAGGTTTAATTGTCCAAATAACAATATGTATTTCAATTGTAACATTTCTGGAAAGTCTAGGGACAGAAAAGTGGATGTTTCTGTAGAATGACCCCTGTTCAGCTGACCTCTGGTGGCCAGCAGGCTGAAATGCAGTTCTTCTTCTTCTGGAAGACTAACCTTTTAGGAGCTTTATCACCACCTACTGTATTTATTTAAAATAAAATACATACTTATACATAGGCACTTTCACATCCACCTCCATCTTGATAGTGCTTTTTTTGCTAGTTTATCAGCAACTTCATTACCAGATACCCCACATGTGCTGTTACCCAACAAAAATACACCTTCATTCCAGCCTCTTTCAATCTGTATAAAGATAGATACACTTCCATTCTGAAATGCAGTTTTTAGATACTCGTACTTTTAAGAAACATCTTTAAAGTAACAGAAGTGCGCTTTATATATAGAACGTTAATGTAAAATCAGAATCATTAAAGGAAAAACTAATTAATTGCTTTTATTAGTTCACAAAATAATCAATCATCTTATTCAAGATCATTAAATGCATCACAATTTTGTACAAAACGAGAAATAATGCATTTAAACATGTAGTAACACTACACATGTGATAATATTAGGAGTCTTAAATATATTTTTGTCCTCTCAAATGTAACTAACGTTTTTGTAAACAGCGGCATAGTATCTTATCTAAAAAAATACACACGATTGGCCAACATAATAAATATTATATCAGTGAAACACTTTACATTTTGGAATTTTTGGGAAATAATACTGCATGAGGTAAGCAATGCACAATATAAAAATACCTCTGCCCACCGAGAACACTAACATGGTGACAATATTTGCATGCTTACAGTCACTCATCTTCATATTTAAAGTAACCATTAATAATTGCCTTTGCAATGATATTTTCTGCTGACAGCTTTTTGTCTAAATAGATTAATGCTTCAATAAGACTGTTGAAATCTGCCTTCAGTCCCTCCTTTTCCATCCAGATTTTTAACAGTTCGTAAACTCGGTCTTCCAGAAAAAGAGACTCTACACTTTTGATTGAATTATCACTCAGTCCGATGAACCTGAAAAATCTGTTATGACACTGGACATCCATTTCTTCAAAGAAATCAAAGCTTTTCTTCAACGATTCTTCTCCTGAAAAGGTGAGACAGAGTGAAAACACTGCAGCACAACTCATCATTGTTTTGACATGTTAATTTAAGGAATAGTTCACCCAGAAATGAAAGGTCTCACCCTCAAGTTGTTCCAAACACGTATGAGTTTCTTTCTGCTACTGCATAGAAGAAGATATTTAGAAGAATGTTGTTGGTAACCAAACAGTTGCCAGCCATTGACTTCTATAGTATTTTTTTAACAGTATGCTACACCGTTGAAGTCAATGACAACTGCTTGGTTACCAACATTTTTCACAATATCTTCTTTTATGTTCAACGGAAGAAGGAATCTCATACAGGTTTGGAACAAATTGAGGATGAGCAAATTACAGACTTCCTTTTTTGAGTGAAGTCTCCCTAAAAGCTATCATAAAACTATGCAAGGAAAAGGTATGGCCTTACCATTTAAAGGAACAAGTCTTCTTATTGACTCTCTTTCCTAAAAGATATGGAAGAATGTAATATCTTAAAGGCATGTGAGACAGTTGCAACAGATTATTCCAGGTCGTATTAACTAGGATAAATTATGTTAAACATTCAGTTCAATTTGATGATGTTTTTGACCAAGACGGCACTCAAAGACTGACAAACCAACAGAGCAAAGATTTTATATGTGAGGCTTATAACACGTTTCAATCAATTAACTGTAGTCTAACAAACTTGCCCTATCTACAGCAATCAATGTCTATGAACTCATATTAACACATAGTATTATGAACTATGCGTCAGGTGCATTGTTGAGAAAAATCCTAAAATCTTAGTATTGTATCCCTCGTTCAGTTAAATATTTAAAACAGAGAACAAATAAGAATTGGGATCAGGAGATACATTCAGAATTTATAGTTTCTAAATCAAAATCAACACGTGGTGTATTATTTTATAAAGCAACTCTTATTTTCCAAACCATAGTTTCTCCCTAAAATGCATCAGGAGTTACAAGAAACAAAAGATTAAGACAAAAACGATCACCAATATCTACAGGAGTTTGCCTCGTTTTTGTGACACATGAACACAGCATGTACATTTCATGTTAAGAAAGCCTGAAAGAGAAAACACTTCAAAAATCTGAATGAAAGCAAGCTTTGTTATCTTTTCCCCACACATTACCAAAGGTGAAATATTTAGTTAGGCTAGGAGCAGAGAATTAAACTAAGAAGGTTCTGATGGTAGAAATGGTTTAAGACAAAGAAAGCTGCTCTCCCCAGAGTGTGAGGCTGCAGTGCAGTGGCAGAGCTCGGAGGCTGGTTAGTGTGGCAGAACTGGAGATCACTAGGCACAGCAGACATAGCCAGGCTAATTTGCGAAGAGTTGGCGGTGTTGGGGAGGCTGTCCCCTAGTCCCCTGTCTTTCTCCGTCTCCGCTGAAGCAGGAATTTTGGTACCCACCACATAGTTTTGCTCAAAGAACGGCTGGAGCTGAGAGGAGTCATCCATCTTGGAGTTGTGGGCATTCTGGCTCTCCTCTTTCACCTCCTCACCGTCACCCTGCAGGACAAGAAAGATGTCTTCTGGGTGGTCACATGCACCGTGTAGTTTCTGTGTTTTTTTTTTTTTAAAGCTGAGAAATGTACTAACTACATTTTGTTTACCTACCATACAGATCCTAACCATTTCCCTTGGACTTCTTGATGTTACTGTAATTGAAGAAGACTGTGTGATAAGCAATAAAGAAACAACTGAAATAAGAAAATAAATATTGGAAGAACTGAGGAAAGATTTCAGGATGTGTTTACCTGCTCTTTTAATTAGTTTTGACTTTGTCCAGTAGACGATACCCACAATGAATGCAAGCATTGCAATGAGTGCCACAACAACAATGAAAGTCACTGTAGGACAAATAGTATGGAAGCAATGTCTTTATGCATAACTCAAAATTAAATGTTGGGATTAATGTCTCTGTAAAAAATTATAATATCCTTTACTTGTGCAAATAATACATTCGATCAGCTGTAATCATCTAGTACAGTATGTATACAGTTAATTTCATTGGACTATGGGGTAAGATGGGTTTTCTGGTACCTGAGTTAGAGCTGCCCGAAGAGCTTCTCTTTCTACAAACGGTGTTGGAAATGTCTGTACAGCTTTCTACAATCTCTTCATCCTCTCTGCATCTGGTTGTGACAAAAGAAATGATCTTAAGTTCACGCCAAAATGAAAAACTGGTCATCAACTACTCACCCTCGTGTTGTTCCAAAGCTTTTACTTATCTTTGAAACACAAAGAAATATATGTTTAATGAAACCAGAGACATTTCTGTTTTTTTACATTTTAAAAACTTCCTAGACATCATAAAAGAAATCCGTGCGAATAAGTCTGTTCAATTCAATTTAATTCTGAAGAGACGTGTTTGCTTTATTTGATGAACAGATTGAACCTTTATTCACAGTAAAACATTGATAAACTCTAGGGATGTAACGATTCACTCAACTCACAATTCAATTTATGATTTTGTTTTCACAATTTGATTCGATTCATGATTTTATTTGAACAAAATGAGATTTAAGACAAATTATAAATTAAATGTATCCTTTTATTATTGCTTGGAAAAAATGCTGCACGTTTCTTTGAGAAATTGAAATATAACACTATAATAATATACTAATATAGCACTGTATTGCTCTTTTGTTGGTTTTGATCGCTTCTATTGGCCTCATTTGCAAGTTGCTTTGGATAAAAGCATCTGCTAAATAACACATTTTAAATATAATGTAAAATGTAAATAACAAAACTAAATTTAAATGTTAAACCAAGCCCCAAATCAAATAAATAACTAACTTCACACAATTAAAATAAGTCTCTTCATATAAACAAAATAAGGCTTTGTCTGCGCTCTTAGATTTAAAATTAGAGGTAGCCACTGCATTTTAATCATAATCTAAAACAAAGATACATGCAACATGAGCATTTAAAAAAAAAAACTACATTATATTGTATAATTTCGAAATTTGAAGCAAAAACAGAATGGATTTACTTCAGTTTAGGTGAAACTATACATAAACAAATATCAGCATGAAACAAACAATCTGAATGAGACGCATATTCACTCTCTGCCAGCAGGCGGCACTTTAAGCGTTTCCTTGGTTTCTGCTTCAAACACACATGCTGCTCTGCTCGTGCTCATCAGTTCTCTTTTCACAGCAGTTCAGTCAATGTACTATTGGAATATTGGTTTATTTAGACTCGGAGGGAGTGTCAGGCACGTTTATAAACTGAATAATGTAAGTCATTTGTGGATTAGTGCGTATTGGAGACGAGAACCGTTTCAAATGATTCAGTTCGATTTGGTGAACTGGTTTGACGGTTCACTAAGAAGATCAGGTTAAATCGAACGATTCGTTCATGAACCGGACATCACTAAACAAGCAGCGCTGCCCTTGTGACCTTTAATATGCATTACTTAGAGGCAAGATGAAAATAAAAAATACCATCTATACTTTTCTAAAGACAGTAAGTTTCCCTCAGACATACATTCATATAAACTCTAACCCCTAATTGAATCGTGATTCATTTAGTATCTCAACTGATTTTAATTGTCGCATGTTTGAATCGATTTTCAAAAGGCCTGCGGTTAATCGTTACATCCCTAATAAACACACATACATAAGCAGAGCACATCAAATATGGCAGAAACTCAAATACGTTTTCTGGTGAACTATCCCTTTAACATTCACTTGTGATCCAGCTTGATTAACATGACACTTTTTTGAGTGTTAATGAAATGGTACATATAGAACATACCTACTGCATTTCTTGCACACCTCACATGCTTGGTCTGGTAAACAAAACGACCCCTGTTTGCACTTGCACTGAGTGTTCTGGATACTTGTGCATTTCTCTGGGGTTTCCTGATCTGCAGAAGTAATGAAAGTGCACACATAGCATGCAATTTAGAATTAAATATGTCTAATAGAAGTCGAACATTGTGTGAACACAATATTGATTTGGCTTGCATAACCTTAGAGGTTTTCTGTTACATGAATTTGCACAAAACAAAGACTTGACAGTATGGGACAATATTAAACGTTCCAAAATGACAGAATTACCAATACGGCACTTGGTGCATAATAAACACTTCTGCAGTCCATTGTCATGCTCAGTATATCTGTCAAACTCGCATGGCTCACACACTCCTTTTTCTGAAGGAGTAAGACAGGCCTTTTTCACATATGTTCCTGCAAAAGATGAGATAGTGGAATGTGAATACACATACAATAAAACATTGTCTAATCAGAATAAAATGATTTTTAAAAATGATCCTTCACCAGCAGGGCAGTTCAGGCAGCAGATGTTATCATGTTCATACTCCATGCCCTCTCTGCAGGAAACATCCCGGCTTGATCTAATCTTGATGGATCCTTGAGCCCGGGCCAGATCCAATTGACTTTTAGCAGCATGTATGACATTTAGTAACAACAAAATCTACACACAGAAGAAACATTTAAAAAAGAAGATACATGCAACATATAGTTTCAATAAAGACTGGCTTTCTGGTCAATAATCTGACACCTGGATCTTATACTGACACTTTTGGTGTACAACCCGAATTCCGGGAAATGTTGGGATATTTTTTAATTATAATAAAATTAAATCTAGAAGACTTTCAAATCACAAATCATATTTTATTTACAATAGAACATAGAGAACAAAAAAGTGTTTAACTGGATACATTTTATACTTATCCACTAAATGAGCTCATTTCAAATTTGATGCCTGCTACAGGTCTCAAAAAAGTTGGCACAGAGCAACAAAGGGCTGAAAAAGCAGGACATTTTGAAAATATTCAGCTGGGAGAACATCTAGCAACTAATTTAGTTAATTGACATCAGGTCTGTAACATGATTAGCGAGGCAGAGTCTCTCAGAAGTAAAGATGGGCAGAGGCTCTCCAATCTGTGGAAGAGTGCGTAAAAAGATTGTGGAATACTTTAAAAACAACGTTCGTCACGTCAAATTGCAAAGGCTTTGCAAATCTCATCATCTACAGTTCATAACACCATCAAAATATTCAGAGAAACTGGAGAAATCTCTGTGCGCAAGGGACAAGCGCACCAAAACTGCAAATATTTTTTCCGCACCAGTCCAACAAATCTTTTACATTTCGCAAAGCCAAAACACAGGCCGTCCAATAAAATTTGAGCATGGATCACGTGAACAGAGCATGTGCTGTTTCACAAAAGGGTGAGAATGGTGGCGCTGTTTCGAAAACCAGTGTAAACAAACGCCGAAGAAGAATTTCCCGTATAAGAGAAGAGAGTGGATGCCAAATTCTTGTTATTGTTGGTATTTGAGAATGGATTATATTCTTTATACAGAATAACACTTCTATTAATTCTCCACTGAATTACGTGATCTGTAGAGCAACGTCCGTTTTCTTCCACATGCACGAGTGTTGAGTCAGAGCACATTCACTCTAGAACTTTAGTTTAAAAATAAAAATAAAACATTGTGAATTTTTTTTCTACACAGGAAATATGAAAGCAAATAAACATGATTATGACAATATATTTTCTGTATGTGTTTTGTATGCAGGTCGTGGTATTTTTATAGCAATAGAGGATGTTTATGAAAAAAATTTGCAGTTTAGCATTATTAAACATACATGTGTCTGCTTATTATAGAAAAAAATCAACTATAGATCAACATTGGAAGTTATTACTAGCAGTCGATGATGGTTTAAAGTGGGTAAGCAAATACATTAATAATTACATACATTTTCAATTGTACTTCTAATTATATTTTAGGATGTACCCTATTCTTTTAAGCACTATAGATATTGAGCAGCGGATGATGCGAAATCCATATACATCCATATACCAGATACATATCTAAGGAAAAATGCATTGTTGGTCGGCGCCACCTAGTGTGCAGCCATGAATTACCAGAAGGCGAACAATCGTTTCGCGTTCGGTATCTCGCCGGCGATTCACCACACTTTTTTGCATCGCCCTCAGTGAGGGAGACCTTCCAGCGTGTTATCAAAAGCCAGCATCTCTGATGGTATGGGGGTGCATAAATGCATATGGTCTGGGCAGTTTGCATGTTTTGGAAGGCACTATGAATACTGAAAGGTATATAAAGGTTTTAGAGCAACATATGCTCCCCTCCAGACAACGTCTATTTCAGGGAAGGCCTTGTGTATGTCTATTTCAGCAGGACAATGCAAAAAAGAAAAAAAAAAAAGCTGGAAACCTATATCAGGCAAGAATGGGACCAAATTCCAATATCAACACTCCAGAAACTCATAACCTCGATGGCCAGATGTCTTCAAACTGTTTTGAAAAGAATAGAAGATGCTACACCATGGTAAACATGCCCCGTCCCAACTATTTTGAGACCTGACAGTAGCAGGCATCAAATTTGAAATGCTTTTAGTTTTAATTTAAGTTTTTTAAATTACATTTTTTTTTGTTTTAAAATTAGCTAATTTAGTGCATGACATTTTTAAATTTCTCTATTTAAACATTTGTTATGTTATCTATGTTCTATTGTGAATAAAACATTGGCTCATGTAATTTGAAATTCTTTTAGTTTTCATTTTATTCAAATGTAAAAAACGTTCCAACATTTCCGGAATTCGAGTTGTAACTTTAATTTACGTCTCTGACATAAGTTTGTTTATGTTTGTTAGAAACTAAAGACTTTCAGGTTCCTATCGATCTAGAGTAGAAGGTTTTTCTTTTGTATTATTAAGACGTTTTCACAAACAGTATCTTATAAAGATGTTTTGGAAATTATCTTCAGTATTTAAGTACTTCAGTATTTAAGTAAATTCAGACAATGAACTGCCTATTTCTAGGTAAATGTTATTTTATAGCCATTTAATGTCAAAACACATAATTGTCCAAATCTTATTTAATTTTTAATTTATAATTATATAAATTTATATAATTTTGTTAAATAAAACCATTGTCATTCTATGTTTTTTATCGACAAGGATCCGTATAGTGCCAATTAAATCATTTATCGCCATCGACTAAGTCCAAACACCTCAATTTTAACGCGTCATGAAGCAAACTTAAAATTTCTCTATACCAACATTCACAGAAATAAAGTGTATAAGACAAATTAAATAAATATTGGATTCACTTACCAAGACAATTATGTATCTCATAGTAGTCAAATCATTGTGTCACTTTCTCCGGATAAACAGAAAAACACTCATGTCTCATCCGACTGATAGCGCACCTCTGTGTTTAGCTGTTTAAAACTTCCGGTTTTATGGAATCGAGCGCTTCTTTAAACCAGAACAAACCGCAGGCAAAGTTACTGCACGAATCCTACTATGGTCGAGACCTAGCATATTAGTGTTTATTCGTTTCTGGTGACGTATTTATAAGTTTCATAGCGTCCGGTAACATGACCTAATTAATATTCATGAAGCCTTCGCTATAGTGAGATTAATAAATTCGCAAAACAACCTGGTTGGCATCTGAATCGCCTACATTGTATCGAATAGCTATTTAAAATATGTCTATGTTTTCTTTCATGAGGTAATTCGGGCTATATAATCTTTCGCCGTGAAAACTTTGGTGTCAGTCAAATTACCCAGTGTGAGTGAATCTCCAACAAACACGCATCTGAATTCATGATGCCTCACGTGCGCGTGCACTCTGAACGCACACACAATCGTAATCATTATTATCAATTTCCGAAACGCAAAGGCATTTCTGTCAGTTTGACGCTATCTAGCAGACAGTTGACTGTGACAGTGCGATACTGACTGCTGAGGGACACTGGGACAGTGTTAAACAGGAAGCTGGCTGATACTCCAGTAATGCGCGCGGAAGAAGGTGGGACTCATGTTTGTTTATTCACTTACCAAGTCTTTGGGGAATTTCATACTGCTGCTTCAGAACGCAGACAAAGGTCAACTCCTTTGACTTCCAGCAAATACGCTCCACCACGTGATCCATTCATTAGCTATATTAGATTACACTGATCTTCAACAGAGCTGTAATTGTTTGTTTTCTATGCAAACTAAAATATTGCATGGTCTGTTGTAAGGCATTAATGTGGCTCATTGAAAGCATCTTTCTCTCGTTCTTTGTTTTAATAAATCTAGTCACTGCATCGTTTTGTTGCTTCCTGGCAGCTGAATTAGTTTAATTTCCCCCATCTTTTTTCAGCTAGTGATGCCAGACAGTCAATTATGTCTACATTTACTGACAAATTAATGCACTTTTTCTATAATGTAATTTCCTGACAAGGCTATAACTATAAAGTATATTACAATATCTGTTTAGAGGCTATAATCTTTGAATTTATTAAGATGCATTTTTGATTCAGATTTCTGAATGTTGCTCTAAGAATTGACTGAGCATTAATGACAAACAAACACTTTTATTTGGTTACTATGGTTATGAGGACTGAATTTTTAGTCACTTCTGTGTCCTTTGATAAGAAAGTTGTGAACGAGGAGGGGCTGTTTGAGATAAGACCAACTGTGGACTTTGCATCAGCCGTTTATGATCCTTAAATAAACTACTGAGACTTTCAAGCATTGCTGAAATGTTCCTTTTTATCGTTAAATGTGTATTTAATTATCGGCTACAGTTTTGTGAGTTTTGTTTTCTTCTCACACGCAGAAGTGCATGTGTTAATACAATTGTTGTTGTTGACATACATCAGGATATTAGTTTAATTTGTAAGAACTACATTTATAACAAAGCAAATAAAAATAAATACATAAATTGTAGACATTCTGTGCCATTTTTGTAAGGCACAGAAAACGTCAGGCATGCAGTGTGTAACTGTCCCATAAGAGTGGCTGCCTGACACTAAATGAAAACCATCAGCACTTGGAAATAAAATAAAGCCATGAGGCATGTTTGCTAGAGCTGCAGCTCTCTTCAGCTGTACATTTAATTCCAAAAGACTGCATATCCATCAGCAAACTCTACTGTACAGAAGACATCCAAAATGTTCATAATCATAGATACAGTATACCACAAAGCTGGCCTGGCAATACCAAACAAGTATATTTAGCACTAGAAAAGCTCTTGACCCCTGCATATCAGTGTAATATAGTGTGTTTTTAAAACTGATATCTTACAGTACATTTGCATGATTCAGAACCATCTTAACCTGTACAACATTCACCATTTACAGAAGTTATACAAGGCACAAGAATCATAATTTGAAGCAAAGGCCTAAATATAACATGAATGTGGGACGGATAAACATTGTTAACTTGACCTTTCAATGGCTTGAACATAGCACTATAAATGTAATCCACGATAATAGGGCAAAATCTTAAGTTTGGTTTGTAGCCATTTCTAGAATTATGTTTTTTACCCCCCTAGAATTTAACATCATGTTCCAACATTTGGACATAAATGTGAACATTAATAAAATTGAATAAACACCAAAGCGATTTTCTTTAAAATGCATTAACATGACAACACGATTACATGTTTGAATACAATTTTAGAGGAGTGACAGCAAATTTTCTTAAAAAATGAAAATAAAGGAAATAACAAAAAATGTATATGTTTGGGCAATTGAATATTTGTGGACTATTACAGCAATGAACACGTCAAACAGGTTGCTGTTCTCAGTGCTTCTCAACATAAAGTGATCAGCAAATCAGTTAAATCCCTCGTCAAACTGTATCAAAATACAAAAATGAAGTATTTCTATAAAAAGAATATCCAGAGTAAGAGATAAAGCTTAACATTTTAAACCATTGGCAAGCATTGTAGTGGCCAGAACACTGAAAACCAACTAAAACGAGGCATTTCTGTTTGAGAGAGAAGGTTAATGAAGGAGATGACTTGGAAAAGGCTGACATAACTGTTTTCCTTCACTTCTGACAGCATTTTTCCACACAGCTCTTTTCCTTTTATCAGACCTTAATTATAACTCTCACTGCTCACCGGTCCATGTTCCCCTATTGTGTTTCCCATCGCACGGTGGAATTTGGTCAGAGGAGATAAGAGAGGCTTCATTTCACAGAGGTCTCTTGAGCTCTTCCTTTTCAGATGCATTTCAAAAGAAAGCTATAAGTGTTAACAAAAGGGATGTGCTGCCATTTGCATGGTTTAAGCAAACGCTGCTTCTGGTCAATATTAGTCTCAGGGCTAACGCTCTAAAGGCCTGATACCATCCTGCTGTCCGCCCTGATGACTCAAACACACTTACTAGAACAGAGTAATGCATTTGAGCCAGCGGGTTATGCTTTGAGGTTTTTTAAGAGAAAAAAAAACAATGTATTTTCACCCCCTATGAGTAAATTAGGTTATTTTCTAACGCCGAATACAACGTTATAATCTTTATATTACCATATCTTATTCAGCATTATTCTTCAACCGATTCCATTAAGACGGCAAAATGACAATAAAACAACAGTGGAGATAAAAGAACACCGTGAGTCACGGTCATAATGTGATGAGCAAAAACAGTGTATTTCCCTCTCTTCCCTTCTCTAAACATCACACTGTGCAAACAAAGCACACGTCAGTAGTAACATGCAGAAGAGATATAAATACTTTGCAACTCTGGAACACTAGTGAAAAAATATGAAACGATATAGTTTAGCCAAAAATAAAAAAGGTCTGCAGACAAAACAAGATATTTTGACAGTTTCTGTTTCCATTATATTTTTTAATAGACTTAGAAAAACTGAAACTGTTTGAATACCTACATTTTTCAGAATATCTTCTTTTGTGTTCAAAAGAAAAATGTCATACAGACATTTTTAGGTGGACTATACCTGTAATTACGATGCTGACACAAGGAAATGCTCAAGAGCATCCCAGTCTGACCGCCATTAAAATTCCACACAATTATAATACTAAAAATCCTAAACAACAAGGTTGTTGCTAAGGCGGGATTTTATGAAAGTTGTGATGGCTTGGCACTTTGAGAAAAGCATTTTGAAGCCGTTGAATCTGTGCCAAATTCATACTTACTTTGCACATGTACAGATATGTGAAACCGACTGATTGGTCGCATCTTATCGGAGTCTTTTATCAGACTGGATATGCCTTAGCTAGCTTCAGTGGACTCTAAATTGAAGATGCTGGGGAATTGCATCTGGTGGAGTACATGTAGTCTTCAGAATTCCTTCAAAACGTAAAGTCTGTTTCTTTGTCATCTGGACTCTGAAGCAGACTTGTACAGTGGATCTTTCCAATCTCCTCCAAAGCACTTGCAAGGGAGTCCAGATCTCCACTGTCCTGATGCCTGGCCTCCCAGAGACTGAGAATGACAGCAGAGGGACTCTTCTGCTTGGTAAAGTAGGACAGGTTCCTGTGCCAAAAGGAAATGCAGGTTTCACAAGAGAAGGTGATATTTGAGTTCACAGCAAGAGTGTATTATATGTCAACCTTTTATTCCATAGACAATGTTTGCAAGCACGTCTAGATAAATAAATACATTACTTGTGCTGTTACTTATAATGTGCCAGTAGATGGCAGTGTTGTAATATAATTCCAAAGTCAAATAGTCATGTGACATAGGTTCAAGAAAAGGTAACAAAATGTTTGCTTTCTGAATAAATATAAATTGCCATTTATTTCAAATGGCACAAATTACAGAGCTACAATACCAATTCATATCTTCATAACTGGGATGCGCAAATGTATGAGTAGGAATGAAAAACCTATCTTCAATTGTATCTGTTCTCTTTTAATTTGCATAGTTTCTTTTTGTAGAGTTACTTGGATGCAACTCTTGTTAAAATAAAAAATATAATATAATAAAAACTAAATAGAAAAGTCAGTATAATAAAATAAAACAAATCAGTATAAACTATCAATGTGCCATACAATGGCTTCATAGATAAAGGAAAGGTGGTTGCTCTTATATCTCTCAAATCTGTAGTGGTTCTTTAACTTCTAACCTTTGTAGGAACTGAATTCAATAAAGATGAAAAGCCTGACGAGTATGAGTTCTGAGTGAAATGATCAGGGCAAAGTGGAGTGTAGTCTCAGCTTGTTATTCAAGGGCATTGTTAAAGTAAGCGCTGCTGCAATACGTTTCAATCGGTCCCGTTGTCTTGGCTACATCTCTCTCCGGTGCTCACCTCTGAATGTGGAGTTTCTGAGCTAAGAGCTGCCAGTCCTTGCCCTTGGCATTGGCAGTATCGAAGGTGGTGCATATCCGCTGACGAATGGACAGGGGGATTTTGAAGGCTTTGGCCCCCGTCTGTGAAGTCACTGTGCAATCTGCCTGCATAAAAAATGGGACCGTCTCTTTCTCACTCTGAAAGAAAAAAAAACATGACTTTGTCAAAAAAAACACTTATGGTTTATTTTACCCATGTACTTAAAAACAGAGGGTCAGAATTAATAAACAGGGCAGATTAACGTGAGACCGCAATCCTATAAAAGTGCTGATGGGAGGGGAAAGTTCTGCGGTTGATCTGCTGACAATTAACAAATTAAAGAACACAGACCCAGCCGGATCATTTCCATAATGACCAACGAAAACTTCCAAGAGCGTTGCAGATGAGCAATTATTGCAGCCATGGCAAGTGCAAAATGAGTTGAGACAATTTAATTTGCAGTACATTTAATAATTGCAGTAAATTGACTAATGAAAACCTTAGTATATCACACTGCATGACTGCATAAATACTCTCCTCCCATATATTTTGCATCTAAAAGGGAACCTCCTACAAATGCATATGCAAGAAGATCAGCTGAAAAATAACTGTCCACACCTTTTCATCACCAATTGTTCATTGCACATCTATATTTCAAGCTTTGAGTGAATATGAACAGAATTTTAAGTCATTAGTCACATTACTGTTTTAACTCTACTGTGATTCTGAATCCAAATAGACACCATCTCAAGCATTGATGCCATAGCAGAAGGATTTCTTGCTCCCAAATGACTTTTCAATGAGCAGTTCTTAGCATGAAGAACATTTCAATAAACTAAAGAAACTTTTTTTCCACTTTAAGAACCTTCTGCACAATGGAAAGTTTCCCTGGATATTAAATGTTCCTCAAGGAACCATAAATGCCAATAAAGAAGCTTTATTTTTAAGAGTATATGGTACAGGCTAGATATCAATTGCAGCATATTTGATATGAGAGCTGCACTGAAATCATTACATAATTTGTTCATGGCGCTCCTTTTTAGAGCTTGACAGTCTGGCACTAAAAACTGTCCTTGTTTGAAAGATGTCAAAAAAAAAAAAAGTGAAGCTGAGACACAGACAGACAGAGATGTTATTAAACTTAGTGACATTATCACTCCTACTTCTCCCACGGAGGTGTAGACCTGCAGGATCTGCTCGTGACCTTTGACCTGGCGCACACTGATCTTGCAGGAGAGCTGTGTGGCTGAGGCGCTATGTCTCTGCAGTGAGAAGGCACAGTGCACAGGCTGCTGGTTACTATACCACACTTGGGTGAAGGAGAATTCCTGCAGTGGGATGAGGACACCAGAAATAAAGAGAAGAAGAGAGAGAGAGAGATCAGAGAGCTGAGTCAGGGAAAGCGCATGATCCATGAAAAATGTGGAAGCATGCGTGTTAAGAAACTCATCTTTGAGACCATCAGTACAAAAGAGACACACACTCTAATCCCTGTTAATTCCGATGATAGGGGTCAGAGCTGGGGTATACAACACACCGTATCTGGGAGCAGGGCAGCAGAAGGGAAAGCAATTGCCTTTGATGTATAATTAATTTCTGTGAAGCGCACGTCTGCAGGGAGTGTCCTTGACCTCTCCCGCACCGTTTCTCTAGCCCTGCATATTTAAATGACCTGCGAGATGCTCCATGTCAACAGTAATAGGAACCCTGAGCAGAAGAGATTCTCGATGGGACAGCAGATGCCTTAATGCCGGGATTAATTTCTCCCTCGAGTAGACATTCAAAAGCATGTTTCAGGAGACAGAAGCACCTCTGAACTGATCAAATGCCTGAGCCTAGAACCAAACACTTGTCACTCTGTATCTACACAATAGCTAGGACAGAGTCGGTCTTCAAAAGTTGAAACTTGTATTTCTGTATGAACGTAAGCTAAAACATTCTCTATGCGTCCTATAAGAGATTTACACATGCAGACTAGATTTTATTATTACTGTTTTTACATTTATGGGCTTTTGCTCTGACCATAAAAGCACAGAATATTCAGGAACAATTTCAGTGTTGTACAGTACAAAATTCTAAAGATGTTAAAACAAGACACAATTACTTTGCAAAATTGAAGCAAAATTGCATAAAACATTAAGACTTGTTTTCAAAGAATTGTTTATTTGTTCTTACCTCATTTGCTAATTGTTTTTTATTAAATAATATAAATCAATAAAAACAAGTCAAATCAAGATGGCAGATTCATGCTTAAAAAAATAAATATTTAATACAATTTGTTCTCTAAAACCAAGTTTTAATATCTTTCTAAATGACTGGAAAAACGGAACTAAAATCTTGATCACATAAACTCACCTCATATTATATATACTCTACAAAAATTTGGGGTTATTTTTTCCTTGAGGCAAATGCTGCGTGCAACAGCACTTTGGGTCATTTCATTGGGTTATTTTATTGTTTTTACCCAGGTGCTGGATAGTTTTTATGTAACGCAGTTGCTATGTAACCCAGTGTTGGATAGCCAAACTGGTCAAAACCAGACACATTTCAGTGGTCATTGCATTGTGTTCCTGAGAGGAATCTTCTCAAATGAAATTAAGGTTTATATTATATTGTTTTCCTATCAAACTAGTCCTGTAGAAACAGGAAAATGCATTTAGTTTCACATTATGCCTTTTTTGTTTTCATTTGTATTGCAGCTAATGTCAGCTTGGAAAATGCAGCATACACTGGATCTACAAAGTGCCAACAAATGAAAGCTTCACCTCCTGCTAAACAAATGGTGCAACCATGGCTGAAGTTGATCTAGTATGCTATTTGTTTGACATCCTGAAAACTAATTAACCATCCCTGTCCATAACAGAGAACAGATCACATTAATATTATTTGAAATTAAAAGCCTTCAGTATCATGTTTAATAAAGGTCTTTCCACGCTGAGTCCGAAATTTACATCCCAAAATTCGGATCGGGTTTGATTTTATGCATTTTCGCATCCGTAGAATTCATTTTAACAGGAAAGGATGAAGAATACGAAAAAACGAATGCAAAAATTTTGGACTCAGGGTGCAATGGCCTTAACCCAGCACACAACCCAGAAAATGTGTATAAAACCTAATGAGCTGGGTCAAAATAACCCAGCGTGTGTTCTGTCCATTATCTACCTAGCACTGGGTTGCCAAATATCCCAGGAGTGATCGTTTTATAATCCAGCAATTTTTTTTAGAGTGTATAGACTATCTTTACCTGGGATGCATACAATGCAGTTGTGTAAGCAGCTGCCTGTTGCACATTACAGTACTGCTGCTCAGAGTAGGCTACTAATGCTAGCAAGTTACCTGACAGGTGGTAAAGGGTTTGATGTTCCACAGAAACTGAGGGATATCCTGGATGGACACCTGGAGACTGAGGCAGTTTCCTTTGAAGAACAGCACCGTGGGCTCCTCGAGAAGCTGACCTCCTCTACTGGTTTCAGCAGCAACCACTCTCTGTAAAAATAGAAGTACAGTAAAGAGGAATGAGAACACTGGGGACAAACATAGGGAAGGGCAGAAAGTGGTACAGAAATAAAATGTGCGTAGATTGGACAAACATAACCAAGAACCACTGTATTGCAGCTACTCCACTTAGGAGATGCTCAGAAGAGAAATTACGGCAATGGCTAAAAAGGCTAAAACACTAAGCCAATTTAAAGGGTAACATCTTGTCAATCCATTGTTGTTAATATTCAATACAAGAAATATTATATTAACTTCATCTTGAGTATCTAAAAAAAGTTAGTGTTTGGAAAGAACAAAAGCGTTTCAGCTAATAAACATTCAGAAATATATAAAAAAAAGAGCTTTCAAACAAAGTGCTGGTTAAAGCTTTGAAAAGAAAATGTATTTTAAATTGATTACTGGCTTCTTTGATTTCAAGCGTGGCAGTGTTCATCTGTCAAAACTGCTTTGTGTTTCACTGCATTGCAAAGATGAGTGTTTTCTTTGTGTGTGTGTGTGTGTGTGTGAGCACATAGGAGTCTGAGCACTCATGCAAGACAACAGTAATTGGCTTTAACTTTTGTATCCTCTGCTTGTGTGTTTAAAAAAAGCACTGGACAAATCAGATATTTTGATCACACAATTAAACCATCATAATTCTAAACCCACTCTTTCTCTACTGGTCTCAGACTTTTGGACTTACTGCAAATACAGTCTTTCATATGAACCTCTTAAGGTAATGTAACACAGATTTACATGAAAATACTAAGATGTAGGAAGTTCTTCTAGATATTTAAACACAGAATGCTACAGTGCCTGTCGACTTCTTCAACAGCCTATTTTTCACCAAAGGGGTTTTTAAAAAGTATTTTAGAGTCACAAGCTCTGAACCAAACTACTAGGCTATAAGGTAATTCACAACTTAGAAACTTTTATTTAAATCAAAAAAGTATTTAAAATGATCTTGGTTGGACTGAGGATGAGTTTATTCTCATCAAATCTTTATTTTAGGGTGAACTACAATCTCAAGAAGCACTGTCAATGACATCCGAATTAAAAACGACAGAACACTATATCAAACTAGAATCTTGGATTTTCACAAAGAAATCAGTCATTAAACATGATTGATAAAATTAAATATTGTGTTAAAATTAATTATTTGGCCTGATTGCCTATATCAATGATTACCTTGTAGCTCACAGTAAGTTATCATTAAAAATAAATTCCCCTACGAAAATGAATGGGATTTTGACTAATTGAGTAATGTGATTATGACCACATGCTCACTGTCCTGCTGTCACCTGAAAGGCATGCGGTGTGTCATCTACACAGTGCACTCGCAGGCTGTAGTCCACGGAGGAGGCCTCCATACTGCCGAACACAGCAATCCTTAGTCTCTTTATGGCAGCATCGGTGATGGGTTCCCCCACTAGTGCGTAACAGCCCGGCCGATCCAGCAACAAGTGACAGCTATGCGAGTCCATCAGGCAATAGCAGGAGGTCGATTCATCGTCTACTGACATTATTTCCTGTGAACCAAGAAAGAGATGATCAAATCATGGTAAGGCGACTCGTTCAAAATTTTATTTTTTTAATACTTTCTAATGAATACTTGTATGAAATGGTATATATAGTTCACAAGACATGAATGAACTTTAAAGATATTTAAAGATAAAGATATAAGATAAAGATAAAGATAGTTATAAGTTATTATTAAAAATTAAAAAATACTTTTTTTGTTTTACATTCTCTCACCATCATGCATTCTAAACCTTTATAATTATGAGAATTCTATTTTATTTTTGGTCCATATAATGCAAGTCAATGGTTACCATCTTCAAACACAAGATAAATGGATTTTAAATAACTTGAGGATAAGTAAATGATGAAATAATTTTAATTTCTGAGTGAAATATCCCTTTAAAAGGTTAGTTTGATTTTCTAATTTTAAAGTTCTAATTTTCATGTTTGGGTGAACACTTTAAGGAGATTTTATGTCCTCTTTTTTAAGCTTGAAGCTAATGGTAATTGCATGGAGAAGAACCAACAGGACATTATTTAAAATATACCCTTTTTGTTCCATAGAGGGGGAAAATCATCCAGGTGAACTATCCCTTTAACTGAACAGCCTTTTCTTTCTGTCATAATAAACCCATAGGAAACAAGCAATTGAAGTAAATGAACCTTATCAGTTCTTTATCAGCTAATAAGATTATCAGAAGCTGCATGTGCTAAAGAGCGGTCTACAATGTCTAATTCTATCCTAAGAAATGAGACTATGATATATAATGGTACACATTCTTTTTTTAATGATAATTTCACCAAGATGTAGGATGTAGTAAATTTGTTTTGGTGCCCCATGCTATGAAAAGTTCAAAGTGAAATGGTACTCCCAGTAAAACATCCCATAAATGTAACTTTAAATTCTAAGAGGTGTCTCATTGGTATGGAGGCCTTCAAAGAAACCATCTTCATACAGACTGACTTGCAGCTGCTGCAAGATTTTTTTCACCTCTCAGCTCATATTTTAACCTAACCCATATTTTTGCCAGTGATCAGTGGAAAAAAGCTAAATTCACTCCGCCACACTAGGAATCACACACAAATCACGAATCAGCGAGGTCACTTCTGTATTTCTTTGACAAGGTTAGGCTAACATCAAGTCAAGCCCAGACATTCACACAATACAGGTTCTTTGTATTCTTCTGACAGACGGCCATATATTTACGTGACTGCAGCTCTTCAAAGCAACGTAAATATCAAACAGAATGACCTCCTCAGAAAAAAACTCTTTGTAAACAGATAAAAAAAGTATGTGACACACATGGAAGAGATAGAAATGTGTACTACTGTAGTCTTCCTTTGACAAGTCTGTGATTTAACCAGCAGTTTTTATGTAATTGCTTTAGCCAACACTGGAGCTGTCACTTGTTCAAATAAAACTGTTAAAAGCCAGGAAAAAACTCTTGACAGCAAATGCATTTTTGTGAAGACTGCTGGTTGTAATCTCAAGGATAAGTACTGTGCTTCGGAACAATCTGAAATTCATCTAAATAATGACTCAGACTGGTGGTCAGACACAGAAAGAAAGTTATTATCTAATCGCCTTCAATAACGCTAGCAGCTCACAATAAACAAACTCTGTGCCGCTACGCTAAACTTTTATTTATACATCAACTTTCAAACCGTGATGACAGTTTTAGGTTTTCGGAGGCTGACGCCAGAGTAAAACACATGGGACTAGGACGAATGTGAGTGATTGTAGTAGGGTCAGGAGGGAGGTCCCGTCCATGACTCCTGTCCTGATTGCCTCGTGTCAGCTCTTATTTCAGGTGGTCCTCTAGTACAGCCAGATCGATATATCCTGGGTCTGATGGGGCGTCTTGTCCCGACGCTCCTGCTGTTTGACTGCCATGAACTGTGTGTCTTCCCAGCTATTACAGGCTGTAATTGTTTCTTCCTTGAGCACTTCAGTGCCGTAGCCTCCTCTGAAGAACTGATGTCCCTGGATCTCTTGTCAAGAGTGTACAATCGCCTAATCAACACATTTTTAAAACAAGCACAGCCTCAAAGGCTGCCACAAGCTTTTACGGGATGTGGTTCAAATGAATTTCACTCATAATTGGTTCATGCCACATGTTGACAGGTTTACTGTCTCACAAGACTTCAGAAATATATCGAAATGGTAGCATAAACGTTAAATTGTCAGGGGCTGGCAGTATAGCTGAGTAAAGCATTAAATATATTTTTGTAAATGTTATGTTGACAAAGGTTGCCAGTGCATTGTACTATATCGGCCCGTCACTAATCATTTATAATGTTTTCAATATGACATACTTATGAGTCACACTGAAAGAATTTCAAATGAATTTGCTGTAAAAAAAAACAACTGTAGAATTCATGTCTTTGTTCCTACCTCCCACTTGTTGTCCTTGGTTTGTCTCTTGAGTTTAATGTTCCAGTTTTCAGCGCTGACTTCAGCACAATGAGCTATCGTCATGGCAACAGGATAGGACAGGTTCAGCCCCGGAGGTCCGTACGTGATCTCTGGCCCTAACAGAATCTCACACCTTTCTTCTGATTGGGCACTAGCAGACAAAATGACAAATAAAATGATAAATATGAATACCATATATCACTGATAATTTCAAGAGAACCCACATCATTACCGTTACACTTGACTGTTTGAGCTACACTAGACCCTTTTGGCCAATAATTAAAAGTCATCAGATTTAGCTAAATCAACTAGGACAACAAAACACAATACAAATATGTATTGACAGAAAACTATCTGTCCACGCAACCCTTGTTATTCTGCATAAGTAATATAATGATGAAAACTGTCACGTCAGCAGTCTAGAGAATCATTACAAACATGACTCCGAGAATCTTGATTTAGGAGAAGATACCGATACTCTGAGGGCACTGGAGTCGTTTAACAGCTCTTGCATATTCATTAGTCATTGCTTATGATCTTCTGGCCATTATCTCTGCCTTCCATATTTTCCTTGTGGTGGTAAACCATAACATACAATGCATTAATGAGAAAGAGTTAATGAAGGATTTGACCTTTTATGCAAATTTAAAGGTTTAAAAAAGGAAACTGAAAGGAAAGGAAAGCCTTTTGGTTGTCAACACTGCATAGTCTGTACATGAAAATGCATATATACATAATGTAGTCCTTTCGATTTTAATTTTATAGCAAACATTAGATAGACATCAACATAAGACAAAACAGAGACAATTAAAAGCTGATTTAAAAGTGCTTCAAGCAGGGCAGTGAACAATAGTTGTAAATTTAGCCATCATTGATAATATTTATAAATAATTATGTTGGGTAATAGTGTGTCAAACATATCTAATAAAAACAATTATATATATATATATATATATATTTAAAGTGCTCCTCTTAATTTAAAGAAAGCAATGGGACCCCAAAGTACCAAGCATATCCAAAGTTTTGTTCTTTCTCTCTTTCCAACTAACCACTTTGTAATCGAAAATTCATTACAAACTAAAAACTGAGGAGCGCCACAGCAGCAGAACTCGCTTTAAGGACTTATTCAGTAGGCCCAAAGGATACCATAAGCTTTTACAGTTTATCTGAATTTATATTAATTCAGCTTTGCTGAAGAGGGAATAAGGACTAAAACACTCTTTACAGCCAATCAGCCTGTCCTTATCCAACTCTCTTCAAGTGTTCTTCTATTTACATCTAATTACTATTCAGGCATGTCAGGTCTGTAGGGACTTCAATGTGATTCAAATCTAATTCAGGTTTCCCTAAAAGAGGCTGCATGAAGGACAATGTATGTCTGAAATGTGTCAACTGTAAGTGTTTGACTCTGACATCCTTGAGCCAAAACATTGTCCTTCAATTAACTTGGCCGTTTATTGTGATTAACAGGAAATTGTGTTTAAGTGCCAGCCGAAGGTAGAAGTGTAAAGTAATACTCTTTGAGAGAAGCAGTCTATCAGCGGAAGTTAAAATCAACTAGTAAGTGTATTTACTTGTCTCGTTAGTGTTTAGCGCAGTTGTTGTTGCCAGGAAACGCTTGTTTTGTTTATTGTGTGGAGCCGTGCTGAAATCGCGTTTGGTCTCTTACTGTATCGTGTCCCTTGTCAGTGTCGGGCTGGAGTAGTATTTTGTTAGATGGGTATAAAAAGCGTAGTTTACCGCAGCAGCCTTTGCGTGAAGGCCTCCTCGTGAGAAGACCAAAAAGTGTAAAGACCATCGACTCTACCGTGCGACTCCACCGGCAAGGGACACCAGCGAAGGATATAAGTATCGCTTTTTATTTCTCCTCTTTCCTTCTACTTGTTTCTCTTCTGTTTTAGTTTTTTTATAACCAATTCTTACTTTGTGTAAGTTGTTGTTTGTTAGCATGTGTGTTTGGCAGTGTTCTTTTTTTAGGATTACTGATAAACTACTGTCGTTTGATTTGCTATCTATTTTAATTTTAGATAAATTATGATAAAATAAAAAAGATAAATATGAATACCATATATCACTGATAATTTCAAGAGAACCCACATCATTACCGTTACACTTGACTGTTTGAGCTACACTAGACCCTTTTGGCCAATCATTAAAAGTCATCAGATTTAACTAAATCAACTAGGACAACAAAACACAATACAAATATGTATAATACAAATTAATTATGTCTTTATATGTATTTTCTTTAGTTTTAATAAATTGGAGTTATTTTAGTAACATTACTTCAACATACTACATGGAAATTAAATAACATATGGGTGTTTGGCTTAGTGTCATGTTAGAATCTTTTTTATACTCATACCTTTTGTTGTTTTAATATTTTGAATTGTTTTTAGCTTTATTTTTTGTTTTCATTTAAATGTTTAGTTTTGAAATGTTGTTGTATGCATTTGTCATTTTATTTAATTTCTTCATTTTCTTAAATGTGTATATATATATATATATATATATAGTATTTATAGAGTTTTAACTTATAGTTTTAGTTACTTTTTCTTATTTGTAAGTGGCTTTGGATAAAAGCGTCTGCTAAATGACTAAATAAATAAATAATAAATAAATACATTTTCAGTATGTATTTGAACAAGCAAAAAACACAACCACTCAATCGAAAGCTTTGTTGTCTTTACATAATACAAATAACATCCTACTTATTTTAAAATATTAAAAAAGATAAAACTTTCAGTTAAAATTGCAATGCCAGGTACAGACCTCTGGTATTCCCACCACAAAAGACCGAATTTCTCTATGTAAACAGTTCTTCATTGTGACAACACTGGTCTGCATTTTTGAGTCAAGGCTGGGGGCAGATTACCTGGGTTGCATAAGGAACTGCACTTCTAAAGGAGTTTCTACTCTAGTACCTTAAGTAGCTTGTCATGTTTTTTTACTACTCTCCTCATCATCATCAAGGATCTTACCCTGCAAGCTCCTAGGTCTGTATTGAGAAGCATTATTCACAGAGACTGATGAGTCACTGCTAGAGGGTTAGGCGGCAGAGTGCTGGAGCATTAGCAGACACTGTAGGAGGCGACAGGTGAACTTAATGCTTCCATTATGTATTCATTCTTTCATTTGTGCATCTGACCGTGACTTCACTGTGGAAAATTGATCAGGAACTTGACTTGAAGGAATAGTTCCACAAAAACGAAAAATCCATAATCACTTATTCATCCTCATGTCGTTTGAAACTTGAATGACCTTCTTTCTTTACCACTACACACACACATATATATATATATATATATATATATATAACAATATATAAAATAACAGCTTTCTATTTGAATATATTTTAACATGGATCAAAGATGAATTTGCAGCTTCATTAATCCAGTCACCTGATCCTTCAGAACTCATTCAAATATTATGATTCTCTGCTCAAAAAACATGTATTATTATTATTACTATTATGTTGAAGACAGCTGAGTAGAATTTTTCAGGTTTCTTTTTCCTTGAATGTTCAAAGAACAGCATTTATCTGAAATATAAATATTTTGTAACATAATAAACGTCTTTATTATAATTTTTGATCAATTTAAAGCATCCTTGCTAAATAAAAGTATTAATTTCTATAATATCTATTCAATTATGATTGGATTTCCTTCAATACTTTCAGACTCTTTACTTATTAAAATTATTTTGTTTCTGTATTTTAAAATATATATTTTTATATTAACATAATTTAATTACAGTATATTTATTGAACTATTTTTTTTTTTCAAAATAAGCAGAAAACAGTACAAACTTTGCTAAAGTGATTGTTTTGAACAAGTATTAACTAAGACATTATTTAAAAATATATATATTTATATATATATATATATATATATATATATATATACATATATATTAGATAAGTATTTGTATCAATACCATGTGCCTTTTACCCCATGCTGGTGGGCCTTTTACCCTGTGTATGGGGTAAAATGCCCCTCTTTCCACCTCATACATTTACTAGAATTATTTATTTTCACACAAAATCTGTATGCTTATGTGATGCATGCAAATGTCAAAATGTGTTAGCTTACAAATCAAGCACTATGTTGTTTGGAAGTCATGAAGAATTATGTAAGGAAAAGTGCAAAAATAAGTCTTCATAAATAAATAGGTTACAATTTGTATTGTTAAAAGCGCTATATAAATAAAGGTGTAATTTTTCAAAAATATAGTTAGAGAGACACATTTACAATAAGCTTATGTGGCATACCTGGAAAGTGATCTCGCTAAGTCACAACCCCTTCATTTCATGTAGGCCACTGATATATCTGAAGCCTTCACTTCATGTGTGCATAATTTAACATTTTATAAAAAGTGCTATTCATTTTATTTATAAGTAAAACATTTTTAGTGAGGATAAAATGTGCACCTTGAACTCAAGGCTCCACTAAATCAGTGTTCTGCCACAGACTCATAATGTCCTCATTTTGCACTCATTTGTTGTAACGGTTTCCTCAATCATGCTGTGTCGTTATGAAAATGTATTCAGTCTGAGCAATGACAGCAAGTTGTGTTGGATCTCCTTCAGGTTTTGGCAGAGTGCAACAGTCATATTGTCTCCAGAGACACATCAAGGCTCACGCAGGGTCATTACCTTTACATGCTGAGAATACATAATACACAACATGTCAAAATCTAAGACCTTCAGAAACGCTCAAGAAAGTTTTATGGGGAAAGATTCAGATGGGGGCGTAGAACATGACCTATAAATGCCAAAACAACACACATAAAATGATCACTCAATGATCAGGATAAAAAATATCAACTTCTGTGAACTTCATGTTCGATGTGATAAAAGAAAATCAACTCATGGCTTGTGACATTATCAGACTTCAGCTTTTCACCTAAAAGAGTTCAATAACTCAGTCAAAATTCTGCTAGTTTGACAGAGCTTTTATGGCATTACACATCCCAGTGTAAAGTCAGATACCAACACTAATATTCATAATCAGATCTCAATTTAAGGTGAGTCTTGATGATATATATACTGTATATATACACACACACACACACACACACACACACACACACACACACACACACACACACACACACACACACACACACACACACACACACATATATATACATACTGTATATACATATATATATATATATATATATATACATATACATACATATACATATATACACTGAACAAAATTATAAATGCAACACTTGTTTTTGCCCCCATTTTTCATAAGCTGAACTCAAAGATCTAAGACTTTTTCTATGTACACAAAAGGCCTATTTCTCTCAAATATTGTTCACAAATCTGTCTAAATCTGTGTTAGTGAGCACTTCTCCTTTGCCGAGATAATCCATCCACCTCACAGGTGTGGCATATCAAGATGTTGATTAGACAGCATGATTATTGCACAGGTGTGCCTTAGGCTGGCCACAATAAAAGGCTACTCTAAAATGTGCAGTTTTACTGTATTGGGGGGTCTAAAAACAGTCAGTGTCTGATGTGACCACCATTTGCCTCACGCAGTGCAACACATCTCCTTCGCATAGAGTTGATCAGGTTGTTGATTGTGGCCTGTGGAATGTCGGTCCACTCCTCTTAAATGGCTGTGCAAAGTTGCTGGACATTGGCAGGAACTGGAACACCATGTTTTATTCACCATTTCAGAGCATCCCAAACATGCTCAATGGGTGACATGTCCGGTGAGTATGCTGGCCATGCAAGAACTGGGATGTTTTCAGCTTCCAGGAAAAGTGTTGCGTTTATAATTTTGTTCAGTGTATATAAAAACGTATTCTAATTTGCATTTGTTTTATCTAACGTGTAACTATTTATAGCAGTAGCATCTGACTTTAAATATGTAATCTTTCAAAGCTGTACTGTTAATAAACATATTTAGCTATTCTAACTGAACTTACTTTCATCACTGGTTTAAGTAGCAGTGTTATTTTCATCGGTCCTACAGCTAGAAATACCCTACAGTTGTATTAACGTATGCCCTTGAAAGACAACAGTATATAGGTGGAAGCTAAAATCAAATGCATGAATAAATCTAAAAATTACACGTTCTTTTAATTCATTACAATAAATAAAAATTATGTGTTTTTCAACATCAAAAGCAAAGTATTCAGACACTTTATGAACATAGCCTGAAACTATTCAGGCTAAATTTTTTAAACCTAGATCTCTATGTTGGCATGATATCCAGATTATGCAAATAAAACACTTTATGAAATATGTCCATAACTTTGTTGTGGTGGCCGGCTGTTTACTGTATAACGTTGGGTGTAGTATAAAGGTTTTTGAAATTGTGAATTGTGTAAAAAAATAAATAGATACATTTGTTTTTTACATTTCTTTCTGAACCTTTGAGAAGAAACGCCAATGCTTATACAACAATATGAACGTAATACAGATGTCATCTACAGTCTTACCTAGACTCTTCTTGATTTATGAGCATGTACATTTCCCAAGAGGTGTCATCAGCAATCGCCCCGTGAGGTACCAGCAAGCTTACTCCTAGAAAATCAACACCATCAACATCAACAGTGAGATACTATTTATGTGCTGTTACACAATACATATTGATTCCTATGCTTCATAAAAAAATAATTACCAATATGAGCATTCATTAACACAGAAAAATACTTTAAAATGATTCCATGTCCTTATTATTACATATTAAGTGCTCATATATTTGACTACAATCTCATGAAATGTGAATATGTACACAATACCGCCAGCAGCAAATTTTTAAATGTGTTTAGAAGACAAATACTTTGTAATCCTCTTCTTTGTATTTAATATATTCAAGTCAGTAAATAGATAATGGTACTCATGCATTTTGATAACTATAGATGTGTTTTATGTAGTCTGGCTTTAGTTTCCTCACTTCTTCGTGCACACTCAAAAGTAAAAATAACAATAATTGTGTTTTTATGCAAAATAATACAATCCTCAATCTCCACTCCTCTTGTTCTCTGTGGTCTCCCTGAATCTGATGTGAAACAAAGTGTTTTTCCTTTGCCCTAAGAACCTTTCAACACAAGGACCTCAGAGAGTGGGTTCAGTGAATGGTTGACCTTTACAAGCATCAGCCAAAGAGAACCTTTGGTTTTAGCGCACTTATTAGCTGCAAACAGATGATTACAGATATTTTGCATACTGTTCACAGATACCAGTGTTTGAGGGTATGGAAGGAAATGAGGGTGAACAAATGAGAGTATTTTCATTTTATTAGGTGAACTCCATCTAATCCAATGGCTAACAGAATACACATGACTATAGTTGTACTGTACTTAAGATTAAATCCATTCATGCTCAACATTGCATAAAAATATCTTGAATCTATCAATCACATACTTTCTCTTACCTGCATTTGGAATGACTAAACGGCCACCCAGGTGCCCAAACACAGCGCTTGTCTTAAACGGAGTCTTCCTGAGTGTGTGAATTCCATTAGAAGCAATCTTAGTGGTCTTCTTTCCTTCCACTGTGCTGTAGTTTGGATGAAGGTTAGCAGGAAGTGTCTCCGGATGGGCTTTCACATGGTACTCGGCCCGGTCCGCCACACCTAGTGAAACCATAAAGGAGCTCTGAACTTTGACCTTGTCTGGCAGGGGGTCAAAGAGCTCTTTGTCTATGGAGTCCTGAAAGCAGATTGGGCTGTTGTACGTCTGGCCGACAGTTATATCAGGCTGCATGGATGAATTCAGCAGAAGTGGATTGCCTGGGGAGATGAAATCACAGTGTGATATTTTGGGTGTTTTATAGGAGTTGATAGTACAGGTAAAAAGAGAAGAATACAGTTAGATGGGATCTTGACAGGCCAGCTCCAGTGCAGCAGACCATGGCCTGAAAATCAAGCCATGCAAATAGAAAAGGATTAAATATTTAATTTGCTGTTTTGGCTAAAATATTAATTCTAAGAGTGCTGGAAAAAGGAAAAATGTCTTATCTTGAAAAATACAAAAGTGAAAAGGACCATTTTAAGTATGTAAGAAAATAAAGTGCTTCGGCACCTACTAAATTATTTATTTAGGCTTATTTTTACTGTTAAACAATTGGCCTTTCAAAATCTAGCTACCTGAAATATGATTCTGAATAGTTGTTAGATTTATAAGAGTATAGATCCAAGTCCAATTTTTTTGGTAATATGTTACTTTTTAACTTAAACAAGTTCAGCGAACTGGTTCATAAGTGAACTGCAGGGGGTTCATGAGTTGAACAAAGGCTATTAACATATTTATTTTATTTTATGGTACAACTACAATTTACAATAGTAGCATTTATACTTTTTTATAATTAGAGTTAAAACTAATAATAATAAAGACCTTGAAAAAGGTCCTATTTGGTTTCATCAGCAGAAATATTTTCAATATAAAACGCCATTTTAAAGTCGGCATGTATGGCAAAATAATTAGTTGTGCAGCCCTATATATATATACACACACACATACAAATGAAAAACAATCAAAATCACTGAAATAAGAATCAATATTTTATATTTTTACCTTCATGCCATTTTACCATTAACCAAAATCAGAGAACAATGAAAATGCAAATATGTGTAATTTGTAAATGTTTTGTAAATTATTGAACTATTATTTCAGTGAGTATATGGTTTAAGCAGTTTAAATGGCAAAAAAAACTGTTTGGGGACACCTGCATTAGTACCTTTTAGATGGACCCATTGCTAGCTGGCATTTTAGATTATGCAAGCAGACCAGAGCAGCAAATGTACTTGTACTTGTCTCCAGTGACATCATGAGAGATTTGCACATTCCTGTATAATGAATTAATTTAGCTACTCAGGAGGACATACATATATGAACTACGTCTAAATGACCTTGTTGTTTTTCAAGTTTTTAACTCTGTCAGCTCCCAGCTTGAACTCAGAACAGCTCTTGGAAGGGGGTCTTCATTGCTCGCTGTTGCTCTCTCACCTTTTCCTGTCTGAAGCAGGCACACACCGTCACCGAGCCCCCACGAATCATCCCGGTGCCAAAGTAGCTCTAACACTCGAGTCACTTAGTCCTTGCTGGCCAGCTGCTGCACAGTGAGCGGTAGGAGGCAGGAGGCTAATGGGTCTTTATTTTTAGGAAAATCGTTAATTACCCCAGGCTGGGCTGATCGGTGTCAGGAATTTGGGATATTTCTAGTCGCCATGCTTGGGCAGGTCAAGGCTTTACAATAGGGTGACGACAGGTGTGTCTTATGAATTTGAACGGACCTACAAAGTTCTAAGGTGTCAGATTGGAACAAATTATGGTGGAAAAATAATGATTATCATTATCCTTTTAAGGTATATTCAGCCCAAAGTTATGTCATCATTTACTTTCTTCTGTAGAACACATAAGATATTGCGAAGAACATTTCAACTGTTTATGTCCATACACCAAAGCAATTTTTACATTCCGTTGTATGGACAAAAAATAGTACAAGAAATTTATCAAAATAACTAAATCAGGTTTAGAAAGACATGAGGTAAATTAACCACTACCTATAGCAGAGAACTGAACCTAATTTACTTTCACCAGACATATAAAGAAATTAAAGCACATTAAATGGTTCAACTTCTTAAATTCTCACCCACAACAAATTGGTTTTCCCCTCTTCAAAAGCAGGATATGTTCACTGTGGGACAGAAAATCTCAAAAAAATGAGAGAGAAAAAATGAAAGGACGAGACAGCAGGATGATAGGAGTTAATGAAATAGGCATGTAGTGGGCACCTTGCGGGGAGAGATCTGGAATTAGATTTGTGATTAAAATGACTCAGTTGCTCAGATTTCAAGAGCAGACAGGCGGGCAAAGGTCTAGAGTGTCATACTGTTATCTGTGATTTAGAGAGTCAGCTGGAATACTTCAGAAACTTTATCATAATTACACACTGAGAAAAACTGCAATAGATATCATGCAGCGAACTGAGTTAAAAGGAAAAGTGATACAAAATATAATGAATAACACAAAACCAACCTTAAAAGAAAGAAAAGCCAATCAAAACCACATCAAATGCATTAAAATTTGAACTTTTGAAATTTTAAAATAAACAACTGTTTAGAGAAGTTTCTATTGTCTCATTCTACATCCCATATCCTTAAGTGAACATCCAACATGTGTTCTCGTTTCCCTTGCATGGGGTTTAGTCTTTCCTATGAGCTCTGATGGGAACCGGATTGGCTGTTGGAATGAGGCACAGCGAGGCTGCAAGAAAGTTGGCCTTTTTAAATAGGATTGATGACCTGACAGATGCGGCTCAGCTGAGCCTTGATCCCCTCTTTCCTGTTGCATGCAAGGGGAGGGGGACTCACCATCCCAGGCTTTGAGCACAGTAAACACAAGCTGCTAGTCACAGCCTTTCACTGTGCTGTCACAAGCAGGCAGGATTGATTACCCTGCGAGGCGATGGCTATCACTTTCTCTGACCCAGAAGTGTCAGCGATGGTAATATGGACATGTGTAGCGGAACCAAATGTGGGTCGTGTGACTATAGTCGTGGTCTTATCAACAAAAGTTATCGGCACAGCTGACAAAAAGGCAGAATTGAAGTCAACGTAGCATGCCTTACACATTTATTCGTCAAAGGATTTTGAGTTTTTTTGTGTGAGAATGTGTGTTTGCTCAGGGGAGGCAGTTTGTGTGAGTGAAATATGTTAGTGTCTTACTGTGTAATAAATAACTCTTATAGCATGTGTGTCTGTATGCTTTACAAACAATTCATTTATTTGGAATTGTCTGAGTATTAATTGTGGCTAAGCCTGTTATTGTGACAAGTGGCACATAAACATCAGTAACACAATAAAACAATTAATCCAACCGAACCGCTTCATCTACAGTGAACTCTTACCCTGTCTGGTGGTTTTGAAGTTGAAGGACTGGAAGCCCCCAGCAAGAGCAGATGAGTCAATGACGTCCACTCCATACTCACTTTGACTCTTCCTGTAGAGGGTGATGGCCACTATGAGGACAACCACAGCGATCACCCCCGCAGCCAGACCAGAGTACAGTGCAACATCAATAGAGTTCTCCATACCTGGGACACAGCCATAAACACATACTTAGACTTACAGGAAAAAAAACATTATTTGCATGCAAAACCATTCATTTATTATAAGTATTATTATATATAAATATATTTAATATATAAACATAACCTATTTTTCAATAAAATATACATGCATTTGTGTGTATTTATATATACATAATTAATATACACAGTACACAAACATACTGTATATTATGTACATAAAAACTTTTATTTTGGATGTGATTAATCGCTGTCCAGCATAAGTAATTGAATAATGTTTCATAACAACAGCTATTGTTGTCATTATTGTTACAATAATTATTGTCGTTTTATTATTATTATCATCATCATTATTATTATTATTATTATCATCATCATTATTGTTACTGTTATTACTATTCTAATCATTATTATTGCTGCTATTACATTGTGTTAGGAAAATATAGTACAATAAAATAATCAAGATAATAAGATAAATAAGTTATGGTTCTTTTAACAGTTTTGTATACTGTGTGCAAGTGAAATGTTTTTACAGTGCCAGAAAAAAAAAATCTTTTTTGATGACGTATACATTTAAATCCATCACACCTGGTCATTGCGGTTAGGCTTGCAAATCTTTTAGACACCTGTATAAATGGAACAGGTGCAATATGCACATGTTTAGCGGTGTATAAAGATATGCTTGGCACGTGAGGGCAGTTTGGGAGGTGTGAATTCCAGGGCTCTTACTACTTTAATAACTGGCAGAGTGGAGTGCCAACACCCCACACAATGATACATCTGTTCAGCTGGCATCTACAGCACTGGCCCAAGTGACCTCTGCAGCAGGAGGGTTGGGCAGACAGAACTTGCCAGATCACAAAGGACACAGAGGACATTAATCATGGCGTGAGTGGAAGAATATGCTTATAAAACTACAGAACTGCATTTCAAATACCCTGACGCACTACAGAAAGTTGAACAGGATTACATGCTGCAAGCTGGAAACAAGTTTCTGTCCAAGGGTAAAGGTGAATTTATTGAAGAGATTTAATAGATTCAATTAGAAGAATTATAACCCAGCTCACACGTCAATGCACACGGAAGAGTCTCAGAGTCACATCACTGTAACAATGCAGATGCACCTGGTACTAATACATATTTAAAATCATGTTTTGCAAAGTGCCTCAATATGGTTAAAATAATATCCGGGGAGAAATTAAGACATAATATGCTTGACGAGGTGCGTTAATATTCAATGATTACACCTCGTTGCTTCCTCTAAATATAGCACATGTTCAAATGCCACATCCAATCACTCACACTCTTTCATCTAAAAAAGACACAATACATTGACTAGCACTTTGAAATTCTCTGAAATGGATACGCAATAAACCTCGATAAAGGACACCAGCAGAATATTCAGGACTATACTGATATTTATCAAATTCTTAATCAGCAGAGAGATTAATGTTTTAGAGAGAGCGAGAGAGGAAATATATGTGTGTGTGTGTGTGTGTGTGGAACAACTATATATATATATAGTTGTTCCACTGGCAATTAAATGTAGTAAAATATTATCAAATTTATTATGTTGTTTAACTGGCAGAGAAAATATACTGTTTTCAGAGAAAATTTGGTAACATACTACAACATTATTTTCTTGTTCTTTTTCTCCAATTATTTTACGTATTTTATGCTTTAATTGTATATTATGTGTATTATTTAAATGCATATTTTCCAACAACCATTTTTCTATTGTAAAGTTTATTTGCTGTGGATGCTTCAGTTGGCTTACAATTTCCATACTAAAATTCAAATTGAGAAACAGATTGAATACTTGCTAATTAATCTTCTGCATCTTTTTTCCACTTTGTTGAAAATGACACCTGCTGTCAGCCTAATGATGCAGGTAACCAAGCGTAGAAGTGAAGCTATATGAGGGTATTGCGCTTATCTTAATTAAGATGGAGAAAAAATAGCTATCAAACATTCTCAATATATATATATATATATATATATTTAAGATAAAATAACTTAAACAGAAGTTCACTTGATAGTAGCAACAGCTTATTTTGTTGTTTTATTCCCTCATCTGTACAGCAATTATGAATTCACATGGAGGAGGAACTCACTCTGAGGCTTAACATCATGCATCAGCTTCCCATCTGCAGGGAAAAAGAAACAGAACAAGAGAGAGAGAAAGAAAGAAAGGGAGAGAGAATTACAGTCCATCCCTGTAATACTTATTACAAATCTGCTCTCTGATTCACATCACGGGTAGATGTCCAACTGCAGGCTATGCCAGCATCAGCTGTGGATACTGTTGCTCTGCATTGTTGCCATGGGAAGCTACTGGCAGATGGTTTTGGATCACTTAGGCTTCAGGATGTTTCCTTCATTAAGGAGGAGAAATCAGAGAGGGTTCTCATCATAACAGCTACGAGGGAGATATTGAGACACGGGGGATGATGCAGTCACTTTCATCCACTTTTAGCAGACAATTATCACAGTTCCCAAAACACACAAATCACGCACTTGAGCTTTGTGTCAAGCACCAAGTGAGAAACAGCATGACCAACATGTGATGACGACGATGCTGTTTTCATTGATGAAATGACTGTGCATTTGCACATACTCACTTTGCGTACACAGCCCTCCCGTGCAGTTCTCAGTGCTTTGACCTTCTCCCTCACACATCTTGCCTCTGTGACGGGGCGGTGGCGCGTTGCACTCCCTCCATCGCTGCCTCTCACACTGCGTACTACACACCGTCCACTCGCTCCACTCCTCCCAGACTCCATCTACTGCAGAGCACACAACGGGGTTGCCGTTTAAGGAAGGTGAACAGCTGGTCTGTGGATTAACTGCACTCAGCAATGAACTTACAAGATTTCTAGAGACGTCATAAACTTAATTAAAAGTGTTTTAATGATCCAACTCTTGACCACACTGGTGGGGTTGCAGGCATTACATTTGCATATTTTAAGCCAATTGATCAAATTCTCAATATTATATGTAGTTCAATCCATTTTAATATGTTCTTCATCTTATTTGTAAGCCATAAAAAGTGTTTAAATTATTTTGTTCAAACTTTGGGGTTAGTAAGTACATAATAGTAAATAATACATTTATTCAGCAAAGACACATTAAACTGATCAAAAGTGACATACAATGTTACAAAAGATTTATATTTCAAATAAGTGCTGTTCTTTTAAACTTTATATTCAAAGAAAACTGGAACAATATAACCATGGTTTCCACAAAAACTGTTTTTGTTGTAAACGGTTTGCTGTGATAATAAGAATAAATGTTTCTTGAGCATCAAAGCAGCATTTTAGAATGATTTCTGAATGATTGTGTGGCACTAAAGTGTAAGGGCTGCTGACAATTCAGCTTTGGAATCATTTGGAATCAATAAATTGGATTTTAAAATAAAATAATTATTCTGAATTGCGATAATACTTCACAGTATTACTGTTTTTACAGTATTTGTGACCAAGGACTTGTGAATGCAAGAGACTTTAAAAACATAAAATCTTATAAACACCAAACTTCTGTATGGTAACGTAACACTGTCCAACTGAATATGCAAAGGCACTTATGTGGCTCATATTGTTTTGCTGCCTATATGCATTTCCACAATATGAAGAAATAAATACGGTGAGATTTTGTTTTTAAGAAATTTAATAGCGTTACGTGCTACCATGACACTAAAAACTGCGGTGAGTTTGGATGCTGGAGGACAAGCTGCACCTCAGGTGTGTGCTGCTGTTAATGAGGCTCTGACCTGGGCAGAGTGCATTACAGGTGATCTTCTGCACAGACATGCCCTCACAGAACGCTCCCCCGTTCAGAGGAGCCGGGTTAGTGCAGGTCCGAGATCGCTTCTGAACTCCTCTCCCACAGTTCACGCTACAAGGAGACCACTCTGTCCACAGAGACCACCCACCGTTCACTGCAGAGACAAAGAGATCTTCCGTTGAATAAGACAGCTGAACTTGAGAGACAACCTTTCCCTCACCCTGCCAGAAAAAAACACCCAGAGGTCAGGTTGACTAACAGGCTAAAGGAAAACTTTCTCTTACATCTGTGGTTTTAATTTTTTTGTAGTCTAGCTTTGATATGACACAGATTTTTTCCAATAAGTTCACGTAGCAGGGAAAATAGAGCGCTTCATGCAAATAATAAAATACAGCTAATTTTAAACACTACCGTTCAATCATTACAATAAAAACGTTTTTAAAAGAAGTATCTTAAGGTCACCAAAGCTGTATTTTATTAGGTGAATACAATAAAATAAAATAATATTGTGAAATATTTTTGCAATTTAAAATAATTGTTTTCTATTTGAATACATTTTAATAAATGATTTATTCCTGTGATGGCAAAGTTGAATTTTCAGCATACAGTACCATTAAAAAGTAGGTTGTGTAAGATTTTTTAAAGACATTTCAAAAACATTTTTAAAAGTTTGAACTTTTGACCAGTTGTTTAATCGTGCATATTTATAAAAGCAAAATAAACAGGCCTATTGACTTTTTGTTACTGTCAAAGTAACAATCTATCTAATCAAATACTAACATGGACCGTTTGAGTGGCACACCATCATACTCAAAAACCATGAACAAAACGATGCAAGATAAAGAAAATAGGACCTGCAGCAAAGACTACATACTTCCTACTTTCAGATAGATTTTTCCAATCTTATCTTCACCAACTGTCTACCTCAAAAACCAACAATGGAGTAGTAGATAATTACATATCTGTCTCACTGCATCCTTTCCTTTACTAAACTCTTGAAATATATAACTTCAATCAGCTTTTTGTGTATCCTTTCATAGAATAACCTATCAAATACCAGGGTTCAAAGGTGGACAATTCCCTAAGGCTTCTCCACTGGTGAGAACACTCTAAAGATTGTCCGTACACATACAAACAAATTAAGCTCAGATGAGCTTTATTTGTCACATACACAATTATACAGAGTATAATGAGGAGTGAAATGTGTTCTCTGCATTTAACCCATCCAAGTGCACACACTTGGAGCAGTGGGCAGCCGACTGTGCAGCGCCCGGGGAGACATTTTGTTACTGGCTTGGACCAGGTGAATAATCAGTTTCGCCTATCAGCCCTTTCAGAACCAGGTATCGTTGTTAGTGTTCTTTACTAGTTTGAATCATTTTGTGGGTCAAATGAATCGCAGAAAACCTCTTAAATTAGCTAAAGCTTTTTATATAGCTTGTATCTTTAAATATATAGTTTTGCTGAAACAAAATCTCAACTGTTAATGTCAATTAAATTGAAGTAGATGGGATTTAAAAAAGTAGATTGATACTGACTTTGTATTGACATTGTATTGTATTGTGATAAATTTTGACGAAAAAAAATAGATTAAAGTCTCAAGGTTGAGTAAATACTGAGTTAAAAACCTAATGAGTTAACAGGTAAAATGTGATTATTAATGACTCCACAGCCCTGTTGCAAGCAGAGAGTTTAGTAGTATTTTTTATCAAAGATGAGGAGGCACATCACACGTCAATGAAGCATATCAGTGTCATCTTACCAAACACAACTACAGTAGCTGTAGCACTGCGTCTTTTTGCAACTACGTTACTGGCGAGGCAGGTGTAGTTGCCAGAGTCAGAGAGTCGGGCTTCATTGATGATCAGATTGTGGTCAGCACGAGTGTCAATGTTATCATCTTCAAGGGAGCTGACCAATTCTTCATTTTTCAACCACTCCACCTGACAAAAAGAGAAGTTTTTACTAACCAATGCTGTACATAGCAAGAGAGATATCAGTTTCTACACTCAGTGTAGATATAAACTGTAATAGAAAGCATAGTGACCATTCATCTTGGATACTACATTGCATGTTGTGCTTATTCAAAGAAGAAATAGTTCCTATCTCACACAACAATGAAAATAGTTGTTTATTTTTTGGTCTGTTTGTAATTCATTACTTAACCTTGGAAGGAACACAAGGGCTGAGGGCACCATTTAAAGAAGGCTGTCGTGTCAGTTTTTTTTTTTGTCAATCTTAAATCCATCTGATTTGGTTATTGCTTTCAACAAAACATGGTTACTGATATATAAAACTATAGTCACATTTATGCTGAGCCGTAGCTGCAGTGATGCCCTCTTTGCCCTCTCTTCCTCTACTTTCATCACAGCAAGTTAAACTTTGCTCTATTCACAGATTATTTCCCAGAATTGCATTAGCCCTCATGTTCACAGCTCATTACATGCTTTAATTATTTTGTGAGCCATATGACTAACCCATATGCATAATTAGAATGATTAAGTTCGTGATGCTGCACTATAATGCTGCAAAAATACAGTCGTGATGTCTAAAGTCAAATGGTAAACTGTAAAAAAATGCTTAACATTTTTAATGGTAAAATACTGTAAAAATGCTAAGGTAAAAAGGTGGTTAATGATACTTTCCCTTACTTTATATGCTGAAAATGTATTAGATCTAATGAGGCAATTCCTGCAATATTATAGCAAAATACTGTTAAGTGTATACATTTTCAGAAGTGAAAAAGAACAAAGCCATCTTACAAGAGTAATATCATCTTTACAGTGAAAAACTTTCACATTTGATGGTTTTTCATTGAAATTGTTTCTTAAATGTTTGTGTGTGTGTGTGTGTGTTGGTGAGATGCCTTTTTTGCCATAAATTTCACAGATTTTTTAAGCACTATATTACTTAAAAAAAAAACTATCTTAGCTGGTCTCCCAACCTGGACAACCTTATTAGCCTGTCATATTTTGCTAGTTTAAGAGGTATTTGGGGCACTTAACAGTTGTTCAGACAGCTAAGACAGCTGGCCAACCAGTTTAACCCAACTAAGGCCAACAAATCATGCGGTTTAAGCTGCTTTTTCAGCAGGGAGTAATGGTACTTGTATGGAAGTAAAGAGCAAACTTCTCCTCTAATGTATTTACTCAAGTTTTCAGGGAAACTTGGGAGTTGAAATTGGCAATTAGCACACCATGAAAGCAGACCTCTCTATTGAGACATTTGCCATGCTCTGCATTCTTGAGCACTACTTCTCCTCAGCCTTTTAAAAGGTGCAGAGCACAGACATGAAGAGGAGAGGGAGGAAGAGAGAAAACAGGATAGAAGTATAGAGAGAGAGTGAAAGGAGGAAAGGTAGGGGACAAATACAAATTAGCTGGGTAAATGTGTGGCAGACAATGTGAGAAATGAATGGCCTAATTGGCACATTTGTTTCAATTACATCGGTGGCAGGGCTGACGGAGGGGTTCCACAGTCTCAAGAGGATCCTATGATTTAATTAGTGCCTCCATCCTGCCTGATTAAGGTTCTTTTGACAGGAAGAGATCAGTCGAAGTGAAGACCTCGCTGTTATCACAAGCACAGGGGGTATTTGGCTGTCAGGACAGGAGGTCAGAGCCTCTGAAAAACTCACACTTTTGAACTCAGTAAAACAAGGTCATACGAAACGTTTGGATCAGTTTTGTAGGTGGTGTTAGAGGAGGTTTGTACCTGTGAAGTGTGTGTATGGTGGAGCAGAGGCTGTTGAAACTGCTTCATATTTCAGCAGGGTAATTACTAAGATTAAACAGCTCTGATAGACGGCCCTCAAGAGCAGAAATATAACGCCGCCGCGCACAGCACAATAACAAAACCGACACCAGCATACACATCTACAATCGCTTTGAAATTGCTTTCGACACCAACCTTTGATAGCACAGACAGGTAAATCAAAGTTTATGCAACTGCTTTAGTTTTCATCTTTGCTAAATAATGAGCATAAAACTCAAGCTACTTTCAAATGGTACTCAGTTTAAACAAAACACTGCAGTTTCATCTCTAGAATATGTTTGTGTAAATTAATTCACATAATAAAAGTTAATGCATTAATGCATATCCTTGATAGGTCTTGATAGCTGCCCAACTATACTACAAATCTACTAATTACAAGGTTTCTTACTAAATAGGTAGTGATTTAGATTCAGATGACCATTGTCCACCTTCCCTTCTGACATTTAGAAATAAACACGCTGTGTTTGGTACTGTACCTTTAAGACTTGTGTAAAATACATCTGATTGGATTATCTCTTAACATGACAAATTAGATCTTTATTAGATGAAAATTAACCAACATACTGTGGTTTATTTATGGCAACAGAATCTTGCTTGGGGACCCTTGTGAGAACTTGGCAGAAAGGGCTTACTCCAGCCTTGAAAATAACAGACAATGAGCTGGAGAGTGTGGGCAACACAAAGTGTCTGCTTTTGTGGTCCAATTCTATAAGGGCTTCAGACAATCGTCACACCTGGGGTGTTTCCAATGCATAAAGTTATGCAGCGTCTCATTCCCTACTCAGAGAACATGGGTTACGTAACTAACCCGAGATGTTTTTTACCAATGCAAATATGTAACAAACGATGCATCGTGATATAAATTACAACTTGTAGCCAATGTACACTTTTTAAACCAATGCATTGCATCGTTAACTTTTTATGCCGATGCACCAAATCGGGGAATCTTTCCATCCCTAGTATCTACACGTTTCAAAATTCAAGAGCTAACATAATTCACGGCACATCACGTTAATTTAAATTATGCAGTATAGACAGTTTACCCCCTTTTGTAATGAAAAGAAATATCAGTGGGCAAGTCAAGTGATCCCTGTTATCCAAGTCTTGTATGTTTTAGTTACTCCGTGCAGCCTCATTTCACAAATTAATTCTGACTCATTATTTTCTTATTCTCATCAACTCAATTTCAAAAGTTAGAATTCTGTTTGATTCCCAATTCTAGAACATTAATATCCCTTGACACACTCTGAATTCAAATAAAAATCATAAAATACAAAAAGAAAGAAAGGAAGAAAGAAACACACACACAAGAAATTAACCTCAGACCTGGCAAACACACAGAGGGAAAAAGGCAAACACTTTTTGACTATTATGGTGTTGGTCAATTACACAGAAGTAAAGGCAAACAAAAGCATAAAGTACAGGGTTGTCTCTTTCATCCTCTCATCTCCTGAACACACAACCACATTACCGTTCTTCCCAGATCAACCTTATCACAGCTAAACACATAGAAACAGGATACCACCCAGGTCCAATGGGCCTGTAATTGGCTTGTTAGATCATGAGGATTATCACTCAGTTTGATGGTGGCTGGAACAGGACAGGGGAGACATTGGGGGGGACTATACGGGTAGGAACACATGAAGTTAGCACTGAGCTATTTCTCTTTGAATGGATAATCTCCTGATGCATATTAAAAGTAATTAGGAAAAAAGTAAAAAAAAAAAATGCTAAGGAAACCATTTAAGTCAAGTTTCAACTTTGTGTCAGATGTTTCTCCAAAAATTCCTTACAAAAAATGTAGATGATGATTGTCATGCAGTAAGGGTATGGTGCTATAAATATGGATAAGCTCAGATAATTTGGCCTTGGGTGAATTTGATTTGAGCTGATGACAAAATATTTGGCTTTTGACTGCAAAGGCTGGTGTTTGACAAATCTAGGATTCAAGGATTCAATTCAAGGATTCAAGGTTTATCCGTCACATACTCAATTATACAGAATATAATCAGTAGTGAAATGTAAGTCAGGTCAGTTCCGCTCAATAAACAGTGCAAAATATGTAACACAACAGAAGAGAATATACATAAATATCTGACAAATGTAAAAAAATTATAAGAAAAATAAAGAAGAATAAAATGTGCAATAATATACAATGTGCAGAAGAGTATACTGTGGACTTTATAAATAATAATACAAGCAGGGATGTGCAAAAGGAATGTGCAAACAGGTTGTACAGGGTACATACATAGCAGCAATGCGGATGATGGAGAATAGTGAATATCTTACTGTTTATTAAAATGAGTCATGTTGATGTTATTAGACCGAGTTTGAGTTTAGGAGCTTGATGGCCTGAAGGAAGAAGTCTCTCAGTTTTTGCCATCATGCTCCTGAAGCGCTTGCCAGATGGCAGTAAAAAGAAAAGACGGTTACCAGGATGATTTGAGTCCTTGATTATTTTAGCAGCTCTGCTTTTGCAGCGTTTGAGGTAGATGTCCTGCAGAGAGGGGAGAGCATACCCTAAGATGCGCTCAGCTAAACGCACAACTCTGCAGAGCTTTGCAGTCCTGATTGGAGGCGTTTCCATACCACAATGAGATGCACTGCGTCAATACACTTTCTATGGCCCCTGAATAGAAGGTTTTTAGGATTGCTGGTGAGACCCTGAATTTCCTCAGCTGTCTCAGATGGTACAGTCTTTGTCTGGCTTTCTTAACCTGTGTTTGAATGTGTGCAGTCCAAGTCAGGTCCTCTGAGAGGTTTACACCGAGGTACTTGAAGCTGCTCACCCTCTCCACAGGGGTCCCACTGATCATAAGAGGGGTGTAGGGCCGCTGCGGTCTCTTTCTGAAGTCCATGATCAGCTCTTTAGTTTTGCTCACGTTCAGAGAGAGACAGTTGTCTTGGCACCATGATGTAAGTATCTCTACCTCAACAAATTTGTCAATTTGGCTGATGATACTGTGGTTCTGGGCCTCATTTCCAACAATGACGAGACCGCATACTTGATACTGTGTCTACGCAAGAGGCAAAGACACAACAACAAAAAAACAACACTGAAATGACCTTTTAGAAAAAGAACAAGTTTCCTGTTTTAGAGTGAAACTAAGAATGTTTCCCCAGAGAGCTGCTTGAGTCTCTCTGCATAGTTGGTCTAAACTGTGTTATCATAAAGATATTTTTAACAAGATTATGCACTCCAAGTTATGCTACGGGGCATAGTCTTTATTTGGAGAGATTTTGCTCCCAAAACATTCTGTGAAATATGTTCACCTTCTCGTTTACTGTTTTCTTTTCTAGCTATTGACTGAGTTTTAAGAGGAAAGAAAATAACACATAAGATCTCTTCAGTATCTTATTTAAATAAATGGAGTTTTAAATCTCCGCATTCATGTGGATCTCCTCATCCAAAGGTTTATACCAGTGGTCGGCAACAGGCGGGCCGCTGGTCAAAACTGGCCCGCCAGCAATAATATCTGGCCCACACCCGCAGCCGGATCATTTTGATAGCGGCTGGTTCTGAAATAGATCTGTCATGACAGCAACAATTACTCACTAGTGATGGGTCATTCTTGAAAGATTTGTTCATTTTGAATTAATCTTGAATGTGACTCGGGAAGAACGAGTCTTCTAGGGGAGTGATTCGTTCAGTCGTGCAAGCGCAACATACAATAGGTTCTGTACTGGAATTACGACTCGAAAAACTCGAAAGGTGAACTAATCAAATATCTTTCTGGCTCAGACTGCATTGGTTAAAGCTTATGGGGCTGTCACGTGATGAACGCACGACTCAAACCTGAAGACTTGTCATATAAGAGGTGAAGTGAGCTAATCATAGACTAAAGAACCAGGTAAACTAATAATATTTGTTTTCTGTTTCTTATAGCATTATAGTTTTGTGTTGTTTGCAGTGTGATCAGCGTTTGCATAAGTAGTATATGTGTTTGGGAAGTAACACGTAACATTTTAACTATATTTTGCTAAAATGAACCAAATGAGTGAAGTCGACTCGAAAAAAGATTCATTAATTTTGCTGAACGAGACTCAAAGGTCCGAGTCAGTAAAATGATCTGAACTTCCCATCACTATTACTCACAATCACTTCGTCTTGATTTTGCCTTCAAAATAAAAGTACAAGAACATTTTTGCAGCAATGTTTGATAAATTGAGAGCTATTAATTTGAAACTTAACTTAATTTGAAAAGTTCTGAAAGACATTCAAAAGAGTCTGTAAATCGCTTCATTGCAGATAAGACACACCGGCTTTTTTGCATTCACAAAACTAGGTAGGATAACCGCATAATTGTCTTTCCATTCTTCTTTGTATGCCCTATTTTCGCTGTCAACTTTCCTCTTGTTTAGACTCATTGATAGTGCCATTTTGTCTCACCAGCTAGCTTAAATGTTAACATCACTCTGAACACAACGTAATAGCGTACCTCCAGCACGCAAACTATATTTTTCATCCTGAGGATGCCAGTGAATAATTCTGAGTGTAAAAGTAGGCTACCTCAAATAATTATTACAATAAGTTAGGCTCCATTGTGTAACAAGCAAATAAAAATGATACACTTCATTATTCACAATATGGAAAGAGGAAATAAAACATAGTTTGTTAAGAGCATGACTCAAACATGCGATTAATGGGCTTATTCAAGTCCTCTTATTTTTATCCATTCTGCATATCCCACACGTGCGTTTTAGCAAGGTGCCCTGTGTTGCAAGTTAGTGAATGAAGATTAGATTAGTTGCATTTTTCATCAATTAATTTCTTAAATTATCGTTTGAATATGTTCTGGCCCGCCATCAAGTGGCGAAATTATTTTTGGCCTGATGCCAAACTTACTTGCAGACCCCTTGTTTATACACACAAACAATGTATTGTTTTTTTACAATTTTGCTTGAAGGTTTGATCAACCCCCCAAATATGATTTTTCATACTATTATTTTATGTCAGGCTTTACATGGTTACAGTACAATGAAAGTGAGACAAATTATTTGTGTGCTCTATTATTTCTAAATATCACTCTTGCTATACATCTTTTTAAGTCATATAGTCAATAGCTTTTTATGAAGAAAAAGGAAGATTAAGATCAATGAATGCTTGAATTTCAGTCAGTTCCTTATATAAAGCTATCATATGAACAGAACATAGTACAGAACATTAGAATACAGTACACACATCATATGAATCACTTTTATAGTGTTTTTAGTCTGTTTTGGATCTAGGCTGTATAAAACACCATACACTTTTGTTGTATAAGAGAGCAGCTCATTAACAATGCATGTAAAGTAACAATGACCAAGAATGGCATTCATTTCAAAATATGATGGTATTTGCTTACTTATTAGAACAGAGATCTGGCTGGTTAATTACCCAAGAGCCAACAGTGATGACTGTATATAGAAAGACGTGAGTCTCATTAGCTTTGTGACCACAGAAATCTTACAGATCATTTCTCAGAGGGGGTGTTTATGACCATTTAAAACCACAAACATATTCTACTAGGACAGACAGTGTGAGATAGTGAGCAAGCGAGTGAGTGAGCGAGAGTCAGCATCCAGCATGCTGGTAAAATGATGCCATATAAATCTTTGCTCTCTCCCTCTCACAGCTTGTATTTAAATATTTCATGGCGGAGGTGTGCTGGAATGGACCTGATCACCAATTGCTGGTCTGCACTCTACATTATTCACTAGCCCCTCTTATAGCTGACTTCATTTATGTTGACAAAGTACTTCAAGGGAGATTCTTGTCTTCCAGCACTTCCCAGATTTCCTGTGTTTCTGTCCACTGCACTCTCCAAGAGACAGACGCTGACAGAGCTCTTCCATTTCATCACTGAATCATTCATAAAGCATTGGTGGCGGCCAAGAACCAAACCCTACTATAATCACAAACACATGTACATGGATATATTGCCTGCTCATAATCTATGATATGTGGACCTTACTTGACCCCTGAATGCACACAAATGCGTATTAAACTGAAATCAGTCTATCAAATTTGATGACAGCAGTCAGTGCTCAGTCAGTTGCAGTTCTGTTTAAAGGGACAGTCCACTCAAAAATGAAATCCGGCCATCATTCACTCACCCTCATGTCATTCCAAATCAGTATGACTTTCCTTCTTATCTTCCATTGTGTTCTACATAAGAAAGACATATTTTGAAAAATGTGTGGTCTGACCTTCATTACATGGACCAAAACATTTGTTTTTTATATCTGTATGATTTTCATTTGTATGTGGAACACATAAGAAGATGCTTTGAAAAATATCTCAGTTGTGCTTTTTTGTTTCTTTCAATGACAGACAAAATGTTCACATGTTGTTTTGGACCCCACTGATTTTCATTATATGGACCAAAAATCCTCTTTAAAATATAAATAGAAGAAAATTATCCAGGTTTGTAACAACATGAGACGGAGTTTGAACTATCCCTTTAAGCACAGAATTAGAATAGATGTTACACAGCACTGATGTTCTTTGCCAGTCAGCAGAGAGCATGCACTGCCCTTCCCACATATCCTCCCTGTGGCAATGATGTCAGAGGCTGAGAGGACGGGTCTTACCTCTGCCATGGGCACTCCCTCCGGGGGTCGGCAATGCAGCACAATCATGCCCTTGATTGGCACTTCCTTCCCTTGAGGATCCTGCTCAAAGTTCTTGCGGAGGTCTGTTTGAAAAGATAAGAGGCAGCTGTCACTGCGGGCAGAGTCCAAGCCGATATTTGGCCTATCTATGCCAATCGCTTTCATCACTCCATATCCTGCTCTCTCGACGCCCCCTGCCCTTCGTTTTGGCAACCTTGGAAAGGCAGGGCAAGAGAGCAGGAGAGTGCAGACATTCTCAACGGTGCTCAGGCCATCTGCTAGAGTTGCAGGTGTCATGGGTTCAGTTCATTTGGACAGTTCTGCCTCATCCCCACTGTGCTTGTACAGCAATGGATTTTTTTTCTCTCAGTGCACTGCAAATCTTTTCAATTTGAAGACAGAAAGAAATACAAAATGTCCAAAAATGGTCAGGTTTCAGGTAGGATAAAAACAACATTCCCTGTATTAAAGTGGAATAAAAAGTTGGTATTTGATAACAAACACTAATGCTAAAATAATAACACTTAATGACAACTTGATAATAACAAATGCTAATCAAAAATAAATCAAGCTGTCAACTGACTACAACATTTTTTTTGCAATATTATTAATTAAAACTTTAAATTTTCTTTCAGACTTAAAGCCTTTAGTGCACCATTTATACCTAAAATACCTCAAACAAATGTCTAACAGCAATACACCTGTGCTTATTTCATTAATTTAAATTGTAGGCAATGTTTCATGCATTTCAATGTTTCTTCTAAATCATTTTTAGAAATATTGAAAGAGAAAGAAAAGTTCAGATAATTTTGAAGCCCATGACCACAAATATGATGCTCCCATTGTGAGGGACACTTTTAGTAAAATATAAGAACAGCTATATAAAGATTTATCAACCCTCAGTGTAATAGTATAAAATATTTTGGTTACACTTTATTTTAAGGTATCCTTGTTACAGTGTAATTATACATTTAATCATTGAGTAATATTAATTAACTACATACTTACTGTACATACTATGTGGTTAGGATTAGGGATTGTCTCCGGCTACTTGCATGTAGTTATGCATAATTTAGTGTTATTATAATATTGTCAGACCTGTATCCCCATGTCTTCTGTCTCTCTTCCTCTTGTGCCCATATATGGTCCTTCCTGTCCTCGTTCTGTCATTATTAGTTAGATTACTCCTCACCTGTTGCTGTTTTCCCTGATTACGTTCTTTGTGTTTATAAGTCCTGAGTTTCCCCTGAGTCTGCACTACCCGAGGGCCCCCTAGAGTCCGCGCTGCCCGAGTGCCCCCAAGAGCCCTCTCCGTTCCAGGAGCTCACCGAGTCCACTCCAGAGCCCTCTCCGGTCCAGGAGCTCACAGAGTCCACTTCAGAGCCCTCTCCATTCCAGGAGCTCACCGAGTCCACTCCAGAGCCTGCTCTGTTCCAGGAGCTCACCGAGTCCACTCCAGAGCCTGCTCTGTTCCAGGAGCTCACCGAGTCCACTCCAGAGCCCTCTCCATTCCAGGAGCTCACCGAGTCCACTCCAGAGCCTGCTCTGTTCCAGGAGCTCACCGAGTCCACTCCAGAGCCCTCTCCATTCCAGGAGCTCACCGAGTCCACTCCAGAGCCCGCTCTGTTCCAGGAGCTCACAGAGTCCACTCCAGAGCCCGCTCTGTTCCAGGAGCTCACCGAGTCCACTCCAGAGCCCGCTCTGTTCCAGGAGCTCACCGAGTCCACTGCAGAGCCCGCTCCGGTCCAGGAGCTCACAGAGTCCACTCCAGAGCCCGCTCTGTTCCAGGAGCTCACAGAGTCCACTGCAGAGCCCGCTCCGGTCCAGGAGCTCACAGAGTCCACTCCAGAGCCTGCTCCGTTCCAGGAGCTCACTGAGTCCACTCCAGAGCCCGCTCCGGTCCAGGAGCTCACAGAGTCCACTCCAGAGCCTGCTCCGTTCCAGGAGCTCACTGAGTCCACTCCAGAGCCCGCTCCGGTCCAGGAGCTCACAGAGTCCACTCCAGAGCGTCCTACATGGCCGCCAAAATCACCTGATCCGCCATGGCGGCCCGAGATCCCTGATCTACCATTGGTCCCGGAACGGGCACCGCCCTGGAGGTCACCTGCCCTGTCTCCATATCCCTTGAGGCCTCCAGAGTGCCCACCCCCCTTTGTGTTGCCTGTATTATGTTCATTAAAATCTATTCGTCTTACCTGAAGTCTCTGGCATCCTTCCTGCACGACCCGACCCTGACAAATATTAAGTACATGCAACCTGTAACATGGACACCTTAAAATAAAGTATTACCAATATTTTTCACCCTTAAAATAAAAGAAAACAATTACAAAATAAAATTATTGACATAAAAAAAAAATATATATATATATATTACATTTAGCATAACTTTTTTTCTGCACAGATTTTAAACCTTTTAAACAGATGCATAAACCTTTTAAACATATGAATAAACCTTTAACAAATATTATTATTATTTAACAATTAGGGCTTTTAATACAATAAAAAACATAATACAATAAAATAACAGGTAAATATTCTTATCATTTCCAAAAGCAGTCTTATCAAATCTGATAGTACAGTATTTTAATTTCGGTTTGACAGCCGTAGAAATACATTTTGTATCCCCCCCCTGCAGACCCCTGGGGGTCCCCTGAGCTAGCATACTCACAGGCTATCCTCACTGAGGCCTTACGGCTCTTTGAGGTTCCTAGGTGACTCCAGGCAACACACAGGCACCAGTAGTCTTCTGGACCATGGAAATCCTCCACCTGCAGCCTGGTGACATTGATCGTCACTTCGCGGATTTTCAACCCTATATAGCAAGAAACACAAAGCAGAACATCTTCATCCAAATTCACTTCAGGTCAATGCCCATTAAGTATCGATTTTCAGTGTTTGGTCACTTCAGTTAGGGTCCTTAATGGCAATTGACTGTAAGAATATACACTAGGTGTCAGAAGGATAAAAGGGTCCCAGAGCTCAGTGAATTCTGAGACTGAAATTTAAAAATATATATTTTTAATGCAAAAAAAATCTCCACCACCAGTGAAAAATTGAATGGCCTCGGGTTGCTTTTCCCTTCACGAGCTGCCCTACATAGCTCCAGTTTCATGTCTCTCTACTCCACGTTTTTGAGTGCATTACTGATAAAAACCTTTTTTTCTCTACCTCTCCCCGGAGGACCTTCCTTGTTGTCTGTGCCACAGATCGTTAGCAAGATGAAAATAGCTAGCTGAAGTTGCATTAGCCTAAAAGCACAAGAGCCAGGAAAGCTTGTTACCCCTGAAGCTTCATTTAAGACACATAACTTTAGATGAGATTGTCACAACCTTAACCTTTCAAACTCTTAAATCTATGATCATTAAATGCGATTTAATGTTCCTTGATTTTCAAAATGTCTGACATCCCTGTTGTGAGCCTAAGTCACTTTTTGCAGGTTTGATGCATCAGTAAAGGCTTCCATTGTTAATCAGTTTCATCTTCTACCTGTTTCTTCAGAATCGCTACCCTACAAACTTCTAAAAACCATACAAATATGAGGATTAGAAGCAATATGCAATATACAGAGAACCATAATAAACAATCCAGACTGTTTGCTCCTCCACTCCACATTCTCTCAAACAAGCACTCTGTAATCTGCATTGCTCCTGTACCATGCGTCTCCTAACAACGGTACCAGGAACAGATAAATATCAAATCAATCCGAAAGTGCCTGGGAACTATACAGGGATTATTATTGCGGCTCCAAGATAAAACGATGACATGCATTTTATGTAAACAGGTAAGTTCTAGAAGGCTCAGTTCATTTGGTTTATTTTTTTATTCTAGTGAGATTTGGATGAGCTCCATTGTGGTGGGATAAACAGAAGAACTGATGCTGACAGTCTATTCTGAATTTTGCTCTGGAAGATGGCTGCAAAGAAACACAAATAAACATGATAGTACTTGATTGAAAATGTTCCGTATCGTATCTTTAGTTATACTGTTATAAACTATACAAGTGGACATTGTGGTCCTCCGTACAATCTACAATACTGTTTGAAAGTTTGGGGAAGGTATGGTTTTGTTGTTGTAGTAAAGGAAATTAATATTTTACTTATAAATATTTTCTTAATATATTCTTATGTTCTCAAAGTATCTTTATTTTTCCACAAAAAAGCAGCAAAGCTGTTTTTGACATTGATAACAATAAGAAATGTTTGAATCAGCAAATTTGAAGGATCATGTGACACTGAAGACTGAGTAATGGCTGCTGAAAATTCAACTGTCATTAAAGGAATAGATTAAATTTTTAAATAAATTATTATAGTTACTGAGGCAGCTAAAACTATGCATATTAGATGGGACATCTGCCTCTTTACTAGTGACGTTTCAGCACATCTCAGGGTCACTTTGAACAGTTAGATACTGGTGCAAGGATCATTATATAAGTTGCATTTCTGGTTGGTTGTTTTGGGAATAAATATTGCAATATTAATTGGCCAGAATGGTTGACTAGTCAGTTAGACAACTAGAAAGATTTAAGATTTAAGTTTTTGGAAGGGATGCAGCTTCTCAGAGAGCATGCTGACAGTGTGCTGTGCTTCAGGTTTCAGTAACAGTAACTGTTGGACTGTCAGCGCAAAGAACCCATCTCTGAACAGCAGTCTCTAGATCATACCCTGTAAAACACCACCGCTAGCTTTCAAAGCACCGCTTCTGCAACAAACTCACAACATTCAACAAAAACTTGAGACAATTATCATTTGTTTCAAAAAAATTTTTTTACCTGCACACATTCAATGATGGCTACTGCATCGTTGGGGACACTTCATTTCCAGCGATACTATTTACACTGAACGGAGCTGGATGATGACATTACTAAATTCAATGATGAACTGCCTTTAACTGAAAATGGAGTGTTTACTTTTGTCCTTTTGCATTATTGACACTATTTTCCTATTTAATACTGCAAAGCTAGCTACATTGATACAATAGTTATTGTTAAAAGGGCTATATAAATAAAGATGAGTTTACTTGTTACTCATTGGGACAATAACCACAAAATGTATTAAGTTGTGTATTAATCTTTAACTGGTTTGGTAAATATATTGTATGTGATGTATTGACCCATAGATCTAGTCTCTACTAATTATTTGCAAATTTTCAAGTCAAAACGGCTAGACAAGAAATGTATTGATTAAAAATAAAATGTGCAAACACGTGCAACAATTTCAATAGCATATTTTAAAAGAAAAAACCCAGTTCAAATTTGTCAATAAATTCAAGAGCACTTGAATTACAACGTCAACCATGGCCTGTTGTAGTTATTAACAAATATAAACTAATTAATACATTTAAACAAAACATATATGTTTATGTTAAACAAAAACATATATATATATTTTTGAGTTCCATAGAAGAAAGTCTCGCTCAGAAGAAAGCAGAAAATGTAGTAAATCTCTTTAAAAGCAACTAGTTAAATGGTCATTCAGATTACAGTCTAATCTTTTTTTATTTATGATGTAGTTTAGTGCATTCCTAATTACACCTAATTGTAGATTTTCCAAAATTCACCTTCCGTCATTATGTGGTTAAAATATAATGATCACAAATCTTTAAAGACAGAGCCTGCTGAGATGATGACACAAAATGAATGTTGTTCAGACCCCATACGGCACTTATGTCTGCTTTAGTAGAATTGGATGTGATGCTACCCTTAATAAAGGAGCAGCTCTCAGCCACTGTGGAAAGGAGTCATGGGAGAGCGGGAAGGCGAAACACTAACATCTCATTTAATCAAGTGCCTTCTTGAATTGGTTTTCTCCAAAAAGAATTACACTGCAGAGAAAAAAGCAGACCAGAACAGTGTGGTGTATCCTCCCTGTCCCACAGGTTTATTGATCATGAAAGCAGACTGCCTTCACTTCTGAGCTGACTCTACATGGTCCTGTTAGTCAGGGGTAAACAAAGCAAGACAGACGCCTGTGTTTCATGGACACTCTGAGACACAGACATTATTCATCATTCCCCTGCTGAGATGTTCCATCGACAGCGTAGTGTGGGGGGTAAAATTCAGCGACACGCAATAAAATCATGACTAATGACGACGAATAATCCAGCCTGATAGAAGAAAATATGAGTAATATATTAATAGGAGGTGGTCTTTCTCTCTGTTAGAAAGTCAGATTTCCTGCAGGAATATTGACAGGTGACGGGGTGATATTCCAGAGAGACAAGGCTGACACGCTTTCATCTGTCACAACATTTTTTACAAAGAAAACACTGTTGACAGCAGAGGTAGGAAACTGGTCTTCACTTAAATTCACACATCTTTGCTTAAATGTTCATGGATAGGCCTCCTCATCACTGGGAGGGGGCCTGGAAATACAATGTTATACTGATATCTGGCATTATACAATTATATCAAGATCGTTTGATAAGTGTGTATTCAAAACTAATATACACTGCAACCTATTTCTCCAAGTTTCTAATACATCTGCAATTTACTGATTTCCTCAACCTAGACTAACTTAAAAAAAATGCGGGATCTGATTGTTCTTGAAGGAAGATTCTTATTCTGAAAAAAACTCTTTGAATTGAGAATGCAAATAATTTAAGCTAAATTTTCAAAAGCCATTACGCCAGTCTTTAGTGTCACATTATCCTTCTGAAATCATTCTAAAATAATAAACAATTCTTATTAGCATTATTGTTCAAAAGATTTGTGCAGCTTAATTGTTTATGCAATTCGTAATGCAGCTTTTCATGACTCAATAGAGCTGAATAGAGCAGTGTTTATTTGAAATCGTAATCTTTTAAAAGTTAAGGAAATCTTTTGAAATGTCAAACATTATAAAATGTCTTTTCTGTCCCTTTTAAACTTTCCTTTCTGATCTTTTCATCAATCCATGTGTTCCCTGGAAATCAAACCCAGGACTTTGACTGTTGTTAATGCCTTGCTCTAGGAGTTGAACTACAGGAATTGCAGTCACCCCTAGTGGAATAGTGTGATTTCTACACTTCAGAACCTCATTTGCCTTTTGGCAATGACCAAGATGATCAGGAGGAGGCTTAACTATGTCAGTAATGTAAAAAGCGTGCAAGAGCAGACGGTGGGTCTTCTGGAAGCTTTATTTTTAGTTAGTTAGTTAATCCAGTCTCTGTGGCACTGCCATGACACAATTTAAGGGCCAGAAACTGACAGGACACAGCAACCATTTGAAGCTTTGGCTCAACCGGTATTATATCTACTAAGCGGATGCTTCTGCTGCTCCCTTTCCTCTGTTTGAGGAAAGTCTTTAAAGAACTGAGTGAGCCTATATGAGTGGCAGCAAGACAATAAGTGTACTCCATCAACAAGACCTTAAGTGTAAGTTGATGCTAAAATAAATGTACCTGAGATCCTAATAAGAAATTTAGATCGGTGACACATAGTTGTGAAAGTAGAGAATATGAAAAGCAGTACTCAAGAAGAATCACACTTTTAAGTTCGTAATAGCTTCACAATCAATCAACAAAATTTGCGAGTCACTTTTAATGTGCTTTCATTTACACTGGTTCCTTTCGTAATACTTCAGTAGCTAGACTTAAAGAAAGCTGCTTACATTACATGGCAGCAGCCACAGGGAATGACTTTAGTAGCATTTTAGTGTTTGAACAGATACAGAACTGAACACGGCACAGCGGAAATAGTGTAATGTTTCGTTCCATGTGATTCCTGAAAAGGCTTCCAGCAATTGATTTGCAGCTTTTGTCTCCCCTGCTGAAGAAGAGAGAGAGATTATTTCAGCACCATGGAGAGAGATACCCATTGGAGAACCAGCAAGTGGAGCTTCTGCTGCCATACAGTATTTATTGTTTTCCAAGTCAGATTTTCCAGTTTTTGCTTAGGTGAGAATTTGGACAAGACAGTAAATTCAATTAAAGTACTAACAATAACTAAGGCCAGCTTAGCACCTAAACAACCAATGGAACTGAAAATAAACAAGATTTTTACCACCTCATTATGCTTTTCCTGAATCTCAAAATAGTTTCAATTGTGACATCAGTATGACATGCTATACTCTAAATTATGCTTGAGCCTAAACTGGAGCTCATATGAATTAACAGACCTAAAATTGTACTTTTAGGACCAGATTTACTAAACAGGGCAAATTAGAGTTAGAGAGCAATTCCATAAAAGTGCTGATGAGAGGGCAAATTCTGTGTGATTTACTGACAATACGCAGACACAGCCAGATTATTTCCATAATGACAGCGCAATCTACCAAGAGTAGCACAAATTACCGCCTACTTTAAGTCATGCATTTTTTGGGCGTTAAATAATGGTGCAAATATCAGTGATTTGACTAGTAATATGCATAATCAGCAAGGTCAGGCGCAAAAATAACTGTATCCACACCTTTTTAATGCTAATTCATTACTGCGTGTCTTTAGTAAAACATGACAGTACTATTTTAACACCAAAAGATGGTTTGCGCTGGTGTAAGCTGTTAGTAAATCTGGCCCTAAGAAATGTATTTGTCATATACAGAAGTAAAATGCTCATTTAAACTAGAGGAAGCCTTATATTTCTGAGCCAGATATATTTTAAATGCAAGTCCTTAAAAGAAAATATCTGAAAATCTTAGGAAACTAAGTTGCACATAAAATGTTATTTTGTCTAACACGGCCACTGGTAACCCCACCCAAAATAAATTTATTAAAATATAAATACATTTAAAAATAAATACAATTATTAAACAAATTGAGAAATTAATTGAAATATACAAATAAGTAACAAATAATATATACAAATGTGAAATATACAAATAAGTAACTATAAATAAATGCATATAAATTAACCAAAATAATTAGAAATAAAAACAACAAACAAATGTGTGTATTTAATTTTAAGCAAACACATTAATTTAACCAATTTTCTCACAATCAGCAGATATTCAAACAAGGAGCTACAACCCGTTGTGCCCTTGAACGGAGTATTTAACCCCAGCTTGCTCCAGGGGGGTTGTCCACGTAAGAGTTGCTTTGAAAAAAAAACATCTGTTAAATGAAAACTTGCATTACTAATGTGGACCCTTACTGGATGGTATTCTAAAGGCTGCATTTTTCCTAAAAGGTCATTTCTCAACTAGCTTACACAACATTGGTATGACCTCCTCCAAATGACTCATCTCATTGTGTGCATGTGTACGTTCTTGAGCTCACAGTGGTGAATGTGACACTTTGCTCACGGGGTAGAAGCTTAATAGTACATTAATGTCATCCTCCATCACACGCTCATGTACTCCTCACCCGCTCTGCATGGCAGCTCCCTCCAGCGTAACTCCAAATAAATAATTATCATAAGAGACCACGGCACAAAGTGCTATTAGACTGATGATGGGAAGACTTTGAGAATGAAAAAAACAATGAACTGAAAGAAATATAAATGCACAACATATTCAAGGATGTTTCTGCAATAGCACGATTGCATTCAAGGTTTAAACTAATTTACATGCTACTCCTTCCTGATGAACAATTACAGGTCTTTAAATTGTTACACCAGTTCCTTATCAGTCGTCATTACGAGTCACGTCGGATGACTGACGAATTGGGATCTCGCCAGAGAGACCTATCCATTTCGAGTGTAACTAAATGAGCCAATGGACATTGGCATGCGGTAATTCGTATCCAGCTACAGCTGATCACAGCGTGATGGCAGCAGGTGAAACCGCATTAATTCATCCTTTCGCTTCGTAGCCGAGTGGTAGTGGTCGAAGCTACTGCTCTTCTTTCCACAGAAGAGTGTCCATTGGCTTGTTTAGTTACACTTAAAGTGGATAGGTCTCTCTGGCGAGATCTCAATACGTCGGTCATCCGACGGAATGTCTCCGAACCTCCTTCAGGGAATGAGGGTTACATACGTAACCGAGACATTTTTCAGGGTCAACATGTTTTTTATTCTCTTTCATTATGTACACTTTAAGGCAGTTGTACCTAAAGAGGTCACTTTTACAACCTTTTTCCTTGCAGCAAATACAGACATAATATAATTTGACATGATCATTTTTGCACCCTGTTTTTCCACTCTTTAAATTAAATAGGCTGTTTTTGTTATTGTACCTTTAAATTATTGTCAGGTGTTTTCTTCTGTATTTTAACATATATCCAAGTGAAAAAAATTGTTTAGGCAGGATCTTGGATTCTATTCATCACATAAAAAGCGCTATACAAATAATCTCGAATTGAATTGAAAAAGGGATCGTTCATCCAAAAATTCAAATAACCCATTGATTTACTCACCCTTAAGCCATCCTAGGTGTATTTCAGATGAATCCAATTGGAGTTACATAAAGAAAATGTCCTGGCTCTCTCAAACTTTATAATGACAGAAAATTGTGATCAAGATTTTTAAATAAAATAAGGTAAATAAATCCATCATAAAAAGTGCTCCAGGGGTTTAATAACGGCCTTCTGAAGTGAATTGATGCATTTGTTTAAGAAAAATATCCATATTTAAAAATGTATAACACCGAAATCTCTACCTTCCGCTAACCGCATAACAGAAGAGGGTCACTCTTTACAGCCACACACAGATCCAATGTCATCGTCAAATTTGCTGATGACACAACGGTGATAGGCCTGATCACCGACAACGATGAGACGGCCTACAGAGAGGAGGTGAGTACCCTGACTAAATGGTGTCAGGAGAACCACCTCTCACTCAACATCGACAAGACCAAGGAGCTGGTGGTGGATTACAGGAGACAGAGCAGAGTACACACACCCATCACCATCGACAAGACACCTGTGGAGCAGGTAAACAGCTTTAAGTTCCTCTGCGTTCACATCACAGAGGATCTCACATGGTCTGCTCACACAGATGCAGTGCTGAAGAAGCACATCAGCGCCTCTTCTTCCTGAGACGGCTGAGGAAGTTTGGAATGAGCCCCAGAATCCTCAGATCCTTCTACTGCACTGTGGAGAGCATCCTGACCGGCTGCATCACCGCCTGATTTGGAAACAGCACCGCTGGCAACCGCAGGGGCTCTGCAAAGGGTCGTGCGAACTGCCCGCCACATTGTTGGAGGTGAGCTTCCTCCTCCAGGACATCTACACCAGGCGGTGTGTACAAGGAAAGCCCGGAGGATTATCAAAGACTCCAGCCACCCGCCCCACAGACTGCTCTCTCTGCTGCCCTCAGGGAGACGTCTCCGCAGCATCAGATCCCGCACTAGTCGACTGAGGGACAGCTTTTTCCCTCAGGCTATCAGGCTAATGAACAGTAAAAACTAATACACCCTACAGCACACTCCCACTTTAAGATATGACATGCACTGCACTTTAACACAGTTCAACTGGACTACACACATACACACACACTGCACAAACACAACAATCTATCTTCTACCACTGGATACCATCCAATGCACATCCATGACATTGCGTATCCGGATTATGTATAATCTGCTGCACCATCACATATTATTGTATGTATATGTGTACATAATAGGGGTTGAACGACTTCTGATTTTTTAAAGTCGACTTTTATGTGAGGAAAGTCGAGTCGAAGTCGACTAGTCGCTGATGATGTCATTAATAAACAAATAAGTCTGGAGCTGTGACAAACACCTTGTGCACAGCTATGAAATATGACACAGTGCTGCCCACATGACTATTGCACTTATAACAACTTATTTTTATCAGTTCTTTAGTCTTTGGGTCGTTATGTTTCTCACAGATTCCTGCTCGTTATAAATCAGATACAGATAAGTAGTACAGTAAAGATTACATTCATATGAATGAATGCATTAGTGAGAGCAATTAGGTGTGTGAATTAATTCTACCTGGCAGCGTCCCTCTACTAGTAGTGAAGCTGTGGGATTTAGTTATTAAGAAATATATGCTTGAACTTTTCCTTTTCTAAGCTATTTTACAGAGAAATAACAGAACAGTGTTTTTTTTTTTGCACTGAATGATTCTGTGCGCACGATCTGCGCGTGATGTATTGTACACGCTACGGTCTGTAGCCTATGTGTGTGCATTACAGTGCAGCAGCGCATTCGATTAGAACGTGATTAACTTACCTGTACAATAAGCTGTTTAAAACCTGCATTCTGCCGTTCAATTTCCAGCATCCAGTAATATAATCACACATGTCTTTTGGAGCGCATTCAGAGTATGAATTAGTTTGTAATTTTAACTGTTTGGAAACGGAGCGTAAATGTGGATTTATTATCCTATTGCACCCTCTATAGGACCAGCAACTAGTCGACTTCAAGCTTAAAGCGTCATGAGAGCACTGAAGTCGACTAGTCGATTAGTCTGTGTAACCCCTAGTACATAATGTATGTAATGAATGTGTACAAACGGTGTATAACGTGTATTGATAACTGTAAGTATGTCTTAATAGTACACTGTGTGTACTGAGTATATGTGTGTGTATTCTGCACATTGTCTTCTGTATAAGTCTGTAAGTATGTACTGTCTATATGTTAATTAGTTTCTGCACTGTCTGGAGCACGCTCTCAAGAATTTCACTCACCATGGCACATGTGCTGTCACTACACCTCTCAGTTATTTCACAGAAAAATTGAGTTATGATATCTTGATTAGAGCTTAAAAATTGTTTAGTAAAAACTAAATTTCCATTTAATGCTGATTTTAATAATTATATTTGTAAATAACCTCAAATTATTTAACCAATGGTCCTGGTTGAAATATTAGTTGTTTACTGTAACCATAGAAGCTGAATTAATGGTTTCTGGTATACAGAACACTACATATGTACTGTATACATGAGGATAATATAATATGTTCATTTCCTCCTCTTAGTCTTTTAAGAGAGAGATCAGAAACTATAAAACAAACAGCAAGAAAGAACATTGTGTGACAAAAAAGTTATGTTTGTTGGTCACGGTTTTAAAATGTGTCAGTTAACAACAATTTAAAATTGAATAGCTTTAATGACAGATATTGTTTAGTTCTAAATGATTTGCTAAACGGTAGACATCAATAAGCAGCTGCTAGATAAGATTACCCCTTACCTTTTGCCCATTTGTTCAGTCAACTGCCTCCTCTACTGGATGGCCGAGGCTTTTACTTGGTCTCAAAGTTGTCTTGTCCAAAAACAAAACTCTTTTTTGAGTGATTACCTCACAAACAGTGAGCACTAACAAAAAATTGAAATGATATATGGCAGAGACATGCATGTTTTTCCTCCAGTTACATGGATGCTTTGCCCCTGCTATTAAAAAAATCCAACAGTCTAAAACTTTAAAGGCACAGGTTTAGCAAATCTGATTTAGACATGTAACTGCATAATATCCTCCTTTAAAAATAAAAAAAGCTACTGCCCCCTGTTGTGCTCTAGACATGTATTTTGCTGTGCAGGTGTTGAGTGTGCAATTGTCTGTAATAATGCTATTATAGGCCCAGAGGAGAGGAACATCAACACTAAAATGCATCTGTGTTAAGCTAAATGAAGGGTGATGCCCTGCACTTGTCCTCTTTCGCTGCCCTTGCTTTGCAGTCAGCTTCCATTTGTTGTACTGCAAAAGTCCTCTCTCTCTTTCTCTGTCCTTCATTTGCAGTCAGCTTCCATCTATCGTAGCGTAAAGGCAGTTTCTCAGAAAGACGCTTTTTTTCTGAGAAGCTGTCGCTAGCAGATGTCAACACCACATCACATGTCAGCTCTGACATGTCATAACTATACTCGCAGTGGTCAGCCGGCTCCCTCGTCCATGACAGAAAGCTGGACTGAGACACACGAGCTGTGCCCTGAAGCTTTGCTGTGCAGTCAATGGAAACTGATTCCATCAATCTGAGACAGAGGAGAGAAGAAATGAGTATAAATAACAGAAGTGACAGAGTAACAGGACTTTGCTCTAAGATTGGTGTTTAAGAGCACTAGTAGCACGAAATGAAAGTAGTTATGGGTACAATCAAACTTTTTATATGTAAATGCCTCAATATAACACCTGAACACGACAAATCAGAAAAACAATAATCTAACCAGTAAATGCAGTGAAATAAACAAAATAACATACTTTATTTAAATGTAATATAGCTATGCACAAGCAGGCAACAACATAGAAAAATGATATAAAATATGTGATCTGACATATTATAAAGGATATGAATGCACGTAGATGACTTAAACTTGTTTAATTGGATACAATTTACTAAGGTGAAAAAATAGATAATAATTAATTACTTTTGTTATGTTATGTATTAAAAACAGAAATAAATATGGCTAAAAGGCAAAATATGTTAAGTGAGCGCTAACAAACTGGCAAGTTAACGAATCCATATGGTGAATCCTTCTAAGGTTACTAAGCAACTTTATATTTCAGTAATATTGCTAATAAATATAAAGTAAATATGAGCACACCAATATAAATATTAACATTCATCAAGTATGTACATTATAATTCTAGACACTTGTCTTAATTCGCCAAGCTTTTGCAGGCTTTCTCTGATGACTTGAAAAGGAATAAACCCCCAGCCACTGAAACAGTGCAGTCAATCTACAGTGAAAGTGAACAGCATGACACCGCTACTTCACTCTCATTATAATCAATTAGTCTGCACACTGCAAGAGAGACAAGACATACAAGAGTTTGTATTATTTTATATTATATAGAAGTTCACATGTTTTGACTGGGTGACAGCTGCAATGATGTGCCCACATATTTGTACTGTGCACGCACTGTCATTTTCTCTCAAATGGGACAGAAATTCTACAGCTTTGATCAGGTAATAACTTTTTCAGTTTGACAGGTGCATGATGATATTCAAGTGGTGCTTAAAAAAATTTAAAATAATGAACAAAACCAAATGGTTTGAAGGATTAGTTCACCAATAAAATGAACATTTGCTGAGCATTTACTCTTGAACAGATTTTGATGTGAGAGGACAACAGAGGATGTACTTTATTATTACGACATTAATATTGATGACGGACTCTTTATTTTGTCTGGGAAGGATGTTGAAAGTTAGTCTTTGAATCTCTTGGATATTTTATCAGCTCAACCTGATAGCACCCATTCACTGCAGATGATCCATTGGTGAGCAATTTCCCAATGTCTTCAAATCTGTTCTAATGAAGAAATAAACTCACCTACATCTTGAAAAGCCTAAGGGGAAAGGGAAATGTTAATTTCTGGGTGAACTATACCTTTAAAATTTAAATTATATTTCTCTATTTTAAGTGACAAACACCACAAAGTGTATTCTAGTTCATGGTTAACTCTCACTTATTCAAACCACAATACTCCAGAAACAAACTGACTTAATTCTTGACGATAGCAGCCATTAAAATGTGACACTCCATGGTAGAGAAGAAAGGCATGCAGACACAGTGTCAGAGGAAAGATCTTATCATTGTTAGTTTGTCACTGCTGCCTGGTCACCAGGACTCAAGGCCTTCACTGCAGGTATGACGGGGACACAGAGCTCATTATCGGATCTAGGCAGCATCTGCGCCCCATATAGTGTTTGAAACGTGTCTGGATCTGCCCCTTTCAATTTGCCTCTAATCTGTAGACAGAAAGAAAAAGTGTCTAAAATCTTGTTTTTTGTCACATTCAATAGGATTCTCTCTCCATCAACACCTACAGTACACTATCAGTAGATACTTCTTTTTTTAACCACACAGGTTATAATCCTAAATGGAGTAGTCTGTGGGGCTTATTTGTGTGCTGCTGCATAGAAGTTTCAGCTTGTCATTTATCAGTAAAAGACAATAATAGAGGCACAGCGAGCAGCGCGGCAGTCGTTTATTCCTCTTTTGGCAAAACTGTGATAAATGACTTAGCGGAGGATGATTTTTCATATGATGGTTATGCTCTATAACTGTCCTCATTGGCTGATATTGCAGAGCTTGAAACAAATAAAACCCGAGGTAGCGCTCCAGGATGGGGTTCAACGAACACCTTTGAAAATTTCAGATCTCTTCCCCTGTCAACACTGAAGAATAAAAGGAGAAACAGTACAAGCATTTATATATTGTTTCCCAAAGCAGTGTTAATGCTTATTTCGGAAGGAAAGCATGCAGCTTGCTGTTTTATCAGTCGCTGAATGACCAGTATAAACGAGGTGCTTTTCAACTCCTGCTGAGCTACAATTCAACCGAGCAAATTATTGAAGCACCAGGGATGCTCAGTAACTAGTATCATAAACCACATTCATCACCATAAGGGTTGGATAATTAAGGCATTCAGTACATCAGCAACTGATTTGCTGAGGCAAAAAACTTAAGAGACCATATAATTAGCTGATGTATTAAACATGTTTCTGTCACTGATTATGGCACTAATGTGCAAAAATATTGCACGGCATAGATACATCCATCCATTCATGGAATTTCAGCAATCATGAAAATCGCAGCAAATTCTCAAGCACCCTCAATCACAATGTTTTCCTACAAGCAGGAATAGATGAAGGCATAAACACTGTCAAATTATTAAAGAGAGAGAGAGAGAGAGAGAGAGAGAGAGAGAGAGAGAGAGGTTAGAACATTTTTAAAAGAAGTCTCTTATGCTTACCAAGGTTGCATCTATTTGATAAAAAATTATGTAAAATCGTAGTGAAACAAAATATTGTGAAATATATTCATAATCTTACTAACTTTTGTATGGTAGTGTAGCCCACGTGATCAGGGAAGCTGCTTTGACCAAATCTGTACTGTATAAAGCACTATCTATCTTATTTTTCAACATGGAAGTAAGCCGTTTTCTGTGAATGTGTGAGACGTCCGGTTCATTCAGGAAATAACGAGAAGAATAACAAAGTGCAGAAAATGGTAAAACAGTTTGGACTACAAACCAGTTAGTTCATATTTAAAATAATACATTAAAATAAAATGGTAAGACACACCAGCTATATCAAGCAGCAAAATAAATATAGCCTTGACGAGCATAAGAGACTCCGTACAAATCTTACTGATCCCAAACTTTTGAATGGCAATGTACATATAGGAAATCAGTTGCTTGGAACTACAGTCAATTACACAGTTTTGTGGTCGTTATTCAAAACCTGACTGCAGTGCAATCAGAATCAAGTATTTCATAGACCCATGTAAGAATGATTATTATAGTAAGATGGATTGGGTTATATTCTTACATGTGGTCTATAAAATTGACACTAACAGAGGACATTTTTCAGGATTCTTCTTGTTAAATGGTCTAATTTTTGAGAGTGGCTTAATGTAAAGGATGGGTTGTTTTTTTATGTGCGCTCAACAGATGAACAGTGTGGGAATGGAATTTAAGGGGGATACTATCAAGTTGTAATTGGTACAACATAATTGTCTCTTGAAAAGTTACAGATAAGTCTATTGTTTAGACCTTCAAGATAAGGTTGGAAAAGTACTAGGTGCAAAACTATGTGGAAAAGTACTAGGTGACGAAACCTCAGAGATATTGCTAAATAATAAACTAATCTTTTTCTGTAATTAAAACGAAGTGCACCCAATTGGGAGAAGGAGCAAGCCTGGCCAGTTCTTAAACCGCACCTAATTTTGAAATATTAAAAAGGGGGTTTCTTGCAGAAACAGTGGAAGCTTAGCCGTGGGATAAGCGCGCGTCGCCAGCATTTCTCGGACAGGTGTTGGTCTTCCACTATGACTGGAACGGGCTCCCCAGTCTTTTGAAGAGTGAAGATGATGGCATTCTGAGGTTGTGAGGTTGTATATCGATTATAATACTTCACTTGGGGTTTAGTTTTAGTTTATGCTTGAATTTGTGCATTATTCATTCACGATTATTATATTTGATCCATTTACTTATGATCATTCTTATATTATGCACTGGTTTATGATTCTTCTTCTTTAATTAGTTTATAATTGATTATCATTATTCTTTTATGCATTTACCTATGATCATATTCATATCATATCAGTATTATTGATATCAGCTGTGTATTTAGTAGTTGTATTGCTTGATTAAGTATGGTGTACGGACCTTTTATTGGCACATCCTCTTGCTGATTAGCACCACACTTGTCTCACATCAGTTTTGAAAACAGAAACCATACTAAAACACTTAATATAATGGCTACTATAGGCATATTAACTGTCAGTTCCCACCAATTCTAAATCAGACAATGAAAACTGTTTGACAGCTGAAGCGTTTGCACTAATGGAATGAAAGCGGTATGATTGTGTTGTAACAGGACCTTTATCTGCAATAAAACACTGACATTTATGACATGAGTAAATTAATAATAAAGTAAACTTTCAGCAATTACAAACATTTTCTGTCACATCCCTATTGGTGCATGTACCAATTTGAGAACAGTTTTAGAGAAAAATTCATTGATGCACCATGGGAAAACTTTAAATGAATTAGATAAAAGATATACATTTGAGCTGATCAACACTGTCACCCATATGTATATTTATGAAGGAGAAAATCAGCTATATTTATCAGCTATAAACATGACAACCCCTTCTGCTGCCGTTCTGTCTAATGTTTTCTGTTCCCAACATAATGAAAAACAAAACTGACTCCATGATCTTAATTTGTTGCCACAATGGCAAACAAAATCCAAAAATAAAGTAAGAAATTGTAAGTCCAACAGGTTTGGACTGGTACGTCTCGATTTTCACCTGGTCTAAACTCAAGGGCAATGTGTTGCTGCTTATCTGGATGCCTGGTAAATAAGAGATCTTATCTTCCACTCGCAATGACATTGAAGACCCCTGCTCTAATCGATAAAATCCAATTCTTTGTAGATCTGTGGCTCTGATTAGCGGCCCAAATCCCCGTTTTTGTCATCCATTATGGTGGCATGGTGGGGCACTATAAAGGATGTCGTTATCGCTGGTTATGAGTTTAGCACTGATGTAAAGCTGGCAATGTGATTGGCTGAACGGAGACTTCCTCTGGCTCTTCTAATTGCAAATCCACTTGGGCCCAGACTGATACATTTCATCGCCTTGGCAACACTGCAGGCAGTGAACCTGGTAATAGGGGAAGTATATTCTCAGGGGAGGAAATTACTGCTTTCCATATTGTAGCAGGACAGAGGAAAAGGTGAGCAGGGAATGGTGAGAAACCTGTCCTAGAGATCTGTTGAAAATACTATTGTACAACAGATAGCGAGCTAGATAAAGGAACAACACATTCAGTGGAATGAGAAAGTGACATCCAGAACCTATCTTCATATATGACCACTGAACCTGACTTATATGTGTAATGATGATGTGTCCTTGGAGGGCAATAGTATGATGAATCTGTGTGCAAGGATATGTGAAATGCAAATGCTCAAGGGTGCAGAAATAGGGGCAAGAAAACATGTTGCAAAGTCTTTAGCATGTATGTACAGTATCGAGATGAAACTGAGATCAGCAAGCAGATAATCGGTGATAAATCGGTCTGGCAGATCACCAGATGAAATCACTACCTAAATTAGAAGTCACCTCATGCTTTACTGTTTATAAAAGACAGGAGAGATGCATGGTTCAGCTTTCCAGACCAATTTCTGAGCATATAATCAATGCAAAATCTGAAATGTAGACATTTAGAGACAGCCATTCCAGTTATTACATGCTCACTGTAGCATCCGCTTTCAACAAGCCAGCACCAACTGAATACATCCATGTCGGAATATGTATTAAAATAAATCTGTTATTAAAGTGACTTTGTATACATTATGTTTGGAAGTGCATCTACATAATCTGACAAGTGACAGGCAAGTTTGCCTAAACTTCTGACTTTTTCCATACACAGACGGGAAAATAATTTGTGTTTTTCATTTTCCCATTATCATGCCCACAACAATTTCACAGCACAGCAATCACACAATAATGAACTTCCAGAAGCAATTAAGAGGCTCTTTCTGGCACAAAGCCTTCATGTGAGGCAAACACCTATGTGGACTAATCATAGTGTGCTTCTGGGAAGCTGGTGGATTAGACTTGTATTTTTTGGTAATACAAAAGCTGAAATCCTCTAATCAATGCACAGTCAAGCGCTCAGACAGTTCCTGTAATTCAGCCTAAATTGTGCTGGACATTATTGTAGCTGGAAAGTTTCCAAGGAAACATGAAAGACTGTTACAGAGCTTAAAAACAATACAACATCTGACTTCACAAGTATACTTGGGGAAGAAGAAAATATCAATAGGTGATATTTAGCTATATTTTGATTCATTTTATTGGGAAAATAAATTATTTTTGGCATATTTTAGCACTGGTCAGTGCACACTCAATTATTTATATTCAACCAAGATCTAGGCTCAGAACAGGCTAAAAAATACAACTGTGCAAATCACCGACACCTAGTGAAGCCGAATGAGAAAAAAGTGAGCAAAAAGACTGCAATCACAGTTCTGAATCGCAACAGCCATGGTAACCAAAACAGAATATCATGACAGATGTTGATATAATATCGCATTGCCAAATCACCCCAACCGTGAACTTTATTCATGAGAATATTACAATGAGCATCTAAATCTCTCGTGGAACACAGTCTAACTGGGAAATAACCATCTGTAGTGTGAAGATGGCGATAAATTCTGAAGCAATTTATGGAATAAACTTCAATATAATTGTGAATACAGTTAACAAAATGCTGTAAAAAAAACTGGCCAATGTTATCATATTTATTCCTGATTTTTTTTAGAAAGTATTTTCATAATAGAGTAAAAAGCAAACTACAGAGCACAAAATCTAGAGGAGGCAAAGAGGCAAGGAAAAGGATCCATTAGGTAGGGATCTAACAGCTAACTGGTTTAAGTGAATTTGAACTACAGAATAAACAATAGGCTTGTATGGACATACATCAAATATTTATTGGAAAGAAATGATTAGGTGAACAGCAGCAGCAAGATCATATGTGTCTTACCAGTGTTTTGGTCCATGTACTCTTGTGAGGTATGTTGGCTCTGATGGACCCATTCCCCGTTACATTTGAAGAAGATCTGCAGGGCAGGAGTTGCTCGACAGCGTAACTTGATTGGGTTGTTTTTGATTATGTAAGCATCCCCAGGCTCTTGCAGGAAGTGAGGTAATGTCCCACCAACTGATGACAGAGAATCAGCAAGGGCGTCACTGACGGTTCCTGTGAAAATCAATTAACACATGTAAGAATGTACTTCTCTAGCGCATTTACTCAGAATTTTAAATCATAAAATCTTAATTTTACGGCCATTTGCTAGATCCATGAACACCCTTACAATTATTTGCAAAAAAATACAAATACAGTCACAATCTTATCTAAATGTGGTCTGCATTTAATACAGCTTCAGGTTTGTAAATATGGTGCTTTTCCTCTGGGAATGTTCTGAGCTTCCCATTGATTTTAAAATGTGTGCCAAAGAGACAATTCTACTAAAATAATTCAAGCAATTTTCTACTTTAAAAATGCATTAGCTTTCCCTGAGTGCTTCTGTGATGAAAAGAATAAAAGAATTAGCGATGGAAGAGAGTGCATCTGATTGCTTTGTGTTTGACTGATGAGCTAAAATGCATTGTAGTGAAAAAAAAATCAATGTTCTTCCTTGGGCCTAGTGTGTTTTATTTTTCTTTCTTTCTACCATTGTTCTTTTTAACGGAAGGAAGAATAAAATAGCAGACAGGTCAACAGAGACAGAGAGAAGAGTAAGGATGGCACTGTAAAGGATGAAGGGAATTAAGAAAGATTTTATTTGGAGATATTCACATAAATATAATTTTATTAATTGCAATTGCCTACACCATCTCTGATACTCTGGAATAAAACACTCCAGCCATGAGAGACCGGCCATACACTGCGAAGTCTGTCAGATGTGTAAAATCCATGAAAGCCATTAAACTAGCAGTTAATTCAGCTCTGCCCACTGAAATCTAATAGACTTTCATATTTTACCACCTCCCACATTTGCTGTAATGTGAAATGAATAAAGAATGTATGCATGCACACACACACACACACACACAAAGCAGTTCACAGCTTTTTTTTAAACACAAACTCACTTCATATTCTCTTTTAATATTGTAGATACTGCAGAATAACCTATACTACCAAACGTTCAAATTGTTTTTAAATAATGTGGTCATGAACTGAGAAATCAACATTTCCTTGATCCTTTGACATATACGAGGTCATTTTGCTATAAAAACATGCTGTAAGTTTCAGAACTCAAAACTTTCTCATTAGTCTAAAAACAGCTTATATTTAAGCCAATCTGCCAAAATGACAGCTTGTGGAATGTGCCACTCTATGATGTAATAGTGTGGCTAAACTCCACCTCCACAGAAGAAGATCAGTGCCTGCCTCTACATCACTGCCGGTTTAGCCCCGCCCACTAATTCACGCACATAGTGGGTAAATTACAAGAGCGGCAAATCCGGGTCTAAGCAGAAACCAAACGATGAACTTTATTTGATTAAATTTATTTTTAATGAAGTTCCAGAAATTGTCAGTAAGAACTCTGTCTTTTGTTCACTTCATTTTGCAGATTTGTTTACAAACAAGGCACAATTAGATGCAGGATTTTTAGAAAGATTGAACCTAAAAGACGATGCTGTGCTGAATATTTTGGATTCGATGTCACACACACAAGAGTAAGAAATTGTTTTTATTACATGATCGCTATTGCTTTGTCTGTTATTACAGATCGTTCAATATGTACTGAGTATGTTTTTTTTACCTAAATCACATCAGTGTCTGTCTATGGAGGATGTAGGCTGTCAAGCATACACAAATGTTAGCCAGTAGCAGTGGGCATTTAGTCTTTAATCCATCATGCCTATTCAAACAGAGCCTGCTGATGAGGGGGGTCAAAAACAGGACAGAAAACAGCCTATTGCTTCTAAATTATGATGTTTTTGAAGTAAACATTTTGATAACATTATAAATGGACCTCAGAGAACAGTAAAAATAAAAAGGCAGTTCATGACCCCTTTAAATACAGTAATACTTTTATTTAGCAAGGATACATTAAATTGATCAAAAGTGACAGTAAAGAAGACACTTATAATGTTACAAAACGTTCTAATAAAAGATGTTTTCACAAAAATATTAAGCAGCTCAATGGTTTTCCACATTGATGATGATAATAATGAGAAATGTTTCTTGAGCACCAAATCAGCATATTAGACTAATTTCTGAAGGATCAAGTAGGGGTTGCACAGACTAATCGACTAGTCGACTTCAGTGCTCTCATGACGCTTTAAGCTTGAAGTCGACTAGTTGCTGGTCCTATAGAGGGTGCAATAGGATAATAAATCCACATTTATGCTCCGTTTCCAAACAGTTAAAATTACAAACTAATTCATACTCTGAATGCGCTCCACAAGACATGTGTGATTATATTACTGGATGCTGGAAATTGAACGTCAGAATGCACGTTTTAAACATCTTATTGTACAGGTAAGTTAATCACGTTCTAATCGAATGCGCTGCTGCACTGTAACGCACACACATAGGCTACAGACTGTAGAGCGTACAATACATCAGTACAACAGTACAATGTGATTTCTCTGTAAAATAGCTTAGAAACTGAAAAGTTCAAACATATTTCTTAATAACTAAATCCCACAGCTTCACTACTAGTAGAGGGACGCTGTCAGGTAGAATTAATTCACACACGCAATTGCTCTCACTAATGCATTCATTCATATGAATGTAATCTTTACTGTACAACTTATCTGTATCTAATTTAGAACAAGCAGGAATCTCTGAGAAATATAACGACCCAAAGACTAAAGAACTGATAAAAATAAGCTGTTATAGGTGCAATAATCATGTGGGCAGCGTTGTGTCATATTTCATAGCTGTGCACAAGGTGTTTGTCACAGCTCCAGACTTATTTGTTTATTAATGACGTCATCAGCGACTAGTCGACTTAGACTGGACTTTCATCACATAAAAGTCGACTTTAAAAAATCAGAACAGAAGTCGTTCAACCCCTAGGATCAAGTGACACTGAGGACCAGAGAATGTGAGCGGAGCAGAACGCGGAGTGGAGCGGTGTGATTTTGACTGCAGCGAGGAGCGGATTTTTTTAAAGTCAGAGCGTCGTGGTTTTCACTTGCTCCAAGACCGCTCTACCACTGCTCCATCACGAGTACAATACTTCATGCCAACGACCCCTAATATAACTGCATATTTAGCAAGAATTCACATGTTAAACATATTTAGCTAGCTTGATAGAGAAGGATCACTCAAATCAGAAAGAATGTGAAGGCTATGATGACAATGGACGGGAAGTTATAGTTCAAGGAATTTGTTTGTTCCTCTAGATACTGAATATTTTCAGCTGAAAGCATGATTTAAACAAGTACTGCAACACTTATTCACACGCAATCACTCTCTCAATTTTTCATTCAAACAAATGTAATCTTACAGAGCTACTTTATCTCTATCTGATTTCGAATGAGCGAATGAAAGAAATGCATCGATCCGTAGGTAAAATAACTGACAAAAATGTACTGTTTTTTATAATCACAAACAAAATTTGCACTGCAAAAAGCAGCAATTATACCATTTAATGCTGACAACCATGTGGACTGGAGTAATGGCTAATGAAAATTCAAATTTGCCAACACAGGAATAATTGACATTTTAAAATATATAATATACAAAAATAAAACAGTCTTGTAATATTCCACAATGTAACTTCTACTGTATTTTGATCAAATATAAAAGCATAAAAGGACTTAAAAATATTAAATAATACCCTAAACTGAATCCAAACTTAATCAACATGAGACAGTACATTTAAAAAATATCTAATATGAATCAAATACTAATATAGTACAAATACATAATGCTTCCCTAGTGCAAAAAAAACTTTATAGAAATTAGCAGACTGATCATTGGTAGTGCAGGAAGTGCAGATAGTTACCCGCTATTTCATACAGCTGATGCTACCACATAGTCAGCTGCTATAAGCCAACAGCAGAGTGACCTGGTGACCTCCAGCAATTTAATTTCCATCACTGTGTACAGCTGCACTCAAGTATCATCTGTCTTGTTTGTGAAGAAATGTAGTTACAATTGCTTCTGGTCTCCCCAACTCAACTACAATCTTTAGACAAATGCACTGTGATTAAGAGAAAAGCAAAGAGCACCATTCCCCTCATTTTACATGATTTTCTTGACAAGCTTTTAAGAGGGGTAAAATTGCCGAAGAGTGTTAATGATGTATAAAGCAAAACATGCCAACAGCACTTTAACCTCTAATAAAAAAAAAACATTCGCTGTTGAATGCTCTATTTCTGGGTATAGAAAAACAGCTTTGAAGAAGCACCAAATAAACAAATGGCTTTATTCAGAGTTATATTCCCAGGTCCGTGATACCTAGTTCACGGTGAATTCTGGGCTATTTGCAGAATCACCAAGTGAAAAGCACAGTCACACTAGGGATGTCAGGATAATGTCACAGATCACCCCATGGGTAAGGAGGCAAAAGCAGGAAATCTTAGATGCACAATATTATACTGAGTTTGGAAGTTCAAGGCACAAAACATGGAGCTCACTCTAAATAATTCAAAATCAAATGTTACTCTTCTTCTGCAGATGTTTGCTGGCAGTCTCACAGTGGACAGGAATTTGTGTTGGTTGCACAGAGCACCACAGATAGACAGATTCCCTGGAAAACAACACAGAATTCCATCAGCATATTTAACTTCAGATTCTTCATGAATTCTGGATGTTTTGTCACCCATGACTAAAATCTCAGCTTTCTCATGGAGAGGGCGATAAGACCTTGGGATCTTTGGTGTCAAAATCAGTTCTCAGCTGTTTTCTCGGTTCAGTATAGGGGCAAAAACAGCACACAATTTTAGAAAGTATTGCAGCTCAAACTTGTTTTCTGTTCATTCTATGAATATAAGCACTTCAAAAAGTTTGGTTGGGAAAACAAATGTATTTTAACAAAAAAACAGGCCTGCAGCTTCAATCTCATGTCATCAGGTCACTTCCATTACAAAACCATGAATATCCTCTGTTTTCTACTCCCAAGACAAAAGGACACAATCCTGCTGTGTAGTGTTGCAGATAGCTGGGTGACAAGATGGAAATTGTATCATGAGCTGAATACGACGACATCACTTCCCTCCGCTGGAGAGGGTCAGTGGTAGAAAAGGCAGCCGCAACCTTTTGGACAGAATTCATTATTCTTCCTTGTAGATCTGCCAATCTTTAAAGTCCATGTTTAATACATGCATTGGCCTGCTGTATTTTCTTGATTTCCATTCATGCAAATGTCTGCCCTCAACATCACATGGTATTTCTCTCATTTGAATTGTAGTATTAGAAGTACTGTTCCCTATGACTAGTCTGGTCCCTCCTTTACCATGGAAAATTCCCAACATCCATTGGACAAATTGTAGTGATGAATAGAAGAAATAACCTGAAATGACTCCAGAAGATCCATCTGCCATCTGTTGCTGTGAAGAAAGCCTAAACTTTATTTCACCCAAACTGCCTTGCAATGAATTAAACATGAATCAGAAATATCATTGTACTAAACTTCAGCAAAACATGATGAAATGGTAATAACGTCTAGAAAATATTTTGAAAGATTTACAAGCCATTAGCTGCAGATACATACAGTATATTGATTATTATAATAAAGTAAATGGAACATAATATGAAGGTTAAAACCAATTCTTATCAGTATGTTTATGTTTTTGACCTCTTGCTCTGTCATCTAAATGCAAACCTATATTGATCTGTATTGAAACTGATACCATCAATATATTAGTAAAGCAGAGTGGCTTAAAAATTCCTTTTATATTTTGGGCCAATAGGTGAATATGCAAGATCACTTTGTACTTTGACTTTGTCAGCATATATATAAGTGTCTACGCGATTAGTGACTACTGCTGGTTCAACAATGAAGGGAAAGGGATAAAAAAGGGATAATTTAAGATAATTAAACGATAAATAACAACTCAAGTCAAGTCAAGTTGACCTTTATTGTCATTCTGCTACATGTGGGTACACAGTGGAACGAAACTCTAAATAACTCATTAAGCCATTATTAACCCTCAATGTTGTTGCTGTGTGTGTTTTTTAATGAAAATGAAAATTAATAAAAATATTATAAGATTAGTAAAATTTCAGTCTATTTTTTCACACTAAACTTTTGCATGGGCTTTTGAGTATTTTTGTAATTTGTATAAGACATTTCAGTTTATCGTTTCCTAGAAGAGTTTATCTTCTAGGATTTAATCCACACCAAGTTCAACAGGAAAATAACAATACAGTCAACCATCATAAAACACACCCAATTATAAATACACTCCCATTAGCAGATTCAATGAGGAACAGTAATGAAGTGCAAAAGAATGCGAGGGGGGTGTAAAGGTTAATGGGCTCATGCACATCTCTAACTGGGTTTGAGTTCACACTGATTCCCAGAGTGCTAATTGTTGGCCTTATCCTTTTAGCAGTGCCTGCACACTTACTGCAATAAAAGGTAATGGATAATTGGAACAATCCATGCTCTATAAAAACAGCAGAGACAATTCTGGCTGCTCCTCCTATGATGATGAGCATAAGCACAAGTCCTAATGACTCTAACAAGCAAGCAACCAATAAGTCATTCATTTCTCATTATACTAGTTGATTTTAAAAAGCCTCTGCAATAAAGGTCCACAGCTTGTCCAATAGTTAGCAGACAGAGAAGAGGAAGAGTTATATAATATACTAATCCAGGCAGGGGCATAGTTTGTAGGGGTGATGGGGGGTAACCCCCCCCCAATAACCAAAACTAGCGAGTACAACCCCCCCAATATTTATACCACGGTTAATGGAAACCTAGAATCAGGCTATTTATTAATTATTTGAAACGTGCCTTTGGTGCTTTTATAAGCGCTGACCTTACGTACGAACCGAACGCTTAGAACGCTTATCAGCACAACATGACTGCGGCGCTCTGGGAATAGTTGGGGGTTTGGTGCCTTGCTCAAGGGTCTCGCCACAGTCATGGTATTGAAGGTGGAGAGAACGCTCGTTATTCACTCCCTTCACCTACAATTCCTGCCGGACCCGAGATTCAAACCCACAACCTCGGGTTACAAGTCCAACGCTCTATCCATTAGGCCACGTCTGCGCCTTAACAGATTAATAGATAATCTGTTAAGGGAACAGATTTTTCCCTAAAGATTTATATTACAACTGTGGCATGTTGTAGCTATTATTTCTAAAGGCTGTTGTTTCTCATAACAAATGCAATATAGATGAATAAAAAATTAATAATTGGCCTGGTAATCATTAATAGGCTAGTCTTATTATAACAAATACTACAGCTAAGAACTATGGTACTTTTTCCTAAGAGTAAGTACAAGTCAGAATCGAGAGCCGGGTTCTAATGATGAGTGATGGAAAAACCTGGCCTTCAGATATTCCAATGATGGCATAGATTAAATCATTAAGTGAAATAGAAATAAACAATATCAATATAAGAAAATGTTAAGTTAGATTGACTTTCTATGGCGTGTTGAATTAGAACATTCTGTCAAACTATAGCCTAAGTGTCTAATTATTATAAAATACATTATATATCCTATGTAAACAAGTAATTGTTAACTAGCCTATTACTTTATTGCAATTATGCAATCAACCAACTTTGCATGTGTGGTGGATAGCACAAAAGACCATTTTCCAAAAATAAACAATTAAGCAAACAAACAAATAAATAAACCTTAAGAGGGAGCATGACCTCGGGTCCACTTCAACCCCCTCAATATTCAAACCAAAACTACACTCTTGAATTCAGGTGATTCATATAATGATGTACTTTTCAGTAAAGACTGTGAAAACTGCATGATGATTCGTGTTTATCGCACCATAAACCATAAGGTGCAAACCATAAGGCGAGGCAGCATCGCATCAGCTCCCCAAAGCTCAAAGTGTTGTTTCTTTAGTGATGTTTATTTTGAGAATTTTTCACTCTTTCAACTCTATTATATCCTGTATTAAAGTTATTATTTCCCTGGTTAGCTGGATTTCAGTTTAAACTCTGCCCTATTCTCCATGACATAATCAAGGATGGGCTTGATTCTTGTTTTAGGCTGATTAATAAAACTCATAATATTTTCCAACCAATTTTTTTATGTTAATTTCTTTCATCCACCAAACATGGGCTAATTATCATGAACAATTGTTAAAATACTGCTAAATACTGTGAGAGTGTGAGTGCGCGTGTGCATGCAGTCGTGGCCTAATGGATAGAGCGCCGGACTTGTAACCCGAGGTTGTGGATTCGAATCTCGGCTCCGGCAGGAATTGTCCACGGCTAAGGTGAGACCTTGAGCAATGCTCCGAACCCCCAACTCTGCTCCCCGGGCGCCGCAGCGTTGGCTGCCCACTGCTCCAGGTGTGTGTGTGGATGGGTTAAATGCAGAGCACAAATTTCACTGCTGATTTTGCTCTGTATAATTGTGTATGTAACAAATAAAAAACTAATTTATTTGATTAAGCAAATTAGCATATACACATTTTTTTCTGGAAAATTATGTGACACTGAAGACTGGAGCTAAAATTTAACCACAAAAATACATTCTACAAAATTTTAAAATAGAAAAGTTATTTTTAATGTAAATTTATCACAACACTACTGTTTGGCTGTATTTCTCATCAGATAAATGCAGCCTTTGTAAGCATCTTTTAATAACAAAATCTTACTAAACCCAAACTTTTGAATGGAATATACAGGCACATCAAACTCTTTTATACACATATATATAGTAACCTAAATGTTTCAGTGTTTCTTCTGTACAAACAAACTCAAAATGTTGATCATGCTTGAATTCAGTCATTATGAGTCAGTGCAACACTAAACCTCTAGTTCGAATAATCTCATAAATCACATTTCCAAATAGCTCATAATGTGTCAGGCAATTCCCATGTCAGCTATTTTGGCCTCTCTGGCTTCCTGTAATGAAAGTGCATGGAAAGCAGATTGGCTTGTAAAAGTGGGTTACATGGAAATGCATTTGACACGTCAGTCCTCATCCCCAAGCAGCTACTTGATGTAGTTACGCATCACTGTTTCAGCACATGCACCAAAAGCTCTTGCCCTTTAAAACCATGCACTTTGCTTTCACACCAAAGCCTCTCATGGCTTTCTGAAGATGGTTTGACACGAGAGGAGGAGTGTGTGTGTGTACAAGTGAGCATGTGGGGGTAACATGGCGAGCACTCTGTTGGATTTCAGCAAGCTGAGAATTTTAAGGCAGAAGTGTCAGAAAGTGTCAAGATAATCCTATATAAGGTGAAGGGATGAGAGTGAGAGAAAGGTAAAGAAGTGTGAGAGAGAGGAAGTGAGAAAGACTTGTAAAGGGAGGGAGGCTTTTGGGTTATAATTGATGTCTCAAATATCCCTCCTTCTGTTAACAGTTAACTCAATCACGTACACACTTTCTGCAGAGAGCAAGGGAAATATGGAAGAGTTTTGCTGCCTTTGATTAACAATAAAAAAAAATATATTACTAATAAAATGATTAAACCAGACTAAAATGAGTAAATATTTCAGAATCACTTACTGAAGCCCTAAATGTTTTGAACTAAATTCAACCTAAAACATTAAAACGGCATAATTTCTTCTTAAATAATGTCATTATTATTCTGAAACATACAACAAAAATACAATATTGGTAAATATTAAAGGACACCTACTATGCAAAATTGACGCCACATTTTACAGGCCCCGCCCTGAGTGAGCCGCACGCAATCCACCATGTTGATCTTCACGCTAGAGCATTTAAAAGCAGCATTCAAGTAAGAAATGTTTTATTATTAGAGCTACAGAAATGATTCAAGAACATGAGTGATGTTCTGGTCTTATTTTATTGTTTGGGTCATAATAACAGCATAGACAGGAATATAGGTACTGTATATGCTGCTGTCACCTAATACACATATCTAATATAAACATGCAATTTCTTTCCCAGCTGATTACCTTCAGCGACATAACCAACTGTTTTATTGTAACTTAAGTGTGTTTTTAACAAATGTGTGTGTATTTGACCATTTTAGGCGCAATAAGACAAATATATATATATATTTTGTTTAGTACTTACTACTAAGTATGTGACTTTCTGTGCACATACTTGGGATGTGTGTGCTCAGAAAACCTTATATCATAAGTTTAAACTGATATGGCTTTAAAACTCATGATTTCAGCATGAAAGACATGATATTCAAAACCAAACAGATGTTAGCTGATTATCCAATTATATGCGGTATTAACTGTAAACAACAGCTCATTTGCATTTAAAGATATATGCATGAAAACAATGTGTTTCTGCTCTAACTCAAAATAAGCATATTTTAAATTATATAATAAATAATCTGTGGGTTCATTTGAGCTGAAACTTCACAGAAACATTCTGGGGACATAATAGATGCCCTTTAAATTTTTCAGATAGTCTTCACTGATACAGCAGTGATGTAAATTAAATAGACATTAGGTTAAAATAAGGTAGTTCCACACAGAAACTGCACTGAATTATGAGTGAACTATACCTTTAAAATATAAGCATGCTTTTAATTTTAGGTGATTTTTTTGGCAGTAGGTTGTGCTGTTCCAACACTTCCTCAGGTCTGGATGAAAATTACAAATCCAAGATGCCTTCTCATTCCCAAAACGGCACCCCCACCATCAAATTCGTTGACGCGCTACATGTGAAGGGCTTGGTAAAACTAAAATCTCAACTGACAAGATCAGACGAAAGCTGTAGGGCATGTCAAAAGGTATGTGTTTGACAAATTTCAAAACTGTGAAAATCTAGCTGGGCAGACATTGACCATAGCTATAGTAGTTGGGTGAAAATCCCACCAATGCTTTGACATTTGCTAAATATATACATTAAAGTGTCCACATCAGGAGATAAAGATCAGGGTTTGGAAATACTTATTTTGTTTTGAAAACAGTTCTTCTTATAATGAATTAATTGAGGGACCCAGTGAACTGCAGCATTATTTGATGAAGATCTTTAGAGCAAATGACATTTCAAGTTACTCTATGCATCTAAGCTCAACAAACTTTCTGACTTATTAACATTAAGGAAATATGATTTTATGGAAATTAACATCACACTCATGCTGAGATGGTGATCCTCTCATAGATGAGACACTACATTTCCATTTAGATAAGTATCAACATTTTCAGCTGGTTTCTGGCCAGGCCGTGACAAGCTGTTTCATTTCAACATCTTAGGAAACAGAACTATAATTACCAAAAGCACTGCAGCCAAGCAATAGAGTACAAATTAAGATTAAGCAAGAGTTAAATTGAGCAGAATATGGAATGGACCAAACTAATACCACCAAAATAATTTATCTGCTCAGATGGGGACTTCAGAAAGGACTGTCTGACTTCTGATGCAATTTCTTCTGTAAGTTGGGAAGATAAGTAAGTGTAACAGTTCTGTCAACCAGCTACTGTCCTGCATTCTTCACAAATGTGACAGGGAACAAAAGGTTGAGACTGCAATAAGATGACTGCAATGAGCATATGGCCCTTGTGGAGAAGCTGACATGCTGTCTCTGCAAGTTACTGACAGTAAAAGCAGGAAGTTGTGGAATGCCACTTTGATGTCACTGTTGTCAGTATACATACATTTTGTATAGAAAGCAGCAGCCAAATGAAATTATTAACTTTCCAGTACATGTTGGTTAAAGTACGTGTTTGGTGAAGGCCACGATAGGTTTTAATGGAGGACAGAGTCTGATAAGAAGAGACAAATCATGCTCAGCCCCTGAAAACTCTACAACTCCAATGACCAAGACAAATGCATGCTCGCTACTAAGTTTTAATACGGTTTCTGATGCCAAAACAACAATGAACTTATATCGCTTGTAATGTCCAATCCAACCCTGCTCCTGGAGAGCTACCGTCCTGCAGATTTCAGTTCCAACCCTGCTCCAACAGACCTGTCTGAAATTAACAAGAAGCCTTGAAGACCTTGATTAGCTGGTTCTGGTGTGCTTTATTGGGATTGGAGCTGAAATCTGTAGGAAGGTAGATCTTTTTCCTGGAGTAATGAAGTAAACAATGATTTTAAACTGTTTTCATTTCGATATACACATTTACATTAAATATTCCACTCTCATCAATGGAGATAAGCACTGAAATTACATAAAGTCATTACACAGAAGTTGAAACTAAATTATATGAATTTAAACATATGTAGTTGATGCGCTTAATCAATTTTCCTGTAACATGCCATGTTTTAATGACAATGAGGAGTGCGATAATAATTCATATATTTAAAAATAAAATGCAGAGTTCATGTTATGATAATTCTTTTAGCGAGATCAATGATCAATGATGCACACTTACTTCAATAATATGCTGGACACTGCTGGATTCGGTGGTCGAACGGTCCATTGACCGGTTTGAATAATAGCTACTGTACAACCGCAGCTGCACAGAGGTGTTGATGCCGCGTGAAGGCATATCCACAACATAATGAAAAATACCACTGTATTTGAAAGATAAAACTTGGGGGGGAGCAGTAAGATTTGCTGTTTTCTTCATAAAATACTTTGTCAGTGACGCGAGTCAGACAATTGCATTTAAACATCAATAAATGTTTATTGCTAAAATAATATTTATTGCTAAAATAATAATACAAAAATCAATGACATTTGTTGTGCTTATTTAAAATTGTGTTTAAAGTTTTTTAATAAAAAGTATGGAAAACAGTAAACAAGTTTCACACAAATTTTTGTTTGTCTTTTAATTAATGAAATTAAAAAAATTGGTCACGTGACAAGAGGGATGCGAGACACTATGATCCAAAAGCGCAATTTTTGTTCATAAAAGTTTCATTTACTCATTTAATATAAGCGAGTTTGTCTTTATTGTTGCTGTTTTCATAAATAAATAAAATAAAAAACGAATAAAACAATGAACCACAACACATTTGTTTTAAAAGAGAGAAAATAACGTATACAACGCAAGTAAGCTATATCTGTCTTATTAATTTAGTTAATAAAAGTTAGATGTTTAATATAGGCCTATGCAAATTTGCCATTGTAACATTTTATGAAGAATGAGTCTACAGCCCTGATTTGGCATTTCTAATTAATGTAGGCCTGTTACATTATTATTTTGATTAGGCATATTATTATTATAAAGTTACTTTTATTATTAAATTAAAAGTACAATTAATTTGCCCCGAAATAATTACCACATAACTGACACACTGTGAGGATAATATTAGGCAATATTTACTCCTCAATTAAAATGTTTGTTTTTAAAGGTCTTTTAAAACAGGTCAATTAGGCTATAGGCTACCTACAATGTATAATTTAAATATTAACACTGCAGTCATCAATAAAAATCAATGAAATAAATAGCTTTTATTTATCGAACCGAACCATGAATTTTGTTAACCATTACACCCCTAATATATAAATATATATAAACAACAAAGGCAAATCAAAATATTTTCAAGGTCCAACCAAAACTTGCATAACTACAAAGGGAGGCTCTGCATGTCATGCAATAGGTTAAACTCTCAATCACTTACATGGCTTTGACAAGAAGTTCTGTTGCAAAAACCTGTTGTACTTTCAAGTTATAGAAGCACAACCCACAGCAACCTCGAGCAGCTCTACACATTCAAATGAGCCTGGCAGACAACATTTCCTTCACAGAACTCCTCTTTTCACTTGAAGACCTTTGTAGAAGGAGTTTTTGTTTTAGTTCCAGTGTTTGCTCACTACAGGATGTGGGCTGCATGTTAAGAAAGTTGTTTCGCTAGCTGAACGACATATGGTCAAAAATGTGAAAAACAGCCAGTTCTTGAAGTTCACACAGAAGTGTTCTCCTTCACTCACTTGTTTTCTCTCTCTCCACTTCACACTCATAGATCAAACATCTTCTCTCAATTCCACAAATTCAGCACTCCGGTCACACTTTTTCATTGTTGGGCATTCATTACAGGTGTCATTTTACCTTATCGGCAACATTAGCTCTCATATTTGTCTGCAGAGACAGAGAAGAGGTTTCTGGCTCCCTCAGCCCCTCTCACATTTACCTTAGATGGCATTGATGCCCATCTGCTCTCCAGGCACTACAAGCCATCAAACCAGGCTAGCACAAGATATCTTGGACAAAAAGTTCTGCTGCATCAACAATCCTCACAGTTAAGCCAGGGTTGGGTGTGCCTTTAATGGCTAAAACAATATCAAGAACATGCCACTACTTGCTTTTCGTACCTTGCCAACTACGGTGCCAATGATGATGCCCGTTGTGGATATAAGACTTTGGCGATTCTGAAACATCTGTTTTTAAACATCTTTAAGAGCTTTGTAATGTCTGAGAGCTTGTTAAAGGAGAAAGATACAGCACTCCAGCCTCTACATTTGTAACTGAAAACAATATTAAGCCAAGAGTGTAATTTCCCAGAGTTTATCTGTGGTATTCCAACACAGGTGATTACAACGAATAAGTGGGGTCTGAGAACCTCAAAGTGGGGATAGATTAATTATATTTTCGAATGAGAAATGTTTGATGATTGAATTTGCTTTCTGCTTCATGTTGCATACTGATATAATATCACAAATGAAATTCTAGACAGAAACAATATGAAACAATATCAATTTAATAATTGACTTGCATTTAAAGAGATTTCATAAAGCAATAGATCAGAATGACTTTTTAGCTCGGGCCCTCCAATTGTTTTCATTTTTCATCCTCTAGATAAGACTATATTCACAGTTCGATACAAGAAATACGCACTTGAACAATAGAGCGTAAAATCAAATGCTGTAATGAGCAGCATAATATAACATTATGAATTCAAATGCAGCCCCAACTTACAGACAGTAATTCCCATATTGCATTAGTAATCCTCTAAAAGTTAGATGAGATAAAAATAAATCATTAAATTGAAACTACTGTCATTTGCAGGGAGAAAAGTGAATAATAAATGAAATGTTAAGTGGTGAAGAAGAAAAGCTGTATTCTAAAAGAAACTCTCTCTGAGAACAATTACCCCCATCTTCTGCTCAATGCATAACATTAGACATGTTTGATATTAGCACAGAGAATATTATTACAGCAGCTACTGACTAGTAGTTAATGTTGGCCAGTAGCCTTTTGAGAAAATAAAGTCGTATGTTAGGCAAGTTAAACAAATTTTATGACTAGCTGCCTTTTCTAATTTTAGAATTTATTTGTTATAGTTTTTTTATGGAATTTTATATTTACTGAATTATTTTGTATTTGTGTTTTAAAGGCAAATGCAGTGAAGCATCAAGAAAGACATGAGCATGCCAGCCACCATGAGACTGGTATTTCATGGTAAGAGAGCAACTATGGTTTTGAGAGATTCATGTATTCTATATGAGGTTTGTCTTTTAAAAGTGCCATTTATATTTCTACTTGTTTTTCAGGTGATGGTGGTGGCCACGTTTTGGAGCAGCACTTGGGTTTTGCAGATGGCTATGTATTATGTGGCTGCTTGTCTTTTTTCCTCATTATGTTTCTATTGCCTAAAGATTCTTTGTGAGGATAAATCCAGAGGGTACAACATAATGCACTGCAAAACTCCTAAGATAGGAGAAATGGTGAAGGTGCACTTTTCCAGCATTGGAAGACTGTAATTTTAAGTGTTATACATGCAGTGTTATTCTGTTTGAAATAATTTGATATTTTGTAATTATTGTGTCTGTTTTAAATGAATGCCAGTAGCGCCTATAGAGATGTAAAATGTAAAAAACAGTACAGTTTGCAACTAAATCAAATACAGTTTGCTACTGTAAATCTTAATTACAGTAACTCACTGGCAACAGTGTCGCCAGTAAGTTACTGTAAAAACCCTTTGAATTGTCTAACAGTGTATGAAATACAATTCAGTCAAATTAAATGCCAGCTAAATATATAAGATCCCCTTGCAATAAAATTCAAATTAAATGAAACTAAATAAGCAAATGACATACAGTAGCAGCTATTATCCTATCAACATAAAATAAAACCTTGAGTCATCTGGCTTATCTTAATCTTTACGCACACAAGAATTGAATCTGAATCATTTTAAGCAGCATTCTTATTCAGCCATCTTCAATAGCATCCTGTTTGAGTAATAATTCAAAGAAATGCACTTATTCAATATGAACATGAAATGGGTCACACAACTTTAAAAATGCAATCATTACACACAAACAATTCATCCGTTACATCTCAACCTCTTACTGCCTACTGTAAAATATGGTTTATAGGGTCTGAAAAAATAATGCATTAAAATCCCCCTGTACCATAATTTATATTTGTTTGATAAATAAAGCCATACGTTTATGTCTAAATACGTTTTTGTCTAAATATTTTTTCCAAACACAAAACAAGCTGATGCCTTGTAAAAGAACAATAAAGACACTCGGTTTGGCTATTTTTACACTTTTAATGGAAAAGGAGGACAAACGTGTCTTCTCTGCAGAAGCTGAGAGGATTTGACTGGCCCATTATTAATGGCTAAATGTTCAGGCAGTTTTATGTGAATAATGACATGATGTATTCGGTGCACCGGCTGCTTCACTTGTTCTACAAATACTAGGCATAACTTTTGAGTCTTGTATTCTATCCTCTGATTTTGACTTGTTTTAAGAGCAAAAACAGGATTTCTAAATCATAACTGTAAAAGGCATTACTCTTTTCTTTATATCTCAGTTAATTATTTTGTGGCTACAGCCTCCCTTTAATCGGCAGGTGAGTAAAACAGCCCTCTCCAGCTCACTGGTTGTGAGGTAAATTAAATATCTTCAGAGGGAAGTTGCAAAGGCTGATTTATTTACCATGTAATGATATGAGGGCTCTCAAGGGCTAGTGAAAGATCCAGGGGAAATGACCTAAAAACCCACACGCAGGCCCACACTGATCAATTGTTTTTAATACAATGCATGAGAACGGAGAAAGGATAAATATGTTTTAGCTATGAAAATAACCAATGAGACAAATTGTGAGCCAGTTCTACAATGTAAATGCCTTGCTACAGAGTTATTATTGTCACCGCATGCTCTCCTCACTTCTGAACAACACCATAAGCCAAATTATGCGTGCATTAAGGCATGAACTGAATCAAGTGTGCAAAAAAATAGCTAACCATGCAAATGCACTTACAGTATTTCATGAGTCACCATTAAGATGACGATATACATACACAGGGCAATTTCAGACCAATTTGCCACATTGTAGCCAATTGTAATTCTTAATTTTGTCATTAAAGCTATCCTGTATCAAAAAATATGAATATAAGCCACTTAAGCCACCATAATGTGCTATGTTCTAAGATAGCAGTGGAAGAAATAATGCAGGGATCTTTAAATGAGTAAAAAGAAAAACGTTGTCATTTCATTAATCTGCTAGTTTAACGTAATAAATTCAATTACTTTCTCCTTCCTCTCTCAAGCAATTATAGTTTCCAATATCGAAACGTAAACAAATTGTGATACAGAGTTTCAATATTAAAGCACTTTAGCATCACAGTTGAAGCCATTATTCAGAGAAAAGTAGCAAAACATGGCCCCATGTTCACGGAGCAGTGAGCAGAATATCAAACAGATTCAGTAGCAGATCCTCTAAATGATGATCCTGAAAACAAAGCCACCATCTTATGTATGGGCATCTAGTATATAGATCTATTTGTAATCGTATAAAAGAGGCATTATACAAGCAAAGAGAGTCTTTTGTCTATACATATTTTTTATTCACCTATTGTAAGAGATAAATAAAAGAAAATTAAATAGATATTTTAACAGATGCACTGAAATAATTTTTAAATTCCAATCAATTACATTAACATTATAATCATAGCTTTTTAAATCTTATCTTTTAAAAAATAACATTGTATACAGGACTCACTACAGAAAGTGAGAGGTCAGTTGTCCCCCGAGTTCTCATTAAAGTTAATAAGACAACATGTGTCCTGGAGCTCAGGCTCTCTAAAGCAAACCCTTTGTGTGAACAGAACGCAAGAATGAATACAATCGCATCTCTTAGTGTTGTAATCCATTTATGCTCACCATTTAGGTTATTACATTTGACATTCCCCTTGATGTCTTGGTCCATATTGTGAGCGGAATCTTCTTAGTAACCATCAATCATTCAAAATATTTTCAATTTTCATAGGCATATCATATTTATGGACAGTGACAATCATGACAGAGCAGACATGCGATACTGAAACTCTAATACATCTGCTGTGCATCAGTTGCCAAAATAGCAAAGCGTGAGCAATCTCATACGATCCAGCCCAACCTTAATGCATCTTTCGCTTCATATCCAAGTCCACCTGCCACCACTCATCGACTGACATTTTACCGCAAAATTGTAAGGCAACGCTTCAACAGATTTTTCCCTCAAAGCACATTTAACCTTGTGGAATATGATGTCTAACCACAACAGATGAGAGCATCGAGAATTGTATACTGACACAGCTGGACATCATTTTCTCAGAGACTTTCTTGAAAATGGCACTGTTATCAGAAATAATGTTGTTTCATCATTCAGATGGCAAGCAGTGGGTTTCACTTCGGCATCAGCTGCAAGATAGTCCTTTCTAACATAATCCCCAAAGTAGACGTGGGTGAAATGCAGACTGTGAGATCAGTGGTGGCTTTTCAAGCGAATTGTGACCTTTTCCAGGTGGTGAGTTTCCAAACGTTATTTCTAGTGCTACAGTGCACAATACTGTAAAATTCAATGTTGGATTTCACAATTGGCATGGTATAAACCAAATTTAGGAACTACTGTCAAAAAGCAAAACAAAAGTGATTTTGACCGTTTTAATTTGGAACTGATAATTATTTTCTGTGCTTTATAAAATGAACTAAGGGATACTAATTACTAGGGGTGTAACGATTCATCGATATGGATCGATACAATGTATGACGATACGATGCATCGATGCCACGTGTAAAATATCGATATCTGTAGTATAAAAAGGCCCCTTTATTTTGGCACTGTCCAAATTTTCATATAATGTTCGTCTATGCATTACCACCAACACGTGCATTCTTGTTCAAACTCACTTATCGGGACTCGATATATGGACTACCCGAAGGCACAAGGCGAGCATATAAGACGCTCGGGATTGTGTGATCGGGAAAACACGGACAGACAGATGTCAACTCTGTGCGAATACTAAATTGAGCTCTCCTCCTCTCTTTTGAGCATGGATTAATAAATTCAGACAAAATTACATCAAAGTGCATGTTTTGGCTAAAATCCTTGTAAACAGTAGGTTAATAAAAGCATATGTCTTAATGTAAACAGTGGAGAAATAAGGAATGTGTATCAGTATATTAAATCTGTGCTTTCATTCTTAAAGTGAAAGAAAACTAATAATAAATATAATCCTGTCAAAGAAAAATACAAGTGCTCACTGCTCCTGACTAAATAACCTTTGTAACATCAAAAAGTATTCATTTACAGGCTATTTAATTTAAACAGTGAAGACTATGCAGTTATTTTACATTTGATTATTGCATTTCTTTAGCGTACCTGAAAATGTATTATAGACTGAGCTGAAAACCTGAAAAGCACTGTTTATTGAACTTGTGTCTTTCTTCTATTGTATTTATTTTCTGCTATTGCTTGTAATTTGGTTATCTGTAGAAAAGATGTTTAGCACCTTTAGCACATAGTAGCATTTTTAGATTTATGTTCATGCTATATATTTTGGTTGCATTTGTGAGTTCATAAAAATGTAGATGGTTGTTTAAAATAGGTATATCATATTATAATATCAATATATCGATCGATATACTCCTGTATTGTATCGAATCGTATCGTAGAATTGTTTGAGGTTTCGGCAAATATCGTATCGCTGGGTATGATAATCGATATCGTATCGAATTGTGACGAACCATCCGATTTACACCCCTAGTAATTGCAAGAGAAGGAATTTTAAAACAGCACACTGCCTTTGCTACAATAAAGGAAATCAAACAAGCATGTTTGTGACTAACCGTCAAGTGTTGTACTATAGAACGAAAAGTAAGGGCAGGAGATTAAGAAAAAAGAATCCCTTGCAACATCCACTGTATTTCAGAAGATTCCAGCTGAAGGACTACAGCGAAGTTATAGATTTATCGAACCAGTTCAATCTTTGGTCAGTCCTTTTTTATTGATCCAAACTTGGCATATGACCTTGATGGAACTCGGTCATGGATTTAATTAAAACTAAGAGAGAAGATTGACTGACATTCTAGACAGGATAGCTGAAAAAAATCTATTATCTGAAATGTAAAAGGGTTTTAGTGTCTTGAATACTCCACAATGCCTGTGAGTCAGAAGTACATCTTCAAAACAAACTAAATGTAAATAAATGACTGGGAGCAAGACATAAACAGACTATTTCACTAAAAGTATTTTTAAGTCTAAATCAGTTCATTTGGTATGGTAGCTAAATGAGGGCTGTGTTTTCAAAAGAAAGAAAATAATGAACCAGTCCAGACTCCACTATTGAAATTTTGAAATGACCACAAAAACCATTTGGTAACACTTTAGATTAGGGAACACATATTCACTATTAAAGGAATAGTTCACCCAAAAATGACAATGTTGTCATAATTTACTCATCCTCATGTTGTTCCCAACCTGTAAGCCTATAAGTTTCTTTTTTATGTTTTTTATGTTTTATATATATATTATTTTGAAGAATTTTGAAGAAGCAAACAGTTGTGGACCCCCATTGACTTCCATAGTAGGGAAAGAAAATATTTTTATGTTCAACTTAAACTTTAAAAAAAGGTTTTGTGGATGAAGTATTTTTTCAATGTAATTACATTGTTTAGAGCATAAGAATTTGTTTATTATGAAAAAATATATTTTAATCATATGTTATGCTGTAAATGACACCAGGAGTCAATTAAAAATATATATATATACAAAATTAAAAATACATGAATGAAAATGCATAGGCAAAAACTATTGATTTTAATCACCAATACATTTTTAGGTTTCAGGATTTTTTATACCTAACCTTGTATAAAGAATATTCTCAACTTTGTTATGAAAGATATAACAAAATGATTTGATATACCATTTTGCTTTATGTAGTATGTGTGTGAAATGGCCATAAGAGGTTTTTCCCATTATATACAATGTATCTATATGATTTAGGGTCTCAGGGGATAAATAAACTGATACAGGTTTAAAATTACATTAGTAATTTTAGTAAATTATGACAACATTTTGGGGTGAACTCTCCCTTTAACAAGTTTTCCCTCAATAAACTCCTAATCTGCTGCTTTATTAATAGTTGCTTAGGTTGTTGTAGCAGTAGTTATGTTCAAGTATTAGTTCGGTTTAAGGGATTTATAATAGGGTTATGCAACACAGCCAACATGCTGTGTAATATGCATTCTAATAAGCAACTAGAAAACAGTGAATCTATTCCCAACTATACCAATCACCTGAAAGTAATCCATGCCATTCACAAATGCACATTTCAGAGTAGCCTTTTATTGTGGCCAGTCTAAGGTACACCTGTGCAATAATAATGCTGTCTAATCATTATCTTAATATGCCACACCTGTAAGGTGGATAGAATATCTCGGCAAAGGAGAAGTGCTCACTAACACCGATTTAGACATATTTGTGAACAATATTTGAGAAAAATAGGCCTTTTGTGTACATAGAAAAAGTCTTACATCTTTAAGTTCAGCTCATGAAAAATGGGGGCAAAAACAAAAGCATTTATAATTTTGTTCAGTGTATTTGAATTTTAAGAAATGTATAGGTTTAGTCTGTATGAAATTGCAAACTGAATAAGACACAATTATATAAAATGGACATTGATATATCATTGAACAAGTGGAGAGGGCAATTTACACACCAGTCACTGTGCACTGGATAACTAAATATAGTGTAAATAAATATGAATCAAATATTTTATGATATCTGAAACCCTGAATCTATTATCTGATAATATGACAGTCCATTCCAAATTATACATTTTGTAGAATTAACTTCTACAGAAATATCTTGCTCCGCGCATAGAGAGCAGCGAACACTCTGAAGGAACCCTGTGAATCAGAACGCTACTTTTGACACCACGTCCCCCTTCCCTACCTAAATGAGAATAATCACTAATAATTGGCAGCTGGCAGCTTTTACAAAGCCAGAAGTGTGAGAAGTGATTAATGCTAATTAAGGCTGGTGGAAGAAAGAGTGAGGGAGCCTGTATATGACATTCACTGGAAAAACCTCAGGCAGATACGCATGCTCAAGAAAAGACACAAATTTTGAAACATTTAAATTTGGTAATTTTCTCACCTTCATGTGATGTCAAGCCTGTATGACTTACTTCAGTGTAGCACCAATTAATATGTTAGGCAGATTGTCCGAGCTGCTTTTCTCCAAACCACAGGGAACAAATAAGCTCATACAGGTTTGAAATGTATTGAAAATTATTTGTATTAATAATGCACCAATATGATATATATGATTACACTTTCAACAACATGCCATGATATTCAAATTCTAAGAAAATGCAAAAAGAATAGCAACAGGCAAGGAGACGCGAAGGAAACAGACAAGGAAGAAGAGAGTGATAAGGTGATAATTCTGCAAAGTCTCACAATGATTTGCTGGTTTCTCTGATGGATGAAGAAAGTGTGTTGTCAGCTGAGCTACAGGCAGAGAGAGCAGGACATGTGAGCAGTCCACAATCCGCTCTGCATGCCAACAATGCCTCAGCCCACAGTCCTCAAAATAACAACTGCTTAATAAGCAACGCTGTCTGCTAATGATCCCTAGGTCAGGATTTACAATGAATTATGATAGTATAACAGCTTGTTATTGCATGGCCAGTATAAATAAGACAATGTTTAAAGTCTCCCACTATCATTGAGGGTTGTTTAAATATCGCTGCACTGGGCTAGACAGTATTGATCTGGAAAATCAATTACTAACTGCATAGCTGATTTTGGACTGGGGTTTTAATAGCTACAGCACAACGTACAGCACAAACTACATACATAACAGAATGTCCTTAAAGATTCACAACACCCTCTGAGTATAACTAAAGCACATAGTCAGATATTTCCGGTAATCCCACTCCTAATCCTGGCCTTTTCTATACAGCTGACTAAAATCTAGGATGCACAATATATCTGTAGTGGGATATTTAAATGTGAATTTAATTATAAAAATAATTTACCCACCTCAAAGTTAATCTTTTAAGACATTAGTAATTCAACAATATTGATAAACATAATATTTGACAAATCTCAAAATAAATATTCTATATTCTATTAAAGATATTGAAATCTGTGAAAGAAATTATAATTAATGGATAAAGTAGACCGTCTTTTTTATTGTGAATTTAAAAAGAATTACATTTTACATTTGTTTAAGAAACATGTTGCAAACAGATGCTGTTTAATATTTCTGTGGAAACCAAGATATATTTTTCAGGACTCTTTGAAGGATCAATTTCAAAATAAAAGCATTTTGTATATTTATATATTATATTTATTTAACAAAATGCTATAATCCCAGATATTATGTGACAGAAAGCCACCTTTTATTCCTAAGATTCTATCACCCTGATAAGTATCGCAACATTCCTTGAAAGCAACAGAATAACAAGCATTTTGGTTTGGTATTCTTTTCGTTTGTGTCAGAAGATTTTAAGGAAAGAGCCCCAAAAGCCATGGCGAGAACACGACATTTAGTGCCTGTTAGGGATGTAACGATTCACTTAACTCATGATTCGATTCGATTTACAATTTTGATTTCACGATTCAATTCGATTCACGATTTTATTTGAACAAAATTAGATTTAAGACAAATTATAAATTAGATGTGTCCATTTATTATCGTCACGTTTCTTTGTGAAATTTATATACAGCACTATAATAATGTACTAATATAGCACTTTATTAATAATAATAATAATTTGTTACATTTATATAGCGCTTTTCTAGGTACCCAAAGCGCTTCACATAGTAAGGGGGATATCTCCTCATCCACCATTATTGCATATTGTTGCTCTTTTCTTGATTTTGATTACTTCTATTGTCCTCATTTGCATGTCGCTTTGGATAAAAGCGTCTGATAAATACACAAATTTATATATAATATAAATGTAAATAACAAAACTAAATTGAAACTTTAAAACAAGGCCCAAATCAAATAAATAACACAAATAAAATAAATTTCTTCGTATAAACAAAATAAGGCTTTTTCTGTGCTCTTTCCATTTAAAATTAGAGGCAACCCCTGCATTTTAATCATGATCCAAACAAAGATGCTTCATGTTTGCAACATGAGCATTTAAAAAAAATCTAAATTAGATTGTATAATTTGAAGCAAAAACAGAATGGTCGATCTGAATGAGACGCATATTCACTCTCTGCCAGCAGGCGGCACTTTAAGCGTTTCCTTGGTTTCTGCTTCAAACACACATGCTGCTCTGCTCTGCTCATCAGTTCTCTTTTCACAGCAGTTCAGTCTATGTACTATTGGAATATTGGTTTATTTCGACTTGGAGGGAGTGTCAGGAAAGTCATTTGTGGATTAGTGCGTATTGGAGACGAGAACCGTTTCAAATGATTCAGTTTGATTTGGTGAACTGGTTTGACGGTTCACTAAGAAGATCAGGTTAAATCGAACGATTTGTTCGCGAAGCGGACATCACTAGTAAACAAGCAGCGCTGCCCTTATTAACTTTTAATATGTATTATACAGAAGCAAGATGAAAAGAAAAAATACCATCTAAACTTTTTAAAGACAGTAAGTTTCCCTCAGACATACATTCATATAAACTCTTACCCCTAACTGAAACGCAATTCGTTTAGCATCTCAACCGTTTTGAATCATCACTTGTTTGAATCGATGTTCAACCGGTTCGCAGTTAATCGCTACATCCCTAGTGCCTGTCTATGCTCTTTGCATTGTTATGGCACAATGAATGACATTTAACAATGGGCAGATGGAGAATTGACCATCCTGCTCCTGACTCAGTCTGAAACACTCTCATTATACCTAACGACAGAGTCCAACTGTCAGCCTGAAGGGTAAAAGCAGATATTTTATCTAGAGGGGGTGGTATAACAAGACAGTGAGTCTGAAATGACAATGACTTCAGAGAAGTTTGAACTTTAATGGTGTGGGGTCCTAACAGAGCAGGACAAAGGCCTTTTGCTCATTTAGAAAGACTGATTCACTGAGGCACACAAGAAACGGAAACAGCTTTTTTTAGGGACCAATTCTCACTATTAACTAGTTGTTTATTAGCATGCATATTACTAGCCATATTGGCTGCTTTTTAGTGCTTATAGAGCACATATTAATGCTTTATTCTGCATGACCATATTTTAGATACCTTAATCTAACCCCATACCTAAACTTAACAAGTACCTTACTAACTTTTAATAAGCAGCATATTAGGAGTTTACGGAGGCAAGTCATAGTTAATAGCTAATTAAAAGTGAGAAAAGTGAGGTTTAAAAACATGCCTTTTATCTACCTTCATGTAAGCGGGAGGGTGTACAAATCGAAAAAGTTGAAAACCTGAACTGCCGACCAAGAGTTTAAACACACTGTCACAACAGGTTTTTTACAGAGTAGATGAATAAACCTACTCCTCAATTGATTTTGTGTTTTCATCAGGCTTTTAATGACCGAAATCATCTCTTGAAATATTTGAAGACAACAAGGTCAAGGTTTTATTACCGACAATCTGAGAGGATGAGAACACAACATATTTTACATAGAAGGGATATTCAAAGCTTCATCCATAATTCATGACGTTTCAAGCTTTAAATCCATTTGTACATGTACACAAATTGTATATGTAATGACACAAATCATTCATTAATGCCTTAAATGTATACCAAAAAAATGCCATCACCTAAAATATTCCCAGTGCTATTTTTAAATAAGAAATAAATGAATACATCTAATTTGTTAATACATATTTAGAGGAAACTATAATCTCTCACTTTCTTTGATCTTCATTTCTCTCTTACCAATCCTGTCTGGGGGGAATTAATTCATCCTTAACTGTTTTTGAGTTTGCAGCTTTCATAGTAAGCAGGAGGGGGGGAAACATAAACTGTGGTCAGCATCCACACAAATGAATTAAACAACATACCATTATCTCCTGCTCTCATCTGCCTTTTGTCTAATCTGTTCCACACATAAAATGCTGACTTCTTTTAATGTGCTCTTCAGCACTGGAAACAAAGAAAAACACACGTGCATGCCAAAATAGAGATAGCTAGCCCATAATGGATTTATACCCCATCCTTTCTGCTATCCTGCTAGAGGCACTATAAAAGTCATGGCATCAGTTTAGTGTAGAGTTCCATGCAATTATATGCACAGCATGTGATTTAAGTGCATTTAAAAGGAGACCGAAAGTAGTTGCCCAAGGGTCACCCCATCACAGACATCATAAACATACTGGGGTTTCCATGAAACATGGAGGATGAATATATGGATTATGGAAAGAAAAACAGCCTCCGCAACATTTTGTATTAAATTCGACAAACAAACAAACAAACTAACTAACTAACTGACTAATTAAATAATTATTTGAATAAATAAAAAACAATATATATAGTATTATTATTATTATTATTATTATTATTATTATTATTATTATTATTATTATAAGCAGCAGAGTCTTGACTTGATAAAAGTATTATCCAAGAACGTTATTGTCTAGTAATTTTAAAGTTGAGGTTTTTATTAAATGCAGCTAGATATTAACTTTCCAGTTATTTTTTCACAATTAGTCTGAATTAAACTATACATATCTAAAAAATTGTAATACAGCTTTGTTTAATTCATATGAATTAATAAATGATCTGCAATGTTAATATGTCACATAACAACTTTGAACTGTAGCTTTTTATTTATTATTTTCAAATGGATGTTGACAGAACATAAACTTGTACAAAGAAATAGTCTTAAAAACACTTAATAGATAATAAATAATGTTTACTCCTACTCCACAGTCAGATTTAGCAATCAGAAGACTTTGCCAACTAACAATACTTAAATGATTTTTTGACTAGAAGACAACCACTGTAGAACCAGTCCGATCTCAACAAAAGAGTGCAATCATGAGGACCCTCTGAATAGGGATGGGTACCGAAACCCGGTATTTAATCGGTCTCGGGGCTAAATTATGAAAGACCGGAGTATCGATAAGCTCTGACGTTAACGGTTCTGTTATCGGTACTGGAGAAATTAAGAAAACACACATACATTTATTATTGCTATAAATATATATATACACATTATCTTGCAAATTAAATAAGACCCGCCAGAGTCACCAGCTGTTTTTATATGCAATAATATTCAAACTCTTGTCTATGATGCATTTTTGCTATTCGCAATTCAGATCGCGCTCACGTGGAAGAGTTCAGCACGCGAAACATGAAAGCCCTGTTTATGATAGAAGAGAGAACTAACAATTAAAACATGCTTACACTTTAGGCCTGTGGCTGTTATATTAAACTGAGTTTATTTAATGTTTTTTTTAGCTTCTAAAGATTATAGCCGTGTTTTTTCTAGCACAACTTCGTTCTCTTCACAGCGGCGCGCATTCGTTCCTCCCTGACCAAAACTTAACGTCAAAATCAGATCAATCGTTTGTCGATTGTTGTAAAATGCCATCTTTACAGTTACTAAATTGCTGGACATGTTTGATAATAAAACGTTGAAAGTACAATCCACACGAGAGACGCAGTTCCTCAGGCTGAAGTGTGTGTGTGTGTGTGTGTGTGTGCGCGCGTGCGCGTGTGTGTGTGTGCGCGCTCCAAAACAGACAAGCAAAGTACACTTTGAGCTTCGGGCGCGTCCAAACGATCAAATACACACACAATATGTAAAAATGGACGGCTTGGAAAGAGTATTTACTTAAAACAGTTTATATCTCAAAGTGAACGAGAACAGTTGGGAGAAAATTGTGTGTCAATATTTTGTCTTAGTGACAGATTGGAGCTTCTTCAATGTTAATCAAAGAACAAAATACAAAGACAAAATCACTCACAGCTCTTAATCTGAATAAAGTAATAGCTTTAATAAGCATTAATCTATCAATATATACAGTGACAACTATGCAGTGTTCATTTATATTTGATCACTTTTAGATTTATTTTGTAGCTATTTACCTGAACATTAATGTTAGTAGACCATCATAGATAAATGAAAGCACTGTTTTTTTTTACATTTGTACATTTGTTTTATGGTATGACAAATGGTATATTTGTCAGTTTATTTAACTTTGTTTCTTTGTTCATGTTCTTACTCTATCTTATCTTATGCATATAAAACACTAAAAATGCCTGCACACTGCTGCATTTACAAATTGATGTTTTATATTTATTTAATGAAATATTTATTTAACATTTCAGAATATAAAGCCATGTTAATTAAGCTGCTAATCTATCATAGAAATATATATTTCATACATATATGTGATATGTATGTATATGTATGTATATATATAAATAACAAAAGTACCGATAAGAATACAGTTAAAGTACCGGACCGATAAGCAGTATCGATAAGAGTAGTAATACCGTTAAAACCTTAACGATACCCATCCCTACCTCTGAAACTTAAAATGACTCATTGGCTTCAGAACTTCATGGGCATGAGGCAACCATTACAAGTCCTCAAGACTGTAAGTGCACATCAAGTGCACCATTTGGGACAAGGCCAAACTCAACAGAATGACGCATCCTTCATCACGTCAGGCCCTCTTTCTTCCTCTTTTTCCCACAAAAACACCTGTCAAACCTATTACTCTGAGCCAAAAAACTGCTCTCTCAGTCTTTTTCTCTATATGTCTTTATCTCTCTTTCCTGTCTCGCTTTCACTCTGACACACACACACACACACCTTTTCACACAAACCATTGTCGCTGAAGAAAACCTGATTAGAGAGGACAGACTGAGACACCACCAAGAGTAGAAACAGCCAAACTGCTGACAGACAGCAATTCCTCCATTCATAGTAGCCTTTCTTTCCATAATATAAAAGGCCATAGCAGTTGGATTAGTCAGGGCTCCAGAAAAGCCTCTCGCCCCAAAAATGAAAGATTTAGGAAACAAACAAAAAAACATCTAATTCCCTTGACATAAGCAGTTAAGTTGCAAATAAATGGAAAGATTCTTCAGAAAATCAAATATAGGTTTAGAACAACACGAGTTTGGGTAAATCATAATATATTTTTCCTTTTTGGGTGAACTATCACTTTAAAAACAAATGGCCGTGCCATTTCTTTAACGCAGGCCCAGCATCCTGTAGATATTGAGTAAAGAATGGAGAATCCATAGCTGTGAGCAAGACAGACTAATGAATGTCAGTGCATCTCCATCACTCAACATATAAGGTGCCATTTACACTGACAAGCCGAGCTTCTTTCTCTCTCTCTCTCACACACACACATAGATCCAGCACCTCTGTATCATTAGCCTGCAGAGAAACCCGAGGAGCAGGCCTCATAACACAGCTGCTCTGGGACATCACTGGGTCAGAGGAAAGAGCAGGGCGACCACTCATTTTCACCCTCACCTTTAGAAATTATTGATGAGGTGAGAAATGTGTAGAATATAAATGTGAAAAATACAGAAACCACAGGTTTGGTCTGAGGTAATTATGCCCATTATGCATTTTTAAATGAAAATGGTGCACTGCAGGATAAAAAAAAAGCATATTACAGCAAGCGACATTATGGGTTAACCATGCATAAACCAAAAAATAAACATGTTTTTATGAGCTTTCCTGAAACTACGTTATGCATTGAGGGAAAATCTCTCATTAACTTGCTCCCAATAGTTTTAATCCCTTAGCAAAAGCGGAAAATCAATATGCCGTCTTCTTCTGACCTATAATAATTTTACAGTTTACTTAAGCAAAGTAAGACAAAAGCTAAGTATATTCAGCAGATCATTACTGTAGATTGGCAGGTACCTATTCCATCATTCAGTTAGTCCTTATTATCTTTGATACCCTGACAGTCTGTATTGTAATGTGTGATGTTTAATTTAGCAGTCCTTTTATCGTTCAAGTAATGGATCAGTCAAAACAAATTGTAAGTTATGGATAGAAAAGATTTTTAATAATACATTTAACAAAGGTTCGGCTCTACTAGTATTTTTAATTTGACGTTTTCTGAATACATCAGGAGGATGATACAAATATTTGTTGAATGTTTACCTGCTCAGAATGACTGTCACTGAATTCTGAAATTGTAGCACATCCGGTCCATGTGACCTGAAAGCACTCAGGAGATAACAACCTCAAAAATAAATTCATATTAATTGTTAATCTTATTATTATTACTGGCCACGGGAGAAGAAATACACAAAACTACAGCTGTACATACAGTAATACAGTAAATCTTAAGAATCTGAAACTCGGCCACATTCACATAAAGGCTCAATAAAATACTAGCCTATATCTTTTCCTAAGAGCTTTCAGTTAGTCAAGGACAAAGGGAAATGGTGAATGCAAACAGCGATAAAAGTTGCTGAGCAGCCTTTATTGCTCGATATTAAAATCTTTATTGATGGAAGTAAACCATTACAGAATCAGACCACTTCAATACTGTAAGTGCCATGCAGAGGCTAAACACAGTAGTTACAAGTAACAAGCTTGCATACACTGCCGTTCAAAAGTTTAGGATCAATTGTTTTTTCTCCTCCAACAAGGATGCATTAAATTGATCAGACATGAAAGTAAATGCTTTTATATTATTAACAATTCTCATATAAAAGCTGGTCTTGCTTTCTGTAAATCAAAAACAATTATCAGGTTTTTGACAAAAATTTTAGGCAGCACAACAGTTTTCAACAATGACAATAGCACCAAATCAGCATATTAGAATCATTTCTGAAGGATTGTGTAAAACTGAAGACTAAGTAAAAATACTGATTAAGAAAAACACTTTTTTGCAATTGGCAATTGATTTAGTAGATAGGAGGTCATTCTGATAAAGTGCAAACAAAACATTCAACAGCATTAAATATCAGTGACTGTAGGTTGTTTTTGGCGGTGTGCTTGTGCTGCCATGGTCTTGTTCATTTCGTAGGGCACAACATCTCTCCCATTCGGCAGCATGCATCGGTTTGAGGTGCTGCAGTAAATTGGTCGTACTGCTACCTTTGCTAGCAACTGAGTTCAAACACATTTTGCAGCGGGGTGTTGTTTGTTCTGCATCTGACGCCGATAAAACGGAACCAATTCCAAATTGCAGATGACACTGCATGTGCCTTTCTTGGGAACGAGTTCTTCCCTGCTCGCTGCCATGTTGTTTGTTTGTGTATCTCTCTAATATGCAGTAGGGGTGCCAGGATGTTTTCATAGAGGTGGCCAGGGAGGGGCCAGCAACCAGTCTGGGGTGGCACAGAAATCTTCATTATTTCGAAATAAAAATGTGATTGCCTATAAAGTACTGGACTGTTTTAGTGCCTAAAACAAAACTGAATAAAATATTTTTTTACAAAAATGTAACAGATATTTGTGAATTAGATCAAGCAATGCTGAAATAATATGACAACTTGTAACATTCCCCACCTCCAGGTATTTTAATAAAGGGGCTCGCTATAGCTTTATTGCTATAGCGAGCCAGCGAGTCAGCTTGGTTCTGGTTCTCAAAACCCCCAAAAGCTTGTTCTCCGTCATTGCATACTTCTTGATGAGCCATGCAGATAGTGATAAGAAATAGTTAATAACAAATATATATATATTTTTTTTAAAGGACGGAAGTCAACAGCACTTAAATGTCAGAATGTAAAATTAGTTATTTTATACATTGAAATGGTTTCATTTTCATTTGTACTTTACAAAAAAAGCATGTGTTTTCTATTATAAGTGCACTGCATTCATATTTTCTTGTGCATTCAATGACAAAAAAAACTTCCGCTTGAGCCTTATATTGTGATCTCGAATTGCACAATATTTTAGTACATGATGCATTTGAGAGACGTAGTTTAATGTGATGCTATACATACATGAATGCAACAATCACCTTTTTAGGTCATTTTAATGATTTAACTGACAACAAAACTACATTGTATGCTCAGTTTCTTGTGCGCATTATTTATGATGGAGCGATATAGAGCGTGCGCCTTATATTCGCGTAAAGTTGAAGAGTGTGCGCAGTGAGCATGGTAAAACAGCTGTCAGTCCAGGAAAGTTTGTTTTACTGACATATAGCCATAAAACATCTCATCAGACCGCACGCAGTTCACTGTTGTTCTACTGAAGCTCATTCGGCACAGGTTCCTTTCCACGCTCGTATTGACTCGCGCCTGGTGCTGAAGCAAAGTTGAAGTGCGCATCTGAAAAGTATCCCGCTTGATGTGGTCATAAAGAGATACAGTGGTTAGTCTTAATAAATGCATTTCTTGTCAAGAAAAAAAGGGGACAAAAACTGCTGTTTTAAGTGGGGTGGCCAAGCTTAGGTCTGCTAATATGGCAAACTTGCATGGATGGGAGGGCTAAGCCCATTAGCAACTATGAAAGCCCAGAGGGAAGCATCAGTGTATGTTAAAAAGAAAACTGTTATTCATTCAAACAAGTAAATCCAGGAACTTTTGTGTGGAAATAATGAGACTCAGATAAACTGTGTATGTGTATTCAGCACCTTTAAATCATTGTTGATCCACAGTGAGCTGTGCACAAAGGAACAGGTGTGAACCCAAGAATTTCTGCACAATGTATTTTTGGTGGGTAAGCATTGTCATAAGATTGCATCATTGCCCTGCTGAAACTTACACAGATAAAAACCAACTACTTACTGCAACCAGAAAACAAAAATAAGTATGAATAATAAGGACTGAATGCTTCTTTTTTTAACGGACACCTACATACTTGAGCCTCAAGAGACCACAATGACCGTTCTCGTCTTGCACCAGACCACTGGCTAACATCTCTAGAGCACAGCTGCAGCACCAGGGTCTTTGAAAGTTGGCTGTTTTGTAGCCTGTGAGCCGGAGAGTCCCAATTAAACAGTCCCACTTGTTCTCCAGAGGTTCAGCTACCCATCTGTCAGTATGCTGCCCTGCTACAGTCAGCTCACCTGCTGCAAATGACTTGTGGGAGGCCCGTGTGAGCTCTAGGTCTCTATAACCATCACAGTTTCCAAATGCTCCCCATATCCTGCTGACAGCACTTTGCTCACTCTCATATGACATAAGTATTTCCAAGTATTTAATATCTGCTAAGCAGATACAAAAGAACCCCCCAAGGGAGCTCTTTAGAAACTGTAGTAGATCAACACTGGGGTTCAAAGAGAAGTTGTGGAACGGGATTCATTCAGTCACAACAAGCAGATACAGTTAAAAAGTAAACTAAAAAAAGTCCTCTTAGAAAAAATCTGAAATAAATATAACATTGTGCTGTAGAGGCCACAAGGTTTAAAACTGAGAAAATGCAGTTCAGGTCAAAGGGTCAGTTAGAACCACAGAGACTTCAGCTCTGGACATGACAACACCGCAAGCTCAATCCCACAGGGTTACTGGACAACCCTGCTTGATGACATAATGATATATGAGTACCCATTCAACTCCCCTCTTTCTCCTTGCTCTAAGAAGCAGGTGTGCAGATCAGTGCCTCCTGATATGTCAGTATAAAGACAAAAATAGCCCTTACAAATCAGCCGAGACAGAGGCTCTAATGAGCAAACCATTGAACTCCAAATTGAACTTGACCAGCGTTCCAAGGTCCCTGACATTTATAATTAAACTAAAAGCCTCTGAAGGTGAAACTGGCCAATGGTAGTACCCCAGATCTCTATTCTATGACCATTAAAGCAATTGTTCACCTAGAGGAACATTTTCCTCCAGAAGAATACTTACATTTCAAATTAGCCCTCCAATCTCATGGTATTGAACTCCTTGTTGTATTATTATCTCTGTTGTCTTGATAATAACAGACTGTCTGATGGCCCAGAGCCAGCACATAAGATGCTGTCAGCACTGGTAAGAGATTTTATACCTCAGACTGAAGACGCAATGCTGAACAGAGAGATCCATTTTCAGTTTAGGAGTGGTTGCTGAAAAGAGACACTCCTCTCCAGCAGGCCATATCTGTAAAGATGAGGGTTTAAATAGTGCTGTGGTATCTGGCTACCAAGGAGCCGATACCCATAACAACCTTCTCACACTTTTATTTTTTGCTGTGTTGGGACTGGGAGGAGTCCATTTTAACCTGGTCTTAGCTATCCAATCAAAAATATCCATCAAGAGGCCAACTGTAAATAGACTGATGGTTAAGTTTTGGCTTAACTATCCCTTTAACAGATCTTGGCTACCCTTCCAAGATCCTAGCTACTTTTACAGAGCCAATCTGAGCAACCAGACCTTTGAAAAAAACACAACAAAAACACCTGCAACCCAATAATTTTCCCTTATCTCAACAACCCCAGAGTGAATACAGAGACAACAGAAGCACCTTCAGATATCCAACTCTCTTCGGTTTAATCCCTCTATCCCCATTCTATACTGTCGTCAACATGCTTTCTCAGTGTTCTCCGAATCAGCTGTAAGCTCCAGTGAAAATGCATTACAGAGTTTTCCATTGTGGTTTGCTGCTGGTGGTGTTGGTGTGAGCATGCAGTGTCAGCATGTTGTGCCGTAATGAGGCTGAACAACTACACAGCACCTATCACCAACCACCAGCCCATGTTCACAAACTACTACCTAAAGTAATTACCCCTTCAGCACTCTGGGTCTACCCACCTAGCTCTCACTGTAAATACACCTCACTCACTGGTCCGATAGTTGCTGTTTCTCCTGAACTACAGAATATGATTCACTGGACAGACTTGCCTTTGAATGGAAGTAGTTTTCCATTTTTACACAACATGCACCCTTACCTACACTATCATTTGCACAAAAGGAGAAATGTTTCATTACGTAGCAGGTTCGGTTTGCCCCAGTGCAGTAATTGTGATGTGCCCAGAGCCGTTATCCCTATGGAAAGGGGAGCAGGACACAGATGGGGAAGCCGTGGCGAGGCCCCCTGGCACAAAAGGGTGTCAGAAGATAAAATCTTATTGCAATACAGTGCACTACTGTTGGCCCTGCACTAATGATGTCTAGTGAGACTACATTATTCATATGTACTACTGTTCGAAAGTTTGGGACCAGTAAGAGTTTAAAAAAAAAATGTTTAAAAAAAAATGTTTCGGCATATTAGACAGGTTTCCAAATGTTATACATTTTTCTCAGGATTTCTAGATGTACAAACTTCAACAGAACATTTACAGTGGGGCAAATAAGTATTTGAAACACTGCTGATTTTTCAAGTTTTCCTACTTACAAAGAATGGAGAGAACTGTCATTTTCATCGTAGGTACACCTCAACTGTGAGAGACAGAATCTAAAAAAATCCAGAAAATCACATTGTATGATTTTTAAATAATTAACTTCCATTTTATTGAATGAAATAAGTATTTGATCACCTACCAACCAGCAAGAATTCTGGCTCACACAGACCTGTTAGTTTGTCTTTCAGAAGCCCCCCTATCCTCCACTCATTACCTGTATTAATTGCACCTGTTTGAACTCGTTACCTGTATAAAAGACACCTGTTCACACAATCAATCAGACTCCAACCTCTCCACTATGGGCAAGACCAAAGAGCTGTCTAAGGACACGAGGGACACAATTGTAGACCTGCACACGGCTGGGATTGGCTACAGGACAATAAAGACTTGTAATGTTACTGTCACAGTTACATTTAGTTCAATCTCTTATGGTTTAATTTAATAGACTTTTAGCCTGCATTCCAACGTGCATCCTATCTGCCCTAAATAGTATTGGAAATTACTAATATCAAATAGAATTTAGGATGGATAGTATGCACATTGGGACACAGGATTAGTTTGTTTATAGTCAGTTTCCTTTTTTCTTTGTCTAATCTGTTTCCATGGACACCAATTCAATCATCACAGCTGTTCCTTATTAGTTCTTCATCACTGTGTATTTATGTACCTCCTTGTGCACTTTTCATTTGTCTGGTGTTGTTGTGCAAACCACACTGTTTTGCCTGCTTTTGGATCTACCTGTATTTATTAGATTTAATAAAGACTTCAGTTACTCTGACTCTTCATTGTCTTCATCTGACCTAAAGCATGACGGTTACAAAATATGCATCACTTTCCATCAGTTTTTATTTGTCTTAGCTAAATGGAAGTATTAGATAAAAAAAATCATACTGACCCCAAACTTTTGCAATGGCACTGCATTTTATTTTAAATGAACAAACATTTTGACACAAATTATATATATTATATTCTTTTACTTTATAATCCTTCCAAGATTTATCATTGTTTCTTTTTTGAACTCTTATCAACTCTTACCATGTCTTACACAGAACTGTATAATGTGCAGGATAGAATAGAAAGTCACATGGACAGAAATGGCTTTAAACTAGTAGGCCTAATTATTATTAATAAAATGATCAATGCTGTCTAACCCAGAATCTTGACAAACAAATTTCTACACTACACGGCCCCTTGCATGTTTTTAAATTAAATATTTTGGCTAATTTGAACACATCTCAGGTTTAAAATCCATACTGCCCAATTTTCCCAAAAAGCAGTGCAGAACATTTTTGTTGTCAAATTCCTTCTGGACCTGGAAACGAGACCTAGCATAACGGGCAGAGCACAATGTACTGTAATAATTTGAAGGAATTTTCTATATTTATTTTTTAACAGGTTTTTTACCTGTATTTTACACTGCATTAATATGTTTTTGAGTTACAGAAATGTGTGCATAATATCCTGTTAATGAGCTGCCAGGACTTTTTGCATCACCTCTAGTCCAAAATGTCCCTCTCTCATAGACTAATTCAGTGCTATCATTACAGTGCAAAAGAAGCAATCTATTACCCATGTATGTCTGGTTGTGGGGTATATCTACACTATGCCATGTGTGCATGCAGAAAGAAAACTGGAGGGAGGAAACAAGACAACGATGAACAAGGAAGAAAAAAAAGCTGAAAGACAGCGATGGCATAAATTTAGCTGAAAAATAAACCAAGCATGGCCGTTTAATTGGACCCTCTAACTTGGCCTGTCGCTAATCTCTAGGGAGCCAGCAAGCTCCTCATCTGGACAGCCATCAGATAGAGAGAACTGAAGCTCAGTTGAGTTGGAAAACGTCTGATTTACTCTTCACAGGCACTGGCGAATGTTCACAAGCTAATGTGACTTTTATAAGTTTGTTCTCTCTTGCAACCAAAGCGGAGCCTATTGCTAGTCACATCAGGCAGTCAATCTCTCAAACAGATAATATGATTTCAATTATTTCTCAAAAGTGATCAGACTCATGATTTTCACCTGGCTGATGATAAAACAGGCTCATCTAATAGAATTCCACTAAAGGAATGAGCCCTTTTTTTTTTTACTTGGGCCAATGAGAAACCACCTATCAATAAGCATTCAAAACACAGCAGTTCCCCTTGGCATTACAATTATTTCTTTAGCAATGTTTTGAACAACAGTGAGTGTGTCAAAGATTTGAGAAGTCATTCCTGACTCTCTACTGTTAAACCAAACAATGTTTTACAGCTGTGAACCGCCAGCAGACTTATTTGGAGTGAGTGTTGAGGTATTACTCTGACTGGATTTCATTCCTTGCCGTGTTTCTTCTGAGTTCCCCACATTCAATTCCCCAAACCCTTCTTAGATCCTGTAATCTCAAGACACCTAATGCATTTCTTTTTCTCTCATCCCAACAACTAAGGTTAAAATGAAAAACGGCTTCATTGGCGATATAAGACCGCTCTTGAGCAATGCCTGATTCAATATGTGGACTCTGCACAGCAATGTTGGATTGGTTGGTGAATTTATAGCACTCTCATTTTCATTAAACATCATATAATATTAAATCCAATAGCTAGATTTACAAAGCAACAATTACAGAATATTGGCCAAAAAAGGGCAGATTCTATGTGGACCTAATTTTGACATACTAACTGCAAAGTGTGGGTCAGTCTCTCTGGCTTGTGCCTGGTCAGTTATAACAATTTCCTTATGCAGAATCTGAGAGGCTGCCAAAGTAAATCTAATTTATAGGAATATTTGATGTGAGCTTCCTTGTCTGTCTTTTGGCTTCTGGCTCTAATGTAGTCTTACACTGTGCCGTTATGCCATCCACTGTGAAACACACTTTCCTATTCCATCTGTGAATAGAGGAAGTCAACTTATTGGCATTCAAGTGTCCCAAATATTATCTTTCAGCTGGCATAAACTCATTCTCACTTTTCCACAGCAAGGCAGATCAGATTCCTGACTTCATTAGTTATTCATTGCTTCTGATGTCCAAGCTGCTGGTCAATCATGAAGAATGTGTCACGGATCACTAAACTCTCTGTGCAGCAGGATGTAACCAAAATGATTATGATGGCTTGAAGAAAATCCCATCTCACTTTATACTGAGAGTAACAATTCATACAGTGTATAGCAGTGCTTTTAAATCCTCCAAAAAGAGACTATTTGAATAATGCAAAAGAATAAGGAACACAACAAAAACAGAAGAGGCGTGATGAACTGAAAAAAAAATTATCATGAAATAAGTCTTTGTCATGTTTCAACTATCTGATACTATTACCATCTGATTGGTATATCTGATAATATACCGTTCAGATGTCTGCAATGCACAACTCAAGTGTCATAGTGGTGTGAAAAGGTATGAGCAAGAAAAATCCATTAGACTCAAACTCGTATGCTTTCCCCTACAGCCTTTCTCAGAGCAGTGTGAACGACAAAAAGGATTAAACTTTAATTATGGAGTCACACTCCATTCTACCTCAAGGTTTTAAACCAGCCCTACATCCTTCTCTTTCCCCATTTCTCTCTCTAACCCTCGTTCTATAGGCAACACAGTACAAAATATGTTAATATAGTGAAATATGAGAGCGATGGACTGAACATCGCCTCAGGATTGATTTTCCAGTAGCATAAATGCCTCTCATCAGATGCAGATGGTACCACGCTCTATGACAGAATCCTTAAGAAAGTGAACAGAGATACTAATAACCTTGGAGAAAGTAATTAGAAATCATAGATGTAGGTTTATCAAAGAAATGTAGGAGTCTTCAAGCCTCTTTATAATGAACAAACTTGATTATGAGTCAGGGAAGCTGCAAAAATAAAATAAAAAGAAATTAGCTTCAATGTGCTGATACAGTTGTGGGGCTCTCCACCGACAGTTTTCTTAGGGCTCTAATGCAAACACAAATAGGCCACAATCATTACAGATTTGTCAGCAACCTCTGTCCTGACTTATGTTATACCCTGATGCCCGTAAACCTGCAACAATACGATTCAATAAGATTCATCCATTAAATCATAGTTAAGACGAAGTGGCAGGAGGGCAAACCAAGCATGGTCAGCTAGACTGATTATATTACAGCATAATCATTGTGGTTTAAATCAATCACTCACTGCGCGATGAGTTCAATTACTTTGTCCATACATTTGTATGATATTGCTTAGCTGGAAATTACATATTTGCAAAATTCAAGCAGACAGCCAGACAGTGTTTTATTAAATCAATGCGAGAGCAATTATTTATGAGGTTTGAAGGACAAAGAAGACAAAGACAATACAAAAAATGCACATGCAAAACTTGCACCATTAGGCTAAGGTGTTTTGTATGGTCGTGTAGTATAATATGTAATATGTAAGGGAAACAGGTACATTTAGCTCAAAGGGAATCATTTAAGATTTAAAGGGAATTTGAACATAATCACTGTTTAATGGCTGATCAATGATTCGGCCAGCGATTAACTGAACCGAGGCTTGTATAACATCAAATCTGCACTGGATATAAAAATTCAAAATATATTGAAAACTATTTAATTGTTAAAAAACATTTAATTGTAAGCACAAAACACAAGATACTTCTCTTTTCACAATAAATAAGACTTTATTGGATAAATTTAAGACATGTAAACTAATCTAACACATGAACACACGCATTCACACGTTGCAGGAAGAGAGAAAGTGAGGAAAGAATGAGTTTAAGAGGATGAAAATGTGAAAACCCAAGCTTATAGCAATATTTGTAATTGCATAGACCTGAACAACCAACAATCACTTAATTAAACCTCGTATTGAGTTTCTCAATGAGGCGAAAATTTATATTAAATGCACCAGCTCATCAAAAATCTGGAGTTTGTACTTGCGTTGCCTTTGTGTTAAGGGATTCCCTTTTGTCATCATCATTGCAGAAAGGGGGTTTCCCGAGGTTGATGATTGATCAGTGGACGTTTGTAGTGAAGTCTTGGGAAGCCAGTGGTTGGGCGTTGGCTGACAAATGGTTTTGGAGTCCGTTGCTAGCTAAAGTTTGAAGCGGGTGCAGTCGGAGCTGGACTTCGTGGCAAACTTAACTTTTGAACACGAACTCAATGGAAAGAAAAGAAACTAAAGTAAAAGAATAAAAGGATGTAACAAGACTAGGTGGTTTTTCTTCTCATCGTGGTGTTAAGAAGCAGCTGGCATGTAGGCTAGAGCACACTTAAAGAGCGCTAAAAAGCAGCGTCAAAATGTGGTGGCACATGTAAGAGAAGAGAGAAGAGAAGAGAGTTTGCTGGTGTCCTGAGTTTTTCAACTCGGCTTTTGGACACCTCCCAACTGGTGTGTTGCCCAAGTAGATATTATCTTAGCTGGGGGTGTTGCTGTGTCCCCCCCCCAACCAACCAACCAACCAACCAACCAACCAACCAACCATCATAAATCATGTATCAGTCACATGGTCCGAATTGTCCTGCTCTTGTAGAATATAATTTTGGACTTGGTGCTATGATTTTATTGTATATTGTGCAAATTTGTATTTTGTGTAAAGTGAATATATTGTTGCATATTGTTGTTTATGTATATTGTAAATGTTTTATATCTTGTTGCTTGTACTGCCATGGCACAGAGTCTTGTACCTAAGAATTTCACCATCAGTACACTTATGTACATGATGTGTTGCAATAAAGAGATTTGATTTGATACATTTGGCAAAGAATTGATTGGAAGAAACGTTTAAACCATGATTTTTCAAACTCATACATACCAAACACGAATGTGAAGCCTTAAGGCTTAAGCTAATCAACATTTAAGAAAAAAAAAGACACACAATGAGTGATTACATACATGGGGTTACATACATAATATTAGGCTTTCTTCAGACGGGCTGGAGCTAGGGATCTGATTTATGACGTCCTGTTGTCTTGGGGCCTCTCTGGAACTTCGGCTCCTCATGTTTCGATGTTCTGATCGAATCTTAAATTTTGTCTGATTCGGTCTCTGATATCCTACAGCCTGTATCATTTCATATCAAACAGCGAAAGAAACTGTGTTCATGCAAAATTCTAGCTATGCCGTCAGTTAAGACATGAAGTTACCAAAAAGGCGATTAAAGCTGCCTTAAAACTGTGTGCATGCATGAAATATATTTTATAAGCGTCACATTTAAGAACATGTCTCTGGAATGGTTTTAAAAACTGTCCTGAGGCAACCCAGCACTGTCTCCCTCATCTAACACTCCAGATTCAACTCATCAGCTCATTAGTAGAGACTTTAAGACCTGAAGGGGGTCAGACAAGGTGAAGAGAGTTGTGAGAAAATAAGATGCATGTCACATCCACGTCACATTCAGCAGCAGCTTTTTAAGCAATAGCAGGCAAATAAGCTAATAACCAGCTGCTGTGTCTATTAATCCAAGAACAAAAGAAAAAAGAGGAAATCAATCATTTTTATAGCTTTAAGGGATTCATCTATATTTAATTTAGAATTTCGTTTTTGGTTACTATTAATTTTCTGTATATTTTTGCTGAAGTGCACAGGTAGCTAAATATGTCATTTATTATAATGGGTTCGTGTGAAGATTGTTTTAAGTTTACTTAAATTAGCAGTTAATTCTAATACATTTTCAAATTGATAGCTCTCAATTTTACTGTAATGCTGAATGGCTACAGTCAATGGTTCAATGTTAAGGGGGAAAAAACTATTAAAGAGACATCAGTAGTATTGATATCAGTGATCCTGGCCTTCAATTATAAAAAAAGATGCCATTAAAGAAATATAAAAAATATACCATCTTTATGTTGTTTGTACATAGTACATTTGAAGATTGAATGTGAAATTATTGCAATATAAAAGTACATTTAAAAACTTTAATGTTAGGTGGGATTAATCGAGATTCATTTTCAAAAATTTGCGATTAATTAGTAAAAAAACAACAACGATTGACAGCACTACTCTTAACTAATGCTGTAAAATATACATGAGAGTCAGTTGGTACTACATTACTATAATATTGAAGGTTAAAACTGAAAGATTGTTTAGGCTAAACTGCTTAAATTACACTCAATTAAGTTTTTATAATAAAAGTTATAATTACGTAATAATATTTCTACTTCAATTCAGTTTTTTTTCCTTTTAGATATAAACATTTAAATGGTAAAAATATATAAATGAAACATTGAAGAACTGTAAAAGTTATAATGAATATATTATATGGTGCATATATTTAGCAAAATGTTCCTCTATAGAGTTTATTTTTCTATGAGACTAATGAGTTTATGGTAACTGAATATGTTTTTTTCTGAGTAAATGTGACGTTACTTGACATTGTTAACACCAGTTATACTGACGTCTTTGTGCGGCTGAAACACTGATTGAGCAATTACATGAGACAGATACGGATTGTAAAGTTGTACTCTTTCTTTAAACTAACCTGTTTAGTCATGTTTATTTTGTGTTGAAACTGGTATTAACGTGGAAGATATCTAATCAGTTCACGTGCCCCTCGCTCTGTGCGCCGCGCTACAGCAATCACTCCACATTAAACCGCACCAAAATGCCATTTATTGTTTGAATACTGCAATAGAATGGACATTTAAAATCTGAGACTTAGTTTCATATTAAGTACAAAGCACAATGCTTATTGCGATTCATAGGATGGAAAGTGTCATTCAATATTCCGTACATTAACTGAAAACAGCCTAGACTCGCTTCTTGGGATTTAAGAATCAATATTGTGTTGTAAAAATGAGAATCGATTATAATTGAGATATCGATATTTTTTACCCAGCCCTAAAAACTGCTTAGAAAATTATCAGCAAAGCTCTCCTCAAAAGCTTAAAACCTACGGTTTGTTCAAGATTAAAGTTTGAGCAACAGTAATACTCTTAGCAGGCATGGTTTATATGAACACATATGAAGAACTCAGTTACTGTTACATAACTCAAAAATAAAATAAATCATTAGTTCATTATAATATTAAATCAAAATGAAGACTTCACTATAGGGGTGTGCGATATGACGATTTTTTATCTTTGACGATAAAAATGTCTCCACGATCTGCTTTTGAAGAAATATCGTAGTATCGTTCTACAGCGCACATTCTATCAGTTATAGTTCTGGCGCCTCCGTCTCAATATAGTGTACAACATGACATACAGCGGTAGAGTTACTCTGACAGGACACTGGACTTATCCGCGATTGCAAAAGTACATTATTTGCATACAAGCCTAGCCGGTTAAACGTTTCATTCGCGCACTGGTCTGACTTTTTCTGAGCGCATACACCAGAAGCACGCGCACTAAAACCCTGTCAAACAGCGCCTGATTACTGAACTAAGTTATCATTTAAGCTAATATGGTCAAAACACACAAGGTTTACATCTAGACTCAGTTGGTTATGTCTAAAATGAAGGTAAACAACAGCTGAGAAAAACAGATGCGCGCCTGTCTATTAGATGCATGTCTTAAAGGGACAGTAATAAACATGCAGCCGACTGTCATTAAAGGGATGGTTCACCCTACAATTTAATTTCTGTCATTATTTGCTCACTCTCATGTTGTCCCAAACCTGTATTCATTTATTTCTTGTGCTGAACACAAAATAAGATATTTTGGTGAATCTGGGTAACCAAACAGTTGCTAGTCCACATTGACTTTGATAGTAGAAAAAACATGGAAGTAACCGAGTATCAGCAACTGTTTGGTTTTCCAGGTTCCTCAAAATAGCATTTACGTTCAGCAGAAGAAAGAAACTCACTTAGGTTTAAAACAACTTTGAGTAAATGATGGTATAAAAATAAAACACCATGATACGACACTTTACGGCACACACGGCAACGGCAAACATGCTGATCACTCCCGGTTTGTCGTTGACGCTTGTTCTGAGCTGAATCTCCGTCAAGCCAAATTATTTATCGTCTATTTTCTATCTTAAATTCCGATTTTATACACAATAATTTGTGTTTCTATAACGTGTGAATATATCCCCGATCGCATTCTGCAATGAGAATAATCAGAGCGGCTTGTTATCGCAAGTTTTATCTTGATTTCCCGAGTCCGCTATTAGCTTATAGCCCGTTAGCAAAGCCAGCGCGGGTGCCGCTAACACAGCTAATACCCCTTTTTACACACGCATACACACGTTTAACATTGTTTCACTGTTACTTGCTTAAATGGCGGATTTGTGTCTACCTTTGTGTGCAGGTGAGGACACGTTCGAGCTGCATTCGGCGAATGCTTGGGAAACAGGCCCAGCTGAGGAAACGGATAGCAACGCTGGAAACATCTCGGGCTGACGCTCATAAGTCCGGGGAAGTATGCAGCGCGCTGCTAACACTCCCATCACCTCTACTTGTGTGTTCCTCTGCACAGGCCCGCGGCACCGGACGCGATCGTCACAGATGGCCTTCACTCCGCGCCGGAAACCACGGACCCTGGGTGCAGCAGCGGAAGACGCGATCCAGGCCCCGGGCGACGACTTCTCCTCCGGTCTTGACATCTCATCCCGGAACCGCCGCCCCTCTCTGCGAGACTGATCGTGACGCTGTGGTCATCGGAGACTCAATCGTCCTGGCATGTCCGTTTCGTTAGCTGAAGGTAAAGTGCACACTCATTGTCTCCCTGGTGCTCGTGTTCTTGATGTTTCTGTGCAGATACCCGCGATCCTGAAGGATGACGAGAGCGTTGCAGCTGTTGTGATTCACGCGGGCTAACGACACCAAGCTGCGGCAGACGGAGACACTGAAGAGGGACTTCAGGAGCCTGATCGAGACGACGCAGCACATCGCCAGCGATCGACGATCATCGATCAGGACCTCTTCCCACGTCGACGAGGACACGAACGTTCAGTAGACTGTTTGCTTTAAATGAATGGTTGTTTTCATGGTGTACAGAGCAGAAAATTCTCTTTGTCAATAATTGGAATCTTTTCTGGGAGCGTCCTAGGCTATTTCGTGCTGATGGCCTGCACCCCAGCAGAGTCGGTGCGGAACTCCTGTCGGACAACATCACCAGGACGCTACGCTCTATCTGACTAGTAAGCCAATTCTCCAATAACAGCTATGATGACTTTTGTTCTACCCACTTAAATGATAAAGGTACTTGCAGTGTCCAATCTATACAGACTATGTCTGTTCCCCGAATAGTGAGTTCAAAATATAAATTTAATGCAGGATCTAGAACAAATCTGATCGTGATTAAACCAGAAAAATGCTAAATAAATGAACAAAAACAAATTTTAAAACTTGGGCTCCTAAATATCCGATCACTCACACCGAAAGCAGTTATTGTAAATGAAATAATCACAGATAATAGTTTTGATGTACTCTGTCTGACTGAAACCTGGCTTAAAACAAATGATTATTTTGGTCTAAATGAATCTACTCCACCAAGCTACTGTTATAAGCACGAGCCTCGTGAGACTGGTCGTGGCGGCGGTGTCGCAACAATATATAGTGATATTCTCAATGTTACTCAGAAAACAGGATACAGGTTTGACTCATTCGAAATACTTATGCTCAATGTTAAACTGTCAGATAAGCAAAATAAATCTGTCCTATCTCTTGCTCTGGCTACTGTGTATAGACCGCCAGGGCCATATACAGATTTTCTAAAAGAATTTGCAGATTTCCTCTCAGACCTATTGGTTAATGTTGATAAAGCACTAATTGTTGGAGATTTTAACATTCACGTTGATAATACAAATGATGCGTTAGGACTTGCGTTTACTGACCTAATAAACTCTTTTGGTGTCAAGCAAAATGTCACCGGGCCCACGCATCGTTTAATCATACGCTAGATTTAATAATATCGCATGGAATTGATCTAACTGATATAGATATCATACCTCAAAGTGATGATGTTACTGACCATTTCCTTGTATCATGCATGCTGCATATTGCTGATATTAACTATATGGCTCCGCGTTATCGCCCAGGCAGAATTATTATTCCAGCCAATAAAGACAGATTCACAAATAACCTGCCTGATTTATCTCAACTGCTCTGTGTACCCATAAATACAGATGAACTAGACACAATTACTAGCAACATGGGAACTATCTTCTCCAATACGTTAGAAACTGTTGCACCCATCAAATTAAAAAAGGTTAGAGAAAATGTACCATTTAGTAGTAGTAGTAGTAGTAGTAGTAGTAGCCCTTTATTGTCACTAGTACAAGTACCAGCGAAATTAGCCATCAACCTGTCCATACATACACAACATACATATGACAACGGGTAGACAGAACAGGAGACAGGGTATTTAGAAAGATACAGCTTTTTACATGAGGAGAGAGAGGAAAAAAATTTAACCCCAGACTATGCTCCATTTGGAGTACAGTCTGAGAACAGAAAAAACACCTCAGCACAAAAGCACATAATACCATAAACACATGACTTGCAATAGAAACATATCCAGCTCTGGCAAGCAGCCATCCGGTCCAGTGCCATTTATTTCGGCGCCGTCAACAGACCTGCTCGACAGGTGGCGGTACAAAGCGTTTTACAGAGGCAGTTGAATGGGGAGGGAGTTCGGGGAGGGGAAAGATTCACACTCCATCCCGCTCACAGGGTGGTTATCCAGACGGCCTTGGCCAAGGCGCAACTAAAGCCAGAAAAGATAAGATTAAGTTGTTGTGACTTGAGCAACAGCTGCAAAGCGCAGCTCATTCTCTTTGTCCATTCTGATCTCTGAAATCACCAAGTTTCATCAAAGTTTCCATTTAACTGTTGTCCCATGGTACAACAGTTATACCATTCTCTCAAGAAAGAAACTCGTATTCTTGAGCGCAAATGGAGAAAAAGTAACTTGGAAGTCTTTAGAATTGCGTGGAAAACATTATGTCCAGCTATAGACAAAAAAAGCTGCAAGAACCGAGTATATCCGGCCCCGCCATAGCACAGAAACTGCACTTGTTAAAATTACAAATGACTTGCTTCTTGCGTCAGACAAAGGCTGCATCTCGTTGCTAGTTTTACTTGATCTTAGTGCTGCGTTCGACACAATAGATCATGACATACTGATAGATCGATTACAAACTATACAGGTATTCAAGGGTAGGCTTTAAGATGGTTTAGATCCTACCTGTCCGATCGCTACCACTTTGTTTATTTAAACGGGAGTCATCTCAATTATCACCAGTAAAGTATGGAGTACCACAAGGATCTGTCCTAGGTCCTCTATTATTTTCATTATATATGTTGCCCTTGGTAATATTATTAGAAAATACGGGATTAGTTTCCATTGTTATGCTGATGACACTCAACTATATATCTTAACAAAACCAGATGAAACTTCTAAACTATCTAAGCTAACAGAGTGTGTTAAAAATATAAAAGATTGGATGACCAGTAATTTTCTCCTATTAAATTCAGATAAGACCGAGATATTACTTATTGGACCTAAAAACAGTACACAGAATCTCTTGATTACAATTTGCAACTAGACGGATGTACTGTTACTTCCTCTACAGTTACAAATCTGGGTGTTATATTAGACAGCAACCTATCTTTTGAAAATCATATTTCCAATGTTACAAAACAGCATTCTTCCATCTTAGAAACATTTCCAAGCTACGGAACATGTTAAGTGTTTCTGATGCAGAAAAGTTAGTTCATGCAATCATGACCTCTAGACTGGACTATTGTAATGCACTGCTAGGTGGTTGTCCTGCATCTTCAATAAACAAGCTACAGATAGTACAAAATGCTGCGGCTAGAGTCCTTACCAGGTCAAGAAAATATGACCATATTACTCCAATTTTACAGTCTCTGCACTGGCTACCTATTAAGTTTCGTATCAGTTACAAAATATTATTACTTGCCTATAAGGCCCTAAATGATTTAGCTCCTGCGTACTCTAACTAATCTTCTATCACGCTACAATCCAACCCGCTCCCTTAGGTCGCAAAACTCTGGACTCTTGGTAGTACCTAGGATAGCAAAGTCCACTAAAGGAGGTAGAACTTTTTCATATCTGGCTCCTAAACTCTGGAATAGCCTTCCTGATAACGTTCGGGGTTCAGACACACTCTCTCTGTTTAAATCTAGATTAAAGACGCATCTCTTTAGCCAAGCATTCATATAATGCATCTCACAATCTTGTACTGCCAGTCTATCTGAACAAATGCACATTATTATGCTTTAGCTTGGGTTATACTGATAATTTCATCCAGGGTTATTCCTGGATGGAACAACTGCTACGCTAATTGTCTTACTGTTTCTATGTTACTGCCACGGGATTAACATCCCATGGTAGCTAGGAATTACACAAGCTTCAGTCTGGATCCTACCCTTAAACGATTGAGATGACCGAACACCTGAGAAGAGACGATGACAACCCCTCCGAGGACCTCAGAGGAAGCCAACCATCAGCGATTATACTGACTTAACCAAAGTCTGCCATAAATGGAGGATCAGCACCTGGAGACAACCTCTACAGCCCCTACAGCCCTGAACGTCAGTGGAGTCTAGGACACATAGATGAGCCCCAGAGACAGATCTCCAGTGAGGACCTCGTCACCTAGACATCCATCGGGAAAGACCCTGGAACCAGTGGACCACTTACACTCTGACTTTGCTGCAGTTGGAACAAACTACTGATTCGTCTGGCCGGAGGGGAACTGGCCCCCCGACTAAGCCTGGTTTCTCCCAAGGTTTTTTCTCCATTCTGTCACCGATGGAGTTTTCGTTCCTTGCCGCTGTCGCCTCTGGCTTGCTCAGTTGGGGACACTTCACTTGCAGCACAATCATCGACTTGATTGCACAGATATTATTTAAACTGAACTAAGCTGGACAATGCCATTACTAAATTCAATAATGAAATGCATTCAGCAGATAATTAAGTGTTAAATCCTGTCATTTTACATTATTGACACATTTTGCCTATTTTGATATTGTGCAGTGCTTTGTTACAATTTGTATTGTTAAAAGCGCTATATAAATAAAGGTGACTTGACATGACAGAATCGACAGAAAGATGGCATTATTTTTAGATTAACTATTCCTTTAACGTTAATACATTTACATTTATCAGATGCTTTTATCCAAAGCGACTTACAGTGCATTCAGGTTAAACATTTTTGTCAGTATGTGTGTTCCCTGGGAATTGAACCCACAACCTTTTGCACTGCTAACGCAATGCTCTAACCACTGAGCCACAGGAACACTAATAAAACAACAAAGCACAGAGAAAAATCACTCACTATTCTTGACTGAAAACTTTTAATACAGTTTCTTTAATCAGTCTATATACATTTTTTATTTGTTACATTTGTTCATTCAGTTTCTTGAAAGCTCCTGCTAAATACATATATTTTACCTGGAAATAAACCACTGTTTGTTTTACTTGTATATTATGTGTATTTGTAATCTGTATCTTTGTTCTTATTTTTTAATGAGAAAGATACAACATTTTGTATCTTTGCCCACTTTGGCCTAAATTGGGCTTTGACCATCATGGCCTCCTAATCATCCCCATACACTGATTGGCTTCATCACTCTGTCTCCTCTTCACCAGTAAGCTGGTGTGTGGTGGGCGTTCTGGCGCAATATGCCTGCCGTCACATCATCCAGATGCTGCACATTGGTGGTGGATGAGGAGATTCCCCCCTTCTATGTAAAGTGCTTTGAGTACCCAGAAAAGCGCTATATAAATGTAACAAATTATTATTATTATACATATCTGCCATTCTTTTTTCCCCTTTTAATTGTTAACATGAGAGGCTTTATAAAAGGGAAATTAGTTTGGCTGCTCAGACAACTTGCAAAATAGTAAAACCAACATGACGAAGAATCGTGATAAAATCGTGAATCGTGATATTTAAAAAAATGTATCGGATATTATATTTTTTCCATATCGCCCCCCTACTTCACTACAAATTAAACTGTCAAACAACCCCCATGCCCCCAAAAAAACATCAATGAACAGAGAGGCGTCTGCCTGAGCTTCACTCAAGCCTGTGGAGCTCAATTGAAGAGCTGTCAGGAATTTGCTCAAACGATCTTCATCCGTCTCTTCACCAAGTCACAACAGAGTTTGTCTCAATAATTCATCTGACTGCTTAACTCTCTCCTTGGTTACGAAACAAAATCTTGTTAGCTGGTCTGGCTTTAGGTCTTTTTTATTATATTCTCTATGTGCAGTCGCTGTGGGTTATGGGGAAGATAATTTGAATATATCTACATGAGTGTCTCTTTAAAAAAAAGTGAGGGAATCAAGGCAAGTGTGGCAATGTTCCCGTGAGACCGGTGATCTGACAGGCGGGTTCTATCCCAGCTCCCCTGAGCTGTTCCTTTTTAAATATTTGTCACAAATACGGTCAGCCCTCTTAATACTGCTGGTTTGTATCTACATCTCCAAAAATATATTTAAACAACCCCAAGGTGTCAGAAAGCATATCAGCGAGACAGCAGTAAAAATAAGAGAAATGGAGAGAAGCCAAAAGACAAAGTAAGGGCAAGACATGCCAGGAGTATCTGTATTGCTCTTAGGAAAGATGTGCAAGCTTCTCATTAATCAAAAACACATTCTCAAACTACTTGGTAGAGCGTCATGACTAAATTAATCTGGTCAAATTTTATTAAATGACTGATTTGTCTGTCTCCTTAGGATGGCCACACACTAGACGATTTTCAAATCTTAATCGATTTTAAAACCATGGGATACCACAGACATGAAGACAGTTTCAACTGATTTGTAATCCTCTGAACATGTACACTAGACAATTCGACGAGAAAGCAAGACCACACACTTGATGATTGTAGGAACGATTTCATAGTGACACGAAATCTCACAGAGACTCACTAGATCAAACGTGACTTGAGACGAAAAACAAATGGAGAACAATTGATGCTGTCAGCTGGCTCTCCTGGCATGTGTTCTGTTCCACAGTGAAAGTGTAAAAAAAAAAAAAAAAACATATGGGTGATAATATTTCTCAGTACTCCGCTCTCGTGGCATGTTTGTGGCTGCAAAGTTTCAGCTAAAGAAGCATGCAACATCCGATAGGTGACGCTTGCTCGCTCTCATTGGCTATCGCGACAATCACGTCAAGAGTTTGATATTTACGTAATGTACATAAAAAGTATATACTAATCAATGTTTTTGATTAGATCATATCAGATATGGACAGTGGAAACTTCAAGCACTTGAAGCACAAATTATGTTGGGAGCAATAAAGTACTACTATTAAACCAAATTGTTGAACCTCATCTTAGGCTCAAAATCACTTAAAAGTCATTCAGCTTCAAAAGCAGTAACCATTAGCCCATTAATAAAATCCCAGCATGCATCAGTGTTAATGAATCTATCAAGTAGCTCAATGGACTGTAACTAAACATAAACAAATGCAGACTCCAGATCTTATCTGTTTTTATATTTATTTTTAATTTCTCTGAATATACGCAGTAATTTTTTACAGATTGAAATATGGGTATAATTAGGACTGCAAGACATATGTTGATTGGCACAGGCAGTCTAATGCTGATTTAATGCGATTATGACTCACCTCATTCATCTTGATATGACTGCTGAAGCGGTGAATGACGCTTTGATATATTGGGTTCAAGATTTGTTATCGTAAAGAATCATGTTTAGATGTCTGGTAGAAGCCATTTATCCATTGGCCATTGATTGTCTCCTGTCTGAAATTTAGCGACAGCTCTGAATAGCGCAATAAGAGGAGTAATTTAACAATTGGTCCTTAAGCATGGCAGACACAGTGAGAAAAATAGTCCATTCACTTTCAAACCACTATGGCTACCATCGATTGACCCTAGTGAACAAAATTTGAAAATGGAACATTGTTCTCACACAAACATCTTGAATCTAACAGCACTACTGATAGAAGAGTGGCACTACAGTCTACCAAATCAACTAAAATGGTTAAGAAACATGTACGTTGTGTTTTCATGTGTTACAAAATACTTCAAAAAAGCTTATTTGTCAAAAAGAAATTGTACTCTAAAAGCTCCAAAACATAATTCAAAAGCAACAATTTCCCTTTATTCATATATGCCACCCACCCTGTGCTGGACTGCATGAATCATATGAGCTCTTTAGCCAGATAAAGTGCCACTCAGTACAGCTCCAAAATGAGCCCTCTGAGAGGACATCATTTAAAACATAACAATTGGTGACCTCTGGAATAACCTTAAAGGAGCTGGAGAGCCACACTGGCAGCACACCACAAATGGCGGTGTTTCTCCCAGGAGGAACAGTTAATCCTATTGTGCAAATCAAACATGGTTAGAGCCACGAATCAGCAGTGGTGTGGAAATCAGAGACTATGGCGAGTCCAGGAGATCGTAGGATACACAGAGAGGAGATTTTTCCTGTTATCGAGAGGTTGTCTTGGACTAAGCTGGAGCTCCAATTCAAACTGTGTGTGGATTACCGACAAGTGTGCCAAACAGCACAGGCCAATTCACTTCCATAGAGCATCTCATTGGGCAGTGATATCTTCCAGCCTCTCTTACCTTTTCATTTTCTCTTCCACCATTTTGTTCTCATACCCAAGCCTTATTCAATTTGTCCTTATCCATTTGGTCTGTCTGATGCACTCTGTCCAAATAAGAGGCTTCCAATGAGCATAACGGGAACCCATATTCTAGGCTACTAATTTACTCATTCATTAAATGAGATAATTATCTATGGGTAATCAGTTCAGAGGTAGGACAGAGGTATTATCCTGCACTTTCAATGGTCCGTTGGTTTAGGGCCATTAGGAAGAGTGGGTTGTAGCTTGTTGTACAATTAACACTAATGCCCTTACACTCCACAGCATATGGTTGGGAAGCTCTACACAGCTTTGATAGAGGATAAACCGTTTCAGGTCCATGAGAACTACTGGGTATATATCAGCGTAAATATTCAATAATGATCCCAAACAGCAGTTCTTTAAAGCGAAGTGCACTACCTTATTCAATATTTAATTTAAATTGATTGGAATGAAAATGATGCTTTGTGGGATGTACTTATAATCTCTTTCAATTGTTTATATTGCTAATTGGTGTTGATTTAGCAGCAGAAATAATACATTTTCACACATTTTTAGCAGAAAAACCCTCCAGAAAACACAAGCCTTTCTGGATATTAGATGTGATCTACAGTTTTTATATGTACTTACTATATACATTGTATGGCCACTGAAGAAACTGTAAATATATCCACCATGACCTCATTATCATTCCCATCATAAATGAAACATGGTACTACTGTACATTGAATAAGGCCACGTCACAGTTCAGATAAAATCCAAATTTTTAAAACCTGGTTTATGATTTTTATTGCAGAGATGTTTTGGCAGTCAGAAATATTTAGTTGATCTGGAATTGTATATGTATGAATATTATTTTCACGTACACCACCGTTCAAAAGTTTGGAGTCTGTTGAGTCTGTTTCAGTGTTTTGAAAAAGAGCCCTTATGCTCACCAAGGCTGCATTTATTTGCTAGAATCATTAAGAGATCATTTTAATATGCTGATTAACTGCATATTACCAATGTTGAAAACAACTGTGCTGCTTAATATTTTTGTGGAAACTGTGACGCAAATTCTCAGTGTCTTTTTATGAGTTCAAAGTTCAGAAGAACAGCATTTTTTTTTTAAATAGAATAGTATTAATTTCTCTTTAAAAACTATTTGTATCAAATGAATGTTCTCAAAGATGTGTGTAACTAAAGTAGGCAAAGTTAAAAATCCATAATTAGTACTCTTTCTAGAATATTAAATGACCCAATTACATAGTTCACTGCTATCCATGTGTGATTACTGCCAACAACTAGTCAGTAATCCTTTAAGGAAAATGAATTAGAAATGTGAAAATTGAATATCCACCTCAGTAACTGCAGGGGATTTACCATGGATTAATGAACTGCTTCCCTCACCACCAACACGCTTGTTTTAACTGTCAATCACTTTGGAGACCATACTTCTGTGTTTCCACACAGAATCTTAAAATCAAGCCAAGTTGGCCTTCGATCACATGCTTTGTCACCCAGAGAAAACAGGATTTCCAAGCAAAACAGACTTGTATGCATGTGCAACTCTCTCTAATTCAATGAGAACACTTCTAATTTTGTCTGTGCAGATGAAAAGTAGTTTATTTATTAAAAGGCAGTCTCTGGGTGTTAAGATAGCCTGCTGTTTGAACACTGATAGGACATAATTAGCAATCCTTCATGAAGACAAGCCGGCCAAGATGAGGTAGGAGGGCTGATTAAAACCCAACCTCAGTGCTTTCTACTGTAACTGTTTTAGTTCAGTTGGTTCTTACTGAGCATTTGAATTGTCTACTCTTAACCAGACTTCCTCCTCACCGAGGCATTCTGTGTTTCTGTCGCATTACGGCTGCATGGTTCCTGTATCGACGCTGGTTAAACCTGAGGGGGAATTTCTGTCAGCTTCCTGGAAACCTGAGGACCTGAAAAACATCCTCCCTCAGCTACTTTAAATGCAGACATCAAAAATGTAACCTTTTGCAATTGATCTCTCTGATCACGTAATGGATTTTGTGTCTGCCTGACTGACGGCTGTAATGGGTTTCAGCTCTCCTTTGGCTGATAAGAGACCTGACAGTTCCTCAGGCCACCAATGAAAAGTTGAACACAATAGTAGGGCTCTTCAAAACCTGAACATCGTAGCACATCAGGTAAAATTGGTGAGAGACTAGGTCAGGGATAAGTCCCACTACCACTAAAAGTCAAATAAAGAGTACAATAACCTAAGTGGACACACTACCACATCTGAAAAAACATTCTGTAAAAACACTCAATATGCTTAATACTTTTTTATATCATATCATCATCTGATGCTTAAAAGACGCTTAAATCAGTGATCACTAACAGGTATTTTAGGCTTTTTGTATTTATTATTAAAGACTAAAATATTTCTAAATGTATTTAATTGCCATGAAAAGCGTTGTAAAGACATTAGGTCAAAATAATGATATTTAATCAAATATAAGTATTCAACTTTTCTATTTAAACATAGAAAATGAAAATGTAAGAGTAAGTGAAGTGGTTGCAAGTTCATGCTGCACGGTTTGAAAGTTGAAAATCTTGTGCAATACTTCATCATAAAGCTTTATATCATATTAGCTTCAACAGCAATGTAAGTACCCTTATAATTTTAATATGATTACATATGACTGATACTATGTGTAACGGCAGGGGAAAACTAAAAAACAGTGGGTTAATGAACATATACAATTTGTTTAAATAACTTTCTTTAAATAAATTAAATTATAATAAATAAATAAAAATCTACCTCAGCTTATGCTCTAAACTATAGGGAGCATTTTAAAAATACTATAAGATTACACAATGACACTTTGTTTACAATCTGTTTTATTGAAGTCTTTTCGCAATTATGTGATGCATGAGATGTTCATTCATGTTTATTTCACATTAAAACTAGTAGTAAAGAGGAAGGGGTGATCACGCTCACTTGCGCTCCGTGCTGCTGTTGACAGCGATGATATAAGAATATGACAGTGTGATTTAAATGAGAGTGCGCAACTCTGAAAGCACGAGTGCTGCACATGATCAAGCACACACATAAATGTCAAACAGCTTACAGCTTGTTCATTTGTTATTAAGATAATATAATATAATTGTCAGTCCTGTGTCGTGTGTGTTGTGTTTCCCGCCCTCTTGTGCCCATATATGGTTATTTTCCTGTCCTTGTTAACTTTGGATTATGATTTCGTCCAGCTGTGTTTGATTATGTTAGCGTTTATCCTGTGTATTTAAGTTCCTGTCTGTTTAGTTAGCATCGTCTGGGCTACTCGTTACTCCGAGTGTTTCTGTGTGTGAGCCTTGCCTTGTCTTGCCCTGCTTTGTTTGAATTAAAGGCTGTATATTTGAGTTTATCCTCGTCTCCGTGTTCCTCGTTCCTCCTCTCGTTCAAACCCTCACTCTGAGTTTACACGTTTTGATGTCCACATATTCATTTAATTACAGTGGTTATAGCATTTCTGTCCTAAAGAAATAGCCAAATATTAAAGATTAAGTGGACATTTGAATTAAATGGTGCTTGGTCAATATTAAACAAGGATTAGATCTCACAGTAATGTGTTAAAATAATCATTAGGCAGCAGGCCTTTGTTGTAATGCATAATGTACATTAGCTCTATTGTTTATAATACATGATGTATTTGATCAGTTTTGTTCAATAAAACCATGATTTCTTGCTTTTGAAACTTTATTTGAACTAATTATTAATGCATCATTGTTATTATATATGTATTTTAAGTGATTTTAAAAGCTATTGTTCACTTACATCTAGTTTTATTACCACAAAAAATATATTATAATTATAGGGCCCTATGAAATCCGTTTTTTTTCCATTTGAATTGTTCTATACTCCATTTTAATGGTTAAATAAAATGTTATTAAATCCAAAAGCCTGTCTAATTAATTGAGTTTTATCTGTACCAAATTCTGTTTTCCATTATTTTCTGGATTGCATTTTAATGGTTCCATTACATTTTAATAATCAAAAGCATCTTCAATTAATTGATTTTATATATATTTTTAAAACATTCTTTCTTTCTTTCGTTTTTTCAGACATATTGCACATTTACATTTTTCACCTAAATAAATTCTGGTAAATACTAATTTAAAAAGTGTTTTTGGTTATAACTGTATTAATAGACTTGAACACGTGGATATTTTGTCATTCTCACACTATAATACTGAACTTTGATTTCAGTGATTTGGACTATGAGATGGACACTTGCTTCTTGCACTCTGTTGCACTTTACTTTTGCTTTAAAAAGGATTTCATAGAAATGTGGATTCATAAAATATGTGGTTTAATTAAATATTCTTAAGTAAAATAGTTTATTTTTTGTGGGAAATTAATAGATTAGATTAATCGATAAATCAGTCGATAGATTAATCAAAATAAAAATAGTCATTAGTGACAGCCCTAATTTGGATGAATTTGTTACATATTTTATCAATATGTCAAATTTAACTGCTGGCAAAAACTTAAGAGAATTGGGTGCTATAAATATTGCAGTTGCTCCTCCCCTTTGAGTGGCCCCTCCCCTATCAGATGTAATCTCATTCCAAACTTTTGCTACTTTTGCTGAGAGCCCTGTGTTTGTCCACACTACAAATGAGTAATGAAATATATACTGTGGTGTAGATGTCTCCAGTAAATCCTGATGATAAATCAAAGTCATTTCACTGAATCCAACATTTGACAGAATCCACCATTAAGAAAATTAACTTAAAATCATTAAAAAAAAAACATTGCTGGATGTGTTTTAGGATCATAATCATCCCAACATGTTATGGCTAAAACTATAAAAAGACAGGCAGCAAATACAAGTCGTTGTGCCAAATTTGGATCATAGAACACGAGTTTGGCAATGGCAATGGCACTACAAATATCAAAAGAATGGGAATAGGTGCTTGCTTGAGATCCAAAAGTTTAAAGGATGTGAAAGACAAACCTTTGGCTTGACTTCTGCTAGGCTGCAGCTGGAGAGTCGGTCTAAAACTCTGAATGACCGCATCATTGGGGCCATACTAAATGGAAGAGGCAGGACTTATGGTCGCCTTCGCTACTTGTGTCCTCCATCACTCAGCACAATGTCTGACCATGTGTTATGGCACGGCAGCCCTCCTCTCGCATCCGGAGACAAATAGTGTCTCTACTGCCTCAGAGCCACTCCACTAAGGGCCTCTTCTGACACTAACAGCTTCACTCTCATTGTCAGAGTGTCAAGGCCCCAGGCACCATGCACTTCAGCTTAATCAAGGACACAAAATGTAGGAAAATATTATCTAAATGTGAAAATTAATTTGTGCTGTGAAAAAGGTGGCTGTAACTGCAGTTACTACGGTTCATTTCAATTGAGTTCATAGGTTCTTATTTGATTCAAAGTTGCAAACCTACACAAGACACTATTCTCGTTATGTAAACCTTGACGTGCAGTGTTTGAATAAGAAATACAATTGGAAATGCCCTTTAGCTTGATGGAACAGATGGCTTATAAAACCAAAAGGAAAGTGTGAGACCACAAACTAATCAATCAAACCAGGCTAGCAGTCTTATGCAAGCAGCAATTAGAGAGAAAAAAATGCTTACCAAAGCTCTAAGCATTTTAAGCATGACGTGAAATAAAAACAAATGAATATGATGCTGCTACAAAATCACCATGCTGTAATCCCTTTAGGACAATTGAGCACTTTTTCCAGATAAGATTGGTGGAATTAGTATTCAATAATAGGAGCAAAGGCAATGCTTAACTACATCAGGGGAAAGGCAAAAGGAAATCTCATTTACATTGCTTCAAACACAGTCCCCTAATACGCTAAAGTAATTCAAATTCTGAAATTCTGTAGTCTCGCTGGCACTCGCAGGTTTTGGGGTTCTACCATCTGTTTTTGAGCCAGTATCAGAAAATCTATAATGATTTAGGGGATGCGATGAAACCTACGGCAGATATTTGTGCATATAGTGCAGCAGCATTGCACACATGCAGCGTAAAGTGCATTACGAATAGTAAAGGTTTGGTGAGAATGAATTGGATTATGATGCGTCAATGAGAATGATTCCAGGGGGAGCTGAAACAGCTGTTGCCATTGATTAGCATGATGATTCTGGCACTGAACAGTCTGCAATGAAACAAAAATCATAGAGAAAAGCGTTCTACACACAGCCAACTCTTAAGCTTCCCTGGCACCATTTACAACATGTACATCATAAGAAGCACTGCATCATTCATTTTCTAGCATTTTCTAGATTATTGCTTTTGGCTGACAATTACCTAAAAGGTGATGAAGTAAGAAAAAAAAACATATTTGCTTTGTCTTTTAAGATTGTCATTTATGATAGTTCAACCAGTATGAAAAAGTCTAAGATCCCAAATTGAAGTAGCTTTTGATGATTTTATCATATCGTTTAGCATCAATGCTGCTTTGTATTGCATTCTTATCAGTAGTCACTGAAAGCAGTTAGGTCCATACCACAGGTGCTAAATTAAGAGATTGTGAATGTCACTTATGCAGTATGCTTAAACAAAGAAAAACGTGACACCCTGGTGAATGAAATTAAAAACCCTAATTGTGCCCCAAGGGTTAATTTCTTTATCTGCGTCATGCCTTAATATGTCTCTGTAGCGCTGTTGATAAATCCAGAATACGGCTGACCCATCAAATCTGCAGCCTTTAATGCATCAGTCTAAGATTGCTGTTGAGACAAAATGTAGTTCCATCAAGTTAGCATTTTTAAACATTCGCTCACTAAAAAATAAATAATTTCTGATCAATGATTTAATAACCGCAAACAACCTGGATTTTATGTTTCAGCAGAATCGGAACATCATGGATTTTACAGGCCATACGTCGCATAAAAATCAAAATCATTTATTTTGATTTCACGAGTCCGCTATTAGCTTAGAGCCACATTACTGATTGCTTTTTAAAGCAAGTATTTTGTAAACTGTAGTGAAATACATTTTAAAAGTAACCGTCCCAGCCCTGCACACAACACATATATTAATTTAATTAATTCACAGCCTTTGTTGTTTGATAATCACACTAAGCTTTTTCATGCTTTTGGATTTATTTAAATTAATTGTGCAGCCCTAAACAAACATACCCTAATCTGATCTCATAGTGTTTGTGCCATTCTCAAGTGCAATGTAAACACACTGTACAGATAGATTTTAGAAAGCATTGTCATGCATGGGTAATCACATTTCCCATATTTACTGGTGACATTAGTTCAGGTAGGCTATTTTTTTCATTAAAATTGAATTAAAGCTTTTATATGCAGATCATTATTGCAGATAAGCATAGCCCTCTAACATGAACAGAAAGTACAATTCGAGGCTCAAACTGCAGTGTTTCAGAGCTCTAGGATTAAGAGTTGACTCTGATTCCAGCATGTTTCTTGCCAAAACTCAGACTGAGAAGCAGTATTAATGTGATCAGACTCAAAACTCTCAAGAGTCTACATGTAATTTAACTATCCCCCATTAAATGGGCCCCTATCTGAAAATGCAGACTAGGGATGGATGGATTAAACAAATGTCTGAGCCACCTCTGCTCCAAGTAAAAGTACTGAGGAAAATGCCAAGAAGAAATCTAACATTTTAAGTCTAATAAACAAATGACTGTTATATTAAAATAAATTGGTCAATCAAAGCAACATAATCCTTAAACTCATTATGTTATATACAACAGTCAACATTCATATCTACTTTGCCCATCTTTCTTTCTATTCTAACACAAATAATCATGAAATAAATTATGACTTGTTATCGTGCATGTTTGGTGTGAATGCTTAAGTTCTAGAATAAATTCCAGAAATAAAAAGTATTTTATTAAAACTTTACTTCCTTCCTGGCTGCCAGCCCATAAACAGTCTGTGAAAACAAAACTAAATAAGCTTTACCACTCGTATATCCTCTAAATGCACAAGTTAACCCAGAAAACTTGTGACAAAGCATGCTTTAAAAAAGGCATGTAAATGTCATACTAAGAGGAACCACTGCACCATTTTGTCATTAATGTAATAACACCACCCTCATCTCGCTCCCTCTAAATGATGTAAAAAGCATTCAGACCAATTTCCAATCCAAAAAGTGGATTTTGGTCCAAAAAAGGCTTGCAAGGTGCATTAGCAATACCTCTCATTCACTGAAGTGGACTGGCATGCTAATGTGACTTGCCAGTGCAGACAGTGTTCAGGAGCACAAAGGAGGCACTGTGCTAAATGCTTTTTATTAGAAATTATACATGTACGAATAAGTATAAGCATCACGTCGGCACTATCCCATGGGCTGTGGTGCCAGAAAAATTGGCCACTGATAATGGAGGAGTATCCATCTTGTTTGCTTGTCATGTTGCCTCCCAGAGGCACATCTGCATGAAAAAGCACTGAAGAGATGCAGAATCAGGATGAAACACTCAAGCCCATTATAATAAAAGCTGAGATGAAGTATTAACGAAAATGCACAAATTAGAAATATTAGACAAAAGACTATTGCTGAATGAAGATCATTGTCTCGCTGATTCAGACATCTGTTTTACAGTATAACATTTCTAATGAGAATTCTTAAAAATGGATTAAAAGAAATTGGAAAGCTACTTTGTTGTGAACAATTTGAGAGTTGTTGCTCTAAATATCTAAATATTTTGAAAAAATGAGAGGACTGAAATTACCAGCACATACAGTAATCGCAAGTATGCATATTAGTAACACTGAAACAGGTTGCTCATCCAAAACTGTTGTCATCAAGCAAACAATGTATAATGAATAAAAGCCTATATTGAATCTGTTCATGTCTCTTCAAAAGACTTGAAATAAAAGAGTTGATTCATACAGATTATCCTCACAATGTCTTTTGGTAGTTTTTTAAATGTCATAGGTTAAAGTGTCATTTTGGTTGAATATCCCTTTAAAATGCCAAGATACTCTGGAACCTTATAAACTTTCACTACATGTCTTAAGCTCAAATGTGACCCTGGACCATAAAACCAGTCTTAAGTCACTGGGGTATATTTGTAGCAATAGCCAAAAAAAAACATTGTATGGGTCAAAATGATCGATTTTTCTTTTATGCCAAAAATCATTAGGATATTAAGTAAAGATCATGTTCCATGAAAATATTTTTTACATTTCCTACCATAAATATATCAACTTAATTTTTGATTAGTAATATGCATTGCTAAGGACATAATTTGGACAACTTTAAAAGGCCAGTTTTTTAATATTGAGCTTTTTTTTTTGTAGCCTCAGATTCCAGATTGTCAAATAGTCGTATCTCAGCCAAATATTGTCCTTTCCTAACAAACAATACATCAATGGAAAACGTATTTATTCAGATTTCAGATGATGTATAAATCAAAATTGCGAAAAATTGACACTTAAGACTGGTTTTGTGGTCTAGGGTCACAAATAATGCTGATAGTATACTTCCCTGTACCACAGTACAGAAGTGAAGACACATGCTGTGTTTGAAACATCAGTGAGGATTACAGAGAGTGGTGCCCTGTCAGAAACACATGACGAACGGGTTGATGCTTTCATTTTGACTTAGAACACTTAGAAGGCGTTTCACACAAGATGTGTGCTTAAATTCTAAACAGCAGAGCAAAACAAAAAGGCCCAGAGGACAGGGGAAGACAAAAGTTCAACTTGTTTTAATTTCACACTGCATCAAAATCAGTGTTAATGACCTGAGACACTGAAGAAAAAAAGTCAGTGATCCAAAGAGGTCTACATGATCTAAATAGAAACGAATTTGCCTCGAATTGTTGGGACAGTTGCAAAGAAGACTGTTTTCCAATATGCCTTGCATAAAAACAGAGCAAGTAAAGCCTGTAGCCTTGTTACAGAGAGAGCTCAGGTTTTGTTCTCCTTCAGCAGCCCTGTAGCAGACCGATAGAGATACATTTAATCACTGCACTTTGTCCTCCCCTGTGATATCACGCCTTCTTATTACTTCTCAACCGTTCTGCCTCTCAGTCCAAGATCAAAATCTTATTTTGTTGCACATTTGCTTTGGGCTTCAACCCTCTCTGGTTTCATAAGGTAATTACAACTCAGTGTTACTGTCCTTAGACCAAAGACACATCGAGTCACGGGTACCTTTGCTAAAGATGTGGGATGTGCCAATATCATTGTTGATTGTTCTTTTAAGATTATCTAAAAACTAACCATGTCTGATGAGAAGTTTAGGACTTGAAGCCAGTCTTAGATCAGCGAAAGAAGTTAATTCTAGCAGTGCATGTGAATCCTGCCCTGACATTTATGTCTCTGTATTTTTTAAATCCCTATAACTGTGGCAAGTTTCAGCTCATCAAAAGCAAGCAGTGATGATGACAAAGGTGGCCTTTAAGAAAGGCTTTTGACTGAAGACACACCAAGGAAAGTAACATTTATCAAAGTCTAATACCAGGGCTGCTGAAGCAAAAAGAAAATGTCATTTATCAAGATATACCACAATGCCAGACAACCCATAGCATTATTATGGATTTTTCTGCTAAAACTGTCTTGCCTGAAATGCAGATATTGTTAGATATCTTTTTATTATATTTTTTGAACTATGTAATTCAATCAATTCCTAAATTTAAATGTTCTTTAAACAGTTCTTGAACACAATCATAACCCATATTGACTAAAGGATTTTTAGCAAATAAATGTACTTGTGCTTGGATTTGTGATGATGTCAGGTGACACTTTAGCGGGTTGCTTCATTTTTTAGCAGTTTTGCCCGTTTTAATTTTTGGGATCAATTTTGCCATTTCTATATTTGATACATTTTCTATATTTTTCTGACTGACTGACAGACAATTATCTATAGAGCCTTATCCAACAAGAAAAGACAAAAAACAAATCCAGATAACCCCATTTTTCTACTTTCCAATCCAAATTTCTTTAAAATTACAGTAATTCAGCAATATTCATTCATTAGATCAGACTGAGTGTTAGAACTTTCTTAAGAAAATGTATTAAATAAAAAACACTACACACCACCCAAGAGAGCAATTTGTATTTATTCCTATATCCACACCCTACTATGTCTAAAGAATCTGTAATACTACGGCTGGAAATTAATCACAGACCAAATGAACCCCAGCTGATTTCCTCCCTACTTTCTGTGCCTTTCCCTCTACTGATCCGAATGAAATCAGAGCCACAACCATAACCACCAAACTCAAATGGGGATTCAAACCCATGAACACAAAATGGACTAAGCTGCCTCAAGTGCCACAAATGACTGGTGATCTTATGCTATCTGGCAGCACTCAAAAGGGGTTCAGCAACACAACACTAAGAATTAGATGATAGGTACAAAAGTACGATCACTCACACTTTTAAAACCAGCAGACTGCAAAATGATGCAAGGACATAAAAAAAAAAAAAAAGGCATAAACATTCTAACTGCTTCAACTTATCTAAAAATAAAGTTAGACTGCTTAAAAACATTTTCATAAAAATGAAAAGCCAGTGAATTTCCCTACCTTTCTTTTTCAAATGATAATGTGTTAGTTTTCAGAAAATCTGCATCTCAAAATAGGCCTAGATGTAATAATCACTGTTAAGTTGACAGACCCTGTACTGTACCTCAAATCTGACAGAGTGATTTAGTTTTTAAGTGACATCTTCTAAATTACAGGCATGCAATTTTAGCAGCCTAGCAGTGGCACTGAATTGTAGGACTTTCGGTCATAACTAAAGTACTGCAGATACAAGATGTGAAGAGTCCAAATATTTCATATTCAAGAAAACCTTTAGGAAAATGTGTTGAAAAGCATACCTTTTGTCCTGCAATTATATGTGACAATAACACCAAACCTATTTTATGTCATGAATATGTAGCCTCAGACTTTGAAATCATTACGACCTTTGACCCCAGACACATCATAATAATCTAATGACAAAGCACTTCTGTTCTCTCTAGCGGTGAACATAATTACTTTGATTTGTCTCTGATATTGCCCAGCACCCCTCTCTGATAAAAAGCAAGCTTACAGATTGATGTTTTGTTTAATATTTAGTAGATGGGCTGCAGTTTACTTTTCAGCCTGACTGCTTTCAGTGAAGCACTTCATTTAGGCTGCATAAATATTTCAAAGTACCTCATTAATTATTTGAACCCTGGATGCACAATCAATGTGTTTCCATTAATTACAGTTCATTCAAAATTCATATTCGCCTGCCCACTCATTGATATATTTACACAAACAAATTACACCGTTAGACATGTACGCCCCATTCTGTTGATGTAGCGGCTTGTGTTTCTCGAATAAAATGTCACAGCCATTAGTTCTGCCATTTTTGCCAGCTCTATGTTCATGCGAACAATCCCTGATTCCTGACCATAAGACATTCTAACCACAACAGAAGGACAGTTTTAAAATCCCTCTTTGACCTAGTCTTTACATTCAAGTAGGTGTGATTTGAATAGTATTTCCTGATTTGATATTTGCCCTTAGGATAGTAGGTAGTTTATACACAACAAGGACAAGCATTATAGATGTCACATGGAAATGGGAATGGAGGATATCATTCAGATGGGATAGATGGCTTTTACCCGTGCGTCCTTCGAGTGCATGAGACATTAAATCACTACAAGCATACTGCAGCTATGAAGATGAAGAACACAGTGAAGGACAAGGTATGCATGTCATACAGTAAACCTTAGTCTTGTGTGCGGTCTAAAAAAATATGCTTCTAGATGTGCACATATGGTGAACTGCCATAATGAACCACCACTTAAATGCATAAAATGTTGCAAGGCTGGCATTCCTTTAAGCATAGAAAATATAAGCTGAGAAAGAAAAATCATTTCATTAAAGCTTCACTGCTCAAGTGAAACTTTACTTTAAATGTATAGCTTTGATATAAAGGGAGATATTAAGCAACAGAAATGCTGTTCCTATAATGCAGGGTCGGAAATGTATGAGATATAAAAAATATTTGCTTGAATAGCTATAAAGCTTCGTTGATTTCTTTTCTATATTGTCAACATTTGGCCTTGGACAGTCTGTCTGATAACAAAAATGATTCCAGTCAAGCCACTGACCAATTGGGCTGCAGCCAAAAACAGCATCCTAAGCATTTTTATGTCTGATATTATTTAATATCTAATAACACTAGTGGTAGACCGATTAATCGGTTTTGCCGATTAATCGGCACCGATAGTTGATTGCGGCTGAGAAGGGTCCGCTGGCATTATAAACTATGAGAGCAGCCTCTAGAGGCGGAAATCACTGACAGCGCGTGTTGTTTATTTTGACATGTGACACTGCGCACTGCACAGAGCGGGAAACTTCAAATGCCATTTAAATACAGCCGACAGAAAATCCTGCGGCGGAACAGAGCGCCATTCAATAGTTTTCAATTAAATTACATTATATTTGTCCTAAATCATTGTGAATGTACATAATGACTTCACTCTAGGCTATATATTTTGTATTGTGCATATTTTAGCAAAATGTTTGTCTTTCTGTGGCTCTAATAAAGTCTGTATGCTTCATATAGAGAGCTGTAATAGATCACTCTCTCTTTCCACTTGCTGTTTTTTAAAACCAAAATTCAAACTGTTTAATGCCACGTTGTTCATTCTAGAAACAAACTTCTGTCCGTTTGGTGATCAAATAAACTGTTTTAGAACACCACTTGAATTGAACGCAAAGCATTGTGTGTGTGTGTGTGTGTGTGTGTGTGTGAGAGAGAGAGATACCTCTGAGTTCTCCTAGATACAGCGCTGCACTTTTCCCTAATTTTTGCTTTTGCGCTTTTGTGTGACTAACTTTTTCTTAATTATTAGATAAGAGTTAAAATAGAAGCAAATAAAGTGTGTGAGTCTCTGGCATCCTTCTGTCTCGAGAGACAATGGAGTATCTGCGCCCAAGTCAGTCTTTTGTGGGATTGCAGTGCCTGCTGTGGCTAAACAATCCAATACGAGAGAGGCAGAGTCTGTTGCAGTTGCTACAGGTGAAGCCTGTGACTGCTTCTGTGGGCACTGACTCTGCTCTCTGCCGCCCTGCTGCCTCTTCTCCTCCCACTGGCCCTTTCTCTTCCCTCGCTCAGTTTTACGCTGGTCCCACGGCGAGCCGCCAGCTGACATGGTCTGCTGGCAGCTTCCAAGTCTGCGGATTCAGGCTTCCGCTTTCAGGTCACGCTTGCAGGCGCCTTTGTACCGGAGCTGGTCTGCCTGTTGGTCTGGTGCCAGAGGCAGCTCACCGCATGATGTCCTTAGGAATCCGGCCATCCTGCATTCGGCAGACATGGCCGAGCCAGCGAGGGCTGTGAAAGGAGTGCGTAAACTGAATGTTTTTGCCTGGTCCAGCACTTCGGTGTTTGGGACACGGTCCTGCCAGGTGATGCCCAGGATCCTCCTAAATGGAAAGAGTTAAGTCTGCGTTGCCAGATGTACATAGTCCACGTCTCACTGCCGTAAAGAAGAATGTTGAGGACACTGGCCTGGTAAACTTTCATCTTAGTGTTGGTGGTGAGCATGCTGTTGTTCAACACTCTCTTGGTCAGGCGGGCCATCGCTATTGATGCCTTGCCGATTCTGGTATTCAGCTCGTTGTCCAAAGAGAGGTTGCTGGAGATAGTGGAGCCAAGATATATAAAGTCCTCCACTGTCTCGAGGGTGTGATGGCCAATGGAGATGCAGGGAGTGCTGCTTACATCCTGGCCCATGACGTTTGATTTCTTCAGGCTGATGGTCAGCCCAAATTCATCACAGGCACGAGCGAAGCTGCTGATGAGACGCTGTAGTGCATCCTCGGTATGGGCAGTCAGAGCGGCGTCATCAGCAAACAGCATCTCCCTAAACAGGACCCTGCGGACCTTGGTCTTTGCGCGCAGACGTGCAAGGTTGCCATCGCTCCTGGTGTGGATGAAGACACCATCTTCTGACTGACTGAAGGCGTGGCGCAGCAGCAGGGAGAAAAAGATGCCGAAGAGCGTCGGGGCGAGAACACAGCCTTGCTTCACACCGCTTCGGATCAGGAAAGCTTCTGAATATAAGCCATCATACTGGACGGTACCTTTCATTTTATCATGGAAGGACGTGACCATCTTCAGAAGCTTGGGGGGACATCTGATCCTGTGCAGTAGGGTGAAGAGGCCTTTCCTACTGACCAAGTCAAAGGCCTTGGTCAGGTCGATGAAGGCGATGTAGAGTGGCTGTCTCTGCTCCCAGCACTTCTCCTGCAGCTGTCTCAGTGAGAAGATCATATCGATCGTTGATCTCTGGGATCTGAAGCCGCACTGCGCCTCTGGATAGACGCGTTCAGCCAGCACTTTGAGTCTGTACAGCACCACACGGGCGAAGACCTTCCCCACAATACTCAGCAAGGAGATGCCGCGATAGCTGTTACAATCACTGCGGTCACCTTTGTTCTTGTAGAGTGTGATGATGTTAGCATCTCGCATATCCTGAGGAACTGTTCCTTCCTCCCAACACTGAAGTAAGAGTTCATGGAGGCGGTCGAGGAGGACACTCTTCTGGCCAGCCTTGATGACCTCTGGGGGAATGCCGTCACTGCCTGGAGCTTTGCCACGTGCTAAGGAGTCAATGGCCTTGTTGAGCTCGTCTACAGTGGGCAGAGCATCAAGTTCTTCCATCTCAGGCAAGGGGGTGATGCTCTCCAGCCCAGTGTCAGTAACGATGTTCTCCCTTGAGTATAGCTGCTGGTAGTGCTCCGCCCATCTCTCCATCTGCTTACCGCGGTCCGTGATGACATCGCCTATAGCGGACCTCAGGGGGGCGATCTTGAAAGTGCTTGGGCCAAATGCTGTCTTCATGCCCTCATACATGGCATGGATGTTCCCACAGTCTGCAGAGAGCTGAATGCTCTGACAGAGGTTCAGCCAATAATCGTTAGCACATTTCCTGGCAATCCGCTGGGTGTCATTTCTGGCCTTCCGGAGTGCAGCTAATGCCTTATCTGAGGGCTCATGTAGTTTAGCAGAGCTGTACGTTTGTGGCTGGCTCAAGTTCGATTATTCCTGCTTCAAACCAGTCTGGATTTTTTTTCACCCGCTTGCCGAAGGTTGTCATGGCTGAGTTATATATGGCATCACGAATGTGGCTCCATCTCTCTTCAGCGCTGTTGACTGGGCAGTCCTTAAGGGCCTCTTCAATGGCACTGGCAAAGCGCGTGCAAACTTCTGGGACTGATGTTAGGGCTGTGTTGATACGTGGCCGTCCTTTCTGCTTGGAGTTGTGGATCTGCTTGGGGTAAAGGCGTACCTTAATATATATATATATATATATATATATATATTAGTGGTGGGCATAGATACATTTTTAATCTAGATTAATCTAGATTAATCTTGGAATTAATCTAGATTAAAATGGCTCATTTGAATTCTGCCAAGGCATTCAGAATATGTGTGTATACCCAAATAATGACTAAAAGTAAGTCTTTGAGAACGGGTTTCTCAAGCCAGGTGGCGCATGAGATCAGGGGCTCATCTCCTGTTTCCAAAATGCATCACAAACTTTAATCTCTTCCGTCCCAATCCCACGAAAAACTGGAGGAAAATCGTTCCGCTCCCAGAGGAATGACTCCCATTCCCTCCCACTCCCGTGTTGTTGTTTTTTTTTTGTTTTTGTCGATAACTGTCAATTACAGTAAAAATATAGTACATGATCACAGCGTGCCCACCTTATTAGTTGAATAAAAACCAAAATGTCGTTTTTTATTATATTGAACTGAAAGCCATCTTATGCACAGTGTTGCACAGATTAAATTTCATGTAAATCATCCATGCTAACACACGTCTTCTATTTAAATTTTTAGACATTTCACTCTCTATAGATATATTTTTCAAAGGACGGAGTTTTCAAGTTTCTCGCTCAAGTTCACATGAGACCTAAAGCGCATCCTGTTTGCTTAAAAGCCAACGTTTCGTTGTTATTCTGAGTGCACACAAATAAACGTAGAGTCTTTACAGATTCGAAAGATGTATTAGGCTACTTTTATCTGTATGACCAAGAATGACGGAGATTTTAAGAGCAAGTGAGCGACCGAGCCTGTCCTGCAACAAACTTCACACGAACACTTCAATATCGCACATTTCTCTAGGTTAACATCATATTGAGCGCCATGTAAAGTTGCTACTACATACATCTTTCGGATGAAAAGCCATATTTGAGGTTGATGAATGATAGGTGAGCGTTTGGATGTCCTGCCCGATTGTATTACCACACAGACCAAACAATCTGTCCATCACGGACTGCCAGCCTCTAGTTCACTCAGGTATACATCCTATCAGGGTGAAAGTCATCATAGCTTAGACCCAGCTCCCAACCCAACTTTGAGAATAGATTAACACTAATAAATATATATATATATATACACACATATACACACACACACACATACATATACAACCAAAATTGTTTTTGGAAGTGCGCGAGTACAATTTTTACATGGTCGCACTTGTGCAAGTGCACGGTCTGCGCTGCTCCAAAGCATCTGCTTCCTACAGCGCGCGCTGCAGAGCTACGGCACATTGTAGCAGGAGTTAGATTGCATTGATCATGTGAAGAGAGGTGCTTTCAGCACGAGCGCTTCATGGGCAGAGCCTGGTTTAGCACGAGCGCGAAGGTGCACGCAGCGGACGGAGTGCAACGGAGGATTTGGTTTTCAAGCTAAAGTAAAAGACCACTTCTTAAACCAGAGAAGGTGAACATGTTGGTATTCTTGTAGAAAAAAAACATGCAAGTCCTGTCAGCGACAGCCAGTTTAGTTTTACTTTTCTTTTTGTTTTCGTTTTGAAAAGCTTGTTATTTTTGCTGTTTACCTCATGTTACGCTATGAGGCTTTCCTTAATTTTTTATATTATTATTTATTTGATTCCTCAGTGTTTACTAAACATTCTGTAATGTATTAGTCGGTATATAATACAGCATGTGATGTGCCCTATGCCATGCCTCATCTTATTTGTTTTTATTAATAAATATTATGCAAGACAGTTTGTAATTGCAGCCAACTGTTTAATTGTTGTTGTGCTTTTTAATGAAGAATAACAATGAATCCATATTTTGTTTTAAGTGAAAGGGGTAGATATAAGCAAAACAGACAAATATCTTCCTTGTAAAACGTGACACCAAGATCGCAAATTTGAAAGTGAAAGTGAGAGCGCATGAAAAAAAGGAATTGCTGTTCACAAATTTAAAATAAAGAATAATACTGATGAAAAACAACGGGTTGAATGTTGAACACTTTCATTACCATATAACTATAAACTATGATAAAAGTTAATCAGCATGCATTGATTAATCAAATGTTGTATAAAAAAATGCAACCAAACTATGTGCTTGTGCGCCCAACTGAGAAAATTATGTAAAGTAGTGAGTGTACAGCTCGTATAAGTGTGTAAATTTGCTGTCCCCTCAAAATAACTCAACACACAGCCATTAATGTCTAAACCGCTGGCCACAAAAGTGAGTACACCCCTAAGTGAAAATGTCCAATTTGGGCCCAATCAGCCATTTTCTCTGTGAGATAATTTATATAATGTTTATGACCTACTTCATTCTTCTGGATCAGAATGCATTGTGAAATGATTACAGAATATTCCTGAACTCTTTTGTCCTCTTCTAGTTCTATGACTCCTAAATGCAGCATCAAAAGCACCAGAATTAACATGACCCTTAGTGTAGGTGCAGGTTAAATCAACAAAAAAGCTGCCGAGCATCCTCCTGGGATGGATAAAAAGAATTTAGTGTCAGTGAGAGGCGGGTGGAGCCCACTGTAGGTCAAACTCAGGCACTGGAACAAAAGAAAAGGGCATTTATGATCGAAACTTGGAAAGCACAGAAAAGATAGAGCAAAAATGGCTCGAGGCACTCAAAAATAAAAAAAGTTATATTACACCACTCAAAGCAGATCAGAGAAAGTGTGTGTGCATAATCTAGAAGTTAGTCAAGCTGAAAGAAAGAAAAATCAATAAATGCCACCAGAGATGATCAAAGTTTGGTTTCTTCTCCCACACTTATTGCTTCTTTTGATCTCCCTCAATCCTATGTAATCATGAAACAGCGATACTACGCTTAACTCACGATCCAAAAAGTCTGAAATGTAACGACTGCATTTCTATTTCTAGATTACAGAAGAAATGGTTTAAGGTTTCCATACAGAGACAAAACTGCTTTATTTAAGCTGCACTTTCAAATTACAACACTGCATTTCTAATGCTTTGGGAAGGCCTGCAAACTATAGCAGTAAATAAATCTGTAAATGAGAGGAAGAATATCTCATGTTTCACTTTAATATGTGTGGATAAAACAATTTACTGGAGGACAGAGAATGATATTCTTGCAGAGCAGACAGATAAATCCTATAAACCTAACAACTGCCTGGGCAATAGGGACTCTATCATAAAACCTCTTTATAAAATGCTCATTTGGTCTGTGCCATCTCTAAACAACACTGACATGGAAGTGGTTCCTGAACCAGAAAAACACAAGGTCTAAGCATTATGTAGGTGTGATACAAATCCATGTAATGAAGATATTTCATGAACACACATTACATAATTCAGGGAACTGCAACGCCACAGTGAAAACTAACACATTTTGTATATATTAAATCAAACTCAACAAAGAGTGAAATCACTTTCAAGGATCCCAACAATTAATGGTATTTGGTTTTGTTTCTATGCATATAAATTAGTTTTTATTTTTTTTTGCTAAAATAAACAACTCACCACCTGTAAACCAAACACTTGTCCTTGCAGATGGTTTAAGTTCATGTGCATCAGTCACGGTTACAAAACAGAGCATTTCCTTTTTCTTTTACCTCTTTGGGCAGAAGTGACTTACAAATGACATCACAGTCTTGAAAAGCATAAATAATTGAGTGATAAAGGATGATGTAATTATGTAGAACAAACCAACAACTTAGCATTACCTTAGTTCCTTCAACAAAAGGCCAATAGGATTTTCAAATTATGAAAATGCTATCAAAGATTTTAATATAATACAAACCTTTTTAAAAGAAAAAAAAATCACTATATCGTGATATAAAATGTGTCATATCGTGATATAAGATTTTGGTCATATCACCCACCCCTACTTAAAGCATATCACAATGTTAGTTTAAACATTAAACCTAGATAAATGTACGGTATTAGGCACATATCCAATAGTTTGTGTGGAGAGTGGAAGCTGAAGCATGCTTCAGGACATCAGTGGTAACAAATTAAATACATGCGCTGTCATTTTCTAATAAAGGTAAGAATAATACATCGTTCAGAGCTGTAAAGGGAATATTTGTATTTGTGTGCACTCACAACATCAACATTATAAAAAACAACCAGGATGTGCTTGCTCCCTCTGTCTTGAGCAGGAGCGCGTCACAAAAATAGACTGAAAATCTGTGAATATTTTTCCTTATAGACATGAATATATCTATAGAAAGCTTTAAATGACTACAAAACTATTCAAATCCAAAACAAAAACTCTTTCATTATGTAATCCAAGATGCATTTATATCTAAAGGCGTCCAATGATGAGATGGGGAGCCAGGATCATCAATTTCATCTTCGTGACACTGACCCAGAAAAACACTAGTTTATTAATAAATAATTCAAATATCTCCTTACTATTTCCCCCCAACATATACATGGTAACTTTTGCGGAAAGCTTTAGCCTATTTAGCATGCTCACGTCGTCACGTTGCTTACACATGGTCACGAAAAATCATAATTTGAATGCATTTTTAAGCATTGTGGTTTAAAAACAAGTGATTGAAACGCAAAAAAACAGCACTACATGTCTGTTTCGGAGCATGATTTCTGCAATTGGGTCAGACTGAGGTCAGGTCATATTCATCCCTTAAACGAACCGTTCCAGAGTTCGCTTGGAAGTGGACCGAGACCACCTCTTCAGCTGGGTCTCGGTATGGTTGTTTGGTGCGCACCCGACTGCGATTGCTGTACTCACACCTGCCCAAAAGATTCGCACCAAGAGGGGAAACAAACTTGAGTTCGATTCAATCGAACCAAACAAGACAGGTGTGAATACACCCTAATGTACTCTGCAGAGGTGGAATGTGGCAAAGGGGTCATTTAGAGTGACAGCAGCTCCTGATATACCATGATTTTTTTTACATTTTAATGAATGTCAGACGGTGTTGACAAAAAGTGGGGACACACCTATGAAACCTAATCATGCATGTGTCACTGAAAAACAACTATTCTTTGATATGATATATTATTAAGTAAAAAACTAAATTATCCATTTTATAACATATGAATGATTGAACCCTTCTCTGTGGAGATTCTGTTTTAGATGTATAGTGAGAAGACAATAAGTGTCATAGATTGTGATATAATAATTATAAAATCAAACTGAAGGGGATCATTGTGTTAAATACAGTCTGTTATTATTAATCCCCATAGCATTTACAATTGAAAAACATAATAGCAGTTTCAATTGCTGTACATGTTTTGTCCCATGTCTCAAGAATCAGTGCTTTGAGAATTTTGATTCAAATTCAATACTACTGCCAGAAGTAAAAAAGCAAAAGTCAAGCTAGAGAATGAACTACACCACAACTGCAATATCTTCAAAAGCGACCACTAAGCTAGCAACAAATCTTTTCACCTTTATTTAAAAAGTGCAAGTTGGAAAGTTTGAATAGTTTGCAAGGGAGCCAATATAAACACTGTAAAAGCAGACCAGATGAGTTTGACCCCAGAGATAGGGCTTCTTCTGACAGCCTCTGTAGACCTATTTAGCCACTTTTTATCAACCACCTTGTGTTAAACACAGACCTTACAGACAATTAACCAAAAATACATTTAAATAAAACACAGATTTTGGAATTAGGGAACTGGAAGTAAAAAAATGTATTTCTATGTTTTAGGACTCATTATATACGAGGTATTATATATATTATAGGCAATATATTATTGTCTTAACATTAATTTACTACACAAAAACTTGTGTCTTTACACTATATTTCCGTACCACAGTTGCCTACCAAACCACAGTGATCTAAAACACAAGAATGTAAATCTCGATTTTTCCAGACCTTTGACCGACTCTCAATTTTTTACGATTTTTAAATAGTCAACTTAAAAATGTACAACATGATGTAAATGTTAAACAAATCAAACAAAGTATATTTTACAGAAAAGATGCATGAAATACAACTACATCTTGTACAAACTTGTCTTATTATATGTTCAGATATAATAGGAGGAAAATGCTTTAAAAGAAAAATCCCAAAAGTCAAGGTAATTCAAATTCTATATGACTGAAGATATCAAATCAAATCAAATCACATATATATATAAAACACCAGTAGTCTATTATTATCTATAAATGTTCTATAAAAACAACAGCAGCTTTCAGCCTGTCACCATGATACAAACATGAAATATCGGACATACAGTAGTAACAGTTTTGTATTCTGTTGTGCTGCTTTTCCATTGTTTTTTCTGGGTAAACATGGACGTGTTTGACTGTTTTACTCGCATCAATTGCAGCATCTCATGCATGAAACGGCAGTCTAAAAACACGGCACTCAAGTTAGAAGATGTTCACTCATATTCTTGCATGTTTTTCCCATGCCGCATCTTTGCCAACACAAGTGCATTCTGCGTTAATGGCGCCTCACGATATGAGCACGTCACACGTGAGCGGTTAATCACGTGCGCCGACATTCGGTTGGATCGTTCCTTTCTCTTAACTGTTATCACCGGCATATCCTCAAAGTATCTAATTCTAATGCTTGGTAATATTTCTATTCAAAATCACGATTCCTCGATTTCAAAAAAAACATTACATTCATATTAATCGATAAATCTTAAAAATCGCCCAGCCCTAGCTTATTTGTTTCGTTTTTTGGTACTAAAGTAGAAAAAAAAAACTTTTGTACGCTTTGTTGAGTTGGTCCTGTCAACAAAAATAAACAGGTAAATTGGTGCATCAATGAGGACTGGAAACTGCAATCTTCCAGATTTCATCAGCAATGGCATACAGAGCACTAGTGTAGGTTATTTTCCGGTCAATGCAAAAAAAGCTGGTAAATATTAATATTTAACCTTGAGGTTAAAACATATTGCGCATCTCTAAAGAGAAAAACAGTTTGCATTTCCCTGTAACTCCTTTGTTGTTGGTTTACATATGGCACTAAATTTTTCAGCTGCAGTATATTAAATCCTGCCTAGACATATTTTGCTTCTGGGGGAAAAAAGCAGCCTTAAGATAGTAATTCTCTAAATGTAAATATTTTAGTACAAGTGTTTCATGCAATGATGGCGATGACGGACATGTTTTCTGATTACAATGCTTCCGAATATTTAACAATAATGACTAATATATAATATCTCACATTCAGATGCTATCGGAATTGATCTTGCAAATATTGCAGAATGTGTGAAAGCTTCTGCTGAGCCCAGATATTATCTTGCATCTTCAAACATAAGCTTGTATATCTTTAGAATAAAGGCAATTTGAATGACAACAACGTTGAAAATTGAACATTATTTCTATATCTTTGGAAGATATATCTATGTTTATACCATGCAAACACTTCAACGACTTCAGATGCTTAAATGATGAGGCTACGCACTGCACTGATCATTCTGAAGAAGAGGTGATGAAAACCAGAAAAAAAGCCTGATGGTGGATCAGTCCACGTTACTTCTACTTTAGACTAATGAAGTCATAGTCCCTCTTCACCATTCAAAAAAATAAATATTTACACGCAGCTCTGAAGAAGAGCATAGCGAAAGCAGTCGCAGTAAGCTCGTATTATTTTTCTGCACACTCATAAGTGTAGCTATGAGTTAATAATGCTCAAGGTTACACTCTCTAGGTACTTTCTCTTACCAGATTTATTCCATCTCTGAAGGCGCTATATGAAAATTGTTTTCCTCTCACAAAAACAAGGATTGATCATGTAATTTCCTTATTTAGCTACACAGATCCCATTAGGCCTAATAACAGTTTCAGGTAGAGAATCGTACTTTCGCAAAAAAACAAGGTGGTGGTGCTTTTTTACTGACTCTCATCTGTAAGTGTTCAGTCATTTGGTTTCATTTAAATGTAAATTTGAGCAGTGAGCAGTACTGCATTGGCACACTGTTAGCAGACCCGAGCTGGTGATGGATTTTTATAACTGCGAGGAAAATACATAGAACCTCTGTCGCTTCCAGACTGGCTGCTTTCTCTCATTGAGCGGTCTACTGGTGGAGTTTGGCAGCTAGACAATTTCACTGCTAAAATTAGATTGTTGCTGCTAAAACTGCATTGTATATGTGTGCAATCATTTACGTTCAATCTAAACCCTTTAGCACAAGGCAAAAAACATGTTTACACGCACAGTTCTAATCAAGCTGCAGTGAGTTTTTCTTTATCCATCTGCCCAAGTATACACAATTATTACACACAATGCACAATCAAATACTTGAACAACTGAATAAACATTGTTTGTCTTAGGGATCAAGTGCCAACTGTAGTCTGACTAACTTATATGCAATATATGTGTGAGCAATAACCACATTAAGTAGGTCGGTTAAAACAACGAACTGGTATGATTTCAGTTGAGCTAAAGGATTTACATGACATTTAAATAAATTAATTATTATTTTAGTCTAACTGAAATTAAACTTTGAAATATTCATAAATTCATAAATATTCAAATTTGTCTTCATAAATTAGAAAATTACAGTAAAAGAGTAGTCATATTGCTGCCATATTCTTAAGTGTATGGCAAAAGTGAACGACTTGTGATGAGGGTCATCAGCAGAGAGATCTAGCTGAAAGTGATTTGATAAAGCCCACGCATTGTCATATCACAGATCTTCATATCTTTGCTGAGATATATGCATGAGTGAGAATGAGAAACCATTGTAAGCATAGCTACCTTTTCAATAGTTAGAATTAATTAATGCACCTCCGCCAACTAATGATTTTTTAATTATCTACAGGGTTGCATTTTAGCTTGTTTTTAAACTTGTGCTAACATACCTAAATTTACTCATGCCTACGCAGTCTGTGCCACCTTCTGCTAGGGAAAAAGAAAGCTAACCATTGCGTGCCATTAAGCGCGATCCACGGGTCATGCACGCTTGACTGGACGCATTGAGAACACTTTTAAATTTTCATATAACCCTCTTGGACTTGCTGAGAGCAGTGTAGCACGCAAGAGGTCTCAGTTCCTGACCCATCACGTGAGTTGCACTCATTGTGAAACATGATGTTCATCCACATTGATCTCTGAAAAGCAAAATCTGACAAGCTTGAAGACATCTCAGACAAAAATAACAAGCTGTCATGGGCCTAAAAGCTGACCTTCTGTACACCTTACGCAGGCTTAAGGCATCTAGTCTTTCGGGACAACTGGATCATTTTAAAAATACATTTAAAAATAAGATTGCACTCACAAAGATAAATATTTGATCCAATATAAAAAATAAAAAAGTCATATATAAATTGACACTGACATTTTATTACAATTATTTTTTAAGTTTTCTATCAATATGGGACCCTGCAATAATAATAATAATAATAATAATACTAAATGTTTTTTTATATTAACTATGAAAATATAAAGCATACACTATGCAGCTACACCATTGACAATACAAATCCTGTTCTTAAACTTCCCATCATATTTTCTAATACATATTATTATTACTCATTGTTATTATTATTATTATTATGTCTATAAATAAAATACAATACTTTTAAATCACTGTAATTACACAATTGCATCACATCGCCTGACAGTCCATCAGCTTCTCCTTAATCCAAAATTAGCCTATGTAAAAAGCCAGCAGGACACTACTGCATCTCACTACATGTTATCTTCAGTTATGTTTGACTCGATTTGGCTACATATGCGCTCACAACTGATGTCAGTACAAGGCTTAAATAACGGAGATGCATTTAGTGAATTTAAGTGTCGCAATGATGACATTTGGTACATGTGAGCTAGAAGAAGAGAGATGCAATATATATATGGTCGCCTGTTGAATATTTACTTTCTATTGAAACTATGTACTCCAGGGCTTCTTATCAATTTTTTCAGTTTCCTTTTGTTTTCCTTACAATCGTGACAGGGACGGTGTGAAAATCTGATGCTCTCCGTTTCAGAACAGAATGTTTCAAACTTTCAATTTCACTGTCAATCTCACCTCAGTGTTTACATACCACCGTTAAAAACAGTAAACATACACCCAAAACACCATTAAAACACAAATATTCACTTAGTAGCTATATACGTATTTAAAAAAAATGCGCTGTCAGTGTCAGTAGTTTAGATAAACGATTAACGCTACCGCGTGCAAGAGCGCGTTGGCAAAGCGGGAAATCAAACAGGTCTTGTAAGATTCTCTAAGATTAAGGATGTTTAGTGCGCAAATAATACTGTAAATATCACACAACATATTTTCTCACACGAACAGCTCTTACCTCGACAGCGGGCGAGGGTTGCACAGAGCGCGAGAGCCAAGATGATCTCCAAAAAGCGCCGACGTCCCTTCACAGTACTTCCCATTTCTACTCTGTTTCTCTCAGTCATATTAGGGGGTAAATTCGTCCAGTTTTATGACGTTGTGACAGTTCCTTGTTTTTTGCTTTAACGGTCTCTCTAACTTTAATGCTCTGACATCTTTGCGAAAGCTGGACGGACATCGTTCCTGTGCGCCGAACCGAACTTCAGACACCACACCGACTTGTGTCCTGCTTTCAGAGCCTTGTTCATGTGCACTCACACTTGAAGGTGCCGCACGCTGACTAGCAGAACCAGCCAATGGCGCATCGCGATGGGCGGAGTCACGTTCACCACAAGCATCAGCACCAGTCAGGTGGGATATTCGTGAGCTCACACCGGGAACATATCGCGTGGTCATATGATTGAATTTTGATGTAGCTTTTGAAGTGCGTCTGAAATCTAATAGGGAGGAATATGTTACAATATGTTACAATGTCAAAAAAGAAGAAAGAAAAGAGAAGTTTACTAAAGTAAAAATGGTTTAATCCTTTGAGACCTTGGCAGCTGGATTTCCTCAAATTAATTAAAAACATCTAATTAATTAACAAACAAATTAATTAAAAACAACTCTTCCTCTATTTTGTTATTATTTCTTTCAGTAGCCTATTTAATGACACAAAAAAGGTTGTTACTTTTTTTCTATAGCCTATATGTGAACATTTATAAATGGATGTAAAAGCATTTAATTCATATTTTATGTGGGAATCTTGTCTAATAACATGACTATACGAATCCATTACAGCTCTAAACAATTCATATTGATTGATGTGTCTTTCAGAAGAAAACAAACTGCTCAGCTATTTCATATATGTCTTATCCCTCATTGAAAATAGTATAAAAAGTAATCTAAGCATCAATGATCCATGTTGCCAAGCAATGCGCTAGAATTGGAATACAGACTCCACTCAACTCCAGCTCAACTCCATTCCAGTTTTTCCAATTCATACTCCATACTCGTAAAAGAGAAAATCCTGCTATTTTATTTGCCAGAGAAAACACAGATGTTTTGACTTTCAAAAAACTTGCTTCAGGCACACTCCATTTCCACTCTGTAGCGTTCACTTACTGTAATCAAGATTGCTATGAATATACAAGCAGAGTGTGCAAAACATCTTAATGCTGGTACCTTTGGGAACATGTTGACAATCAAACAAATTTGAGGACCAGAATGAATTGTTGTACTATATCATAATTTAAAACATGCTAATAACTTTAATCTTCCATTGCTTTTTTGTTTGTTTTTTATTTTGTCTAGCAAATATTTTACTCTGCAAATAGCAACATCTCAAAATCTACAGAACTGTAGAATCATTTAACACAAATAACATATATTATAAATACTCATATAGCATTAAAACATGTAGCCCACTATAATGGAGGAATGTGCAAACATGCATTATGTTTTCATACTATAGATTCACAATAATGTAATAATCTCCCCTTTAGTTAGATAGAGGTACTGAGTAAGAAACAATTTACATATCCAATAGACATAAATGATGCACCTGAGGGGGCAATATTACATTTGAGAAAGCAATTCAAATGTATAATGTAAATAACCTTTCATAGTGGGCGGCATTTAGAAACATAACGTTTTTCTCTAAACCGAGTTATGCAAAAGAGGAATATCATGCATTGTTTGTTTACCAGAGGAAAACTGCATTACAAAGTTTGACGAAAAACAGTTTCCTTCTTTTTAGAGTGGGTATGAGTATTTGTGGAAGTTTGTATAATATTGTGCTTCAGGGGCAGTTTTATTTCATACCAAGAAAGGTTGAGACGAAGGAAAAAGTCAATATTTAAATGGACATATTTCTATACCTGCAAGAAAATTCTAATATTTATGTTCACATGTTTAAAATCACAAAGTTAATGTCATGGTCACACAACTCCAGGCCTATTTCATGCATGTAAACAAGCAAGTCAAGCTATAAATACCTTTCATAAAACCTGTTTAATAATTAAGATCCCTCACAACATAGGTCTATTGTTTGGAAGTTCCCATGGTGACAGCACCACGTTTAACAGCATGATTTAAAAAAACAGCAGAAGAAAAATAAAACTGTGGTAACTGCATGATTCCTATAGAATTTCGTAGTTGTCCTAAGTTCACCTGAGGCCAATGAAAGTCTTGCTAGTCTTTCTTTCATTGTTACATTTAATTGTTTCAGTGATGATGGTTTCCAGCAAGCTCTGAGATGTCTTTGTTTTTCTCAGGTTTTTATGGTAAGTAATGTAATCTTTCAGAGGATGAGTGTGAGTATTATTCACCCTTTTTATCCAATTGTAAAGATGAGTAGTGCACGAGAAAGCACTGCTTCCATAAGCATGAAACAGAGAAGAATAGTGTTAAAGAACTACTAACAAGCCAGTTGTTTAATATGCTTAGAGGTTTCAATTCAGGGGTCATTGTTCATAATTATACTGATATCACTGAAGACATACACATATAAATCAGCCGTTGGGCTTTGATGTAGGTCTCTGAACAGCTCTCTAAACAGTAAGCTTAGCGATGTATTTTTTTCTTGGTTCTAGAGGGGCACTGACTGGCCCACTTTTCCACCATTTGCATGTGCTGTAACTTTACCAAAATGTGGAAAATACAGTAAGAATACACAATGGAATGCATCAAATGAACCATGGGCAATGTGTTCAAGAAGGAAGACATTTTAATGAGCAATGAAGCAGTGTTTTTGGCAGTCTTTTCCTTTATCAAATACAAAGTTTACTCCTTTTCACATTGTACTGCTGAGATATAAAAAAATGTATCCCTTTAAAATCTTTACAGATTTAGACAATACAAATATAATAATATGTTTACTCTCTTTCCATTTCGCCAGCTTATTAAGTGGTCTGTGGATTATTGTGTAGTTTTGGTCATATTTTGTCAGATTTTTGCAAACAGTATATTGTTATACATGATATACAATCTAAAATGTCTCTGAAGGCATGCTTGTGTATGATTTCAACGCACCATCTGGTTAACAGCTAGGAAGCTAAATATATATTAGGTTACTGACACCAGAGACTAGACAACATGGATAGACAACTCACAGGTCTAACCTTTTGTCGTAGATATTCTCCATATGGTAAGTCTGCTGTAAACACTTGCTATTGGAGAGGTCTAGCCTTCAAGTCTCTTAATTGGCCATGAACTTACTCTGTGGTTAACCTCCTCAGGGTAAGTAAATGCAGTAATCGACTTGCAGCTGGCAGAGCAGAACAATGGAATGAAAATCTGGCATTCGAGCCGTACCCCTGAGCAGAGGAGGCAAACTGATAGTCAGCACTTAGAGGTAATCCAAGGAGGCATCAATATCTGCCTTCGTTCTGATATCTCTGTGAGGTCTGACTCTGATAGCAATTTAGCATGGCCTTTCCACTTGTTTATGCTGTGATTCTTTATACAGTATTTAGTTAAAGGAATAGTTCATTCACAAATGAAAACGCTGGCATAATTTACTCGTCCATGTCATTCAAAACTTTCTTTCTGTCCTTACTTTCTTCTTTAAAGTATTTAAAAAAATGTCCATACACTCTCAAAAAACTGGTACAAAGGCCAAGATTATGAGATAACATACAGTACAATGATGTATTCTATACAGCACCACGAGTGAGCCAGGATGCCTGAGTTCAACAACCAATCACATTCAAGCATTCAACATATCAACATACAGTATAAATATTTATATATGCAAGTGGGTAGCTTCACTGGTGTTAATTGAAAGAAACAGTATATTAATAATATATTTGAGCAGCAGTGAGGCTACCCACTTGCTGACCTCCCATATGTAATAGAACGTAAGCAAGACATTTCATTACAGTGACATCTGTCTCCACTGTCCTGTACAGTAAAATTTTATATTTAATTTACTTTTTTGCAATATGTGACCCTGGACCACAAAACCAGTCATAATGGTCAATTTTCTGAAATTGAGATTTATACATCATCTGAAAGCTGAATGAATAAGCTGTTCATTGATGTATGGTTTGTTATGATAGGACAATATTTGTAAATACATTGATGGAAATATCTGTAATCTGAGAGTGCAAAAAAAATCAAAACAATATTGAGAAAATCGTCTTTAAAGTTGTCCAAATGCAGTTCTTAGCAATGTATATTACTACTCAAATATTAAGCTGTGATATTTTTACAGTAGTACATTTACAAAATATCTTCATGGAACATGATCTTTACTTAATGTCCTAATGATTTTTGGCATAAAATACAATTATTTTGACCCATACAATGTACTGTATTTTTGGCTATTGCTACAAATATACCCCAGCGACGTAATACTGGTTTTGGGGTCCAGGGTCACATATATGAGCAAATTAAACAAAGATGTAAACTTTGAAAATTCAGAGTTAATTAAAAGTAACCCTTTCACGATGCAGCCATCAGGCATATGCCTACTTAAATGTAATATCCAGTACTTAATCTGAGAAGTGGTTCATAGTCTCTATCCTATCATTCTCTACTTCCTTCAAATGTGAACACTGTATCTGCCTTAGATATGGCAGCACATATGTCATTCAACTCTGTTCATATACTGTAACAATCACAAACATTAAAAGCATAAAAAGTAATTAACTTTAAGTGATTAATTAAGTGATTGTCTACCAGAATTGAACATCTTCAAGTGTAATTTAAGATACTTACTCTCTTCCATTTGTAAGCCTTTCTGTCATTGCAAACAGTTCTTCAGCTTGTTGAAACACTTGGATTTTTAAAATCACACTAAGGTTACTGACACCCATCTACACTCTTTCTCTAACTCCTCTGGCATACATCACCTTTACGCTGTTCTAAAAAGGTCACTCAATGCAGGACTGGTTTCTGTCCAATGTTTTATATACTGCTGAGATTAATGATCAATTTAAGCCGGACAATGTGTCATAGGGTGATGCTTGCACCAGACAAGAAGCTCAGCTGGATTAAACCTTTTTGTGACAGTCTGAAATGCAAAAAGTAAACATGGCTATTTTAAAAACTGACAAGTCTTATCATATTTATGTAGGTGCTGAGTATTTTTTGCACTGATGATAGAAGCTTTTTTCAAAGCTCTGCTCTTCGAGAGATACTCAACCACTAATCATGAGCTTCACTGCAAACCAGCAACTACGTTGCCTGACTTATGAATTCCCTTCTCAGCACGCAGCGGCCCAGATCTACAGTAATGCACAGTAATGCATTTATATCACCCTGCAGCCCAAGACCGGTTGCCCACTGAAGCTAAGCAGCGCTGAGCCTGGTCAGTACCTGGATGGGAGACCTCCTGGGAAAACTAGGTTGCTGCTGGAAGAGGTGTTTGTGAGGCCAGCAGGGGGTGCTCACCCTGCGGTCTGTGTGGACCCTAACGCCCCAGTATAGTGACGGGGACACTATACTGTAAAAAGCACCGTCCTTCAGATGAGACGTTAAACCAAGGTCCTGACTCTCTGTGGTCATTAAAAATCCCAGGATGTCCTTCGAAAAAGAGTTGGGGTGTAACCCCGGCATCCTGGCCAAATTTCCCCATTGGCCTCTGACACTCATGGCCTCCTAATCATCCCCATACACTGATTGGCTTCATCACTCTGTCTCCTCTTCACCAATAAGCTGGTGTGTGGTGGGCATTCTGGCGCAATATGGCTGCTGTCACATCATCCAGATGTTGCACATTGGTGGTGGATGAGGAGATTCCCCCCTTGTATGTAAAGCGCTTTGAGTACCCAGAAAAGCGCTATATAAATGTAATGAATTATTATTATTATTATTATTATTATCATCACTGTTGTTAGTACAGGCCTCTGTATACTTTACACTAACTGACTATTAGCTTTTCATTACTAGAATTTAGGGCCATCATAAATGATGACCATTGACAGAAAATATCAATGGCTTGAAATGAAATGATGAAGTGTGATAGCAGCATGGCGTCTGTTGGACCAGCTGCCACCGGGACTTGATCGAACCACCAGTCAATTATTCAGCCCACAGCATGTTCACAAAGAGTTTAGCACAGACTGGTAGATGGTTGACTCTCAGCAGGGGAGCCAGTGAAGTGCATCAAAGAAATTAAAATCACTAGAATCACAGTGTGAACAAATAAGTGATTTTAATTAATCTATTTGACTTCCTCAAAGACCATCATTATGCACTGTTCTTTGGTGCACTTCTATTACAGAACTGGAATTTGTTATTACGATATGTCATGCATTAAAATTGGAAAAAATATTTAGAAGCTTTCTCTAATTTATACACCTATATGCATTCAAATTGAAAAAAAAAACGTAAGCTTTCATTTATACATACATTTATTTTGCAATTGCAATAAACTACAATTTCAATAATTTATGCATATCTAACAAAAACATGTATTTGCATAAAGGTGATTAATTGCTACCTGGTTTCACTGCTGTGTCAAGTTGGACAACATTTATACCTGGCATGCATTGCTTCAGGTTAGATGCCAATCATTCTGTGCAGTACGGCATGAAGTCAAACACACCTATGGATAAGTGTCTGCAATGTTTCCAATCAACAAACCCCCAAATCGGGTCTTAGCTAGAATTCTAATGTTTACCACTTGTACATTTCTTCGCTTGGTCATTCACGTGCTTGGATCTTGTTGTAATTATATTTTAGAGTGCAGCCGCTCGAAGGGCAGACTATAATTCTCAGTTTCTCATATTAAATTTCAACAGGGAACATGTAAATATTATATTTCTGAGACTGACTCTACTTGAAGGCCTCAGCGAAAGGACCACCCACAGTTTGTTCGCTGATAAAAATGTCAGTCTCTGGCTCAGATCGACACCACATCAGATTGTCTGATCTTTAACTTACAAGAGTACAAATGCTACATTGCTGTGTTTAATGTCTAAGCAGAGGAAATCGTTAAAAAATGCTCAACTCTGTCTCATATGTAGCAACTGACACTCGGATTCATTCCAAAACCACTTGTCCTAAATTGCCCATTTTCTCATGAGTAATTTTGTAAAGTCCAAATCATTCCAGTGAATCTGTTTGTTCTAAGCAATCCTTTATCTTAGTGTTGAAAAGTCTGATCCATTCTAGTCAAGTGTTACAAAAGTGTTATAAAAATGATTTATCGATTTATGTCTCTGAACTGAATATATAACATATGCAAATAAGGTAATGAATAATCTAAAAGCAGTTCAGCATCCATATAGTTACAATGTCAGCATCCAGAAAGCTAATGGTCAAAAAAGCTTCCATTTTCTTAGCATAACTGCCTTTATTAATCTTTAATTTGCATAAGACCAACTTTTATTTTATAAACTATGGACACTTCTGTGAATGCTTCTGATATTTTAGCTAGAGGCCCCATTTGGAATGCTTTTCAGTTTCGCATGTAATTGTCATCAATCATGACGCTGATATTACCAGTGTGGTGTGTTCCACCTCTCACCCAGTGGAGGAGACACTGGGCTAGATGAGCCATAGAGAGTTATTGCCTGCTAGATATTAATTTGTCTAAATCAAGGACAAGGCTATCCAAAGGAGCTATAGACCTTCACTCAACCCGTCATCAGTCTGGCTCCCTTTCCATGCTAGTAAATCAATCAATGAATCAATGGGCTGCAATGGGCTGCTCACAACTACAACAAAAAATAAAAATCCATGTAACCATATGTTGCGCTATATCTCTAGGACATCATATGGATAAATCACATATGAACACAACTAGTAACCTTAAACCTTTTGTAAAATATTAAATATGCATTTGGATTAAAAAAAGGTCAAATAAATTGACATTTAAATGACAAATACTTTTAAATCAATACCAGGCTAACAAAGACATGTTCTAACAACACTTAGCTAACTTTCTTGTTAAGCTATGAACATTTTATTTTAAAAAGTATTTGTGTATGCAAATGTTAATGGAACGTTCTATTTTATTTCATTACATTTTTAACATCATTTTAAAACAAATGTTGAACAAATGTCCAACTAAGATGTTAAAAAAATATGTATACATTTTTAGGTTTTGTAAAAACATATTGAGAACATTATTAAATACAGAAATCTTTAAATGAATGTTCTATTAACATTACTGGGTGAATGTTTGCTCATGATTTTGAGAGAACTTGCAAGAACATTAACCTAATGTTCCATGTTCCATGAGTTTTCAGAGCACTTTCACACAAAATAAATAAATGGAAGTCTGATATAATTATATTTTGATATGATATTTCTATGATCAAAACCATTCTATGAATTCTATGATTCCAAAAAAAAAATACTTGATCAGTACCTAAGTACTGCAAATGGGGACATATGAGCGCTATGAAGGTGGTCTATTTGAAAACAGAAAGAAAAAGCCCCAAAGACAAACTCTAAATTTGAAGAGGTTATTGGAGACAGAAATGGGAGACCGGGAAGGACGTAGGGAGTTCTGTAATCGGCCCAGAGATCACTTCAGTGTGTTTTATCAGCCTGACTGCCCTGTGAATCAGCCATTGTGCCTCAGCTCAGGTGATAAATACACAAGCAAGGGGTCTAACATACAAGATAGGACTCATTGTTGGGGGAGCTCGTCCTGTATTTCATTGGGCAGGTTCAGCTTGTGATGGATGGGGTGAGCCTCAGCCATATTTCTCCCACAGTCTTGTCCCTGGCACGGTGTTGAATCTCAGGAGTAGAGACAAACCAGAGAGTACAGGGAAAGGTGGAACAGGGTATTCTGGGATCGAATGTCAACAGAGCTACTGCTATTCAGCACTGTACTAATATTGTATAAATCAGTAAAAGAAAACATACACTGCAAACAATTATAGTTACATCATTTGATATTTCAGTTCCATTGATTTTGAAAAATGTAACATCTTATCTGTAGACAGATCACTGGCAATCTTATTTTACAATTATTTTGAATGCAAACTGGGAATATGATCATTTATAACAAAAAAGATAAATTGAAAAATATAAAGTGTATGAATGAATGAATATTCATTCTCTTGTACAGAAATGTTAAATTTGAAATTAACATTTAATTTTAAGACAAGAGACGAGCATCATAAATACAAACACAATTAAAAAAGATAAGAACATTTGGGAACCAAGGAACATTTAGAAATTGTTTTTCTAATTGATTTTATTCACCATTCTTATTTAGAATGACGTTTGGTTTCGTTAACAGTGCAGGAAGTACTAGAAAAATATAGTCCGACTTCAGAAAGAATAACTCTTATTAGTCATTGTTTTTAGTTCATTAACAACCTACAGTGCAGTGTTATCCAATTCATGAATAAACGGTTTTGATGAGTTGGTTGTTTTTAGTGAATCATAACTCACAACTTTCAAAACTGCTTTGTGGAGTTCTTGTCTGCAGAAAGTTATTTTCAGAGAGAGGTTTCATCGGCTGAACAATCGTTATGTTACAAAGAAACAGTACAATCCACTGAACACACTGTACTTCTGTCCCACAGCTTCATTTTCATTCCTGTCAGAAATTAAATATGCTGCTACCCTGACTAATATCTATTGTTGGATTGCTTTTATACCACCTATAATAAGACTGAAATGTTATTTAAATCTGTGTAAACTGAATAGTTTTTTTATTACTGGCACTAAAATTGAATTTCTTTTTTCCAAATGTTGATTCTTCACAAGTATTAAAATAACTGTCGAGTAGAACTGACTCAGAATTTGTTTACAGTCATCTAAGCAGTGCCTTTGTAGAGCAGGGTTTTGGAAAGAGATGTCTAATTCACTGGCAAAGTCTGGCTGAAGTTCCAGAGCTTCCCTTACAGCACTTTTAAACAGTATTGGGAACTTTTAAATAAAGTTTGGGGAAACAATATAGCGTTACTCCCTAAAAAAGTAAGTAATTACGTTACTTAGTTACTTTTTATGGAAAGTAATGCATTACATTGCTTTTGTGTTACGTTACTTTTGCGTTACTTTTTAAATATGAGCAGGACTTGATTGTTTGTTTTTAATACATTAAGTTGTATTTATAACAAATGTAAAAGCCTTTACAACCAAAAAGTTTAATGAATAAACCTCAGGTTGAAGGAAAAGTAAATTCACGTCTGTACAGTTGAACGCAGGAGAAGTTCAACACTCTCCGGCAATAGTAAAATAACGCAACACTTGTTAGTTTATCTAAATTCATTTTTGCTTATTAGTATGGTTGAACTGGATCATCAAAGGTCAGCAGCAAAGACATTGGTTAATAAAATGAGATTAGATATATTTGTGTTCTGAGTTTGCATTTCACTGTTTTAATTAATTTTGATGAATACTGAATCTGTTTTTTGCGAGTGGGATGAAATAATACACATTTACATTTAGTCTAACTACAGTAACGTTCACACAGCGCACAGCCAGTCAACTGTAACTCAGATATTTTTTCTTGTAAATTGAAAAGTAATGCGTTACTTTACTAGTTACTAGTTGCTAAAAGTAATATTATTACGTAACTCGCATTACTTGTAATGCGTTACCCCCAACACTGCTTTTAAAGTGCTCTGTCTCAGAGTGAGCTCTGCTTTCTATCATTCAAACACATGCTCTATACTGTTCCTTCAGCTTCATAGTCACCTATAGAGCATGAGCACCGAAGCAGAGCAAATTGAATTAGGTAGCTGATACGTTTGCCCTCATGGAAGCCTTCGGAGGACAAAAAGGGAATGTAGTATGAACTAATGGAACAGTTGTACAAATTAAGTGTGTTTTTAGGTGTGTCATAAGGCTCAGAGGGGTGTTCAGTACCCTCAGGCTGTCTTTGATGAGTGTGCGAGTGAGCCAGAGTCCCACGGTGTTGTCGAACAGCAGTTCAAGCATTAACCATCTCCTGATGAGCATTTGAAGGCAGCACTGCTGCGTCCATATCCTACTATATAGCTGTTACCTTTTATTTCCTCCTCACTGCGACTGCTTCACCAAGTCCATTTACTCTTTGAAGAAGCAATTAAAACAAGAAACTATTTTGCGGCTTGACAGGCTCCGCATGTAGAAGGAAAAATGTTCAACAGATATAAAAAGCTTTTTATTCTGGTAAATCACTCAGTGGCTTATAAGAAGAGGTCAGCTTTATTTAAAGGGGTCATATCATGAAATGCTGGAATTTATCTTGATTTTTCTAACAACACAATAGTTATGTTTTCATCAAAGCTGCAAATGTAATTTATGAATATATTCAGAATCATCAAAGCAACATTTCAGATGCAAATAGAAATTATGGTAATTGCAGTCATATGACTTTATAAAGCTAAAGACACTTTCAATAAAAAAAGCTATTTACACCAAACATTTTTCACTCTCCATTCTAAGTGCTCCTTTTCCTGTTTCCTCATGTTCTTGAAAGACAATGAGCACGTTTGTGTATTTTCAGCATAAACAACCCCAACAACAAGCTTTATGTTCTGATGATTATAGTTCAAGGTAATTTTGCAACATTATTACCTCACATTACTCTCCATATCTCACACACAAAGTATCTGTGCAAATCATTTCTATACAAAGCACGGTAATAGGTCTTGGCGCAAATAATGTCTAACGAGAAGGAGTCACCCCCTCAGAGCACTTTGATAGGCAATTATGATAAATTGCTTTAATTACTGCATGCTCAAGGGAGAGTTTAAATCTTGATTTTGGCACCAACGTGACAACTTTTTGTGTACTTAAAGAGAAAAATAGCATTTCCTCGCCGTCCTACAGAGACCATTACAACTGGTAGCGCAGCTGCTAGGGAAGAATGTGAGGAATGGCTTAGGGACTGGGCCATCTATCACAATCTGGCCCTTCTTCCCTCCCTTTTTATTTCATAAGAGAATTCATCGGGCAGGTTTGGCCTGGGGTCACTTCCTCATGCAGGTAATCTCAGCTGGGCTGCAGCACGGCAGTGCTGGGTCAGGACTTTACAGCAGCTTTGCTCATAATGTTGACCTGAATGGAGAAAAAGCAACGTTGAGGCAGAGGTTTACTATCTCTTAAAATCACAGGAGGGCATGTGCTGGTCCAGAATTCTGATCGATCTGTTTACATTCTTGTAATCTCTGGAAAAATATTATAAAAAACTTCTGTGCTTCATATAACTGTATTTGTAATAACTATCTTTTAAGACTGACTTAGCTAGCATTTTTTATAAAATGAAAATGTTATTTTTGAATGTCTATTAAATTAAACAACTTTTTCATGGTAAATTGATCATTAAAGAAATTATTAAGGAGAATGTTAAATTGTTTTGTAAACATTATGGGAATGTTAGATGTTCTCTAAAACATCTCCAAATAAAGTGTTTCAGAAAAACATTCCATAATGTAATGTGCTAATGTTTTGAGAACGTTATTAAAGAACGTTCAAATTATATTAGCATTACTGGAAGAATGTTTGTTTATAAATTTGAGAGAACCTTAGCCAAACTTATGAGAACATTTCCTGTTGGGTTTGGGCAATCATTGTATTTTTGTTGTTTAGTGTTTTTCAATACAAAAGGTGAAGTGTGTAATTTTGTGCTTCCAGTGACAGGAAACAAAACACTGTGATGACACGTTTCTAGTTATTAACATTGCAAATCTTAAGTTAAACCTCATGTTAAATTACTTTGGCATTAAATTATAGGAAAATAGTTGATGTGTGAGTTTTTTTTAATACAATGGCTAAATAATGACAATTCTTTCTTTCCTGTGACCAAAATAATCAATCTCTTTATATTTTTTGTAAAGTCATAAAACTGGTATTATAGAAACACAAAAATTAAATTTGTTGTAGTTTCCAATCAACACTATCAAAGTTTGCTGACGTCTGCTTCTGAAAACCCCAGGTGAAAAAGGTTCATTGTTTTCAAACAGGTTTTCTAAAAGCTACTACTGCCCCCTGTTGAGTAATGCTCAGACAAACAGGTAGTGTTTCGTGTCGGACCAGGACTCCTCATCCATGCTAAACTCTTTAGGATGTCAACTTATGAATGCTCCACTGCTGTCGCTGCACATTAAACTGGAATAAAAGAAAGTAGGTTGACATCACCAAAATTGCACACTTCACCTTCGACAGATTGTTCTGGCGTTTGTTTCCTACTCGCCCACTCAATTATGCGTTTTCTGCATGCGTCTCCAGGTTCTACTCATTAGAACAGATGTGTGTCGTTTCCTCACTTTGTTTTATAATGTGATAACCTGGTAGCAGGACTCATACACCCCTCTCCTCTGTAATCTCTAAGCAGATGACAGATTCCAATGACAGATTGCCAATCAGAACAGTTTGGCGTACGCTGGAGCCTGTCAATGTCAAACAAAAACAACACAGCTGCTGTTCTAATATCAAACGTGTTACTCATCAACCAAAACAAGATGCATCTTGCTTTTATCAGCCGTCACTAACCTGATCTTGAATCAAAGGAACAGTGATTTACTCCCTAGGCCTGACATGCAATCTGAAGCTGCTTATATGGGAGATTAAATTACTGAACAAGTACTGAACAAGCTATTTTCAACTCATTCTTTATCACCGTGTACAGTAAAGCACCCAATGGACGTCAGCAGCCAGGCCTGTGTTTGTTTATTTACTGGGGTTTTATCCACAATTATGTGAACATATTCATTTTAAATTATGAATCAGAATCATGCACATTTCACTAACAGAACACAATGGACTGAATTGGACAAATGGAAGAAAATGGTATACAAAGTCTATGTTGTGACTTTAAAGTCAGTCAATGCCTGTTTGTGATGTTTTGTCTGAGAAGAAATTTCACATAGTCATCTAATACAACTTGAAGTAGTTTACTTTGATATTAAATAACTCATAGTTTACAGTATGTGCATTTCATAAACTGAACACACCAGATTTCTCGCATTTCTGCTCTCCTGCATTTGCGTGCATATGAATCGAAGAAAAGTATGTACATGTCTATATTGTGACCTTTAAAGTCAGTCAATGCCTGGTATGATGTTTTGTCTTTAGAATGTTACAAGTCTTCTAACTCTAACAAAATATGAAAATATGAATATTGATATTGTATATACTTCTATTTTTATTGCCTATAGGAACTACATTTACCTCTTTTCTTATTCTATGGGAGAGCATTGACTATAAGCTGTGAGTCGATGTGAATATATTTCATGGGACTTGTTGTGTCCAAATTCGGTTATAAATTCAACCGAGACTGGTATAAAGTGAATTATTTTCATGTTTGCTCTAGTGGAAAAAACAAAGCAATCAGATGTAAACAAAGTTGTATAGGTGGGGCACTGCAACAGTAGTCAATCATGTAAAGTATTTCAGCAGTGATGACAGAGAGCAGCTAGACTCATCTTACTCTGCTGCCACGCACAAGAGCAGGACACCAACATCCATCACAGCTGTCAATACCACTGCAAATAACATCAGTGCTGGCAGGGAGGACTGTTGACAACTTCAGATTGACTTCAAGTATGACTCTATTTACATACAGTACAGTCTCCCCCAAAAAGCTGCACTTAAAGCAATAGTTCACCTAAATATACACACTTACTGAAAATGTACTTACTCTAAGACCATCCAAGATGGGGATTAGTCTTTTCTTTATCAGAACAGATTTTGAGAAATTTAGCATTACATCACTTGCTCCCCAATGGATCCTCTGCAGTGAATGGGTGCCGTCAGAACGAGAGTTTAAAAAAGCCTTTAAAAACATAAATAATCCAGAAGTTATTCACATGACTCCAGTCCATCAATAAACACCCTGTAAATTGAAAAGCTGCATGTTTGTAATTAATAAATCCATCAGTAAGGTGTTTTAATACAAACTGTCATTTCTGGCCAAAATATGAGACCAAATTCCATAACAACGCTTCCTCCAGTGAAAAAGTTCATTCAGTTCAGTTATGCCCTGTTGTCCTTTCTCATCAAAACCCACCAACATTTTTGGGTCGTGATGTTTTATCAGCTGTTTGGACTTTCATTCTGATGTCACCCATTCACTGCAGTGATGTAATGCTAAATTCCTCCAAATCTGTTCTGATGGAAAAAACAAACTGGTCTCACAAAAAAGTGCTGTTTAATAATTTCGAATAACTATAAGATGACGATCCAATGATTATTTGAAGAAACGATTTCAAAATGTATTATATTACACAATTCTAGAATGGATTTTTTGAAAGATGTTTTATTGACCAAGACAATTGAGGCAGTAGTACAATATGTTATTTTCATCATCACTTTACGCATTTTCAGTTTTCAGTACTGTCATGGGATAGCCCACAGCTAAGAGGATGAAGAATCATAAAATGACACACACCCAAGGTCTTGAATTTATGAACTGTAGAATCATTACTAAAGCAACCTTAGCTAACTGAACCAGTGAAGAATCAAGGTTTCTCATCAACTCCCTTTAAGAGTCATATCATGGCACAGTGATTTCAGCTTTATTATTGTCCATAGTGCTGAGCTTGTATTTTTTCATCATATCTAACGCATAATCAGTTTATATCAAACATATAACTAAGCAACTGAAAGCATTAGCTATAAAACCTACAATCTGCAATAATCCTGTTTGATGAGCTTTTTTAACATTTGCAGATGGAGACGAAAGAAGAAATCTGTTATGCCATCTTCTTATATATAGAGGTTGGACAAAACAATGTGAACATCTGGGAAATAGGCAGTATGTCTTTATTCGGTGTTTTACCACAATTTGCCTTTAATACAGCATCTAACCTTCATAGAATAGAGTCGTACAATGCAGAGCAGATGTTGAAGTTAATCTTGGTGCTTCAAGTGTCCAGGTTTTATGATCGTGACACCATCTTTTTTGCATTTAAGCATTGGTGTCTGTCATAAAAGTTTTAACAGTTACAGCCCTTTAAAGGATATTGGCTTTGTGAAGGTCTCTGTGGTTGGTTTCAAGGTGCATCTTGAGGTTCTGTTGTCCAACAGTCCCTACCATTCACTTTGGACTTTTGCCCACTATTTACTACTCGGTTTACTTGGTTTTTCGGCCATTACTTATAGCAGATAAAAGTCTTGCCATGCTTTATGCAGTCACAATCATAAAGACTGTTGTTCGTAAAAAACACCCAACAACTGGCCTGTAAACGTTTCAAACACTCCTGGTAAATAATAACACTGAAGTGATGTTAACACGGCAGGTGTCAAACAAACACTAAGTTGAAATTCAATGCAAGTATATTAGTTGGCATAACACTTCTTGGATTGTGTGCAGGAGTAAGCACGTGTGTTATAATAGAGGAGGGCATGCGACAGTTGCCCTGACATTGACAAATAGAAGTAATCTAGCACAGGGCTATTATTTACATATTTATGTTTCGACTTTGTCCTACTATTCCTTCAGGATTAAATGAGCTTCCATTATCACTGGTGAGAACATTAATAAAATAAGGCTTTGTGGTGAGTCTGGAGTCTGGATTTGTTTTCCCGTGTGTGCATTATTTATCACCTGTCACAGTTTTAAATGCAAATCCTCAATGAACCTGGCTTTGGCTATGAGTCAAAGCACTCGAGTCTTTTTTGGGTAACCCACAAACAGTGTTGCACGACATCAGCAAAATTTCCACCAAACAAATTTCAGAGTTTAGCGATTAATCATATAATATGCATGCACATGTTTATATGTTCCTGGGTTAAAACTGAATCCTATTCAGGTAAAAGGTTTTGATGTTTTCTGTTTATCTGAGAACAAATGTTTGGTATTAAATGTGTGTTCTGGTGCCATACCTTATTATAGTAAAAGTGTCTTCCTTCTCAGCATGGTAGGAGAAAGAGGCTTTGATAATGAGGATTAGTTTGCATCATGTGTGGCATGCCTGCTGACTGAGGAAGTGCCAAACAGCTCCTCTGGGACATTATTCAGTCTGTTACACTGCGTAATAAAAAAAACTAAATATAATCTGACAGACCCTGACAGGGATTTAACACTAACATTATGTGCCAAACAAATGTTTAGCTCTTCTTCATTCGGTAGCTGAAGGAATACTGATAAAGAAAAATCTTACAGGTCAGGGTTAGGCAATAGCCCTCTTTAAATAACTGTTATGTGTTTGTTCACAGATATAATTTTTTTGTTAGCTGTTTGACTTCTCCTTCTGCTTTTATAACTGAAAAGTACTCATTTAAAATGACTTCCAATTTCATTGTCTCATTTACTAACCACAGTATTTGTGCGTAAAGGGTGCGTATGGACAATATTGAAGCCAATAGAACCAACTGAAATCAATCTATGTAAAAATCATGCTTTTAGCGGCTTTAGAAATAAGTGATCTCTCATATCAGTTATTTCCTTACAAATATTTTAATATCAGAATATTAGTGAAAGCTGTGATGTGGGATGTGATGGACATTGGTTATACTCATTTTTCAGTGAACTTTTTGTGGGCACAAAAATACTCAAATTGTATGAAATTACTAGTGAATGAGGTGCTGTATAACTGATTCTACCATACCCCGGGCCATCTGGAGCTTCTCCTCGCCTGGTCAGCACACTGAGGAGGAGTAAGAAGGGAGGGAATCTCACTGTTAGATCATTTAAACAAGGTGAAGAAGAGGGCATGTTCTCAATTATTGATAATTTATTGAGCATTTTATTAGAAGAGTTCAGGGAATTAATTTTACAAGAGCTCTGCGCTGGGATCTAATAACAACAAGCATTTTCTGCTAGAGATATCATATCACTATAAGAACAGTAAAAAGTAAAAGTCATTGGAAAGAAGATCAGGATATCAAGATAGTTTTATAAGTGCTTTGTAAAACTTAGTGTTTTATCGTAGAATATTGAGAGATGTATGAACATTGTTTCCTTATATAAATAATATATATATATATATATATATATATATATAATACACACATATATGTGACTCTGGACCACAAAATCAGTCTTAAGTGTCACTTTTAAATTGAGATTTATACATCATATGAAAGCTAAATAAATAAGCTTTCCATTGATGCATGGTTTGTTAGGATCGGACAATATTTGACAGAGATACAACTATTTGAATATCTGGAATCTGAGGGTTCAAAAAAAATCTAAATATTGAGGAAATCACCTTAAAGTTGTCCAAATGAAGTTCTTAGTAATGCATATTACTAATCAAAAATTAAGTTATGTATTTGCGGTAAGAAATTTACTAAATACCTTCATGGAACATGACCTTTACTTAATATCCTAATGATTTTTGGCATAAAATAAAAATGCATATTTTGACCCATGCACTGTATTTTTGGCTATTGCTGCAAAAATACCCCAGCGACTTAAGACTGGTTTTGTGGTCCAGGGTCACATATATACATCTGGGTATTCCCAAGGTGCTTGGGAAGGTAACAAAGACATTTTCTGTTTTATTCTCTTTTTTCGTACTCTTTTGTTCAACAATTCAAGCTGTAACGGGTGACCACACACACACTGTTTCCCAAGATAATTAGCTTGATGTGTCTGCCTTAAAGTCTTGGACACTACTGAACAGGACATCTTCTGTGTTTTTACAAAGTACATGAGAGCAGGCCAAGAACCTTTAATGACTTCTTAGTGAAAGTCACTTCAAGAAAAGTGAGAAATCATCACAGGGAAAGAAAGAACTAACAAGATGGATAAATAAATGAAGAAACACATGCAATCCCTGTAGTTAATTTGCTCCTGAGATAAATCAAGCGTTTCACCTCTGATAAAAACAGGCTGTCTATGTACTCCACTAATTGAGTTAGGAGAGCAGCATATAGTAATGGCTTCATTATACGACTTGAAAATATCCTAGAGCTCATTATATACTGCTTTGGGGACTAAACAAGGTCATTAAGCAGACAAATGACAATGTGTGCACCATTCAAGTAAGGTGAAACACTACTGTAAAAATAGCTTCAATTTTTAGTTTTTATACAGCAGCTCTGCAAATACAGTTGCTTACAGGTGTGTATGTACTATAATTCTTTTGGGAGCACTTACATTTGAAGACATGGCCATATTTAATATCAGATTAAGTAGTAGCCTGAGAGAAAACATGCTGCCTCATTGGAAGAATTTGAATAAGATGCAGCGTCTCGTTTTCTACTCAGGGAACTGGTGTTACATACGTAACCTGAGACAGCTTTCACTGGGATGCGGGGTCTAATCCATAGACTACAGCATTAGAGTGAATGAACCATCATTTAGAGGATCTCTGTGGTCAGATTTCAGCTGTATTTGTAGCATTTATTTGCTCGTGGCCAATGTGCTTAAACCAACAACAGTCCCACAGTGACTGACCTTGACTCTGGCCCTACAGTGTTTTTCTCTGTGCATAAATTTACATCTGTCTGTGTATTTTAGAGGCAGATGTCAGAAAAGAAAACAAAGACGAAGAAATCATCAAATTGATACTATATTGAAATGTTTTCCTGTTTGTTTGTGAGGAAAGGCTTAAAGTCCCATGCAACACTTTCACTTTCATAAGTAAAGAAGCCTCTGCGATGATTAATGAGTTATTAATTTATTGTTTATGGTGGTGTAGCACATTTCCAACATGGACCAGCAGTCTGTGTGCAATTACATTGAGCTTTGCCGATTTATAAATGCCCATCTCTCAATAAAACTGTGAGATACAAAGATGCAATGGTGAGTGTATATCTATAAATAAACTCACAATAGGGACTGTATAGCTGCCAAATGCAACTCTGTATCTCAAAATGTGAAGTAATTTCTTGCAATTGCAAATTTATTTCTGGTAGTTTAGACACATCACCTTGTGAAATTTCAAAATGCGATTTCACAAAAATATCACAACATATATCACAAATCTACATCATACAATATATTTTACTCTGGAAATGGCTTCTAAATGGTTCCATAGTGTAAGACAAAGCAGAACAGTAGCAGATACTAGACCACCTCCTGAAATAAAAGGATTGAGAAGCTGAGTACCACTTATGCTTTCCTTGATGATCATTAAAGAAGCAGTAAACGCTGACGAATAAATCAAATCCTGACATATGTTGCGTCCTTGGGTTGATGGCATGCTCCTTACACAACAACAGCTACACTGCCAATTGTTTATCTGTTTATTGGCTTTTCACCTGGTTTTCCATGCTTTTCAACTTTGGTGTTGCAATATTTAAGCAGTAGGTGAAGTGCCTTTTATTGAGTTCATTAAGTTCTAGAATCTCACATTTCTCTCACTTAATGAGGCTATTTGTCAAGTGCATGTCAAAGCAATATCCACTCACTGGAAAATATAATGAAAATACATCAGTCAGAGTTACAAAACTGCCTTTTCACAGCACTGCATATCTGTTGATTGGACTGTCATACAACTGTTAGTCCAGCGTTGGTACCACACCAGAGGAGAAGTTATTTATGGCAAATAATTCTACTCCATCTACTAGAAACTGATCAAAATAATGACATCCACCTTACTGGCCTCTTAATTACTGTCAAAATTATCTCTGCACTCACAGAGGCAAACTTTATTCACACACAATTAAATTCTCTACTCCAGCTGAATTCATCACGAGCCCACTTTCTTCTGCAGTTATGCTATAGTTGGGGCTCTAGTAATTTGCAGAGCTCAAGAAAGAAAGTAAAAAATAAAGCTTTAGAAATGTGCAAAAAAACGTAGCATAGCCCTACACATGATGCTACTAAAAGTGCAGAATAAAGGTGTTCCGTGTCCTGTCTGTTGACTTCAGCACCTTTCTTTCTGAACCAGGTTGAACTTTTACAATGGATGGGGTCATTATTTTTTCATTTTCGGTTCCTCATAAAGTTGAGTGGCTGCCTGCTAACACTCAAACAGGGGGAGGTTGAGCCTGTAAATCAATGGGAAGACGTTAAATATATTAAATACTACACTGCAAGGTCCGTGGCACAGCAATATCAATAAAATGCCATGAACAGTGATATGTTCATGCATAGAGTCCGGCGCAAGAGCTTGATTGGAGGAAGTTGCCATTCATTTTTATCCAGATTTGTATAATATAAAACACTCGTGAACCTTGAATCTACCTCTTCAAATAATAGAAATGAATACTTTGGCATACTTTATGATTTAGGTTCAGTTTTTAAAGGCAAGTCTGTAATATTGAACTTAGATCAAAATGACTTGAAAAAGTAACTTAAGAAGACCTTAAAAAGTAATGCAAAGGTTAATTAAAGGTTGTTGATTACAGATTGTCTCTAAAGCCACTATAACAACTTTTTTAAACAGTTTAAACCTTTCTAACGTTACTAATATTTGATTTTACCAACTGTTTCATGTAACCCTGCTTTACAGCATAAATCTGCTTTTTTTGCTGTTGTTAAATACTCAGCCTGTCATCATTAATTAATGGTTCACATTAAGACAGGAGTGTTGAGGAAAATCTTCTATTAGTGTAAAATCAAACAGGAAACAGGTGTTTGCTAATTAAATCTCAGAATGTAATGAGTGACCTATGCTGCCTGTGAATCAATATAGCCCCTGCATCTGCTGCCTGCATGACTATCAAGTTATGTCAGCACTTACCAAGGCTTTAATTGCACTGCAACAACAGTTTCACTCAAAAAACTACAACTCTCCAATATTGTTTTAAATAGGATGTGCATAAACAAATGACAAATTGGATCATCTACTTATGTGTAATTTGACATTGAGCTAGTTAGATGGAAGAATATAAGAAGTTAAATGGTGATAGCATCAAAAATAGATAGCTTCAAAGTGTTAAAATCCACTGAACGTTTGTTTAGAACTAGTTTGGACTTTGCTTGATCAGTGCATATATCTCTCCTGATTCAGATTAGACAATTTATTCCACTGGAGGAAGCAGTATTATGATAGAGGGCTTGTTTTTTTAGAAAGAAGCAACAGATTGAAGTTATAAATGTCTTAATAACAAAATGGATATTAACAAACATGCAGCTTTTGTTTTTGCTTGATAAGATGTTAACTGATGGACTACTTCGTCGTGTCGATTATTGTCATGTTTTTGTAAACTGTTTGAACTCTCATTCTTGGTGAGAAATTGATGGAATATGAAATCTCTCCAAATTTATTCTGGTTAAGGTACAAAATGTTTTTTTAGGTGAATTATTATTTTAAAGTTCTTTAAAGGATGTCTTCCATTCACTATGGCCTTGACAGTGTATCCGGAGAGCAACATGAAAAAATAGTTAAATACATAATCCAAAGTTTTCAAATCATTACTAGTTTGATAAAGAGGAATCTCAATGTCTGCTCTCAAGAAGTCACAGAGGAGCCAGTGATATAGAGCGTATAGATGGTTCCTAATTAAAATCCATACTCTTAATGAGCATTCAGACATCAATTGGTTAACACGATTACAAAAGATAAGGGTGGTAAATCAAGCTCTTTTTAATTAAGTCTAAGATTTGCTTCCTTGCAAAGATAAAGAAAAGGTGCCATTAGCTGTGCTTGCTCTGTTTTATGGGCCATGTATTGATTCACAATTATGTAAGTGTAACTCTATAAAACAAATCACATTAACATTTTATGCAGTGAGACACGGCAGAGCAAAAGAGAAAAAGGCACATTGTAATGAAATGCTTAAAGATATATGAAATAAGCATTTTAATAAGTGGCAAATTTACATTTTTACCTTTTTTAAACAATCACATCAGGTGAATAAAGCAGTTGGGAGTCTTTTAATAAAATGTTCTTCTATTCATTACGAAACCCAGGTGATCCCTGCTGCTTAATTTAATGAAAGACTGAATACATTTCAAACACCGCCACATATTTGCAGAATGAAATAGACCCACTAAAATAATTCAACAAATCCGTTTGTCTCATGAAACATCTTTCCAGCTGAGCCATTAAACAGAATTATGACTAATTCTTATTATCGATATATAAGCCCAACTAGTGTCTCATAAGGTTTACATGAGCTTAACACAAAAATAAAACACTACGGAGCAAGAAAGCCATCCAAAATGTAAGGTTGTTATTCAAACACCAATATATATATATATATATGGTTTCCACAATATTAAATAAATATTAAACAGCATGCTTTTGACATTGATAAAAATAAATGTTTCTTAAGCAGCAAATCAACATATTAGTATGATTTCTGAAGGATCATGTGACATTGAAGACTGGAGTAATGATGCTGAAAATTCAGCTTTGCCATCTTAAAATATTTTAAAATGAAGAGTTATTTTAAACTGTAATGATATTTCACATTATTATGTTGTTACTGTATTTCCGATTAAGTAAATGCAGCCTTGGTGAGCATAAGAGATTTCTTATTGATTCCAAACAGTATTTTTTTTTTTTTATTATTGTATCACAAGTGCTCAATTTAATGCAGTGTGAGGGAAGCTTGAACAGTTTCACTCCTCCTCCATATCCATATCATCTGATATTTGTATTCAGTCGCTCACTGATACTCTGACATTTCCCCACAGGAGGCAGGCCAATTCTGACACATTTTTCATGCCTGTAATGGCACTCTTCTGACCTTTGTGTTGATTCAACACAAGGATTTTCTACTTATAAGAAATAATGCAGCATTTGTGCTGCACAAATATCCTCCATTTGACTGTGAACAGACCACTCCATGTAAAACACCAGGATAGTGACAGACCCGCCTCTGTGTTGGGTAGACAAAAAAACACTTTTAAAACCGCTCTAAGTATGAGAAGTAAACAGTATGATTAGGTTTGATTGGAGCACTCTGAACTTGAATGTGTAGATCCTGTAATCTACATCTGAATTGTTGCCTCAAGATCCACACAGACACTTCAACAGTGACTGCAGCTGAAATAAGACATCACCATGGATACCAGAAGTGTTTTTCTCTTGTCTTCCACATTTAGGGTACAATTGTCTCTGTGAGGAAATGAATTAAGCTTTAAAAGATACAATTATAGTGTTTTTGACTTGGTAAACAACACATTTAGAGCTGCAGAGAAGCAATTGGACTACACGTGAACCGGATCTTCAGGTCATTTTCCTCATGTTCTGTGGTATCAGAAGAGGGTTTAGTGCTATTCTTTAAATGATTGCCCCTAACATTTGATAGGGAGCAGTTTCTCTTCACAGAGTGGCATCACAATACACAATGATCTCACTGTTTCTTATGGAAAGTTACCTTCAGATATACCCATAATGTACAGTGCAGAAAACCCTTTCATGAACCACTTGCAGATATAATACTACAAAACAGAAGGAATACACGGTGTGAGTGATTTGAGAGAGGGGGCTGTCTCATTCGCATAGTCTACTTGATCCTCGTGAATGAAACGACACAATAACAAATAACAGTTTTATCCAGAGGCTGAATAATTTAGAATAACAGTAGTTAAAAAAATGGTTTATGCTCGGGTCACTGGTATCTTTATTATGCTAATAATGTGGAGTTTTTTTTTAAAGTTTAAATTACCACAGGAATATTTGTTGCTAGCACTATTTAAACAAACTGTGTAGTAATACACAATAAAACAATAAAACCATAGCACTGTTGTTTATTCAGAAAGCCTGAATTATACAGATTAAAAGTGACAGTAAAGATTTTTCCCCCCTCAAGCACGCCATCCATGGGTATATCAATGCCGCCGTCCGCAGCACACTCATGCCAGCCGGCCGCTGCTGACTCCAGCTCAGAGCACAGTCCCGTGGATCCAGTCCACAATTCATGGCCAGGAGTGCTGTTCCATGTCACATGTTTTTAAGCCTTGTCTAGTACTCAGGAACAGTTTTAAAGTATCTTTTATGTCGTTCATGTCCATGGAGACTCATCTGGGGCTGCCTCCCAGTTGCTTAAATTGAAGCTGTAGCTGAGGGACCCTGTGAGGGCCCCTGACTCATCGTCATGCCCAGAAGAAGCCTCGGCTTCCAAGCTAGCCCAAGATGGGCTCCTGATCAGAGCATGTGAGCACACGAGTGTGAAATGCTCAGCTCAATATTCCGCTTTGTGTGTGCTATCAGTCGCTCACGGCCAAAAGCAAACACCGCTAATGTTCGCTCACGCTCACGGTAGACCAAATCGCTCAGAACACGCTCTGACATTACTTTCTTCCAGTAGGCCTATTTATTTTTTTTCTGTTTATACAGAAATTCTTGAATAAATGTCTCAATTAAAGCAGTAGTCCTATGAGTAACGGTTATGTTTCAGGTGACGTTCAGCTTGTAGAATTGTATTAATTTAAATGTATTAAATAAAAATGATTAGTTTAAAACATTTCTTGTTTTGAAGCCACTAGCAAACCTTCGTAAAAATTCAATAACTGAAAAGTAGCCTATACTTTTCCATGTCTGAACCATTGAATTTCCACAAAACCCGCTGAAAATTTGGAATTTTATATTAAACAGAAAATGATCGTATTGAATGTATTTAGTTTGAAAATACTTTGCTTTATAGTATACAGTAATACATGTGTTTTGTGCTTACTTACCAAGGCCAAGCACACGTTTTTCCTTTTGTACAAGTGCAAGAAATTCTCAAATATATTTTAAGCCTTTAAGATTCCTTTATATTGGGTCTGCTAAACGTAACTTTCATCAGCATTTCATTCAACTGCTACTCACATTCTATCCCATTGACAGCTGTGCTCATTCAGCTGTTCTCCAGCATTTGTCAATCAAGCCATGCAATCAGGAGAAACAGATTACCTGAGCAATCACGCACAAAATGTTTAAGTGCAAATATAAACCTGATAGTCTGTCACAGATTCGGCACTGAAGGTGCTGTGGAGCAGTTGAGTATATCGGTGTAACCTGCATGTGCCAACAGAGCCTTAAGAGACAAGAGAGAAGTCACAGAGAAGGTTTTCCCATATAACACTGCCTTCAAGCTCTATCCTTATTATACAGTAAGAAGACATCAGTCAAGATCAGACAAGACTAATGCCTCTCATGAACTAACTGCCCTGAGGGCCAAAGAGGTAGGAAAAATATGTATCAACCTCAAGGACAATATATAAACTTCTACTCATAACTCTAAATCTTTAGTATAGATTCTATATAAATTATGTGGATTTTAAACCGTTAAAATGCTGATTTTAAATTATTTATGATATTACTCAAGTACTAATTATTCTATAAACTGAAATGCTTTAGCACTAATTCAATTACCATTTTATCACTTTTAAATAATTTTACCTTAGTTTTTATGTTATTATACTGATACTGTTTTTACTATCTAAAAATTGAAAAGAAAACTGCATTTAATGTCAGTTAATGTTGCTTTCAGGAATATTAAAACAGATGTACACATAGATTTCCAGATCCCTGTAATGTGTGGCCCTGTTGTCTGAATGTGTCAGCATTGGGCACTTCTCATTTCTTTAATTGTGCGATGAGGATGAGATGCAAGGACGAAGGAAGTGAAGCAAGACACATTTGTAAAATAGAATATCCTGCTTACTCAAGCATCACTTCAAAGCAGCATCAATTACTGATGACTTTGCACTAAAACATTAAGGAAGGACTTTCGTAAATTGATCACTGACCATTTCGTTGTGCACTTTTTTTATATGTATATATATGCACTGTTGCCCCATAAGGTCGTTTGACTGTTTTTTATATTATAAGTAAATCCACATTAGTTAATGATAACATTCTTCAAAAAGCAAAATGCACTATTGAAACATGTGAAAGGGTTTGGTATGGTTTACTCAAAGCGCAAGTACTATCATTTCTTACTATTAATGAACCAGGCTGCTCAGTGTCAGTGAAGATCGTTGGAATGCACTATATTACTTCTGAAGTCAAGTGACTTCAGAAGTAATATAGTGGGATTAATATTCAGAAGTCAGAAGTCAAGTGACTTCAGAAGTAATATAGGGATTCTAATGATTTTACATTTTAGTTTGTTGGCGAGTGACAACCTAAAATATAAAACACAACCTGAGGGGTGAACACAGTGGACAGAGCTCAACAAGCTGCAAATGAAAAAACACCATGATATTAAGAAAACATCATCAGTTTGACAACATATGCAGGCTATCATGTTGACATATGCTGCATATACTCACAATGCAACCAAATACAGAAGCGTACAGCAAATACTAACAACACAACCGAATACAGAAGGGTACAGCAAATACTCACAACACAACCAAATAGAGAAATGCACTGCAAACACTAACAACAAAACCAAATGCAAAAGCGCACTCCAAATATTCACAACACAACCAAATACAAAAGCATACAGCAAAAACTCACAACACAACCATATATAGAAACACGCTACAAATACTCACAACACAACCACATACAAAAGCGTACAGCAAAAACTCACAACACAACCATATATAGAAACACGCAATGAATACTCACAACACAAACAAATGCAGAAGCGCACTGCAAATATTCACAACACAACCAAATACAGACACATACAGCAGATACTCAAAACACAACCAAATATAGAAGTGTACAGCAAATACTCCTACAACCCAACAAAATACAGAAATATGCTACAAACACTCACAACACAACCAAATAAAGAAGCGCAATGCAAATATCTACAACACAACCAAATTAGGGATGCTCATTTCGGTTATTTCTCCTAGCCGACAACTGACGCTCATTAACAGATTTTTAAAAGTTAATGGAAAAGATTATTTTAAATTATAAAAGGAATAAATTAGAAAGGAAAGTGTCTGTGACTCATTCAAAATTACTAACATTTGTTTTCCAGGGATTAATTTTACATGTGCAGAAAGCAGCAAACAAGAGAACATTAGGATTCACATGGTCATATCATATCACATCGCGCACCTGCAGCATTTCTGCGAGCAGAGAAAAACATTGCCTCATAGAGCTAGGCTATAAATATAAGGATAAATAGACCTATACAAGAAATATATTTATACTTAAATAATAAATGTAATAAATAAAAAAAAATGTAAAACAATCAGCCTATGCGTGAAAGGAAACCAAGACAATTTTTCTTTAGGCCTATTTTACAAAAGCACAAAGATTTGTTTTTATTGTGAATGTACACAAATAAAATACAACTTTTTACAATTCTGATTATCTTTATGACTAAAAGGAGTAGTTACTTCCACTGTTAGAAGGAAAACATTCAAGTGATTGCGCTGGCGTGGCATGCGCGCACATTTAAGCATTGCTTCCTTGACAATGCAGCCTGTTCATTATCATTAGTACATGATGAAGTACATAATACATTTTTTGGCATTCAAATACATTGTGAATACAGAAGCATTTGATTTTGTGTTGAATGAGAGACCCTACGTTGGTTTCAGTTTCGTTTTAGCCTAAATGGATTTGTTTTGGCTTGTTGTTTATAAAGCTATAGTTTCTTATATTTTTAATTCTTGTTCTTTTCTAAATAGTGTTAAATTGAAAGGATTTGTTGTGGAGTGAGGGGAATTAAAATAGTCTAGCTATGTTCTCAGTGCTTAATATAATGGGCTTCATTCATGAAACACAAGCAGAATTAAGTTGTGTAAATCGTTCGTAAAGCCATTCTGACGTAGATTTTCGGATTCATAAAATGTTCGTATTTTCAAAACGTTAGTTGCTACAAAATAAATTTTCACCTGCTCCCTACCATGTGTAAATGGTGCGTAAAACGTTCTGTGTTCTTTTTAGCAAACTGATGACACTGAATTGATGCACTGCCATTATAATATTTAATAAGTTAGTTTTCTGTGTTATTATTATTATTATTTTTTACCTGAGAGTTGATAAACTGTTTTGCTACGGTTTAGCTTTGGGTAGAACGCAGCGCTTGTCACTGTTACTTTCTATTCTAATTCTATTGTATCTATTTGTTTTTGTCTAACTTCTGGTTTTCTTTTTAAAAAGGCCTTTAACACTAGCTTTCTCTAACATTGCATCCTCTATTCATTTCCTATTATATCTACTTGTTTTAATATATATATATATATATATATATATATAGTGCTGCTTGAAAGTTTGTGAACCCTTTAGAATGTTCTATATTTCTGCATAAATATGACCCAAAACATCATCAGATTTTCATGCAATTCCTGAAAGTAGACAAAGAGAACCGAATCAAACAAGTGAGAGAAAAATATTTTCTTTGTCATTTATTTATTGAGAATTTTTTTTCCAGTGTTACATATCTGTGCGTTGCAAAAGTATGTGAATCTTTGCTTTCAGTATCTGGTGTGACCCCCTTTTGCTGCAGTAACTGAAGGTAAAGTTTCTTGTAATACTGATTACTGCACAATAACATGTAGTAGTTTTAGCCCATTCCTTAGTGCAGAACAAACTCCGTGATGTTAATGGGTTTCCTCCATTTGAACTGCTTGCTTCGGTCCTTCCACAACATTTTAATTCGATTAAGGTCAAGACTTTGACTCAGCATTCCAAAACATTAACTTTGTTCTTCATTGACCATTTTTGGTAGAATGACTTGTGTGCTTGGGGTTGTTGTCTTGCTGCATGACCCACCTTAAGACTCTGTTCTTAAACAGAATTCGTTATTCCATCAATGATGGCAGGCTGTCCTGGCCAAGATGCAGCAAAACAAGCCCAAGCCATGATACTACCACCACCATGTTTCACGGATGGAATAAAATTCTTAAGCTGGAACGCAGTGTGTTCTTTTCTCCGAACATACTGTAATAGCTTCTCATTTAAACCCAATAGGTTCTATTTTGGTTCCATCCATCTATTAAACCTTTCTGCAATAATCATCTGGCTTGTCCACATGATCTTTAACAAGAAATTTTATTTTTGGAGAACAGTGGCTTCCTTCTTGCAACTCTGCCATGCACACCATGGTTGCTCCATGTTCTCCTGATGGTGGGCTCATGAACATTAACATTAGCCAATGTGAGAAAGGCCTTTAGTTGCTTAGAAGATATCCTGGGAACTTTTGCAACCTTGCAGACTATTACACGTTTTGCTTTGGAGTGATCTTTGTTGGTCGACCACATCTCTCTCGGGAAGGTAACAGTGGTCTTTAATTTCCTCCATTTGTACACAGCCTGTCTGACTGTGGATTTGTGGAGTCCAAACTCTTTAGAGATCTTTTTGTAACCTTTTCTAGCCTGATGAGCAACATCAACTCTTTTCCGAGGTCCTCAGTAATCTCCTTTGTTCGTGACATGATTCACTTCCACAAACATGATAAGACTTTGATCGCTCCCTGTTCTTTGAATAAAACAGGTTACGTACAGACATTTTAGAGACACTGAATGTTGTGGAATTTCACCTTTAAATTATCTGCTAATCCAAAAGATTCACATACTTTTGCCACTCACAGATATGCAATATTGGATCATTTTCCTGAATAAATAAATGACAAATAAAATATTTTTTGTCTCATTTGTTTGACTGGGTTCTCTTAGTCTACTTTCAGGACGTTTGATTATCTTCTGAGAAAATCTGATTATGTTTTGGGTCATATTTATGCAGAAATAGAACATTCTAAAGGGTTCACAAACTTTCCAGTAGCACTATATATAAACTTGCTACATGTACTGCATTAGGCAAGCCGAGACTAAACCCTTCTGTTGGTTTTGATTGCTTCTATTGTCCTCATTTGTAAGTGGCTTTGGATAAAAGCGCCTGCTAAATGACTAAATGTAAATGTAATTTGCTGGGGGGGTGTTCTATTTGCATGTGTTTTCTTAAGTTGCACATGTTGAGCTCTCTTAGCCTCTCTCTAAGTGAGCCCACAAAAAGATCAGGCCTACCAGGGCACAAAAAGCAATAAAAGCAGAAATAACTTTTGTAAAGTCTCATAAGATGTATGGTATAGCAGCTATGTAAAGTGAAATAGTTTATCTCAGAACTAACAAGATGAAACTTGTGAATGTGACTGCCATTTTTCTTGCCTGATATCCCTTTGCATTCTCATTTTGCATTCAATCGGCATGTGCATTACATTCATGACTGGAAGTCAGATGAAACGTCCTCTAAATCTAAGGATTTGTCCTTACTACAGGTAATGTAGGTGCTCCTTGTTTTTGTGGAGTTTCAGTTGTTCATCTGCAGCCTTTTGCAAAGATGCAATGAGAGAGAAAGGGCAAACCAAGTGATTCATAACTTCGACATGGGAGAAGTTGGCAAAATCAATTGCACTTCATTCGTCCAATCAGTAGAGAAATTGAGCACTCTGCTGTGTACTGACTTTATTGTGATTTACATAGCGGGAAATCTTATATGTTTTTCTGTGGTTTATGTTGTTGTCAGTGGGTTTTTCTTTGCCTGCTACAAATGTTATTGCAAAGGAGAAACGTGCAAAGTGAAAATGGTAAAACTGCATATAATATAGAGTGATAAACAGGGGAAATATGAGCAAGTAAACTAACAAATTTAGAGATTACTTTAGCATCATGAAAAGTAGACACATATGTGTGTGTTTTTCATGTAGACGGATAACCAGGGGCGCCGTAAGGGGTGTGGGTGGGGGTAGGTGGACGATTCTAAGGGCCCGACGATGGGGGGGCGTGATTTCTACCAAGGGGAACGCTGGAACCCTGCGTTTTAGTCAACCAACTTTTTTACGCCTCTAGGGGCGGGCTTCAGTCAATTTTCACGTCATAATTCAGAGTCATAGTTCAAACGCAGGCCGGTTTTAGGCTTCTCTTTATTTTTATATTTTAGACATCCATCAATTAGTGATGAAAAATTCGCATAATTCATAGTCATAGTTCAAACCTCAGGCCGGTTTTACGCTTCTCCTTATTTTTATATTTTAGACATCCATAAATTAGTGATGAAAAATTTGCTGCGCTGGTGGAAACACGAGACCGCGCCGCGATCGAGAACTTGACGGTGTTTAGTGTCCCGCAGCAGCGAGCCTGCCGTCAGCGCAGCTGAAGAGTTCTGCATTTAAATGCACGCAATACGCCGATTTCACGCAGCCGCCATTTTGAAATCGAAAGCGAGGCTCCGGTGGGAAGAAACCCGGAAGTAAAGGTAAACAACAATGACTTGGACTACCAACCTAGAGCTGCTACCGCGATTTAATATTGCAGATGTCGAAAAATGGGCCGATGAAGGATGTCGAATCCCACGAGCTGTTTTGTAAAAAAATAAAAATAATAATAATAATAATCGGAAAGCGATGAAATGACAACTCTTTATCACACTCTTTTCGTTGATAGGATGTACAGCCTGGAACACAACAATATGACCGCTGCTCCTGTGATTAAAGGCAATACTTCCGGGTTTCTTCCCACCGGAGCCTCGCTTTCGATTTCAAAATGGCGGCTGCGTGAAATCGGCGTATAGGCTGAAGCTTGCTGCAAAGCTCCAGCAAAAGTAATTACCATGAATGTGTCGGGGAAAATAGTAAGGAGATATTTGAATATAGTTTAACAACTTACATTCATCATTAATAATTCATAACAATTCATAAATTCTGGTTTGCTTAATTTTATGGATTCTTGACTTTTATGACATAATACAAATATACTATCAAAAATGGTGGTAATGAAATTAATGTATAAAGGTTTAACAATTTAATTAATGCTTTAAAATGTAATCAAATGAATGCTTTCATAAAGGGCTGCACAACAGAGATTTACTGAATAAAAATGAGGGGGAAATTATATTCCTTAAATTTTTCTATTTATAATTATTATTTTAGAAGTAGGCTACATTATAGTACAATCGTAATTTCTGTCAATTTCTTCGAGTTAAAAAGAGGACTTTTATTTTGATTGGTAGAAGTGAACTGAGGGGTTCAGTAATACGCATTTGAAGCGTCTAAGCTGCCGCAAATCACAGAAGGAGGAGAAGAAGACATGTAGTAGTGAGTCCGTGTCAGTGTATTTGACAATGGTTTTCTCAAATAAAATGATGAAAGGATTATTAATTGTTCTCTCAGTGTCAGTGAGGCTCTTAGTGTTTGTCCTCAGATAGCGAGACAGCGGGCACTGTTAAACACTATGAGCGGCGTCAGCACGCATACTTGAGTGTGTAGTACACGACACAACACCGCTCACTCACAAAAAGAAACGCAAAACAAATTTTTGCTTTAATAATCACAGACACTAGATCTTGTAGTGATTTGACAGCTCTGTTTTTGATTTATTCATCAATCCATCAAACCGAGCATTTTATGTGACATCTGCATTGTAAATTCATTGTCATGATTTAATTCTGGGATTCACTCCGCATCATGGAAATCATAAGGCTTTAATCTTAAATTATAAATGGGACATAACTATATCTTCATGGAGAGATGGTGTTCAGAAATATAGGTAAACGTGTTCAATGTGTTTCTTCTTTTTGCGGCTGCTTTGTGACTAATCTCACTTTTCTAATCTCACTTTGAAGTATTCCCATACTACCAATTTTGATTTATATTTCAAGGGATAGAGATTAGAGATAACGGCCTCTGTCTCTGATGTTGTCTCCGCTGCACGTGTGGGTGGAGCAAGAGAACAGTTAAGTGGAAAGTTGTTGCCTAGGCACAGGTGAGATACTGCATCTTTTATTTTCTCCAAATACCGTAGATAAGCAAATGTGCACGGTATGATAATCATACGTGGTAATAATTTATATCGTGGTATACCGGTATATTGTTACAACCCTATCCACAAGCAGCTGTAATTCCACGTCTTCAAACAGAGATGACAACAAAGAGGCAAAACGTATGGACTGCAGCTTTAATATATTAGCACATTGTGATTTTCCTAGCTGGGCTGGGAGGTTTCCTGTGGGTGTTTAACAAGAAGCAGGAACAAGAGAGTGAACTAATACAAACTGGCCTGAGAGAAATGGTGGAGAACAGAGTTTATTTGATGGGATAGAGGGCAGAGAAGGAGAGCAACAGCAGTGGCCATCATTTCTGCACTTTTAATCAGTACCATTGTGTCAAAGAAAGAAATGAGCACAGAGTGTCCAAACTGGGTACAATTCAGTGCCACAGAGATTGAGGCTGCTCACAGGTTAAAAAATAAATAAAATATTACACAGACAGAAAGAGACAAAAAGGAAAATCCCAATGTATTACTGCACACAATCACTGCATTCTGAATAATTGCTAATGTTTTGTCAAATACAGAACCCACAAAGACTCTCTTAACATTAATTATGCCTCCTCCATTTCTGTTGTGCATAACAGCAAAAATATCCTATAGATAGCACATATAGACAGATGTGAAATGGTACTGGGGTTGTCAGAGGAAACTGGTTTCTCCCTCCACTTCACAAACAGCTAGTTTTTGCATCCTAGCTTTTAATAGCAGGACATCTGGCAAATTATGGCAGTTTGCTCCCTGTAGTGAAATTAGCTTTTCTCAACAACCTGAGATTAAAAAAACAAAGCAAAATGCATTAGTATACAGAGTACATAGGTTATTCAACTAATAAAGCTGAGCTTTGGTGTTGAATCCAGGGCAACGGTTTCACAGTTTAATAATCCCAAATAAATCTGTAAATATCCAACATCACTGCTCTTAAAAAGCCAGAACATATGAATGTGACACACCACCAGACACTAGGTGTTTGATTAGTACTTCATTACTACTTTTTAGTAGTTTGTTGATTGTAATCACAGGTAACGTTAACATGCCAGGTTTTATACTGCCATTATTTAGTTTACTATCCATTGCATCTCTCTTTCACAGCGTATAATTTCAGCTCACTATATCACCTGCACAACAAACAGATCTCACGATGAAACAAGCTGTTTCACTCCCAATCAAATTTAAAGGCACATTACCTTCAAACTGACATGGAGAGGAACATCTGCGCCAGAAATCTTCAGAGGAGCTAAGAACGAGAGCGGGCTCCTGAATAACACACCCATGTGGACAAAGTGACACATCATGCAAATCAAAATGGATGCCTATGACTTTATTGAAAAAATTATGTGAATTCTCCACACTTGGAAGTTACTTGTTTGAAAACACCACATGGCACCATATGCCTGTTTGTCAGAGCCCAAGATCTCTTAATGAAAAGAAAGAATAGAGATACTTAAGTGTGTTCAGATTCTATTTAGGAGATTCAGGACTGCGATGATGCAAAGAGGATGTGGTAGATTTTATATACAGTACTGTAGAGAACGTGGATGATCTATAGCAAAGGACTGAATTTTACCAGGGTGGATTACAAATGTGTGTTATTTGTACCATTCCAAAGCTGGGTAAATATGCTTCCTTCTGTTAAAATAAAATATAAAAAAAATATAGCTGCAAGCAGCAATGCCGGGGCCGAGCCTGGGAATAGCGGAAAGAGCAAAACGGCAGACGCAGAGCGTACATAGAAAAAACATATAAGAACAGAAGTTCAAATGAAAATGAACATAGCATGGAAAAAATCTATATATTTCTAATCCAGGAGCATTATATATTTGTGCAATGCTGGTCTGGATAACAAATAAATCAAAACAGCACAACATTACAACAGAAGTACAATGCTTGCAACAGAAGCAAATTCTGCATAATTTCATGCCACACCACCTCTTGAAGTCTGGGCATGTGCTTCCCTGGATTCGAACCCACTACCTGCAACGTTCAAGCACAGCGGCTTAACTGAGTGAGCCACTCAGACGCATGTTCGACAGGTTACCGTGGAGAGGGTAAGGTGTGAGAATGAACAATTTACAATGTCAAATAATGGTCTGTATAAGAAACTAATCAAAACAGCACGTTTTTTAAAGTTGATCCTCGTGGGATTCGAACCCTAAATACAACAGGCTTTGAACTCAAAGCAAGCGGCTTAGCAGAATGCGCCACTTGGTTACTTCAGTAGTGCCAGACTATTGTGGAGAGGTTAAGGAGTGAGAATGAGCTGACAAAAAAAAGGTATTTAGCATTTTAACAAGCACAATAAGTTAATTTTAACGCATCTCATGGTTAACTGGACAGCTGAAGAGTCACATTAAACAGTATGATAATTGGTTAGCCTGTAACTTATTAGAATGCTAAGATTTCTAGCATAAGTCAACAAACATGGGCACGGTCAAATTTCGAGGGGTATTTCTCGGGAACGGTAGTGAACATCAAAAATCTGTTTAGCAAGTTCTGTTCAGCTCAGTCAAAAGATCGTCTGAGCCAATTTTGGGAAGAATTGGATCAATTTTCAAGGAGGAGTAGCGAAAAGACAGAATACTGTACTGTTCATAATGGCCGCTACTGTAATGTGTGGATTCTTAATGTAAGCTATTGAATGTGATCTGCATGAATAGAGTAATTAGGTGTACTAAGTTTTATTTTCCTAGAATAAGGGGTTTGTGAGTTATTATAATTTCAATGTTGAATATTTGAACTGGTGGTGGCGCTATAGAGTTGGTTCTAGAGACTCCAAAGTTGGTCAGTTTACTAGTAATGACGATCACTAATAAATCATCTATAGTTATAAGCAAAATATGGGACATTTTGCTATCTCAATACCCATAGGTGGCGCTGTTCCCAACTTTGGCATGGACCCTCAGATCATGGCGTTGATGAAGCATACCAAGTTTCGTTTCGATTTATCAAAGTTTGGCCGAGATTACAGCCTCCGAACCAATTTTGGGTCGACGTTGTCGTTCACAACATCATAACTTTTGAACAAAAATCAATACAAAAAATCAGTTTAGCAAGTTCTGTTCAGCTCAGTCCAAAGATCATCTGAGACAATTTTGGGAAGAATTGGACAGATTTTCAAGGAGGAGTAGCGAAAAGACTGTTGTCCATTTACTTCAATACGGTGGACAGACGCTGTTTTGGAAAATAACAAATGAGACATCGACAGAATTGGCATATTCAAGAGAATAAAATGATAAAAAATATCTACATTTGGACAATGCTTTCAAAAGTTATAAGCATTTTTTTGCTATATAAAGACCCATAGGTGGCGCTGTTCCCAACTTTGCTGTATATTCTCAGTTCAGTGTCCCGATGAAGCGTACCAAGTTTTGTGTCGACTGATCAACGTTTGGCCGAGATACAGTCCCTGAAACAATTTTGGGTTGAGCTCTGTTAACTTCAGAACATCATAACTTTTTTTTTGAACTGGGCGTCAAAAATGAGTTTTTTAGCAAGTTCTGTTCATCTCAGTCCAAAGATCATCTGAGCCAATTTTGGGAAGAATTGGACAGATTTTCAAGGAGGAGTAGCGAAAAGACTGTTTTCCATTTACTTCAATATGGCGGACAGACGCTGTTTTGGAAAATGACAAATGAGACATTGTCAGAATCAGCATAACCCAGGGAACAAAATTACATCAAAAATACACGTTTTAGACAACATTTTCGAAAGTTATAAGCGTATTTTCAATGATCGTAATATCTCTCGGACACTAGGTGGCGCTGTCTTCATACTTCTGTGGTACCTCCGGGACATGATATTGATGATCCCTACCGATTTTTGTGACAATATGTCAAATAGTTCAGAAGATATGAAAATGTATGACAAATTTCAAAATGGCCGACAGGGGGTTCAACCAATCCTGGCATAATTGACATCTTCTGATTCGGCATGACACAGGGAATCCATAGACACCAATATTTTAATTTTCTAACTGACTGTTCAAAAGTTATAAGCCAAAATGTGAATTATTGGTATCTCAACACCCATAGGTGGCGCTATTCCCAACTTTAGCCTGGGACCTTATATCATGGTGTTGATGATGCATAACAAGTTTCGTTTTGATCGATCAAAGTTTGGCCGAGATACAGCCTCTGAACCAATATTGGGTCAACCTCGTTAAGTTCATAACATCATAACTTTTGAACAAAGATGACTAAATTGTTTTTGTTTAGCAAGTTCTGTTCTGCTCAGTCCAAAGATCATCTGAGCCAATTTTGAGAAGAATTGGATCAATTTTCAAGGACGAGTAGCGATTAGACTGAATACTGTACTTTTCAAAATGGCCGCTACTGTAATGGGTGGAGTCTTACTGTAAGCTATTGAATGTGATCAGCATGATGAGAGTACTCAGGTGTACTAAGTTTTATTTTTCTAGAATTAAGGGTTCATGAGTTATTACCATTTGAATGTTGAATTTTTGAACTGGTGGTGGCGCTATAGAGGTGGTCTTAGAGACCCCAAGGTTGGTCAGATCACTATTCATGGCCATAACTACAAGTGTGCCAAATTTCATCATTTTCCTATGTTTCCTTCATAGGGCTGCCATAGACTCCCATGGGACGAAAAGAAAAATCCTACAATTACAATAGGGGCTCTAGCCCTTCGGGCTCGGCCCCTAATTAAAATACAAAACAGGAAAACCTTCAAAACTTGTCTTTTTTGGGGGAATCAAGTGCAATACTTATGGTATGTCATATTTTGGAGCAGCTGCCACAGATGAGTAGTCCCTTGGACCAAATGTTGTCACTTGAAATACCAAAGGTCTAGACACCAGGCATTATATCGTATTGCGAGAAGTTCTCTCTAAGCTCTGTAAATTTCACTGCAATATAGGACTTCTATGGCTTCATTAAATTATATCAGAAAACAGACAACGTCTCCGGGGAGCTACAAAAAAGACCATCCAGACTAAAGAAATTATTGTTTTCTTGTGGAAAATGTAAAAGTATTCTTTGGAAGAACCAAAGGCCAACGATAATGACAAATGTTGCAAAAATAATTTAGCTTACCTTAAACGGGGACATCCACCAACATCTTTATTACAAAATGGTAACCATGAGGTGTTATCTGTAGTCAAATGCAACACATCTTAGATATTGAAAATCTATTAACTAAAATTATTAATGAACACAAGTTCATGCATGCATGTTGTACATTTAATTAATTTCCCATCTAGGCATTTAAAAAACAAGACAAGTTACCATATTTAAAACAACTAACTGTAGGCTCTGATGTTGCATGGTCAAGCCATTTGGCTTAATTTAAAAGAACTAACCTTCTGGAAATACTTTAAGTATATTGCCCAAGTATATTGACTCTTCAGTATAACTCATGCTGGGAAAATGTAACATTTGACCTTTGATTTGAGTCAATGAGTTTATGGTAGTCTGAATATTATAGTGCTGACAAAAACACACCACACGCTCAAGTATGGATGCCCAGAGAGGACAATTACAACGTTATTGTCTAGAAGTCTTTTTAGTTTTCATATTTTGAGTGCTCAATGTCAAAGCATTATTATTAAACATTAGATTAAAGTGAAATATGAATTCTGAAGCATCTCACACATTCGCATTAACAGCATTTCCATTCGATTTCTCCTTTCAGTGCTTTTTGTTCTTTCTTTACATCTTATTTATTGTCTCACAGCCCCATGAATAACCTCACTGTCACTTTGTTTTCTTACATACATACATTCGCAAGGCAAACCATCACTGCAGCTCCGCTTCACCGGAGAAAAACACCTCTCGATTCACTGCCCACACATTGTGACCTGCTTTACAAGGAATAGAGAAGCGAATGTCCAAAGACACAATAAACACATTATATATTTGTCTGTGTCTGGTTGGGATGAAACGATCACACTATTTCACAAGGACCTAGAAATACACACGAAGAACAGGATCCTGCTAAAGGACATGCGATGAATAAAATATTTAATTCCTCTTATGATACATTTTCTGTACACGAACTAGACTATAGTTGGACGGGGAATCAATTTGTCTCAGAACTTGACATCAAAGTCAGAGCATAGAGTGATGTAATCACTTTTCTTTACATGCATGTTGTATAACATCTTACTAGATGTCTAGCATGATGAAGACAGGTGCTGCAGAACACAGTAGACACACTTCTGAACCCTCCCAATATACCTCGCCTCAGACATCAATCAGATGCTGCTGCAGGGCAAAAGCACATACACATAGTACATTACGTATACATTAAGTACTTGCATAATTAAAAATTCTGTACAAATTCCTGTTGACTAAACTGTATTTTTGTGACGATCAGCAGAGATCTGTATAACCAGAAGAAAAGCCATCTATTAAGAACCTAGTTGGTGTGGTAACGGCCTGGAACATATTATTGTAATATTTAATCAATAATTTGACCTAGATAATGGTAAAAATAAGATGATAGAATAATAGTCAAAACTATAATATAATATTATATTATAGGCTAACAAAGAAACAAGCAAAAACATAACTTATAAAACATCCATATACTTGATAGATTATGATATTTTAAATATTTAAATCTAATACATTTGTATAAAATGTCAAATTATGTATACATAATTAAACATTATACAAAAAAGTATTCATATATATATATATACACATTAATAAAATGTACCTAATGGATAATAGCTAAAAGTACATAAAAAGGATTCAACCTGAAATCGTCTACATGAGCTTATTCATCTAATCATGTTACATCACCCAAAAATGGTCTGCTTACCTCTTCCATCCGCTTTCCAGCACTTCAACCCCACATTTATTTTGAATATCTTATTTAGTTTTATCTACCATTAAGTAGCAGGTGGATCTTAGAACTTAAGTTTCAAGCCGAGTCAATTTACCTGCATCACTTTTAACAATTATATGAGCATGTGAACTAATATTACAGAGCAATATACTGCAATAAAAGTTGTTGCATTTGAATACAAGAATAACACGTCATTCAGGGAGATACGTAAGAAAGTAAAAACTCTTCAGTGGCTTTACACCCAATAAAACAGCCAATGCACCTTAAGCCCTATGAGGAGGGTGGATACTGAGAGTCTGTGAAACATTGCCATGTGAACCATGAAAACAAAATGCATACAAGTTAAACTCTCTGCCTGTACGTCATATTAAGTCTTTGCACTCTGAAATAATGGTCAGATAAGCATTGCTCCCGGTCTTGCAAAGTGCTCAAAGCACATCTATTCAGGGCCATAAGCTCATAAAAGAGCGAGCAATAATACACGGTTTTGTTCCAATTTCCTCTGCCTGCAAAGGGAATACAAAATGTCGAGCAGCATTGCTTTCAAGCAGCTAAATAATTACAGCAGTAGAGGACACAGCAGGGGCAGAGGCCTTCAAAACAACGCTACAAGTATCACCTTCTACCGTCATAGTGAAAATGAGAATCGACTCTTGTCACAATGGCTGTCTTTTATCGTGTTCACCTGACAGATGCTTTTTGAAAACATAATAATTGGATTGGGAAAGTGCAATGAATTTCCTCTGACATAAAATGTATTGCTCGAAAACAAACGTCAGCATGAAGACTTGAAACTTCCAAACTGATTTAAGGGCACTGATGGACTAATATATATGTTGGAAATAACCATCTCAAAGGCATTCACCTAAAAATGTAGTAATGTTATTTTAGAACGTTATTTTTTTTGCCTGTAAGGCTCCGTTTACTCTTTGAAACACAAATCAAGTTATTTTTAATGAGATCTGAGCTTTTTCTGTCCCTCTGTTAAAAGTCCAAGTAACCAAACCTTAAAAGATCCTACGGTGTATTGAAATTATTCATATTCATCCACTCAATTCAAATGTATTCATTTTATGACTCCTTTATGACATTTCTTTAGGACTTTCAGTGAATGAACAGAAGTATCAGGTTTCATTAAAAGTATTTTTGTCTTTCAAAGACTAATCTTGTGGGTTTGGAATGACGTGAGGGAAAGTAAATGATAACACATGTTTCAGTTTTGGGTGAACTCTCCCTTTAATCTTGTTGTTGCACAAACATTTAAAATGTTATAAAAATGGCTTTTTGTGTTTCCAAAAATATTAATCCAATGTTTAAAAAACAGTGTTTAGAAGTGTGCGGTAACACTGCATCAAACACTGCAGACAGTAATGAAGCAATAAGCCCCAAGAAGCCGTGATTTACAGTGAATTTATAATAACTATGGGGCGTTGTTAGGCACCACACGATGCATTCCCCCCTTAGCTGTTATAAATTCACTGTAAACCACGGCTTCGCAGGGCTTAACACGGTTATTCTATATACTTACACAAAATAAAACAGAGCAAATAAGTGTAATGATATAATAAAAGCAGTATTCTTCCACCAAACAATGTAATGTTAGTTCCTCAGTGTCATGAATCTGGTTGCCACTCACTACAACTGCACATCACCCATGGACTACATCTCCCATCATGCACTGCACTCACACATTCCCATCCACCATTACACCAATCACACAGCTGTCACCATTCACTCATTAGCCTTGATTGTCTCACCACACCTGCACCTCATTCACACACACACATTTAAGCAGCACTCTCACATGCACTCACCGTGAAGTCTTGTTCTTGCCCCAGCTGACATTTCTAAGCGTTATTCATCCTGCTAGTTGTGATCTCTGTGTTTGACCCCGGACTGCCCGACCTCGGAACTCTGAACCTGTGCCTGTGACCCCGACTTCTGCCTGGTATTGTTTACGTCTCTGCCCTGCCTCTGATATTCCTGGTTTTGCCTGCCGACCTTTGCCTGTTTGATTCTGCCTCTGTCTAATAAATCTTTTACTGCAAATGGATCCACACGCCTTTGACCAGTCATTACAGAAGACTTCGCCAAAAATGGATCCAGCAGTGAGGATGATGTTTCTTCGTCAAGGTACACGTTCCATTGAGGACTATGTTGTGGATTTTCTCGAACTGGCACACCTGACTCATTTAGATGAGTTATGTTTAATGATCTTTTTTCGAGGGGGCTTATCAGAACCTCTCAGTTCAATCATGCCGCTGCATGATCCTAACTGGATGTTGGAGAGTTATATTGATGTAGCACTACAGCTAAGTGGCTCTCCTTTTACCGTGAGAATCGCAGAGTCCGCTCCAGAGGCCGCTCCGTCCCAGGAGCTCGCAGAGTCCGCTCCAGAGGCCGCTCCGTCCCAGGAGCTCGCAGAGTCCGCTCCAGAGTCCGCTCCAGAGTCCGCTCCAGAGTCCGCTCCAGAGTCCGCTCCAGAGTCCGCTCCAGAGTCCGCTCCAGAGTCCGCTCCAGAGTCCGCTCCAGAGTCCGCTCCGTCCCAGGAGCCTGCAGAGCCCGCTCCAGAGGCCGCTCCAGAGGCCGCTCCGTCCCAGGAGCTCGCAGAGTCCGTTCAGAGGCCGCTCCAGAGGCCGCCTCCGTCCCAGGAGCCTGCAGAGCCCGCCCAGAGTCCGCTCCAGAGTCCGCTCCAGAGTCCGCTCCGTCCCAGGAGCCTGCAGAGCCCGCCCAGAGGCCGCCCAGAGGCCGCCTCCGTCCCAGGAGCTCGCAGAGTCCGTTCAGAGGCCGCCCAGAGGCCGCTCCGTCCCAGGAGCCTGCAGAGCCCGCTCCAGAGCCGCCCAGAGGCCGCTCCGTCCCAGGAGCCTGCAGAGCCCGCTCCAGAGCCCGCTCCAGAGGCCGCCCAGAGCCCGCCTCCGTCCCAGGAGCCTGCAGAGCCGCCTCCAGAGCCCGCTCCAGAGCCCGCTCCAGAGGCCGCTCCAGAGCCCGCTCCGTCCCAGGAGCTCGCAGAGTCCGCTCCAGAGGCCGCTCCAGAGGCCGCTCCGTCCCAGGAGCCTGCAGAGCCCGCTCCAGAGGCCGCTCCAGAGCCCGCTCCGTCCCAGGAGCTCGCAGAGGCCGCTCCAGAGGCCGCTCCAGAGCCCGCCCAGAGGCCGCCTCCGTCCCAGGTGCCCGCAGAGTCCGCCTCCAGAGCCCGCTCCAGAGCCCGCCTCCGTCCCAGGAGCTCGCAGAGCCCGCTCCAGAGCCCGCTCCGTCCCAGGAGCTCGCAGGGTTCGCTCCAGAGGGCGCTCCGTTACAGGAGCTCACAGAGTCCAGCTCTCCTTCGTCTCCGCTGGTCCCGCCCAGCTCTCCTTTGTCTCCGCTGGTCCCGCCCAGCTCGCCTTCTCCGTGGATTCTGTCTAGTTTAGCGCTTTCCGAGCGCCCCCGAGACCCAGCGCCTCCAGAGTGCCCCCTCGAGGTAGTGGAGTTCACCAAGAACTTTCATGGGGGGAGCTCCCCGCCATTGCTCACTGAGACCCCGGACCCACCATGGCCCATGGAGTCCCCTGATTCATCATGGCTGCCCGAGGCCCTGGATCTACCATGGCCGCCTAAACTCCCTGCTTCAGTCCTTGAGATTATAGGTCCCAGTCTCTGCCGTGGGTCTCTGCTCCGCCCTGGAGGGTGCCTGTCTCGTCTGCTCCGCCCTGGTGGGCGCCTGTCTCGTCTGTTCCGCCCTGGTGGGCGCCTGTCTCGTCTGCTCTGCCCTGGTGGGCGCTCGACCTGCCAGAGTCACCTCACGCCTCCGCCGACCTGCCAGAGTCACCTCACGCCTCCGCCGACCTGCCAGAGTCACCTCACGCCTCCGCCGACCTGCCAGAGTCACCTCACGTCTCCGCTGACGCAACAACTGAGCTGCCAGAGTCTCCTCACGCCACAGTGGTCTACCCAGTGTCCCTTCACGTCCCTGCTGTCTCGTCCGCCCTGCCCTGGTGGGCTCCTGTCTCATTGGCCCCACATGGACCTGGCCCTCCGTCCCCTCCCCCGGTTCCACCTCCGTTCCACCGCCCTCCTGGATTATGCTTTGTGTAAAGCGTCTGGAAGCCGCTCTTAGGGGGGGGCTCTGTCATGAATCTGGTTGCCACTCAGCACAACTGCACATCACCCATGGACTACATCTCCCATCATGCACTGCACTCACACATTCCCATCCACCATTACACCAATCACACAGCTGTCACCATTCACTCATTAGCCTTGATTGTTTCACCACACCTGCACCTCATTCACACACACACATTTAAGCAGCACTCTCACATGCACTCACCGCGAAGTCTTGTTCTTGCCCCAGCTGACATTTCTAAGCGTTATTCATCCTGCTAGTTGTGATCTCTGTGTTTGACCCCGGACTGCCCGACCTCGGAACTCTGAACCTGTGCCTGTGACCCCGACTTCTGCCTGGTATTGTTTACGTCTCTGCCCTGCCTCTGATATTCCTGGTTTTGCCTGCCGACCTTTGCCTGTTTGATTCTGCCTCTGTCTAATAAACCTTTTACTGCAAATGGATCCACACGCCTTTGACCAGTCATTACACTCAGAAACCGTTGTGGTTGGAACCTATGGTTGGAACAAAGTGGTTGCCAAGCAAAACACAAAATAACAAAGGTTTAGGTCTGTAGTGTAATTTCCAACGGCTTTGAACGTGGCTCAACCAATCAGAATCAAGGACCAGAACTATCCGTTTGAGAATTTTTTACAACAGTTCAGTTGTTACTCAATGCATTTAGTTCAGCTTACTTGATAATTTAAGGCAATTGTTTTCCTAATATTTAATAAATGACTAATAAAAAGATAACAACTAATTATTTTGAGTCATCGGTACTTAAGTGTACTTTATTAACAAGTTTTCTGTACAAACTGTTTTAAGTTATGCCAGCTTAAAATTGCTTAGAATGTAAAGTCAAGTAATTACATTTTGCAGTGCAAGATGTTTATGCTGCCGTTTTCCATAAAATAAAAGCAAACGGTGCGCAAGGGCTGTCATACATCAAAAATGACCTTGTCTGTGCACTATATTCAACTTCTTCTGCAGTAGCTTTGGACTGAAATTTGATGAAAATTATGACAATTTTAATTTTGGGGGAATTATCCCTTAATTTAGTTCTGCTCTGTTTGCTTTATAACAATTAAAACAGTACTAGTACCCTGGGGCCTAGACGTAAAAAAGCTGGGTGTAAGCCCTACGCTGGGCTTTGCAAAGTCCAGTTTTACGATAAATATTTACACCTGTTGCACCAACTAAAACTACGATCAGACGCAACTAAGCCCGGCGTAGACGATGCACGTCCATGCTGACACATTCTCCCGCAGTTGTAGATATGGCTGAGACAACAATTGAATCCACCACGCCATGATTTCATTCAGTAACATTTTCTAACAAGTCCGCATTTTCATATCTGAAGTCTCCCTGCACGTTCCCGTGACAGATTTCTTCAAACAAACATTAAAAATTAAGGTGGCAGGTTAAGTAAAATATAATGAATGCAATACAATGCTTCTCTCTAGTTATTTTTTTTCTAGCTGACTATCAAGTTTATGTACAATGAATGTCTTTCCTGAGGTAGCCAAATGTGACTTTACATGACATTGTGTGTTTTACTGACGTCTTATACATAAATATTTTTTATTAGGTCAAATATGTCGGCAGAGTATAGTCAACACCGAGCTCCGTGATTGATATCGCTTATCCTGCTCAAAAAGACCATAAACATTACAGTTCACGTCTGCAGTAATAATGAACTAACAGATATGAATCCTACAAACTAATAATGTCCGAGCAAGTCATGACTTTTCACTTTACACCTACCTCCTCTGACTAGGCATAAGATATAGTCTCAGACGTAGCACTACCGCCAGATGGAGCAACGGGTATAAATTCTATGCACGACTTAAAGTGCATTTAACATCCAGCCTAGTCTTACAACTGGGTATACGTCCAGCTGGTGCACCCGGCCCCTGAACTGCAATCTGTTTGTTAAATTGACCACACTACTATGATCAAAAAGCATCAGAGTCATGGGGATCAGTTGTTAGTCAGTCTGAAACACAAATAATTACCCCAGCACCCCAGCGGTGACACCGATAAAGCAAATCACTGGAGCTTGATCCTTCCTCTGTCTTATCTTCTCTGGCAGTTCAATCTTGGAATTCCGTTTGAAGTGCATTGTGCAGCACTAATGTCAGGGTAATTTCAGTTCCCTAAAGCCAAGAGTTGCCTTGAAAGTGTGGCTTCATTTTCTCTGTATTTTTTCATTGTGGATGCAGGGGAGGCGTTCAGTAGGAGAGCGCTGGAGGAGCCGGCCCTGATCTCTGGGCTACAGACTACACAGATAGGCATCAAACATTTAATCACTGGGGTCTCATTTGGGGATGTGAGAAAAAATATATTGGAGATAAGAAGCGCCTGTACTGACAGTGAGGAAGATTGAGTGCATGAGAGCAAGATAAACAAAATGCCATGCAGACATACATTTTATCATAAAGGTGAAACATGAATTCAGCATCATTCATTAAGGTTTTGTTATATATGATCTAACCATTTATAAATCCATCCATCCATCTACACAAATGTATTTGTCCATCTATCCATCCACCTATATATAAATTCACCTACCCATCCATCCAACCAACCAACCAATAACCATCTGGCCTATAAAGCTCACAATTTAAATGGGTTGAATTTGGATTGACAAACCTCACTTTTTTGTAATAATTGGGAAAAAATAATTTGTTTCGTTTTTAAAATCTACTCTGAATTTCAAATCTGCATGCTGTCTCAACCTTGCTTTTTTTTGATGGTAAAGAAAGTGACGGAACAAGTCCAGACTTGTGATTTGCTCTGAACAATACCCACAGCTAATATCTAACAGCAGGTTGTGGTCAGTGGGCCTTTGGACCTCTGGATTTAATCTGCACCCATATGATCAATCTCCTTGTCCAATACACTACTACTGTGCCAAGCATGTCATCACAAGCCTCCCAGCACTTCTCCAGACACCACAACCCCACTGTCCCCTGAATCCTGTCTTGGTTTCCGTCTTAATGTATCTTACACAGCTTCTTTCCCCACTAGAGATGACTGACCCTGTTTACTAGCCTGTTCTGAGATTTAAATAAATTAGCAAGTTTCCTGCATGCATTCAGCAGGACCCAATAATGACTGGCTCATGCCATCCCAGAATAGTCCATAATGTTTAACTGGTCATTTCCCAAATTTTGTGGCCTCACAGTAAAATGAAATGAAAGCACAATGAACTGTAGAGAGCAAAGATGTAAAGGAGCTATAACCTGAAAGGGAAATATCCGTGAACTATGCACTACAGAAGCCCTAAATTTAGCCTACAAAGATTCAAATGGCAATCCAGCCCAGCAGACAGCCATACAGAAGAGATAAAAGTTAAGTCCTGGGGGAGATCGAGTCTTACTTTTATGATGATTTTTATTCAGAAATTACTTTTAGCTCATAAACATTCCAGAAAGTGCACATTTTAAATCAAAGTACTGTACACAAAGTAATTGCCCCAACTCTAAGCACACATCTCTCTTAGTTTGGAGCACTAAATAAAATAACATGGTTTTACAAACTCCACTCTTTGCACATCGTAACCAACTACCAATGCTTTGTGCTTCCAAATTAATCAATCTATATGTGTTTGATTAGGAAAGGTTTTTCAAATTTGGGCCACAATTTGGATACACACTGGCATATTTGCTTTAATTAAAAGGTGTTTTATGGTGACTGTAGTTGTGCAAATACGTGGATAAGTGTATTTGAATTAAAATATTGACAATTTATTGTAGAGTAAATTTAACTAAAGAAACATGAATAATTAACATGATCTTGCTCCTGTGACATTTGTGATAAAATATTTACAGTGCAAAAGAATTTGAGGTATAAGCTATACTATAATTTATTCTGGAAACTTAATCTTCTCATCTACCAATGGAAGGATCAGAGACTTCACTTTCAATCCAATTTCTGTTTCAGCTAAATGATTATGAATGTGAGCACAGACACTTTTCAATGATCGTTTCAAATGTACTGTAATGGAGACTGAACAGTTTCTTTCTAGTTAATCTTACTAAATTCTAATAATTCTACTTACCCCTTTAAACCCAGCGATAGAAAGAAGTTTGTTTTTACTGGAGAGTAGAATTAATTTATCTCACAATCTTAAAAATTATCAAATTATTAACAGCTACTCTGGCAAAATATTAATAGACATTGAACGCTATACAATATTCATGTTTCTACTACATAAGAAAAAATGACGGGAAGCTCAAGAAAGTCTTACTGACAAGGTTTGGCACCAAGACATCTGCCAGCAGTCACCTGCAATTTAATCAAGATTAGTAGAGACAAAGCCTGGCATTTCAAAAAGCACCACGTTCAGCTATCAAATCACACAATGAGAAAGACTATGTAGGTCTCATTCATCATATAAGGCAATGGCCAAAACTCAATTTGTTCCTTTTGTAGTTAGCCTGTATTTGAGGAAGATGCCTCCAACTTTAACTGAAAAGTCATTAGGGACAGCTGAAAGTAGAGAAATTAAAAGTACAGTGCATGTAAAACAACAAAGTCCAAGTCTTTGACTGCAATATCTGCTTTGCTAGAATATTTGGTAGCACTTTACAATAAAGTCCCATTTGTTAATATCAGTAAATATATGGCTAACACGAACAAACGATGATCCATAGATTATAAATAATTTGTTAAACTGCTAATGTTACATAGAATACGTACTGTTTGTTCACAGCATATTAACTAACTTTGAAAGATACAGTTTTGATAAAAAAAATATATAAAATTAACATTAACTCTTAAAAATAAAGGTTATTTTTTGGCGTGAAAGAAGAAAAGAGCATATTTTGTTTTCCACAAAACCTTTCCATTGCATAAAAGTTTCTTCAAAGTGGAAAAAAATGTTCTTTGGATTATTAAAACATTCTAAGAAAAAAGTGTTTAGGTTATTTGGGGAACCCAAAATTATCCTTCTGTGGCATCATTGTAAAAATTCCCTTTTGGAATATTTATTGTTAAAAGATTCATAAATACTGTAGAGGTACTGTTCATTGTCAGTTTGTGTTTAGTAATGCATTCAGCTGATATGAAAAGTTAATCATTATTGTAAAGTGTTGCTGAGTATTTTTAAAACACAAAACAGCAATACAAAAAGCTGGACCAGATGTAGCTTCTCACAGGTCATTAAGAGCACATGTTCACTTTGAGGTGTCAGAAAGATTACAGTAATGAGACTAATTAACGTATATAATGAGGCAGACAGAAAGTGCACAGTGTCCTCATAAATAAAGCAATACACAAGAAACCAACAGCAGCAAAACATGACAAAAAGATGTGCCGTCTAGAAGGCAAAACCAACCAATTCATAAAATTATGATCATTAAAATGGTAAAAATTAGGGTACAGTGGTTAAGTTACGGTGGCATGGCTTTATCCTTTAGTATTAAGAAATACAGTTTGGATTGAGAAAAAAAGGTTAAATAAATCTTGGTATAAAAAAGCATTAGCATTCCCTCATACAGGGTGTGCCATTCAAACACGGGAGCCTCAGTGGAGAGGTAAATGACAGCGGGGTGTTTGTGGCAATGTTGAGACGGGAAAGCTAAACAGCCTCTTTTACCTATAGTGTTCTCTTAACATATGGCACAGCAGGAGAAAAAGAGACGTGTTTAGAATATGACTGGTAACATCAATCAGGTAGAAGCCCGTAAGGCAGCACACGTTGGGGGAACAGGCGGCTCCACACTGGAAAAGTTCCACCTCTCTGCCCTGTCAAAGCATTTCGTGTGAATACTGGCAGTCTGCTAGTCAAATAGCAGCCAACCCGAGGTGCACAATCACTGCAAGCTATGCTTCCTAAGACAATATTCCATGCTCTTCTGGCTTAGGAATAAATATAGATTATTTTTACAGCTCACCGAAGTGAACTCATTTTATTCTGGTTATATTTTTGCAGCCCAGATTTCTTAGAACCACTTTAATGAACAAAATAATAAAGCTTTAAAAGACCACAAATTAAATTGGACTGGAATAAAATCCAGCAATTGTAGAAAAACTTCCAGTGTCTTCATTCCTCACAGTCTGACTTTGCAACTGCACTTACAAAAGGTAGATATGCAGCATAGGATTAAAGCCTTATATACACAGTTAGTAGGTCCCAGGGACCAGGTGTTTGAAGCCCCCTGCTACGCATGTTCTAAAGCTCTGACTATGTTCCTGGAGGGCCAATCACCATGTGACAAGAAAGTCAAAACACAGAGCTGCTCCGCAGGGAGGACCATCATTTACTGTCAAATACAGTACCGCTGAGCTCAGTTCACAGGTTTAAATGAGTGGCACTGGAATACCTGCCATTTAAAAACCACCTCATTCAGCTCTCAGTGCATATTTATCCCACATAATATAAGAGAATGAGAGGATTTGATTTTATGTCTGGAACCTATATCCTTAACCACTGAAATACATCCTCTCCTAAACTATATAATAATCATACATTTGGTGCTTTGGACATCATCATTAATGCATTATTATCATTTATTTATCTATTTAAAGGTTTTAACTATTCTTTATATTTTAAGCTACTCAATTTAACATGAATCAATATATTAACAATCAATTAACAATATCACTTATAAATATACTCAATATAATAAATGCTTTAAAGTACATTTTAGTTAATAAATCAAGCAGACGTAATGCATAAGTGGATAGTTCACCCAAAAATGAAAACCCTCATTTTGTTGCAAACCATATTATTTACTTTCTTTTTGGTAACCAGATAGTTTTGGTGCCCATTGACTTCCATTTAATGGAAACATCTCAGAATATCTCAATTTATGTTAAACAGAAGAAAGTCAGGTTTGAATGACATATGGGTAAATTATGACAGACTTTTCATTTTTAGGTATTAATAGATTTGTAAAGTAATACCATTTCCTTTATCTATCTATTTACACAGAATTGTAATTGATCTATGTTTATTTAGCAACAAGAAAAACAAAGAACACTGAACAATGTAGTCGTTGCTGGGTTATTTTTTCATTGTCGCTGACATTTCACAAGCCACCTCGAACAAACTCCCAGGATCAGTCATCACATATTGCCCTTACTAGTACAGATTAGGTGACAATTAGTTGAAAATGTCACCTTGTCTTCTTGTGTTAGCTTGGTGCATTTATCTTAAGATGTTCCACAAAGGGCTTAGTTTCACTGGATTCGGAAAATGGCACTACCCCGTGTCCGTATCAATGCTTGCTCATCCTCAGTCTGATCCATAAAGCCAGTCATATAGGAAAAAGATCACTGATATGGCAGATCACTTACAACTACGAAATCCCTGTTCTCTCAATTATTTGTGTTATTTCCTGACATGTCTTTATAAAGGACTGGGAGTTATATTAATGATTAAATCTTTCATTAAAAGCATTATTATATATGCCAACATATCTTTCAAAAAACTCGAATGAAATCATGAAATAAACAACCAAAATACAATAAATGTACAATAAATGCATCAATGCCATTCGAAAAACAAAATACATTTACACATTTTTTATTTAAATATGTATCGATTTATTTATATTAAATAATACATCTTCATCAGGCGTACATAAAAATAATGAAAGTGTTTTGAGTGTAACTTTTTGATTTCCAAGAGACAAAGAACCATTATCATAATAACAACCAGCATATATCATACCTGGCCCTCTTGCCACATCATTTTCAGAGGATATCTTCAGTTTTCAACAAATCAAGCCTGACACATGCTGTGCTACAAAACCCAGCAGAGCTATATGGGAAATCATTTGTAGCCACAAGAGTAGCCCATACAGAAGAAAAGGGTTTGTGCCTTAACCTGAAATGGCTCTTGCATCCTTGTTTGCCTTTAGTTTTATGTATCTACAGGGATACATGAAAGAAGCCCCTGCATACCCAATTTTACACAGTAAAATTCTAAAAACATTTGTATATCACTGTCAAACAATAGAATAGAATACATGTAGAAAGGATGAAAAACAGAGACATGAAACAACAACCTTCACAGTCGACCCAGCAATTTGAATACCCATGACTCACAATCCAGGAGGTAAAATTGTAACTAAAACAATTCCACAACAAAGGTGGAATATGTAATGGCAACAGGAGTCCTCACTGCTTTCCCAAATGGACAAAAGTGATGTGCGAGTAAAACCTGCATTGCATTTCCATACCATTTAGACAACGTCTCCCTGCTCCCACAATGACCTTCAAGCATTTACTTAATCCAATGGTGGGGCGGAGTAATGTATTCTCATATTTTCTCATACATACGAGTGGCTGCCTGGCAAAAACACATGCATGCATAACTCTGCTCTTTTGTCAAATGTGATTTGTTTTAGCAATGCAGCGACTGCTTTACCCTGTTTGCTTTACAGATTAGATGGGCAAACAGCACTGCTTTATGACAGAGAGTCTTTACGCAGGTGCTGAGTGAGGAGACGTGAAGGACTCTCGATCACACACCCGCCCGAAGGCCTTCGGAGTCTCAATGCTGAAACCAGCTGGTTTAAATGAAAATACAAGGACAGCCATGTGCTACATGTAAATGCGAAATTCCCATCTGCGTAAATAGTCTCTATTCAGCGTGTTTGCACAAACCCCCCATGCATCCTTTATGACTAATTGGTTATTTTTTCTCACAAATTAAATTAGCCGAGTTTGTGAGGTGCTGTGACCCCATCCACATATCCTTGGAATATGGGTAAAAGCATTTTAAGGAAATGTGGAAAAGTGTTCCCAGGAGTCAGATTATGGAGCGTTGTCATCCTCCCCCTCACTATGTCAAGATTTTCTCTTAATTTCTCTTACAGTCTGGTTAGAGAGGTTGCATTGGGAATGACTCAATGATAGCACCTCATCTGCTTATTTATAGTTTTGGTGGCAAATTTCATTAGCATGTCTGTTTTAACTACAGTACTAAATATAATAAACTCATTTGCATTGAACGTCTCTGAAAGTTTCCTAATTGCTCGATCATCTTCAATACAATTACTGGCAGAGATTTAAGAATGCGTGGCAACAGATTGTCAGATTCTATGAATGATGCTGCAAAAGGGTTTGATTAAATAGCAAAAGTATTATTCTGAGCAAGTGGAATGAAGATCTGCTGACAGATACTCATTCAGCCGTCAGTTACGATTCACATCGTTTTTCATTCGTAACGCCGCACTTACTCCATCTGATCCCCAAGGGCTTCGAAACAGCAGTTCTGCTGATGTCTTCTTGTAAATTTATATAGTCAGTTTATAGTGATTTATTATTATATTGGATGGAAAAATTAATGAGACAAAGTGTTTTCAAAAACGTATTAACAAGAACAAAAATGCTCTGCGTAAGTGCTTATTGACAATAAATTAGAATCATGAAATATATTTTTTTCGGGGAAAAAAACAATTTACAACTCTTTCACAAAGGAAAATATAACTGTAATATCAAAATCCAAAAGATTAATTTTATCTCCAATTTTCCGTACTACCTCTCTACAGCCCTTTTGAAATTCAGTTGTTGTTTTTTGTAATTTTAACATTTTACTTATAGTAAAATATCAGGATTGGCATGGAAGATGATCAGTTTTGATGTACTGTTATTACCCTGGGAAGAGCAAGCAGTCATATTTCATACAGCAAAACAGTAAACATTCTAGATAACTTCAGGAAAGATGATCAATGATGGGTCATTATGCATACATGACACTCGCTTTCAGACCCTGAGGTGTGTCTCATTAACACTGTGGGAGGATTTGTCCAGACAGCATTAATATTTATCAAAAAAATCACTTTGCAGCATTTTTCTTCATTCTCCTGCTATCATTTTCACAACTGCGCATCTGCCATGTATGAACACCCAAACAAACCTGACCAGGAAAACACTGTGGATTGAACGTGACAAAGTGATGTTTAGCAGAGTAAAATTCCCTCGCCTCTATTCGGTTTTTCATTTCCAAAAGCATCTGCTAGGCTGCAACAAACAAGGGAAGATAAATTGTCCATCAACAGCTTTTGTGGGAAAGATCTGCAGATTTCTTTCCTTTCACAGCAATTTATCTGAGTTCAGACAAACTTAAGTCAGACAGAGGTTTTATTTCTTCAGTCAAGAAAAGAGGAAAGAAAAACAAGAGCGGGTTACTTTCTGAATGGAGATGGTCAACAAATGAGTTTCAGCTGCAGCTCAACTGAAATCCACAAGCTTTGTAGGCCAACTGTCCCTTAAAGAGTCATTGGCTGTAATCAGTCTAAAAGACCCAATTAAATATTCTTGGGAAATGGGTCACCTGCCAACCTACAACATGGAGACATTCAATCACATTTCTGCTGGTATTTCCATGTCTGCAATTAGTCATTATCAACCTTAAAATAACCTCAATGTTAAAGATAAAAGATGAAGCAGTCCTCAAAGACTTATACCATGCATATAACATATAACAGAACCCCTAAAGTGTGCGGTGGGTAACTGAAAATGAATGGGGAAAGTTCATGTGAGAGCTGTTTCTGAATCTCCTACAGCATGGTCTGTATTTCAGACCAGTGAGAGGACAGGTGTTGAAGAACCCCACAGAACCTGCTGGGGCAAAACTCATTAGCCCTGCATAAGTTCTCCCATGCTGCCAGATTACCAGTGGTTTTCTCACCAACAAAAGTCCCTTATTCCGTATCTGTGTTGTTTCATAAGGTAAACTATTGGTTCAAAGTTATAATAGATAATAAAAAGATAAGAAGAAGAATACTATATTTATTTGAGCACTAAATCAGCATATTAGAATGATTTTTGAAGGATCATGTGACACTGAAGACTGGAGTAATGGCTGTTGAAAACAATTACAACTCTTTACAAAGGATATATATATATATATATATATATATATAAAAAACTGTTATTTAAGTTTTTAATAATATTTTACAATGTTACTTTTTTATTGTATTTTTAACCAAATAAATGTAGCCTTGGTGAGCATAAGAGACCTCTTTCAAAAGATGTTTTAAAAATCTCAAACTCTTAAAAGCTTTAGCAAAACTCACTTTTTCTATTGAAACTTGAAGTCCTTGTTATGTCTTTCAGGTTTTTATGGAATGTTCTAATTTTGTGGGGAATTAATTATCTTGACAGAAATCGATGTAGCCTGGTGAATCTAGCCAAGTGTCCTCACATTGCGATTTGCTAAATATATCCCAGTCTCCTCCGCACTGCTTATTTTGTTGTCTTTTTCCATTTCCATATAGTTCCAGGGATGACGGAGACTAAAGCAACACATTGGATGACTGCTGTAAAGTTATTGATAAAATGTACCAAGCTGTTTTCCAATCTACCCAAGGGAAGCATAACAATTGATGCATATTTCAGAGTTCAGGTTCCTATAGGCAATCAATACGCTGACAAACAACCGGTGAAGGCAGAGGTGAGTACAACATTCAAATCCGGAGAGATAGAGATGAATTAATTGTGTTGAGTTTGCTGACCCTAGTGTTTATTGCCTCTGCAGAAGGGAGAGAGTTCACAGCCAAAAACCACAGCATGTGGAAAGTCCTGCTGCTGGAAATATGGTCACAGTTCAACAGCAAGTAGATGTAAATATGGGTTACAAGCCATGTGTCTTGGGCTGCACCATCTGTTCACAAAAATGGCAAGTCCACCTCCTTTTTTAAAGCAGTTCTTGCTCACACATCTGTCTGAGTGTAACGTCAGTGAACACGGGTTAGAAGATATCTAAAAGCAGCTCTATTATGTGACACCAAAATCAACTAAGAAACAAAATCTTGCTAAATGATGCAGAATAAAAAGATTTGACTAAATGACTAAGAAACAGGATTTGTGTAAATATAAACTAAAATACACTAAAAAGTGACACGTGTGATCACAATCATCATGGGAATAAAGGGAAAAGGTTGAATGCAGGCATTTGTGATGTGACAAAGACTGCTGCACTCATGCACTCACTGTGATAATTCTAGGCAATCTTCCAATCATTTTAGCTATTTAATATTCATAAGCCAAACATGCACATTGACTTAAGCCAGTTATGTAGATATCTTTACATTATCTTTCATTAATAATAAATACTTAATCTGGAAATTGAGTCTGCAAAGCTCAGTTGAAATCTAACATTAAACAAAAAATAAAAATGTAATATGTACACTATGAGAGATAGCAAACTGAATTTTCAGTCTGTAAAGGACTCAAGTCTTCAGTGTCGCATGATCCCTCGGAAATCATTCTAATTTACTGATCTGGTGCTCAAATAAAACATTTTCATGTTTTTCATATTCATGATTTGTAGCAACCATGATACTTTTTCAGGATTATTTAGTATTGAGCAGCATTGATTTGAAATATAAATGTCTTTATAACAGTCAATGTATCAATTTAATGTTTTCTTGCTGAAAAAGAAGCATGACATTTTTTCCCAAAAAAAACAACAACTTGTCATCGGTAAATATAAAATGAAATCAACCTTTTTTACGTAAATGTAAATAAGTACTGTGGTGTGCACAAATGCAACAACCATAGAAGTGTGCTTTTAATACAAGAACAGAGGTAGGTTACATATTTTAATATCAGCCAAATGTGATAAAAGTGGAGTGGGCTACAACCCTCCAATTTCTAGCAACTGAAAACAGACAGGGTAAATTCTAAATTAAATAAAAGACACAGGACAAAATCAACGGCCCACATTACACTGACTACATGACATGAAATCAATTTGGTGCAAACATGGAGTCAGGAGTATTAGCTCCCACAGCCAAGTTTCTGCAGAGTAAATCAGAGTTCAATATTACTATCCCCTATAGCTTATAGCAAGAACTCCTTCACTGTATTACCTTGCATTGCCCATAATGACTAAAGGAAAGCAAATCCATATATATCTAGTCCTTTTTCTCTTATACTACAGTATGTGCTTTAAATATTTACATTTATGAGAACATCAGAGTATACAAGGTTACATGAGGGAACACTACCAAGTATATGTTGTACATTTCTACAGTCCCAACAATTAATAAAACGTGTAAATTCATGTTTTTATAACTGCCATTGGTGCTGATCAAGGTTTGATTACTTGAAAACCTTCCTCATAATATTGCTATAAATAAAGACATTGCATAAACCACACTTTTGCGGCAATGTAAATTGTCAGACCGGTGTCCTCTGAATAAATGCTGAGGATACGAAAACGTCAGGATGATTTCTGTGCCTCTTTAATGTTAGACTTGCTCTTTTCAAAAACTAACCTTTATCATAATATGCCTTTTGAAATGCTTGTGGAATCCGGAATTTGTTTTGTGTTCCAGGGCCAAACATGAACAGTTTTCTCTAAATCTACATATTGATTTATTTTAGTGGAGAGTGGGTTAATTAAATGTGAATCGTAAGCCTGAAACAAAATATTGACCATGCTGGACAGAGGAGAGGAATCTGTCCTTTAGATGTTAAAATAGCAATCAATACAGCATAACCTGGGAATATCCGTCAACACACTGCAAACGAACGGTATTGAAGAAGATCTAGAGCAGGATTAAGTAGCTGGCTTCAGACACCGCAGCTCAATCTGAGGCACCGCTGAGCATTTGGAATGAGGTGCGTGTATCGTCTAAATAAATCAGATTCCCAATCAGGTCAAGGTACAGAACATTTCAACAAAACAGTAACAGAAATACAAAGTACATTTAACTCAGATGATGTGCATTCTAGAAAACCTCACAGAAGCTTTATTCACCAAAATGATCAAATGTGCTAATAATTCAAATCTACGGAGTTAGATGAGGGTTAAAGCAAAGCAGAGAAATGAGACGCGTTACGAGGGTCACACAAAAACGGAGACATGAGTGGACATTTTTTAAGGTTTCCCTGGAAACTAAACAAAAAATACAGCAAAGAACACTTAAAAATACACTGTTTAAAGAACATGTATAACAGAGTATGTATGTTTATGTGTAATGACAAAACCAATACTGACACTTCTTGCTTTCATACAGCATCTATCATCCATGTAGGACATTCTGGGAAAAACAACTCAGACTGTGTCACTTTGAAACTTGTGCGCAATTGCATGCTTACGGAAATGTACAAACCGAACATTGAGCTATATAGTGGCCTCCCGAGGATAGGAAATCAGCAGTGGAGGCGCTGAAAAACTACCATGTGACATGTAATTTGCAAAATGTGGCACATCAACCGGTCAAGATGGTGCCTGTGGTAATGGAGAGATGCTGCTATGTCACCCGAGGCTATATATGACAAGACAAAATGCCACAATTCTGGCAGCTGGATTTAGCAATGGATTTCTGTCTCCAAAAGGTACAAGATCCTATAAGTCTTCCTCATTAGTTGCGGACATGGTCTTATTACTGTGGCGAGAAATATATTCGGTGTGATTCACCTGTGAAGATTCACTAGCAAATTCTATTGATCCTTACCCAGGTCTGATTTGTGCCTGATATAATTTCCTGCATCAAGAGTCTGAGAAGCAACTCAGTGGTGGCTAGACTACATTAAAGCAGGAACATTCTGATCACAAAAGAATAAACCTTTGAGACGGGAGGAATTACATTTTGATGGAAAGCGTGGTACTTTCAATTCCAGGGAACGGAAGGGTGCACCATTTTTTGACAAACATGGTATTTATTATGTTCAAACAAACTCAGCGCCCTGGGCAGCTGCTGAATATTAAAAGACAAAGATGAAGGTGTGCTGTTTGCTTAGTGGTTGATCAGGAATGAAAACATGTCGAACTGCTTTAAGAAAAAAGTTAAATAACGGTAAATGAAGCTCCTACCGTGGTGTAAGTTTGCTGCTGGATGGAAAAGGATAGAGTAAAAAACAGCGTGTGACTGTTTTCCACAGCACAATAAAATGTAGTGAAAAAAGGAAAACATGTAGACACAAAGAAATGGTGTAAATGGATGCACATCAATGTTCATTAGGGATGCACAAAAATAAAACACTAAACCTAAAATCCATTTTTTATAGTGAATTTAACATTACATACCGTGTAAAATGGATAGATTTTTTTTATTTGGTAAAGATATTATTTTAACAGCATTATAATTGTTTTGTAACTTTAAAAAGCATTGGATAATCTGTATGTAAAAGTACCAAAATATTGTGCATGCCTAGTGTTCATAGATGCATAATCTCCACTGAACATAATGCTTAAAATGTTCATACAATGTTCATACGAAAAGCCTTTTCTCTGAAGTTCCAAGAAAACACTATCCTCTTTACAGAACTATTGAACATAAGGCCTTTATTACTACCTCAAGCTGTTAAATTCTTTCTCAAGTGCAGCGAGTGGGGAAGAACAGCAGAATTGAAGGTCAAGGGTAAATGGGGCAGGGTCCTTGAAGTGCCCAGCTGTCTTTCAATGTTCCATTGATTGAGTTCAGTGGGAGGATTCTTGGAAACAGCTGGACTCAAATAAAGAACTGTAAGGATGGTAGTACAAAAGCCATCATATGTCGGACAAAAGATTATTAGAAGATCTTTTTTTTTTAACAGACAGAGACATGAATTACACTGATTTGGTGTATGTTAAAGAAACTCAACGCACTGCAACTCATCACAAAGGAAAATTATTTTACTTCAGCCAAAAAAGATTATAATTGCATTTTTACACTTATGTTAATGTCAAAGTGATCATCAATGACGATAGAGAACAGGTGTGACATTAGGATACCCACAAGCTTATGAAAAATCTGACATTTTGTTGCAATTTCTCTTTTCAATAATTTCACAAAAAAAAAAATTAAGAAAGCAATTACCTGGAGAAAAAATAAGAACATCAATTTGGTGAAAATAACATTGTAGCCATTGCTTATAATTGTCAACTCCTTAACTGCACGATATTTCTGTCCACTCTTATTCACAGAACTCCAGTACATGTGCGAATTTTGAGAGCTTGTTTTCCTGTACAGCAACCTTCCCTTTCATTCAGTGTCTTGTGTTATTCTTGTTGCAAGGTCCAACTGTCCTAGGATTCAACCTTCTGATTTTTTAAGACGGTCTTAATGCTCGAGCAATGTGGAATTTCTAACTGACTATGTTATGAAAGATACAAAAAAGCCCTGAGGTTCTTTGGTCAAAGGTTTTTTTTTTCTGGGGTTGTTAAACATGAAGCTACTGTGACCAATAGTTTTAGCTTGGTCTCATCCATCCTGAACAACACTGACAACAGAAAATTTTCTCAGCACATCAAAGAGCAACTTCTCCAACAGCATCTCAACACACTTTTGGTTAGAAGCTACAAAAGGTGCCTTAGAACACACACACACACGTACATCTCTCTGATTTATACAACACATACAAATAAAATCTTTCACATTATTTTCTGTTCTTTCCTTTACTGTTCTTCACTCTTTTATTTCTGTAATATCAGAAAATATAAGATATTCAGCACATCAGAGGTGAATATGCACAAAAGGGCAAAAACATGGAGCTAGTTTAAATGCCTTTTTAAATCCCCATGGACTAAAATGTTCAAAAGCAAAATCACAGTCAGAAAAATTCCTCTTCAAGTTTTATTCCATCAATCTATAGCATACCACAGTGCGAGATCTTACTTTGGACGTTTGCACCATTCGTATCATGAAATATTAAAGCCTAAACACACCAGACAATAACTAGTAGTTGGTGCACTGTCCTTTTCACAGTGCAACATCATAGACACATCTCCCAGAACACCAAACACACTATGACATGACAGAGTAACTAAAGCCTTTTACATCTGATGAATGTCTTCATCACAGCAGGATAAAAAATTTGATCAATATGCAATATTACAATTAAAAGAGACCCGAACACAATTAGCTCTTAAAAAATGCCTCTTACTAATTAAATTCAAATGCAACAGTAAAGACTTTCAGATGAATTTCAGATTTGCCATTACAGGAATAAATTGCATTTTAAATATATAGTACAATACAAAAATATATATTTTGAACTCATTTTGAAGCCTTGGTAAATGTAACAAAAACAAAACATCTTCCCAGCCCCAAACTTTTGAATGGTGTATTAAAACAGTTTATGATTATTTCACTCATTGATCATCTTTAAACATATAATTATTCATATTTATGATGCAATTTCATAGATTGAAAGTCTGGATCTAAAATCTGTTCATTTTAATCAACCCCTGGGACATAAAAGTGCCAAAAGTTAAAGAAACACCCATCAATATGAATCCATATTCTGCCTATAAAAATCTGCAATTCCTTGCCTGGATGGTCCAATTCAGCAGACCCACGCTTTGACTGAATGCCATAAGCACTTTCAGAAAGAATAAAAGCAAATATTCCAAGGCACAGAGAAAGACATATGATGACTGTAAGATGGCTGCATTAAATTATCAGTCACTGTGCCAAAACGAACACATTTTTGCTTATCAGTCTAATTAACCTATCCTGAGTGAGCCACCAACTCCAAATCACTTCCCATCTGTCAACGCTATGAAAGTGTCATCTTTTCTCTCCCACCTCTGTTTCCACTGACAAGCCAGCAATCAGTCTGATTCATGAATGTGTGCAAGTGACTGTCGTCGCTCGCATATTAGCACAGCAGGGCTGGAACCAAATATAATCCCAGCGAGTGTGCACATCCATTAGCATGATACACTTCCTGCTCTAGGTCTATTGTTGTCTTGTTTCATCACTCCAAAGAAGGTGAACCACAAAGTACTTAGTAAGGTCAGAATTATGAATGTGTTGGAGGCTGTTTCTAAGGGCAAAGACATTTGTCAGTGAAAAGAGTTCATATGAGAACACTGTGAACAAAAAGAGATGACCCACAGTCACCCTCTCGGCCCACTAGTGCCAATGATTTGTTTTAAACGAGGGTTGGGTGAGCCTTTCTTTATCTAACAGGAGCCAGAGCCCAGCTGTCCACACATACCTGTCATGCTGGCCAATTGCACATGCTTGAACACACTAACACTGCTAAGAGAACAGCACTCGGGATATTATTTTATCTTATTTTCTTCATGTTATCATTTATTTTAAATAATCTTAGAAATTGTTATCATCATAATTAATAATAATAATTATTATCATCATTATTTAATTTGTAATAATTTACTTTTATTATTAAAATTATACTGCACCAATTATAAATAACATTTTTTAAAGGCCAGAACCCTTTTAAAGATAAAGGTTCAAAAGGAGGCTTTTGCAGCACTGTCATAAAAAGGCCATTTTGGATCCCCCAAAGAACAGTCTAGTGAACAGTTTTTATTCATTTTTTTCTTGATGTGAAGAACATTTGAAAATTCTAAAGAACCATTTTCCACTTAAAGAATGTGCAATAGTGGAAAACTCTTAAATGAAAAAGGTTCCAAAAGGGGGTTTTCACACCAATGCCATAAAATAATCATTTTTGGTTCCTCAAAGAATCTCTCAGTCAACAGTTCTTAAAATAACCATTATTTTTCTTAGTGTGAAGAACATAAAAGAACAAAAATAAGAGAACCTTTTGAGTAGAAAGGGTCCATGGATGTTGGATCTTGGAACCATGCTAGTTAAAAAAATATAATAAGTATTATTATTATTTTGAAGACTTTAATCGTGTGACAAATATAGACTAAGCATGGCCATTATTCAAATTCTAAACACATTCGCCAGATCTTATCCAAAGGTTGGGATATGGGAAGCCTTGTATTGAAGTGTCGGACTAAAAGAAAACGTAGAGTTTGACATCAGATCTATATCTTTCAAATCCATCACATACAGGGACATATGCTGGCAAATCATGAAACAGCAACATTCTGTCATGCCAGATTTGTGTTCCCCTTGCAGATGGTTCGATGTTACAACTTGTACCCTTAGTCTTGAGTCCTGCTAACATCCTCATCCATATTCATCATGTACAGAATGAAATGCAAAGCAATTAGACAGAGCTGCACTTCCTTACAGATTATAAAAAATAATAATATTGCATTTTCGAGAGTTTTAATTAATCTCCTTAAAGGTGAATGTCATCCTTCATTTCGAGTGTGCTAAATAATAATTGGTTAAATCACAGAGGAAGGCACTACATGGGATTTAGGCGGATGTTTCTTCACAAAGACTGGCCTTTGTGGCTAATTCTCAGATTCCATTGATATTGCACAGGGAAAGTGGGACACGCGTGTCCTTTCAACAGCATTTCAAGTGTTGTCAAGCAACTTCAGCTTAAGATCAGTGTTGCTAGGAAAAAGATGATTCAATTAAATTATGACAAACAAACAAGCAATAAAAATCCAATACTGTCATGATCTCTCCAAAATTACCAAGTCCTATAAATGGAAACATCTGTATCCACTTCAACACGTTACTGCATACGATCCCCCAATTTCTAAACTTTTCCGAAACAAAATCTGGACGGCGCTTCTTGTTTTCTCTGGGATTATCAGAATGTATGACATCTAGATTGAATCAGCAGCACTGTTAGTAAAGTACATGACATGAAAGTGCACAAAAGAGTTGTCTTTGTTTCCCACCACACTCCACAGCCACATAATGTCACCTTTATATCCTTCTTTCCTACAATTTCATGTAACAAGCATCATGTGGATACCTTAGAGGACCAGTAGAGCAATAATGACATTGGGTCAACTATATGTTTATGTTGACGCTTAAGGCATCAGGTTAGTCCTATGAGGACCACTAAAACAAGGTGATAAAGAACAAGGTACAATAAACAGCAGAGCATCGGTCTATGCTATTAACATACTGTAGGTGTGCACAGATATGAAACACTGCGCAAGGCGTCTCTCTCTATTACCATTGTGCTCATCTCAAAGAGAGCACAGATCACCACTGCCCCCTATTGGTGCAATGGCAACACAAGAAACACACAGGAGTGCCCTGATGACTGTTGATGGTGTGTTTCTTAGTCTTTTTAGCATGTTTAACATGTTTAACAGATAGTCCATCCAAAAATAAAAATATATCATTTATTCACATATGTTCTAAACCATGAATTTCTTTCTTACTGTGAAACACAAAAGAAGATTTGATGGTAACTAAGTCGTTTCTGTTACATTCTTGATTTTAAATTATTCTGCTAATGTTATTGATAAAAAACATGGCGATTTTCACAGAAAATGTTCAATAGTTCTTTAAAGGGGTCATGAACTGTCTTTGTTTTTTATTTTGTACAGTTCTGTGAGGTCCACTTATAATGTTATCAAGATTTAAAAAAAAAACATAATTTAGAAGTAGTAGGCTTTTTTCTGTCCTGTTTAACCCCCCTCATCAGAATGCTCCCTTTGAATAGGTGTAGTGGATTGAAGACTAGGAAGTAAACGCCCACTGCTATGATTGGCTAATAGCTGGTTGACAGCCTATGTCCTTCACAGATGGACGTTGCAGTGATTTATATTAAAAACACATAAATACTCATAATCAAACAATCTGTTTAACAGACAAAGCAATTGTTTTTACAGAAGTAAAACGTTTACTCACACGTGTGTGTTGCAACATTACTGTCGGATCCAATATAGTCAACACAGTATCGTATTTCAGTTTCTATCTTTCTGAAAAACCTGCGTCGAATTGTGCCTTGTTTGTAAAAGAATCTGGGGTAAAATGAAGCAAACAAAGGGCCGAGTTCTTACTGATGTGGTCTGGATCTTCACTCAAAATAAAGTTCATCCACTCTTTCCTAACGCTGGAATCAGAAGGAAGGCAATGCAAAGACTGTTTTTCCACAACTTGACACACTGTCTTGTTGTATTTGGAGCCATCTTTTTCGTTTGGTTTCCGTGTAGATCTGTCCGTTCGCTTCTCTCGTAAACATTGTTTGTGAATCAGTGGGCGGGATGAACCAGACAGTGATGAAGAAGCAGTCGTTTATCTTCTTCTGCGGTGGCGGTGTTTAGCCACACTATTACGTCATAAAGTGGATCATTCCACAAGCTGTTGTTTTGGCTTCAATATAACACCATATCCAAAAGTGTGCGATGTCCATTAAAGTTATATTTTCCATGTTAATCAGAGTTTTTGTCCTAACTAGCCGCGAAGGTGACACAATTTCTCATTTAGAAACGGTTTCTATTTCCGCGACGTCACGGCTGGAACAGCAACATACAAACTATATGAAAGTAGATAATCTCAGGTGATTATGTGCTTTATTCAAAGTTAAACGTGTTTAATATTAGTTTAAATATGATATTATGTGACCTTATAGCCATACTGAAAGCAACAACAGATAGTTTACCTCAGATCTTAAAAATAAATGTAAGCAAAGATAACTAAAACTCACAGTTTAAATTAATACTGTGAACTCACTGCAAACCAACCAGTTTATTCAATGACAAAGATGCTATGAGTCACTCAGTATGTACATTTAATAATGTTAAAAAGGTTTAATATTTATAAATAGATTATGAACGTATCAATTTAGTTTCCAGACAGAGCCCGCCCACGCTCTGATTGGCTGTGATATTTGATTGATTTTGTCGCGTTGCGTCGCGTCTGGTATGGACATCCAAATTGTTTGTCGCTGGAATCTTATCATGTAGTTAGGGCAAGGTGTAAGCTGTTTTTAGAATAACGAGGAGTTCTGAAATGTACAGGATGTTTTTAAAATACAATGACCTCTTATATGTCAAAAGATCAGGGGAATTTTGGTTTCTCAGTTCATGACCCCTTTAACATGCCATCAGTATACAGAGACACCCTGCTAACTTATCCAGTTCACAGGCCAATCATGGCACTTTAATAGTTCTAAGAAAACCACACCAAAGCCGTGAAGTAACCTGAACCAGAAAAAAAAAACTTTTTTTCAGTCAGTTTGTGACTTCACTTTTTCAGTCAGTTTGTGACACACTTCTAGTTAGAAAATTGACCCAAGGCTTATTCAGAATCTTTCTAACGGGCTTATGAATTATGAGTATTCCATTTAAAATGCTGTGGATTTCTAGGAGACAGAATGGAATAGGTTGAAGCATGAAAAAAAGACTGGCTGCAAGATTTATGATTAAGTAACGTGTCAGTCCATCATTATTATTGACACTGAAAGCAAATCACATATAACTCAAATGTAGTCAGGCTGATTTATCCATATTAAATTACATTCACATCTTAAAATCAGGTAGTTTAGATGTTGCCCAGAAAGAATATTTTAGGCTATGTGATAATGAATTTTTTATAGTGTAAGATCTTACCGGTTTCTCTCAGGTATTAATGGACATGTTACTGGTGAGTTTTCTCTGGAGACTGTCAGTATTCATGTGTAAAATTCTTTTGAAGTACAAAACATCCACATCAAATCTGGAGTCAGCACAATTCACACACCCTGTCGGCAGAGCAGGAGGGGTAAAGTGAAATGCTGCTGTAAACATAAGATCAGAGTCAGGAGTTTGTTGCTGCTTTAGGACACATTTCTCTGCGCTCATTTACAGTGCAGTTGTTTAGATGTCAGCAGGAGTTAAGTGAACACGCCAAACTTTTCTTCAAGAACACTGCCAAAGAGTGTTCGTGAAGAATAAACTTTCAGGTAGCACAGAAGGATGAAACAAGCACAGCAATATGTCTGAATCACATGTATGCAGTGTGTGTGTGTTTAAAACTGTAATAATACTTAAAATAGTCCTATTTTAACTGTATTGACTGATTAAATGCAGCATTGTGTCCATAGTATATGTGAAATCCTGGCTAAAGTCTCAAAATCTAATTATGAGATAACAAGCATCAAAGTTTGATTTCTACCATTCATTTCCCTATAATTGCAATCTTTGACATAACCTTAATCAGTCAATATTAAAGATATAAAGGTTCAATTTTCACCGAATGTATGTGAACCTTTACCTTAAGATGGATGATTTTCTTTAGAAAACAGCAAATCACAAAAAAAGATTACTTTTAAATTACTGGATTTTCACAGAGAGGGTCACATATAGTTGTTAAAAAAAGAAAGAAAATGTCATGATTACAACATCCTAAAAGACAACATAATTAAGCCCTTCCAAAGCATAAATTATCCACACAATGAAATAAATCAGCAAACTCATAGCACAAGTTTGAAATAATTCAATAAAATGGCAGCAGACTTATTTTTTCACAATATAAAGCCTCAATGCAAGTTCTACTCAAGAGCATTATTATATTGCATGTATCATAACCGCTTCATTGTAATGACCTGAGTTGTTGGATTAACAGACAGAGAGAAGTAAACTTTGAGCCCCTCCCTTAATTCCTCTCGTGAAGACCTCAAACTATATCCAAACTCAGAAGAACTGCGTTCCAGCATGCTGTCCGTTCATAAATAGGTGTACCAAAGAGCCACATCTTGAACATCATTGTGATATTTCAGTAATATGCAACTTTAAAATGTTACATTTTCACTGTATGAATAAGCAAGGGACATCTGTTGATTTGGTTAAAGGGAAGTTTACTTGAAACTTAAATTCCATCGGTCATTGCATCGATTGGTGAGATTATTGTTCATAATGTGGAGACTGCTGACCTGTGTTCTCGTGGCCTCTGGGTTGCAGGCGCGTGATCTGCGGACGAGACAAACTACATGCCCAAATGTGTGCGACCTGTCCCGCTGCTCATCTGCTCTAGAGTCTTGTTATTTCGGCGTGGTGAAGGACAGATGTGACTGCTGCACGGTGTGTGCGGCGGAGAGAGGGAGTACTGTGGGGATCGCGGACATGCGGTTTGCGGTCAGATAATGACCTGTGAATATCGCAGCAGCGCGCGCGTGCGTGCGTGTGTGACTCCCATGAGCCAGTGTGCGGCAGCGATGGGAGAACATATCCCTGTGTCTGTCGATTGAAAGCGGAGAACAGACGGGCTGAGATGAGCGGCATCCCTGCTGTCATTTTTTCATCCAGGAGGCCCTGTGAGACCGGTGAGGGAAGAATAACGGTTTGTGTTGGCGTTCATAACAACTGGCCAACAGAAGTTAATAACAATCTAAACGGTCAAACGTAATTTGACAAACTGACAAAGTATCGTAAAAAAAATCATAACGTTTTGAATAAAAAAAAAACAGCAAATACCAGCTAAAATCATCCTAAAATGGTTGCCATGTTTATTTAACAAAAGCCAGTTCTTTCTATCCTGATGGAATGTTTTTAAGCTGTAACTCACAAATATTCACAACATATAAATGTTATAATTTAATTTTAAGTTGCTGCTTTACATGAATGACACATTTCAAATCTGATTTTTGCATATTTTATTTATCATATTTCACATATGCCATATCTAGCACAAATATCACAAATACACTTAGTTTAGCAATACTGAGGTGCAAATCAAAGAGTCATTGAAAGGGCATATCATATCTGATATGATTGAGTACAGCTTAACTTTACAGCTTCATGCAAAATTCAACCGAATCCCCTCATAAAAACGTAAGAGGAGGCATTTATGTGATAATAGATTTATGACTTGAGCCACAAACCTCTGCAGTAAAAGAGGTGCAGCATTTCAAATCTATTTCAATGTCAAGGGTACTTTGATAGCATTCATTTCTGTACATGTCAGTGCTGGCATTCAGCAATGTTGCATATTGCAAAAGCAGAGGAGTTATTATTGTCAACTACTTCTTTGTCACTTGTTACAAGCCAAATCATGTAGTTACTTTTAAGCATCAGTATCGATTGTATAAATTAACTGAAACCTTAGAATGATATTGCTATTGTCAGAAATCGACTGGAGAGAGACACGAGGCGAGGACTCAAGTGCAGGAGAAGATCTTTTAATAAAATAAAACAAAGATAAACAAAAAAAACACCCCGAAGGCGGAAAACAGAGCGGTGTACATTTAACACACACACACACACACACACACACACACACACACACACACACACACACACACACACACACACACACACACACACACACACACACACACACACACACACACACACACACACACACACACACACACACACACACACACACACACACACACACACACACACGGAGGCTAAATAGGGGGACAAACGAGAGTAAGGGAGACACAGGTGGAGCCACTGAAACAATGATTAGATAACAAGATGGGAGGGGGCAGGCAATAGACATGGGAGCACATGGCACCAACAACAAAGCCATGTGCTCAACACACAGAGACAACTGGTGGCCAGCCCGGGCACACCAGCAGGACCGTGACAGCTATAGCTTAGAAAAAATGTTATCACATTGGGACAAGAGATTATCATTTATATTTTTTTTAAAAGCCTTCTTTTTATAGTGCCAGAGTACCTAAAGGGTTATTTTCACAGTTTCTTCATTTGTAACACTAATGTAAGTCATAATATGTTAACTGTTCCTGTGGCTCAGTGGTAGAGCATTGTGTTAGCAGTGCAAAGGTTGTGGGTTTGATTCCCAGGGAACACACATACTAACAAAAAATGTATAGCCTGAATGCTCTGTAAGTCGCTTTGGATAAAAGCATCTGATAAATGAAATATTGTGTTCTTTTCTCATTTTCACAGCTTGAGATATTATTTGACACACAGATGCTTGTATGAAATGGTCCCCTTACAGTGTTAGTACAAATAGTCCTGCACTGAGAAACCATTTTTATTGTTCTCTATAAGCCTAAATGAAGGTGGTGCTAGCTGCAATGATCAATGTTTGAGTTCTACACAATCCGACAACACCACTGACACCAGAATCATTCCAGCTGAAATGAGAACAGTGAGGGAACTTATTTTAGAGAAGGCAAGAAGTATATGTCAATTAATAAGTTAGTATTAAAAGGCTACTCCACCCCAAAATAAAAATGTTGTATTAATCACTTACCCCCATGTCGTTTCGAACCCGTAAAAGCTTTGTTTGTCTTTGGAACACAATTTTGGATAAAATCCGGGAGGCTTTTAATTTTCATTGTATTGAAAAGAACAACTTTGACTTTTATCTTACACAGAAGAAAATAATATGAGATTTCAAAAGACGTTAGTACATTATAAAAAAAAAAAGCCACTCGGACGGCTGTTGCAACAAACGGTTTGCATAACCAAAGAATTTCTGCACAAACTGTCAGAAACAGTCTCAGGGAAGCTCATCTGCATGCTCGTCGTCCTCATCGGGGTCTCGACCTGACTGCAGTTTGTCGTCATAACCGACTTGAGTGGGTAAATGCTCACATTCGATGGCGTCTGGCACTTTGAAGAGGTGTTCTCTTTACAGATGAATCCCGGTTTTCACTGTACAGGGCAGATGGCAGACAGCGTGTATGGCGTCGTGTGAGTGAGCAGTTTGCTGATGTCAACGCTGTGGATCAAGTGGCCCATGGTGACGGTGGGGTTATGGTATGGGCAGGCGTATGTTATGGACAACGGACACAGGTGCATTTTATTGATGGCATTTTGAATGCACAGAGATACCGTGACGAGATCCTGAGGCCCATTATTGTGCCATTCATCCACGACCATCACCTCATGTTGCAGCATGATAATGCACGGCCCCATGTTGCAAGGATCTGTACTTAATTCCTGGAAGCTGAAAACATCCCAGTTCTTGCATGACCAGCATACTCACCGGATATGTCACCCATTGAGCATGTTTGGGATGCTCTGGATCGGCGAAAACGACAGCGTGTTCCAGTTCCTGCCAATATCCAGCAACCTCGAACAAGCCATTTAAGAGGAGTGGACCAACATTCCACAGGCCACAATCAACAACCTGATCAACTCTATACGAAGGAGATGTGTTGCACTGCGTGAGGCAAATGCTGGTCACATTGTGGCCTTTTATTGTGGCCAGCCTAGGGCATATTTTAGAGAAATAGGCCTTTTGTGTACATAGAAAAAGTATTCGATCTTTGAGTTCAGCTCATGAAAAATGGGGGCAAAAACAAAACTGTTTATAATTTTGGTCAGTGTATATTATATATATATATATATATATATATATATTAGGGGTGGGCATAGATTAATTTTTTTAATCTAGATTAATCTAGATTAATTTTGGAATTAATCTAGATTAATCTAGATTAAAATGGCTCATTTGAATTCTGCCGAAGGCATTCAGAATATGTGTGCTACCCAAATAATGACTAAAAGTAAGTCTTTGAGAACGGGTTTCTCAAGCCAGGTGGCGCATTAGACCAGGGGCTCATCTCCTGTTTCCAAAATGCATCACAAACTGCTTGAGAAAGCTGTTCTACTATGATAATTTGTTTATTGTGAAAGTTTATTCAGTTAAACATGAATTTTGAACTGTAGGCCTACATAAGAGGTCGTGATGAACTGTTTACAGTTTCCATTGGGAAGCTTCTTAAAAATACATTTTCCCTGAAGCAAACCCGGCGGCTTCATAGCTGCATCCATGTTAGCACGTCACGTGTGATGTGGTAATTTCACAGTAACGTTAGGCATACACACAGGTTCGAAGCAGAGGGTGACACGGGAGTGAATTCTCAAGTTCACATGAGACCTAAAGCGCATCCTGTTTGCTTAAAAAGCGCAGCTTTCGTTGTTATTCTGAGTGCACACAAATAAGCGTAGAGTCTTTACAGATTCGAAAGATGTATTAGGCTACTTTTATCTGTATGATGAAGAATGACGGAGATTTTAAGAGCAAGTGAGCCGAGCCTGTCCTTAAACGCTGCGCTTCCACACAAACACTTCAATAGCGCACATTTCTCTAGGTTAACATCATATTGAGCGCCATGTAAAGTTGTTACTACATACATCTTTCAGATGAAAAGCCATATTTGAGGTTGATGAATGATAGATGAGCGTTTGGATGTCCTGCCCGATTGTATTACCACATAGACCAGCCGTTAACAACAATCTGTCCATCACGGACTGCGAGCCTCTAGTTCAAGACTCGCTCGCCCCCTACAGTGCAATTCCAGGTATACATCCGCGCTAAAATATCAGGGTGAAAGTCATCATAGCTTGCGTAGTATAGACCCAGCTCCCAACCCAACTTTGAGAATAGATTAACGGCGATATTTTTTTTATCGCCGATAAGAGTCTCGCGTTAACGCCGATAACGGCCCACCACTAATATATATATATATATATATATATATATATATATATACACACACACACATACATACAGGCCTGGTGAGTAACGAAATACATGTAACGGTGTTACATATTTAAAATACAAAATATGAGTAACTGTATTTCCTTATAATTACATTTCAAATAGGTGTAATCAAATTACAGTTACATCCTAAAAGTATTTTAGATTACTAAAGTGATTACTTTGAATTATGTAATTTATTAATTTCATATTTAAGTAAACTTTTTTAGGATTTTAGCCAATAAGGCAACCGATTCTCCGTTGAAAAAAAAACAACTGCGTGCAGCCACCTGTTTGTTTAGCAACTCGTAGTGAGAGTAGGCTACTCTCATCATTACGACACAAAAGTGGACGACACAACAGAAAGCCATTAACGTAATGCATTTATCTTGTGGAAATACAAAGACTAGTTTATAAATCTGAAAAAGGACGTAACATCAGTGGTGCAATGCCTACCTGCAACAACTTCTCTCAGCATCGAAGGACACAACGTCTAATCTGAAAAAGCATGTTGAGGGAAGTTGTTCTTGATCGTTGAAAAATTGTATCCAGTAACTCGTTTTTCTATTTTCTCATATTTTGAGGGTTGAAAGGTTATCATTACGTTTAATATTTCTAAGAATTTAATTGAAAAATGACACTAAACTAAAAGCATCATTAGCGAACTGTGGTTGTTAAATTACAACAACATTAATTGCGACCAGTTGCTTTGACAAACGAGCCCTGTCAATTTTGACTCTTTGATTCTTTTGTGGCAATCGTTTCTCAATAGAGAAGATTATGAAGTAATCACTTAAAGTTTGGTGCATTCATTAAACAAATCTATTGTATAACTTGGAGAACTGTGCCAGTTGTTTTGGCTACTTTTATGATATATTTGTTGTTTGAATTCGGTTTGAAGATTGGAATGCAGCATGAAACAGCACGGAATCCCATTTATTGTATTCAAATTGATTGGTATATTTTAATGGCATAACATGTATTTGTTGTTCATATATATATATATGTATATGTGTGTTTCAGTGGCGGCTGCTGATCTTTTAAAGAGGGGAAGCTCATTTTCGGCCTAAATCATAAAAATTGTCCATTTATTTATATGTAAATTCTGCCCTACGTTCCTTTTCAAGAAAATGCTCTGTAACCCTGTCGTACCAACTAGGCGTCTTTTCCAGTGACTTGACCAGTGTCCTCTCAATGGCCAGCAGAGCTAGGCTGCTTAAACGGCCTTGGCCCATTGTGTTACGGGTGTAGGACTTGAGCCGCTTTAAACAGGAGAAGCTCCTTTCTACACCTGCTGTGCAGTTTGCTAGCTGGCTAGTTCAGACTATATGAATTAATGAACAAACGATCTAATATATATATATATATATTTAACTCAACGGGAGGAAATGTGGGAATTATGTTAAACTGAAACAATGAATGTGGTGTGAAATTGTGTGAAATATACGATGAAGGTTGCAGCAGTTTGTCTTTCGACTACACATGCAAAATCCGCGATGGGACTGAGTTGGAAATGGAGACACAGAGTGATACGCGTCATAATCTGAAGACCACGCCCACGCCCACACCAACCGTCTCTTTTGCATTGCGAGAAGCCTTGTCATTTATTTATAACAAAAAAAAAAAAAAAAATGTCTAAAAGCTGATATGTGACAATGTGTATAGCAAACAAGCTAAAAAAAAACAATACATACGTTTTTATAAGCTGTCGACCCCAACAAACGAGCGTTTTAGGACATAAAAGTGGATTAAAAGAGATGACAGACCCTCCAATCATCACGCAGACGCCGGAGTCCGGGCCAGCCCACTCCTCCATTCATCCCAGAGACGCTGAGCGTCCGTGGGCGGGGACATAATCGCAGCATTATCCAATGACCGTCTTGTTTCTAAGCACTGAAAAACTGTTTAAAGCAGCCCCATTGAAGTCAATGGACGCTGGGCTTCAACAGAGTAATGCACTGTACGCCACGGAATGAATGAGAAGGAAATCGAGTCAGCCGACCTAAGTAGCTGATTCTGAACGAAATTGTTTTCGCTCGAGATGAACGTGTTTAACGATTTTAGTCAATAAAATGTTAACATAATAGTACATATATTTGACCATTCATTTTTGACAATTATAGGGAAGCTGAGCTTCCCTTGCAGTCTTAAAGAAATCGCGGCTGGTGTGTTTGTTGTATGTACACAAATGTTCCCTGGCTTCTGGCCAAGAGGTTCAAATTTATTTTGTTTTGACAGTTATGCCTTGGGATATATGATCCATCTATAAAAACATGTGGCATATTCTGTCAGCTGTGCCTTGCCAAATCCATGGGTCCCAAAAGGGCTGGAAAACACAATGTCACAATCAACTCGGCTCTGAAAGTGGACTCAGTATTCAAAAAATAGTCAAGGGAACAATGATTTCGTCAAGTGGTAACATGTGGATTACATAACCTTTATCCATATCTAGCACATATTTGCAAATGTTGCATCATATGTGCTGGTTTCTTTGGCAGAAAAGTAAGAGAGAATATGATTTAAACAATGACGTCTTAATTTATTAATACAGGTTTTTAATGTCACTGCTTCTGTGAGGTTTCTCGCTGTCACGATTTCTCATTTTAGAAATGTTTTTGTGTTTACCTGTTGTGGTTCACCCCAGGGAAACCTGTACATGCAATGTCGGGACCCTGACTTTCTCTCTGAGGAGCAAGGCTGCTGTCAGCTGCCACAGACTTGGAGATAAGCATGTAACATCAATTTATGCAGAGACTGTGACAAGTTGTTCTCCAGTGCCTTCGGGTAGCAGGGTAAAGAAAAGAGCTCCACATAGCTGTTTGCTTTACTCATAGCTTGTGCCCACACATTACTATTGTTGATGTGCAACATGTTGAAGAGCAACACTGTGACATTGATCATGCAAAGTTGTCAACCCATGGTTTTATGCAAAAAATGTTGGGCTGGGTCTCTATTGAAAAAAGGCAATACTTTCTAAAGTAATTTGTGTTGTTTTTGTCTGATCTCTTTGTTCTGATAGGCTCTCGAAATCCAAGCGGCATGCGCTACAAATTTAACTTCATAGCAGATGTGGTGGATAAGATTACCCCTGCAGTGGTCCATCTAGAACTGTTTAGTAGGTAAGGACAGATGGTGTTGGTTGTTTAAATGCTGAGCACAGAGTGACGTGCTGGTTATAATGCTTGGTATTCTTAGCTGGCACAGAACGAACTCTCAATATGTGATTAAATTATGACAACATAAAAGTTTTTGCTTGCTTGTTTAGACAGAAGTTCAAAAATGAGAGTAGAATAAGTATGTAAACACTGCTGTTTGGATTGGATTTTCTGTTTTACAAGATAACTGTTATTGTATTTTGCATAATTTAAACTTTATTACATAATTATGTGACAAAATTTGCAGTTATCACTAAATACTTACAATAGACATTTGTTGTTACATTTCATAGCAGAGTTTTAAAAAGGATGTTATACACTCAATGGTTTGGTGTTTTTGAAAGATTTCTCTTGTGCTCACCAAGACTGCAGGTAACTGTTTTCAATTTTAATTATTGTAATTTATTCCTGAGATGACATAACTTAATTTTCAGCAGCTGTTACTCCAGTATTGAGTATCACATGGTCCTTCCATGATTCTAATATGCTGATTTGGTGCTCAAGAAACATTTTTATTGTTATTATGTTAAAAATAGATACTGTGATACATTGTTTAGGATTCTTCGATAAACAGAAGTACAGACAAGAAGTTGGAACTTGCCTGTAAAAATGGTGTGCTTCAAAACCTAGAAATCTCTCAACAAACTAATTTGTATGAACTCATACATCAAGGAACTATTTCCCCAATGTTTCCTTACAGACTACCATTTTCCATCCAAGGCATCCCTGTTTCCAGTGGTTCAGGGTTTATAGTGTCAGAGGACGGGTGGATCGTCACCAATGCACATGTACTGACCAATAAGCAACATGCTCTATGATGCCACAATCAAAGATGTGGATAGATAATTATACATTGCTCTCATTAAGATCAACTCAGAAGTAAGTAAGCCAAGATGCCCAAAACCTGGTCAAGAGACATGACTTAAATTACTTAACCAATGACAAAACCTAGCCTCCAGCAGTCTTAAGTGCATGGTCAAAATACCTTTTGTTGCATGGTAAAAATGTTGTCTTTGCATTTTACTGCTCAGATCCACTGGTTTATCATCAGCGACTAGCTTCACAGCTGCTGGAAGTAAATTAATCTTGGGGAGGCAGTACAGCAGATGTTTCTTTAGTCAGCAAGGGCTTGTGCCATCAAAAATTAGATTCTGCTTCTTGACATGGTTAATTTGTTTTCTGATTTTCTCAGGAGAAAATTCGCCTCGCTCTTACAAATTCCTACTTTCCGCCTATTTTCGCTGTGCGCTTGTGACCATGCAAGAAAACGTGTTTCTTTGCCACTGACAGCCTGCCTTTGTGAAAAGGACCAGCACAAGGCCCTGAAATATCTCCTGGCAGAAATACAAAACTGCCCAAAGATTAAAAAATTAAAAGATTTTCAGACTGATTTAGAACCACCTAACTCCTGAGACCGTCTGTAAAGACAAGCTTTGATCAGCAGCGTAGACTAGAGCATCCAATGCCAACAACAATACCATCTCGCCATAACCCAGACCATAGCAACAGCATGCAGCACAATGATTGGTAATCACTTTAATTCAGTCCCAGACTATGTATGGCTGCCTGTGGTTTCAAAAGGGAGGAGAAAAGTGGAGAAGAAGTGCTGGGGAGGCAGATGGCAATCTGTTATTTTGCAGTGCTCAGCCCCCCAGCAGTAGCCTGCAGAGTCAAGGTTGGGACAGAGTGTAAAGGCATCCTGCTCCAGAAGCCACGGTAATCAAGCCTGGTGCATCAGCCTGAAGTCATAAAAATGCACCCTGCAGAGCACAGGCAGGCAGGGTCAAGCTCAGGCCCAGACTGGCTGCTGACTTCAAACATTTCAAGGAAACTTATTAGACTGTTTTAAGAAGGTGACAGCACAGAACATAGTCAAGTCGTTTTTCTCTGAAAAAGACTTGTAGCAGCTTTTGGATTTTGAGTTGGAGATCACGATGAGTTGTTTGTGGAAAAAAGCGAGTATAAAAAAGGTTATTTTTGATTAAAAAGGTGCCCACTAAAAAACTGTGTAAATGTTATCGCCGTAGTCACCAATTTCAAATGCCGTCACAGAGCGATCACAAACCAAAAGACTTTCCAGTTTGCAACTACCTAATTACATCATGAAAAGTGATGGAGGAAAAGTGATGAGGGTCAGAAGATATATTTTAAAAGATACAGTTCAACTTACCAACATACTGAACTGTATTTTGTATACTGTCAGAGATTCAACCGTGGAAATATGTCACACAACTTGTAAACAAACATGTTCATTAACTTCATCAAAGTAATTAATCATTTGAGTGAGATGTCATAGCTAAAATATGTAGCTAAAATCAGAAATAGTATATTACAAATGTATGTCTATTTGATGTATGCTTGAATCAGCATTATCTCTCTCTCTCGCTCTCTGTAATATATATATATACAGGTGCATCTCAATAAATTAGAATGTCGTGGAAAAGTTCATGACATTCATGGCAATGAATGTTTGTGGCTTACCCTCCTTGTGAAGGATGTCAATGATTGTCTTCTGGACAACTGTCAGATCAGCAGTCTTCCCCATGATTGTGTAGCCTAATGAACCACACTGAGGTTTTGAAGGCTCAGGAAACCTTTGCAGGTGTTTTGAGTTGATTAGCTGATTGGCATGTCACCATATTCTAATTTGTTGAGATAGTGAATTGGTGGTTTTTTGTTAAATGTGAGCCAAAATCATCATAATTAAAAGAACCAAAGACTTAAACTACTTCAGTCTGTGTGCATTTAATTTATTTAATACATGAGTTTCACAATTTGAGTTAAATTACTGAAATAAATGAACTTTACCACGACATTCTAATTTATTAAGATGCACCTGTGTGTGTGTATATATATATATATATATATATATATATATATATATAATATGTAAACATTTTATTATATCGTTTCATGTGACAACACTAAAGAAATGACAGTTTGCTACAATGTAAAGTAGTGAGTGTACAGCTTGTATAACAGTGTAAATTTGCTGTCCCCTCAAAATTACTTAACACACAGCCATTAATGTCTAAGCCGCTGACCACAAAAGTGAGTACACCCCTAAGTGAAAATGTCCAAATTGGGCCCAAAGTGTCAATATTTTGTGTGGCCACTAGGGCTGTGCAATTAATCACATGCGATTGTCATGCACATCTCGTCAGTAAAGCCGGGTCCGTGATTGGCACTAAATCTCCATCACCTGCTTTCAAATGGAGCGGCACTTAATACACAGAGCGTCTCGGTTACTTGCGTAACCCCCGTTCCCTGAAGGAGGAACGGAGACGTAACGTCCAGAGTGACTGACTAATGGGATCTCGCCGGAGAGCCCAATCACCTTCGAGTGTTAACAAAACAAGCCAATGACAGTTGGCGTGCGTGTTCGCCACGCGCACTCCGCCCGTGTGCGGGTATAAAGGAGAGCGCGTGCAAACGCACATCAGTTTTTCGCTGAGGAGCCGAGACTGTGTGCCCGGCCGTACAGCGGTGGTACAGCAACTATGGCGACGGACGTTACGTCTCCGTTCCTCCTTCAGGGAACGGGGGTTACATAGTAACCGAGACGTTCTATCAGTCAGTCACGTTCGACGTAACGTCAGAGTGACTGACTAATGGGATCCCTTGGAAAACGCCACTATTGCTGACCCCCTCCAGTGCTCTGCAGAAGCCGGCAATTCCCCCCACACCAGCTGGGATGGAAGATAAGACAGGGTTTAGGCAGAGATAACCGCACTGCTGTTCCGCTCAGTGGGTAGAATAACACTGGGAAAGCGTACCCCAAGTAGGGGGAAACGCTACGGAGCCACATCCCGCATAAGGAGGTATCATGTGGAGATTACACGTATGGACTGGCCAAGGGCAGTACCACATACGGGAGTCTCTGAGGTAGACCCAGCCCGCCTGGGGTGAGATAGCTACACAGCAGAGAAGGCAGAAGGTTCTGCCAGGGAAGACACGGGCTCACCAAGGGGGAGCCGTGCAGTGGAAGAATACACATGTGGGATCATCAAGGGGAATCACTACATGGGCACCTAGCCCAGCACAAGGGTTGACCTTGGGCAACGACGAGTACTGGACCTGGCGTCTGGTGCTCCGCCACACCTGACTGCCGAGGGTGCGGAGGAACTTCAACAGGGTTCGTGGGGAACTGAACTGAGAAGCAACAGGGCGCACGTATCCGGTCCGTAGAGGGAATGGCGCAGCAAGCGTGATTGACACCGAGCGGGTTCCAGTGTTACTGGCCATCTGAGACAAGTACACGGAGGACACTGGCTCTATACGGAGATTGTAAAACCTCGCAAACGATTAGGTGTCGCCCAGCCGGCAGCTTTACAAATGTCTGCTATTGAGGCGCCTGCCAAAGCCCAAGAGGAAGCAACGCCTCGTGAGAGTGTGCTCTCACCAAGGGGCATGGTAAGCGCCCGGGCCTGATAGGCCAAGACTATAGCCTCTACTATCCAGTGGGCGAGTCTTTGTTTGGAGACAGCTCTTCCCTTCTGCTGTCCTCCGAAGCAGACAAAGAGCTGGTCTGAGGTCCTGAAGCTCTGCGCAGTCCACATAGATGCGCAAGGCACGAACGGGACAGAGCAGAGCAATGGCTGGGTCTGCCTCCTCCCGGGCAGCGCTTGCAAGTTCACCACCTGGTCCCTGAAGGGCATGGTGGGAACTTTGGGCACATATCCAGGCCGGGGTCTCAGGACAACGTGAGAGTCAGCCGGCCCGAATTCTAGGCACGAATCGTCGACCGAAAATGCTTGCAGGTCCCCTACCCTCTTGACTGTGGCCAATGCCGAGAGGAGCACTGTCTTTAGAGACAGAAACTTAAGCTCTACTGACTGCAGAGGCTCAAGGGGCCCCCTCAAGGCCGACAGGACCGAGGGAGATCCCAAGAGGGTACCAGGTGAGGCGCGAGGATTTAGCCTCCTTGCCCCTCTGAGGAACCTGATGACCAGGTCGTGTTTCCCCAGAGACTTACCGTCTACTGCATCGTGGTGTGTGCGGCGATAGCGGCGACATACACTTTGAGGGTGGAGGGAGACAGCCTTCGCTCCAACCCATCCTGCAGGAAAGAAAGCACGACTGCGATCGGGCATCTACGGGGTCCTCCCGGCGGGAGAACACCAATCGGCGAACAGGTTCCACTTCAGCCTGTAAGCTTGTCTCAGACAGAGCCCTGGCAGAAGCGATAGTGTTTACTACCGCTGGAGGTAGCCCACTAGAACCTCCGGCGTCCGTCCAAGGACCATACGTGGAGATTCCACAAGTCTGGGCGCAGGTGCCAGAGGGTGCCCCTCTCTGAGAAAGTAGATCCCTCCTCAGAGGAATTTGCCAAGGAGGGCTGTCGCGAGGAGCATCAGTTCTGGAAACCACGTCCGGTTGGGCCAGTAAGGCGCCACCAAGAGGACTTGCTCCTCGTCCTCCTGACCTTGCACAGGGTCTGTGCGAGAAGGCTCACTGGGGAAACGCATATTTGCGTAAGCCCGAGGCCAGCTGCATGCCAGCGCATCTGTACCGAGGGTCCCCTCGGACAGGAGAAAAACAACTGGCAGTGAGACGTGTCCGGGAGGCAAACAGGTCTACCTGAGCGTCCCCGGCGTCTCAATTCAGCTGGGGTACCTCGGGTGGAGTCGCCATTCTCCCGGAAGGGCGTGCTGGCGTGAGAGCTCGTCGGCTGCACGATTGAGCTCGCCTATGAACGGCGCGAAGCGACCTCAGATGCTTCTGACTCCAAAGGAGGAGATGGCGGGCGAGTTGCGACATGCGACGGCGAGCGTGACCGCCCTGGTGGTTGATGTACACAACGGTCGCAGTGTTGTCCGAACGGACCAGTATATGCTTCTCGTAGCAGCGTTCTGAAGCGGCGCAGAGCAAGCTATACTGCCAGCAACTCGAGGCAATTGATATGCCACTGCAGCTGGGGCCCTGTCCAGAGCCCAGCGGCTGCGTGCCCGCACATGGCCCCCAGCCCGTGGCAGAGGCGTCTGTTGAAACAACAACGTGCCTGGATACTTGCTCTAGGGGAACTTCTGCAAGAAAGGCAAGATCCGACCATGGGCTGAAGGTGCGACGGCAGGACGGGTGAGTGAGACCCGGTATGTGCCGTGGTGCCATGCCCATCTCGGGACTCGGTCATGAAGCCAACGCTGAAGCAGTCTCATATGAAGCAATCCGAGGCGTGATAGCGGCTGAGGATGCCATATGCCCCAGGAGCCTCTGAAAATGTTTCAGTGGAACCGCCCTCTTGCGCTGGAGAGACTCCAGGCATCTCAGCATTGACTGAGCACGCTCCTCTGAGAGACGTGCTGTGAGGTTGACCGAGTCCAACTCCCTGCCGAGAAAAGAGATCCTCTGCATAGGGAGAGTTTGCTCTTTTCCCGGTTGACCTGAAGCCCCAACCGGCTGAGGTGCCCGAAGGAGGGCCTACTGGTATGCTCGCCTTCAGACGCAAAGCGGAATCGAGGGAGGATCGAGACATGGAAGTAGGCGTCTTCAGGTCGATCGCTGCAACCCAATCAAGGACGGACGCATTGAAAGAGGCGCCTCTGCGTCAACATCTTGAACGGGAGCTTGACAAGGGCCCGGTTCAGAACACGCAGGTCCCAGATTGGATGTAACCCACCGTGTTTCTTGGGAGATGAAGTAGGGGCCTTTGTAGAGCCCTGACTCCATCTCGGCTGGAGGGGCCGGCTGTATCGCGTCCCTTCGCCAGTAGGACCGCGACTTCTCGCAAGACAGGGCATCCTGGCTCAACACTGAGGTGAACCGATTGCCCCTGAACTTGGGAGGACGCCGGGCGAACTGAATCGCGTGGCCGAGTCTGATGGTCCTCAGGAGCCAGCGAGACGGCCTGGGAGCTCTAGCCAGGCCCCAGGGGCCGCATAAGCGGGACCAGGGGAGACATAGACGTACTGCGGTGGGGCAGCGCAGTGGAGCCCAGGGCCCGACTCGAAAGGCAGAGCGTCTCAAGTGGGGTCTGAGTGTGTGGTGCAACACTCACCTGGCTCCACGGCTGGGCAGGGGGCGCGGAGAAGGCATCGCGCCCTCGGACCGGACCCTGCTGACCACTGGCGAAGAGAGAGGGGATGGGAATGTGGAGACGGGTCTCGCGACTGCCATCCTCGCCCTCTTGGGACCCGGAGAAAAAGGAAACTGCTCTTATGAAGTTTTGGGTACCACTGACCCGGGGGCCAGTGGCGGAACAGAACAAAAATTCTCCACCCGGCCCTCCTCCGGGGGAAGGAGTGGTGCTATCGCCATCTCCTAAAGAGCAGGATCCCGAGGCTCGGGTCGCCCGTCCCAGGGACGCCGCCTACCCTGGCACTTCACAGGCTTGGCAGGGGCGGAGGCGGGCCGCGCCGCTTTCCTGCGGCCAGCTCCATGCTGCGGCCATTGTGAAGGCTGCTGTTGTGGCCGAGCTGGAGCGGAGGTGGAGGCCGCAGGAGAGGCGCCGCAACGAGCAGCAGGCGGAGGGCTGCAGCCGGCGGTGGGGTGGAGACAGCAGCGGACCGCCGGGGCAGGATGCGAAACGCCTCCATCTGCTTCTGTGCGGCGGAGAACTGTTGGGCAAAGTCCTCCACCGAATAGGCCGGCCTGGGAGATCGGGGAGTCCAGGAAGCGGTGCTTGTCGGACTCCCTCATATCCGCCAAGGTCAGCCACAGGTGGCGCCCTGGACCACTAATGTGGACATCGCCTGACCCAGGGCCCGCGCGCGTGACTTTCGCCGCCCTTAGCGCGAGGTCCGTCGCTGCGCAGTTCCTGCAACACACCTGGGTCAGCATCACCCTCGCAGCTGTTTCAACGCCTTGGCCTGGTGGACCTGCAGGAGGGCCATGGCGCAGGGCGGAAGCGGCCTGTCCAGCAGCACCGTAAGCCTTGGCCGTTAGAGCGGACGAGAACTTACAGGCCCTGGACGGAAGGCGTGATTACCCTCCAGGCGGCAGCGCCCTGCGGGCAAAGCTGCATGGCAATGGCGCTCGACTGGGGGGACCTCCACATACCCCTGGGCCGCTCCGCCGTCGAGGGTGGTGAGGACGGAGGAGGCACTAGGCCTGCTTCGGGCAGAAAAAGGTGCCTTCCAAGACCTAGTCACCTCCTCATGCACTTCCGGGAAGAACAGAACCGGGGGCGGTTGCCGACGTTCGGCCTGCGCCCTCAGGAACCAATCATCCAGCCTCGGCGCCGGGAGAAGGCGGACGCCTATAGTGCAGCCCGATGCTCTCAGCGGCCCGGAAAGCATAGCGGTCAGTTCTGGATCTGACTCGGGCAACGCTACTCTTCCTGACGGAGGCAGCGCAGCCAAATCGTCCTCTCCAGAACCTAGCTCATCCCCCGATGCAGTGATCGAAAGCGTGTCATCTGCTGGGGCACCGAATGAGATGCTGGGCCCCGCCCTGTCCGAGGACCCCGCATATTCATCCGGGAACCCCAGACGGTGCGATGTGCTCGAGGAGTGAGGCAGCGGAGACGCACTCGACGGGAAGCTCTCACTGTGATCCTCAAATCACCCTGGCCCTGAGCAAGTAGTCCTCCGTCCGGAGGAACTAGAACGGGCAGAGCAAGGGGATACCCCACATCTAGCGAGGAGGTATCTGAGCGCAACATCGCTATGGTCATGTTCCCACAGTGAGAACATGACTCATCCACAGCGCTGCCTCAGCGTGCCTAAAGCCCAAGCACGAGGGCAGCGATCATGACCATCAGATGAAGTCAGGAACAGACCACATCCAGAAACGCACGAGCGGGAAGCCATCTTTAAAGACGCCCGTCCGCTCGTGGAGCTCTTTAGATTTGCTCTTTAGTTGAAAACTCTTTTCAGCAGCGCTGAAGCGCCGAGGGAGGTAGCAACGTGATCGCTGCTTCTCGCGAATCCAGCACTGGACAGCAACCTCGCTGACGCCGTAACACCAACGCTGTAGTCTTGCTTTGCAGACACTCAGAGATTTGCAAGGCTCGGCTCGGCGAAAAGCTGATGTGCGTTTGCACGCTCTCCTTTTAAACCCGCACGCGGGGCGGAGTGCGCGGCGAACACGCACGCCAACTGTCATTGGCTTGTTTTGTTAACATCGATCAGTAAAGCGGGTCCGTGATAAGCACTAAATCTCAATCACCTGCATTCAAATGGAGCGGCACTTAATACACAGAGCCGTAGTTCATCAACAAGCTAGGCAATATCGCATTCATAATCGCAGATGATTCGCATTCGATTATGAATACGAAATTCTGCACAGTATGCAGAATGTACTACAGTATAGATATAATCAAATATTTACAAAAATATGAGGGGTGTACTCACTCTGTAACACTCACCTGCCACTTTATTAGATACTTTGAACGTGGAATGGTTGTTGGTGCCAGAAACATTTCAAAAACTGCTGATATATGTATATATTGATATTATATTGTGTTATATAAATTTTTTTTTATTAGTTTTTATTTTATAACATTTTTATTTTATTTTAAACTGTTATATCTGGACATGTTTGGAGTAGAAATATTAATTATATATAGCCTATTTTAACTGTGCATAAAACTATTTTATTGGTCAAAACTTCTTAAAAAGATGGAGCAGGTCTTTTTTTTTTTTACACATATCAGGAATTGGCAAAATATGTATTACAGGAATGAATGTAATACACGATGTCTAATTGTTTTAAACAGACTCCCTTGCCAGTACTTTTACTTGGTCGTTCATCAGAACTGAGGCCAGGAGAGTTTGTAGTGGCTGTGGGAAGTCCGTTTTCTCTTCAAAACACAGTAACCACCGGTTTCATCAGCACTACCCACCGAAGAGGTCATGAACTTGGCCTGCAGAACTCTGATATGGAGTATATTCAAACAGATTCCATTATAAATGTAACCGTTCTACATATAGACACTATCAATATAGATAGTTTAGCTGTGTGTTCATGAATATGAATAGAATGTTAATGTTTTCTTTCACAGTATGGAAACTCAGGAGGGCCTCTTGTAAACTTGGTAAGAACCTTTTATTCTCCCGTCTCTTATTTGGCATTAAGTATATTTTGAACATAACTCTCTCTCTCTCAGCTGCTACTGATTTGTTTATCCCTATTTGTTTCCAGAAAATTCCCCAAGGTTATAACTCTTGTTTTAATTTGAGCAACATTCAATTTTGGTATTCATGGTTCCTTACTGTGCAGCGTCTACTGTTTATATGCCTGCTTCCATGGACATTTAGTATACCCTGGGCAAATTACCTGCAGTGGTTTATATTATTCTATTGATCTTTGTAAAGGAAAACACAACATGTTTTCTTGAAGCAGCCTCAGGCTCAAGCATGCATCTGGCTTTGCAATACAAACCATTTCCATTTATAATACACAATGGATGCTTGAAAATATGTAAAAAGCATTGCACAGACGCACCATAAAACTGGAATTAAACAATGCAATGTTATAAGCAAAAAAGCTGTATTTCAAGTTGATATGGCTTTACTAATGTGTATTACTAATGTATTACTTTTTTAATACATACTATTAAATGTATGTATGTATAACTATGTATATTACTCAATATACTCAATATTCCCTATTACTCTTAATTATTAAATTACACCCAGTGATCAGCGTCCCTTGTGTGTCTCAAGGTAGCTGTTCATTCATTGCAGTGCATTTTAATATTATGCTCCCTGTTTGCGGTTTCAAGGATGGGGATGTTATTGGCATAAACGTGTTGAAGGTTATGCCAGGAATATCTTTTGCCATTCCCTCGGAATATGCCAGTTCCTTGTGGACTCTTATGACAGACAAAGAAAAGGTTTGCGAACTTCTTTTGAGCTGTTTATTTGTTTTAATCTTGATTGAATTAAGTAGCTGTTTTCTTACATTTCAGGAAGAATGCTGACTAAAAAGTGATTTATGGGAGTGCGAATGCTTCATCTTTTAGCTGCGTTAGATTTTTTTCTTCTTTTCAAATATGCTTTTATTAAGATACATTTTTTTTATTATTATTATCACATAATTTACATCTGAGGGTAACTTACAGTCTTTAGAAAAGTTCAGATGGTATTGTTTCTTTTCATCTTGCCTCTGTATAATGCATATGAAAGTTCATAAGTGCAGCTCTGCTTTGTTTACAGCGGAAACTAAAGAAATGCTTAAAGCACCACCTGCTGGCAGAGAGTGAATCTGTGTCTCATTCAGCTCGTTTACTGTTTCATTTCATGCAGATATTTTTATGTATACAGTAGTTTCACAAAACTGAAGTCAGACCATTCTGTTTTTGCTTCAAATTTAGAAATGACACAATCTTATTTATACATAAGTCTAATAATAACATTACATGTTGTATGTATGAAGCATCTTTGTTTGGTTCATGATTAAAATGCAGTGGTTGCCTCTAATTTGAAATGGAAAGAGCACAGACAAAGCCTTGTTTTCTTTATATGAAGAGATTTATTTTATTTGTGTTAATTACTTGATTTGGGGTTTGTTTTAAAATTTCTATTTAGTTTTGTTATTTACATTTACATTATATTTACATTTTGTTATTTATCAGACGCTTTTATCCAATGCGACTTACAAATGAGGACAATAGAAGCAATCAAAACCAACAAAAGAGCAACAACATGCACGTGCTATATTAATACATTATTAGTGTTATATTTCAGTTACACAAAGAAACGTGCAGCATTTTGTCCAAGCAATGATAAAAGGACACATTTAACTTTTGTCTTAAATCTAATTTTGTTAAAAAAGGGGGGTCAAATCGTGAGTTGAGTGAATCGTAACATCCCTATAACCAAACCTTCTTTAAACTGGGCTGTGACAGAATTTTCATTTTTAGGTAATTATCTTTTTAAGTGGATAAGTTTGATTCAGCTGTCATCTTCAAGCACATTTTGTCCACTTGAACAAACTACAGATAATTAAAGGCAAACTCCCAGAACTCTCTATTGCTTTCTCATTTTAGATCCAAAGCCTGGTCAGTTAACTGTTGCAATTAACACTCACAGTACAAGAATAATAACGAAGAGTATAACAACATTTCACATATTGCAATTTGTTTTGTAGCACTAGCTTGCGCAACCAAGATGTGATAATCAGCATTAACAGAGAACCAGTGCATTCTACAGAAGATGTGAATCAGGCTGTGCAGTCAAACGAAGTTCTTTCTTTGGTGGTGCGATGTGCTAATGAAGAAATCACAATAACAGTGGTTCCTGACTGATAAAGATTTCTGGTGCTAGTTTTCATCTACCTACCTGCAAACAATATATTAACCACAAACATGCATTACTTGAAAAGGGCATTATATTAATAGCATACAATATCATTGAAGCGTCAAGGCCAATTAATGCTTTTTAAATATAAATACACAAGTTATTGTTAAGATTGTTTTGTTCTGATGTATGTTATTCTGATTGACTGTAATGTCTTTTTTTTGTAGAATATCATTAGATACCGATATACACTACTGTTCTAGTGTCTTATGCTTAACAAACATTGTTTTGAATTAAATAATTATCTTGTTGTACATGTGAACATTATCAGGCTGTAATCCATCCCACAGTCAACATACAAATTGCATGCACTTACTATCTGCTGCTTTCAATTTTTTCAGTCATTTTCACCAGTCAAACAATTCTTTGTACCTTTATGATTTTATCTAAGCCAAAAATTGTGAGTAATTGGTTATTGAATTATATGCACTTCACGAGTTCACACTTATATATAATAAATAGAATAGATATTATGCGTATTTGGCGTGCTGTCTGAGGGGAGGGCTTCGAGCTCGGAACTGTGGCCCGAACCCAGAGTACCCCCCCCCCGGAGGTTTGAGAAATAAATAGTTGTAAGTGCGGAGAAGGGGTGGCGGAAGGATGCTGGAAAACTCTTACCTTGTTAACTGGGTTGATTACTGATTGTGCTCCCTTCCTGTTAATTAGGTTAATTATCTGAACATGCTCCTCCTGAACTTTGTTAAAAAGCATCATATGTTGTTTTAAAGCAACCATCCATGGACTTGGATGTGTTGCAACATATCCCCAAGTGCCTACTTTTTTCAGAAGACAACAGTCAACAAGTAGATAATTGATAATGCACAAGAAACACACAAGCCATGGAACATGAAAGAGAAAATTAATAAAAAGAAAACTTTTAACAGTTTCTCACCAAATTGCTTTTTTAATGGTGCGTGAAAAAGCCATGGGAATTCTGCCAAAGGATGCATGTGTAATATTAATGTATGTCTATTATTGTATGTATTTTTAATTGCAATCTGTTTCATAACATCTGTCCCTTGACAGCTCTTTTTAGGTATTCAGTCTAAAAAAAGATCTGTAACATCTCAGCAGCTGTTTTGGCACAGTCTGCAATCCAGCCCTGAAAACATTCTTTGATTTGATTTTAGACATTTCATTCTGTGGAGCATGTTCAGAAAGACTATATAACAGTAAAGGACAAAGACAAGTGTAGTCCATTGGGAAAATATCTGACTAATTTCCTAGATGACTATGTTGTTTATTTAATAAAAAGATCACTATCAGATCATCATAAATATTGATGTATCAATTAAGAGTTTTACTCTTTGAAGATGATCTTTATTTACAACACTGCTTCGCATTAACTCTTTACAAAAGAAACAAGAACAACAGTATTTTACAAATAATAAATGGCAGATTTATGCCCATGTAAGCCCACATGCATACAGTGTATTAACTATAACTTGTGAGCGTGAGAAAGTTGAATCGGATACAGTCTCTTTAAATCAGTAGAAAGTGCACCAGTTGCTGCTGTCGCTGGGAGTCAGGCCTCCTGTTATCAGCAGAATGAGATCCACAAACCACCAGATGCCAAGACCTCCCAGGGTAAGCAGCTTTCCCACCGCAGTCCCGGTGTGCCCGAGACAGAACCGATCGACGCCAAAACACCCCAGGAAAAATGAGTACAGTAGGGTTGTGATGAAGTAGTGTCCTGTATATCTTAGTAAATAACAAAGGAAAACAGTTAACAAAGGTAATAGTTTGTGTTTGGTGTAAAGCTTGTGAATTGATGCAGCTCTATTTACTGAAGGCCAGTCTTGAGATTTACAGCATAATGTACAGTACATACAGACTCTCAGTGAGTTTGAGATCCACAGTACTTCACGGCCCTCTTGTGGTATAGAAATTTAAATGATGTAACGCTCTCTTGAGGTTCAAGAGCAGCTCAAGCAACAGGAAACACGCTGTGTAACTGGATTCCATGTTTTTTTTTTTACAAACAAAGTTATTAGCAGGTTTCCAACATTCTTGACAATTTAATTTTCCATGACCTTTCTAGTAAATTGTTATTACTGAATAAAGTTTTTTTAAGACCACTTCACTAATGAATAGTTCAGACCATTTCCTGAAGATATTTATGGCAGCAATCATAAAACGTACTCTACACAAGAGCTACAGCTCACCATAACTAAAAAGATGCATATTTATTATAGACCATTCCATGACAAAAAATATATATTGTTTACTAACACTAAGTGCAAATAGACCATTTTGTTGGCAAAAGCCATATTATACACCATCTCTGCCCATCATTGATATGGATGAGCCAGACATAGTTACAAAATAACACATTCAGAGAGTAATGATTGTGGATTTATCTTTTGACACATCTCAAAAGCCATATCAGCTCAGAGTGGACTTGATTATAAATAATAAAACTAACTAAAATAATTGATAATTGGAAATCTGGATTGATCAGCAGGTTACGGGTCAAACTTAAAATAAACCCTAATCCTACCGTGTTATAATGTCATACAACACACTGAGCTGCAACTAGTATCGACCACTATTTGCAATAAAATATTAATAGCATTATTCATATTTTTAAATCATTATAGCACCTAGTGATAGGAAAAACGTTTTCTTCCACTTGTAAAAAGAATTTAACATGCAAATAGCCTCTGCCAAAAATGATAAATTAATTAATATTATATTTCCAGTTGAGGGAACTCTTTCACTTACTTAATGCATGGCTCGTTGCCTCTGAGAAACTCCCTTGGTGCAGCACACTCTATGTCATCCAGTGCCGTGCATAACACCTGGGTATGGTTCACATCTTTGTACACTTGACCCCCAAACTACAAGAAAATGTACGTTTTAAGTTTTTATCTTGGCTATAAACATGCAAATAAAAATTTAGCATGCAAATTCTTAGTGCAACATATTATTTCCAATAAAAATATACTTGCCTTTACACATCCATAGCCCAGTTCCTGGAAGGCAGAGACATTTCCTCCGTGATCGACTGGATCTTGACAGAATATGAATTCCTCTGGTCTATAAAAGATACAAGAGCACGAAATATCATCACATAACTACACCAGTGACGAGTGAACAGTAACTAAGTGTTTTAACACGAAACAGGCCGCGTGCTTCGTAAAGATGAGATGTTTACTCACAGGTATCGACAGAGGACGACAGGTGATGGAGGGCTGTACTCATACTGCTCCGTGTGATTTGATGTTTCTGTAGGTAACGTAACACTCTCCGTCACGTATTCTTCTGGCGGTTCGCTGATCAGAACTGTTTTGCTGGTCGTTACTCTGTTTCCGGGAGGCTCGGTTGAGTTTTGCGAGTGAATCCCTTCTAGACACTGTAAGAGCAGCACTGTGAAGAGCAGCAAGAACTGTCCGCCTAATAAAATATAGTTGACTGAAATCTGCGGCATGATTTCTGAACAGCAGTTAAGCTGAACGGCTAACGTTAAATAATCTTCCGGTTAATGAACGCGTCAGCAGCTACTTAAGCGGTGATTTTGCCAGTTACATCTATAAATGCCAGTCGACGTATTACTGGCGGTTTTATTTCATAATATGCGCCTTATGTACCGTAATATAGACGAGTCTGTTCCATATTATTCTGCTACCCGTTAACACAAGCTAAAACCGAGCCGTACTAGTGACAACACAGGCGGCGCATTGTGATGACGCTATTTTGTGGTGCGTTACGTCATTTCATAGTTATTCATATCAAGAAATACGTAAATATCCTATAAATAAACAGTATTTTGCTTTCGTAATAAGTAAACATTTGTAGGATTAGAGTTGGTCGTCAGTTGTGTTGGAAATGTAGCTCATTAACGGTATAATTCCTGAGATCAGTTTACCTCGTTTTAATAGACAAGGTACTTGACTTGATACTGGCATTACATTAATAACGTTAGTATTTTTGTAGATTCCAATATATTTTATGGATTATAGGGCACACTTACGCATAAATTTGGGGTGGTATACATTTTATTTAGAGTTTAGAAATGTTATATATTACATTATTATGTGTTATGAGATTTATTTAGAAATTAAGTATCGTAATATATATATAATTTGATATTTTTAAATGTGAAATTTGAAATACTTTTCAAGCCCCCTACTCTGAGTGAACCTTTTTATTCAGTAGCCCAGCAGATCTAGTTACATCATACGGTCATGGGGGACCTCTTGAGGTGAAATGATGACCATCATAGAGGAGCAGATTTTGGCTGCAAGAAAATAAAAGGATTGGGGTAGTCTGTTGTATCATGTATGTCAAATACAAGTACTCAATGTTAAATATATAAACCTAACTTTAGGTAGGCTATAAAAAAGTGGCTTAACGTTTAATTGATCTTCAGGACAAAAAGAAAAGACAATTTTAGTAAGAATATAAGAAAGAATAAAATAACATAAAAATGTAATTATAGATCGACTGCAACAATATTTCTAAGACTGTTAGATATTGCCTTTAGCTTAAAATATGCTTAAGTGGGTTGTATTCTAGCCATATGGTTAAGAAAAACAAGGAGAAAAACAGAAAAATGTATTACATTTATTTAATGGTTGCTCTGCAACTTTCTTGTATTTTACACATTTGTCACACTTTTACACAGCAGATAAAGACTAAAGAATAAATAGTATATATTAATTTTTAATCCGGATCTTCTGATCTTCAGTAGATACATACAATAGACTCTAACCATTCCATAATGCACATCATTACTGCTGAATTTGTTGTAGCTCCTGTAGAGGCATCTCTAGAGATCCCGACACGGTGTGTTTTGATCCTCATTAGGGTTCGATCCAGGAGTTATAATACCAGCATGCTCATTTGTATCAGTTTCACCATATGGTACAAATACTGAGGTTTGTGGCATTTTTCGGCCATGCACCCACATTGGCAAATGGTAGGGTCTGCATCGGGATCGGTAGCTAGCGTTGAAAAAGGGGGAGCCTTGAACCTGGTATGATACAGCAGATGACGTGGCAGCAGATGTGGTCATGTAACTCTGTGGATAAGATAAGACATTTTCATGCGCTGAGACAGTCACACCCTGAAATAGTCAGATCAAATCAATATTTTATTATTAGTATTATTGTTTTTAAAAATAATTGTTTTAGCATACTTGCACATTTTTACATGCGAGTTAAAGTCAATAAAACAACACATTTTCTTTAGCGTATTTCATGTATTTTTTATTTTTAAACATTATCATGTCTTTAGTGTTATTTTACAATAAATATTTGTATTTTTAGTGATATTCAACCAAGCAGGCTAACATCATGAATTGTCAACCTACCTGAGAGGTTGTTCTGTGCTGCTGAAAATCAGGCATGACAATAGGTCTTTGTTTTGAGGATGAGACTGAAGTGGTGTAATCTTGACCCTCCCCTTCATTTGACCTACTTAACCAAGGACCAGTTGCTTCATATGCCAAAAACGGAAGTGTTCCAACATAATTAAACTGGCATAAATTTGACAAGACATGTGGCGGCACACACAGAGAATTAATTAGGCCAGGCGTGGGGATGTAATAGTGCCGACGAGTGAGCGAACCCTTCTGAGAGACGTCAGTCCCATCATCTGCAAACTTGTGTTGTTCAGCATGTTTTCTATCCAAGGTTACATTTTCAGTAGCCTTTTTACTGTGCTTTTCTTTTCTGTTGACCCTTATGTTCCTTTCTCTTTGTATCTCCTCTTTTGAATTGTCCTTGGACTCTTGCACCGATGTTGAAATTTCTGCAGAACTATGGGCATCTTGAGAAATTGAATGCTTTCCATCTTCATTGCTTTCTCATCACCATATTCATCAATGTCACTCTCATTCGTATCTGTAGAATAAATACATCATAAATGTGTGTTAGGAATAGCAAGAATAATATGAATAATAAAACAGAAAATAAAAGCAAATGAATCATATTAATATCGTAAGCATAAAATGTATACATAAGTATAACATTTCTTACAATAATAAACAGTTTGACATTTATTATAGGTTATTCTAAAGTATAAATACAGATTTAGTATAAATCCCAAACCGAACACCTGTTGAAGTTGATGTAACGACATTTGTTTCTTGAATTAAAGGATTTGATGAACTTTGGTCAAAAGATGAGTCGTCTGTCAACACATTGGCTTTTTCCAGTGCCACATCACACCTCTGATGCAATGTCTGTTTCCTAATTATCGGAAAATACATGTCAGTGGATTTTAAAATGATAATTTTCAGACAGTGCTGCTCAAACGATCACATTGAAATTTGTGTTTTACATTGAAAAAGATTTTAAAATCTAATTTAAACCTATAAATAAAGAAAATGCATTAAACAAAAAAAGCATGATATAAATAAAACAAAGAAACATGATGTAAATAAGAAAGATTTTTCTCTAATTAAATAAAAAGTAAATTTGGAATATTGATCATGTGAACAATTGTTTTGTCCAAAGGTCAGATTTGCTCAGTACAATATGCTGTTTGAATCATTCTCATATCATGCTGGAGAATATGATCACAAGTTTGTGTTCTTGTAGCTCCAGTACTGCTGTCTTTAAAGCAAAAGTGGACAGACTCTGAAATTAATATTGTTCATTTCAACTTTTCACTTCAGTATGCTGATAATGTAATTTGTTCTGGGAAAAGAAATGTAAAAGGGCATTTTAGAAGTGTATGTATAGGCATAAATCTGAAAGAAAAATACCTTTTCTCTCGTCTCCCATTTCCGGTCTCTCTGAATCCTTTCGCAAATGGGTTATTATCGATTTTCAGCTGAGTTATCTGTAAAGTTTAACATATTAATGAAGATGCCACATTTCTTAAGTGTTGTGAAAATTGTTTACAGCTTTATTAGGCTATGTGGTTTGTGTCACCAATGAAACATTTGAATCTGTCACCTTTTCGTTTTGGTATGCCGTCACAGCAATAAATTCTGTCTCAGGAAACAAGTAGGTTTTGAATGTGCTGTAAGGAAGTTTGACGATGTCGTTGGCTCGAACGATATGAAACCTCGGCTGATATTTGTGCATGGAGTTTAATATGGTCTGCAAAACAAAATCATATCATTTTGCATAGCCTACTCATTTCATGATTTTTTTTTCAAACAATAATTAAAAGAAACATTTCTGTTCAAATTCCACAAAATTTATTTGAAATCTTTTTTTGCACAGAATTAGAAAAATTACTTTATATAACTTTAAGTTAAAAATAACTTTAAAGAGCTGCTCGCTACAAGCAACTTGTGGAATGTAGCGCTTGTTAACTTCAGGCTACTTGCTTGGTGACAAAGAGAAAATTACCCAGAAATAGAATAGATAGAAAATATAATAGAACATAGGCTAATAGAATATTTTGAGGACAAATTTACCCTTAAAGTCGTCCATAAATTGTGAATCGCATCTACGATATGAAATACTCACAAATCCATGTTTGTCAGATATATTGTTAGTCAGTTTGAGCTTATGAAATGTCACAGCTTTAGACATCCATTGTTCCCCTGTAGCAGGACTGTCCGGGTGGATGTACATTCGTTTGGGCATTTCTGGATCGGCCTTTCCAGCCACCATCCAGCGAGAGTTGTGAAACTTATATCTGTAGTCATCAGCCGCGATTATATCCATCAGCAGGATGTACCTCGCCTTCCTGTCCAAGCCGCTGCAGCGCACTTTGAACGCTGGAAACATTCGCCTCAGAGAAGCAAAAGACGTTTCACTTGTTTACAAAGTGTTCAAGTCCAAATACATAGTGACTTTTAAGAGAAATAAACAGCACAAACAGCATATAGCTCAATGCCGTCCATGCAAATATAAAAAAATAAACTGTTTTAAACACTACGCGAGACTGGTCGTGTTATGTTAAATCACCTTCTTACCTTCCAGACTTTGTTATGACCATCTCCGTGCCGCTTCTGTGAAACTGCCCCCACAGTTCCTTGCCTTCCAGGTGAACCACGGGGTCATCCTCAGGTGCCAGTCCAGGGTCTCTCGTCTCTACAGAGAGGTGCGCGGGAGACGTGGCGTCTTTGAGTGCCAGACGAACCGAGTTATGGAGCACGTTCGCAAACTGCTGTTTCCCGTATCCCATAGGAAAAAACTGGGACTGCTGTCCAAGCATCGAACTAATAGTGAGGTCAATGGGACTGGCCGGTATAAAGTGGTGATACGCCATTCTCTCAACTTGCGCTGTTTGTGGGGTTATTTCATAATGTCATCATCAATAATCACTTCATCCTCACAGTGTAGGTAGCTAATAACTCCTCTCTGAATCTTCAGGTTATGTGGAATCGTGCTAGTTTCAGAAGGCTATGTCAGAAGTTGCAGACAGTTTGTAAAAATGCATCTCGCCCTTTTCATCCATTTTCATGCTTTCATGGCTTTGTCCTGTTGAGTGAAGGACCCAACTGCAGAGACCGTAAAGGTTGTTTTATGGGGTCTCGCGCGTACAGATGATGAACCCTGGGGACCTTATGCCGGATCTCAGGACAGCATGGTGGTTTGTTGTCGGGACGGGCCAGTCAGGGGTTTCTGATTGGCTCCGTGGACACGTGCAAACCAATTGTGCTTCGTAAGGGCGTGGAGAATCGATTTTTATAAATAATCAAGTGCAACAAAGTGATTTGATACAAATGGAGCATCAGCTGTCTAGATTTTAGTGTTGCTCATGCTTGTGAATATAGATCGGGGATAGCTGTCACACTAACTGTAAGGTTGTGAATCAAAAGTTCAGTTACACAGATTCATTTTGTGTTTTCAAAAGGCTTTTTAAAATATTTTATCATAAATATTATGACATCTGAACGAAAATCTGTTTTGCAGATGAAAAAACTAATTCAGGATTTAGTCGAAATGTAAACAATGTATTAACTATATAGTTTATTTCATAACAGTATAAATAATATACTTTTGTATTCTATATATTTGTATTTTGCCATGTACAATTTTGTTGTTTTGTTTCATGATTTGTTATTCTGTTTCATAATTGTTTCACTGTTGACATATTTTTTTATTATTCTAAAGTTTGTTAATTGGCAGGTTCCATTGTGACAGCTGACCCCATGCAATACAGACATTTGGAAATAAACATAACTTGAGAAATATTTACTGATGTTATTCTGATGCTACTTTATACATTAAAAAGTAGTCATGTTCTGATGACAGTGTAGAACAAACAGTGGGACATACTAAAATATATATTGGCCTAACTGGTGCTCTCTTTAGGACTGTCACATTAAATTACCCCTCCCACTCACCTCCCACACGACCAGCCGTAATCAATCTTACACTTCTAATCTAGATGCCTGACACAAAAGCACCAAACAGCACAACCACAAAATACAGTCCAACATGGGAAACACTTTCCTCACTTTTTACATAATTATCATACACACACAATTTTAAGTCCCATCTTTTCTTGCACCCAGACTCCGTTCCATAATATCATGCTGTGACATGAGTGGGAAGTGGCTGAGGGTTCAGCTGATGTATGCTTGTTATTGTCTTGCTGGATTAGTGAGTATATTCAGTTACATGTTTTTATTACAGAAGAGTTTTGGCTGCACATTTCACGAAGACTCAAAACGTCACGGTGGACCGAGTGAGACCAGCAGGACACAAGCCTCTTGAAACCATCAGTTGTGTAACTTTGTAATCAACACAAACCATTTTCCTTTTCTTGATGTCTACAATCATTAAAAGCTAAACCACTCCTACCAGTCACTTATGGATATCAAGCTTTGATGTTTTTTGAAGGATGTGGCCAAACTTTCATGGCGCCAATTTGTAATGGGGAATGTCCATGTCCATGAAGCCCCATCAGACGCTCCGAGCGTTTCAAGGTTTTTAATGAGGTTCTATTTCCGTTCCTGCTCAAGACATCAGTACTATAACAGTGTTTTCTTAGTGGGAGACTACTGGCATCACTTTTGTGTTGTTTTTGTAGTGTAGCCTAAAGTATAGTGAGAGCACATTACTTTAGTATCAGTGCTGGGTTACATGTCCAGCCTAACGTGTTCATTTAAATGCAGGTTGTCTGGTGCATTTTTTTATTCTTTCTCTTAAAATATGGTAAGTGTTACTAATCCATGTAGTTTACTATATGTAAGTTTTTTTTGTTTTCTATATTGTATCGTAAAAATTTGCCTAGTATGCACTACCATTCAAAAGTTTAGTTTATTAATGTTTTTAAAAGAAGTCTCTTGTGCACACCAAGGCTGTGTTTTTTATTTATGTATTTATTTATTTAGGAAACTGTCACCTTTTGATCAATTTGATTTAAACCCTTGATCTATATCAATATAAGGGTGGTGCAAACCCTGCTCACAGAGATACAGCTTTATTTTCGAACATTGCCTACATTCCGAAGCATTTTTATTATTTCACGCCCTGTTCCTGTAATGGCTAACTCTGTGAATTTATGGTGACGCTGTTCTCTGAAAGCTTTATGTCCTGTGTTCAGCTGCGCTGCCACGGTGGCTGGGAGTACAGAGAAAGATCCATACACCGGATTATGAGAGATATGCCATCTGCTGATATCCACTACTGATGACCCAATCTTTATTGGGCAAGGAGCAACCCTGGCTGTCAATCATCCCTTCTTCAAAGAGGGAGCGGGCAGAGAGCGGTGGGAGGGAGAGAGCGCTGATGCCAGTCTGATATTTGTGAGAACACTAACAGGCATTGTGTGTAACTTAACACCAAGGATAAATAGTTACTTTTATCTGCTCCACCAGCCGGTACTGACCATTGAGGTGTGGCTGGTTGGGAAGCAGTGAAGTTTTAATGCTACATTTTTTGTTTGTAATGTTATCTACATTATACCATTGAATAACATTTACATTCACATTTATGCATTTAGCAGACGCTTTTATCCAAAGCGACTTACAGTGCATTCAGGTTATACATTTATTGTCAGTATGTGTGTTCCCTGGGAACCTTTTGTGCTGCTAACACAATGATCTACCACTGAGCCATAGGAACACTTTGTGTTGTGAATAAGCTTTGTGCTATCTTTAAAAAAAATCATAATTCACACCATGAGCTGTCTGTATTTCATTCATGCATTTTTTTTTTCCTTGTTTGTAGGATTAACATTCAGCTCACAAATCTGTTTCTGAAGAGACAACCTTGGATAGAAGCATTTCAATAAAGCATTGTTGCAGTAAAAAGAAGCAATTCATATTGAACTTGAGCCGAACAGTTTACAGATGTGAAGGTGAATAGATTCGGGTTTGAGTAATTGGGGTTACTCTCCTCCAGAGTACGAGCAACGAGTGGCCTCAATATGGCCATCTCTCAAACACCTCAGCTGTTTATTTAGAGGGGCTGTGATGAATAGTCGGCCGCTAACAGACTGGTGTGACTGGACATGTTTGGACTGTGGAGGTGGGAGGAATGTAGTTAAATAGTGGCACTGAGAAGGTGTGAGGAGAGAGAGAAGTTGAAACGGAGCACGACATGCTGTCCAATAGATGGTACTGCTCAGAAACAAAAACAGGACAGGCAGGATTCCCTCCACCCCATATGTTTAAATGATGCACATTCAAGATGAAGTAAACTGTAGAAATCAGCACATTGCTTCAGACAGGTTTTCTGGGAGCAGATCCAGCAGCAGATGAATGAGCACTGAGGGAAATGAATGTCCAGCGAGCCAGCAGTCATTAGTGTGATTCAGTTTACATCCTAATGAAGAACACTTTGTTTCAGAATAGATATATTAAATGCTATAATAATATAAATGCTGCTCTTTTGAACTTTCTATTTATTTAAGAGTCCTGGTGAAAATATATATCATGATTCCACAATTATTTTTTTAAAGCACCATTTCTTTCAACAGTGAAAACAATAAGATGTTTATTGAACAGATAATCTGCATATTAGAATAATTTATTTGATAATGAAGACTGGAGTAATAGCTGATGGAAATTCAGCTTTGCCATGACAGGAAATATTTTATAATATACAACAATAGAAAAATAAATATTTAGTAAGAGATCAGAGAGTACAGTCTATGAGAACACATATGTTTAACATGAACCATAAAAAGTCATAAGGGTCAATTTTTTGAGATTGACATTTATACATATACATTTATACTGAATAAATAAACTGATATATGGCTTGTTAGGATAAAACAATATGAAGCCGAGATAAACTATTTGAAAATCTGGAATCTGAGGGTGCAAAAAAATCCAACAATTGAGAAAATCACCTTTAAAGTTGAAGTTCTTAGCAATGCATATTATGTTGTTTTGGCATAAAAGAAAAATCGATCATTTTAAACCATACAATGTATTTTTGGCTATTGCTACAAATCCATCCGTGCTACTTATGACTGGTTTTGTGGTCCAGGGTCACATAAAATATGTTCTCATTATATTATTTCTTATACAAATGGATCTATTATTGTTACATCAATATTTAATGGTTCAATATGGTTCTTATTCCTACTCTAAAGAAATTATTGAAAATAAATTAGAGCCAGCAGAGCCCAGTTGAAAAAAAAATTATTATAATGAATTTTTATTTTATTATTATTTTGTGATCTGTATTTTCAAACAACAAAAAAGGCTCACGACAACAAATACTCTTCCGAAGGTTATTTCTGTGAACTGTTCATTTTTTTTGAGAAATGCTTCAATTGTTTGGCTCATTGTGTGAGGCAATGAGAAAAACATCTTATGTATTTGTACTTGATAAAGAAAGAAATCGATTTCATTGCCACATCTGCTCTTTGGAAATCAAATACAATTTTTCCTGCACAAACATTGATCGATGTCAGGAGGTCAATGATAACTGGCGGGGTTGAATGTACTTTCATTCAGATGAAGGTCGGTCCTCAAGAACCATTGAGACTATATTCTAACATGGCTTTGCATACGGCTGCCATAATCTGCCTCATATTAAGCTCAAATATATAATTGCTATAATGCTGAAATCTTTTGTATGTGTTTATGTTTATTTATTTGATGTATGTAAATGAAGCTCTTTGCTAACCATCCATCCCAAGATGGCTTTTACACTGTGTGTAATGACTATAAATAAAACTGAAATCTAAAAGATTTAATGGGAGTTAATCTGTATCATATCTGGGATCATCGTTGAAGTAAGTTTTAAAAATGTAAAAGTTTGCACGCTCTTTGGGGAAAGCTGGCTTTGAATCTGCTCTTTGGGGGCCGTTGTGTGAGGCTCCGGGGATCCGGCTCATTGAAACACAACTAATCCCATGAACACCCGCGCCAAAAGACAGTATTGATGTTTTTGAGCAGTGAAAACCTACTCTGGTAGATTAGGAAAGGTCTGCCAGGCTCAGTAAACCTGTGATTAAAAGCTGTAGTAGTCCTTAGAGTATTAAACATGAATCTGGGTAATGAACACAGAGGGAAGGGGTAAATAAAGGAAGCTTTTCGGTAAATTAAATTAAACATTTGTTTACTTTGGGGGTCATTCGGCATCTGATATTCAGGAATTTGAATGCATGCTTCTAGATTACAAAGAATTATGTTTTGATTTAATTTAATTTAATTTTGATAAATTTAGGTTTCTTAGAATTTCAAAAATTCTGTACATCAGGACAAAAAGTATGTACCGTGTCCTGAAGATTACTACAGTAAGCATTATAGCTGTAAGTTATTATTATTATTTTTTTACAGTATACTGAAAGTAAAGTCAGCAGAGGTTTACCATCTGAAATGCTGAATGAATATGCAGCTAAACAATTATATATAGCACACTTTTACTTTATTATTGGATATGTCCTTGAATGAAATCTCTTTGTAAAGGCTCTTTCATCAGGTACATTAAATATAAATCAGCATTACAGATATATCCCTTCTGTATCTGTTGCAAAATACTTACAAAATCCTTCCTGCAAAGAAAATCTCTGTATTTCCAAGCAAATGTACAAGTGAGATACATTTATATATATATTTTTTATAATATTTGCTCATATTGTTTATTATATATTTTAAATTATATTTTCATAATATATTTTATGTAAATATCTTATTTCAGTTTGTGTATGATTCAACAAGTTGATTGGACTGAATGCGTTTAAGACATGTTTTAAGATTATGAATATAGCATTCATTTCATGTAATCTATACCTCTTTTTTCAGAGGAGACTGTTCCACGTCATACGGAAAGACCTTGAAGCTTCTGACATATATTTTAATAAGATAATAGTTTTAATGTGTGAAAATTGATTCCCTTCTCTTTGCCTCTTGGATTTTTTCTATTTCTGTTTGCTTTAGACTGTGATTTACTCCCTTTATATTAAAATGCCTGGATTGATTTTGCAATGCAATAAAGCCAATAAAAGTATGTTTATTTAAGCTTTGCAAGGGCTTTGTTGTGTTTATTTGCCAAAGTGTATGGGTCAGGACAAAGTACACTGTGAAAGAAGAAAGGCATAAGCTTAACTATCATGGATTTCAGTACAGTATAGTTTTATAAAAACATTTACATCAAAACAAATCGATTTGTTTAGTTTAAAAAGGTACCTGTTTAACTAACTAATGTAATTGTTTTACAAATGTTTTATGTGCTGAAGGATATTGTAAAAATCTATATATTTTATATAAGAGCCTTGCTTAATATTCTGTTTGTGAAGGTCCAGTCGACTAGCACATAGTTGTGTCCAGCTCTTCAAACACAAAGTAATAATTACTGTTTTACCTTTAATTTGTTTTCGTGTGCATTCTTTTAGGTCAGAAATTGAACCTAAACTTTAACTCTGAATTTAACTATTCATTATTCAAAAAACAACATATTTTGGCTTGTGCTGAAGACATCTGTGAGTACGATCATTGCATGCATGAGTGTGTTTGTGTATCTTCTGTACTGTGTTGTGTTGTGCAGAACCACATGCACGAAGGTTTTCATGTCTAACTCAGACCACAGTAGGATCTAAGAGTTTGAGAAATGTTTGGAATTTGTCATGTCTGCCTGTGAATCTGTCATCAAACCTACAATTGTCTCCAACATCCCGTTTATTCTAGTTTCAGTCCCTACACAGCAGTGGCTTTTCTTCACTAGACTCTGAGAGGGAAACGGACTTCTCTTTGAAGTGCATGGCTCTCCATAGGAATGTGTGGAAACTATTTGTAAGACTCCGAAATGAACATACACGTGATGGATCACTTTTACAAAAACTGACAATATTATTTGTGTTAGAAACAATTGCATTCTTGGAAGCATGACTGCATCAAATGTGAGTAAAGACAAACGAATAATACAAAAGATTTATAAATGCTGCACTTTTTAACTTTCTATTTATCAAAGAATCCCGGAAAAATGTATCATGTTTCCACAAAAATATGAATCACTCTTTTAACACTGATATTAATGTTTTTTTATTATTATTGAGCACCAAATCAGCAGATTAGACTGATTTCTGAAGGATCGCGTTACACTGAAGATTGGAGTTATGACTGCTGAAAATACTACATTTTTTTATATATTAAAATACAATGCTGTTATTTTAAAATGTAATAATTTATTATTATTATTATTACTGTATTGCTATGTTGATTATCCAACAAATGCAACTTTTGGTGAGCATAAGACATCTTTCAAAACATTAAAAAGTCTTATTTTAAACAAGTTTCTATCCTGAAAAAGTCAAAGAGTCAGACAGCCAAAGGACAGTCAGCACAACATCCATCGCTATGATAGAATAAATAAATAAAATGAGCAGAGACAGGCTTGCTTTAATGTTAATGAGGCTGAGGCATATTGATCAAAGTCAACAGTAAAAATCGGCAGACAGATAATAGGTTTCCTCAGGAGAAGACGTCAGTTCTGGAGTGAATAAAGGTCTGATGATTCAGGGAAGAAGTGTTAAAATGAGATATTATACTAATAATCCTTCGCTGAACTGCAGGTTAACCAATTAACCAGAGCTTTATAAATATTTTAAATTATAAACTATTTAAATTATATGTATATATAGAAGATGCAATTGTATGAAAACCTTCATTTTAATAAAATTTTATTTTATAACTACTTTTATTTAATTTTTCATAGCATGAAATAAGAGCTATGGCAATTAATTATTTATATACTGTTAAAATTCCAAAATTAAATAAATAAACATGCACTTTCACAGTCTAACAGACACTTAAGGAATCACCATCGGTGTGAATTATTGATTGAGAGACATTCTGATGAGGATGGGTTTGGAGCGGTGCTGTTTAATTAAGGAAATGTATTCTTTCTCTTCCGTTTTCTTTTGTCAGCACAAACACCTCAATGGAAGTGGCCCATCATTCCTCAAGCAGATCCCTTTCCTGCCTCTAATTACGGCTTCTGATTCAAACAGCGTCAAAATGTATGTCTGAAGGTGTTCTTAATGTCTGCGCTGAGATATACAAACAGCAGATATCCCTGTGACACCCGCTATAGAAAGAGAATGAAGGCTTGTTTATGATCAAATGATTCACAGGTGGACCATATCTCAGTGTAGCCTACTTTAAAATAAATATATCCCAAAGACTTACCATGTCTATAATGCAGATGTCCTTTAAAACACTCCGCTTCATTATAACGTGTTCAGCGAACTCAGTGCTATATGAACAGGTGCAGCCTGATGTGAAATGATCTGTTTCAAATTCAGGATTGTGGAGCCTGAGTAATTGGTGATGGAGTATAAAAACAGCAGGTGATATTGACCTCACAAATATGGATTACACTGAATGAGGTCCAGCGAAGCAGCTGCTACTTCCTGAATTTTAAGGGTTACGTTTTTGTGTGTGAATATTTACTTTCTGGTAAACATTACTCATCCCATATATGCATTAATTGTTTCACTTCTCTTCTAGGAAAACATCACATAAATGTGTCAAAATCAATATAACTGTATGTACAAACAAGAGAGAGGAAAAAGTCTTGGCCAGACAGACTGATTTTGTGTCTCTGTAGAAGATCCGTCTGTGGTGCAGTATTCGAGAATGAGAATCATACTTTGAATTGGGATACTTTTACTCAGAAACTGGTCATTATAAATTTTCTGGTACCATAATCCATGACTAGTTTTACACCTTCTTATTTTGTGTATTGTTGAATGAAAAGGTCTGGCAAAGACATGTTAATAATGGATTGGTTAACAGAGAAAGAGAAATCCAAGGGTCAAAAAAGCAAAGATTCGTGATTCAAAGATTTAAAAGAAAGCTTTGGCTTCAAACCCGTTTTAAATTGTGTTATGATATTACATTTTCTTTGATGCACATTCAGTAGTGACATATTCCACTTTTGATTTTATGTCTGTGATATAGACATTCTTACTAATTTTAATATTTTCTTAAGGTCAGAATATTACACTGAAACAAATCTGCCACAGTTTTTCTTCCTAAGCTTTGATTGGAGAAAAAAAATGTAAATGCCAATTGATAAGAAATAAATGCAATCAAGCTGAACTTTCTAATAAAATCTCTAAATATACATTATTATGTTATAAATTATACATTTTGTTAATGTATAATTAACAAAGTAAAATAGATATAATATTATTTTAAATAATACTGTTGATTCACTATAATTTCTTAGTTTCGTTGTATTTATTTTATTTTATTTTTACTATATTATGTTTTACTTATTTTAGTTTTACTTGCATAACTGGGTTGTACTCATTGCAGTGCTGTAATCAAGCCTTCATAAGCCTGATGTGTGTGGGAAGAGCAGAGGGGGCGACTCGGTGAAGTAACCTGAGCTGGTATAAATGCTATTTCTGTCTTGCCTGATTAGGTATGACAGCTTAGGCGTGAACTTGTTTCCCTCTGATTACAGTCTAAAGAGCACATCGAACTCCAAGCCACACTTTTGTTCAGCATGCTGTCTGCTAGCACAGTCAGTGCGACCTGCCACTGTATACAGTTACAGGTTGGACTCAACAAGGAAACCTAATAACTTCATGAACACCCACCAAAATGGGCCAGACATCATATTCTGAAACAGCTGAAGGAACTGAGAGGAACCATGGGCTAAAATGCAGTTCTGACTTCGGCTGAACCTCCTCACATGCTAAAGGCATTCCCTTCTTTAAATTACGCAGTGCTGTTTTAAATCTGTAGATTTGTGACACAGGATGAATTTGTGTTTAAGAAATCCACAAGTAGTGAGGATTTGAGTGCTAACTAATAATCGAAGGTGAACCAAAAAATATCAATTCCAGTCCTCTAGTGACCTCTAGTGGAGAGTAAATAAAGCTGCAGACAGTTTGAAACATCCACAAGATGGATTGCATTTATTTCATAATAATCAAAAACCATATAACAATATGACAATTCATCGTTGTGTCTGACTGCAGCAGTGTGCTAGTTTACGTCCGTAGCCAGAAGAGCATGTTTAATCAAGTGCTTATCGAGTCTTTAGGCACTTATTTAAATACAATAAATGGACATGGACTGTTCAGTGGACGATTTCTCCTTAAGCAACCAATCACATCCAATCTAAAAGCGACGTGTTATATCTGCTCACCAGAATAATATTTACAGAAATTAACTTGTTCGGCGATGTGTAAAATGTGGATTATTTTGACTTAAAAAAAAAAAGGTTTGTATGCTGATTTAAAATAACTATACGTCAAAACACTCTTAATTTCTCAAATATCATCACATTTATGCAATATCTTAAAAAAAATATATAAGCACAATATAGCCTAAATATACGCCAGTAACACGCCAGTGTGGAGCACTCTTTGAAGTACAAAGTGTGAAATTCAGTTTATTTGAATAACAAACATTTGCTTATCTGCTAAACAAACAAGTCTAGGGATATGACCATTTCCATAATAGTATAGATAAGTAAATTAAATACAAACATCTGGATTTAAGTTCAGATTTAAAATAACATTTAAAATAACATTTTAGCATTATATTTTATAAGGATTCACTTTATTGGCACACATACTCACCAAACGTAATGCATGGAAAACGGTGATTGGTCGAAAAAAATGATTGACAATATTGTAAACTACTTATTATAGCACACGAATGAAAACAGACGAATAGCGGCAAGGGGCGGGCATTTTGAAGTGAACGAGGAAAAATGGCGACCAACGGGTCTATTTACACAACAGTAATGAATTTACCGTACAGTCTGGCAAACAAAATTAGATTATCTGCGTTATTAGCATTAATACTCGCTTTTACGAGTAGTAGCTCAGGCGAGAACACATATGATGATACTACTTACGAATTTTTCAAGCGAGAGTATTCGCTGAGTAAGCCATACCAAGGTAAGCGTCCATTCCTGTTCTCTCAGTGACGTTAAACTGGTGCCCTGCCAAAAGTTGCACCTGTTTTTAAGTCAACTAGTTAGGAAGAAAATACTTAAATGAGACCACAAGTTTACTGTTAAGAGGACCACTGTATCCTTTACTTCTTATGGTATTGTTTTTGCCCCTTTTCTTGCTCCCGTAACATTGGCAGTTTTATTTCGCAACTGCAGTGATTTAGTCACAAATCCACAGGGCGGAAGTACAGGACAGTTATAGATATTCCGGGTCATATGCTTTATTAAACAATATGATCTCTGTGTATTCATTACAAGTATAGTTATTCAATTAGCAGACGCTTTTATCCGAAGTGACTTAAGAATCTAGCGTTCATCATTAAAGGGGCAAATACACACAGGAAGTGCCCGTGATGCAAAGTTTAAATTTAGATTAGTATAAGCTAGACACGGGTTAAGGAAAGAGAAAGCTATTTTCATTGGGATGCAGTGAACTGCTGACGGAAGAGATGTGTATATATCCAGTTTTCTCTCTCTCGCTCTATATGTATATGTATGTATATGTGTGTGTGTAGTAGTATGCATACATTGTGTGAAATGTTGATGTATGTACACAGGGCTGGGCTCCTCCAGCTCCTCACACTGGGAGTTCATGGGAAACACCATGGTCATGCCTGAACACATACGGCTGACACCAGACTTGCAGAGCAGACAAGGAGCTGTATGGAGTCGTATTGTGAGTATGAATAACAAGAAAACCTGAACCACCACCTATTAGACAAAGCTATTAAACGGCACCCTTTTAGACAAAGAGGTTCTTAAGATAATGGGTTCTAGTCAGGCTTGTTCATCTGTGTGTGCAGCCCTGTTACCTCAGAGACTGGGAGCTCAGAGTACAATTTAAGATCCATGGTGAGGGCAAGAAGAATCTGAATGGGGATGGCCTTGCACTATGGCTGACCAAAGAGCGCATGCAAAATGGTGAGAGATCTTCATTATTGCAAATCTTCAAAATATCGGTTCTCTGTGATATGACTATGATGCATTTTTTTTGTATTCTTTGTTTTCCTCTAGGTCAAGTGTTTGGAAACGCAAACTTTTTTACAGGTCTGGGTGTTTTTGTTGACTCTTATCCCAATGATGACAAACAGCATGAGGTATATCACCACTTTTATTTATATTTTTTCACCTGTTAAAAACAATAATAATTTAAGCTGTTTAATTTCTGTCTCTCATTCAGAGAACGTTTCCTTTCATCTCTGCAATGGTCGGGAACGGGAGTGTTGCATATGATCATGACCGTGACGGACGGTCTACTGATCTCGGAGGCTGCGTTGCTCACATTCGTAATGTTGAATATGACACATTCCTTCTGATCAGATACATGAAGAACAGACTCACAGTAAGAAACATACAAAGACAAATGCATGCATACACTGCTACACCAGTCTTTCATACTGCTAAGCTGATGCTCATAACAAGGGAGAGGTTCAATTTGCTTAATCTTCTGATAAAATAGATTAAGGAAGTAGCCTATTGTTTAGAAGAATGTTGGAAAGCAGCCTTTAGTTCTGTATGCACCTTCATTTGCTGTTCTGCCTTTCAGGTGATGATGGATATCGAGGGGAAGCAAGAGTGGAAGGACTGCCTGGATATCCCTGGAGTGAGGCTGCCACAAGGTTACTACTTCGGCGCTTCATCGGCCACTGGAGATTTATCAGGTTTGGACCAGTGTTACTCTATTTTAGTTCAGCAGATATTCAGATCCTATGCAAATTGATTAATGTATTATACTCCTTCGGGCCAATCCTCAAATTCCTATATAATTAATGTTGCACTAATAAAAAAACAAACTAATGTATAATATCTATAGAAAAAATGAATTCAAGGCACTTCTTCTGGTATAAAAATGTTAAAAAACCTTTTCAAACATGGTTTCACTCTAGAACGTTACTCAGAGTGTCAGATACAGGTGTAGATATAATCAATTTCTCAGTAAAAAAGGAAGATACCAAAAAAAAAACATTACAAAGAGGTACCATAATATCATAAACTATTTATTTTTTTGGTATCTTCCTTTTTTACTGAGAAATTGATTATATCTACACCTGTAATCAATTTAGTATCTGACACACTCTGAGGAAGCCTCGGTGGCCGAAATGCATCAGTGTGCTGTTTGTAACGTTTCTAGAGTGAGCCATGTTTGAATAAAGGCAGAAGAAGTGCCTTGAATTCATTTTTTCTATAGATATTTTTGAACCCAACCAAAGAGCACCTTCTGGAATCATTAAACAAAGGTCCTTTCAGCAAGTAGCACTCCAAGATCTTTTCCTTGAATTGTTAATGTATAATATCTGTTTGTATTATTAAACAAGATTTCAATCAGTTCCCCTATAATTTTTAATCATCAGTCATAATAATCCATTTTAAGAGTCATAATAATCCAGTCATAATAATCCATTTTACAAAAAAAAATGTCTGGAGAGGCTTTTTGCTCTTTTGCATTTTACATTAAAAACATGATAGATAATACAATATGTTTACATTTACATGTTCAAGGGCTCCACATCTCTAATGTTGAAAATGACTTGATGGAAATGATTAAAACAAGGGCCAGTAAACACATGACTGCTACTATACTTAGCTAAATAAGATAAAATAATGTTGTTGTTTTCTGGAAATGGAGTGGTCTGCGTTTTTAGATGTAATGTTATTTTATATCTGATAGGAATTACTAGCATTTTATTTATAATTTTGTTTTGCATGTTTTGTTTCTAGATAACCATGACCTGATCTCCTTCAAGCTATATGAGCTTACAGTGGAACGGAGTCCTGAAGAGGACCAGCAGGAGATCACGTTGCCTAGCGTAGACTACCGAGTGGACCATAATGGTAATTAGGGGTGTGAACCTACACTGATCTTACGGTTCGGTTCGATTACGATTATCATGTCATCGATTCAGTTCAATTCGATATCACGGTGAATTTACGATGCACTGCATCCTCAATTTTCAATTTTACTTCACATGTATACAATTTTGTCAATAAGTACAAGCAGTTAGATAAATGAACTGAACCTTTAATTTTACCTGCTCAAAGAAAACGCGCTTCTTGACTGTATCAAACAAAATTAAGTCTGGGCACAGAAGACAACAGGGGCATTTAGAACAAATACACAAGTAAATACTAAATACTTGGCACTGACAGGGTAAAAGCACAGGGTGAAAACGGATGGTTTCTCAAGTTATTTGTATTACCCCCCTGCAAAGTTTATTTGTGCATGACATGATTTACACCAGTGGTTCTCAATTCCAGTAAACCACCCCCCCTCCCTCCCTGCCCAGCATATTTGGCTCCATGCATGAACTGTGTTCCGATTAACATGCTCCCTACACAGTGTCCTTTGTTCCCTACTCCCGGAGCAGGGAAATCCGTTGTAGTTTACTTCACTTGAACAGCACAGACGAGTGTGACATCATATACCTCTGATATATACAAATTTAATTTACGTCTCGCACACTTCAATGCGCTTTTAATGGAATACGTTAGAGCTGGGCGGTATGACCAAAAATTTATATCACGGTATTTTTCTAAATTATACCGGTTTCACGGTATATGACGGTATTTATTTTTTTCATGCATGACCGGGTGTTAACCACATTTTCTACTGACTGAGGAAAAACTGCAGTAGATTGACTTAGAATGCCATATTTTAGTGTCATGACGAGTGAATATTGTAGAAAAATCCACACTAAATACAGGGGTTAAAGCAAAAAAAATATTTTGACTGAAAATATTTCCTCGGCCAAACCCATTCCACAGCCATACGACTACAGTCACAATCACAATACAGTTTAAGAGCGGTGCTTTTCTTCTTGTAATTAGGAGCGCTTGTCCTCCAAATGAAAAACATTTATGAGTACCTTCTGATCAATAAAAAAAAATTCTGATAAAAAAATTAGCCTTCTGACGAGGTGACGTTTGACTCAAAGTGACTGAAAGGGGTATTTTATTTTTACCTTTGCAATAGCATTATTTTTATCTACTTCAAATTCAAAATGTATGTTTATAAGCTTTTATAATTGATATTTAAAACAATATAATATAAAACAAAGTACAATACGACAAATAAGTTACCAATCATGAAATTAGTATTAATAAAAAATTATTGTATAATTTGGCACAGAAGAACACAAAAGTTTAATGAGGCTCGAGTGCAATTACATTCATAGATTCATGTGGACATTAATGTTTTACATATAAATTAGCTTTTAGTGATGCGCTCAGCTGTTACTTTATTTTGAACTATTTTCGTTGATGAAATAGAACAAAATCATGCATTACTTGTTTATTGATCTTTGTATTAAATCAATATATCACATTTGCAAACTCCCTTATAATTATTAAAAGCTGTCTCCAGCTGATCGCGATCTGTGGCGCAGACATTGAGAGCGCGTGAGTGATGCACGCAAATGTGATGCATTCTGTCGGAACCTGTGGGAATGAGTATAATTATTATTAATAGCCGCAATCCCGCCGAATTCAAGTTCTGCTCGGTGTTCTCTGCTAAAAACCCGACTGTGAATGATGCGAGCGTTACTATGTTGTTTGCCGATGTGGGATGATTTTGGTGTTCCGCAGAACAACAACAGTGTGCTACATGATTCCTACATGTTTCTTTCCCTCAGTAATCCCTGATAACGTTTAAATGGAGTGAACTCGGAACAGTTTTTCCGGGAGCGGAATGTAAAACCCGGAGTGGATCCAGAGCGGAGCGATTACAGAACGCTTCGAGTGGAGTGAGGAACGTGCTTTAATCCACTCCAGGCTTTGATCACATCCCCCTCAGCAGACTGAATGCACCTCGTCTTTCCTTCATTTAAGACCTATTCAGGCTAAAATCAAGACATTTATAACACTATTTGAGAAATGTAAGCGTATTTATGGTCTTAACATGATGAAAAGTGAATTTAAGAAGGCGGAACCCTGCAATTGACGGAACTCCGTCGATCGACGGAGAACTTTAGTTTGTGAGAGACGCCGAGCTGATGCAGCGGACGGGGGTATTTGTGGCGGTCGATGTGATATATTGTGGATGACTTCTCTCATCACATTCTACTTGTGCTTCAGTTTCGAACTTTCACGCTTAGTAACACATACAGCTGTATCCTCGCCAAAATGCAATAGTGAAAAGAGACCCCTCTCTAACAGTGTCGCGTTTCAAACGTTATTTAAATGACACCGGTATTGCGGTATTTTAAAAATTCATATCGTAAGAAAAATAAACACCGGTATTCGGTATGAACCGGTATACCGCCCAGCACTAGAATACGTTCACTTCGAACTGGAATCATGGCAGAAAATCCTGTGATGTCCACTTCGCAAGGCACTTGCGTTCGAATAGAACAAGCATCTGAAGCAACAAGAGTAACATACGAAATGTGCAGAGCGGGGGGGCGCGAGGACTGGATTTGAGAACCGCTGATTTACACACATCGTGTCTTCTCCAGGTCGTGCTTACCAAGGTTGTTCATAAAAGCCAGATGTCTGCTTTTGAAGTAGTTGGAGTATTTTTAATTATACGCGCACTCGCCTCCCTCCGCCATTGTATGCTCCCACGACAAAGCATGTATGCGACAAATGACGTCAGAAAAGCTTCAGTACATTATAATCGGTTATGGTCTATTACTGACCGATACCGAATCGTCCTCGTCTGCATCACGATGCACCGTAGAAACAAAACATTTCGACACCCAATGGTAATACTGTAGTAACAATAAGATTACATTTCAATCATACGCATTTCAGTATATGCTATTTTACAGATAAGTACAAATCTTACAACATATTATATTTTCTTTACACAGTTCTTGTGGAGGATGAAGGAAGGAGCATCATCACCACCTTCTTTCTCTTCATTGTTTCGGTCGTTGTGCTGGTTATAGTGGTTGTGGTTATTCTCTTTCTATGTAATCACTATAAAGAGAACCGCCGCAAACGCTTCTACTAAGCAAATTGAAGAGCAAGTGACAGGAAGGAAATGGGACGAGAGATCCAACGTGAGTGTGACTGGCATTTTTGCAGTGGTCCTCACCTCTGCCACCAACAGGAAGGACCAGAAGGCCAACGCTGAGCTAAAAGCCATACCTGACCTCTCCAAGTGGAACGCAACCACCTCAATCATGATTACGATCTCAAAAAACAGTTCAAGTGTATTTGAAAGAGTGCGCATCCGTTTTTGAAGGTCTCTTTGGATTGTGTGCGCGTTTGCTGTATTTTTGTACCAGTTACACTGACCTTGACCTTACACCCAGAGGCAGCACAGAGGACTATGTGTGACAGCATATACAGAGACACGATAGTTTAACAAACTGTTGTATTCTCAGGTTGTCTACTGTAATGCCACTGCAGAAATCCCAAAATCCCTTGTGTTCTTCTATCAGTTGGACAGAAATGAATCAAAAGAAAATACGAACATCAACCTGAGCTTGACCTCCATCTGCCACGATCATCTCATCGGCTGTAAAATTGATTAAATTAGATTAAATTAGATTGTATAAGTAATACTGCCCACATGTGCTGTTATAAACGGACAATAACAACCATCAATGTGAATATTTTTCCCCAAATGTCTGTTTTGTAATACATAAGTTCTTTAGTTATACGTGATCCTGTTTTATGTATCAAAATCTGCACTGAACTGCATGACTATATGTAGCTTATCTGGAGTTACTTTAGTTTGTCACAATTTAATTACTTCGTTCGTGTTAAACCTTTTATATTTCATGTCTTCATGGCCTTATTTGAATACTACATTTAATAATCGTAATGTGCTGATAAATATAGAAATGATGATGTCTGTTCCTGTATCTTAAAATCTTCCGGAAAGAGGCAGAGATGGAAAGCTGGTGCAGCAGTTTCACAGTTCCTGGCTTTTCCAATAATTGCACTATTGCAAAGATATGCAAGGGGTTTTGCTTTTGTCCATGTTCCAGTCTTTCCTATCACTTGTAGTCGCTGCTCTCTACAGTTGTGCAACTTTTGCTAATTGTTTTATACTGGGAGAGATTGCATTGCTGTTCTCATCAGCTCAGTGACTGAGCAAGCTGCTGTAACAAACTGATTTTTTCATGGTTGTCACCAACATATTGAATGTTGAAAAGTCTAAATTAAACATTCAAAGTTTATCTTATGACTGGATGTTTTGTATTGACAACTCAAAACTCGTCTCAAGTTTTTAGTATGATTGAAGATCAAATTTAAGGAGGAATAACTTGTTTTACAAAGAGATTTTTTCATAGCTTTTATCAATTATCTGTATACACTCTAAAAACAAAACATCTATGCAATATTTTTGAGTTATGACAACTGAAAATAGCCTAAAATAAAACTACACCGAGTTATAGGAACTTTAAGGTCCACATTTTAAGTTGATCACTCAAAAAAAATTTTAACCAATTTGAAAATAACAGATGGCCCTGAAACCAACTAAACGTATCCATTCCAGTTTAAATTAACAGTTTATCTGCCATTTATACTTCACAAACAATCACAAATGACTTTATCAACATTAGTGCAGTAATATTTGATCTGGTCAGTGTTGAGCATGACTCGATGTAGCCATCCATGACCTAACCACAAGCTCTACTCTTCAACGTAACGAAACTCTTTTACATGTCAAACATAACCGCTTTAAACACGAACGGGTCTTTATTAAGAACATCTCTCTAATGTCAACATTTATTCTCCTTATACTATCCGATATGCAAAGCCTGCTGGGAAGCAGAAATCAGCTAGATCAGTTCATTACTGCACTACGAATCTTCCTTTAAAGAAAATTAACAGACGTTTTAGCTTAAATTATAAGTTTAGGCAAACAGGTAGATGAAATTGTTCGCACGCTGGAAAAATACTATCATATCAACAAAGGTCTATCAAAAATATATTTTATTTTGCATATTTCCTTGATGGAGCACTAAAGAAATTATGGGATGAAATGTCTGCTCCTTGGTCAGTTTTAACTTTGCACTTTTGTCACTTTTGCATAGAAAATAAAAAGTATTTTTGATAGACTTTTTTTGGTCTGATTGTATTTTTCCAGTTTGCGGGACAATTTCAGCTACCTGGTTAACTAAACTTCCTCTTTTTTTGTTCTACGCACTTGATAATTATTTTTTAGCACCCATAATTCCTGCTTGATAGCTTAATTTACAAGGTAATACAATTTTTGCAACTTAAATTAGAAATAAATCAATATATTACAATTTATTTAAGTTATGCTACTAGGTCACCCGCATGTATTTTTTTACATGTAAATGGCTTGAGTCAGTTTTCTTCCCTGTGTTGTTTTATTTGCCCTACGAGACAGAGGTGCATGGCTCATTTCAGTCTGAGGAACCAAAACTGAGGACATGTACCACTGTGCTAATGTAAGCAAGATAATGAAGCTGAGTGGGGGAGGAGAGCTGAGACTCATTTCCAGATATATGTTTCTCCTGTGATATCTCCATCCATCACACCACTATTTATTTATTTTATTAAATGGGAAACAATGTTATAGTGCATCACCTTCAAGTCAAGCGAGGTGTGATTAAATTGCAACTCAAGCTTTTTTATTTTAGGATGATGTTCCCATGTCAATGTTTTCACATACGAAGATCTAAAACGATATGATTTAACTGAATAAGACATAATAACCTTTCTCCAGCATACTTGGTTAAGTACACTGTAATCTACAATATAACCCTAAAGCTTGATTATGGTGTGTAGATAATATTTGAAGTGTTTTTACATCACAATTTCTCGATTTTAAGACCCTGTGTTTGGTTATAGATAATCATTTCATAATTCTCAGGGTTGTCACCTAAAACTGAGAGGGTGAATGAAATTTAAGACTACGGGGCCAAAATATGAGTATTTTCTCATCAGTCTTGTGTTTCATTTCCCTTTCTCCAGTTTCTATCCATTTACCGTGTCTGCCCCGGTCTATTGGTTACCAGTAAAGGTAAAAAAATGCTAATTGCTATAAAAAATTATATAATGATAAAAAATTCCCATGACACGATACATGATGTGCAGTGTTGGAAAGGGTATTTTGGAAATGTCATAGTTACAGATTACAAGTTACCCTTTCAAATGTAATAAGTAGTGTAACTATTTCAATTACTTTATTAATGTAACTGATTATATTTGATTACTTTTTGTTTACATTTCTACAGTTGTTTTCAATTGGGAATCATTTTCAAACATTTAAACTATGCCAGGTTAACCTTACAATAGTACTCAACACTACAACCCCAATTCCAGAAAAGTTGGGACATTTTGCAAAATGCAGTAAAATCAAGAATCAAATTTGTTCATTCTCTTTAACTTTTATTTGACCAATTTAAATGTATTTTGTAAATATAAACACATTTGGATGGACTCCACACTAGTTGGGACAAAGGCGAAAATAAAAGAAAAGGTTAAAGAATATCCAGATGAAACTGTTTTGAAACAGTTCAGGTGTATTGTAATAGGTGAGGTATCAGGTTTGGCTATAAAAGGAACATCTCAAGCAAAGCTGAATCATGACATATCACTTTGCAAAGAAATTAGGTCTTTCACCAACTACCCTACATAATATTGTGAAAAGATTCAAGTAATCCAGAGAAATCTAAGTACATGTAGTAATACTGCTGGGTTCTCTGGACCAGAGCTCATCTTATAGACAGTGGAAATGTGTGCTGTGCTCAGATGAGTCATTTCAACTTATTTCCGGGTTATTGGACATTGACCTTTCAGTCCCAAGGACCAAAGGGACCATGCAGACTTTCATTAGCGACAGATGCAGATGGGGTTGCATCAGACTAAACAGCATGGGTGGCATTTTTGGGGATTGTACAGAGACATATACTGCCATCAAGATGACGTATTTCATGTGAAGTCCATGGTTATTAGATCAAGACAACGCAGGTCTCATTCTGCATGAGCTTCAACAGCGTGGTAGTCACAGATTGTATATGCTAGACTGGCCTGCCTGCAGTCCACACCTGTCTCCTATTGAAAATGTATGACCAGTCAAGGCAACGACGATCACAGACTGCTATCTTTGTACTTTGTACTCTTGATTTTATGGCATTTCACAAAACGTCCAACTTTTCTGGAATTGGGGTTGTAATTACTGTCAGAATTTTTAAATACTTCATCACTTGAATTAAGATTATAATAATTTAATTTTAAAGAACAGCCACCACAAAATCAGACTTTAGCACCTATTTTTAATTTGCGGTTAAATGCATATTTAAAATCATAACAAGGAATAGTTTAATAGCTATGATACTGTTTTTGAAATCAAATCTTTTCATAGCTATGACAAGAAACACTAAAATCTAACAATGGCTTGAAAAAATGTGTATCTAAAAAAAAATAAAGCATACATAAACTCAAATAGCAAAATAAGGCAGTTATCAGATAAGCATGTGTCCTATCTGTGTAACTCCTAAAACGGTCTCATACTTGTCACTGCAATTTATGAATTAAATCAATTTAATCAATAGTGAGTAGTGAGTGTGTGAGTGTGTGTGTGTGCGTGTGTGCATGTGTGCGCGTGCGTGCATGTGTCTGTGTGTGATAAAAATTCAGATGTAACTCCCTTTGTAATAGTTAACATTTTCATAAGAATCTTTAATTACAATTTTTTTTCTCAGTAACTGTTTTATTTTTAAATTGAATTACGTAATTACGCGTCACGCTTAACAATCACTTGTTTTTGCCTTCGTGTCAGTGTTGTGGGTGACTGGTGGGTGACTGTGTAGCTGATTTTGTTTTAACAAAACAATGTAACACGACATGGGGGCTTCCCATTTGAACGTAACAGAGACTCAAAAAAGTCCCTAAAAAGGGAAAAATAAACACATATGTGCTGGCCCATTATATTGAATTTACAATTGCACCTTTACTATTTGTGCAACAGATATCTAGTAATGTTTAGAAATTGATAGTACAATTTTATATTTATTTCTGGTGCACATTTTATTTGTGCCATTTTATTAGTAAAGGTAAAGTGTAAAGTGATCTTGTATGATTTCAGCATGAAGAATTGCAACATCTATGTGTGCACAAAACCAGAATAGGTTGATTTGTTTCCATGCTTCTCTTTAACATGTATTTCAGTCACATGCATAATGAACCATGTGGTATAATGACAGTAAATCTATTTCTTTCTTTGTGCCATCGGTCTTCTTAAACACCCCTGCACTGTCAGTTAGACACTGCGTCATTCAAAGAGGAAGTAAGTAATGCTCACCATTTCCAGTGACAGAATTTAGAAGCAACACAGTCACAAAGGGCGAGTCCAGCTGTCTTGATTGAAGATTATTCTTTGGAGCATCTTTACAGAGTAAATCAAAAGTAAGAATGTGACATTTTCTTGACTTTTATGTTCATCCTAATTTGAGTAAGTGATACTTTTGTTATTGTACTCACATTGTTGCTTATTAAAAATAGGGTCTGTGTAATAATGCCTTTTATAACATAGACATGTTTTCATGAAATGTCCAGTTTATGTTACATGTCATTGTATATATATATATATATGCCCATATATTGGGTAGTCTAATCATTTTTTTTTATCCTTATTTACCTGCTATAAGTACAAAACAAAAAAAAGTATTTGAAAGAGGTATAATTGTACTTTTTTAAGTCTTGTCCTTGTGCATCTTAATCTGTGTCTTTTTTCACCATGTCGTGTTGTAAGTAAGTAAGTAAACTACTGCTTGTTCTGATGAGGGAAGTTACACAGGAAATGCATGACAGCCCATCAAATTCTGCACGGGCTCCATTTAGCAGTTTTACGTGTTAGATATTATTCCACTTCGTCAGCTCCACCTTCAGTTTTGACTTTACTGAGTCAGTGATCTTTATGCTGTGGATGCAAGAAGTTTGGGAAAGAACACAAGGTCTTGATGTGAGATAACAGTTTAACCTTAGCTCCATGTGTTTGATAACTTTGCAGAACACAGTGGAAGATGTCGTGCCTGAAGTGCCTGAAGTACACCATGTGTGTGGTGAACTTCATCTTTTTTGTATGTATCCATTTTCATATTGTCTCATCATTATAATATACAATGGCTTTTCACACTTAGAATTGTTCATCTCAGGCCATTCTAAAATGTGGGTTTGGCCTATATTTTAAATGTTTACAATTTTCAGACTTTACAAGGTTTGTCAAGGTTTCTCTTTGGTAAATCCCATTTTATCGTTCATATTTGCATATTTTGACTTACTGGTAGGGGCGGGGTTAAACTTCATGAAAACTCTTACCTCAAAAAAAAAAGAGAAAAATCTCATAAATAAACAAAATAGTAATAACCTAAATATGTAAACGCAAATTATAACAGAAATTAAACTTAAGGAGAGATCTTCTGTCTGTTATTATCTGTATAGGATTGAATATTAGGCAATTATTTTTCGGATGCTTTGAGGATTACAATTAAATGTAAAATACATTTTAAACCTACAATCAATTAAACAAATATATATATATATATATATATATATTATAAATAAAACTTACCTATAATCAAAATATTACTGGACGAATTCACAGCACGCGACCTGTTGAAATAATCAGTTGGGCTTCTTGCAGTCTGTACCACCCAGTTTTCCCTCAAATAAGTTAGACAAATGGACACTTTTTGGGTCAAACAGCAGGAATACAGCAGTTTTATAAGTTTGATTTGTTAATTTTGCCCACAGACACGAAAACAGCGTGAGCCGTGTATTTTTCCGTTGTCGTAAAAACCGTGAGAATATTTAATGAAGTAAGCGCTGTTCAGTTTATGATTGTTTGTTTGCCAAGGTACTTGTAAGCTATGCTATGCTACGTTTGACACTTCGGGTTGATACTTGCTAAATGCGTCGGAGTAGACCCAGGCTAGGGTAGCTGTACTAACCCTCTTTTAAAATCACAATTCTGACAATTTGTTTTACCTGCTGTTAAAGCAGGGTTTAAAAGGCGCAGCAGGAAGAGTCCAGTATTACACTGGAAAAGAATAAAGCACAAATACCTTTCTGCCTGTTCTTCTTATGAGGCATACTGAAACTGTCAGAAACACACGTCTTGACGCTCTTTTGTTTGGTTGAATTTACCATTACAGGTCTGTGGTGCTGCCGTCTTTGGATTGGGCATCCATTTGATGACAATCTCCAGGTTTTCTGCCCTACTCCCCACTTTTCAGGCTATGAACATCGCAAACACACTTATCATCACTGGGATCATTATCACCTGTATCTCGTTCTTGGGCTTTCTTGGAGCCCTGAAGGAAAATCGCTGCCTGCTAATATCTGTGAGTCTCAAGCAGAACATTGTTAGCATCCATCAATTACACTTGCATATTCTCTGTTGTCCACTAAGTCTGATGATACACTGGGCAACTTTCTGAGCAATGTTGCAGAGCAACTTTTGTTAATGTTGTCATCAACGGGCAACCAGGTGAGACGCAGGGCCCATGACCAATCTAAAGTATCCAGACAGAAATTTGTTTCCCATTCTCAGTGGGAAAATGCCCAGAAAACATTGTTGACAAAAAGCTGCCCTGTGTATCATCAGCCTAAGTTTAGCTTTTTGGGATCTTAAAAAAAAAAAACTCTTTATCTCTCTTTGTTTGGTTTGTTTAGTTCTTCATACTGTTGTTCATCCTAATGTTGGCTGAGCTGGCTGCTGCCTGCCTTTTGCTGATGTACGAGTCACAAGTAAGAAACAGGATTTGTATATGGAAGCAGTGTACATGTGACGAAAAGTTCATCAGACTGTGCTTTCTTACTCACAGATTGAGAAATTCATTGATGAAGATCTTAAGAATGGTTTAAAAAAATCCAAGGAGAACAGACACAATGAAACATCTGATGACTGGGACAAAGTGCAAAGGACTGTAAGGCATCAGAATATTATGCTTTTCTTTTTCTTAACAAGCACACATTTGTTCTTAATAATAAGAAATAATAATAAAAATAAATCACAGTTTTTCTTATAAATCAACAGTTTAGTTGCTGTGGAATCAGAAACTATACAGATTGGGGGAAACTTGTACCACAGTCATGCATCAACACTGAAATGAAACCTTCAAATGAAACGCATTTTTGGTCGCTGGTAATACTGAACTTAAATCTATTTCTATATGAGCTATATAGCAAAACAATATTAATGAAATACAGATATATGGAGATGCACATCTGTGTAGCTGATTCAATCTTATATCACATGTATTGTCTTGATTGATGCATTTAGGGTTGTTTCACAAAGCTGAAGGACACCTTTGAACGAAACCTCTTGAACACAGGGATTGGCGTCATCGTTGTCTGCGTTATTGAGGTATGAGTTTCCATTTGAGGCTTTATGTTTTGTCATAGTCACCTTATAGCTAATCGAAATAACTTGTACGAGACACCACATAACATAAAAATGATTAAATTATCATCATTTATAGGACATCGGTTTTGTTTAGCAGCTATTGCTGTATACTTAATGTAGATCAGCACTAAACTGTAATATGATAATTAAAGGTATTTTTATAACCTTGACTAAACATAATCTCTCCTCTTGTAGGTCTTGGGTATGTGTTTCTCAATGACCCTGTTCTGCCATATAAGTCGAAGCGGGTTAGGATACAAATGACCAAAGACAATGTTTCCATATTTCACAGATTTGTGTTTTTAATAACTGTTGTCCGACAAATACACGAAATCCAGTTAAAGACAAGATGGCTCACAGTTCTTACAGATGCTTGGCTCTATAATATGTACTGTATATGTATGTGTCCTTTAAGAAACAGTGGTACAAATCCATAATTATTTTAACTGCATTTCTATTATTATTATTTTACATGTATGAATTACAGTTATTAGAGCAGTTAAATCAGAACTGATTAAACAAAATCCTCACAGCAGTATTATTTTGCCTTTGGCCATCACAGCTTAACAGGAAACTTTCTAGGGGGTTTTAGACACTGAATTCACCCACTTTCATCTGAATGTCAAGCTTTAAATAGGGTGTAAGAGATTTTCCATGATGAATCATCTTTACACAAAATTATACAATGGCATATTACACTGTATACAGGTACATCTAAAAAAAATTGAATATGGTGAAAAAGTTCATAAAAAAAAACTTTCAAAAGTGAAACTTTCATATATTTTAGATTCATTTACATGTTGAGTAAAACACTTAAAAAGTTGTTTTTGTTAGAGTTTACAGCTAATGAAAGTCAAAAATCAGTCTCTCGTAATATTAGAATATTTACATTTGAGTTTCGATAAATGACCATCCATAAAGTATAAATTGTGGCAATCTCTTGTTCTTTGAAACCACAATAACGGGGAAGACTGCTGACTTGGCAATGGTCCAAAAGACGATCACTGACACCCTTCACAAAGAGCCACAGAGGGTCATTACTGAAAGGGGTGGCTGTTCAAGGAGTGCTGTATCAAAGCATATTAAATGCAAAGTTGACCGAAAGGAGGAAATTGGGTAGGAAAAATGTGGACGAGCAACAGGGATGACCGCAAGCTTGAGAATACTGTCAAGCAAAGCCAATTCAAACACTTGGGAGAGCTTCACAAGGAGTGAACTGAAGCCGGAGTCAGTGCATCAAGAGTCACGACGCTCAGACATCTTCAGGAAAAGGACCAAGCCACTTCTGAAACAGAAACATTGTCAGAAGCATCTTACCTGGGCTAAGGAGAAAAAGAAATGGACTGTTGCTCAGTGGCCCAAAGTCCTCTTTTCAGATGAAAGTAAATTTTGCTTTTCATTTGGAAATCAAGGTCCCAGAGTCTGGAGGAAGAGTGAAGAGGCACAGAATCCATGTTGCTTGAAGTCCAGTGTGAAGTTTCCACAGTCAGTGATGATTTGGGCTGCCATGTCATCTGCTGGTGTTGGTCCACTGTGTTTTCTGAAGTCCACAGTCAACGCAGCCATCTACCAGGACATTTTAGAGCACTTCATGCTTCCTTCTGCTGACAAGCTTTATGGAGATGCTGATTTCATTTTCCAGCAGGGCTTGGTACCTGCCCACACTGCCAAATGTACCAAAAGCTGGTTCAATGACCATGGTGTTACTGTGCTTGATTGGCCAGCAAACTCGCCTGACCTGAACCCCATAGAGAATCTATGGAGTATTGTCAAGAGGAAGATGAGAGACACCAGACCCAACAAAGCAGATGACCTGAAGGCTGCTATCAAAGCAACCTGGGCTTCCTTTACACCTGAGCAGTGCCACAGGCTGATTGACTCCATGCCACGCAGCATTGATGCAGTAATTCATGCAAAAGGAGGCCCAACCAAGTATTGAGTGCATGGAAATGAACATACTTTTCAGAAGCCGGACATTTCTGTTTAAAATATCCTTTTTTAATTTAATTCAAATTTTACGAGACACTGAATATTGGGTTTTCATTATCTGTAAGCCATAATCATAAAAATTTCTAGAAATAAAGGCTTGAAATATTTCACTATGTATAATGAATGAATCTGTATAATATATGGGTTTCACTTTCTGAAATGAGGAACACAAATTATTGGCCTTTTTCATGATATTCAATTTTTTTTAGATGTACCTGTATAAATACTGATTCTCTTTCACATCATATAATTGTTTTTGACTTAATATGTTCCTCTAATTGACTTGTTATATAGGCTATAATTTACTTATGTAGACTACAGAACAATGCAAAGCATTTGTTTCGGATCACTTCCTTTTCTGACTAGCTGTAGCAGTGACTAAACCATGTGATTTCCCAGAATATGCACACGGTAGAAACCACACATGCTTATTTAAAACCATTTACAGCATGCATATTGTTTTATTCCTTTTCTTTTCTCTGCAAACCAATGTAAATTAAACTAAAACAGAATGAAAATGTTTTCTCTCCTTATTGAAACATTAAGGCAAATACCAGCATTATGCTTGTGGTTGATAGAGGAAGTGCCACCAATAGCAAATCAACACTTCCTCTAGAGTTATGGTCATGATGGGGGGCTTGAAATTATGCTTTCGGTTATGAAATTGCATTTAAAGTTCACGGAAGTTTAAATGTATGTTGCCAACAGCATTGATAAAAACTTAACGAAACCAAACATTAGAATTCAACTGTTTTATTTTAGAACAATATCATGTCTCCACAATATTTAAGACCCCCAAAAAACTAAAAATACTAAATTTCCTTTACACTTTTTAAAACAATTTAGTTATTTTTTGAACCATCAAACAAAATAGAAACAAATACAATTTAAAGTAACCTTTAAAAAAAGTAACTGTACACGGCAGAATACACAATTTTTCGCAAATAACCCTTAGACCTCTTCTATACACATTATTGCAGTTAACCTAAAATATGCAAAACTAATTTAAACAACTAATTTGAACTTTTTAAACAAAATTGATCTTTCATTATATTTTCTGTTCTGAAAAATGGTGGCTTGTATACCAATCTAAAGTTTCATGTCACCCTTTTTGCACTCGTGCCCTTGTGCTAAAGCAGAAACTGAATCTCATATACGGGGGTATTTGTGCCACATCTATCAAGAGGGACGTTAAAGCCACTAAGGCAATGCTGCAAATATTCAAAGTTGACCAGTTATGGTTTCTCATACAACAAATAAGGCTGGAATTTGGTTGGAAAAACAGTTCCTTAACCAGATTCTAATTCTATAGAGGTTTCTCGGCTGTTGTTTTAAAGCCACATAATTCATTTATAGCTTTAAATTGTATCATACATCTCAATAGGACAAAGCTGTGCATCCAAATCTTTACAAAAATAAACAGATAGTCTTGCTCTCTCAACCGTTACGAATAGAGAAGAGCATATAGAGCCATCTACAAATGCTTGATAACGCAATACCTCCTTTTGTGCTGAGCAATATTATTACCACTGGTTTCTTTAGAAAATCCTACACTTGGAGTACCACATCATCATTCTACAAAAGTCCAGAAGCACTTCAGCTCCGTTAATCACAGAGGAAGTGCGTAATCAAGCAGAAATATATAGAGATAGCCAGGTTTGTCTGAAACTACAACATATTCATTTCCATTAGTCACTGAGGGTGTGTGAAACCATCTTTCATGAACAAGAGACACAATCAATCGCCTAGTGAATCTTCCATAGGCATGGTATTTGGAATGAGTACAGCTCAACAGAGGACCCAGCCCCATTTGAATATTGCTAGATAAGAACCAAAGCTCTGCCTGTAGCACAAGTGTCCGTTATGAATCAATAAGTTACATATATTAAGACTTCATTAAAAGGACAGATGGAAAATGTAGATCACATAAGGCCCCATCATTGTAGGTTTCAAGAAAGTCCTATTGAAAGAACTTTAATATTGAAGGAACTTTAATATTGCTATTAAACCGCACGACTGTTTTGCAAAGACATACTTTTGAGTGTATGGTTTAAACTGAACTGACTGAAAGAAGAATACAACATCCAGAAGCACTCTCTCACCCCATGCTGCCACAAATTTGATCTGAAGAAAATGCTACAAAGTTTCTGGGCGCTGCAGAAGGGAAAGACCATCTCTTAAGTTTGACCGTCTCAAAACTAAAACTAGTTGATTAACTAGGGGTCAGCAGCTGGCCTAAACTTAGCAGCCTTCATTTAAGAAGTGTCTTTTCTTTGAAAACTGCTTGAGGGCTTCAACAACTCCACCTTAAGGCTGCTGTGTGACCGCAAAATAAAGACCATTTATGGACATTGTTCTCAGACACTCAAAAATAACACTTAAGTTTCAAGAAGCAAAACCAATCAACTATCTGAATGTAGAGCTGTTAACCAAATCACTTCAGCTGTGGTTCTTAATTCTTGTCCTGCTGATTCGCTGCTTTGTGCAATTTGGAGGTCTCCATTATTTAACACACCGGATTCAGATCATCAGCTCGTTAGAAGGGAGCTCCAAGAACCCTGGACCGTGATTAAGAACCTCTGCACTTCAGTATCTCCAGTATCTCAGGCGGCCGGTTAACACCACCACATGCAAACACAATGCATTAGTTTACAAGTCAGACTGGGATGAAGTGTCAGTAATAGTTCACCAGTTTTGCTTATGGTCATCATGAGCAATTTTAGTTTTAAAATGAACAATCCTTCATGTTTTAATTCAGATAGCAAATGTACTCATTTCAAAGCAAAATATTTTTATATATATATTTGTATGTATATTTTTCCTTCCCCATCACTTCAGGAAGTGGACCACTGCTTTGTGCCATTATCTTGGAATTTCATTAAGCTACACAATTTAAACCTCACCGACGTATAGAGAAAGCACAAAGGTAGAGCCAAATCAGGCGGGGGTTTTTATATCGCAAATGCACAGCACAATTATTGAAGGCACATGTATATCCAACCAAATCTGAGACTAATATTTTCAAATTGAAAAATAACGGAATTAAAAGATTCTAAAACTGTAACGGGTGTATGATCATGTTTATGACCATGAACTGACTGCGAACCAATCTGTGAGCAGAGTCTGTGAATGATGTAGATTAATTGTCATCAACATTGTGCTATTGTTGGCCAATGAAGATCAAAAGCAAGGAGAACAGAGGAAAAAAGAACATCTCCATGCTAGTTTGCCTGTTCTAAAGTAAAACACTCCTTCATACCTCGAAAAAGGAGGTCATTAAGATTGTGCCGATACATTACTGATATGATGCTTGGATTTCGAAATCCATTAAATGTAGTAAGAGCACGGTTTATTTCCTGCTTCTGTTTTAGAAAGCAGCTGGTCCAGAAAGAATCTGACATTCTCTACAGGCAGCTTTACGGAGGAGCAGCTGGAATGGAAGAGAGGAAGGGAGCATGAACGAGTAGATAAATGTAATGTGTTTGACTATATGTGTGACCGATGAAGTAATCAGGGTGCTCTCAGGAATGTGTGAAATAATGAGAGGAACTCCATGCTGGGAATGATGCTGCACGGAATCTGGGAGAGGAACGGATTGTCTCCGGCAGTCTCACAGACGCATGAGGCGTGTGGTGTGAAGGAAAAGTGGGTTCAGGTCCTCGGCGTGTACAGCACGGTGTAAAGAGGGCTCAGAGGCACTCCGTTCAATTTTTGGCAACAGATCCTGGACCTGCTCGATGCCCACCAAGATCTGAAGAACAACAGGGATGAAACATGAGGCCATTACTTAATCTGACATAACTTTGCTGGAAAACAGAGAAGGGCTCTGGTTATTCTTACCTGTGGGAAGAGAGGCCGTTCATCGCGTTTGAATTTTATACAGTCGATGATGAGTCTCTTCATTGATTTAGGGCAGTTACTGTATAATTTACTGAGGTCTAGAGACAAGTAGCCACGGCCAACCATGAAAATAATCTACAGGAAGAGAACAACCAAAAAACAGTTAACTTCTCCTTCTGTACTCCAAGGAAGAAAGTCATACAGTCAACATGAGGATGCGTAAATTATGACAGAATTGCTATTTTGGGCTGAACAAAGTTCTTTCAAAACTATTTAGAGCTTGAACAGAAATGGACAATCTATCAGAATTGGTGGCATATGACTGACCTGATCGCGGTTGTTGATATTCGAATAAGGCAAATTCCCAGACATCAGTTCATAGAGCACCACTCCATATCCGTATACATCTGACTGGAAGGTGTATGGGTTAGTGTCTTGCATTCTGATCACCTCAGGGGCCTGAAAACAACAGCAGAGTTAAACAAGCTGTACAAATGTACTACTCAACAATACGCTCCGGATCCATCTACTTGACATAAGTGGTAAGCAACTAAGTATTAGATTCATTGATGAATGAGCTATTGAGCTGAGTGATGATTACACACCATCCACAGGATGGAGCCACTGGGCTGTTCGACCTGCTGAGAGCCAGTCCAGCGAGACTTTACTGTGGCCAGCCCAAAGTCACCGATCTTTACCGTCCAGCCTTCGTGCAGGAAGATATCTGATACATGAGCTCAGGAGTATCATGCAGAACTCAATGACTACAACATTACTATTGAGAATGCATTAGCACTTTTATTCCAGTAAATCAACCTTAGACATTCATCTCATGCCAGTACTTTAGGTAAATCAGACAATTCTTTATTTACAAGCATTAAAACCGAAAGCAGCTTGGCAATCTACTAGGATATTAAGATGCAACCATGATGCCATCTACTGACAGCAAATTAGTTCAATCTGATCTATCCTGCAACAGATATCTCACAATACAGACAAGAGCACTGCTACTACATTATAGAAAGGATACTATTAGATTTCAAGTCCCGATGAATGATATTCTTGGCATGAAGATAACTGTTCAGGAAAGAGAAGTAGCAAATTATGTACAAAATTGAGATTTTCTACACTTCATCTACACTCTATAAATCCAAGCATTATTTAATAATCCAAGCATTATTAAAGGGTTAGTTCACCTGAATATGAAAATGATGTCATCAAGTACTCACCCTGATATCGTTCCAAACCCTTAAGACAGTCTGTCAACTGTAATTTTACAAAGCCACGAGAATACATTTTGCGCAAAGAAAACAAAAATAAAGATTTTATTCCACATTTTCATCTCTACTGTGTCTCTTGTGGACGTGAGTTCACAACAGTGCATGACACAAGCGCGTGGTGGCGCAAGCTCTGATCTAGATCCAGTGTGATGACGTTTAACACATGCCTTGTGCTCAACGTCATCATGCTGGATCTGGATCAGCGCTTGCGTTATGTACTGTTGTGAACATTTCAGTTGTGTTGCTGTCTATAGAGGGTCTGAAAGCCCTCAGATTCTAACAAAAACATCTTGATTTGTGTTCTGATGATGAACGGAGGTCTTATAGGTTTGGAACGACATCAGGATTAATTATATAATTTTCATTTTTGGGAGAACTAACCCTTTAATAGGTAGTACAATCGTATAACAATGGTGGATTTAAGTTTGATGTGCTAATTTCCCATACGAGAGTGTCCTTGTGACGGAGCTGAACAGAGAGTGCCATTAAGTGCACTGTCTTCTGGTGTGAGCAGCTCCTTAAGATGTTTTTTATGAAGTTACATGTGTTCTTTGTTATCACAAGTCCTAATTACAAACAGTGTTCCACTATTACTTATTCAGGGTGCATGTACGGATCATATTTACATTTACGCATTTAGCAGACGCTTTTATCCAAAGCGACTTACAGTGCATTCAGGTTATACATTTACTGTCACTAAATTTTTAAATGATATGAATATAAATATACACATACAGGTACATCTAAAAAAAATTGAATATCATGAAAAAGGCCAATATTTTTTGTCACTCATTTCAGAAAGTGAAACCCATATATTATATAGATTCATTACACAGAGTGAAAAACTTTCTTGAAATTTTGATGATTATGGCTTACAGATAATGAAAACCCAATATTCAGTGTCTCGTAAAACTTTAATTAAATTAAAAAAGGATATTTTAAACAGAAATGTCAGGCTTCTGTAAAAGTATGTTCATTTCTATGCACTCAATACTTGGTTGGGCCTCCTTTTGCATGAATTACTGCATCAATGTGGCGTGGCATGGAGGCAATCAGCCTGTGGCACTGCTCAGGTGTAATGGACCATTCTCTATGGGGTTCAGGTCAGGCGAGTTTGTTGGCCAATCAAGCACAGTAACACCATGGTCATTGAACCAGCTTTTGGTACCTTTGGCAGTGTGGGCAGATACCAAGTCCTGTTGGAAAATGAAATCAGCATCTCCATAAAGCTTGTCAGCAGAAGGAAGCATGAAGTGCTCTAAAATGTCCTGGTAGATGGCTGCGTTGACTGGACTTCAGAAAACACAGTGGACCAACACCAGCAGATGACATGGCAGCCCAAATCATCACTGACTGTGGAAACTTCACACTGGACTTCAAGCAACATGGATTCTGTGCCTCTTCACTTTTCCTTCCAGACCTTGATTTCCAAATGAAATGCAAAATGTACTTTCATCTGAAAAGAGGACTTTGGACCATGGAGCAACAGTCCAGTTCTTTTTCTCTTTAGCCCAGGTAAGATGCTTCTGATGTTGTTTCGGGTTCAGAAGTGGCTAGGCCCTTTCCTGAAGATGTCCAAGTGTGGTGACTCTTGATGCACTGAATCCAGCTTCAGTTCACTCCTTGTGAAGCTCTCCCAAGTGTTTGAATCGGCTTTGCTTGACAGTATTCTCAAGCTTGCGGTCATCCCTGTAGCTTGTGCACATTTTCCGACCCAATTTCTTCCTTCCAGTCAATTTTGAAATTGAATATGCCTTGATACAGCACTCCTTGAACAGCCACCCTGTCTTCTGGACCATGGCCAAGTCAGCAGTGTTCCCCATTATTGTGGTTTCAAAGAATAAGAGATACCCACAATTTATACTGTAGGATGGTAATTTATTGAAACTCAAATGTAAATATTCTACTATTTTGAGATACTGATTTTTGACTTTCATTAGCTGTAAGTTCTAATTATCAAAATTAAAACAAAAAAACTTTTGAAGTGTTTTACTTTACATGTAATGAATCTAAAATATATGAACGTTTAACTTTTTGAAAGTGAAAGTGACATACAGCCAAGCATGGTGACACATGCTCTGAATTCGTGCTCTGTATTCCATCCAAGTGCACACACACAGCAGTGAACACACACCCGGAGCAGTGGGCAGCCATTTATTCTGCGACGCCCAGGGAACAGCTGAGGGTTCGGTGCCTTGCTCAAGGGCACCTCGTCGTGGTATTGAAGGTGGAGAGAGCGCTGGACATTCACTCCCCCCACCGCCAATCCCTGCCGGACCGAGACTCGAACTCGCAACCTTTCGATTATTATAAACTTTTTCACCATATTCAAATTTTTTGAGATAGAAATATTTTCAAAATATATACTGTATGTTTGTGAATTTATACATACATAATAGATATACACAGTACACATACATATATTATTTAAACAAAAACTTTTATTTTGGATGCAATTAATCATTTGACAGCACTAATTAAAATTATTATTTTCTTATGCCAAACTTTTTAACAGTAGTGTACAATATATTTTATAGAGTTTTGATATATTAACATCATGTAATTGGCACAGCATGTAGCATATAAATAAATAAATAAAAACTTACTCCATGCCCTGTGCAGTCTGGCGAGCAACATCGATACGGCGCATGGTGTCAAACTTGGTCTCAGTAACATGCAAGTGGTGATAGAGGCTACTGCCTTCACACCACTGCGTGATAATGGCAAAATTAGGCTTTGTCATGAAGCCCATGAACAGCAGAATGTTGACATGACGTGTTTTTCTGAGGAGAAAAGATCTCAAATTAGTCATACTGAACAGAAGATTTGAACTGGAGATTAGCTGGTAGCAGCAGATGACATTAATGTTGCTTTACTGCATTAGAAATGAGAACTACTGCTACACTGTTATCATCGGCAGTCTTTGAAGCTAGGATCGTGCAGATAACGACTCACCGTAAAACCTGCATCTCATTTTTAAAGGCCTGGAGCTGCTCCGGTGTGGGCTCTGTCACTTTAAGAATCTTGATAGCCACATCTCCATGCCACTTGCCTTTATAGACTGTCCCAAAAGAACCAGCTCCAATCCTCTTTAACATGGACACCTCATCTGAGCGCACCTCCCAGTAGTAACTGGAGTCTCGGCAACCTCCCCGGTGCTAAAAAATAAAATAAAATAAAAATGTAATTACACAAACAAAAATTGGTTGCAGCTACGTCATCTGGGCTTCCTATCAAATAAAACACACACTTACCACTTTCTTTTTATCATCAGATGAGGATTGCTTTCGTTCTTTGGGCTCAGAAGGGGATTTGGGGGGTCTTTTTCCTGGTGACCCTAGGTGGGGTGGGCTAGTAGAGGCTTGGAGAGGACTCGTGCCCTGTGGAGAACACTAGAATATGAAGGCCAGTTCACACACATGAAGATCTGTAGTTATTTGTGTCATTGTAATCATAAATGGTTAAGTACCAAAAATGTACAGTCTCTCACAAAAGTGAGTACACCCCTCACATTTCAGCAATCAATTTAGTATATATTTTCAAGGGACAATACTATATAAATGAAACTTGGATATATTTTAGAGTAGTCAATGTGCAACTTGTATAGCAGTAAAGACTACTGTCTTCTGAAAATAACTCAAAAAACAGCTATTATAGTCAACAGCTATACATCGTTTAACCATGCAAAGCCACATGTCCTATTCATCATGTTCTGTCTGCTTGACAGGACCATGCAAATTTGTGCATCTTGTTTTAGAGCAGTTACAATTTGGTTCTTTGAGTACAATTATATCATACTGACCACTGGATGTTCAACATGGCACCTCATGGCAAAGAACTCTGAGGATTTGAGAATTAGAATTGTTGCTCACCACAAAGATGGCCAAAGCCATAAGAAGTTTGGCAACAGCCTGGAATGGAGTTACAGTACAGTGGTCAGGGACATTCAGAGTTTTTCCAAGATGGGTTTCACACGGAACAGGCCTCGCAAGGATCGATCAAAGAAGTTGAGTCCTTGTGCCGTCAGGTGCAGAAGCTGGCTTCAAAAAACAAATGCACGTGTGCTGCCAGCATTGCTTTTGAGGATGCAGAAGTGGAAGGTCAGCTTGTCAGGGCTCAGACCATAGGCCACACACTGCAACAAGTCGGTTTGCATGGCCATCATCCCAGAAGGAAGCCTCTTCTGAAACTGGCTTACAAAAAAGCCTGCAAACAGTTTGCTGAAGACAACCTGGCCAAGAACATGAATTACTGGAACCATGTCCTGTGGTCTGATGAGTCTAAGGTAAACTTGTTTGACTCAGATGGTGTCCAGCATGTGTGGTGACGCCCTGGTGAGGAGTACCAAGAAAATTGTGCCTTGCCTACATTCAAGCATGATGGAGGTAGCATCATGGTCTGGGGCTGCATGACTACTGCTGGTACTGACTGAGGAGCTGCGGTTCATTAAGGGAAACTCTGAGGGAAAATTCTGAAGCAGCAGATGATGCCCTCCATTCAGAAACAGTTTTCCAACATAACCACCACCCCAAACACACTGCCAAGATGACAACTGCCTTGCTGCTAATGGTGATGGAGTGGCCAAGTATGTCTCCAGACCTGAACCCTATTGAGCACATGTGGGGCATCCTCAAGTGGAAAGTGGAGAAGCACCATGTAACATCTAGCAGCTCCATGATGTCATTATGTAGGAGTGGAAGAGGATGCCAGCAACAACCTGTGCAGCTCTGGTGAATTTCATGCCCAGGAGGATTAAGCCAGTGCTAGATAACAATGGTGCCCCTACAAAATCGGGTGTACAAAAAAAAAATTGTGCCAGTTATTTGGACAATAATGGTTATATGTTGAGTTATATTTAGAGGAAAGTAAATTTGTCCTTCTATACAAGCTGCACATTGACTGCTATAAAATATATCCAAGTTTCCTTTGTGCAGTATTGTCCCTTGAGAAATTATACTATAATTTTTGCTGGAATGTGAGGGATGTACTCACTTTTGTGAGATACGGTGTGTAGTGTAATGTGGGTGCGTACATTTTTTTTACGTGTGCTCTTGTGAGAGACGGGTAGTCAAAGTGGAAAAACTGAGGGAAAAACCAAAAAGAAAATAAAACTCACCCATTGTGCTGCTTTTGATTAACTCCTGAATGAGAGTGGGAAAAAAAATGAATAAATACATGCGATGGAGGAGAGATGATCAAGGAGGCATGCAGAACCTCCACTGTCATATTCGGTGAACATATCTTGAGATTTGATATCTAGCCAGGCTTATACTCCAGGACAGGGACAGTTCACCCAAAAAAATGCATTTCCTCACCCTCTTTTAATTTCAAATCTGCATGACTTCCTTTCTTCCATGGAACACAAAAACAGAAGTGTAGTGGAATGTTGACACTGCTCTTTTCTATGTAAACTTTTTAAATGCTGGTTTTCTGGTTTCAGATATTGACAGCCACTTTCATTGTATGGAAAATAGCAGTGTGAAAACTTTGTCTAACATCATCTTTTGGGTTCGACAGAAGAAAGAAAATTTTGGAGGGAAGCGGATGACTTTCATTGGTGGAAGAACTGTACTTAGGAACCAAAAAAATGAGAAAATGTATGTGAACTTTATGAGCCTCTAGTCCGGTCACTAACCTCCATGAGACCAGCAGCGCCAGGCTCCAGCGTGCTGATCATGTGGACGTTGGGGGTTGAGGTGGAGCGATGCCTCTGGAGAGACTGACCGTCCTCTCCTCGCATAATCAAACAGTAGCTTGATGTGGTGGCAGACAGCAGTTCCTCTCTAAAAGGGGTAAAAACATACATGTAGGCTAGTGCTACATTTCCCCTTGGGGATCAACAAGTTAATGTATTTATAGGTGAAGTTAAAGAGTACCCAGGAGAATTTGAAGTTAAGGGAATGTCGCTCTGTGAAATGGAATTGGTGGCCGGATATATCAATATCGAAGGGCAGTCTTCTGTATTAGGACTAGGAGCACACCTGAGAGCAACAGAGCACCAGTTGACAGTGGTGTAATGTAACAAAGTAATAATACTTCATTAGAGTACTTAGGTATTTTTTGGATCTTTACGTAAGTTTTTATATTTCTGCCAACTTTCACCTTTACTCCACTAAATTTCCTAATTAAAATGTATACTTTTACTCTGATTTGGTGCGCATACAACGGCGGATGATTTATTTCCCACTCAAGTCGAGGCTGAGGTGTGCTGTGCGATATACAGTATATCATCTGTAATATGTTAAGTGTTGTTGCAATGATGTGCGATCTGACATTATCGAGTATATAACCAAATCACACACACAAGTGCCCGCAAGTGATTTATTGTACGTCTATTCAAAATCAAGGTATTCTAAATTGTACAAAAATGCTTCTGTATGCTTTATATAATTTCATATAGTTAACTTAATCTGTAGCACACAAAGAGTGGCGTTTTTTATTCAGATATATCAGCATGATAAATGTAATAATCATTGTATACAAGTTTAATCAAGTTAGCATTAAATAGACACAATTTTGCCCGTTTTTGCCTAAGAAAATAATTCGAAGCAAAGATCCCTGCACTGTTTTGCATCTGCAATGGAAGGTGTTTACTTATTGAAACACCTTATTGGCGGTGTTTACGTATTAAATGAATCAGCCTTTGAACAAATCGGTTGAATAAATGATAGAGTGATTCACTCATTAAAGGGTTAGTTCACCCAAAAATGAAAATTATGTAATTAATTACTCACCCTCATGTCATTCCAAATCCGTAAGACCTTCGTTCATCTTTGGAACACAAATTGCGCGTGGCGCAGCGGACACAGAACAGCATAAACTGTTTACGTTAAGTGGATACTCTCCAAAATGGCGCCATGGTGACACAGAGGAGACAAATTGTTGAATAAAGTCATTCATTTGTTTTTTCGCAGCAAAACGTATTCTCGTAGCTTGGATTATTTTAGCGATCTCCTTGCTATGTTTCTGGACCTTGATCATGTACGGATCCTTGCGGTCTAAGGGAGGGTCAGAGAGCTCTCAGATTCCATCAAAAATCATTCATTTGTGTTCGAAGATGAATGACGGTCTTACGGGTTTGGAACAACATGAGGCTGAGTAATTAATGACAGAATGTTTGGGTGAACTATCCCTTTAACTGTTCCTGATTGAATCAGCCATTTGAATGAATAGTTGAATCACAATAGATTTGTTCGACTTGAAGCATCGCTGCGTAGAATGATCAGTGTATGCTATCAAAGTATTGCAAGAGCGATTCGAAAGCTTAAGGATACGCCTGCACTCTTATCGCTCTCGCTGTACTTTGATGTCATTCTGCAGCACCGCTTCAAGTCGAACAAACCTAAAGACTCATTCATTAACAGTCACTTGCTGCCACCTACTGGCTGTTTTAATTTCACATTGACTTTTTTTCAAGTTTTAAATTATTTCAAATGATTAGTATTCAAAGTGTATTTTTTTTACTAAGCATTATTTATGCATCTGTAACAGCAGGTTAAATGCATCCGTGTCTCCTCCGAAATACATTAAACTGTAAATTCCATTTTATATTCAGATTCCAAAAATATTTTCTTATGTTGGAATAAAAGACACCAAGTACGAGATGATATCTTCTTATTCTTACCCATAGATCGAAAGAGTTAAAACCAAACACAATCTTGCTACTCAAGCAGTGTATGAACATACATATATATATATATATATACTTCAGGGATGCAACAATTATAGATTTTGTTGGTACGATTATAGTCTGAGGAATAATCACGGTTTCACGATTATTACAATTATGCATTTATTAATTTCACAACATAAAATAACAAACAATCTTTAGATATTAAAGTATTATTTATTGCTGCCTTTTGAATTAGAAATAACACCGTAACCAATAATACAGCACAGAATATAATAATACTAAAAGACAAAAAAAAGTTAATCTCTCCTATTAGAAATTAAAAAATGTGATCTCTGCTCTGTAAACATTCATGTCAGCATTTCCCTTTTGAACAACAAAAAAATAGTAAGTTTTAATTTTGTATATTCTTTCTACAATTCTTTTAGACCTGATGTACAGAACTTGGAAAGATGGTGAAAAAAAGACTAAATGAATAATATTAAAACAGGAATGAGAAATCACAATGTTAATTAAGTATTATTAATATAAGACTAATATTAACTTTATTTATCCCACAGAGGACACAGTTACTAATGAGGGTAATGCACTTAACTATTATTGTAATAAACTGTCATCCATACTTATTCATTTTTTATATAATCTTTATTCATCTGATTTTACATATGGCCTGAGAAAATCATGTCTATTATTTTGGTTTGTGAGATCGAGATCGAGCTGCCCACACTAACATTTAGGAGGACAGAAACTTGTCAACGTTGCCCAGACTTTCATTAATAAAATAGCTACTGGATCACTACATTATATTAATCAGCAAAGAGGGGTAAATTACTGTTTAAATAACTAAACTCAAATCTTCATTGTTTGTAGTGACGCGAAGATGCAGGTAGGCTAATTCACACGTTTTTGCAAGTGTCACCTCTCTCTCTCTCTCTCTCTCTCTCTCTCTGCAATATTTAATCTCTGTCCTGAAGCAGGCAGAATGCTAGAGCTAACTAAATTCGCATCAGGTGGTCCATGCCTTCACATCGTGCATTAAAATCACTTATTTCACAACGAGAACAGGTTGGCTAGCCGTGCATTATCTTTTATGTGTACTCTTTAAAAGCAATTTTACGGCAATATTTAAATGATGCCCTGGTCATTCTTGGTGTACCCAAAATGGTCCCACACTATGGACTTCAGACATTCTCTGCCGGAAATAAAGGATCGCTGTTTGGTTCCTCTGTCATAGTTAATCTAGAGTGTGTAGTGGCCTCCGTCATTTAAGCACGTAATTTTAAGATGGTGCACCGCTCGTGTAACTGTGTTTTTGTTTTGCGCAAGTTGCAACATTTCCGTGCAACAGAAACACTCAGTTTAGCGGAACCTTTACGATTACTTAACCGTGACGTTTTAAAGCACGGTTAATAGCCAATGGATATCACACAAGCATGCGTTTGCACCAGGGTTTGCACACGTGCAAACTTTCGCAAGATTTATGCTGGTCAACGTCTTAATCTCAGTCAATTCACTAAAAGCAGAAAGTGAAAGTAAAAATGGAATGACGGAGTAATGACTCCGTAATCATAATAAATGAGAAGAAACATTTCGTTTTAAACAGGTTAACGCTTTTTATTTCACTGATGACTGCAGTGTTAATATTTTAATTATATGACTATAATTCATTGTAGGTAGCTATAGCCTAATAGACCTGTTTTAAAATACCTTTCTAAAAAACTTTTTAATTGAGGAGTAAATATTCTAATCTTATTTTCGCAGAGCGTCAGTTATGTGGTAATTATTGCGGGGCAAATTAATTGTACTTTTAATTTAATAATAAAAGTCACTTAATAATATCCCTAATTAAAATAAGAATGTAACCGGTCTACATTAATTGGAAATGCCAAATACTCTTACTATTGCCAATAACTGATGTTTTTGACAATATCTCTATTTTCATGGATACAAGATCATCGTCTTTCGTTTCGAAGCACCCCAGCAAGGGGAAGTTATCGCAAAGCAAACAGCACGTTGCCTGTTACGTCGTTTGGGCTAAGTTGTTGAGCACAGTGGCACTGATATTTCACACACTTTAAGCTCTTTTATTTTCCAAACGTAATAGGATTAGTCCAATGAATCGTTCAGTTTACCAAAAGCCTCGTACCGAACGGTTCAATACGAATATTGTTAAACCCCTAATATATGTATATGCTCTCCTTTTCCGTTTTGTATTTACTTTTAATCCTCAAGTATGAAAAGCATTTTTATATTAAACATAATAAAGTACAATAAATTGCACATACTTTAAGACTTTTACTTAAGTAATAATCTAAACGGGACTTGAACTTCTACCAAAGTAATTTTCTGGTAAAATATCTGTACTTTTACTTGAGTATGGCTTTCGGGTACTTTATCCACCACTGCCAGTTGAGTTACAAAAATGACGACAAGCATACACAAACAGACAATTTCATTCAGAACATACCGTTTTGTCACGGTGTCCATATCCACACATACTGTAGGGACTTTACTGCTGCAGTGCTGGTGAAATTTATACCCACACGTCTGACACCTGAAGCCGTTGAACAAGAACTTGTGGCAGAAGTCACAGTAAGCTAATTTAAAGAATGTTTTACGTACCTGTGAAAACAAGATTGTGCGATTTAAGGGTGATACTGATTTGGTGACTCGCAAGTTCATGTTGATATGTTCATGTTCATTCAAAAGTCTGAGGTCAGTTTTTTTTTTTTTGAATACTTTTACTCAGAGGGGTTTATGTAAACTAAGAGAAAGTAACAGTAAAGAAATATATGGTACTCTTTCACAGTTTCTATTCATCAAAGAATCCTAAAAAAAAAAGTATCACGGTGTCCACAAAAATATCAAACAGCAGAACTGTTTTCAACATTGATAAATCTTGCTCAGTATATTAGAATGATTTCTGAAGGCTCATGGGATACTGGATTAATGGCTACTGAAAATTCAGCTTTGCCATCACTGGAGTAAATTACATTTTAAAATGATAAAATAGTCATTTTCAAATCATAATAATATTTCAGAATGGAACCGTTTTATCAAATAAATCCAACCGTTTATTTATTTATTTTTTCAAATGCAATAAACGAACAATTCATGCTATAGCATAAATTAATGTTAACTTCAATCTTGAAATTGACCTAAAATTAGCAAAAATGTAATCTATTAGAATTTTAGAGCTGTGGTGCAAAATAAAATATATAAAAAATAAGCATACAATGGCCCGGAGTCACAGACAGGGCTTAGACTAAGCCAGGATTAGGCCATAATTTAATTAGGACATTTAGGCCCAGGTTCACATACGGGGCTTAGCTTAAGCCAGGACTAGGCCTTAGTTAAATTGAGATAATTAAGCAACTTTTACAAAAACATCTAGAAGAAAACATTACAGGTGTGTATCTTGACAGAGAACGATGACATTTTAAGGTATGTCAGAGCAAGATATTTTCAGTTGAGACAGCTCAAACATGCATTTTAGTCTGGGAATAGCTTATGCCTTGTCTGTGAAAAAAAAAAAACTACTGGTGTGCATTTAAAGACAAAAAAGGCACTGATATATTTTAAGATCAGTCAGGGCAAGTTTATTTCAGTTGAAACTTACATTTTAGTCCAGGACAAGGCTTAAGCCTTGTTTGTGAAACCGGGGTAAGTATTAATAATCAACCAAGATTAATAATTGCTGTGGAAATTTGTTTATTTTTAGTTCATATTTTAGTTTATTTTTAATCATAACTAATACATTTTGTAATGTTACAAATTTATCCTTATTGTAAGATGCAGAGCATGATCTGTGTTCAAATAATCTGTACTTGCTCGTCATAATCATCCCACATACACTTTACAGATTATTTGCTGCAAATACAGGTGCATCTCAATAAATTAGAATGTCGTGGAAAAGTTCACTTATTTCAGTAATTCAACTCAAATTGTGAAACTTGTGTATTAAATAAATTCAATGCACACAGACTGAAGTAGTTCTCAAATTAGAATATGGTGACGTGCCAATCAGCTAATCAACTCAAAACACCTGCTAAGGTTTCCTGAGCCTTCAAAATATTCTCTCAGTTTGGTTCACTAGGCTACACAATCACGGAGAAGACTGCTGGTCTGACAGTTGTCCAGAAGACAATCATTGACATCCTTCACAAGGAGGGTAATCCACAAACATTCATTGCCAAAGAAGCTGGCCGTTCACAGAGTGCTGTATCCAAGCATGTTAACAGAAAGTTGAGTGGAAGGAAAAAGTGTGGAAGAAAAAGATGCACAATCAACCAAGAGAACCGCCACCTTATGAGGAGTCAAGAAAAATCGATTCAAGAATTTGGGTGAACTTCGTAAGGAATGGACTGAGGCTGGGGTCAAAGCATCAAGAGCCACCACACACAGACGTGTCAAGAAATTTGGCTACAGTTGTCGTCAGAGGCGTCTTAACTGGGCTAAACGTCCAACGTTAACCAACGTCACTGCACCCGTTTACCAAGACATTTTTGAGCACTTCATGCTTCCTTCTGTTGACAAATTTCATTTTCCAGCAGGATTTGGCACCTGCCCACACTGCCAAAAGCACCAAAGGTTGGTTAAATGACCATGGTGTTGGTGTGCTTGACTGGCCAGCAAACTCACCAGACCTGAACCCCACAGAGAATCTATGGGGTATTGTCAAGAGGAAAATGAGAAACAAGAGACCAAAAAATGCAGATGAGCTGAAGGCCACTGTCAAAGAAACCTGGGCTTCCATACCACCTCAGCAGTGCCACAAACTGATCACCTCCATGCCACACCGAATTGAGGCAGTATTTAAAGCATAAGGAGCCCCTACCAAGTATTGAGTACATATACAGTAAATTAACATACTTTCCAGAAGGTCAACAATTAACTGAAAATGTTTTTTTTTTTTTATTGGTCTTAAGAAGTATTCTAATTTGTTGAGATAGTGAATTGGTGGGTTTTTGTTAAATGTGAGCCAAAATCATCACAATTAAAAGAACCAAAAGACTTAAACTACTTCAGTCTGTGTGCATTGAATTGATTTAATACACAAGTTTCACAATTTGAGTTGAATTACTGAAATAAATGAACTTTTCCACGACATTCTAATTTATTGAGATGCACCTGTATTTTCCAGTACATCAACATTACCAAAAAACAACTATGAGGGCCTAAAAATTAGAACCTAGCTTTGCTGATTCTTAGTCTGTTGTGCAAGTACACTTACGAAGTTGTGCATGGTAAGAGGAACATCATCTAGCACTTCTACCAGAAGCTCTTCCCCTACGAGGGGTGTGATGTCAGTGTTCCATTCTGTAAGTCTCTTCCGGCTGGCCAAAAGAAGAACAAAGTCAAAACAATGGAGTATAAACTTACTAAGGACAGATTTTTTCAACTTTAGAACCAAATTCTTAGGCACACCTACCCTTCAAGAAGGCGAAAGACAGCACAACAATCCTGGCTTAGGCCTCTGACTTTCAGGGCTTTATCTAGGCTATCATAGACAGTTTGCCCGGGCCGAACATTTACCTGAACACATGGCCACATAATGCTATCAATGTGTGACCACAAACAAACAACCTCTAAAAATAACCAATATTTACATACACAGGTTATATTAGCTATTCCAAATCTTCGTTAACAACAATAAAAGGCATTTTAAACAAATCAGACTCCAGTAAATGAACCCTTACCACCGTCCGCTGCTTGTTGGGGAGGTAGACACGAATGGTGCCCCCACCTCGGGGTGTGTCATCCGGGCTGTTTTCCCCCGAGGAGGAACAGGAGGAAGTGTTGGACATGGTGTCTCCAAAGGGGCAGTGAGGGACTGGCAGCACTGACACTCAGTCGACCACAAGAAAGAGTTACACACCACGGCAAAGCAGGAAGAAGCCCTCATCTGGAGCCTGGGAAGGAAAATGGTGTGTCTACATATGTATATACATAAATAAAAACCTCCCTCACACCTACATGTGATTATTGCTGAGTATTTGACATTTATTCAATTTCACAATTCATTCAAATGCTTATTCAAAGCTGAACATATTAATTAAACAGAACGACCTGGTAATAACACGCTCTAAATTGGTTGCCAGTTGAATTTCCAATTCAAAATTCAGCACAAAAACACTGCAGGCGTGGTCATTTGAAATCACACGATTGAGAAAAAGCAAACTGATTACTCAGAATCATATGTCAGTGGAGCTTGTAAGTGCATAAATAAATACTAGTTCCTACACTGGTCGTTTAGTGTGATAAATCCAATATGAAACAGATGTAGAAGAAAATGCCCCAAATAAACATTTCCAATGTCGTTCAAACTTCTTTCAACATTTTTGTCTTTAATTATAGACTATCATTTAAGTCTTAAGGCTACCACACTCTGAAATGAAGCCATTTAATCCAGACATGTAGCAACAAGTACATCAGATTTAACGTTTTATGATATTTAACGCAGTATACCATCTTCACAACCTTATACCACAAGTATTGTGCATACTGGAAACCACTGCAGTTGCACCATCGTGCAAACCTTCACTGGTGTTGTATAGATATACTACAGCAACAAAAGAGCATGCAATAAATAACCAAATGCAGATCTTACACTTACACACTTTTAGAAACATTCACGCCCTTGCCATAAATATACACGTATAACAGCATATATTATATAATATATATATACACACACACACACACATATATAAATACACACACACACACACACATCTAAAACTGCAAAGGATATACACAGAGACGCACACTATATACATTTCAGAAACATCCACTACCTTGTTTTATATTTATAAATTATAGCTGCAAGAAATACAATTTCTAAACCAGTCCTCTGTGATCAATCCTTGTTTATAAGCGCTTAGAAAGGCAAAGTAACACCCATCACTTCAGGTTACATCTGCAGTATAAACGCAGGATAAAGAATGATAAAAATGATTTGCATAAACACGTCCCTCCTGAAAGTGTAACCACAGAAATGTGTAACGTTAGCAGCCTGCAATGAAGACGAGCTGGCTGGGTTTAGCTAACAGTGATGTGCTTGATCATTTGATCTGCTCTTTTACTATATCACAGGCCATGCACTCCTTGCTTGTTCAATTTACCAAGACATTACTCAATATTATGACTGAAGTATAAAAGCATATTAGCTAAATATAGTTCCTTAAGTCCTGTCAGGTGCCTTTTTCGTGCTGGAGGGAACGCTGTTTTAATAAAGCGGAAAGGGATTAGACGACTAACGTTAGCTGCTAGCTAGCGTTGCTAATACATTCTAAAAGTTGAACAAATTGTCTTAATCTGAATTTTGCAGCCACGGCAGTATGAATTTAACGCGATTTACACCTGCGAGTAATATTTCTGCAAAATACGCAGCCTGTTCGCGAGGCTCACTTAGCATTTTTCACTTCAGAATAAATACTCACCTGAGACAGCCATCTTGAATTCTGTCTCATTTGTGGTCTCAAGCCGGATCAGCAAAGAATTTCAGGGAAAGCGGAACAGCGAAAGCTCGCGCTCTGATTGGTCGAGATCTGTGAATCGGGCCACTGATTGGTCATCTATTGTGATACTTTGTAGCAAGAGAATGAGAAAGGGGCGTGCTGCGGGTAACGAATGTGAAGTTTTTCCAAGCATTAAACCTGCACAGCTGCTACATACACTCTAAATATAATGTTCAAAACGTTTAAACGTTTGCTAAAATCAAACAAAATATTTCAAAGCGAAAACTCAGTTTAAATATTCTATACAAGCCAATTCATAAGGAATAATGATAAACAATAAAAGCATAATACAACACATACAAATGTAAAGAACGTTTTTTTTATGTTCAGGTGACTCGGTACAAAACATTTAATTTGAGTAAGTGACAACATTATAATACTGAAACAAATTCAACCATATTTTTAAATGTCACAACTAAATGTAAAAAAAGACCGCTATGTTGGTGGAATTGCATCAGGGGTGCCCAAACTCAGTCCTGGAGGGCCAGTGTCCTGCAAAGTTTAGATCCAACTTGCCTCAACACACCTGTCGTAAAGGTTCTTGTATGTCTAGTAAGATCTTGATTAGCTGGTTCAGGCTTGTCTGATTGGGTTAGATTCTAAACTCAGCAGGACACCGGCCCTCCAGGACCGAGTTTGGGCACCCCTGTATTACATTGAAAATGTCAATTTTGACAAAACTACGCAGGTTTCTCATGAGTATATTGGGCTATTCCACACTTAAAAATTTCCTCTTTTTAGCAGTGCGGTGTAAGAATGGAGTCGCCACTCAACATCTGCAGTAGTCTCGTTCTCCAGTGTGCCGAGCTTGATCATGTATACTGAAAAAGGAAGATTAAACAAATTAATAATGACCAGAACATAAGTGCCTTTTCTGCATTAATATCAATTCATCTAAAACCAAAAACAGAGCTGCTTACATTTCATCTCAAATCTGGGTCCAACCTCTGCCAACTCAACGTTCTTGTGATCGGGTTTCTTGTAGGTATGGTGTCTGTAATATACAAAGTCATTGAATCCAATCTTCTTAATTAGACTCAAAACCTTTAGAACAGTTCTAACAGACCATCACTCACCTGAAAGAGATGAAATCCTCTGTATTTCCAAATGTAATAACACGTCTGCTATCCTCTTTGGGTACAGGAAATAGATACTTTAGTATATTAGAGACCTAAAGAGAAAAAAAACAATTTAATTTCAGCTTAACACAAATTCCATTACTAAACCAAAAAGCTTTGCAGAAGCCTTTATAAAGTCACAAAACTTTATAACGTTTTTTTTTTATCAGTAAAGCCTAGTCTCGTTCTCTCTATTACATAATGGTTAGACAATAATTGTTTATTTTATTCAAATAGGAAACTGAATATTAAACAATATTCAGCGTAGTCGCGTGGATGAGAAACTAACTTTATTATTGTTTGACACCAGATGTTATTTCCTGTATAACTCACCCTTCGGCCAAGACGTGATGTGAAGTTGTGGAAGATGAGGTGAGGGAAGGCCTCGGACATGGTGCCAATGTCTGGAACATCATGTCTCATTACCACATTATACAATGTGAAGTAGGCTGTCGGTCCAAAAGGAAGGTGACACACCACCAATCCATCTAAAGAAGAAAGACGTAATGTAATGAAATAAAATATGTAATGTATCTAAAGTAACAAACTGCACATTAAACTGGATATGCAATGAAAGCAAAAAAAAAAACGTTCATAATATACCAAATGTTTACCAGGTATACAGTGGGTACGGAAAGTATTCAGACCCCCTTAAATTTTTCACTCTTTGTTATATTGCAGCCATTTGCTAAAATCATTTAAGTTCATTTTTTTTCCTCATTAATGTACACACAGCACCCCATATTGACAGAAAAACACAGAATTGTTGACATTTTTGCAGATTTATTAAAAAAGAAAAACTGAAATATCACATTATTTTTATACATTATAAATATCACACTGCGCACTAAAACAGGAAACAGATGAAAACTATAACAGTCCATACCTGGTTGGCCTCTGGTCTCGTGAACTATAACAAGATCACTGACATTATTCGCTTTGCATGCATGTACTAATGCTTTAACTTCATGGTTTCCTCTGTTCATACGCTGGGCCCCTGGAAACATCAGCTTCATTTCCTGAAAAAAAAAAAGAAAGATTGTCACCTAAATAAACCACAACCACTGATAGATGATGGTTTCCCCTGCGTCATTATGGTAACATGAACATGAAACATCAGATTAGAGTTAACGATGTAAAACTACATGCATTCACACAAAGAAACACTTTATCCTTACTGTCGAATATGAATAAGATTTAACATACTTTGGCAAACATCTTGAGTCTAGAGCTGGGGTCTCTGGATGTTGTGACCATAACTTTGGGGTCTTCCACTCCTGCCCATTTGTACTCATCGTCCATATGAGAACTAACACCTATATAATGTCACAAAATATGTTTACATATAGCAGCAGATAAAACTGGATTCCAATATAAGTGACAGAAAAAAAGAGTCACCTTCTCCACCCTCATCATCAAACTCCACCAGTTTCTGTAAGTCTAAAGCCTCCTTCCGAACTTCGGTGGGTAAAAGACGATTTTCTGCAAAAGATATGAACAGCGTAAAATGAGAAGTGGTCAAGCGCAACACATATCAGATAGGATAGGGGAGTTTGATAAGGTGCTTAAGACATAGCTGGAGTCTCACCATCTAAAGCAGATTTGAGCTTCTGTTTTTTCTCTTCAATAGTGTACAGTCTGTCCTCCTGTGCTTTCCTGTACAGGTATTCCTTTCTCAGTCTCACCTCTCGCCGCAGCTACAGCACAAAGTACAGTTCACAAACAATATGAATAGTAGGAAATACACTACTGTTCTTACTGTCAGCAAGATTTTTTATGTTTTTAAAAGGAGTCTTGTATGCTCACGAGCTGTCCAGAAAATAGATTTACAGACTACAGTCCAAAAAAGCAATCATATTGTGAAATATTATTACAAATTAACACTGTTTTCTATTATTTTTAAATGTAATTTAGTCCTATGATAGCAAAACCGAATTTTCAGTGTCAATTAATCCTTCAGAAATCATACTAATGTGATGATTAGGTGCTCAAGAACCATTATAATTATAAATCTTGAAAGCAGCTGATTAATACATTTGTGTGAAAAGCATGACATTTTACAGGATTCTTTGATTAACAAAGTTGTAAAAACACGGTTTATTTCAAATATAAATCTTTTGTAACATTACAAATTAATATACAGGATAAATTGCATCCTTCAATGAAAAATATTTGTCATAAAAAAATCGTACTAAACCAACATTTGTTCCATAAACAGCAAACAATAAATAAATAGTTGCAGGGTTCCTACACATTTTCCATTTCAAAATTCCATACTTTTCCAGACTCAAATTTCCAAACCTCTCAGCAGATTTTCAGACCACACGTGACCCTGCACCACAAAACCAGTCATAAAGGCAGTTAAAGTTGTCCAACTGAAGTTTTAGGAAATTTACTAAATATCTTCATGGAACATGATCTTTACTTAATATCCTAATGATTTTTAACATAAAACAAAAATGGATAATTTTGACCACTACAATGTATTGTTGGCTACTGCTACAAATATACCCCAGCGACCTAAGACTGCTTTTGTGCTCCAGGGTCACACATTTATCATAAATGGTTCATAGAGCATTATTTTCAGCATTGTATTTGGTATATAGTACAGTCATCTGTAAATATTATAATTTTTCATTGATTTTCTCTAAACATTAACATACAGAGCCCCTAAAATATATAATAATAAGAAATTATAATAAATAAATAACCAGACGCTTCCATGCACACAAGAAACCTTTTTGCAAACATGTGCATGCTTATGCATACGTTTCTAGTTTTATATAACCTATTTCCTTTGTGCATCACTGCCATCTTACCATGAATAAAACAAGAACATGGATGCACATGAAGTAATACAAATCTACTTTCTTATGGTGGTATCAAGGCCTTGTGTCCAATTTAACACATCCTCTGTGGCGGCACAGAAACCATGACACAAAATGGGCTGATGGCATAAAACCTGCCAAGTTCAAGGGTTTATAAAAATGACTGGTATCGTAAAATATTATGCCATATTTCAAGGTCTTAGGTCTCTTTAAACCCATAAGTTACTCTGCGGTGGCAAAAAAACACTGCGAAATGTGCTGATGGCACAATCAGTGGTTCAGTGTGCAGCATTGTCCTATTTAACGTTACTAAGTTTAATGGTTTCTCGTGCGCACATAAAAGTCTGTATACATTTTATTTTTGCTAAATTCCTTAAGGCTATGTAATATGGTGCTAAGAATATTGTGAGAAGAAACCAAAAATACTTGTAACCTGCATTTTGCGTAATGAAAAAGTGCGCTTTGAATTAATTCAGTCGTATTTTGACTTTGACGTCTTGTACAATACATTTATATTAATTCAATTCTTAATTTTCTATTATACAAATAATAATAAATAGGGGCAAAACACCAATACTTTTCCATACTCTAATTTATTTTTTCCATACTTTTCCAGACCTGTAAAATACTTAAATCAAATGCCATACTTGTCCAAACCCCGTAGGAACCCTGTAACGTTAGTTAGCAACGTAGCAACCAAGACATGACAAGAGGTACTATATTCCTAAGGAACCTGAAAGTCATAATGTAGCTATGGCCAAATTATATTTAGGAAATTAGTTTAAAAAAGTTAGATGACATGTTTTTTTACAACAAATCACACTAACGTTATCTTAATGTGTGTTCATCAGATTTATCTATCACACTTTATAGAGCACTACAACACAAACAGAAAAGCAATGACTGGCTTGATAAACTACTGCTCTGTGTAGCGCGAGAGAATTAAAGTTCAACCACGTTAAAAGAATTACAAGCAACACAAAAATACGTCTAACAAATTTGAGTTTATCGGGATAATTTAAATGCGTTATGTTGTACTTACCATTTTGAACAACTACACGTGACAATTCAGCCTTACAGTCTACTATCACGACTTCCTGTTGGTCGATCCGCTCATCCAATCACTGACAACGAACAAAAGTGTCACGACCTTTCAAAATAAAAGTTCGCAACAACTGGCGCTGTGTGTGCGTGTGTCAGAAAAATGGAAGACTTGGGGTCTTTAATTTCTGGGAACAGTAATCACTAGTATGAAGAACAAGGATCCATTAAATTGATCAGTAGTGACACTAACCCCGTGTCCTATAAGCTTTTCCTTGTTAACCAGAGTTTTTGTCATAACCAGAGCCGAGGAAACATGCTAACGTTACCTATCAGATTGTGCTACCTATAATATTTGCATTGTTTTAAGGGTAAGTTTAGGGTAGGTTTAAGTATGGACATTTAAAAAAGCCTCAAACCACACGAATAAGATGGTGGTAGCACAATCTGATAAGTAGCGATAAGCAAAACAGTAGCATTCGCAATCGATTTGTGCTACCTAACGTTATCTTTTACGGGAGGAAGCACAATCTGAGCGGGTAGCACAAGACAGTCCCTAGTAGGCCTATATTTTAAGTCTTTGGAGAGGAGCGACAGCAGAAACGATTTTATGATTTCAAGTAAATGCAGTTATTTTTGTTCATTTCTATTCATCAATCAATCAATCAATCAATCAATCAATCAAGAAACACTGAAAGTTACAACAGTTTCACCAAAATGTTTAATGTAATGAAATATTTAATATGCTAATACTAAAATACTGTTTGAAAGATTGATCAAAAATGTTCAGCATATTCAGATTATTTAAGAGTGAATAATCAAGTGACACTGAAGACTGTGAAATGGTGGCTAAAAATGTTTCCCCACCACATACATTTTTTAATTTGTAATAATATTTCACAATTTCACAGGCCTACAGATTTTAACGTTTTTCTCTCCAAATAAATTGCAGCTTGTGAGCATTGGAAGCACGAGATTGTAAGTTTAAAATAAATAAAAATAGACAAAATTAAAGAAAAACAACAATTAAACAAACAATTCAAGATGTCACATGTGAAAAAGGGCAAATTATGAAATTGTCCATGGAACGATACAATGATGACCATTAGAAGGATTTCTGCTAACTGCATAATACAAATAGAGAACTAGTGGCATGTTCTTTCTAAATGTGTTTTGTGAGTTATTTCCTGTATATGTTTCCTCTTCTACATTTAAGAGCAGTACCTCCTTGCAGACTCACAGCAGTCGTCCATCGGTCATCATGAATCTAATAACCGCATTTCTGTTAATGATCCTAACAGGTAAGTTCAAAACACACATAACATTTGTTCAGCTTTTATACCTGATACAAATCTCACAGAGGGCAAACTTTATCTTTCTCCACAGGACATAGCACATCTGAATATCTACAGAAACTCGTCTGCCCCTATGAGAACAAGAATATATCTCTGAACAGGCAAAAGGTGTGGTGCAAAAGAGATGCCCAGGATGAAAACTGCTGTACGGGCTTCTCTTTCCAGCAAGGCGTCAAAGTTCTAGAGCCAGGCAACATAGCTGTGGATGATGATGGAAAGTCCTTCACTGTCTCTGTAAAGACACTCACGCAAGGCGATGGAGTCTACTGGTGTGGGTTCATGACTGAAGACAAGATCATCATTAAACTGGCCGAGGGTTACTTTACCAACAGTAAGACGAAATACTACTCTATTTATCTTTAGATGGTTTCTGAGTGTAAGAGAGCACCATGTTAAAAATACTTTCAGCATGTTTTTTTATTTTAAATTCCAAAAATATATCTGGAATTTACGGTAAAAAAAAAAAAAAGCAATTGCAGTTACTGAAACTTTACAGTAGCAACATTTAAGGTTTTATGGATTTAAATAGTACAAATCGTAGGCTATATTTCATTAATCCATATAAGATAATGTTAATACACCATCCTCCTGACGGACTTGTTACGGAAAAATATAAAATGTGAAGTGTCACACAGCGAATATTGGTAATTTTACTTTAGGTTTTTTCACTGTAAAAATGCAATTTTTTTCACATCCAACAACTGCAAATTTAAGAGTATTTTACTGTTTAAGTAAATTAAAGGCCTGTTAGATTTCTTACTGTTTTTTACCATAACTTTAACTAATTAACAGATTGTTTTTCAGATTTTGACTGTCTTTTACTATTAAAAGTAAGATCTTTTTTACTATTTATTAATCTATGATCATATCAATTGCAGCTCCATTTAACTTTGTTTGGTCCATCCTCCGCTGGATTTTTTTATTTTGCTCCTTGTGACGATCATTTCAACTCACATTTACTCAAACAGTGAGTCCTCACAAACCACCTCAATACTAAAGAAGCTTTGAACACGTCTTTAACCTCTGTAAATGTTTATTTTTATTTGATTACATGTCACTCTGTTTTGCTGACCATAGGAAAACATGGAGATACAAAGGTAAGAACGCACAGGTTCATTTTGATCTCATTTAGTCTCTGCTGATAACATCAACAAAATGTGTTTTTAACTGAAATTATCCAATTCGCAGACAACATAACACATTACATGATGTCACATGCCAAAGAAAAGCGGCGGAGGACTGAGGCCGTCACCTTTACTGAAGAATAAACAAGATATTGTTTAACTTAAGCCACCGAGTGTAAATGTAGTTTCTGTTGTTGTAATTCCTTATAATAAAAAAACAGTCACAGTGACAATAGCAGCATGACATTATGTTTCATATGCAAATCAATGTATAATATGGTGTTTATAAATAACCTTATTGTTATTGCATGTGTCATTAATTTGAAATGTTTATCTTATAGGAGATATATATATATATATATACATAAATGTGTCTCTCTTTAAATAATATGCCTGAACTTATAAATTTGTATACAAAAAACAACAAATTTCAATGTAACAAAGCATCAATGAGCACACGATTCAACACAATTTTGATGTAAGAATGCATAACTACCATTTCATTTTTTATCGTTGCACACACTGTCAGACTTAAAGCGGAAGTGAAATTGAACATTGTCTGCCGTCTTTGCTAACTTGCTTTCATTAGAAGTACAAAAAAAAGAAAAAAACAGCCTCACTGAAAAAAAAAGAAAATACAAGAGTATATTCTATTATTTTTGTATTGATTTAAATTCAAGCAACTGCACAGTTAGGCCAAAAACAAACAAAAAAACTCAACACATTATAGATATTTTCTTGTAATTTACCATCATAAAACAAGGTAGACAGAAACGATGGAGTGCAAAAATTCCAAATGGCATAATACAGACAAATAAAAACAAACTAAAACACAATTTTGCATAATTACACAGTAGATAGATCTCATTGTTTTATACAAGCACTTTTAACTGGTCTATTTGAGCTCTTTAAAGTCTTGCATTTTCACCACAGTTTCTTTTAAGGCGTTTCCTGATTTAAAGATTGCGAAAATAGCCATGTCTTCTATATCGTAACTACTCCGCTATCATGAGTGCATTTATTGACCAAAATCCTTTATATTTCTAAAATATTTTTCTTGATATATTTTGGAAAAACAAATAATCCTACCATGAAATATAGTATATTTATTTCAAACACTAAACACAGCAAACCTACACAAAGCCAAGCTCTCAGAACATCTATTGAGCATAAATATCAATTCATCAACATACACAAGGCAACTAATAATGCAATAAAATCAATGAAAAACATTGTATCAGAGTGGTAGAGGTTCACATGTGATGACAAAAATATTGCAACCACATAAAAGAGAGCATGTAAACAATTCAGAAAACACAATGTTATGAGAGAAAGTGGTCCATTTCAATCCAAAACACGTAAAAGGTCCAATTACATGCAAGTAACAATTTTGCATGGCTTTTCCACTTATTGCAGTTTGAGGCCAAAGAGTGAACTACGCCGGCCATTCCGAGCTCTCCAGGGATGGAAGATGGATTGGCAAGTGTTTGTAGCACATGGAAAACCAGTGTGAAGCGTTTTGTGACTTGTTAGTCAGATCAACACATCATCACGCGTTGGGCTGCTAAAGAAAGCATGTGTTTCCGTGGTTTTTAATGAGAACATGTTCAAGCTTGTGGTACCAATGCACAAACATTTCTTCAGCAGAGAGAGTGTCACAGTGCCTCATAGTCGCCCTCCTCTCTTTTCGCTGAGCCACCTCCTCCAGCCAGAAAAGCTTCAAGATCATCAGTTTTCTTGCTTCGTGACTTTCTTTTTCGCTTCTCCTTTTCATCTACGGTCACACTTGCCTCATCTCTTTCCTTTTTCTTGTGCTTGTGTTTCTTCTTGTTGCTTTTGTCATCGTCCTGACATGAAATACAAAGTAGTTATAAAACAAGTGTCTGTAATTTCATCTTTGAATGATTGTAATTGAATATATTTCACCTCTTTACTCTTTTTCTTTTTCTTCTTTTCCTTGGAATGTTTGCTTTCTTTTTCTAGGAGAAGAAAAGTAGAAAGGGTTTATTGATGTAAATATACAATACATTCAAAAGTTAGGGTTTGGTAAGAGTTTCTATTAGATTGTCTCCAATTCTGACCAAGGCTGTATTTATTTAATCCAATATACAGTAAAAACCGTCATTTTGTGAAATATTATTATAAATCTAAAATGTACATTTTTAATATATTTAAAAATGTAATTGATTAGTGTGATGGCAAAGCTAAATGTTGAACAGCCATTACTTCAGTCTTCAGTGTCACATGATCCTTCAGAAATCATTGTGAAATCATCCTTCGGTGCTCAAGAAATATTTCTTCAGTTCTTCACAGTTGAAAACAGTAGTGCAACGTAATATTTGTGTGCAAAAAGGGATACTTTTTCCAGGATTATTCGATGTATAGAATGTTCAAAAGAACAGCATTTATTTGAAATAGAATATAATGCTACAATAATTTATAACTGATGAAAAAGTGAGAGTAAAGTCATTTATCATATTTAATAGATCCTTACTGATTTAAAAAAACTGTTAATGATTCCAAATTTTTGGATGTGTATATTTAACAATGTGTTACCATACATATATATATAATGCAATACTAATCTATTATTCATATAATAGTTCATATTAATAAAATATTTTTTTGTGTGCAACTTATGTTGCACAATATTTATTCAAAAAGCACTAGAAAAACAAATATTGACTGTTATATCGTCCATCACTAACATTCTCCATACAAAAAATGTGTTTATTCCAGTGACTTGCCATCTTGTTCCTCACTGCTCTCTTTGCTTTTGATGGACCTTTCCTCGATTCCTAGACCAAAGAGGTCACTGTCATTCTTGCTTTTAAAGGAGAGTACAGTAGGCTTCGTGGGCTCGGGAATTTTAGCTGCAGTGACGTCATCATCAGATAGATCAGGAATATCATCTCTAACTGAGAAAGGTTCCTGGAGCAAACAAGAAAGCATCATTAAATCATCCATCCAAACAAGTCACCAAAACATCAACTACAATGCTCATCATCATCAACTTCACATCAGTACCTTATTCACTTTCTGGATGACTTCCTCTTCACTCTCAAAGTCAGGGTCATCCATGATAAATGAAAGCATCTGTTTGGCCACAGGCTCGTCTGGGTCTGTGTCAGAGGTCTCCACCTGAGCCGATTTTTCCTTCTGTTTCACAACCTGTGCTTGGGGATCTGACAGGGCTCCTGCTTCAGACGCTGTCTGCTGTGGTTGTGTATTGTGTACCGGAGTGGGACTAAGAATGGAAGCCTCTACGTTCTGACTGCTGACACTCTCCTGGGCCTGGATTAATGACTCTGTCTGGATAGGTTTTGGTTTGTCCTCCAGTGATAATGTATCCATAGCCACCCTGAATAAACAAATATCATTAACAATCAGCATGAAAACCAAACAAAATTATAAACTTGCTTCAGCGACTATTTACAAGTTCATCATGATCTCACTCATTAATATAGTTTAATTTGATCAATAATGAAAGACAGGATACTATGCTTACAGGTGAGGTTCAGGGTTCAGATCTTCATCCTGAGCTACAGAAGGGTTTGGACCCTCCTCATCACTGGAGAGAGTGATGTTCAAGTCTTTTAGTTGGGATAGAAGCTCTGGGTTCAAGTTCTGCATCATCAGGGTCCAAATCATCCTGGAACCCAGCGACCATGGGGTTCCCATCTTTTCCTTCCCCATCACTAAAAAACAAACATGGATGCAAATTAAACTTTTTTGTACTGATCAGCTACATTGTCTCAGACAAAATAAATCACAAAGAAACCACTAGCTAAGTTCATTTACACGTAAGAGTGCACCGCTAGTTTGGGAAGAGAATGTTTTATTTTTTAAATAATTAATAATACCTTTTTCAGCAAATGATCAAAAGCGACAGTAAAGTGATTTATAATGTTACAAAAGAATTCTACTTTAAATAAATGCTGTTCTTTTTTCATCACAGGAATAAATTACATTGCACAATATATTAAAATTGTTATTTAAAATCACAATATTTCAAATTATTACTCTTTTTACTAAAACAAATGCAGTTGTTAAGCATAAAATAATTATTTCAAAAACATTTGAAAAACCTTATTGATCCCACACTTTTGAATGATAGTGTATACTGTAAACAGCATATCCCATAGTAAAAGTTGACAAAGAATGCCTTTTTTTAGTATTCCCTTGATGTACCTGTCACTATCTGCAGGGCCCACAGCAGAGGGACGGGTGTTCATAGCCGGTTTTGGGTTAGAAGACAGATTGTCCTCCAAGAAGCTTTTGTCTAGTCCTTCGTCTGGCACAAAATCATCCACGCTCTGTACTGTAGGCGGAGCTGCTGCAGATACTGGATCTGGCTCTGTGGAAATCCAAGAAGAGGTCACATGATCTGGGGCAAAACATCTTACATTAAAAATATATAAACAGCAGCAATTACAATAAGGTCCAATCAAGAGGAACAGTAATGCACGAAAAAACATATATTGATATAGTGAAATCTTTTTCTTTAATGGATACTGTTAGCTCCTTTAGGTAGTGTGCAAGAGCTAATAAAACCCTCCCCATAACTCAGGAATGCACAAGGTCTTGTGATTTTCTATTGATACGCAACACATCCTTATGATGTGCACGAGTCCTAATCCTCCCCATTTTTCACGGCTTTGTGGGCCTCGCTCGGGGAAAAATCTCTCTGAGAGTGTGTGTGTGTGTGTGTGTGAATTCCTCTTAGCCTTCAAATCTCTTCTGCGGTTCATAGCATTAGAACAGTCCTTTAACAATGAGTCACTGGGTCACTGAACATTTGAAGAGGAAAGACACAAAAGCTGTTTTTAGTCCCATATAAAAGCTCAATGCTTCTGTTTTGAGTGTTTTCTAATATGACAAGCACACTGAAATTTTAAAATAGCTGTCTAACGGCACAATATCCGAGAAACATTTGAGAATGTCAGAAATGCTGTTGGTTGAAGAGCTTACAATCAATGCAGCTAGAAGCAGCTTGCTGAAACTCACCCTGGGCGACTGCTGGAGGATCCTGGGCAGGAGCAGAGCCAAAGAGCCGGGAGATGAAGCTGCGTTTCTGGGTTTGAGGAGCAGAGGCAGAAGCCTGAGCTGGAGCAGAGACCGCCGGGCCGGGGTGAGCAGGGGAAGGGGAGGGAGAGGTCACAGCCGCTTGGGTTGAGGAGAGAGGGGGAGGAGGAGGAGGAGACGGAGAAGGGGATTGAGACTTCACAGTCTGGGAGGGAATGGGAGGCTGCTGGGGGCTACAGGGGCTGGAGCTGCTGGTGGAGCATCCGCTCTGAGGAACGACGGGAGACGGCGAGCCTGAGGAGGGGCTCTGTCCGTTAGCAGGACCGGGAGAGCTGTAGCCTTTACTACAAGAGTCTTTCATTTCCAGGAAACTGAAAGTTATAATAGACACATACTGCATCATAAAAGTCAGACGCCACTGACTGCAGTTCAGAAACCTAAAAATAGGCAGTTATGGATGTTCTCATAGTTTAAAACGGCCCAACAATCTCACTTTTGTGAAGGAAATTATGCAACTGTTCAAACGTTTGGGGTTGGTTGGTATTAGAAAGAAGTCTCTTATGCTCATCAACTCTGCATTTATTTGACCAAAATATATTGTGATATTTTTTTATATATATTTTAAAAAGTAATTTATGAATGTGATGGCAAAGGTTCAGCAGCCATTACTCCAGTCTTTATTATACTTCAGAAAACATTCCAATATGCAGATTTTGTGCTCAATTTTTTACTATTATCAATGTTAAAACCAGTTGTGGTGCTTAATATTTTTCTAGAAAGCATGACAAACCTTTCTTCCTCCAATAAATGGAACATTCAAAAGAATAGTATTTATTTAAAAACGAAATATTTTTTATATATAATATATACTTGTCTTTACCGCGCTTTTGGTTTATGCAGTTAAATAAAATAATGATCAAATTCCTTAAAATGAGTGTATAAGTGAAAAGTACTAATAAAAAAAAAACTTAGGTGACTCTAAAGTGAGTGTTAGTGACCTGGAATGTTACTGCTATTTGATTTAGAATAATGTTTTGACTGTCAAGCAGATGGAATTAAACCACAGGAAGTTAATGTGGGGTGTTCTTTAGTTCTTACATCTCATAATTCTGGTCTTCTGTCTCCTGCTGAACTGTTAGCTCCTCTAGCGTGGCATCGATGTCCAACTGATTGGTCCCTAGCTGTCGTAAAAGGGTCTCTCTCTGTGGAAGTTGGCAGTAGAAATTAAAATTACAGTTTCATTCACTATCCTTTCAATGAAAGCTGTAACAACTAGGATAATGAGAACAGAGACACAGGCAAACATGCAGAGAAAGATTTCTGTGATTACTGATCTCATTTGTGCTGGGCACATGACATTATTGAGCTTAGATGATATTAACAATTACAAATGACCCCTAACTTTGTCTGGTACATGGTTGAGGCTGGATTTGAATAAACCTTTAGTCTTGAAGAGATATTCTAGTCTAGAAAATTGACCGGCTTACCTGAAGCTGCAAGAATGGTATGTTGAAAAATCGGTGCAAATATTTTAACCCAAAACCGTTCTTAATGGAAGATTCTGCATAATGGACATAAGAGGAGCCATGGGGTCTATAAAATCAGAGACATCAAAAATGAATAAAGCCCTCTGAGAATAATACAAGATCTCAAACAACTCATTAGCAAACATAGTCCATTATTTCTAATCTTAAATTCAACATTATAAAATATAAACAATGTATATGAATGGATCGTGAACTACGATGTTAAAAATAAGGCAAATGTCAAGACATTTTTTAGAAATTTTTGGGAATAATGGATAAACTGATCATCAATAAGATCAGAAATGTATAAGACAGTAAAAAGTGTCACTTTATTCATTTTTGTTGATCGCAATGATCTTACCTGTTAAGGCCAGCAATGAAGTCACGGATGTCATCAGGCAAAACGACTCTGTGTTCTCCCATGTCCCGGTAATTTCCGAGTACACACACAGGCACATGAGTGGGTACCTTAGGCAACTCCCGCAGAATGTAATTATAAGTCCTATTGGATCATGAAAAGCACAAATTTGAAAAACAAAGTGCTTGTTGTGAGTTTTGCATGATGGAGAAGTAGTATGTAGAGATGCTGATTGTCTTTGTTCACTTACCACTGCTTGGTGATGTCAAACATCAAGATCACACCATTGCAGTTCTTATACACGTCTAAAAACTCCGCATCCAAGGCCAGTTCACTCTCCGTCTGCTAAAGGAGCAGAATTATATTTTATCGTTTCTGAAAGAGGTCTCTTATGCTTATAATATTTGTATACTCTAAAATAACTGTTTTCTATTTGAATATATTTGAAAAAGTTATGTGGCGGCAAAGCTGCATTTTTAGCAGTTATTAGTCAAGTCAAGTTCAAGTCAAGTTGAGCTTTATTGTCATTCTGCTACATATTAATCTTGAAAATAGTAGTGTAGTGTAGTAGTGAAACTGTAAAAACCTGATAGATATTGATAGATTATCACTATAGATGTACCTCTTGAGGTTCATTCTCCAACTTCAAGGTTTCACCTCTCTTTTTCCCCTTTCCTAGAGAATGTCAAAGCCAAAATATTGTAAGAATACATCAAATTTGACAACTTTCACTAACTTCAAAAACAGCATCAAAAACAAATAATTGTTTTTGTGCCTTCTTCCTTTTCATAAAGGAAGAGACATTAGTGGCACATCTTCATGTTCCTTTTTTTAGATCAGCAGACAAGTTAGACTAGTTACATTTGTAGTCTGCCAGAATGCAGCGAGCGAAAAGTCAGTCAACACAAAATGTTGGCACTCAGATAACAGAACAAACGGATCAAGCACAGGCAAGTCACAGCCTAAAGTCTACAATCAAGTTTCTCACCTACACCTTCTGGAAGGGGGATTTTTTGGCCTGGTTGGACAGCAAGTAAAGAAATACCATTAATATATATGACTGGGGATGAAGGAGGGCTGGATGAAATGGCTTCATGTATGACCATCAGAATGAGATGGAGTATGTGAATTAAACAATGACATGCAGTACCCTGTGTACACTAAACTTGGCATTAAAATGCATAAAGGCTAGAATACACTATATGAATTTTAAAACCGCAACAGATTTTTGAAAACTTGGACATCACACAATAAACAGCTGAGTGTCACACACTAGTGGACGTTCAAGTAATTCCAAAGGTCACACACAAACAATGCTAGAAGATGCATAAGACAAATTAAAACATTGTTTTAAAAATTGCTTTTTAAAAGTAAAAAAAAAAAATCGGTCAACTTTGACTGCCTAAAATCTGCTTTCTGACTTTCAGCAATCAGCACTGACTCATCCAGACTGCAAAACTGTGCAGTGTGCTCCTGCCTTATGATAAATATGAAAATAACATCCACAAAGGCACCTGATCTGAATGCTGAGAACTTATTTGTAATAGATGGAGGAAACTCACCTTTATCCACCACATCCCAAACCTCTACCTTCACCACATCATCAGTAGCTGAAGAGAAATGACAAGAATTTGAGCAGGTCTGAAAAATTCTAAGTAACGGCAGTACAAATACACATTTTTTCTTTGTTAGAACAGATTTGGAGAATTTTAGTGTTACATCACTTGCTAACCACAATATAATCAGCAGGGAATGTGTGCCAATGCCATCAGAATGAGGGTACAAATAGTACTGATGAAGAAGCAAAATCTTGGATTTTCATTTTTGGGAGAACTATTCCTTTAATTTGTACTTTGCCAGAAGTGCTTTGCAATGAGCACACGTAACATATTAGATACAAGTACAGCCATGCTATCAGAAGCAGGATGCCTCAGAGTAAATTACAGCCAACAGGTTAAGGATGGATGTAAACACAGAGGGAAAACAAACTCTAGATCAATCACTAGGTCTCTAATGTTTGATACAGGCCATTTAAAGCCGTACAACTAATCTACTTATCCTCTACCTGACAGACTGCATATTTACCTTGATGTAAATCTATTTTGACATATTTAAGATGCATAAACGGAAATAAATAATTAGTTAGATAGAAATAAAACTCACTTCTTTAGTACAAAAGCCTGTTAAAAAATTCAAAAAGGCTTACTTTTGTAACTCCAGTGGATACTAGTGACCTGGATCTCCTGAGTGGGAATGTACTCTTCCTGGAACTTCTTTCCCTGCAGCCGATGCCACAGGGTGCTTTTTCCAGTGTTTCTATCTCCTCGAATAACTATCTTCACTGAAAGACCACACATAACACGTTAGAGCTTGTGTTAATAATCTTATCTCTAGCACACAGTGCCCATGGGCTCCAGCAACACAGACTTGATTTGTTGTGACATGTTGTGTGTGTTATGATTTAGTCCAATATGTAGGCCTTTTATGGATTCAATCTTGTAAGAATTTGAGGCAAAGCAAATTAACATACATTTTTTATAAAAACTATAACAAATCTAAAAACTGGCACATTCTAATTGTTTATCATTAATAATACATTTGCCCCGAGGGCTTTAACTCATCAGGCATTTGACTTACTGTTGTATTGAACCCCTTTAGCAAATCTCCTCTGCAGACTCTGGTTCATTGACTGCAGGCCAGCAGGGATGTTCTTGTCCTTTACCTGACCAGTCGGCTCAGAGCCAACGAGCTTCTTCAGAGCGGAAAACATCTTGACCAAACTATGCCTCTAAACGTATATTATAGATATTGAATATTCTCGTCTCAAATAGGCTTCTATGATGTCCCCAGGTTCTCTGTCTGTGAGTGGACAGTTTTCTTGCAATGCTCTTGAAGCATTTCTACACTAGTTTGAGAGGTGAATGAGTCCTGCTTTGGCACAGCATAATATCTCAGAATATATTCATCTCTGGATCCTCTTCCAAAGAATGACACAGCTACTGCAGTCCAGCATTACAAGACCCTTATTCAAGTGCTGCTCAGCTTCTGCTACTACAACATACAAGATAAAAAAAACAACTGAACTGAATGAAGCTGCAATGCATCATATGAAGATATGCAGCTGTGGACATTTAAATGACATATGACAAACCTCTTTCAAGAATTGACATGCTGCAGAGTAACGTTACTGCAGTAACTCCAATTTGCAGCTATGCCTAAGGTTGTGTCACAAAACCTAGTAAGCTGCCTACCTAGACAACCACAGGCGCGTGGAAAATGATGTCCAAATATGCTGTCGAGGTAAGCAGCTCGCTAAGTTTGAGACAGTCTGATAACCTTAACTTACTACGATTTCTACCATAATAGAAAGCACCGTGATGTTTATTTAATAGTAAATAGTGTATGCAAAAAGCAAAACATCTTCAAAATATCTTTTTAAAATCGCAAATATTGTGGATTGCTGTCAAGTCAGATTTTTGACAGCTGCTTGTACATAACGTTACTAGCCTGCTAACGCGGAACTGACTAACGTTAACTGCATATCTAACAGATTTCTCTCAGATTTGTGATGCTCTTGTACTTACAGTGGTATTATCGTCTATACTAGACGAACTGAGTGCTTGGATCCAACTTCCAACATCTTAAATCTGGGACTGTCTGTGCAATGTGCTCATCCTGAAACATCTACAGCGTATGAATAATGAAATCACTGAAATGTTTATCTGTGTTTGTGAAGCACGTTGCGGTAAGGTTAGCTACGCTCACGAAGAATAGATTTCAAAATAAAAGTCTCGATATGACTTCGGCTAATCATTTCATTGATAAGCCAAGGCTCACTGAAAATCAAAAGAATGTCAATATGACACATATAATCACATACAGATGTTGGGAAGTAAAACTGAAACTCTATACAGTGTTGAAGGTTTATTTAATTTATTTTAATTAGAAATCATTCACAGGTGTTGCGTCAGTTACCTAAAAAAAGCTAATTTGCATCTGCAGACTGATTTCACATTATGTCAGTGAGATCAGGGTCTGAAGGTTGAAATAGCAGAGCAATATCACAGCTGTACATAAAATAAACGAACTTTGCGACACATTTACAGTTGAGAGCAATTGTATAAGAAAAGGGTTCATTACTGGAAGCTTTTCAATACGGATTCAGTTTAGCCATCTACTGCCCATTACAATGAGTAGCATGTACCAAAGGGCTGTGTTCTGCTGGTTTATTTTCTACATGAAAAATCATGTTAGGAAACATGTTAGGTGCTTTTTAAGATGCTTTGCACAACAATATGGTCATTATTTCTATATCAATGTAATGCAACTACATGCTACAGTGAACATGGTTTTCTCTGCATTTTAATGAAGCCACACATTTTTTAAATATTGTTAATATATATTTTTTTTTGTTCATCTAGATTTGTAGCAGCTGCAGCATCACACAAAAATACACGTTATATTTCAAAAGATATATAGGTGTATTAAATCTCTAAAATACAAACAACGTTAATGTTCTGATTCTTGCTTTTATGAAACATTCAGGCAAACTGAGGCAACAATCAGTGAGGCAACCATCAGTTATTTATGACAAGAAAATCAAATCAAACAATTATATCCATAGATTCAAAAACATATTAATGTTTCATTCCATTCATCTCTTCTCTTGCATCCAGCAGAGGAATCAGTATCCAGTGTTCTTAATGGTGATGTTTTGAGCTGAATCAATCTTATAATCTTTAATACCTGAGGAGAAAAGCACACCATTGAACATTTACGTAATTAATATAAGATAGATTGAGACTATAAAACAGTCCGATAGACACCATGCAATACATTTTTATAGACAAGTGCATTGTTACACCTATTTAGCGTAGAATTCTCTCACCCTGTGTCAGAGATTTGCCGTCTGAGGAGATATGCCAGTATCTACGATCAGTCTGACGTGCTTGTTCTTCATTGACCACACTGAGGAAGGGTCCCCACAAGCTGTCCTCTGTGCTAAAGCTTTGATACATGGAGCAAAAGGGTTGTTAATAATCCAAATTCATAAAAAGAGTTGTAATTAATACAGTAAAAAGCAAACAAACTTTCTTGACAATATAGTTATTTTATAGTTCAAATAAAGCATCTTGAGGAATCTTTTCACTCACTTGAAACCAGTTTTTTTGTCTTGGAGCAGGTTGAGGGCTTCAAATAGCGAGGAGCCCCTGGGTACATGAATGGAAAACACAGACGATGCACCGTTTGATTTAATAACCTCCACCTGTAGGGACACTTGCCCTTGACTTGGGAGGACTTCTGAAGGGGAATCCGCATCAATAGTCAAAGTGTCTAAAGCAGGGACATCATGGAACATATGGAAAATTAAAAGAAGAAAAACACAAAAGTTATTAGGAAAACTAACTTTGAGATTAAAATATCTAAAACTGCTAAACACTAAATATAATATTTAGAGTATAATATATAATGTTGAAATACTTTAAATGCATTGTTTTTACTAATTTCAATAATTACAATAACAGAATAAAAATGTAATTTTCTTTGGCAAAACAAACTTTAGGACTGCAAACACAAGTCTACTAATTGAGCTTGCAAGTCTGTTGTACACACCATCCTCATTGCGGCATTCTTGGCTCTTCAGATGAAGGTAAGTGCGTTGTTGTAGAGCTGGCAGGACCTGAGAGATGGCCATAGGGTTGTGGTATGTTCCTTTCTTAACATCTGCCCTTAAAGCCTCAATAGCAGAGCCACATTCCTCCATTTGACTGCCCATAGCCATCAAGGCCTGCAAGACAGAGAACCACGAGAACCTGTCACTCAAATAAGGCTTTTTCATTTAACCAAATATATAATATCTTCATTCTTACCTGCACCACCAATCCCGTACTGAACTCATTGCCCATGTGACCATCAGCTCTCTTAGAGTCAAGAAGCCTCTGCTTAATGGTGGCAAGAGCCTTGTCTAGCTCTGCAGTATCTTTAACAGCAATTCTCGTCTTTTAGACACTGCAGGGCCATGCCTGCCATTGCATGCGAGTCTGAAGGGCGAAGGAGGAAGTCATATTGGTTAGTGACCTCAGGACAAATGAACATATTTCCTTAAATCACAAAAGAAGACATTTTGGCTGTGCTGGAAATTACACTTTAATCAGAAATAAAGCTGTATGGCTTCAGAATCTTCAAAATCTGAAATATGGGATACTTTGATGGCATTTTGCATCCCTTTTGAAGTGTGAAGGCTTCAGATTCCATTCATTGCTTGAAATGTTTTGTGTAAGAAAGTAAGTCATGTGGGTTTGGATCTACAGTGAATCATTTGTTTAAACCAAAGAAACAAAAAAAGAGTTGCTTTAAACTCACCGACACATAAGGACTCTCCGTGTTTTATCTGTCTATGTTCCACAGCATGGATGAGTTTTTGGCTGACATGTGTGCTGACTCTAACACCGCTCACACACAGAGCCAGAATGCCCAGAGAGTACTGGTAGTAGTTCGTCTTTGGACGGTGACCGACTGCAGAAAATTATATTAAAATTAGAATTACAGTACAACAAAATGACATATATACCTGTAGATATATAGATATTAATTAATACTTTTATTCAGCAAGGATACATTAAAATTTATTTGACAAAAGATTTCTATTTCAAATAAATGCTATTGTTTTGAACTTTCTCTGTAAAAATCGACTATAGTTTTCCACAAATATATTAAGCAGCATAACTGTTTTCTACATTCATAACAAGACTAAATGTTATCTGAGCAGTCATTTAGCATATTAGAATGATTTCTGAATTTTCAAATGTATTCAAGTATAAAACATTTACTTTAAACTGCAATTATATTTTAATATATTACTGTATTTTCTATCAAATAAATGCAGCCTGGGTAAGCATAACAGACATAAAAAATCTTCTGGACCCTATTACAAAAAATAGTTTACATGCAATGTTCTGTTTTTCTTCCTCCATCTCTTTCTTTAGGTGAATAAGGAGAGACTCCTTCATCTCATTATGAGTGAGATGTACACTCTCCAGATCATGACAGGAAGACTTTAGAGCCAAGATGTACAGAGCTAGACGGCCAACCACCAACTCGTTATTTCTGAGAGATCTGCAAGCAGATATATAAATAGTAATAATACAAGCAGAACCAAAATCAGTTGAAATAGAACAATATTCTAGAATAGAATAGAATATATGACCACAGAACCAGGACGGGTGGAATGTATTTCCACTACAGTGACAATCATTCCTGAAGTAATTAACAGTTGTTTTAAAGTTTAATGAGAACGATGTGAAATGTGTTCCATACTTCTCAATATCATTATGATAATCTGCCTTGAGGCGGTTGAGATGTTCGCTCTCTTTAGCTAGATTATGGCGTGTTGAGAGCCGCAGGGCGATGTGCACACTGGGATTGGGTAGGGTATCTTGCGTGTCCACTGACTGCAGCAGCTGCTTATTGAAGGGTAGGAGAAGAGCCTCGTGATCTGATGCTGAATGATGATACAAGATACCAAAATAGAGAGCATGAAATTAAATGCAGACTATCATAAACTTTGTATCACTGTTCTCATTGACCACTTGTTTATTTTAAGTGCCACTTTATACAGGTGCATCTCAATAAATTAGAATGTCATGGAAAAGTTCATTTATTTCAGTAATTCAACTCAAATTGTGAAACTCGTATTAAATAAATTCAATGCACACAGACTGAAGTAGTTTAAGTCTTTGGTTATTTTAATTGTGATGATTTTGGCTCACATTTAACAAAAACCCACCAATTCACTATCTCAACAAATTAGAATACTTCATAAGACCAATAAAACATTTTTGTAGTGAATTGTTGGCCTTCTGGAAAGTATGTTAATTTACTCTATATGTACTCAATACTTGGTAGGGGCTCCTTTTGCTTTAATTACTGCCTCAATTTGGCGTGGCATGGAGGTGATCAGTTTGTGGCACTACTGAGGTGGTATGGAAGCCCAGGTTTCTTTGACAGTGGCCTTCAGCTCATCTGCATTTTTTGGTCTCTTGTTTCTCATTTTCCTCTTGACAATACCTCATAGATTCTCTATGGGGTTCAGGTCTGGTGAGTTTGCTGGCCAGTCAACACACCAACACCATGGTCATTTAACCAACTTTTGGTGCTTTTGGCAGTGTGGGCAGGTGCCAAATCCTGCTGGAAAATGAAATCAGCATCTTTAAAAAGCTGGTCAGCAGAAGGAAGCATGAAGTGCTCAAAAATTTCTTGGTAAACGGGTGCAGTGACGTTGGTTTTCAAAAAACACAATGAACCAACACCAGCAGATGACATTGCACCACAAATCATCACAGACTGTGGAAACTTAACACTGGACTTCAAGCAACTTGGGCTATGAGCTTCTCCACCCTTCCTCCAGACTCTAGGACCTTGTTTCCAAATGAAATACAAAACTTGCTCTCATCTGAAAAGAGGACTTTGGACCACTGGGCAACAGTCCAGTTCTTCTTCTTTAGCCCAGGTAAGACGCCTCTGACGACAACTGAAGCCAAATTCCTTGACACGTCTGTGTGTGGTGGCTCTTGATGCTTTGACCCCAGCCTCAGTCTTGTGCATCTTTTTCTTCCACACTTTTTCCTTCCACTCAACTTTCTGTTAACATGCTTGGATACAGCACTCTGTGAACAGCCAGCTTCTTTGGCAATGAATGTTTGTGGCTTATCCCTCCTTGTGAAGGGTGTCAATGATTGTCTTCTGGACAACTGTCAGATCAGCAGTCTTCTCAATGATTATGCAGCCTAATGAACCAAACTGAGACCATTTTGAAGGCTCAGGAAACCTTAGCAGGTGTTTTGAGTTGATTAGCTGATTGTCATGTCACCATATTCTAATTTGTTGAGATAGTGAATTGGTGGATTTTGATTAATGTGTTAAACAAATTTAATGATGATTTAAATTTGTTAAATTATCACAATTAAAAGAACCAAAGACTTAAACTACTTTCTACAGTCTGTGTGCATTGAATTTATTTAATACACGAGTTTCACAATTTGAGTTTAATTACTGAAATAAATGAACTTTTCCACGACATTCTAATTCATTGAGATACACCTGTAGTTGATTTATGTCCACTGCTATTTTAGCAATACAGGTCACAGCAATCTTTTTTCAACACTCATTCAATCCATAAAACACACTTTGTCTCAGAATTATCACAGTCACAAAAGAGAGGGCAAAGAACAGAGTGAAATGATTACAAGTATTCGGAGCAGAACTTCTTGACAAACAGAAATGACTCAGAAAGAATATCCGAATGTTATGAATTGGGTTAAAGAATAGTACATTATTGGTTACATGAATTGGTTACAGCATAACACATTATAGGTTATGGTACACACAAAATAATGTATCTATAGACTTTAAAATTGTAGACTATATACAGGATAACAAATCCATACAACAGGACGATAAACACTAAAAATCAATAAAAACATTCTGGAAAAACATCTAAACCTACAACGAGAAAAACACACACCAAAAAGTTATAGACTACTATTCTTATGGACATATTGTATTTCTGTAGCAATCTTTAACTTAAAATACCTGAATAATATATAAACATGGTAATGATTCAGTATATTTGCATACCAAAGGACCATCATTTGTACTTTGGTACCTTTTGGTAAAGGTATTGCTGTAGAAATAGGACAAGCATATTGCTCAATGGCGGGATTTCTGTCATTTCCCCACCACATGACCAAATGATGACTACAAATCAAAATCACAAAAATAAATAAATAAAAAGGGGAAAACAGAAAGAAATGAAAAACGATGTACTAAATCTTACCACAAGGTTTTCCAGCAGCCAGCGCCAACAGCGCACTCACAATAACAAGAGTAATCTGTCAAAGACAACAATACAGACAAATGATGAAATCTGTTATTAAAACAACATATTAAATTGTATTATTTTTCTAGCAGTAAAGCAATTTCTAACTTCTAATGCGTTTTCAGCTTAAACATTCTTTATCATACTAACGCAAAAGTCGATCAATGTGCTTAGTCAAAGTGGTAATGGCTCTTACCATTTTAAGGCCAAGTTATGTATCCAGTTAAAAATGAACAACTGACACATACTAACACATGATGGCAGTGAGCAGAGGCGGAGTTAGTTACTCATCTACAGAGTTTGTAGTTTTGCAACTTATTGTCGACCTGTGCTCTAGATAATCTGTTTTCTTAAATGTTCGTCTTGAATTGTTTTATTTTCTTTTCTTCTCTTCACTTTTTTCTAATGTTTAACAGCAAGAAAATGTATCCTCTTTCTTCCCAAACGCGAGTTTGTTTACTGTTATTGTAGCGCACTTCCGGTTAAAGAACTACAAAACCAACTAACTACAAATCCCATGAAGCCCAGTTCATTTCCACATTGTTCTAATCTAGAAACGCGTCTTAAAATGCAGGCTTATGCAACTTCTCATGCCAGTTGTCTTTAGACACTTTCCACATTTTAAGCTAAATTGGATTTCCGCTTTTGGGGGGAGTGTGAAAGGTAAGTGTTTGTGTTCCTAATAGAAGAACAGACTGGGTTGTTTTGCATGTTGTGGGGCGTATGACTGAAAGATGTTTGAAGCTGCAGCCAGCGATCAATTCAAGTCATTCTTATCCAGAGAACCAAACTATTTCTTAATGGTGAGTTATTAAAGATCATTACAAGAAAAACTGAAGAACAAAAACATTACTTTTTCTTGGTATTACAATGTCATGGCCTACTGTGAAGGAAAATATGAATTTACCAAGTTAGTGACGAGTTAGCGACCAGCTAGCTTATTAACGTTCAAAACATCCACAACTCAGTCCTGCAAATGACAGTTTGTCCTACTTAAAATAATAGCCATTAATTATTTAGGTATGTAATATTTATGTATAAATGTTTTTTGAGTTTGCCTTGTATAACTCGGGTCATGTTGTACTGAACCTCTGCATGACTTATTCTGAGCCATTGATTTATTCTTTTTTTTCTGTTTTGCAGAATCTTTTATTTCCATTCACACTGCGTGACGGCAGTTGCTATTTAATTCTGATGTTTTCAGCTCATTTTCGTCTGGAGGATGATGCAGAGCACCAGGTCCGGAAGCAGAGAGCTGGAGTTGATCACATTTCCCCCCCTTGCTCCTTTTAGTAACCCTGATTTGGCCACATTCAGCGGTGGATCTATGCCGAAAACGTAAGTATTATGGTCTTGTGCTCTTATACAGTCCTCATTTATGCAATAAAATGAAGACTGCTCCTCTTATTTGTCTGTGCATTTCATCTTAAAAGCTGGGATAGAAGATGCATGAGGAAACAGAGGAGAAGGACATATGATGAGTGAGTAAACGGTTTCCTCTCATGAGATTCGCTCTATGCTGCAGTGGTTTTTCATGACCTTTTTCCCCTACAGAAGCTGCAGTCCAAAACGGCGAAAGCTGATGGGAGAGGAAGGAGCAGATGAGTATCCAAGTCCTAAAGTGAGCCAAAGATGGTCTGTGGAGTCTATCACCACTTCCTCTTCTGAGGCCAGCCCGGTTCAACTGCAGACTAAACCCAGGACAGAGGAGATGGGTCTGCCCTTTACATCCACTCCGTCTCCATTACCCAGAGTTCCCACAGAAGGCTCAAGCATGGAAGTAGAGACCACTCAGAGGAGACTGCAGGAGATAGAAGACAGGTGAGACCGAAATAAAAACGCCATTAGCTTAATTTCTAATGACAGACAGGGCTTAGGTTAAGCCAGGATTAGGCCATAGTACAATTAGGACATTTAAGTATCTTTTATAAACATGCCTTAGAAATAACATTACTGGTGTGCATCTTGAGTCAAAACGATGGCACTGACATATTTTAAGGATCAGTCAGTGCAAGTTTCTTTCAGTTAAAATATCCCAGACAAGCATTTTAGTCTGGGACTAGGCTTAGGTCTTGTCTGTAAAACTGGGGTGTATCTCTGCTTGTGTTTATAGAGTCATTGTTCAGAAATGAGATACAGAAATGTACATTTTAATAGGCAGTATTCCTGATATATTGTGTATGTTTGGTGCAGGATAACTTTGGAGGATGATAGTGATGAAGAAGAGCTTGATGTGGAACCGGCTCAGCGCAGACCAGTGCTGGTGATGTCCGACAGCTTAAGAGAGGGGCTACAGCGAGGGATTGGTGACATTCTGCCCCAAACAGTAGCGCAGTCAGTGTGCGTATCTTATTTTCAAGTTTCCATATATGCTTGACACTTGCTGGCTCTTTAATTCAACACATCCATTTCAATTTTAGTTAGTAACGAAATTCATAATTAAGCGTAAACAAGTGTTAAAGAATAAGCCTGTTCTACCATTGGGTTGGAAATATTTTTTTTAAAGAAATGAATACTTTTATTCCCCAAGGATGCATTAAATGTATCAAAATAATCAGAAAATAAATGTATAATGTTAAAAAAATATCTGATATTTCATTATATATATATTTTATATTACATTTATATTTCAAATAAAAAAACAAACTTCCTATTCATCAAGGCATCCTGAAATGTTTCTTGAGCAGCAAATCATTATATTAGAATGATTTCTAATGGATCATGTGAAAATTGAAACCACAGCTATTACAATACAAAAGTTATTTTACATTTATGCATATAGCAGATGATTTTATCCAAAGCGACTTGCATTCAGGCTATAATTATTTTTTGTCAGTGAATTTTATGATAATAATGTCACATGGCTGCTTTACTGTATTTTTGATCATACACATGATATGTTTATATAAGTCTATAAGACTTTTTCAAAAACTTGAAAAATCTTATCGACCCCAAACTTTTGAGCAATAATGTTAAATCAAAACATGAAAAAAGTGTTCATTTTTGGTGTATTGATAAAGAACTTTTAAGACGAGGCACATTTATTAAGAAAGTAAATAGAACTGATTCCCTGTGGTCTTAAATGACCAATTCTGAACGACTGAAGCAAGTCAAAGCAGATTATATGACATTGCATGGATTCTTATTGTTTTCATCATTGCATGAAAAAAACCAGCAGCAGAACATCAGCTTCTACTAACAGCACTGAGCTCATTGGAAAGAAATCCAGTTTAGCACGCTCTTCTTCACTCATCTCTGCAGGAGCTGCTCCTGTATGGAATTGGTGTTGTGGCGCCCCCCGGAGGACCCTCTCACCCAGAGGCTGAAGGACTCTTTACAGAAACGGCAGCGCAAGCAGAGCCGACAGACTCCCACCCCTGTACCGCCTATCTGCAGCCCCCACCCCAACCCCAGTTCACAGCACCCAGTGAGCAGACTTTCAGCTCGCTCTTCAGCAGCCCTGCGCTCCTCAACTCTGGAGAGGAAGACATGGAGTTATAGAGGGAAATCTTTACCAAAACCCTTAGCATCCTGTGTGTGAAAAAAAGCTTTGAACTTCTCAGTGCAAACGAGGAATTACCATAAGAGGAGAGCATAATGAGCACTTCACAAATGCTCACGTGAGATTTCTCTTGCTTTGTTTCAACCTGCGCAGCTTTTGTAGGTGGGACCATATTTGCACGAGACTAAATAGGAAGTGTCCTATGTGAATGTGGTCATTGGTTGAATGTGCAGTTGCAAATTCATATTCACTCTGTTTGCTGTTGATAGCTGTGAAAATTAAAACTCATTACTGGTTAACAAAGCAAAATACTTTAGGTTTTATCTTATTGCAGTTTGTATTATTTCAGTTTACTCGTATACGATGTACAAATTCAGAGCGCTTGATTTGTTTTAATCTGTCATATTATTTACACGTGATATTGGCTTTTTTGCAGACATTCAACTGGTCAAAACCTGAGACTCCTTTTATTTTCCTCTTCATGGTGTCCGTATTTTTTTTTTTTAAAGATGTTGTAGTTATTGAAACCACGATTGATGAAATAAATGGGCGCTTGATTTAGGAAGGGTCATCATGTGCTCTTAAACTGGACAGGCAGATACAACAGCACTAATTTATAACCGGTTTAACTACCTACACAACAAAAATATGATTGTTGGAGGAGAAGCATGGGTGTAGAAATTGAAATCTATTGATTTCAGTTGTTCAAATGACCTGCTTCTTTTTTTCTAGCTGAAGAACAAATAGTACTTCTAAGTCTGGCTGTAATTATTAAACAACAGTAAAATAAGCTGCAAATCCATTTTGCTTGTGGTTTAAACATTGGCCTAAATTATAGTTTAAATATTTAGTTTTACCTTTTTGCAATTTATACATTTTGCCAAATGTCAAAAATATAAAACTTAAAAGAAAAAGAAAAAAAATCACACTATGACAGACTTTATTTTTATAAATCCAGTTTGGCATTATATTTCTCTGCTTGTGACATTTTATTCATGCAGAAAAAAACATTCATAAAAAGTCACAAATTGTCTGATTTAAGGAATGTTGTTCAAATACAATAATAATTCATAAAAATCACATTCAAAACAATTAACAGTTAAATTACCAATTGTAAATCCTGTTAGCTACACACTACATCCGTTCATTATTTCTCAGTAAACACAATTCTAAGATCAAGAATTATTAAATTTTATATCAAAGTTCATATTTTGGTCTGTAAAAGGCCTATTTGAAACATTCACTTACAGTGAAGGGCTCTGTCTGTCTGTCCAGACCATGAACATCGCTCATGAGCTCCACAGAGCTGGTATTAAAAAATGACAATTCTGTCATTAATTACTCACCCTCATGTTGTTCCAAACCCGTAAGACCTTACATGCATCGCGGTAACTCATGAACGCGCAGCAAAGAATGACATGGAAGAGAATTGTTGAATAAAGAAGTTATGTTTTCTTTGTGCACAAAAAGTATTCTTGTAGCTTCATAAAATTATGGTTGAACCGCTGATGTCACATGGAGTATTTTAACAATGTCCTCACTGCGTTTCTGAGCCTTGAATGTGGTAGTACCCTTGCTGTCTACGGAGGGTAAGAAAGCTCTCGGATTGTGATCTGAAGATGAATGAAGGTCTTACAGGTTTGGAACGACATGAGGGTGAGTAAATAATGACACAATTACAATTTTGGGTGAAACTATCCATTTAATAATTATTTTTACTTGTACATGGTTTTCCCATAAAAGCAACAATTTCTGAACACATTCTAGTGCTGAAGGTAAATGTTAACTGGAGGTGGTCTTTGCTGGCAAGTGATCTTCTGTCCTATAGCTGTCCTGGGCTGGAGCAATCTGCCAAAACAATTAAAAAAAAGAAGCTTTGAAATTTTGTTGTGTAAAATAAAAATGTAATTAAAAAACTTACACATTTACATTTATTTTGAAATAAAAAATATCTTCAGCATACAAGTGTTGTTATTGTTAACTACAATTAAACAAACTTATTTTAATTAATTGAAATAAAGCATAAAATGCTAGAATATTTAAAAAACAAAAATCAATCACTTTTGACTATTAAACTATTATAGTTAAAAAAACTATACAAAACATACAAAATATTTTAAAGAATTATAATATATAGAAATAATACTGAAATAAAACTGTAAAATATTGTGACCTGTGTTATTAATCTGAAACTTGATGTACCGTGTCCAAATAAGACCCACCCAGGTCTGTGGGATCCCTGTCCCACTTCACCAGGCCGGGGCAGCGGGTTTGGCTCTCTGCTCGAAGCTGAAGAATTCGACTCTGGAGGTGCCGCAGAAGTTTATATGAGGTGGCTCGAGAGTTTCGGAAGTCTGCGTCACCCTGAACAGCTGTGGGTGCCGCCTGGGGTTCGTGGTGGTCTCGGCATTGCTGCAGAGGAACAGAGATTCAGGAAGATGAACTTACTGTGTTCTACTACAATCATAAAGAATTACAGAGAGATGCATGCAAATGTTGCTTCTAGTAGGTTTCCAGTTTGTATTTAAGCTATATAATACAAGTGCTGTTGTTCTGAATATGAGTAATTATGGTAAAATTCATACCAGCAGCATGATAGCGATATACATTTTCTTTTATTAAAATGATTAATAAGAGCTGAAATTTGATATTGAAATAAAATGTTGCCTTGGCAACTAAGTAAAAAGAAAATGAAAGCTAAATAGTATAAAAAAAGAGAACTTAAACAAATAATAATAAAACAATAACTTTTAAAATAAAATTAACAATTAACATTTAAAACATTCATATTGAAACTAAAAATATGAGAATTAAAGCTAATTCAAAGTATTAAAAAACTATAATAGTAAATAAATATAATAAATAATAATTTTGTAATAATAAATACATAAAAAATAAACACTGGCATTTACCTCAGTCAGATGTTTCATCTCATTCTCCAGTCTCTCCAATCTCTTCTGCTGCTCTGCTCGGGGCTTTGGGACCCTCCTGTTTAATACAATAAAGGTTATGATGATTTTCCAACAATATTTGAATATTATTTTGTACAATTTAAAATCATGAGCCATAGTAGCCAGTTCATTCATTTATTTATTGTGCAGTTCACTTGGTGCCATAGGTGAAATGAGGCATGACTTAAAAAAAAGACATGTTTTAATAATGTAGTGCTGTTCTACATGAAAGTGGTGCTTTTTGAATACTGACCTAATCATTCAACTTGAGAAAGTTAAATATAAATAAGCATATGACGCACCTCTCCAGCTCAAATTTGTGTGCAAGTCTTGCAGTGGTTTTGTCTTTGCACTGTGCCGTGTTGTTCTGCACCTGTCTGAGCTCATCATCTTTAGACCGCAGCTGCCTGTGCAGATGGGCACACGGTTCGTCTGTATCATCATTGTTCATGCGCAGCTGTGCTCGAGATATGCTGCTATTTCCTCAATGTGTTCCTTAGGTTTACACACAGCAATAAACAAAACAGAGACATAAATCAAGATATTAATACATTCTAAGGAATTCCGTTCACATACTGTTAGTTGCTTTACAATTATAAAAATAGTACATATTGTATGTGCAAATGGCAGTATACCTGTATGAGTTTATCTTTTAGAGCAGCCAGTGCTTGTTGCTTTTCCTCCATCAGCTGCTTTTTCTGCAGATGTAGCTCTTGCTCCTGAAACACACGAGCAGCATCTTCTCATAAGTGCTGTGTTGCTGTGATTATGTGTGTTTGGTTTGTAACTTTGTACCTTTTCTCGGCTGAGCTGCAGGACAGCACGTCTCTGTGAGTTGATCTCATTTTTTAGATCATTACTATGTTGCTGTAGGGCCTTTGTGAGGGACTGCAGGGCCTGAAGAGTTTCACTCACTGTAGGACTGAACCAGAACATATTTCAATATACCTGGTTATAAAACAGAATACAGTGTCACTAACAGCATACAGTGGTGTGAAAAAGGTTTCCCCCATTTTATTTTCTTCATTTTTAGCATACGGCATACCGAATTAAACGATACCTAATTATTTTATGTTGTTTGTTTCGGATTTTTATACTTATTTGCAAAATAGTTTTATGCACCTTATTTGTAAGTTGCTTTGGAAAGAAGCTTAATACAAATGTGTGTAAATACAATGTACATTGACAGAGATAGTAGATTATTTGGAAAGAGAGGAGAATCCGAGTATGACACAGGCTGGATATGAACTCACATTAGGACCGGTGCACAGTGTCTTGGGTAGAAGTCTATTTTACACGAACATACTGTATGTAATACAAATAAGTGAACACACCTGTCTGATGAGTTCTTGTTTTCAACAGCTAGACCATTGTGTTTAAGTAACTCCTGCAAGCAAACACACTCTCTGTGTATGTCCTGCGCCCAGCGTTTGCTCTGCTGCTCATGTCTGGCTGTTCTTCTCTTGTGTTTTTGGTCTTTCTCAGAGAGGGCTGTCCTCAGCTCCTGAAGCTCTTTTTCAGACCGCTGCAAAGTTTGCTTCAGACGCACCACCTCTTTCTCTGACTCCTGTAACAAGAAACCAGAAATCAACCAGAAAGAAATGATATTTTGCATAAATAAAATGAAGCTTATGTTTTGGAACACCGAGATTTTTTAATTCTGACATTGTCTTCAATCTCATTATGTAAAGAAATAGTGAGAAAACGTATCGTGAAATCAGTATAGTGAAACATATCGCACCGTGAGTTAAGTGAATCGTTACATACCAAGAATCAATACATCAAATGCTATGATGTATAGATATAAATACAAAAAAATCTCTTTGCAAAGAAGACAAAGAGTCTACCAATGCATAAACGATTCAAAATTCAAATTGTTGAGACATGTTAAAAAATCTCTTAAAGTGATTATCTTTAGAAAAGTTTTTTTTCTTTCATCTGTTATTTTATTTTCCTCTTGCTTCTGTATAATGCATATTAAAGTAGCGTTCATAAGTACAGCGCTGCTTTGGTTACAGCAGTAACCAAGAAGATTATGTATTTCTGCTGTTCCATAAGCATTCCATAACTGCCATCTATTGTTTCTGTTTCGTATTAAATACTACCATGATGTTTTACGTAAACGTGTAAATGCAAAGAATAAAAGACAGCTTCTAATACACTTACTGTCTGAAGCTCAGTCACTTTACTCTGTAAGGCCAGTGCATTGCTTCTCTCCTTCTCCACTTCTGTTTTCCCTCTCCTCACTGCCTCCTCTATTTGCTGCTCCAGAGTCCCACGCTGCTCTTTAAGAGCCTTCTCTCTCAGTTCCTCCCACTTCTTTTCCTCTCGTTTCACAGCCGTTCGAATCTGTTAGATCAGATGACAGGAGATGCACTGGTTCTTCAGAGTGAACAAGAATTTAAAGATGGGAGGGCATAACTCCTTGATAATTAGTCGTCAGCACTTCAGAGTTGTTGTAAAACAGATCAACAGGGAGGGAACCTTTTCCTGAGTTTCTCTTTTGAGTTCCTCTGCTTGCCTCCTCATCTTCTCCTCATGCTGCTCTAGAGCCTCTTTGAGTCTCTTTATCTCCTCATCTTTCATCTGAAAGAGAGAGAAATGAATGTGTAGTTTTGTCAGATATAAAGAGCACACGGTGTGACAGCTGACCTGGATGCAGTTGTGTAAGGAGTCCAGGCTATGTTTGTGGGTCTGAGCTTGTTCACTGAGAGCAGCTGACCTCAACTCATCCGCCAGCTGATGCACCTGGATTCACACATTCAAACCAAACAGATTCAGGGATTGGCATTATGTATACGAATAATCTGTGATAAGTCTCTCAGTAAATAAACCATATTACCTTTTGAAGCTCCTGTTTGTGGCTTTTGGTTAAATGTAACGTTAGTTGCTCAATTTCTTGCACCTGAAAAGGGATTGATAATCACCCCAGTCTTCAGTGTCACATGATCATTTAGAAATCATTCTAATATGCTGATTCGTTGCTGAAGAAACATTTCTTATTATTAGCCATGTTGAAAACAGCTTTTTTTTGTGAAAACAGTGATACTTTCTTTAGGATTCTTGGATGAATAGAGAGTAAAGACACTTTTGATCAATTTAATGCATCCTTGCTAAATAAATATTAATTTCTTTATAAAACAATCTTACTGTCTTGCTCTGCATTTCTCTCAGTTTAAAGCTGTGCTCCTCTCTCAGTGAACAGAGCTCCTGAAGAAGGGCTTCCTTTGTTTCTTCGGTCCCCTGCAAAAGCAGCTCCTTCTGGGCAACGATTCGCTCCAGCACTCCAAAACGCTTCACTTGTTGCTCCAGATCTTTTTGTAAAGACTGCACACATGTTGTACAGTCTCTGAAATTGATCTGCACACTGTATCAGATACTGAAAACATTGTTATTGTAGATTTAGAAGAAGTAACAAAAGTGAGAACCTCCTTTATTTGTTCTTTTTCTTTGATGGTATCAGCCAGCTGCTCCTCCAGCTCAGTGCATTTCTGTCGGAGAGCCCTGCAGTCCTCCTCCGTCTGCTCCAGCTCCTGATTCACCTCATCCAGCCTCTGAGTGAGACAATGACTACGAGATTAATATGGTTTTCATTATTATGCTGGCATTATAAAATTAAGCAATATGGTAATGCACTTTTTATTTGGCCATTACATTTGCCCAAACTTAATAACTACTTTCGTGCCTGTTCATCTCTCCTTTTACCAAATGTTCTAACACAAAAATGACCATTTAAAACACTAGGTTAAAATATAACGTATAATTCAGTAAAATAGGACAAATAGTCTGAATATATTTTCAAGCCATAGTGTAGAACTGTTCTACAATATTGACTTTGGCTATGTATTTAATTCAATATACTAAAGTTCCACATCTAATAGTGCAGTATGAGTGATCTACCTCCTGCATAGAGTCCAGTGTGTGTCTGAAACGCCTCTGTTCTGAGAACAGTTCAGATTTGGCATTATCCAGCAGTCTGTCCATCTCCTCCCTCTCCAGCACAGATACACTGTGGCTTACACACTGACAACAAAACAAATCACACTGAATGTCAAGCAGCATGTTTATTTACATTCAACTGACTGATTTAGAAAATAGTGCAATGTTATCTAGCTACATACTGCATGGACAAAACATATACATGCATATAGTACATTACATGCAGATGTTTAATGAAACTCTAACAGGTATTTAATATACAAGAGAGCAGATGTCATGGTTTTACTGTATTTTTGTTTCTTAACTAGAGTGACCTGTTGCTCCTGCAGAACCCTGACCTCCTCCAAGAATAAGTTCCTCTGGGTCTTCAGTTTTTGCAGCTCACACCTTTAGGACACACACAGCGCTTTTAAAATATCTTTGTTACATATACATTGATGATTAAACATGGAATTTATTAAGAACAAGTGGCAATTAAAGCAAATGTGGTGAAGGTTCCTGTAAGCAGCACACACGTGATGTTCTGGGCCTGGGCTCTTCTGTCCCTCACACTGAGTTGCAGAGAAAGATGCTCCCTCTTAGATCCGTCCATTTCCTCTCTCAGCTTCTCCAGAGTATGAAGTGTGGCCTGAGGAAATCATACCACATTTGTTTAAGAAATGAGATTAGTAACATTTTGAATGAATAAATAAGGGATTTACAGATTGATCATATGAATTTCATACTGTTTTTTGATGTTGAAGCTCAATAAGGGACATGCTCAGCTCATTGAGTTGATCTCCATCTACTCTGCTCTGGTCCCAATCTCTCTTTGTGCTCTGAAAATAGTTAAAAATATAATTGCACATGATAAATGATTAATCTCCATTAACTCTACTGACACTGGTTAATACAGTAATTGTTTAGAGAATGCATTGAGGTCTCTTACAATGTGGGAATCATTCCGTTTGCTTCGGTACAAACGTTTCCTCTTCCCCTTCCTGCCAGATGAATGTCTCCTTCTCTGCAGTCAGGCTTTGACACAGCACCTTCACTACTCGTCTCCTCAACAGTTCTCTCATCATCCGAGCTGCAACACATACAGAGTAATAGTGAGGAATGGTTTTAATTAGAAATATTTGCATAATGTTTCTTATTAATATATATATATTTTCTTATAAAGATTATGCAACTTTAGTGACCGGAGGGCACATTCATAAAAACTTCCAATGAAACTAGGCAAAAATGGCAGTAATGAGGGTTTTTGCCCACAGGCTGCTAAAGTCGCATTTCTGACTATACACCCATAAACAGCAGCAAGGAAAACACCACCACACATTATCCAAGCTGTCATAAGCTCTTCATAAGATTGTCTCCAGGCTTATATTGTACTCCAGTAACATTTTTGAGAAGTACCTGTAGGATTGAAGATTGTTTTGAATTGGGCTGGTTTTTCCTGTACAGGATCCATTTCCTCTCCTCAGATGAAAGGCTGAGTGGCACATAAGAACAGACAAAAAAATATGTTTTATTCAGATATCTTAGTATTTTATGTGTACCAATTAAATGTCTAAAAAATAAATATTTTTAACACTACTGTTCAAAGATTTGGGGTCTAACATTTTCTTTGATAATAATAATAAATGTTTCTTGAGCACAAAATCAGCATATTAGAATGAATTCTGAAGGATCATGTGACATTGACATTCAGCTTTGCCAGTACAGAAATAACATTTTACAGTATATTTAAAAATAGAAAATAGCTATTTTAAACTGTAGTATTATTTCAGAATATTACTGTTTTTACTGTATGTTTGATCAAATAAATGCAGCCTTAGTGACCATAAAAGACTTCTTTCATAAATATAATTTGTATTATAATTTTTTATCAAACCCAAAGAGTACTGTAATTTAGTTGCATCATTGCACATCACAACAATGCAATTTCACTGTGTCATATATGATGTATCAAATAAGCCCCCTACACTGTAGTTTACAAGGAATGTAAAGAAAGATAACACCATATTTGCCATTATATTCCTAGTCAGAGTTTAATCTATCTGCATATTTTGTGAAGCATGCATGCAAAATAAAAAAGGATTATAGCATCAATAAAATCACACATGCATTCAGCACACAAATAGAACACATGACATTTGACACACTTAAGTTAATATGTTGCCCACACCTGTACTTGTCCTGTTGCTGATTGCAGACTTCAGGTGCTGTTGAACCTGTTCTGAGCACACTGTGTCCAGATCAGTGTCTATGGTGACTGAATCAAAACTCTCCATGGGGATTCCTATCAGAGGACAAAAAGGTTTCATTTGATCAGGTTTTCTGTTGCACTTCTTAGTCTTGCTTCAGTGATTCACAAAGGAGATATAACCATAACAGCTTAGAAGCTCATAGAAAACGAGGTCCTGCTGTACCTGTGAGGTGACTCAAAGGTGTTCTGTATGGATGTGCTGGATCATTCTTAGATCTTTCATGGTAAGGGCTCCTCTGGGGCTCCGTGAGGTCTGTGGGGACTTTTAGAAGATTTGGCAAGCATGCTTTAAAAACATGAAATTCCTCTTTCACATCTACTGTATATGCTATAATACACTGACTACACATCAATGAAATATACTCTTAAAAATATAGGTTCTATATTGGTGTTGATTGTTCTAAGAAGAACCATTAACATCTATAGAACCTTTCCATTGCACAAAAGGTTCTGTATAGTGGAAACAGGTTCTTGAGATTATTCAAATGTTCTTCACACTATGAAAAAATAATAATATTTAAATACATTTTTAAGAACTGTTCACTGAAATGTTATTTGGGAAACAGAAAGGTTCTTCTATGGCATCGCTGAAAAAAAAAAACAAAAATGTAACTTTCTTCATGTTTCTATAAAAGATGAATGGCCCCTTTGGCTGCAGTATGTACTAATGATAACATATCACCTTTTTCATATTGAAGAGCGGTACTAGGCAGGACTGTCATGTATAGAGTATAGAGTATTGGACCCTACTATTCTATTCTATACCTACTGGAGGAAGATGAGACAGCCAGCTGGGTAGAGATAGAGAATCCATTCAATACAACCCATAGTCAGTATTGTGTTCTAAGTTGCAGTTGGCACATCCTTTTTCTAAATTTACACACTCCCCAGTCGTGTTACATTCTATCAAAATTTGGTACCAGTTTAGACGTCATTTTGCACTTAATGATGTTCTGTGCTACAGGTGATGCAAGCAGGAGATCATAAGTGCAAAATGACATAGCATTAAATATATGGCCAAAAAAGGTATTAGGTATTGTATAATTTGTATTTGGATGACACATTTGCCCTCTTTTGAACAATTAGTCCAGAGATTTGCTATTCCGAACACACACTTGTATGGGTATTTACAGCTTTCATCGAATTCAAACAGTTTCCCCAGTTATCCTCGTCGATCTCTCATTGATTCTATTCTCGAGCATAGGTGTGGAGAAAAACAGTCCATTAGTAAAGTATATGGACTATTTAATCAACATAGTCTGGCTACCTTAGAAACTTTAAAACAAAAATGGGAAAAAGAAATGGAAATGGAAATGGTTAATTTTATATAAATGGAAAGACTCTTCGCCTCCAACATACAAACACTGGATTAAAGATGTTATATATAACATACAATTGGAAAAGTTCTGATGCTCTATGAAAGGGTCATATAAGAGATTCTTTAATACTTGCAAACCATTTCTAACCTTGTGGAGAACACCCCTGCTGAAGATTTGTACTGAATGTATTGTACATTGTACCTTTTTTATCTTTTAAGGTCTGACTGGTACATAGAGTAGAATTTGTTTTGTTTGGTTGTTTTTTAATGTTCTGTTCAACTGTTCTATGTAAAAAATAATAGAAATAGATTGGGAAAAAATATGAATGGGAAAATCCAAAAGCTGACATTCTACAGTGCTCTGCTGCCACCTGTCTGATTATTATGGTGTTATTTATCTTCATTCTGACCTATAACACATGATCAGATAATGGACTAGAGGTAACCGAGTGTTCCTGTGGCTCAGTGATAGAGCATTACATTAGCAGCGCAAAAGGTTGTGGGTTCAATTCCCAGGGAACACACATACAGACAAAAATGTATAGCCTGAATGCCCTGTAAGTCCCTTTGGCTAAATACATAAATGTAAATGTAACTGCTTACTACTCCTTTCTAAGTTTGTGTACCTGAGGCTGGCAGGACCAACATTTCCTCTGTAAAGCGTGTTGAGAAGTCCTCAGTGCAGACGCTGTCCACCGTGACGTCATCCTCCTCGTTTCCCATCCCTGCCACCTCAGCATTTCTCCCAAGAAGCCTCTCCAGCCTCCAACAACACTGCTCTACCCTGGACACAGAGCTCAAGCTGCCACTTCCCTCAGGACGCCACACATCTGTAGCTGCGACGCCACAATTGATCATCTCCATTGTCTGATGCTCTGTTTTGTCATCTTTGCCTTCTGATATTTTGAAGAGGAAATGATGATGGATTTTAAGAAGACAGAAAAAATAACACCAATAAACAGTCTGTAAGAAACTGTACAGTGTTATGCTATAACATTAACTAAAGTAGAGGGGTGCCAGTGAAAGAAATATAATAACACTAGATTAACAAAAAGTAGAGAGAGAATAAGTCATAAAAGAACGAACTAAACTAGAGGGGTGATAGAATAAAAAATACATGATTACATGAATTAAAGTAGGGGTATGGAATACAAAAATATAATAGGTCTAACATAAGATTAAATAAAGTAATTAACACTTATCTTGAGCATTTTTTGAATTTTGTAAGAAATATAAAATGCTAAAGGGTTTGTGTGGCTGCCATTTATGCTGACTTGAATCTGTTTTAAAGCAGTAGGTACGTTTTTACTCTTTGATTTGCTTAATAAAGGTCTACTTTGACATTATGTTGACAAACAAGCTTATAGTGCATTATTTTCAACGTGTTCATAGTTGTTAAGTTTAGCGTGGCTAAAATATACAAGTCATTTCCATACAGTTTATCTGGTTGCAGTGACAATCTTCACGTGTAATCATTGTAAAATCACGTAAATGGTACATGAAGTATACATTTGTAGGTGTACTATAGAAAAGCTCAAATGAGTTTGACTGACCAGATCGCCTGGCTTGGTTCGAGCTCAAATGTCAAGCTACACCTATGCCTAATATTCATAACTGTTCTACTCTGGACAATGATTTGGTTATATGTTCAATTACATATGGGAAGCAATTGCATAGAATACCTGACTGAGACCCGTCAAGGTTGGATGGTGTTTTATTATTGGTTGGAACAGTGCTTCCTAAGCCCGTGTCTTTACTTACAGACTGACTCCGATCAAGATAGTCTGGAATATATAGAACATTAGGAAAACAACTGCATTTACAAATAACAAATAAATAAGACTAAATGTGACTAAATAAACAGGACATTACAAAAAATACAAAAAAAATGTCATATGATTATTATTGAAGAAAAATGGTTCATGCATACCCAAGAAAGGAAATTCATATCTTTTGGAGTTTCCTCCATGCATTCGGCTTTGGCTGTGGATCTATTGTTGGGACACAAAATCGGGACAAAATTCTACTCTTGCTATGACAAAAATAATACACCATGCTTATCAATATTTCATCAGACTCTAAGCGCTTGACCTGTAGATCACTCAGTTGCATGTCTATGGCATCCAGCAGTACATCACAGTGATCATGGGACAATGCCAGAGGTATAAGCCCATACACATCAACCCCCTCATCCATATCTGAGAAGAAAAGAGAAATTCAGCCGGTTGTACTGCAGCAGATACAGGATGAGCATGAAAGGTGATTTTTATGGTTTCTGACCTGCAGAGAGCAGCTCATCGGTGTTGTCTCCAGATCTTTCATTGTCCATGATTGTTCTAAAGTGAAAAAGTTCATTTCTGGATGAGAATGAGATACAAAGCTAACATACCTCTTTGGAATTCAGAGAATTTGAGTTCGAATGGAAGCAGAAAGGAGAGTTGTTGGTTATATGTTGCCTGGGAAACGCAGCAGAAAGGGTCCCCCACAAACACTAGGGACTCGAAGAACCTCATAAAATCTAACACAAAATAACACTTCACAGATTTCATACGAGGATAATGCAAAGATATCTCACGTATGTTTATTTACTTATACTAATTAACAGCTAACGTTAGGTACATTAACAGTTGTATTTTAACAGAAAAATGCACAAATACTTTTGGTCTATTGTTAGGAAGAAACTACACACATAGTGCAGCATGGTTTTATTCGTAGCTCTCATTAAATCAACAGTAACGTTAATTAAAACAGATTTAGCTTTGTTACGGAACCCTCAAACATATCTTTACGCATGAATTGGCCGGGTTTTTAAAATATGGTTTTACACTTACGTCAATGTGTTTCCAGTCGAAGTGTTCTCTAGACACGGGTCTGAACAGCAGAAATTGTTTGACATGTACACATCCATGGCCATCAGTGTCATGGCAACCACACACACATCCCAATAACTGCCTGCAGGACTAGAAACTTGAAGAGATTTATTCTTGTTTGTGCACAATGCAAAGCGTTTTTCAATCAAATCAATATGTTGATACGTTTTCAAAAAAAATATATATATATATATATATATATATATAATATAATTAACAGTCTCATACATCTGCTGTACACTTTTAACTGGGGGATTTTTTAACCAGACTCTGGCAACTCCCGTCCTCTCGCAAATATCGCGATAGAGTTGTTTTGTTCGCGCTGACAGTGCAGTGAAACAAGTTTCCATTCTGATGATTAGCAATTTCATAACTGTGGGTGAATTTACAGTTGGTCGAGTTTCGTTTACCATTTTTTAGACATTTAGAAGAATAAGGTTAGTAACTTACGTACTTTTTGAGATTCATTGATGTTTGGTAAATTAGAACTTTGAATTGTTATGCTAGCCAGCTAACGTTAGCAGGGGTGAGTTAACGTTATTATTGTGATTAACGTTAGATAGGGATGTCAGCAGCCTGTATCTTTTAAAAGCTATTGGATCTCAAACAGTAATGTATGTCCACCTCATATGTTGTCTCTTTGTCTGTCAGTGAGTCTGAGAAGAGAAAGACTAACGTTACCTGACAATTTACCATGGTTGTTTTTGAATAGTAACCAGTTTAAATGTTAGTTATTTGGATCAGTGTAACACTGGTTTCGAAAATATAAACGTTCGCTATAAAAATAGTTGCTTAAACTCTCAACTATTGTTATATGAGAGTGAATTAGCGACTACATTGTTAGAACAGATCCTGAACCTTCAGGTTTCCCCAACCGCTCCGTTGAATGTCATTCAGATGGCCTGTGTGTTTATCAGGTGAAGTAGACAATGGCCTCATATTTTGATGAGCATGACTGTGAGCCCACAAATCCAGAAGAACAGTACCGACAGAACGCCCTACTGGAGCTTGCCAGGTAACTAGCACGACCAACTCAAACTCGTTTCTTTCAGTGTCTACAGCGTGTGTGTACATATACATCACATTCATAAGTTTGTGATCAGTAAGATTCAGCAAAGATTAAAATTAATCCAAAGTGACAGTAAAAGCATTTATAATATTACAAAGGATTGAAAAAATGAAATCACGGTTGTATCACATTTTCTACAAAAATACTATGCAGCACTTTAATGTTGTTTCCTTCAGCATATTAGAATGATTTGTGAAGGATCATGTGACTCTGAAGCTGCAAAAAAATCAGCTTTGCCATCACAGAAATCAATTCCATCTTAAAATATATATTAAGACAGAAAACAGTTATTTTAAGTTGTGATAATATTTCACAATTTTTACTGTATTTGATCAAATAAATTCAGCCTTGGTGAGTAAGGAGATTTTCTAAAACATTAAATAAAAAACATACCAAATACCAACCCCAAACTTTTGAATATTACTGTTGATGTGCTTACATGACAGCATTAGCATAATAGTAGTTGATTAGTATTTGTATTAATTAGTATTATTATTAAAACCAACCTTTATATAGTTTTTGTCATCTATGTGGATGAGGACATGATATTGCTAACCATTTTTAACAATCATGCGGCTATAGGTCTCTGATGCAGGGTCTTGACATAGACTCAGGTTCATTTGATTTGTCGGATTGGGACCAGCGTCTCCCGCCTCCTGCAGCCAAAGCCGTGGTTCAGAGTCTTCCTGTGGTCATCATCTCCCCAGAACAAGCAGGTGACAGACTGCTCATTCAAAATCATCTGCAAACACATTCATAGAAGGAACATTAGCAACAGGATAATTGGTAATAATTCAGATAGTATTTGGCATTGGCAGCAAGTTTGATTGAATTAGATCCTTGGTGTCCATGACTATCATTCTTCTTGAGCTTTCCTCAAGCTCTTTTTTTCGTTTGACAGATAAAGCACTGAAGTGTCCGGTGTGTTTACTGGAGTTCGAGGAGCAAGAGACTGTGAGAGAGATGCCCTGTAAACATCTGTTCCACACGGGATGCATCATGCCATGGCTCAGTAAGGTATGTTTAGTGATTGTATTTTCTCTATGATCCTCCAGTAAGCAAACATGTATTTAGTTTATTAAAAGGCACAATAACAATGTTTAATTTTTATTATATTGTATACTGTATGAATCAAACTCTCTATAGAAAACCTATCACAGTTTCCACAAAAATACTATGCAGCACTTTAATGTTGTTTCCTTCAGCATATTAGAATGATTTGTGAAGAATCATGTGACTCTGAAGCTGCAAAAAATCAGCTTTGCCGTCACTAGAATACATACAGTTTTGAAATATGTTAAAAAACATTTTAAATTTATAATATATTTCACAATAGTACTGTATTTGTATTAAATAAATGCAGCCTTGGTGAGCATAAGAGACATCTTTCAGAAACATGAAAGAATCTTACCAACCCCAAACTTAGGTATGTTGATAACATTTCATGTTTGGCATAATCATAAGTGTTCTGCATAACATTACAGACCAATTCATGTCCCTTGTGTCGACTCGAACTACCCACTGACAATTCAGACTATGAGGAGTTCAAAAAAGACAAGGTAAGAGTGCAATATCTGTTTTCTTTTTAATGTCATGCAGTTATTGTTAACTCATTCATTGTATTCGTCTGAGACACTTAAGAATATCCCTGAGCATTTAGTGTGTTTCTTTGTTTTACAGCAACGGAGAAAGCAAAGAGAACACAGACTAGAGGATCTACATGGAGCCATGTACACATGACCTCAGCACCTTCAAGACTTGAATATGAATTCAGCTTTCAGTTTGTTGGAAGTGAGAGTTTACTGCGCAGGGACCAGGCTTTGAAATGATTGCGTTTGTGTGTACTTGAAAACAAACTTTTAAGACTGCTATGCACTGAGAACTGTTTGTATGGAACTAATTAATTTCATTAAACATTTTAAATAAAGCAGTTGCTTTTTTGTTTTAGTGTGAAATTGTATTTGTTCAATCCATGATTTCATATTCATTCATTTTATTTCCTGAAGAGATTTCTTATCTTTAAGTGCTGAAGAACATTATTGTGCTGATAAGCAATGAACACCGTAGTTTATACAATAATTCATTGTGAGTACACTGGTCACTGTAGGCATGACTTTCCCAGTTAGGAAATTAAACCCTCCTTATGTAATACAGTAGACCGCTACCTCATGACAAAAATTAGATTTTTAGGTGCGTAATTATTGTAAAGATTCAACACGCTGAAACAGACATGTACTATTATTTACTAATTATGGAGCAAAGAAAACTCTGAATTCAAAAAAATGTTAAACTGTCATTCCCATTTTTTTTTTATAAAAAGCGAGCTTCTCTAACATAGTGTGTATTATTATTTCAAGTGTGTTGAATTTGTCTTTGAATGATCACATACAAACGTACAGATACACTTGTTTATTTTCCATCGAATGTTTTGATAATTCAATATAAACCTCTATCAAATAAAATCATACTAATTTACATAAGTAATTTGTAAAATAAAAATATTCTCTGCATTGTTTTTATTTCGATTTTGTAGTGTGAACCTCAGATCTTTGTGTTCTTAACAGACGCAATGTGTTAGTAAAAATACTTTGATTACATCATTTCAAGGCATCAGAAAAATAACTTCTATCCAGACAACAGCTGAAAGTCTTGTAACATCAACCAAAAACCATTTTCATGTGAGGAGATTCAGATAGTCCTTGTGAAGGATCCTCAATCCTGTTGGGACTCAATGTGTGTAGGCTCTTACAACATTCTCTCACAAGCACAGATACATCGCAAACGTTGGCAATAAAATGTAAAATCTTTGACCAAGCCTAATATGTTCAAAATAAATCAAATTGTAACATAACAAATAATCAATAAACAATCCTTTGCTCTTAGGTGACCTATAAATGACTGATCTATTATTCAGATAATATAATATGCATGGACAAATATTGCATGTAATTTATACCAACTGTTGCACGTGCTTTCTTTATATTACCCAAGATTTTATGCCTTTTTGTGTTTGTTTAAGCTTGACCCGTTATGATACTATACCTCTATGTGCAGTTTGGTTTGAGCTGAATGTATTTTGTAATGAGCAACTAATAAAATGTGGATGTAGCAATACAAATAAAAAAACATTCAAAATGATACGTAGTGCATGGTTTCTGTTGTACAGTGCAGCCCTGTGAATATTATCTTGCATGAGAAGAGGAAACAATATTTCAAATAGCTCTCCCATAATAGTGGAGTCAACAGAGATAAACATGTATGATGCCTAGAGACCACATCTAAACTTACAGTCTAATCATTGGCATGAAATGCATCGGTCCCGTAGAAGGGCAACAAACAGACAATAACTGGCACATTTCTGTGTAACATATAAATGTTAAAGCAAAATAAATCTGGAGGCCCTTTAAAAGCAATACGGCTCCTTTGATTGACAGCCTGAATTATAAACATAAATACTACAGCAACATTAAGGCCACCATAACCACTCAACCCTCAGGAAGTTTAAACGCGGTTTCCTAGGTTCCAGCCTGGAGACCAATCAGTTTCATTCATATAATCGTTTCAAAATGTGTTAATATTGCAGTACTGTCATTTTCTTAGTGGCTATGTGTCCTGCTACACACACAAAAAATTATGAATCAAAGGCATACGGTACATATTTTGAAATGCATCCTTTGGCAACAGAGAAAAACCAAAACTGATTAACTGCTTATGTAAAAAAAACAAAAAAATAAACACCAGTTGGATTGGTTATGTCACCGTGATTCACAAAACTAAACAGAACAATCAGCAAAGATATGCAAGTAAAACTACAATGTAAAATGCTGAATAGATGTGGCATTTTTGGAGTGGTTATATGGCCCTTGACAGAGAAAAAAAACAATATATTTTAAAAAAATATATAAAAAAAGGTACATGTACAGTCACTGTGAATATACTTATTCCACAACTAATCAACTGACCAGGAAGGCAAGGATAGAGCTGGTGTCACCTTACATCACTTCCTCCTGCTCAAAATGGAAAACAAATCCCACCTCGTCAGGGACTAAAAACAAGCATGAAACAGGACAGCATGATGAAACATTTACCCACTGTATCATTGTATCAAGGCCACCATTAAAAAAATGGTTGAATGAGACTTAATTGTATAAGATAGATTTCAATTCAAATGTATTTTCCTTCTAATTTCAAAATAATAGGTGCTCAAAGGCTATAGAGTTAAATCCATATCTTAGACATTCACGTTCCAAAAATGATAATACTCTGGTCCTGATAGTCTGCAATTACAAATAAAAGTGAAAAGAACTTACGTGCAAATCATCAATTTGCAAAAATAAGTGGGCAAACAGTAGCAAGCTCTAAAAGAGATACCCCTGAAACAACCTGTGCAAACGTGACAGTAAAAATTGACCCCATCGCCCAGTGCAACAGTTCACACCTCACAAACCATTGGATCTGTGCTGACAACAACCTTAAAGTGGAGCTAAAATCACTGTTCTTTAAAAAAGATGCTCTTTCTGTCCTTCTCACCCACAAACAACCCAACAGAAGCTTCTTCCAAGGCATAACAGGACTAAAAATAAAGACAAATTTATCAGACAAAACGTAAAATATGAAATGTTAGTATACAACAGTCACACCTGTAAACTCGATAAACCTGCCTCGACTCAGACTGGACGGTTCCTCTAAATCACTTTAATCTCAGCCCAGGTGTGATCTTAAACGCCGGGTGCACCATCGTGAGGCTTCCCACCTGGCAGTATGTGACCGCATGTGCTTATGTGTTTAAAGCATTGCGATGTTCTCATGAGTGCAGTTCAGATGTGTGGAGGTGCTGCTTCCTCCTGGAGATTTCAAACCCTTTGTGCTGGAGCTTCCCAGGGTGTCTGCTTGGACATCGTCTCCGATCATGATGCCGGGTCCGTGCGAGAGGTTCCGCTGGAGGCCGGCCAACATGGTCTCGGTGGTGACTGTGCCGAACTCATAGGTGAAAGTCCCGTAGAACACGAGGATGACTACAGTGAAGACCCACTCACAGATGGCCGCTGCGTGTTGTAAGACAAAGCTCTCGTGGATGAAGAATATCCCACCTGAGAGGAAGCATCAAGGATTTAAACATTTTCAAAAATGAAAGGCACAGCGGCCCACTCTGGAATTAAAGAGGCAGTTCACTCAAAAATCTCAGTTATTTTGTCATTTACTCACTCTCAATTCTCAAATTGTTCCAAACCTTTATGAGTTTCATTCTAGTTTGAAGAATGTGGGTGGTTGCTGGTCCCCATTCCACAGTACAGAAAAAAAGGCTATTGAAATCAACAGAGGCTTTCACACCAGGAAGTTACTAATAGGAAGTAAACTAACCACCAGTGCCAAGAACTTCATTTTCCACTAGGGCAATCTAGTTGCACCATTCAGAAGGGAAGAATGGATGACAGAGAAATGCCTGGACTTCAGAGTCAGTCTATCGATCACTGTTTTTCACGTTTGTGGAGCAAGTATAAGTAAACTTTGTGTTAACAACTCTTTCAAAATGGCATGCATTCAGCCAATCGGTGTACACTTATGCTACATGGTAGCTCCTATTATCCTGGGTTTGTCTGAAGTAGGAGCCCCAAAAGTAGTTCCTACAACTAAAATCATTCTCGTCCTGTTCCCAGGTGTGAACATGACAAAAAGCGGGTACTTCCACCAATAGTTGTAGGAACTATGAAATGTGCAAAAATGGTTTGGATACTGAGTTATTGACAGGATTATCATTTTTGGGTGAACTATCCTCTAACTTACTTAAATCCATGGATCATTTATGGAGATACTGGTTAATTAGCTGCTCTCATAGTTACATCACGCAGCAACCCTTCAACCACCCATTTTTCCTTCGGTTGGGGAAAAAACTATTCATAAATCATTGATGAATACCGCAGCGATAAAGCAGGAAACCTGGGAGACTCCAGCTGGGCTCATTCATCTCAAGTGACATTTACACTAAAGCAATTAGATTATACCTCCACTATTATATGAGTCAGGGGCTTCTTGACCATGAGCCTCAGCAGGAAAATTGTAAAACAAAAAAATATATATAGTGACATGCGACAAAGTATGGTGACTCATGGTGACTTTGAGTATGCTCTGCATTTAACCCATCCAAAGTGTACACACACAGTAGTGAACACACACACACCATGAATACACACCCAGAGCAGTGGGCAGCCATTTATGCTGCAGCACCCAGGGGGTAGTTGGGGGTTCGGTGCCTTTCTCAAGGGTACCTCATTGTGGTATTGAGGGTGGAGAGAGCGCTGTACATTCACTCCCCCCACCTACAATTCCTGCCGAGCCGGGACACACACGCAACTCACAACCTACTCTCTAACCATTAGGCCACGACTTCCCCTTAGCTCAGTTGCACAAATAGGGCAATTTTGTCATTGTTTGCTTATCCTCGTGTTGTTAAAAACCTGTAGAACTTATGCGATGAACATAAAAGATGCATTATTAAATAACATTGTTCTTTACCATGTAATTATGATGAATGAGTAGCCTGCAAATACACTAAGAGTATCCTAAAACCACTTCATACAAACTGTGCATATACTGCAAGTCTTCTAGAGCCATATGATAGCTCAAATTCAAAGAAGCAACAGATCTTGGTTTCGGTATTGTTCAAGCGTGTACATCCAAGTGTGATGAATTATCAGAATTCGCTCTTTTGAGTTGGATATTTTCAATTGATCTGCAGATCCATTTAATAAAACTAAACTCTAATTTGTCTGTTCTGGTTCTTGAGTTCAACTCACTGTCTCGATTAGGTCAGATGTAAATAGCTCACTAGAAAAACATCATGTTCCTTAAACAATGCTATTGTATGACTATAGCATGACTTGTGCAATATGAAACATATTGTATGACTATAGCATGACTTGTGCAATATGAAACATATTGTATGACTATAGCATGACTTGTGCAATATGAAACATATTGTATGACTATAGCATGACTTGTGCAATATGAAACATATTGTATGACTATAGCATGACTTGTGCAATATGAAACATATTGCATAAGTCATATAGAGCACTTTTATTATACCTTTATGATGCTTTTGCATCCTTTTACAATCTTAAAAGAACAGTTCACCCAAAATAAAAATTATGTCATCATTTACTCACTTTTATGTTGTTCCAAACTATTACAGGTACATCTCAATTAGAATATCATGAAAAAGGTCAATATTTTTGATCACTCATTTCAGAAAGTGAAACCCATATATTATATAGATTCATTACACAAAGTGAAATACTTCAAGCCTTTATTTCTTGAAATTTTGATGATTATTTTAAAACATTGTGATATTTTAAACAGAAATGTCCAGCTTCTGAAAAGTATGTTCATTTCCATGCACTCAATACTTGGTTGGGCCTCCTTTGCATGAATTACTGCATCAATGCTGCGTGGCATGGAGTCAATCAGTCTGTGGCACTGCTCAGGTGTAATGGAAGCCCAGGTTGCTTTGATAGCAGCCTTCAGGTCATCTGCTTTGTTGGGTCTGGTGTTTCTCATCTTCCTCTTGACAATACTCCATAGATTCTCTATGGGGTTCAGGTCAGGCGAGTTTGCTGGCCAATTAAGCACAGTAACACCATGGTCATTGAACCAGCTTTTGGTACCTTTGGCAGTGGGGCAGGTGCCAAGTCCTGTTGGAAAATGAAATCAGCATCTCCATAAAGCTTGTCAGCAAAATGAAGCATGAAATGCTCTAAAATTTCCTGGTAGATGGCTGCGTTGACTGTGGACTTCAGAAAACACAGTGGACCAACACCAGCAGATGACATGGCAGCCCAAATCATCACTGACTGGAAACTTCACACTGGACTTCAAGCAACATGGATTCTGTGCCTGTTCACTCTTCCTCCAGCAAAATGTACTTTCATCTGAAAAGAGAACTTTGGACCACTGAGCAACAGTCCAGTTCTTTTTCTCCTTAGCCCAGGTAAGATGCTTCTGACAATGTTTCTGTTTCAGAAGTGGCTTGGTAGCTCTTTTCCTGAAGATGTCTGAGCGTGGTGACTCTTGATGCACTGACTCCGGCTTCAGTTCACTCCTTGTGAAGCTCTCCCAAGTGTTTGAATCGGCTTTGCTTGACAGTATTCTCAAACTTGCGGTCATCCCTGTAGCTTGTGCACATTTTCCTACCCAATTTCTTCCTTCCAGTCAACTTTGCATTTAATATGCTTTGATACAGCACTCCTTGAACAGCCACCCTTTCAGTAATGACCCTCTGTGACTCTTTGTGGAGGGTGTCAATGATCGTCTTCTGGACCATGGCCAAGTCAACAGTCTTCCCCGTTATTGTGGTTTCAAAGAACAAGAGATACCCACAATTTATACTGTATGGATTGTCATTTATTGAAACTCAAATGTAAATATTCTAATATTTTGAGATACTGATTTTTTACTTTCATTAGCTGTAAGCTTTAATCATTAAAATTAAAACAGAAACACTGTAATGAATGTAATGAATATAAAATATATTAAAGTTTAACTTTTTGAAATAAGTTTCAAGAAAAACTTTTTCACCATATTCTAATTTTTTAGATGTACCTGTATATGATATTCTGAAGAATACTGATTATTTATGGTGATTTATTCCTTTTGAAAGCCTAAACGGAGAATAGAGGAACCAGTGCAATTCCTCAGTAGAAAGAATGTCCATCAATTTGGAATTACATGAGGATACAAAAGTTTTCATTTTGGGTGAACATTACCTTTATATTGCACACAGGTGATATTGTCGAAATAAACAAGACAAATAAGCACTCCAAGTCAAGAACAATTATGAACACACACTTATTCATAATATTCCAGTCATACTCATTCAACAAGGAAGGATACTGAGAACCAATGTGACGAGGGCACTAGTAGCCAGTGCCACACGCACGTAAACCATCCAGTAGTCCAGAGCTGTGACAGCCACCCGGTAGGTCAGCAAACACTGCAAACACACGAACAGAGTGCCTGCTGGGAAGGCGGCACCCGCACCTACATAGTGAAGCGTTTTAGCATGGTCCACCTAGTCGGAAAACAGTAGAGTATTACTCAAGTTACAATAAATCGAAGCATTGAAAATAAAAGACCAGGACTTCAAAACTTGATGACAGACACACTTGTGTGACAGCTAACCAAGAAAAAGTGGACTGAAAAACACAGTGAACTTTGTCTTCCTAAAACAAGAAACTTGCTTATTGCACACTCAGCATACGGATGGAAGTGCCATTAAGGATGAGGGATTAAAATGCCTTCTAAAATCCATTCTAAAGAATGAGATGGTTGCACGTATGAATCAATACTAATCACTTTGAGAACATCAGCCTCTCTGAAACACTCTGATGCTGATCAACGCATCAGTCTGATGCACTGAATTTATGGCCAGTGGAAAGACTAAGGGTGAAGCGTCAGCCCTTAATATCCTCTCAAACAACACTAACAGACACCCAAATGCTTGTAACCATTTTTGGTTTCAGTGTGGTGAATGGTGAGGGGCAGTCTACTATGTGCTACTATGAGATGTGTTTATCAGATGATAATCATACATGGAACTGTGTTTAGACAGAATCGTGTAACTGACCTGGAAGTTGCCCACCATGACCAGTCCCAGAGCGTTGGTGCATCCAGAGACAAGTCCACTGGTGTTGAGCCAGCAGTGGTTCCTGTGCTCGATGATCTGAGCATACCGTAGCAGACAAATCATCACCACTATACATAAAAAGAGAACAGAAACAATAAGTTAAGCAATTAAACCATTTTACACACACGCAACTTGTGGTTACAAAGTTCCTTTTTGTTTTGTTTTGTTTCTGTTCATGAAGAAACAAAACAATGTATATATATATTTCATTAGATAACTAAATATCAAATAAAGTAGCATCTACAAAAGCTGATACTAGAACTTTCTTCATAATCCACTTAAGTTTAAAAGTATCCAAATAAATTACAAAAACTGTATAAAAAAATTTTTTTAATGTTAGCAAAAATTTTGATTTCAAAGATATGCTGTTATTTTGAACATTCTTTTCATCTAAGAATCCTACAAAAATGGTTTATACATAATATTAAGAAGCAAATCTATTTTCAATGATAAGAAATGTCTCTTGAACACCAGACCAACACATTATAATGACTTCTGAAGGATCATGTGACCCTGAAAACGGTATAGAATACTAGCACAGCAATACATTTAATTTGAAAACATTAAACAGAAAACAGTTATTCAAATGTAATAATATTTCACAATGATAGTCTTTGCTGTATATTTAATTAAATAAATGCTTTGAGACTTCTTTCAAAAATCCCAAACTTTTGAGTGGTAATTTATGTTAGAAACCAGAAGTGTGAGCTACATATACATGTTTACCCCTGGTTTCTACATATACATGTTTACAACTTACCCCTGGTTTCACAGACAAGGCTTAAGGCTAGTCCCAGACTAAAATGCATGTATGAGCTGTCTCAACTGAAAATATCTTGCTCTGGTTAAATCATTTTTTAACCACGTCTTTAGTATCCAAATATATATTTTTAACTGTACTTGCCTTCACAAATCTTATGGTTTTTATTTCCATTTATAAGATTTATTATCCAAGTTATATTGTGGTGTATAAAATTGTAATAACACACCTGATTTCATGTCACGATACAAATAGAAGTAGTTGACATCCAACCTTCAATAACTCAAGGACAATCAAACTCCTAATCACATAATCGCAACATATCAGCTCACTCATAACACAACACATAATGAAGCGACACAAGAAACCATCCAATAGAGATGACGCAATAAGGAGCATGTCTGCAAGTCTAATGTAGGGCTGCAACAACTAATCGATCAAATCGATTATGAAAATCAGCGACAACTATTCTCATTATCGATTAGTCGGGTCTGCCCACAGTGCACGTCCAACTTCAGCCGGTTGCTCAAATTACAGCACTGAATAACGTATTTCGATGGAGAAAATGCATCTAAAATTGTGGAGGAAACAGAATGAGATGCAGAAGTCAGTAATCCAAGCTGCCCAAAACATGATCATTCTTTATTTTGAGCTTTAAGTTAAAGCATTAATGTAAAGGCTTGTTTGTCAGGCGCTGACATACATGCGTGCATCCTCAGCGCAAAAAGTTCAGTTTACAGGTCATATCCTTATCTATAAATGTCATAAAGGTCCATCCTGACAGCCTGTGTTAAGTTATACCGAATGAGCATTTCCATTTTGCATAAATGCAAAATATCCATTAACAGGATTGAATTATCTGTTGTTGAAAGTTAATTTAAGGTTTAAAAGTCAACATGCAGTGTGAATATTTTATGAGAGTAGGAACTTTAAAGGGATAACAGCATGTAATTGTCTGAATATAAATATGAGACGCTCCATAAACGCCTTTTACAGGAAATAGAAATGACAGTAAGACATGACTGTGATCAAAGTGAACGCGTGTTTCTGCAGAACATTCCTCTCACCTGTTGGTTAACACTAAGTCTTTATTATCTTTATTATTAAATTTGTAAAAGATATTTAAACTATATTCAGTATTACAGTGCTTAACAAATTTATGTAAGGTTTTTAACAAATGATGTAAGGTTTGTGCCACTGCTGCTCTAAACTAACAGCATTGGTGATTACCAAAGTCATGTTTTAGCTTTCTGTACTGGTTAGTCCTCCAATATGCGTAAGCTCTTTAGTAACAGTAGTAGGCTATTTCTAATGCTATAATATAATTATTGCTGTTATCTTTGAAAGAAAGGCAGAGCACTTTATAGTGTTTTTTTCAGATACCCAATTACAGTCAAAAAGTAAATAAACAATGCAAGCAAGAATGCAAGCTGTTATGAGGCCATTTTTGTTATTATAAATACTAATTAGTTGTTTCTGTTTGTAATTTGCCCAATAAATGACAATACAATTTTAGATTTTTTTTTTGACAGATTCCTAAAATATTTGTTTTCTCTTTATGACAGGTGGTCTAATAAATTAAGCACTGTATGTTTTCATAACATTCAGTTTGTTTGAAGGACATTGAGCAGAATGTGGAATAGTGTTTTTGGCAATAAAATAAAATAATTGTATTTAATCTGATTAATCGAAAGAATAATCGACCAACTAATCGATTATCAAAATAATCGTTAGTTGCAGCCCTAGTCTAATGCAGGTATCTGTTTTTGCGACACCTCTGCCACTCTGAATACTGAATGCTTCCATTCATGCATTTTTTCTATGTTATTTGATATGTTACTGCCCGTGTAGAACATGTGGAAATATGAGAACAAGCAGTCTTACCCATGAAAGCTCCCACATTACCAACGAGACTGAACAGACAGCTCTCGGGAGGGTAAGATCCGCATTTACTGAATCAAAGTGAAGACAAAAGACACTGTCAGATCACACTGGAAATAAACACAGACTCAAAATAAAGAGGAAGAGCTTAAAATAAAGCACACATGATTACCTGATGAGGGGAATGTCTTGAATGGTACAGCATGTTTTTGGGAAGCCCGGCTTGGCTGTTTCCTCTGTGCATGTTACATTGTATGACCTTTAAAAAAAACAGCATTCACTATCAAATTACATAAGCATCGCATGCTTTAAATAAACTGAGTAAAACAAGCCCAACTTACCAGTTTTCGACAGGACAAACATGGTGGTTCATTACAGCCATAGCATATCTGAGGACACAACAAAACAACACAATACGGTTTTGTATGTGCTTGCAATATTATATATTTGAATTTGTATGTGGAAAAAAAACTCTGATTATAGCTTTTAAAAATTATTTGTAACAAATTATAATTAATGCATTTTAACATGGTTTTGAATCATGGGTGGCAGCATATTAAAACTCACACTATCCATATTCCAGTGATAGAGAAGGCAGCTAGGCTGACAGGCAGTACGATCCAGGCAGTCATTGGTCTGACAGTGAGGCCAGTCTGTCCCAAGCATGAGGGGGAGGAACACAGAGGGCTGGCAGGGGGAGACACGGGGGGGATGACGAGGGGGCACTGACATGCAAGGACACACAGGGAGGGGACATGAGAGGAGGAGAGGGATGCCACGCTGCTCCTTCCTTTCGGCCGCCAAATCCAGGCCTAATCAGTGTTTTCAGGAAACAAAGGAGGTGAACACGGAGAGAGAGAATTAGACAAAACATTTTGAAATTATTCAATTGAAATAACTTCTTTAACAGTCCACTTTAAAGGCATGGAACAGAATTTGCAATCCGTTTTACTTCCATAACGTGACATTTTGCAGAGCAAGACTGAATGTTCAATAAGACAAAAAAGTGAGTGGAAAGAAAAGGTCAAAAGATGAGGGTTTGGTGACATTGGCCATAAAAAAAGTGCTTTCAGGGTGGGGCAAGTTATTACAATTTGATGAAATATTACTAAATTACTTTTAATGGAATAACAAGCACTGATAAATCATTCCAAAAATTAAGACTATAAACATGCATTAAAGTCACAAAGAGACGGTAGTAGAGAGATATCTTCTTTCATGTGACGAACATCCAAAGCGCAACAGGTTATCGAAAAGTCAAAAACGAAGGGCGGGGTCTTGGTTCTATCTGGTTGTTGATTGGATTGCCACTTGTACGAAAAATATGGGGTTAAGGAATACATGATTGATTGAAGAAATACAGCATACGTCACCAGAAAGAAGTCTGTCGCTTCACTGGAAGGTCCAGTCATCCAGTTATTTTCTGGTGTAAAATTATTATTAAGTATTATTATTAATAATATAATATGATTATTATTTAGTTAAAATAATAAAAAGAAACAAATGCATATGATCAGAAAACAGATCAGTTGTTTTTATTTCAGGTCAACTTTAAGAAAAGACATCAACTAGTGCAGCCAAGCAAATGTTCATGCACAAGTATTAGTTGTCAGTCAAGTGTTTTTAGTGCTTGATTTCACTTGCAATTTGCCTTTTTGACCCATTGATTGAGTAACTGAAAGCACTTCTAGTCCAAAGTCAATCCTGTAGTTTGAGTGTGTGTGCTGCAGTGAACTTTGTTGTAAAAAACATAAGCTTTACTGGAATTCTGAAACACATGACTGCCACATGATGCTGTTTGAAAACCTGGAAAGCAATACTGATAAGTGGTTGACCACTAATGAGCAATGGTACGACGACTACAATGCAGTCTATACAGGCAGCCCAGAGCCCACTAGGTTTTCAAGCATATACGTAATCAGACAATCTTATTTTAAGATACAGTACACTTCATGCATCAGCACATAAAAGGCTGCCATTGATGTTCACATCAACTAACGTTAGCCAAGCTGGTGAATGTGCTGCTGTGTCACTCATTTGCATTAGTTAAAACTAAAGTGTGTCATACACGTGGCCTTCGTCGATCTCACTGAATATTTTGTATAACGTTAACCAAGAAAGAGTGGGCAAATCTTCTGGCTCGTTTATAAATGTACGTTACTGGCTGACTGTCTCAATTGTTAGGTAGCAATTCCGCGTTCACTAGCAATAAAGCTAACACTGGCTGTGTTTCGAAACCCTGTACGCTGCCTTCCTAGACAGCATTTCAGAAAACATTCAAACGCAGCTGAGATGTCCCAAAATGCTGTCTAGGTAACGTTAGGCAGGTCACTCGGTTCTGATACAGTCACAGAGTCCACCGAAATCTTGAAACGACTGCTGCCGCAGAAAAAGCTAATTTCTTATTCCTTGTGAGTTCACAGTTTTAACGTGACCTGAAATATTTGTGGAGATTGTGTTTAACAAGCAAATAAGACGTTCATATTTACATACCTTAAGTCCTGCTACTCCCTGCTTCCAACCTCACTCAACCTTGGTTGTTGCTTTAAGATAAGGCACTGCTGTGCTGTTAAACCTGCTCATCGCGCCTCATTGTAATTGTAGTTCTTTGTCTGTTAAAAAAGAATGCGTTGCAAGGTGCCGCAATATTCGCTGGACTACTTCATCCACAATGCCAATGTACGGGGGCAGAGGGGTTCGAAAGAAATCGTCGAGATTGGTAATACAGCGACGTTCAAAGGCAAACAGCGTCACTGCAAGAAAAAATGACTTGAGATTTCATGTATCCTTATGTATCCAATGTTTACTGGCCAGAACAATGCGTTTTCTTGTTATAACCATGGTACAAAAAGAATATAAATGTAATAACACGCCTGTCTATCTTGGCTGTCCTATTGTTGTGACAAGAAGTTCTGACTGAAAAAAATATTTTCAGATTGCTTGCATTTTTGTGTTATGTGTTTTAATAAGGTATTTTAATGAAGCATATTGACCGATTCTGTGTTTGTTATGTCTGCCTAAATGCAGCAAATTACTTTTTTGTATATGCATTAAGATATCATCAATACATCCAAAAGAAAATGAATATGGAGAACTTGTTCTTGTGTAATTGAGTTTAGGACACCTAATCATAAATGGGTCAGAAGAACTGCTTTTAAATGTTCTCTAAATTTACATTTCATTTCACACTTTGAAAATGCTGAATGGATAGAGACATTGAGAAGATTAAATCCAACCAATTTATTAATATCATGGTCATGAATGAACTGACTAACTTCTATGACATTTGAATAGTAAGAATGCACAGGAGGATGAGGTAAATGTAATTCTAATTCTGAGACCATTTCTTTAGAAGTGTTTGGGTTTTAATTAAAAGTGGGTTATTAGACTACATACAAATGGTTTCCTTTTTATGTTTCACATTCAATTTTATGTGATGATTGTCTTTGTCTAAATAATTCAAGACAATTTTCACAAATAAATAGTTTAATTTAGTATCAGCTTCACCATGTGGGATTTAAAAATGTTACTTGTCCCTAGATGGCAGCACGCCACAGTCAGTCACATCTCAATATTAAATAACAGTTGAAATAGCTCAAAAAACATTGATTTATGTTGAGGCAATCTTCATTAATGAACATTGTAAATGCTCTATTCTTGATGCACATAAAGACAAGAGAACACAGGTCACTGCACTCAACGGAAGGCCTGGGCTCGCACTTTTGATTTCCGTTACCTTTGTAGTAAAATGTTGCTTTCAGTTTGTAAAAGCTAACTGGGTCCACTAAAAGTCTTTCACTGTCATTAACCAAGAAACACACACAAACACGTTTTTTATGGTTTACGGGGTCTGTCCATAGACGTAATGCACACAAAATTTTGTGCAGTTTTAGAATTTCAAAATAAAACTCATTCTATGATTTATAAGCCTTTTGAGTTTCAGGGACACCTAAGTATCCTCATAAATAACCTTGTTATACCTATGTCATAATACAAATGTGTGTCCTAATAAAAAACATAATTGTGCGCACACACACAAACTTTATACTGTAAGTACCAAGTAGTGTACATATCAGATTCAGTGGCATGTGGACAACTGTTATTTAAAAGCCAAATTCTACATTTCAGCTACAACTAAAGACAATTTAATGTCAGATTCCTGGCGGCTGACAAAATGCATTGATATTAGGATTCTAACATTTAGAAAGCAGCAATGGGAATATCAAACCATAAAGACTGCAGACTCTGAACACTTTCAAAGTGAAATCAAAATGTTTTCCTTTAATATGACAAAAAAAGTCATTTCAATTGCTTATGATGCTGTTTAATGTTAAAAAGAAAGAAGAAAATTTTCTCTTTTTTTGGCAGTAGCTCTCAGCATATTCCTGAGTGAAAGGCATTACAGTGGATCAAAAATGCGCTGAATAGCAAGTAAAGTTTACATTGTGCAAGGTTATGAACATGTTTTATTTTCTTGTGTTCTCATAATGATTGTGACTGACACAAATATTCTTTGGCAGTAGACATCTTGCACCTTAAACGACTCTGTCCAACAGCATTTCATGCCGATGACAGTTTGTGATAAAATGGGATTCAGTAAATGATAGATGACATTTTACTTTCTACTAATCAGATTGAATGACATGCACTCGAAATCACACCTCATGAGTAGATTCAGATGGAATCCGCTCACTTTTCTGAACTGATCTGAAAGAAATCTGTCAATGGATTTCAATACTGTAAACTATGGAAATCTGGTGTTTGTAGCTGCAGATTCCACGTGAGTCTTGTCATGAGTCATTGGTTATGAGAAAGAAGAATTACCAAGAAAACAAGAACGTGCAAACAAGCTTTCTCTCAGAACAGAGCAATAGCAAAAATTCAACTGGAACGTCTGAACTAAGTCTTGATATTAATATTGGTAGAAACAGTGGTGCTGCATGGCTCGAGCAGATAGTGGCTGGATAAAGGCACAGCGTGAAAGTATTCTGCCCTTGGCCTGGCATCTGGCTCTCATTCTTGCAGTTTGAAGTGGAAGCTATTTGTGCTCCACTGGGTGATGTCACAGTTTAGCATAGTGCGCTCCGTAAAGCTCACGTTTCCCTCTCGGTCGATGAGGATGACTGTATTGGTCCTGGGGTAGACAGACAAAAATATGACACTTCAAAATTGGAGGTAAAATAGAAAGTGCAGCACAAATTGGTTGAGTGTGACCCTGCTCTATGGAGAGAGAGAGAGAGAAGTAAAAGTTGGAATAGCATGATGGGACCTTGTGCCGTATCCTGGTGAGCGCACACACACTGCAGACAGGGCTTGGAGTACGGCCTTACTGAAGCCCACACCTTGACTCTCCTGCGCTGGGTCGGGGGTGTTTCTGAAAAGAGCAGATGTGAGATTCTTATGACTCTAATGTGACCAATCATAATGGGGATGTGATAAAAGGTGAGGTCTAATACTATTTCATGCATTCTGACTTATTTACAATGCTAAAGAGTTGAAATGAAAAAGGTGACATGTGGCCAAGAATGGTGTCCCATACTGGGAATTTGTGCTCTGCATTTCACCCATCCAAGTGCACATACACAGCAGTGAGTAGTGAACAAACAAACACACACACCTGGAGCAGTGGGCAGCCAGAGGGGGCGCGTCCCACAGGTTGAAAACCCCTGCTTTAGACCGCGATGGAAACGCAGACAGGTCTGCAGGAAAAAAGTTCTGGGACAAATTGTTCCAGGTAATTTCGGTGGAAAAGCGGCTTTAGTAAATTTTTGGACAGTTTTTTTTTTATGGCCCTGTGTGATGTCATAAAGGGTGGAATTCCTTGTAGGGCACTTCTCCAGGAAAGGCGCATGCACAAATCAACCAGAGCAAAAGCAAGAGCATGCCATTCAACCGGTTTCATTCGGGTTACGCAAGTCATCGGCAGCGTTCAAAGTTATTGTTCAGCTTCCCAAAGAACTTAACGTTAAGGGAATTATTAATGTCGATGTCAGCTTGCAGAAAATCGCTACGCAAAGGCTGTGTGTGCTTGTGTCCCATCGTTTTCACTTACATAACTTCAAAATTAATTCAGAACAACACATATAACACTGCTGTCTCTAAAAAATTAAGCTGATTAAAAAAAATCTATAGAAAAAGAAAATAGAAAAACAACGAAGCTTAAAGGGGTGGATGCCCATTTTCAAGTTGATATGATTATTTAGGATCTTAATGAAAAATCTATAACATAATTTGGTTAAAACTTCTCAATGGAAGTTTAAAACAACACTCTTTTTACAAAGATTCATAAAGAAACCTTATAATCACTTCTGTAGGTGAAGCTGGATCACTAATGATTCGTGTGAACACAGATGTATTTAGTTAGATCGGGGGCACATTCCCTTCAAAAACAGATGTGATCCACTGTCTTCAGCAGTTCAGCGACTGTTTACAGCTCACTCAGGACAGGTCAATGATGAAACTGATAACGGCTTGCTTTGAGAAAGGGGTTATCATTTACAATGTGTTTATAAAGTCATTAAGTCAATTTTGACTTGTACAGTCATAATTTTGTCTTTTTAAAGTCTTTTATATCGTAATTATTAAGTATGCCATAATTTCGACTTTTTAAGGCATGAATTTTTTACTTACATGGCGGAAATGGGCTTCCATACATTTCGGTTCAAACAACATGTAAAAGTGAATTTTGCATCTGACGACCACTTTAACATGGAAGTAAGGGTTGAACTCATCCAGTGTACGACTCTGAAGAGATGCTTTTTAATATCTAAATTCATTAGGATATGCTGCCTGCATTCACCTTGTAAAACCTGAAGAAATGAGACTTCAAATATCAAGCTGCTTGTGCTTCAGACTAAAAATCCATTTGCTTTGTGTCTCAAGTGCTCCTTGAGGATCAAAAAGGAAGGATGCTGGCTTGATTGTTTAAGAAAGATAAAAGGTAGATGGAATATAAAGAGAAACAGGAGAAAAAAGCAAGAGTATACTCATTTTCATAATGAAGGAGTGTGTACACTTACAGCTCCTCGTTATCGAGGATATGGAGCAGTTCTTGTACTAAGCCATCAGGCGGCAGTGTTTTGTTCACTACACCGGTGAACAGCCGTTTGCCGTGCTGCATTTTTTTCCACGGAGTTTCTAGAAGAGAGTTACTCAACCCATAGATTCCTGCTGAAACAAACACAATCATCCATCACTTCCTGTGAGCTCTGAGTGAGACACACCCACCAATCTGGTGCTGAACGAGTGAAAGTGGTCTGTATTGCAGACGGTAGGTGTAACACTGCAAACAGCAGTGGCGTCTGAACACAGAGCGCTAACTGAGGGATTGAACAAACCTGCTTCGAGATGAATGGGCTCTGAACTACCCTTGTTTCCATAGTAACACAATGTGTCTTCATTGGCCCTGCATCCAACAACAGCAAAAAACAAAAAAAAAACAGTTAGTGCTCACTGCTAAAACACAATTAAACACATATTTACAGCTATTTTTGCATCATTTGTCATTGTAAACACAGAAACAATTTCCAGTGTTATGTAATGCATACATTTAGAACTGTAGATGAAGTCAATGCAAATCAACATGCCAAAAATAAGTCAGTATATTTTACATATAAACATACATTTTTTTAATGTATACATATTTTTCACATGCTTTGTTATAGACAGATAAAAAAGAATGACAGACTGAAAGACAAACAGACACAAATATATAGATAGACAGACAGATATATAGAAAGACAGATATTTAGACAGACAGACAGAGAGATATAGATAGAAAAACAGACAAACAAATATAGACAGACATACAGACAGACAGACAGACAGAGAGATATAGATAGAAAAACAGACAAACAAATATAGACAGACAGACAGACAGACGGATATAGACAGACAGACAAACAGACAGATATAGATAGAAAAACAGACAAACAAATATAGACAGACAGACAGACAGACGGATATAGACAGACAGACATAGATAGAAAAACAGACAAACAAATATAGACAGACAGACAGACAGACAGACAGACAGACAGACAGACAGATATAGATAGAAAAACAGACAAACAAATATAGACAGACAGACAGACAGACAGATGGATATAGACAGACAGACAGACAGACAGACAGACAGACAGATGGATATAGACAGACAGATAGATAGTCTCTGTCCTTCATCAGCTCATGAAAGACATCTTCCTAAATCAGCCTGTAATTAAGGAGAGTGAATCCTCTTTCAGTTTGTATATATGAGCTCAGTCAGTGTATATTCATTTATCTGATTAGACATGTTCCTGTTTTCATACACATGATTCTCAGTGAAGCTCATTACTCCTGATGGAATATGGTGATATAGCCATGTGTTTCAGAGGACATTTTATTGGCCCAGGAGACAAAGGAGGATGGCTATGAAAGGAGAAATGGCCAATTTAGGGTTTTTGAAAGCACTTTGAGAGGGACATCAATAATGCTGGTGGAACAGTTTGGCAGCGATGGCAAACCGTGACGAAGAGAAAGACAGATAGTGAGGAAAGGACTTCAGAGCTCAGGACTAGATCCTGTTGTATAAGTACAAGGGATAAAATAAGTATGTAGAATAAGTATGCAGAACGTTGACTTTCAGTAAAACCACATCTGTTTTAGGAATCTACAAATTAATGTTTATTAAAGGAATTTTGCTGAACTGCACTATTTTTGTTTTGTTTTTTTGAGAAGGAGGATTAAGGGGGACTCAGCTGATGTAATTACAAAATTGTATTTTTTTCCACATGGATATTGAGTTTAATTCATCTACATGTGCAACTTATTGTTTATATTATATACGCAAAATTGATTAGTTCTGGTCCGGGATGATGACTGGTCTGGTATGTAACATTCCAGGCATGCTAAAAAACATAAAACAGTAAAAGCTATGACAAAAAACACCTGTAGCTACTGTTTATATCTTGTATTTTCTTTTTTAAATATACATAACTCCCAATTACACCAGCTGAGTCAATAAAAGGAACTTAATTTGTGCAAACTACATTGGCACAAACAAAATACCTTCTAATAATGGCCTTATCCATCTCCACTAATGCATTAATTGCACTGAAAGACTGTGGCCTGAGAGCCAAATAGCCTTCTAATGATGTATTAATGCAGTACAAGAATTGCTAGAAAATCAGCTCAAGTTGCAAATGAATTTTATACTGGAGACATGCTTTCACTAATATTATTTTCACAAAATAAACTCAAATGGCAAACCTTTCAGTTAGAAGTCTTAAGCATTATGCCAAGGTGATTGCATTTTGAGATTTGGATCAGAAAGACCAAGCCTTACACAGCTAGTCAACTAGTCAGCAGACAACAATTTTAGGGTTACACACCCATCTTTCACACCCATCTATCATACCAACTTTCAGGGATCTAATCTGAACTACACCAATAACAGTAACATATCCAGCTACACCCATGAATGCCATACACAATATATCATTTAATAATTATAATATACAGAAAAAATCAGTTTAATTATAATCATTAATTATTTACAATTTATTTTTATGTCTACCTATTTTTGTTGTTTATTTTCTTAATAATGTCTGGTTGTTAGAATTTCTAAAAAGTTTTGTATATTTGTATATATTTTGTTTAAGTAGTTACTACTGTGCCTTCAGTGTAAATGCAGTATTTGCACATGGAATGAGAAACATTTATTTGTGAACTGCAGGCTTGCTGTCAGTTCCAATCAAGTTTGTAACACATTTAACACCTCTGTGCAAAGCCTGCATTACATTCTGACAGGATCAAAACAACACATGCTGAAATGTGCCACATATAATATAGTACCTATCTTACTTCCTCTACATTACCCTGCCTTGACTGAATAGGCATCATTGACATTCAAACACGTGCAAGGGTTCAAATAAAGTTGACTGCCTGACATCAGAACCAGTCATTTTTGCAGCTCTGTTTTAATAAATGGTATTTTTTCACTGGGGATGAAGTTCTGAAATTTACTAAATGAACACTTTAATCTTCAAAGATCAAAGAAAGTTTGATTCAAGTTGGATTAATATGGCTTTACTGTTCAAAAATCTTCAGTAATATTTTTTCAAAGAAATTGGATTCAGCAAGGACGCATTACATAGATTTTCTAAACTTTATATTCACATCATTCATTTTATATAAACTGTTTTCTGCATTGAAATGTTTCTGCAGCAAATCAGAATATTAGAATCATTTCTGAGTAATGGCTGCTGAAAATTCAGTGTTAACGACAGATAATTAAACTACATTTTAAAATACATTAAAATAGAAAACTATTTTAATTTTTTCAACTTCAAATAATTTTAAATAATATTATTTCACAATATATAATATTCAGAATAATATTTCAAAATATTATGGTTTATACTGTATATCTGATAAAAAAATAGAGCCTTGGTGAGCATAAGATACTTAAAAAAATATTAAAACAAAAACATGCTGACCCCAAACAAAGTCTCAGAAATATAGAGCGAGCCTTTTTTGCAGCCGTTTCAATAAATTGTCCTTTTTCACTGGGAAGAAAATTCTGAAATTTACAGAACGAACACTTTAATCTCCAAAGATCAATGCAAATTTCATGAAATGAGCCTTTGAAAGGATCTATAGTCTATTACAGGAAAGCTGTGAGCAGCACACTCAGAGAGGAATTTTAATACCAAACCTGATCTAAATAAGCAGAACATTTTTTCATTGGGCTGATGATAATAAGGCTATTATCATTGTTGTCAGTCACATCTCTGTAGAGGAACAAACAAAACCTCTTTTTCCTTCTAGAAAGGCCGTCTCGATTTACAGAAGACAGCTGTATTGATTTCAGCACAAAATGCCCATTGTGATTCCTCAGAGTCTATCTGGACATGTATCATTTTGTCCTTTGTGGCCGCTGAAAGAAACCGAGAGTCCAATAAGCTCAATAATGATCTTGTTTATTAAAAGGGTAAACAAATGAATAACACTCCCCATGGCTATGGTTTTCTGTTTCATTACTGGGTTTGGGAGTCTGAGTGGCCTTCCAATGTATTTTCTGTTTATAAATAATGGACAAATGTTATTCCTCCAAGTCCCTCAGAAGACAAAGTATAGGGTGATGATGACTTGTTTTAAGTATATCCTAATATCTAGATAAATACACTGCAGCGTCCATCGAATCCCGAAACACTACTCAGCTACATGTGTTCACTCCAATCGCTATTGCTCATGTTACTCTCATTGTGAATGTATCCTCAGGCTACAAGTTTGTTAAATGTAAAATAAACATAGACATCCTTTACACTGAACCACTATTTTGGTATTGTACACCCAAAAACATGAATTATTTCAATAAATGTCATATTTTTTACTTTTAATATGTGGAATCATGAATCCCGTCTTCTTAAATCGCCTCAAATTACTATGTTCTGAGAAAGTCCCGCTGCTGGAAACACACCATCTGTTCAGACTATATTCTAAATAGACTTCTTGAGCTTCGGTATAAGGAGAACATGTGGTGGCACCAGTGCCTGCTGTCCCTCTTAAGGACTCAAGAGCTTCGAGTATAGTCACTGTCATGTCATCCTCATAACAAATCATAAAGAAAGTGAGATCATGAATGACTGGCACTTCACTTGTAGTCATTTTAGAGCTATTTCTCAAAACTTTGAGTCTCTTTATATAGGCTTGATATACAGTGGCATCAAGTGGTTTTAATTAGTGAACTGACAGCTGAGATGTATATGATTTAATTGGATTTAAATGAAAGATTCTGTAAGAATGCATCACATTATCATTTAGTTTGTTTTTTCCCCCTGTGAAACGGTATATCAAAGGCATTTTATGGTTTATTATTTGAAAGCATTTTAATTAATACGCTGATTTTAACAAAATTGTATCATGAAATATCTATATATAAATAATTAATTTGATGTAGCTGTTTAAAAACTAAATTACAAGCATAGTTGCCACCAAAACCCTTCACATATAAAACATCTTCACCTCTGAAAAATATGAAAACACCATCTAGGTATTTTTTGAACCTATTAGTTTGAATGATAGATTCATTCAATTAGATTGCATTCTCAAAGTGAGGGAAATCACTAACAGTAAGCCATTTGATTTATTCAAGGCATTCACCATTTAAGCAAGGTTAAATATATTTAGAAAGAACCAAACAAGATTTGCCTTCCACCACTCACCTGAAGTCAGCAGTAAGGAGATTGAAGCCATTATATAAATGAGCTTCTGAAGACACTTTACGGAGGTACGCAAAACTGTCCAGGTTATCTGTCAAATAGTTGGACACCAGGAAACCTGAGTAAAAATGATAAATGAAGACAGGCATGTATCAATAATCCAATTTATTACAACATCCATGGATTGTGAAAGAGGAAGAATGGGTTGTGAAATGCTTGGCGAAGGTCATTTAATTTTGTCCACTCAAATATGTCATTTAGCAGATTTAGAGAACTAATTGCTCAAATTAGTGCAATTTGTTGAACAACATGTAATGAGCCATATTTCTCCAGCTCTTGCATGCAGCTGTCGAGTACAACCGTCCAAATAACAGCTGGGTTGTTTGGATTATATTTAGTGGCATGGTTTAGGAACAGAAGGGTGTGGTTTGTTCGACATGCTTTTGATGGTAAGTGCTAGTGAGATGTCAGTCTATAAAGAGGCCTTGAAGAACCTAAACAGATATTGAGTGATGACAGTGAGCAGTCTAGTTCATTTGAGTGGAGATCTGCAGTAAACAGCTGTTCTCATCTCTGGCCTCACAGACCATATGCGTGCGTTTATGCGAACATGTCAGCAATCATTAAGAAGAACACAATTAAGGCAACCCCACTTAATATTCAGCCTAACTTCTTCAGCATTGTGGGTTATGAGTAAAGACCTTCCAGGAAGGATGTTAACAATGTAAACAGACTAAAACTACATCATTAGAATAAGGTTTCTATTGGAACATTGAAATTTGAAAATGTAGGTTAAAATGTAAAAGAAAAATGCAATGATGTGTTAAAAGTAGGGCCATTTTAATCTCAACTGATCTAAAAAAACACCTATTAACCCTTTAAACATTATTTTCAGCAGACTGTCTTAATTATAAAGAGGACAAACTCACCATAATCCAACACTCAACGATCTGATTTCTCATGGAGTCATAACACATAAAACCCCACAGACACGCATGTGGCCAAGTATATACAAATGTAGCATTTGTGTGGCTTTTCCGCTTAGAACTTCATCAAACACGCACAGATCGAAAATGGCATTAAAAATAACCATTGCTTATAGTGGATGCTCCTGATTGAAATGAGCCTAAAGACATGACTCTCATCTTTCCGGGATGCAATCATGTTTTCCAATGTTACCGGAACCATCCATGCTGTTTTTTTCAACATCATTGTAAATATTTTGGAAACTCTACCAATTGTATATTTGAGTCAGTTGTAGCAACAACTACCTGCATACACAGCAGTTGCAACTATACCTAACATTTGACTCTCATTGCTATAGTTTTGGAGCTATGAGTCATTACTTTGTGTTTGTCACTCAAAACAACCATTTTAAAAATTGCCTTTTATTGAGCATGACCATTTCCATAAACCGACAAAATGGTGGTTTAACAACCACACAGAATATCCTAGAAGCACCACTCACATATTTTGAGAAAAATGTAAAAATCTATTTTTTGTTATTATTTATTTTGCCGATTTGAAAATCGCATTTATTTTTTATTTTTGAGAAAGTATTTTGTACAAGCCCCTTTGGGCTGTCTTTACTTTCTCAGCACTTCTGTTCTTTGGTAAAATGTATTTCAGCCTTATGCTTATAAGCAAATACATAAAAAATGGATTCTGAAGTATTGGTTATATATATATATCAATAATGCAGGAAAATAATCTCAGCACAGAAACAGAAAGTACATGGACAATGAAGGCTTTTCAAAGATGAATTATGCTACTATTAAGAGTAATTTGTCATTGATGAAGTGTGTCTAGTCAACTGCTCAGTAATGTAGATTACATTAATACAAATGGGTGAAAGATCTGCACTACCTCTCCCCTGAGCGTCTGGATTTTGCCGTGCTTCCAGGTAATTGGTCAGTGCCGCCAGTTTCCCTCGTTTGCTAATTCCCAGCCAGGATCCGCCTTCCTTCCCCTTTTCCAGGTCCAGACCTAATGACAGAAAACAAAAAGTCACATTGTGATTTAAAGTCAAAGTGACATTAAATCCTGTCTGCTGGCTATAATAATAAAACCAGCAGGAGCTCAGATTTAGATGTACCGAACAGCTCAGGAATGTTCACTGAGATTGACCTGAACTGAAAGTGAAGAATAATATTTGTTTATCTTGATGCTGAAAAGAAATCAAAGTAATGAATAGGCCCAAGCACACTGATCAGTCTAGTGCTTTGAAAAGAGGAGAAATTCTGAACAACTGATTAATTCAATTCTACCAAAAACAACAGTGCTAGGTGGTTTCATGCAAAACTACACAGCAAAACCACAGAGTGATTCATATTTAGTAACAGCCCATTAATAATGGTAACATTTAGCTTAGTATCCTTAAAAATACCTGGCCTTCTCATCTTCGCCCAAAGACTTCAACATTTCTCACCCATACCATACACTTCACTCCTCCAGACAGATAAGGGCTTCTTTGTTAGCAGAAGAATGTATTTCTAGCTACACATAAAAACACCCATCAACCATTCAATTCTGTCTGATCCAAAGATTGAACGGCAAAACATGAACAGAAAAAACTAAACAAAAGCCCCATGATCTTGTGGAGCCGGGGGAATGACTGATTTATGTTCTGGGATGTATTGTTTGGCAGACTGTGGGCAGTGCTGATCCTAGACTTCTGGCGGTCCTACGCAGAACGGGGGTGGGGGGGTGCTTCGCATGTGTGGTTGAGATGTAAGAATGGATGCAATGCATTTGTTTTAAATCGTGCTTGCGGAAATAGGTAAATAGGTGACTTATTGTGCAGTGTAGAGAGATTCCTTTATTAGCATAACAGAATTTTCTGAGATCGCAAAAAAATTAAATGAGTGACAGCTTTTCAGTGATTATTAAGGGAGTGCTCTTTTCGCATGTTTTTGGCTATATAATCCCGTTGTGTGTGGAGGGGAGGGGGGTTTGGGTGGTTTAGCATGCAATCTGTGCAGTCACGTGCAGTAGCTGACGCTCACTAAAGCGCGCAATCGCTTTCTTATGTGCACTGTTTTATTGGTTTCACTTTCACTTTCAAAATCTATCACATTCAGCAAGTAGGGGAGAAGAAGGAAAGTGGGGGGCACAGTAACTCGTTTGGGGGGCACGGCCCACGAATGCCCCTGCTTGGCGCCGGCCCTGATTATATCAGAGCACCCTCAGTGATCTGATTCTCGGAGAGCATCCTTCCGAAGCACCTCAGTGGGACTCGAGACCGTTGACCGTTGTCGCTCCTTTATTCGCTCCACCTCCCCATATATATATATTGATAAAACTTTCACCATCCCAGTCACTCAAAAAACTTTCAGGCACATTCATAATAAACTTTTTTGGCTGTTGACGTTAATAACGTATTTTAATGTAGGTAATAATTTCCCCACAACCAACGCATCTAATATTCTCTGAGTTTCCATGTTCCCTTACGAAAATTAGCCACAGTTTTAACATGAATAAAACCAAAAATCAAGGAAACAGACCTAAGCCAACAGTAGCCTTTCAAATTACTTAAAATGCATTAAATAAAAACAATGAGGAAATAATTATTGGTTAATTAATATTTAAGTGGTTTCATTGAATAACACTGCTAAAATACATAATGTAATACAAAATAAACAATTTATGTACATTACATGTTATAACAAATGCCTGCAAAGGGAGCCAAAGGCCTGGTAATTGCTGCTGCTGCACTTAGCCTACATGCCAATCAAATCCTTTATAGACTATTGACCAAACATTTCATTCAAATTTCCACTTAATCATTAATTATTTGGGCCACCTTTTTGATATATAGAGATGACATAGCCTCTATAATTTCTTCAACAAAAAACACGAGGACATCACAAACCTTACAAAAATGAAACCATATTGTATCTTAGTAAAACTGTTTCATTTTCTTTTGCTTGAGAATATAAAATCAATCAGACATCTGTATTAATAAAATAATAGCCATAGGTAACTGTCTAAAGCTACAATTGTAATTTGTAAATAATACAATTTATTTACTTTTATATTTGATTCAAGTTCTATTTTGACTCCTATAGTAGGTGTTTTTTATTTTACTTCCATAATATTTGAGGAAGGGGGGCACAACAATAAACCATATTGTATCTTAGTAAAACTGTTTCATTTTCTTTTGCTTGAGAATATCAAATCAGTGTTTTGACAACTCAGAGCCACCATAGAAGCGAAAGTGTAAATTGTATGCTGGTTTCAATTGTATGCATTTTTTCACGCACCTTTCCGATGCCACAGTTTGGTGCGCGTGTCCATACCTTAAGCCCAAGATACACTGCACGATTTTCAGCTGTCGCAGATGAAAGACTGGCATCGTGAAGCAATCGCAGCGATTTCTGATCGGCCACGATTGTTTCACGATGCCAATCTTTCATCTAGGACAGCCGAAAATCATGCAGTGTGTTTAGGGTTTTAGACATACTGCAGCCAGTCACTCTTCAGGAACAATTGTTTCACAGAAATTGGAGATCTTCTTTTAAATATGTGGCTTGAATATTGCTACAAAAGCATCAAAATCCTGTAGTAAACTTTGAATTGTTCGGGATAATCCCCTTGATGAGGTGGAACTCTCCTTCATCATCGCAATCTCAGCATTAGATGGGCCCAATAATTATTCTTATGACAACAAAATCATCCTCACTTCTTGAAGACTCCATTTTGTATTGTTTTGCAAATTTCTTCACAACGGATTAACTAATACGCATCGGACTCAATGCACAACGAATTTTTAAGATGAATACAAAAAAAAATGTATACGAAAATTTCGGACTCAGTGTGCAAAGACCTTAAGTGGGCTGTTCTTGACCAGAATACTAGACATCATGCACATAGCCAAACATCTGGTTATGTGAGACACAATAAAAGACTCTTGAAGAAACTCTTGTTTATCTTAACTGTAGGAACTCAGTTATATGCATTTCAGAAGAACTCTGCTGACATAAAAACCAACATCTGAATTCCTCAGTGACACAGCGAAGCCAATGATTCTCAAAATGTAGGCGAGATAAAAACTGGACTTTGGATATTAAATATTTGTCTAATAACTGAAAAATAAGACTGATCTTTACCGCTGAGGATCTCGTTGTTGCTGCCCCAGAAGTCTGCAGCTTTGGACGGTCTGCTGTAGACCTCATCCCTGTTAGCAGCCAGAATAAGCCTGAAGAAAAAAAACATCAAACAATCTCTCACACAGTATTCTACATATACAATCATACTGATAACATATCAGTTATATAATAGCATATATCATTATAACAGAGCACCGTTAGAATCATCCTACCGTATAGTCTCATAAAGAAAAACTGCAATGCTGTGCTGTGGGTAATGGACTTGGTGTTAACCAATAAAGGGCTGATTTCAAGTCAGACTTCCTGTGGGAGGGGGAGAGATGGAGGCTGGCACTGTTGAATGGGCTCATAGGTCACATGTGCACCTAAATGTGTTTATCTCAGGCTGATCCCAGGAGAGCAATGGATGCTTTGCCAGCTCCACACCTAAGGCCCAGAGAAGGCTCAGCTGTGACGCTGAAAGCTGCTGTGTGTGGCTTTATTGTCTCTGCTCAGGCCTGATGCTCTCTAGAAGCCTCTCTGCCATTCAAATCCAGTGTAATGGAATATTCATTTATATTTTCATGTTGAACTAAGTCATTTGGGGTTTATGTCATGCAGCTGGGAAATGTCAGCCATATATTCTGCAAGGATACTTTTTTTAAACAAACTTTAAACGAATTTAAGAATGATAAATTCATAGGAAAGTGTAGTGCTTGATCCATACTAATTTCAACATTGAGGACTGATGTCAATATTTTTATATTTACGATATATGTGATAAGACAATATTTAATTTAAAGATAGAACATAATGTGTTATATAAATGAAATATGAGAAGCACATTAAATGTATATTTATTTTGCATAATATTTGTTAAGAAATAAATTATTTTAATTGAAATTACTTGCTCAAAATGATTACACAAATATGACATACTGTAGCTGCCAACTGGATATGCAGAGTTATTTTAAATAATATGAAAGTATTATTATTATTATTATTTTTTTAAATAGCACAGCTATCATTAATACTGCTACACTGAAACATTACTTCTGCAGCTATAATGTAACTCAATATATTCACAATAAACTTTTAAAGAAAAACGATGGCATAACATTATCTTGGTAATAAAACGACAGCAGAGCACATTACAATCACCACACATTTAGGTTTGCAAGGCATAAAAATGGCCCAAAACTCTCTCAACACTGGCTCCGGGCCAGTGGGCCATCCTTAACATTTTTTGTTAAACTCTAGATAAAGCTGACTGTCAGTTTATGCACCTTGGTGGGTCATTAATGTAAACATAGTTGGATGTAAATGTAAACTGTCAGGACAAAGAAAAACGTAAGTCAAAAGTTCTGCGTGTTAAAATCAACACACATTTTTCAGGGGCACAGGTTTATCATCCTGCCTTCCTGGCCATGCTTATAGAAAAGGCAAAACTTGCACTAACTGCTTAGCAATAGCATGGAGAGTCAAATGTCCACTGTATTTCCAGCCTGTGGAACTTGACGGATGACAGAGAAGAAGAAAATCGGAGAGACAAAGAGTGATGGGATATCCTGGAGGCTTCGCAGATTGATCTGCAATGGTTGATGCACCCCAGGAATATGCGCTCTGTACTGGAGACAGCTTGCAAAGCAGAAAAGCTCGTCTCCATCTGAAAACAACTTACTGGCTTGACAATGTCAATTACACCAGACCTTGGGCAAGGTTATCACCCTCTTTGTCAGCCTTAATGGAGAGATATTCTTTCACACTCAAACAGAAAAATGGCAAAAAGACGCCTGGACACAACAAGACCTGAAAAGAAGTCAAGGGCAGATGAAGAGGCAGTTATGGGAGAGCAGAAGGGAGTCCATGAGTGATGTAGACAGACAAAAACTCTTTATGTGATAGATAGAAAGATAAGGAAAGTGAAAATGATTGTTGTGCTGGATGTTCAAATCAATTCTTTCTGGATACTCCACCCTGTATTTTTTCTCACTTAATATCTTCTTTTATTTTTAAATAAACTAATATTAAAAGTGTGTGGTCAGTAAGATCTTTTAAATGAACTTGAAATAATTATTGTCTATTATGCTCATCAAGGCTGTATTTATTTGATCACAAATTCAGTAAAACAGTAATACTGTGAAATAATATTCCAATTTAATATTGTAAAATATAATTCACATTATATTAATATAATTAAGTTGAATGTTTAGCAGTCATTACTTCAGTTATGAATGTCACATTTTTTTATTATCAATACTTAATATTGTTGTGGAAACCATAACACAATTTCAAATTATTTTTAATGAACAGAAATATTTAACAAAATCTTTGTAATAAATGTAAAAAGTTTCCGGACCCCAACATTTTGAAATTGAAGGTATATGTCCCATTATGGAAGTAAAATTACATACAAACAGCCATTGATGCTGACATTGGATATACAGGCATTATAAAATAAAGGAAATGGCACAAGTCACCTTTAAAGGTTTCTTTGAATTTAGATACTTCAGAAATAGACAAATGCCAAGCATACTTGCGTATGTTGCATTTCAAAGTAATGTTTTTATGACTCCCATATAATCAGGAATTTCCCCGCAAACTCACACACTTTTACTTTCTTAATACACACATTGGCTACGTTTACATGCAACCAAATAATCCTTTATTTGTAATAGGATTGACGGCTCAATCAGAATGAAAAGCCTTCATGTAAACACGTTAATCAATCCAAATGAGCTCGATCCGAATGAAATTTCGATCGGATTAAATAGGGTGGTCTATTCCTTTTCTAATATGATTGAGAGTGCATGTAAACACTTGATCGGATTGAAAACTGAAACTGAAAGGACTGCGCATGTGCAATGACACAGAAATAGAGTAATGACGTATGTCGCGGAAGGAGCTGTTCTTCCTTTTGAACAAAATGTTGTATAAATGTGTGTCTTGTCATTATAAAACTCTTCTTTCACTCGGCAGTGAACTCGTCCCACCAGTTCTTGTTTCGGATTCTCATCCACAGGCAACCCTAACTAGTTAAACAGCTGTACACTAGCAGAAACAAAATCCATTTCAACCAAAAGATCTCTAGCTAAAATTCTAGACTATGTTGTATTTCAGGATCTTTTTTGTCTCTCTGACAGGCTCTATCTGTTCTGAAAATAAAATATTACCGCTAAGTGGATCCATTTCAGTGACATAAAAGTCATCATGACCATAAGTAAACTGACCCAGACCTCAGGCCTGTTTTCTCTCAAAGGGATTTCAGAGCTGCTGGCTGGGAATGTGAGGTCAGAGGTGAACATGATGAAGATTAAATATTCCAAAAAGAGGCATTTATTTCCACTAACCACATCCGATGTTGGTTTTGATTTGAACTGTAATGAACTTTACAATAATTGTCCACTTCTTCTGGGTATTGAGACAGAAATCCTCATTAATCTCAAAGGCGTTTCTATTTTTAAGATGGCTTAGGGCCATTGACCTGAATGAGGTGAATCATAGTGCATGAGTTTTTCTTATGCCAAACTGTAGCTTCTGTCAGTAAAATATGCTCAAGAGGTCAGTGCTAATGATGATATTACAGTTGAAGCCTATGTCAGCGTTTTACCAATCTTTGTATCTCGAGTACCCACATACTCCCATCAGTACGTACCCTCATAAACACCAAACTGAAATAAGGGACATGTAAAACTGAGTATTTTTAAAATCAAATAGTTGATTGGTTGCCTGAGCAATGTGATGACAAATCTGTCATGAAAACCTTGTATAATTAGGATGGTTTTGCTTCACCTGAACAGTGATTCTGTCAAAATTCCCCATAAATACCATAATTATTTCCTTTTGAGCTAAATGTACCTGCTTCCCTTACAATGGTCTTTACACAAGATGCATTCTTGGGTTCAAAAACAGATGAAGCCAAACAGAATGGACAGAAGACTCAAGATGCAATTTGGCCAGTTAAGATGGACTATTTATACCTTGAAATGCCATCTTACAAATGCTGGGAGGATGTACAAAGATGTCTGACTAGGTACACATAGATGTACCAGAGGAAGAATTTAAAAACACAACTATTTTACTAAATAGCAAAACAGTACTGTTGCTGAAAGTATTAAAATATAATATACAGTACCGTTGTGGGGTCAGTAAGTTTTAGTTTTCTGTTACAAAATTAAGTTTTACTCCACAATGCATTCAATTGGTAAACTGTAACATTGTACTGATAATTACAACGTTACAAAGTATTTCTGTTTCAAATAAATGCTGTTCTTTAGAAACGTTCTATTCAACAAAGAATCCTAAAAAAACTGTTTCCAGAAAAATATTGAGCAGCACAACTGTTTATAAGAAATGTTGTGATTTTAAACTGCAATAACATTTCACAATATTACTATTTTTACTGTTTTCTTTGATGACATAAATGCGGCCATAAGAGAGAAACTAAAGCAGATAAAACAGTATAAAATAGTTAAAAAAGTAGATAAACTACACAAACTTATGAATCGGCTAGTCTAACCATTGTTGGACAACTAGTCATTAGATGACCCTTGTGGTCCATATTTGAATTTATATTATACTGAATACTTTAAAAAGGAATAATACAAAAAAAATATATACATTTTGATTAATATTTTAGACACTTTACATTAGACAGCCCTAATATTATAAATCACATTTATGTTCTACAGGTTTATCAATACACAAAATGAAAACATTTTTAAATGCCCCTAAGGTCTGCTCAAGCACTAGGTGTACAAACCCCTCGTTGGGGACCACTGGTCTAGGTTGATCCAAGCAAATTGCAATGTTGCTAAGTTACAGGATGCAATATAAACAGAAATGTACTCTGTAATATTGTTAGCACATTTATCTGATTATAGTTCTTAATTATAGTACATTTTGGCGCTGTTTTGTAAACAAGTTGATGCTAACCTAAATCAGAGGAACCGACGCATCACAAGACAACCTTCAATACTCAGTGTCATTGATTAGATTTTACATCCTGGGTTGAGTCATCTGTGACCCTGAACCACAGTGACTGACTCGATATTAGATAATCAAATTACAGCTCGCAGGGCAATAATCCGTATTAGTGTAGCGTGTTACAATCTGACAGCATTAACAAAGGTAACCTCTCTGCAGTGAAGGGGAAAGAAGACAGAGAACACTAGCACACACAAATTGATTACATACACACCATTCACAGCTCACCAGGCAACAGCTACTGACAAAAAAATACCGACTTGGCTCTCTCAGCTCTTTAGAGACATTTGGCAAACCCTGACCTAGAGACATTTCCTTTAGGGACTGAGAGTTTCAAATTGTGGTAGAGGTCACCTGGGCATAGTTTGTCAGCTTGGTACTCCACAACACTACGGTACTGCTGCACAGTCATTGCTTTTATGGCCTTTTACAGTAAGTGAACACCACATCTTAAACTAAATTACAGATTAGCCAAAATAAAAGTCCACTTTTTAACTCGAAGAAATTGACAGCAATTACGACTGTACTATAATGTAGCCTACTTTACAAAATCATAAAAGTATAAAGTTATTTTCATTTGATTACATTTTAAAACATTAATTAAATTGTTAAAGCTTTACGCATTAATTTAATTACCACCATTTTTGATAGTATATTTGTATTATATCATAAAAGTACAGAATCCAGAAAAATGAAGTCAAACCAGAATGTATGAATTGGTATGAATTAGAAATTATTAAGATAAGTTGTTAAAATAATATATAATCAATGATAAAATGCAGGGCTCGAAATTAACTTTTTTACTTGGTAGCACTGGTGCTCCCAACTTCAAGAAGTTAGGAGCACCACAAATGTTTATGAGCACCCACTGAATATTAAGGAGCAACACAACCGCCAATTGAGGCGGAAGGCGGGCAACATCCTTCCTGATGATTAAAAGCTTCATCAATTGAACCTGATCCTTAAGCTGCAGTGCTTTATTTTTATACATGCAAGATGAGAAGAAAATGTAATTTAAACTTTTCTCAAAACAGTTCCCTCAGAAATACATTCATATAGACCCCCACTCCCAATTCAATATTTAGGATTTCCTTTCTATATTTTGCATAGTGAGCGTTGAGCTTGCTCAGGCTGCTACAGTATTTGATGTTCTTTGTGTCCGTCTTCAGCGTCTCTGGCTTCTGTTAATGGCTGTTTACAGACTTGGTAATATTTCCACACAAATGAAAATTTGGAAAATGATTTCAATGCAGTTTGTGCAAGTGCGGTCTAAAACCGGTCAGTTCAAGTAGGGGTGGGCGATATGGCAAAATATCATATCAATTTTTATTTTTAGACATTTCACGATTTTATCACAGTTCTTTGTCATGTTAGTTTTACCAGTTTGTCTGAGCAGTACTGCCAAACTAATTTCCTATTATAAAGACAAAGCCTTTCAAGGAAACAAAATATAAATAAGAATGGTGGATATTTAGGCCAAAGTGGGCAAAGATAAAAAATCTTTGTCATTATTTTATCTTTGTTATGAAAAAATAAGAACAAAGATACACATTACAACTACACATAATATACAAACAGTGTTTAATTATCAGGTACAATAGGCATATTTAGTAGGAGCATTCAAGAAATTGAATGAACAATTAATAAAAATAAAACACTATAGATTGATTCCTATTAAAGTAACTGTATTGTTTTTTTTCAGTCAAGAGTAGCGAGTTATGTTTTTCTCTATGGTTTTGTTGTTTTAACATTAAAGAATAAATTCGGTCATCTGTCTGTCGATTCTGTCATAGTGTTTTATATTAATACCATCATTTACTCACTCAAATTTTGTTTTAAACCTGAGTGAGTTTCTTTCTTCTGCTGAACATACATGCTATTTTGAAGAATGTGGAAAACCAAACAGTTGCTGGTCCCCAGTGAGTTCCATAGTATTTTTTTATATCCTACTATCAAGTGGACCAGCAACTGTTTGGTTACCCCACATTCTTTGAAATTCTCCTTTGTTCACCACAAGAAATAAATTAATACAGGTTTGGGACAACATGTCAGTGAGTAAATAATGACAGAAATAAAATTGTAGGGTGAACTATCCCTTTAATGACAGTCGGCTGCATGTTTAATACTGTCCCTTTAAGAGCTGCACATCTAATATACAGGCACGCTTGGTTCCACTCACCGGTTAAATTTCATTTTAAACATAACCAACTGAGTCTATATGTAAACCTTGTGTGTTTTGACAGTATTGGCTCAAAGATAACTTAGTTGAGTAATCAGGCGCTGTTAGACAGGGTTTTTAGTTCGCGTTTGGTGCGGGGCTCAGAAAAAGCACACTTTAGGCGCCGAATGAAAACTTAACCTGCTTTAGCTCCGGTCACGTGGCACATGCTGTGCAGTAATTCTTGAACATTTAGCAGAGAACTGTAGAATTCGCACCACAGCAATTTTGCACTTTCGCTACAAATGCTCCCAAATATATTTTGGAGTCGCACAGATTACATTCGGGAGCATATGCCAAAATGATGGTCGCAAATTTCGAGCCCTGATAAAATGTACTTGATTGTTTTTGTTTAATGAAATTTGACTTCCAATCGAGGTGTAAATCGGATGGTTCATCACGATTCAATACGATATTTGCCGATACCTCAAACAATTCTACGATACGATTCGATTCGATACAGGAGTATATCGTTCGATATTATATACCTATTTTAAACAACCATCTACACTTTTATTAACTCACAAATGCAACCAAAATATATAACATGAACATAAATCTGAGCGAGAATGCACACGTTGGTGGTAATGCATAGACGGACATTATATGAAAATGTGGACAGTGCTAAAATAAAGGTGCCTTTTTATACTACAAATATCGATATTTTACTAGTAGCATTGATGCATCGTATCATCATACATTGTATCGATATATCGATCCATATCGATTAATCGCTACACCCCTAGCTTCCAAACATTTGTTCAACCAAAAAAAACTGTTTTGATTGTTTAATACCATATACCGTAATATTTTCTATCGTGAGACTATTATCATACCGTGAAAATCTCATACCATTACAACCCTAGTACCAACATACTGAGATCACATGACCAGCTGAATAATACCCCCTCTTTACCTGGACACTTCCATCTGAGGAATAAATTAATCATGGCTCACTGTGAGCATTTATACAATGTCATCAATAACTGAAAACTTTTGCTTTTCCATGATTCATCAGCATCCACTGGACAATGTCAAAACAGGTCAAATACGGCCACATTAGCTAAAATAAATGAGTGCACCTTCAAAAGGAGAAATACGGGCCAAAATATTTTTCTTTACATTCCAACACTTTATACTTTTTTCAGCATTTATTCAAAAATATTTTCTGACAGTATAAAACAAGATATTTTTCCTCACACATGTGCAAGAACCTTCCCTATCACTATTTGCATTGAACACATAGACAGTAAAGCTCCTGGGAGCAGTTGCATTACCTGTAGGCATTTTTGGATGCAGGCCGAGGGTCAAACTTCAAGAAGATGATGCACATGAGGAGGTTACTGATGGCAGGAGTTTTCAATCACAGTGAGGGCAGAGGTCAGAGCTGGGATGTGAAAAGTGCTAGAGGAAGAGATGAAAGAGAGAATGAGACAATGAATGTTGTATAAGAGGAGACAAAAAGCTGTGCTGTAAGCCGTAGGCACAGAGGACAACATTGAAAGGGATCAATCAAACTATTCCAGCAACAGTTCTAACTTACATCTAACAAAAACTCAATCTGAGGATAAAATGAAAATTATTTCAGACCACATGTTAATAATATAACCGTGGTCTCCTATTTGTCTTACACAACCTATTGTGCTGAACAGCAATGGAGACATGAAATACACATTTGTTTTGATGTGGAAGTAATAGATATTGAAGAACATTGTAGAATCCAGCCACTTTACACTGAAAACATCTTGGCTTATAAACACAGACATGAAAACAGTCATACACAGTCACGTAACAAATCATATTTTACACTTTTGTGGCATAATCTGACAGGTAGTGTTCACATACAAATCCAAAAGGCAACAACAAGCGTTTTAAGATAATGTTATGTGTATAAATGTATGCTATTAGACATAGATTAACTTTAAACTGCTGTCTTTGTTCCTCAGTGTTCTTCATTCATAGAGAATGATCCAGTAGGTTTAAAGGCAATTGAGAGATGCAGTCTGACAGCAGGCTAGCATTAGCCTAACAAGCTTGCTAACTAGTCGAATAACTTGAAGATTGCGAACAAAAAAATCAAGCTTGTTTTCTCTTTAGCTTCTAACAGATTGTGTGATATGTTACCTTCGCATCCATTCGTTGTCAATGATCACAGTTCATTGTGCAGCTACTGTAAGAGAGCACAGGCTAATACACTACTACTGTACAAGGGCTAAACCAACCTCCCATTGACGTCTGCAGAGAAGTCCGCGCTGATTGGCTGAAACTGGAACTGAAAACCAGGACAGGACCGCCCACGGCATTGCAACTGTTCACAAAACTGTTTATTTTCTTCTTTCAAACTATAATCACATTTAAAAGTTAAAAGAAACGGAACCCGGATCAAGTCCCAATCACGCTCTTTTGCTGTCACCTATCAACTGTTATAAAAAAGGAGCAAGTTTCTGAACTATTCCAATTATTGTTTATTAAATATGCAAATACTATTCAATATTATTAAATTAATACATATTGATTCAATATTCCATTATACACGACAGATAAAGGCTGATATCAATAATAAATCATTGGTCCGTGTACCATTACCACTGATCTACATATAATAATATATTATAAATCAGTGGGTGTAACCTGCTGAGGTGGAGAACATTTTAATAAAGTGAGGAAAAATATATTAATCATAATATAATCAGTTGTTATATTGGAGCAAGAATGAACTAAGTTTTACAGTTTTTGCAATCGATTTGAATTCCAATGTTGGAATTGTGGCTGTTCACTGTTTAGCATTAATACTGTTATTGAATATGATTATGATGAAAGGTATATTTGCTGACTGTGGTGTAGGCTAACCATTGAAAATGAAGGCATTCACCAATATAAAAGGGGTGTCTTTAATTATATTTCAAACAATAGGCTGCTGATACTACTCTCAAACAATACTAATCTTTATTATATTGCCAATTATATTACAACTGCATTATATTACATCCAACCAATATGAGTGAACTGACTACCCCATCATTATCATATTGCAAGTAGAAATAATAAAAACTAAATAATAATAATTTTTTGATTATAACAGTATAAATATATATATATATATATATATATATACAATAATATATATTATTATTATTATTATTATTTTATTTATTATTATTATTGATGCTGAAGCCTATATGCTACTGATGTTTTCTAATTTGTTCTTTTCCAGTTTTGCAGTTTTTCTTGTTCAGTATACATGGATTTGTCTATTTATAAACGTTCTTCTCTGTAGAGTCTGTACCAGAGATGTGCGCTGTAAACAGCACACTTGTAGTAGTGTGCAAAGCCAGCCTTGGAAGAATCCAATAACACCGAGAGGGTTTTTTTGCTGTCTACATTGGAAAGCATCGTAGCATTTTACAAGTCCCTTTTTTATACATTTGAGCTGAGGCATTTCCTTTGAATGATAACACGACTGATTCGAAAAAAGTAAGCAGTGTTTTTTCGCGGAGATGCATGAAGCTAGTCGTGGAATCATCCGCTGATACTGTTGTCAAGTTGAACGAGTGTGCTGCTGCTGCTGCTGCTGTCTCTACAACTCACTCACAGAGAGCAGGCAGGTAAGATTACTCATTCTTCTTCGCCGTTGTATCCTTTATCTATGATCATTTAAACTCGACATTTAGAAACTTACTTCGCAACCCCAAAAGGCTGCCTGTGTACTAAAGCATTCGCGTTCAAGCGTATCTCATCTGGTCGAGTGATTCGCGTATTTACTGTCTATCAATTGAGATCAGTGCGTTTGTAGATATCTCATCATGAGCGTTTACTTTCAAGGATTTGATGATGCATCACTTGTTTACAATTGATATGTATCTACGTTGTTTTGAGGCATTGGGTCACGCTTGATAAAAACACGCGCGCACAATGAGCTGTTGAAATAATTTGTCCGTGGTCATTTTGATTATGATTATGATGCAGAAGGAAGCGTTTATCAGTGTTCTCACACACAGAGCAGTAAATTAAAGGGATTGTGTGGAATAATGCGCGCAAATCTGAATAAAATGTTTCTGATTTGGTTACTCATGAGGACTGAATTGGCCATTTAAAATACGACCCGAGGCTTCGGTATCTGTCAGAAAAGAAAGAGATCCTGGTGTCAGTGTTCAGTTGTAGCAAAGATACAGTGCTACTGGAAGCGTTGGTCTTGTTATATTTTATGCAAGTATCTTACATTACTGCTTTTTATTTCATTGCTTATTGAGAGGGCAAGGGAAGTGTTTTCTTTGGGGATCATCGTATTTGATTAAAATTGCACGGTTTGGCACATCTACTGACTTAATCCCTACAGGTCTACATCACTATAGTGATTTAAAATATGTGTTGCAGCTGGAGTTCATGAAATATTTATGCGTTTTCTTTCTTTTTTCATTTTTAATGTCGAAGGACTTGTTACAAAATGTCACTCAAAAAACGTAATCATGTAGGGTTTACAGTGTTCACACTTCATGCTGCCTTATTAATGAATCATTGGTACATTTCACAGTGTACTGTATGTTTGTAAACAGCGCAGGAACCTTCTGTTTTTGCATATTCACGATTCAGTAACGCTGATTGGACGATAAAGTTTCCGTGCACGTGATCTGTTTTGGTAACGCGTGTTTGGTAAAAATGTGAAGTCTAGATGCTGCACTTGAATGTTTCTGCGACTGTACAAAACACATGAATGTTTAATAAGGTAAGCGCTGTTTAGTTTATGATTGGGTGGACGTTGCTAGACTGTAACCCGGTGTTCACACTGTAACGTTACTCTTGACACTGTTCAGTTCGCTGCAGAACCATACTCCTGGTATTCGATTCATAATCTAGTTTTTTAACCATAAAACATATTAAAACTATTTTGACATGTGAGAATAACTGCTGCTCGCTTTAAAGTCATCTGGTAAAAAAACATCAATTTTGGGAGTGATTCCAAAGATATCGTCCCTTTTTAAAGGGGTTAAATGCAGTGAAAGCCAAATTACAGAATGAAAACATAGTTGGCATGAGATGTTTTGTAATATGATGTGCATTTGCAGTATCTTACGAATTAATGTAAATAAATGTCATTATAAATTATAAGGTTATACTTTTGGGATACGTTTCTGAGATACTTTCACTTAATAAGCAATATGCAAATAAGATTAATAGATGAGGTGAGCACGCACCAGCACCATGTTCTTTAACCCTTCACCCTTTAGTTAGGTCTGATGTGATGTATAACTGCACAACCCTCTTTTGCATGTTGACTAGGCTTAATTAATACTCATCTTTACTTTAAATTGCATGTAAATGATATTTACTTGCTGCAATGTTTCATTTTCGAGGCCCATTGACGTATTGATGACATGTTAACATAATTCTCTGAAAAATAAAAGTTTCTGTTTTTTAAAACTCTCTTAGCCCAGCTGAGATGAGGAGCTTGTTAAATTAGACAGCGCTGTCATTCATGGCACATTGAGCAGCTTTGCTTGTCTGGAGAATTTCAGCTTTATGCAAAGAGCTACGCTTTGTTCCATTTTATAATTTAAATAAGTTGTACATGTTTTCGAAAACTTTGTTTTAATGTGATTCAAGGATGGATGCTGTCAAAGTCATTCCGTTGCCTCTTTAATCAGGAGTAGACTTTGGTGCATTTATATAGATTCATAAAACAACAAACAGAGTTGCAAAGCAGGCCAGCGGGAGCATACTCTATGCTTGTGTTTTTATTGCTCTTGAGCATTTTGTAGTTCATCATCACATTGTGATGTTGCTTTAGTCAGATGGATGAGAGCTGACAGAGCTGAGCTTGAGTATGCAAAAAGAGCTCTCGTACAGAGGAGACAGGATGAGCCTTGGGGTAGGCTTCCTTTTGGCTGGTAGCTCCCTGCGAAGTAGAATTTACAGGGTGTTTGTCCATCTTAAATGAGATGTAAAATTATAGGGATTGTACATGTATATTCACAGTCTGAAGGGCAGTGTAAAGTGCTTGGCGATCAAGCACACAATACATTATAGACTTATTGGAAGTGGGTATAGAAAATTAATATTTGTAGATATCAGTAATTTCAGACCTCTATAAGACACAGCATTTGTCTAAAATAAACAGTGATTAAAGAGTTGAGAGTCTGGTATGTTTAATCAGCTTCATCCACACCACGGTGACCTAAGTTTTGGTTTCTAAGTAGTTTTTCATTGGTGAATATTGGTTTAAATGTATTTTCAATTTTGAAAAGGTTGTGCCGCTTAATATTTTTATGGAAACAGTGATAATTTTTTTCAGGATTTCTTATGGATAGTAATTTTTTTTATATATCAAAGTATGGTATTTATATTTATAAATAATACATCGTTTTTTATATCAATATTCATTTTGTTAAGTGAACTTTTACTGATACCTTTGCTTAAAGTGTAGTATGCCTTTGCTGTTCCATGTTGGTTAAACACTTTTCTGTTAACCAAATTAATCTAAAGTTTTGGTCAATTTTACATACACTTTGCGGTATATGCAAAATGTTAAAGGGGTCATGAACTGCCTTTTTTACTATTTTGTGCTGATCTCTGAGGTCCACTTAAAATGTTGTCAAGACGTGTTATGTCATTATGTTGCCAAAATATAATAATTTAGAGTAATAGGCTATTTTCTGTCCTATTTAACCCCCCTCATAGGAATGCTCTGTGTGAATATGGGTGGCGGATTGTAGACTCGGAAGTAAACACCCACTGCTATAATTGGCTAACAGTTGTGTATTTTTAACAGCCTACATCCTCCATAGATGGACACTGCTGTGATTTAGATTAAAAGTGCATAAACGCATCAAACGATGTGTAATAACAGACAAAGCAATGGTGACCACATAATAAAAACAGTTACTCACACTTGAGTGTCGCGACATTACTGTCTGATCCAATAGAGAGTCGTCTGTTAGTTTCAGTTTTTCAGAAAATCCTGCGTCGAATTCTGGGTTGTTTTTCAAACAAATCCACAGTAAAATGAAGTGAGCAAAGGACTGAGTTCTTACTGATACGGTCCGAAACTTCATCAAAAACAAGACTAATCCTTTCTTTCCTAATGTTTGGATCAGAAGGAAGGCAATGCAAATAATGTTTTTCCACAGCTTGGAACTGTACAGCAACTTGTTGTCTTCAGAGCCATATTTATCGTTTGGTTTCTGTAGACCTGCGTTTACCTGAAGAAGTTGAATTGTTCAGGACAAACAATGGACTCATGAACAACTATCAAAAACAAACAAAAAACCCAGCAGTGAATCATCCAGGTAACAACACGGTATTAAGAATCAAGCGTATGCAAACTTTTGAACAGGGTCATTTTTATAAATTCAATCATCATTTTCTCTTGTGGGCTATGTTAATGTATTTTATGTGAAATATCTTATTCAGGAAAAATAACATGCATTTTGTATGATCCCACTTATTTGGTAAATTAATTAAATTAACCTTATATGTACGTTTTTGACCACAACTGTAGTTTTTATTTTACCTGGGTGTTCAGTTGCCTTTGGAGGTGCCTAATAAGAGGAACTGTTTGAAGGAACTCTTCATAAAGTGGCTTTGTGATAAACTTTTCATATCTCGCTTATAGAATATGGAAATTTTTAATGAAAGTTTTAGAGTTTGAGCTCTGTTTTGATGGGTAGTCTCTAAAGCTTCTGGTTTTCTCTCGCCTCTCTTTCCATCTTTCTCTTGATTTGTTCTTGGCACCATACTAGAGCTGGGCGGTATATCGAGTTTGTACGATATATCGATATATTTTTATAAGCGGTATGGATACGGTATGAAACAATACCATTAATATCGAGTTTGATATGGGCACATCCAAAAACATATCAATAAGTAGGACACAGACTGAACTGCTGCATAGAAAGTGCAAAATACACTGTGTTCTAAACATGTGACAAGGTTTATATGAAGGGCTTTAAAAAACTCGTAATATATAGTAGCCTACTGTTTATAGTTTCAGTTTAAAGCGGCTCGGTCCGTCAGATGCTCTGACATAAAGGCTGCGTGTGCTGCTGACAGAAACGTGCTGTTTTCCTAAATGAATAACTTACATTTCACCAGAGCTGGGTAGTAACTGATTACATGTAATCTGGATTACGTAATCAGATTACAAAAAATAAATACTTGTAATTAGAGTAAATACTATTTATCATACTATTTAAAATACTATTAATCATACTTCAGTTACTTTTTATGGATTATATGATTACATATTCACACAATAGCAATAAATTATTCAGAATTCATAAATTTTCCCTAATTTCAGTATTTCATCTTTTAAAATTTCCCTTCTAAAATAGCCTACCAATTATATACATATTATATATGTATATATAGTACAGTTTTGTGGACATTACAAAGATAAGTCATTAGTCAGGTGGCGACAGCATTTGACCACTGGATTTACACACATCCTTTCACGTTTAAGAAGGGTTTCAACATTGCATCAACTACTGATGAACACATTCATTTGTATTTGAATTATTACTCTGTAGATTTTTTTTAACTATGTATTATTAATTATAACTAATTAAAATGCACATATTCACATTATTTCTTAGTTACATGTAATGCAGGCATTCCAACACTTTTTGTCATCTAAACCTTATGCACAAAATATATTTGCTTTATGTACCCCTGAGATTTTAAAATAAATATTCACGGTTTCTTTGATGTTGATTAATGATCATGGCATGCAGGTAAATACAAATATTTCATCTTTTTTAGTAAGTGTTTTATTTAAAACAAAGACTATAGAAATACAAAGACAGTTCACTCCTATACTTAGGAATGGGAGAAACTGCAACGCTCAATATGGAGGAATAGTCCCACCTTCTAAACGAAAGAGCCAAATTTCCCATAGAAACCTGACTAGACCAGCCAATTCACAGTATAAGCATGTTATGACTCCGCATGCGCTGGTCTAGCCTGAAAAACAAAGCTTGTTAAATGCTATTTGAGCATAAGAAACAACATTCACGGGGGAATTCATTTCAGATTTTTGTTGCTGATTTGACATGTGTAATTTAATTGTGAGTTCAGATAGCAGTTTTTGAGATTTCAGGATTCCCCCATCCATTCAGATAGGTCTTGTACGAGCTGCACGGAGGCGTTTCAAATATGGCCACCAAGTGAAGAGACTTTCCTCGAAAGAGTTTTTATTTATTTTTATTTGAATGTTTTATTCTTTCGGCCGATTAATCTGCGGTTTGGGGCATTTTCGCTGCCTTTTCCACTGGCACAATGGATAACCCTGTGATGTCCCCCTCTGCCTGCTAACTTTTTGAAGAGAGAACTACCTAGTAATACCCCAAAAACGGTAAGACTTAAGTTCATATCCTTAGTTCTTAAATCTAGCCTTGTATTTCATTGGTTAAATAGCGCTTCACTAGAGAGAATGAGAATATTTGGAATAATGTTTTGTAAAACTAATTGTTCACACCTGAGTAACTGGATTACAAAAAATAATCAAGGCAAATTATGTGCCTCGAAGAATCGTTTTGTCCATTTACTAGGGATGCACTGAATTTTTGGCAACCGAAAATATATGCCGCGCCGCACCGCCCAGGTTTCCCCTCTCCCTTAGCCATCATCACTGCGCCGCATGACGCTCCGTTCAATATTCCGCTCATTCTGCTCAGTTACCGCTCATTTTATTTATTTTTTATTATTAAGCTCAGATGAGCTTTATTTGTCACATACACAATTATACAGAGTATAACCAGCAGTGAAATGTGTTTAAACCATCCAAGTGCACACACACTTGGAGCAGTGGGCAGCCGACACTGCGGTGCCCGGGGAGCAGTTGGGGGTTCAGTGCCTTGCTCAAGGGTCTCACCTCAGTCATGGACAATTTCTGCCGGAGCCGAGATTCGAACCCACAACCTCAGGTTACAAGTACGACGCTCTATCGATTAGAGCCACGACTGCCGTGCTTTTCATGCTTACCGGAAAAGCTAAGTCTGCTCAAATAACGCGCCGACAAGAAATGTCTATGTAGTGTTTGTATTTTTGTACTTGTACCTGTTTACAGTAGCGCTGCTGTGCTGTGACATGCTGTGGCACAGCTGATCTGGGCAACGCTGGTAAAATCTCCTTCACTGATCTGCTCCCCGATATGCTCTGCTCACATGCGCTGATAATACATCTTTGCCAGGGTTTTATATTTTTATACATGTTCACTTAATGTTTCCTTACACCGAATCATCATTTCTATTAATTTCCCACTGATTTACATGATCTGATGACCATTAACTCATAGTGTGCGATCATATTTATGTATGAATGGATGACAGAGACGCGCGTTTTCCTTTAGCACACACACACTGAAGCACGCATGATGTCAATGAGGACATAAACACATGAACAACATGTCCAGAACTGCTCTGAGAGTCACTTCATGAGCGTTTCACCATTTAATTTGAGTAAAACTATCCTCATATCATATACAAACAGAAATGTAAAGATATTCACGGCAACCCGTCAAAATAAAAGTCTGGGTTTTTTTGAAGACAGTGCAGCAGAAATATTTGTTCAGCAGAATGTACATACCACTACTACTACAAAAATTATGAAAACTTAATTTTTTTAAGGAATGATCACACAACATTTCTAACATGTTATAATTTTAATAGTAAATTCCCTTTGTTTGCCAAAAAAAGTTTCATTTTCAATAATTTAAAGATAAATGAAATTAATAAATGTCTAATTTGAAATATGAACTTCAATGAACTTCAGACAGTGTTGTTAATATCCGGTGTGTCTGAAATATGTTATGTTATGGTTGCTATAGTAAATACAAATCTATAGTAAATATGTTATGGTTGCTATAGTAATTTTGTAAGCATCAGTGTGATGCCAAGAGAGTGGCTGTCAGCATGCAAAGTGATAACAGAAAACTGCTCATGTCTATCATGACATCTCGCCACAGTGCTGAACTCACGAGACGCTTGAGAGAACATAAGAGGCATTTTGCGCACTCATGTGTATATTTTGTTTAAAACTGCTGACTCATTCACTATTCACTACATGGTGAGCAAAAAAATGAGTGTATTCGGGCAGCCTGGACAATATTGCATACATTTTAAATTATATAGTTCCGATTATGTTTTTTTAACAGCTTTTGTTGAACTGATTTTTTTTATATTTAAAAATTGGCTGCCTTTCTGAACAAAGCCAATTAAAAGTGTTGGCTTGCAATCATACGTGTTCAGGGTTTGTAGCTGGAAATGTATTCAAACAGCTGTGGAACGTGTACCAAAATTGTAGCAAATCGTATCTGTGGCAATAGTCGTACCAAACAATGACCTCATTGTTATACATACATCTACATCATGATTCGGCATGATAACAGTGAATAGTTTTGTGGGATGTCTTTTTACACCTTTGAATGAAATGGCCATAGAATGAAAAGAGAGGACAGTGAGAGGTTTCCGTGTGAGGGTGAATGACTCTTTATGGCCACACACCTGCTTGATAGCTCTGCTTGCCCCGTCTCTCCCAAGTCATTTGGTATGCTACAAAAATCCACAACTGGCCAATACTGATTCTCCTTGGCAGAGTTTGTGGCACCTGCTCTGAATAATCCTTCCTGTTAAATAGCCTTTTTTGGTGGCATTTCAGAGCAGAGACTTGATATTTCATTGTCCTAAATATAATTAATCTAGGTTTATCAATTCATAAACCGTGTAAAAGTGTTTGTGTATAATTGACAGGATGCAGGAAATTAGTATGAAGAGCACACATTCCTTTTGTTTGTGCTTCTGTGGGACTGTTTGTTTGATTGAGAAGGTCTAAGAAATGTCAGGCCCACTTTAGGTTGAAGAATGGTGCGAGTATAAAGTTTGCTTCTTTGTTTCCCATGTCCTTCTATGTTTTTTTTCAGTGGATTTTTGTGACCTTTACTAATAGAGCATTGACTTTGTGACTTTGTACTCCATGCTAATACCATTTATATAAACTGTGCAATAGATGGAAAAAGAAGATGCTAATGAAAATTATAATTAGATTAAACATAAAAAATTGACATTTTAGGCTTTGAGGATTCACCTTTTGCAATTTTGTTATGAACTAAATGTACTGTTTTCTATAAATTGTGTAGAGAAGAGATGCAGTTATTTACAATATTCTGAGATGAAGTGTTTAATTTTCGCGTGACTGTCAACTCCAAAAATGAGTTTTCCCTACACTCCCATCTTCAATTGGCCAGGCAAACATGTAGTTCTGCCCCAAGCACACAGCATTGGTTGACCTATAATGTTGCTATGGGCCGCTGATCAGGATTCATATTTAAATCGACTTTTGTGGCGTAATATTTACAAATACTAGTCTTATACTTTAACACATTCCGTGACTTTCCGCTAAACTGTCAATTCTATATTTATGACTGGATTCCGCGATTCCGTCCACGTTTTCTGCATCTCGGAAATCATAGGGCCCTAGTAAATCTAACAGGTAATCTTTGGTATTGATTCTACCGTTCTATTGATATGTTCAAATGAAAATCAAAACAAGCAATATTTGATATAATATTTAATTTCATTGTAATGTATGTACGTTCCCTGAACTACATTTCTGTGGCTATTAATATGTTTAAATGAAAACGAAAAGAAGCAGTGGTGTTTGACATCTTTGGTCTGTAAATACAGTGAGGAAGATTGCAGTAGCTGAGGCGAGCTGACTGATTTTATCAAGTACGTTGCTGTTTGTCGAATTACGGAACTTGCATTGTTCCATGAAGTCTGAACTAACGAGGATGCAAGTCGAAATTTGCGTACTTTGTATTGAGAAACACGCGCATACCCAACATTAAGTCACCAGACTATTTTCCTAATCTTCTTGGTACTTAGACCATGATGGAAACGCAGACAGCAACAGGTCTGGGGGAAAAAAAGTTCCTGGGACATATTTTTCCTGGTAATTTCAGTGGAAAAGCTCCTTATGTTTCACAGAACTAATCGTTGCCTCGGTTGCGTAGGCTACGAATATGTGGGGTGGATCTATCAAAATAGGGGCGAGACCCTTTTGGGGTAGGGGCGTGTTTGTTTTGGTGATTTGAAATATCAACATTGGCTTCCTGAAATTGCTTAACCTGCCTTTAAGCCGAGACAGGAAAGAATATCGAAAAATACACACTTTGGCTTTAATCTGTGCAGTGACATTTGCTGGAGATTAAGATGTTCACTCATTCTGAACAAATATAAATAAATTGTTGTGAACTGTTTAGAGATGGGTAGCTACTTTTATTTGATGCACTTGACTGTATGGCTGTTGCGATAACTGCAATACCGTGCTATTGAAGCATATATGCTGAAGAATGCAACAACTGCAGCAACCGCGATATTTCCATGTTTTCTTTTGACTAAATATAATACAAATAATCTTAAGGTTACGCCCTTTTTGTTATAAACTTTGTGCATGTGTACTGAATATTAGTATTGATAACAATGTGTACCATGCTGATTTGTACATTGGCTAGTAGATTTGCACTTAACAAGCCTAAACAGACAGTGAATGAGAGCGAGAGATCGACTGATCGAGTCATGTACAGGTGCATCTCAATAAATTAGAATGTCGTGGAAAAGTTCATTTATTTCAGTAATTCAACTCAAATTGTCAAACTCGTGTATTAAATATATTTAATGCACACAGACTGAAGTAGTTTAAGCCTTTGGTTATTTTAATTATAATGATTTTCATAATGAGGATTGTCAAGCAAAATCGATTCGAGAATTTGGGTGAACTTCACAAGGAATAGACTAAGTCTGAGGTCAAGGCATCAAGAGCCACCACACACAGACGTGTCAAGGAATTTGGCTACAGTTGTCGTCTTACCTGGGCTAAGGAGAAGAAGAACTGAACTGTTGCCCAGTAGTCCAAAGTCCTCTTTTCAGATGAGAGCAAGTTTTGTATTTCATTTGGAAACAAGGTCCTAGAGTCTGGAGGAAGGGTGGAGAAGCTCATAGCCCAAGTTGCTTTAAGTCCAGTGTTTAGTTTCCACTGTGATGTCTGTGATTTGCAATGTCATCTGCTGGTGTTGGTCCATTGTGTTTTTGAAAACCAACGTCACTGCACCCGTTTACCAAGACATTTTGGAATACTTCATGCTTCCTTCTGCTGACCAGCTTTTTAAAGATGTTGATTTCATTTTCAAGCAGGATTTGGCACCTGCCCACACTGCCAAAAGCACCAAAGGTTGGATAAATGACCATGGTGTTGGTGTGCTTGACTGGCCAGCAAACTCACCAGACCTGAACCCCACAGAGAATCTATAGGGTATTGTCAAGAGGAAAATGAGAATGCAGATGAGCTGAAGGCCACTGTCAAAGAAACCTGGGCTTCCATACTACCTCAGCAGTGCCACAAACTGATCACCTCAATGCCACATTGAGAATTGAGGCAGTAAAGGAGCCCTACCAAGTATTGAGTACATATAGAGTAACTTAACATACTCTCCAGAAGGCCAACAATTCAAATTTTTTTTTATTGGTCTTATGAAGTATTCTAATTTGTTGAGAGAGTGAATTGGTGGGTTTTTGTTAAATGTGAGCCCAAATCATCACAATTAAAAGAACCAAAAACTTAAACTACTTCAATCTGTGTGCATTTAATTTATTTAATACATGAGTTTCACAATTTGAGTTAAATTACTGAAATAAATGAACTTTTCCACGACATTCTAATTCATTGAGATGCACCTGTATATTTGTGAAAACAGGTGGGCATGTCCATGGAAAGCTAAATCTGTCTTAGCATGGACACATTGCTGGTCAGCTGAGCCTTTTAAAAATTGGCGCTCAAAGTTACATAACATCTCTCTTTGAATGAATCAGCATTTTTGAACGTGTAGTTGAATGAACGGTTAAAGACTCACTCAAAGACAGTCTCTTAGAAACATTGAAACTGCACTGACTGACAGCCCGTCTAGAACACGCAGGTGAAATATCAACAGAAAAAGTCTCATCAGTCAGATTCAAGGATCAGAACTAACTGTTTAGTTATAAAACAGAACTAACTAGGATCATATATATATATATGCTAACAATAGACTAGCAAACTTATTATCAGGTTTATGTTTTGTTATGTGGACCATTATTTTGTTATATTCGATATCTGTAGGATAAAAAGGCACCTTTATTTTGGCACTGTCCACATTTTCATATAATGTCCGTCTATGCTTTACAGCCAACACATGCATTATCGTTCAATCTCACGTATCAGGACTCGATATAAGGACTGCCCGAAGGTACAAGGCGAGCATATAAGACACTTAAGCGCACACATCTGAACACATATGAAGCGCATGCACACAGACAGCCGCGTCAACTCTGCGCGGATACTGAATTGAGCTCTCCTCCACTTTTTTGTGCATGGATTAATAAATACAGACAAAACTACATCAAAATGCATGTTTTTGGCAAATATCCTTGTAAACTGTCAGTTAAGCATAGCATATGTCTTAATGTAAACAGTGAAGAAACAAAAGGCATGTATATTAGTATATTAAATCTGTGCTTTCATTCTTAAAGTGAAAGCAAACTAATAATAAATATAACGCTGTCAAAGAAAAATACAAGTGCTCATTGCTCCTGACTAAATAACCTTTGTAACATCAAAACTTATTCATTTATAGGTATTTAATTTATACAGTGAAGACTATGCAGTTATTTTACATTTGATTATTACATTTCTGTAGCGTACCTGAACATTTATTTTAGACTGAGCTGAAAAACCTGAAAAGCACTATTTATTGAACTTGTGTCTATTTGTTCTATTGTATTTATTTTCTGCTATTGCTTGTAATTTGGTTATCTGTAGAAAAGATTTTTAGCACTGAGCCTATAGTAGCATTTTTAGATTTATGTTCATATTATACAGTATATTTTTGGTTACATTTGTGAGTTAATAAAATGTAGATGGTGGTTTAAAAATAGGTATATAATATCATAATATCGATATATCGATCGATATACTCTGAATCTAATCGCATCGTAAAAATGTTTGAAGTATCGGGAAATACAGTATCGCTGGGTATGAGAATCGATATCATATCAAATTGTGACGAACCATCCGATTTACACCCCTAATATAAATAAATAAATAAATATATATATATATATTATTAATACTGCATACCGCGCTATTGAGCCACTCAAAATTACCGCAATGGAAATACCTTCACCGCGACAGCCCTACTTGACTTTTACCACTGAGCACAGTCTTTTATCATGGACCTTCCTCTCAGAAAGCAGGCAATCTGCCTCTCCTGAACTAGATATGATGGTGGATATATTTGACATTCAATCTATGTAATGAATTGCTTTTCAGTGGTGTCTTCATGCTAGGCTATAAGCTAAAACAGAGACATTCTTTAAAAACACAACAGAATACCATTTGATATAGTCATAAACATGTTTCTATTTGAAAGCATAATGTTCTGAGCATTGACATTTTAAACTTCCCCAGCTTCACAGCTCTGCTCTTGCACAGCAAAATCATCAATCGTCTGTCCTCACGTTCTCATATGAATGATATTGGATACCATTTTAACTCCTGTGTTTGGGCTGCACCCAACTAATCCTCTTTTCCCAATCCCTTCTGCTCCCCACTGTGCCGGGACAAGGGTTTGATTTATGAAAATGTGATCTGGTGGAAATTTACAGCCATTTCCCAATGCCCTTCTCATTTCCCTACCCTTTCTTCCGTCACTCGCTCCACATCCTAGTTGGCTGAAGAGACGCTTCCTGTCATACCTGACCCCATGTTCCAACAATGACACCGTCCAAGCAGGCTGGTGGGACTTGTCCTGTGGTGGTTGTCATGGTGTGTGTGGATTAACCTGGGCTTGATTATGTCCAGGGATAAGAGCTGCTTAATTGTAATCACTGGAACATCCAGGGAGGTTAAACACTGCACTGTGTGCCTCAGGACAGGAGCTAAATAGCTGATTCTAGTTGACCTGGCAATGTCAGAGAAAGCACCTGGAGGGTGGCAAGTGCTGATATTTCAGGAAATGTAAGGTTTGGAATGATCATTTAGGGATAGTTCATGCAAATACGAGTATTCTTTCATCCTCAATAACAATCAAGTTATTCCAAACCTGTATGAGTTACTTTCTTCTGTTGAACACACAAGAAGATATTTAGAAGAATGAGCCTTGCTACCAGCAACTGTTTGCACTATCCATTTAATGAATAAAATATAATGTAATTAAATATTTACAAGTTTAAATGTAAAGTTTAATTTCAAGAGCCAATGTTTTGACAAAGTTTGACATGCCATCCATCACCGAGTTGAGATTCATTGCCTCTGTTTTGTTTCTAGGGAATTCTTGTTGTTTTCTGTGTGTGTATGCGGTGTCTGTTGAAAGAAGAGCTGTGGGAAAATAATGCCCTAATGATCCGCTCTTCTTTGTTGGATCATGACCCAGAGCCCCAGTGCGCCATGCCTGATCTCAGCTCTCCCTGAAACTGATCATCACTCAGAGGTGAGAGGAGCGCTTTCCCTACTCCCAATCGTGTGCCATTTGTATCTGGCCAATAATTAGTCAAATCTTACTTTCATGTTTTCAAGTTGTATCATTATTTATAGCTGGTTTCTCCTCCTTCTTGAGTACCGAATGCAATTTATGATGTGAAAAATTACTTTTTGGAAAGGTTTGTTTAATTAGCAGTGCCCTGAAAAACTCTGCTCAACACTGCACAGTCACGCTCTCTACAACTCACCGTGGCTGTGCCAGAAATGCTGGGGATTAGCCAATACTGCATTTTGAATAAAAAGAATAGCTTTCCTAAAGAGGTAATTTCCTAATATATATATTTATTAAGTCCTTTTTTGCAAATATAGTCATAATTTAGTTTTTCCTCCCTCTATCTGACACTTTAAATTAAACAAGCTTTTTTTGCTGCTGTGCCTTTAGGACATCTTCACTTGTGAAATGAGATACAGTGTTTTGCTGTGCCTACTCATGGTCTGCAGGTTTGGAGTTGGGTCAAATATAGATGCCATTGGCCCGTCTTTCGACAGTAGCCACTGTGCAAAGCCTGTAATAGGTTCATGAAATGATCCACTCTAAAATGAGCCTAATAAGTTTTAAATGATCAGGGGCCTTGTTTAAATATAAAGACTGCAGATGCTTTTTCCTCGTTGGGATCTTTCATAAGGATATGCAGATTGGCAGCTAGGAAGAGAAAAGTATTTGCAGATATTCTCATCTTATTTTTTTATCCTACTTCTTTCTTATTTCCTAGCTGTGAATAGATGGTCCAAGGTTTTAAAGGGGTCATCGGATGCCCATTTTACACAAGCTGATATGATTCTTTAGCGTCTTAATGAAAGGTTAAAATTTCTCAATGGTAGTGTAAAAAACATCACCTTTACCCTGTCAAAATCAGCTCTATCTTCACCACGCTGTTCTAGTCCATGTTTCTTTAAATCCTAGTGAGCTCTCCTGACTCCGTCCCTTTCGGATTTATGTAGTTCGGGGATCGGCACATTCCCTTCAATGCAAAATTAATGTTAAATCTTCTGCGTCTTCAGTGGCTCAGATGTCGGGAGTAACTGACGACTGCTATATTCATTATTACTTCCAACAACAAAACACTTCAATCACTTAATCGGAGACATCTTGTCTTCCTCTGCACCGGAGGCGGCGGACAGCTCTCAGCTCACCCAGAGCGGGTCTAAGTTAAGACGGTCTTGTCAATCAACTATCGTGGGAGGGGCCTGTACAAAACTACGTCATTCTGAAAGGGCGAGAGGGATTTTAAAATGGGGATTTAAAAAAATCACTGGGTGGATTTTTAGCATTATAGGATGGATGTGTACACACACTTCCAACACACATTTATGTTCAAACAACTTGTAAAGTGAATTTTGAATCCGATGACCCATTTAAACACTGTGTAGACTATTAATATGAATTTGGACAATCTTATGTTGTAACTAGACTCAGAAATGTAAAGTGGTCCATAGCAAGCTGTTTTTTGCAGCTTAATACATTGGTTTTGATGTGAATGCTAAGCTTTTGCTTACAGACAAATGTGTAGCCTTTCAAAGTGGCATTCATAGATCTTAGTCTGGTTAGACACCACATTGCGTTTTACGCAGATGATAAGATATTCTTATTTTCAAAGAATATATTTTGCCATATGAATGCACTGTACTTTTCTCCATCAAAGCCTCATTTTCATTCCTTTCAGAAATTCGATATTGTTCATGAACACAGGCAGTCAACACATGCACACTAAAAGTTTCATTTTTGTCCAATGTTTTCACTATTTCTGTCCGGCAACACTGTCTCTTAACACCTCGGGTTGCTGCGATCTCAAATATTAGTTCTTGTTCCGTCTCCCCCATTTCTGTTTCTGTTTTGACACAGTTGAAATTCCATCACATGCACTGCATGCAAACCCAAAGATATACAAATGTTTTATTTTGCACTGAAGTTCAAAAAGTGTCAGAAAAAATACGGGAAGCTTTGCTTGATTTTGCTCTTTGTTTTCGCCTTGCATAGTGCACAAAGCAAGCCGTTTTAAATGTAACTCCTTATTGTAGCTTCTTTCTTTTAAAATGCATCTAGAGAAGGTCTGAAAATTGTCTACCTCACATTAAATCTATATTTGAGGAAAGTAATTTTTAATGAAAGGATGTTTACCGTATCACTCCCCTGTTGGATCTGTGGCTTCCCACTGTATTTCAGGGACATGAAGAGCTCTTGATGGCCATTGAAGTCTTTAGCAAGAGACAGGATTGCTGAGCTACATGCAGGTTTGCCTGAATGGTCTAATAAAGGAGCTGTCAGATAAATGTTTTTCTGCTAATGCTTAAGACTGGGCAGGAAATAAAAGGAAGCCTCTGTCAGAGTCTGGATGTGACAGGATGAACTGCCAGCGTTTCGATCACTGTGTCTTTATGCATGTACCAGACTCCTCAGCCAACTCTGAAGCCTGGTCCAGTGTGTGCTGAGGGGAGGGGGAAATGAAGGATGCTGGACCAGCTGGACCTGAATACTAGTGGATGACTGGATGTAGAGGTGTTGCATCTGTGATGGTGAGATGTCCACCACAGAACAGTGTGTACTGAAAGTGTAAACCTGGCAAGGCTGGGACAGTCTGGGAGTAGAGATGGGCAGATCAATCTTGAAGTATATTGGTACTTAATATAGTGATGTTTCATTAAGAGCTTTCACACATGAAAACACTGATCCCAAGTGTTTATTTTTTTTTACAATTACTTATTATTACAATCTTTGAGGTGAAAAAATAAGTTTACTAGCAAATGGCTGAGCAACTATTTCTCCTTCCGCTCATTTGAACACAAACAGAAATGCTGAAAAGCACAAGCCGTCAATGAACTCACTGAAAAGGAGAGAGCGGTGTCTGCCAGAGGTCATGACGAGAAAAAAAGTCATATGACTCCGTTAAATAGCACACTAGCTAAATGTTGAAGTTTATTTTTTTGCTTGGCTATACAAGAATTTAATTAACACCAAAATGATTAAAATCAGATAAAATGCTGAAAATTCACAAAACAGGTGCATCTCAATACATTAGAATGTCGTGAAAAAGTTAATTTATTTAACTTAGAGATAGTGAATTGGTGGGTTTTTGTTAAATGTGAGCCAAAATCATCACAATTAAAAGAACCAAAGACTTAAACTACTTCAGTCTGTGTGCATTGAATTTATTTAATACACGAGTTTTACAATTTGAGTTGAATTACTGAAATAAACTTTTCCACGACATTCTAATTTATTGAGATGCACCTGTATATAGTACTATTCAAAAGTTTGAGGTCAGTAAGACTTTTTGTTTGAAAGAAGTCACTTAGGGTGAATCCTTTACCTTAGAGTCTTACCCCTTCCCCTTACCCCTTCCCCTTTGTTTTGCGTGTTCACGTGAGAGGAAGGGCTGTCCTAATTCTCGTTTTGATCGAGGGGTAGGGCTAAGGGGAAAGGATAGATACCCCTTAAAACCAAGAATTTTCGAGAGCTTACTTGAAACCAAGGGGTACCCAGGACACACTGCGCAACCGGCAACAATGGCGGCCAGATCATCCAGAGAGTGGTATTTTCTGCTTAAATAAGTAATTGAAAAATTACGACTTTCTTGTTTTGTGCTCTACGTAGTCCTGTAACTTACATATATATTTGCAACCATGTTCTTAATTGAAAGGTTTAAAAATCGCTAGTTTTCTACGCTAACGTTACATTGCTGATTTGCACAACAGTCCCGCATTTCTCTGACTAGAGAAACATCACTAAAACCCACGTAATCGACATATACACACACTTGCAAACGGCAAGCTTGTGATCAACACTTGTCGCCTCTGGTGACGTAGCAGCCAGCTAGCGATGATGTATGATGACGTAACAGTAACCGGGACAAGGGTAGGGGTAAGATAAAGGGGAAGGGGTAAGACAGAGAAATTGGATTCACCCTTATGCTCACTAAGGCTGCTTTTATTTGAACAAAAATACAGTAAAAATATTGTGAAATTTTACTAATATTTAAAATAGCACTTCATGTGATGGCAATACTCTATTTTCAGTGGCCATTGCTCTACTATTCAGTGTCACATGATCCTTTGGAAATCATTCTAATATGCTGATTTGGTGTTCAAGAAATGGCGTTGCTGAAATGATTAGTCCTTTTTAGAGTCATTTTGTCTTGTTTCTGCAGAACTCGACTGTTTCTTTGACTTTTGGATAGTGGAAATAGAAAGTGGAAGATCTGTCTGAACTGTGGAAGAAATGTGACAATCATCCGAAGCTAATATGCTTCTGTGATGTTTGATTTAAATTTAAAGATGTTAAATTACTGCACATATTCTATAAGTGTTATTAAGAAATGAAAAGCCAAAAAGGATAATTTGCAGTCTTAGGTCTATTTAATGGCAATGGATTTTTAATGTTCAGTGGACATAATTACCTCATAAATCATAAAAAAACTATTTAATATTGGCAATTGATAGTTTGATATTGGCCTTGATGGGGCTTTATATCAGATCGAAAGAAAGTTAGTATCGCCCTTCACTTAAAGACAGACATGCACGTCGAAACGTGGAGATTCTGAGAGCGGTTTAGAGACCTCATCTGTCATGTTACCACAGGAAATGACTCTTGCTTTCTGGGGTTACGAGGCTATTTAAGCTTATGTCAAGATGACCGTGTTCCCAGTGTCGGATATTTAACCAAATCCGCTCCGGTTTATCTGCATACATTTCTCTCCTTTACATCCAAACCAACTGGGAGCGTGTTACTTCAAAACACTGAAATGCATTGTAGCTTTTGAGGCATGGTAAATTAGAATGGAGGAATGGGAATATGCACATGTGTATGTAGATTCAGACTATGAATCATAATATAGTCTGTTGGCTGCCTTATTGGTGCACAGAAGTACCATACATGACACATCTAGGACATATTTTATGATCTTGCAAGTGTGTCAGTTAATATGTAGGAACAAATATGAGCTCATATAAGGATGAGCACAGTATCAAAGTACAGTAGTCCTAAATGTTTGTCATTATTTACATTAATGTAGAAATGTTAAAAGAATCTTTACGCATTTCTCTCATTGTTTGAGTTCTTTAAAAAATAATAATAATAATAAAGCAATGTAATGATGATGCACCATTGATTGCAGCCTGTGAATCCTGTCTCTAGCTCCTAGCTTTTGCATTATACTAGCTTTTGCATTATATAAAATTCAGCCCTGTGAGCTCATTCTAGTGGCATTATTGAGATAAATATTGTTTTACGGCGAGGCTAATATCTCCACTTTTCTTTCTCTATGTGTTCCGAAGGCCATTAGCCAATTCACAAGTCTTAGGGCAACATAGCTTTACTCCCAGTACGGTTGAAGGATTGTTTGGGAAAGCTTCCCGATCAGAAGCTTTCTAACTCAAACTTACAAAGCTGAGAAGAGAGTTGGAGATGGGAGGGTAGGCAGAGATAGAGAACAGTGAACAGAATACCATAAACATTGGAAGAGAAAGAACAAATTATGACCGATGAGGCTGAAAGATATATTTATTATAATGTTTATGATAATAGAGAAAGGAATAATAGTGTGCATAATATATTAAAGGCCAGTTCAAAGTGCACTGACAGACATAGACTAATACTGACAGTCAAGAGATTATTACAGTATGCCACTTCTCAGAAATTGTCAGACCTGACAAATGCAGATTTAACATGTTCAATGACTGAAAATAGGCACTGACCACGCCAACAGACGCTGACATGAACATGTCTGTTGACATCCATCTGTCTGTTGGGGCAGTGCGAATTAGCCATTTATTGTCAATGTTACCATAACAGTGAGAAGCCGCTGTCAGAAAAGACCACTGAGTCAGCTGATTAAAGAAGTTAGAAACTCAGCATCATACCCCTGCATGTAATTACCTTGTTTGCCTTTCTAACAAATCTGAAAATATGCCAAGAAAGCCTTTTTCTCATGTTGTTAAACTTGCTTAACAAATGGGGCTTGAATTAGCAATAGGGACGATCATTTCGGTTATTTTTCCTAACCGACAACCGACAATCGTTAATCGATTATTAACTGTTAACCGACAATAATATTTAAAATTAGAACTTAATTAAATTAGAAAGAATAAGTGTCTGTGACCCGTTAAAAATACTAACATTTGTTTTCCTGGGATTCATTTTACATGCGCAAATAGCAGCAAACAACAGAACATGAGGATTCACAATGGTCATCATAGCTATAACATCACGCACCTGCAGCGCTTCTGCAAGTGGAGAAAAACACAATAAAGCTAGGCGCTATATATTATGACGAATAAATAGGCCTATACGAGAAATATATCTTCACTTCAATTATTATTTTTGTGCTGCACGAAAGGAAACCAGATGGCAGAAAGTGGCATCCTATTTTTATGGCTTATTTTACAAAAGTGCAAAGATTTTTTTTATTGTGAATGTACACAAATAAAAGCAAACCTTTTACAATTCCGATTATCTTCATGGCTAAGAGGAGTAGTTGCTTCCGTTTCACCATACATAGCGTTTTCACCATACCGCCATGAAGTTATGCAAAACATTTTGTTTTACGTTGATATTAGAATGAGAGTGAAGTAGGCCTACATATAAGGTAAATAATATTTTGGCATTTAAATACATCGCGAATATGGAAATATTTGATTTTGTGTCGAATGAGAGACCCAACATTCGTTTCAGTTTTGTTTTAGCCTAAATTAATAAATTTTTGTTATAGCTATAGCTTCTTACATTTTTAATTCTTGTTCTTTTCTAAAAAGACTACTGTTAATTGAAATTATTTGTTGTGGAGTGAGGGGAACTAAAATAGTCTAGCTATGTTTACTGTGTTTATTATAATGTTTGTAATTCGCGTCGGCCTGTTTCTGAATGAAATAATAAAATGCGATTTATATGCGACTTGTTGTTATTTCTCTTGTTGTTGTCTTTTTATACGCGTAGCTTATTTTAACCATGCAGCAAACCTTTTAAAACATTTTGATAAATTACTGAAAAAAATAAGTGACTTTAAACCGTTTAACTGATTGTATTAATCGGTCAAAATTCTTATCGGTCAGTTAACGGTTAAATGGTTAAAATGAACATCCCTAATTAGCAATCAAAATTCTATGGGCTACATGCCATTCCTCCTCAGTATGAGTACCTTTAGGTACGTAGCAAAGATTTTTGGGAGTTATTTGTCTTTCAATGTACATGAATTTATGGTGTTTTTTAATCCAAGTGTGAAAGTAATTGGTTCATATGGCAATAATTCTTGTTTAATGGATTTCTCAAAGGGATAATTCACCCCAAAATGAAAATTCTGTCATTAATTACTCACCCTCATGTTGTTCCAAACCCGAAAGACCGTTGTTCTTCTTGGGAATGCAAATTAAGATATTTTTGATGAAATTCAAGAGCTTTCTAACCCTGCATAGACAATAATGCAACTACCACATTCAAGGCCCAGAAAGGTAGAAAGGACATTGTTAAATAGTTTGTGTGACATCAGTAGTTCAACCATAATTTTATGAAGCTATGAGAATACTTTTTGTGCACAAAGAAAACAAAAATAGTGACTTTATTCAACAATTCTTCTCTGGGTGAGTAATTAACGATATAATTTTCATTTTTGGGTGAACTATCCCTTTAATAGATTGACATTGATCTCTGATTGAGATATATACATCCGCATTCTACATCCATCTGCTGAATGGAATTTTCCATCTGACTTCTAATTTATTGTATACATGATAAAAGAGTGCCTTCCTGTTATCTTTCATGAAGAGTTGATCTTATTTATATTAGCTCTAACGTGTGTGGATAAAATCTGCCACAGCTTTCCTAAGGCTGGGTACACACCACAAAGGTAATTGGGGCTGATTTTGTGCCGATCTCCCCCTTCCGACAATCCTAGGCAATATCCCGAATCCGATTATCTTGGTGGTTTTAAAGCTTATCTTCTCAAATTTTTCTGTGGTGTGAGGTGTGTTAAGAGTGACTGAATCTGCTCGGAAGAACGTCGGAGGCGCCCGATTGTGAATCGTAAATATTCAACATGTTGAATATTTATGGTCAGAAATCCTGCTGTGTGGGGGGAACGCAGAGGACGAACACACGTATGATCTGCAGATTATCACGTGAAACGAAACAATATCCAATTAGAAAGCGAGCTGACAGAAGCATAACAAACCATAATAAAGACATGTCATGAAGCAGCACAAAAGGATTTGGACACTATCGTCACAATTTCTTACTACCATTACCAAAGACTGGGACTTTGCCATTACTTTAAAGCCTTAAATCTATTCTTTGAATAATTTGCAATTATTTATACTTGTTTAAGGAAATGTAATTTTCTGATTGCTTTTTCTTTTCTTTTTTTCTTTCTTTATTTATTTATTTATTATTGTTTTCTGTTTATTATTGTATTTGATGCAATGTATATGTTATTGCCCTTGCATGTTCTGTGTTCTAAAATTGAAGAAAATAAATCTTGTTTACTCTCAGAGACAGATCTTGTTTCAGTCTCCAGAGATTTTGCGAGATTTCCTGTGTTCAAATTCGGGACTCTGGTTGAAAATCTGTTGGTGTATGGTGTGCTGTCTTCATCACATCGCAGCACACCACGCACTATAGGAGCAAAACGGTTCAATCTAGGATTTTTTTGTCCTAATGTGTGGTCTCTCACATTTTGAAGATCTTATAAGATTTTAAAAATCTTTTAGTGTGTACCCAGCATAAGGATCATTTACACCGATCTCATCCGAAGATAATCATTACAAAGTCTATGGTAATCTATATGGATATATTTTTTTCCCGGTCATAATCATTATTTTTGATAAGTCATGTCTGTCACCAGATGTTTTGTGTGTTATATGTTGATCCCTTCTTTCTATTCTTCATGGTTAATTCCTAGACTGCAGCTTAGTTTTCTGTCTTATATTCCACCCCTGTCACCCCATCGGAGACGTGTCACCATTTAAATAAACCGTGCTGCATAAACAGGGAAAGAGCGCAACCCTTTGAACAAATATGCATTGAAAGCTCAGAGGAGCCATCAGATAGGATTGGACTGTAACTGAACTCTCCAAGGCTGTCTGCGGTAGCGGAAAGCATTACACGCAACCCTTTCCATACGTCCCTGAAGGGAGTCAGCAAACCTGAGGCTTTTATGAGCATAACCCTTGACATATCTGTGAATAATGTTACAGGGCCCATTAAGGCCAGCTGTGTGGCGTACTGTAAGCCAGGTGCATTGTAGTGAAGCTCTGATCAAAATACTGCCATTTCCTCCCAAAATTGCGGGGTGTCTGCAATGCAGAAGATCTGGAAATGTGGAATAACGGAGTTCAGTCTCACAGATGACTTGAGACACAGCGATTTTAACTTAAATGGTTTTCAGCTAGTTTCAGGCCTCCAATTATTCCAAGTTTCTCTTTCTCCTACGCTGTTTTCAAAGAAACTTTCAGAAGAAAAATTAATGATTTCGTCAATGTTCTCGTATTTTTTATTCCTTCAATTATCTTTCCTGAAATCTCCATCTTTGACTTTTGAAAGCCTCAGAGCAAGAACAGAGTTGAATAAAAACTGTCTGGCATGATTTTCATATGAATACACTCTTGTTTGACCTTGTAGGGTTGCATTAATTCAACAGTCTCCCACTGCAGCGCTAATAATCCGCTCCCATATGCTGCAAATCCCTCGCAGCTTCCACTACAAACAATTCTCCCCGCAGTCTTTAACGCTCAACTCCCCGGCCTCTGGTCCAGATGTTCTCTTATTGCTGCTTTTTAATATTCAGGAAGTGGATCAGAAAATAATTAAACTCTGCGACAAGTGATGCGACCCCAATTACCTTGTACCGTTGTGGTTGTGACAACATGGGCAGGATGAGGAGGAAGAACAACTGAGCTTTTGGTTTGAGGAATGAACATTTTAAGGGTGTGTGGGAGTGCGGGTGAAGAAACATCTTGGGTCTTTCCTGTTTTAATTCTTTCTCCTGTCAAAATGGTGGAAGAAACTAGAGGCATCAAACCGAAACGAACGAGTATCTGTCAGTCGGGTTGTTTTAGATCTGTGACACTTGATTTCTCGGTCTTGACATGATTAGGATGGCATGACACCGCTTGTTACTGTTACTGCAATATGTGTAATGCTTTCGTGTGCGCATCTCTCGGGCTGTTGGTTTCACTACAACTTAACTTGCCCTAACAATGTGAAAACATCACGTTTTGAGTGCCAGGTTATTTTTCACTTGTCCTCGTTTGAAAGCAGGGTGAAGCTGACGTAACCAATCCAACTTTGAATTTAGACCAGTGATATATCACAAGAAATCAAGCCTCCGTCAAAATGTCAGATTAAAGGAATTATTCATCCAAGAATGAAAATCCTGTGCTCACCCTCTTGACGCTCTAAACCTGTGTTTCTTTCTTAGCTGGAGCACAAAAGTTAAAAAGTTTAGCTCTTTTGAGTACAGAATAATGTTGACCAGTAGCTTTCAGGTTCTAAAAAGGACAAAAAAGCACCCTGAAAAAGAGCAGCTTGGACATTCTGCAATAAATATCTCCTTGTGTTTATTCCACACAAGAAGGAATGGCTCGTATGGGGTAATGACAGAATTTTAATGCAATGAAAATGCAATACGCTGACATTGTGTTGTGCTTTAGTTTTTATTGTTTAACAACGATATCAGAAACCACTTTTCAGTCTTCAAATGGCTGTCCTTTTCCTCTACTTCCTCTGCACCAGCCACACTTCTTCTCTCCCTGCTAAGCTGAGCTTACATGGATGCCTCTGGCATTCGCAGTGAGCGCTCCAGCTCCAGCAGATGGTGAAGAGAGGGAGAAGCCGAGAGATTAAAAGGGAGTTTCTCTTGTACTTCCTCTCCTAGTGTTCTTTGATCCTTCACGTTTTTGTGGCGTATTTGAAATTCTGCACTCAGATGGGTAGAGATTGATGCCTGCATGCGTTCATATCTCACTGGAGAGGCAGGTGTCATCTGTTGTTCTGTGCACATTGGTGTTTTTTTTGTTTTGTTTTTGCTGCCGCCTGCCTTGGCTGCCCTTGAAAGCTGTCAATCCATAAGACAATATTGTGTGTGTGTAAGTATGTATATGTGTGTGTGTGTGTGTATATATAGATATAGATATAGATATATAGAGATGCAACCCTCTCTGTGAAAACCCAGCTAAAGTAAAACATTTTGTGATTTGCTTTTTTATACAAAAAATCATCCTACATATGGTAAAGAACGTTCTGTGAAAATGTAACCCTTATATATTTAATATTGACTGAGTAAGGTCATGTCAATGTTTGAAATTATAGTGAAATTAATGGTAGAAATCAAACTTTGATGCTGTTTTCTCATAATTCGATTTTGAGACTTTAGCCTGGATCTGAGTGTGTAGAGTTTTCTGGCGGTTGTTCATTATCCTGTTATCCTTGGGTTCTTTCTTTCTTCTTACAGGGTTGCCTGTTGTGTTCTTCAAATGATCTTTGCAGGAGCCCTGCTCTTACGGAGAGTAGCAACAGTCCAGAATGTTCCACATTTGTAGACAGGGTTTTTAGCCTTTTCTGCTTTGTGCATCTCTGTAATGTGTTTTTAGGTTTGAGACATGGTTTAGACTATTCAGCGTCTCCTAAGAAAATCTGAATGATCAGTAACTAGGCTTTGTGTGCTTTTATTTAAAGCATAGGGCACCAGTGTGACCCATACTTTCATTCTCATTTCCTTAATTGACTCCAGTGAGCTTTTGGAGAAGTAGTAACACTGAGTTTCACATACTTTTTCCAACCTGGCCTGTTAATGATTAGTGTCTTCAATAAAATTCTGTAACATACCAAAAATGTGTCATTAGTTTGGTCAGATTGGGTTTATCTACAATTGTGACTTCATTTTGTGACATATTTTTAGATAAGTTTTACATATAAATGGCAGATTAAGTTTAAATTGAATTAATTTTAGCATATTAAATTGGTATCAATTGTTTCAGTTCCGGGAAAGAGCAGTATCAAAACATTCCCAGCTTATCTTACATTTGCCATCAAAGTATCAGTACCACAGTAAAATTTTGATTTTACCTCAAAAACTGGCTTTGATAGAGACCAGTGAAGCTAACATTTGAGTTTTACCCACTCAGATGAGGTCTGCATGGCTTTTTTTCTCAAGTTATATTATCTATCCACACATTATTTCTGAGGGGTAGCGGACCAGCATGGCCTCTGCTCAGTCTTGGTGTTAGAGTGCCATGTGAAATGGCTGTTCTCTGATGGCAGGTGTCTGGGGAGCCTCTTTTTCCTCTCATTAGAGCCCTGCAATTTATAGCATGGATGGTCCTGAATTTCATGCTTCAAAGTGGAGGAGAGTCTGTGGACGTTCTGTGAATTAGCCTTCATGACAGGGGGGAAACATGGGCCTGTTAGTGAAATCTCTCATTTACCCTCTCTCTCATGCTCTCTCTTCCTCTCCCTTTCATTCGCTTTAGCTCCCTTAACTGTTTTAACGTAGACTCTATGTATTATACTGTGGGAACAGAAAGACCATTGTTTTCTCGATTAATATAGTGCAGTGTGCAAATTATTCAGTGATTGGTTTATTATTAAAAAGAGATTTAGTTTTTTTTAAGAGAATGTTAAATTAAACAAAAAATGATCTGTTAATGCTTGTCGGTTCACATGGAAAATGCATATTGATGTATTAATGCTTGCAGTAAAGATGTCGGCATAGTTGCTTCAGAAAGTCCTAAAGGGATTTTTCCTCTGTTGTATTATGGGTCTTTTGTGTTTGCTCTAAGACACCTCCAGATTGATGATGTGCATCTTCACCATGTAATTTCAGCCCTCCGCTCACCAGATCTGAACTCTTTTGAAAAGTCCAGTTAAAAAATTATAGCATAACTATCTCAATTATCTCAAGTCAAATGTAAATGTTTGATGGTCCATCTGCTGCATTTCATTAAGAGAGGCCGCCTTGCCTTTTAATTACCTGACATATTTTTCCCTCTTGAGTTTTAATGGCATCAGAATGTGTTAAATGGAAATTCTATTTAGAAACTGTGTTAGTAATTGGCAATCCTTTACAAAGAGTTGAAGCAATGTAAATGCATGTGTATTTGCTGTATGCGCTCTGTAGGTGGATTATAAGCACATACATGAATGAGTCTATGCAGGGCTGATCACCAGAATAACTTTAGATCAGAGCTTGTCTTGGCGGCACAGTGTCGACTGCATAATTCTCCTGTCTCATATCACATTCTAAATACATTTGACTGCTTAAATTTGCTGTTTTATATAATTCAGTGATGTATTTTATCATGGAGACAGCAGCACCTCATGCATTATTTGGCCTCCATCTCGCTGCAGTCCCGGCAGTAATACAGTATGCATATGCTAATAGGTTTCTATTCATTGGGTTTGCAGTGGGTTGATGTACTGAGGGCATAGAACCCTGAATGTGTGACCTTCTCCTCCTCTTTTGAATAGATGGTGGATTTATAGTCAGATATCACCGCTCCCTAAAATGCTGAATATTTCAATCTTCTTAGTTCTCCCGAGACACAGATGACTGGCAAGACGTTGACAGCCACAAAATGCGCGTGTTGTTGAGGCTGGTATCAGTCTGTGCGAAAATCTTTTGAAAAAGCATTTCTAATGTTTAAATGGTAGAAATCTAATAAAACATAGTTGGAGAACCAAGCAAGTCAAAACATTAGGTTGCAGTTAGAAAATTTCATTTTTTAGAAACATTTTAGAAATGGCATGGCATGTGAGTGTGTGCGTGTATATATAAAGGTCATGTGTAGAATACTTAAAATAATTACTAGAAACTTACTTGAAACTTTGAGAAAATTCCGTTTTAGTTTGTTTCAATGTTAAAGAATAAAATAAAAATTAAGAATTGTAAATATATCATTATGTTGGTTACAAGTAATTGCACAGGTGTGTCATCTCATCCCTGTTGGTTCAAAATATTATAGAATTTGTCGACATTTGAATTAATATATCAGAAGGATGATGTTTTGTCTACTACATATACTCAATACACGTCACTCTTGGTATTTTATTAGGTATGCAAAGAAACAAGGTATTTACTACATCCTGCAAAAAAGTATGCTTTCACTTGATGAATTTGACAAATTCTGTACAATTGTATAGTATAATTTTTCAAACTTCAAAAGCATTAATAATATAGTTTAGCCTATGTAAAAAGTTATTTAAAAAAACTTTCTTTTGTTGTGCAGTACTTTGTTCGCCAAAAAAGATAGAATTTGTTCTTGACTTGAATTAAATTTGAAAAGATTAATTAAATTGCCAAGGTTTTAAGTTTGCAATAATTTAATTACCACCGTTGTATTGTAGAGATTATAAAACTGGAATCTGTAAAATTAAAACAAATAACACAGGATTTCTAAAAAATTATATCCTGTTTAACCACCTTTCATAAGGCACTATACTGCTGCCATGCTATGGAGTGTGTGGATGTATGTGTATGAGTGTGTGTTTAAGCTGTGTTGGAAAGAGAGCCTTGGTGTGCTCACTGTGCTCTATTTACACGTTCTGTTGTTCTTCACAAGGGTTTGGAAGGTGACTGAGCACCTGACCCTGGGTTGCTTTCCATTTCTTTTGCAAAACCTATTACATTTCTCTGTGTGTCCATTGCACCCCCTGTAGCTAGGGGTGACCCCCCGAATAGTCTACGATTCGATGCTTCGATAGGAGGAGCCTGATTAAACTCCCAATCTCCCAGTCGAATATTCGCGGGGTGTTATTGTGATCAGTGTTGGGGGTAACGAATTACAAGTAACGTGAGTTACGTAATAATATTACTTTTTTCAAGTAACTAGTAAAGTAACGCATTACTTTTTAATTTACTAGAAAATATCTGAGTTACTTTTTTTCCATGTATTGACTGACAGTGCGCTGTGTGAACATGATCTTACTGTAGTTCTAATCTAGACTAAATGTAAATGTGTATTATTTCATCCCACTCACAAAAAAACAGATTCAGTATTCATCAAAATGAATTAAAACAGTGAAATGCAAACTCAGAATATGACGCAAACCTGCAATAATTAAATATGTTAAATAACACAAATATTTCTAATCTCATTTTATTAACCAATGTGTTTGCCGCTGACCTTTGTTGATCCAGTTCAACCATACTAATAAGCAAAAAATACTTTAGATAAACTAACAATTGTGCTTCGTTGTTGTTTTTTTTATTGCTGAAGAGTGTTGAACCTTCTTCTCCTGCATTCTACTGTACAGACGTGATTTACTCTTCCTTCAGCCTGAGGTTTATTCATTACACTTTTTGGTGTGAAAGGCTTTACATTTGCTATAAATAGAACTTCTTGTATTAAAAACCAACCATTAAGCCCTGCCCGTATTTAAAAAGTAACACGAAAGTAACAAAAGTAATGTAACGCATTACTTTCCATAAAAAATTACGTAAAATAGCGTAATTAGTTACTTTTTTAGGGAGTAACGCAATATTGTAATGCATTACTTTTAAAAGTAACTTTCCCCAACACTGATTATGATCATGCCATTTTGGCTATATGGGATGCTCAAATGTCTGATTTCACAGAAAACTACCTTTTCTCCCAATACGTTAATTCAGCCTATTATGATAATGCTGTAAATAAGAATCTGGAAAGAAAGAAGCTATAAATAAATACTTTAACAGGCATGAATAAATCCAACCACGTTTAAAGTTTCTGTCAGGGAATGAGAACTCAGAATCCAGTTGCAAATGAATAGATGTTTAATGACAAACAGTGAGAGATGAAGCACGGTGAGTAGCTAGAAGGTCTCAAGACGAGCCGATCTCCAAGGCACAGAGACTGTGAAGCACTGACCCGATCCAGCCGATCTCCAAGGCACAGAGACTGTGAAGCACTGACCCGATCCAAAACTGCAGGATTCCAAGGCAGGAAATAAACAGGAGACAGAGAACTGGAGAGAACAAACTGGCATGAGAAAACAACGATCTGACAACAAACCAGATAAAGGCAGCGGATCGACCGTGCTGATTAGCTAATCAGCACTGAGGAACGCTGACAAGCAATCAGACAGGTGACAACACGCAGACACACAGAATGAACACACAGATCCGTGAACTCTAGGAGCGCCTCCTGGCGCTTCCAGAGAACTTACCTGACGATTGTAATCATCAATAAGTGAATGATCCAATATGTCTCTAGCAGGAACCCAACTCCTCTCCTCCGGACCGTAACCCTCCCAGTCCACCAGGTACTGAAATCCGCGTCCCTCCGCCTCGAGTCCAGGATCGTTTTACGAATAAGCAAGTTCCCCATCTAGTCGCGGCGGTGGGGAAGGCGGATTAATGGTAGAAAGAAAACTGGCTTTAATTTGGAAATATGGAAGACGGAATGAATTCTCCTGTACGCAGGAGGAAGTTTAGCGAACTGCCACCGGACTAATAATCTTGGTGACAGTAAAGCGGGCAATGAATTTAGGAGCAAGCTTTATTACAGGCAGTGCGGAGAGGAATGTTTTTGGATGAAAGCCACACTTTTGACCAACGACGTGACGGGAGGCTTTGACCGGTGGCGATCGGCCTGGGCCTTGGTGCGTGACCCCACCTGGAGGATAGACTCTCAGGCCCTCCTCCAGGTGCGGCGGCACCTCTGGACAAAGGCGTGGGCAGAGGGACCGCGACTTGGATTCCATACTCTGAAAGATAGGTGGCTGGTAACCTAAGCTACACTCAAATGGAGACAGGCCCGTGAGCGACACTGGTAAAGAATTGTGTGCGTACTCCACCCATGAAAGTTGCTGACTCAAGAGGAAGGGTTCTGAGACACCAAACACCGCATCACACGTTCTAAATCTTGGTTGGCCCTCTCTGTCTGACCATTACTCTGGGGATGATAACCAGAAGAAAGACTAACAGTTGCCCCAACAAGCGACAAAATTCCTTCCAAAATTTGGAGATAAACTGAGGCCCCTGTCAGAAACCACGTCCATCGGGAGGCCATGAATGCGAAAACGTGGTCAATGACAGCAACCGCTGTTTCTCTGGCAGAGGGTATTTTGGGCAGAGGGATAAAATGAGTTGCCTTGAGAACCGGTCCACCACGGTCAAAACTACCGTGTTACCCTGGGAGGCGGAGTCCCGTAACAAAATCTAGCGAAATGTGGGACCAGGGTCTCAAGGAACTGACAGCGGTTGAAGGAGTCCAGCAGGGCCGATTGGAAGTCTTAGAAATAGCACAGACTGAACAGGACAAAACAAAAGTCGAATGTCACGGGCCATAGATTGCCACCAGAACCGTTGTTTAACAAGAAAAATTGTACGATTAACCCCTGGATGACAAGCTACCTTGGAACAATGACCCCAACGGATGACATCGGACCGCAAATTCTCTGGCACAAACAAAGCGACTTGGTGGGCATCCAGGCGGAGGTGTTACCCCTTGTAAGGCCATACGGACCTTGATTCGATCTCCCAAGTCACCGCAAAAACCACGATTTTCTTGGGCAAGATGAGCTCGGGAGACAACGCGCTCGGATTGGTCAAAAATGCGGACAACGCATCCGGTTTAATGTTCTTAGAACCTGGACGGTGAAATAGAAAAATGAAAGCGACCGAAAAATAAAGCCCACCGAGCCTGCCTAGAGTTTAACCTTTTAGCAGACCTGATGTATTCAAGGTTCTTGTGGTCTGTCCAGACTATAAAAGGTTCCCCCGAACCTTCCAACCAATGACGCCATTCTTCCAAGGCAAGCTTGACTGCCAGCAACTCTCTATTACCAATGTCGTAATTTTGTTCGGCAGGTGATAAGCGGTGAGAAAAATACGCGCAAGGATGCATCTTGTCATCCGAGGAAGAGCGCTGGGAGAGAACCGCACCAACCCCCACCTCTGACGCATCGACCTCCACCACGAACTGACGAGAGGGATCAGGGGCAACAAGAATTGGAGCTGAAACAAAGCAACTCTTTAGTTTGGAAGCAGCTTCAGCCGAGCTGGACCACCTGAACATCGTCTTAGTGGAGGTCAAGGCAGTCAAAGCGGCTAGCTGGCTGTAATTGCGAATAAAACGCCGGTAAAAATTGGCAAAGCCCAGGAACCTCTGCAGGGCCTTGCGGGAATCTGGGGTTGGCCAATTTACCACAGCCTGAACCTTGTCGGGGTCCATGCGCATTCCCTCGGACGACACAATGTAACCTAAGAAAGGGACCGACTGTGCATGAAAAACGCATTTCTCCGCCTTGACAAAAAGCCCATTCTCTAGCAGCCTCTGAAGCACTACCCTGACGTGCTGAACATGTTCCTGGAGAGACCGAGAAAAAATCAATATGTCATCCAGGTAGACATATAAGAATTGATCGACCATGTCTCTCAGCACATCATTGACCAGTGCCTGGAAGACGCGGGGAGCGTTAGATAACCCAAAGCGGCATAACAAGATACTCAAAGTGCCCCTGGGGGTATTAAAAGCGGTCTTCCATTCATCCCTCCCTTATGCGAACCAAATAATAGGCATTACGAAGGTCCAACTTTGTGAAAAGGAAGCACCCTGCAGACTCTCGAAGGCTGAAGACATCAGCGGCAAAGGATACGTATTCTTTACCGTGATGCTGTTCAACCCTCGATAGTCAATACAAGGACGAAGAGACCCATCTTTCTTTTCCACAAAGAAGAACCCCGCACCTGCAGGAGAAGAGGAAGGACGGATGATCTTGGCTGCCAGAGAATCAGAAATGTATTTCTCCATGGCCTCCCTTTCAGGAGTTGAAAGCGAGTATAACCTGCCCTTAGGCGGAGACATACCTGACAATAACTCTATTGCACAGTCATAAGGACGATGCGGAGGAAGAGAAGCAGCCGAGACTTACTGAACACTCCCTTCAGGTCAAGATACTCAGCGGGCACGTTAGACAGATCCATATGTTCATCCTGTAACACAGAACAAGACACAGAAGGACATGCAGACAACAAACACGAAGCATGACAATATTCACTCCAGGAAGAAACAGTGTTCTGGCGCCAGTTTATGTTGGGATTGTGGCGTGAGAGCCAGGGTGCCCCAAGACCACAGGAGCTAAAGGAGAGTCAGTCAGGAGGAAGGAAATAGTCTCAGTGTGGTTACCCAGTGATGAGGCTCACCGACTCAGTGACATGGGTGTGGTGGAAGAGACTGACCGCAGAGCACTGACAAAGATGGGCGAGTTGAGCGGAACCACAGGAACTCCAAATTGAAGCGCAGTCTTGTGATCTAAAAATTGCCCTCCGCTCCAGAATCGATTAAGGCTTTACATGTAAATGCAGCACGATCCACAAGTAATTGAACAGGAAGAAGAGTAGCAGCAGAAGAAGAGGATTTCTCGGCGACTCCACCCGTCAGTAACCTCCTATCTACTGGCGGGCTTTGGCTTTACCGGCACTGCGCTGACCACCGCACCGCAGTATAAACATAGTCCCTGATTCCTGCGTCTCTCCTTCTCCTCCCGTGAAAGATGGGCTCTGCCCACTTGCATGGGTTCAGAATCAAAAACATGACCGACCGTACCCATACTGGAAAATCGGTCTTCAGTATTAACAACCGGCAACTGTAGAGCTCGTTGCGGCGTTGCAATCTAGCGTCCACCGGATCGCCAGATCAATTAACCCGTCAAGAGAGGTAGGTAATTCTTGAGTATAAATTTCGTTTATAATACGGTCGGCCAACCCATGCCTAAACATGTCCCACTGCGCTTCATAGTTCCACTTACATTCAGCCGCCAAAGTGCGAAATTCGATGGAGTAATCCGTCACCGATCGATTCCCTTGACGTAACTCAGCCAATTCCCGCGCCGCCTCCCTGCCAGATGCAGCCCGATCGAACACCTTCTTGAGTTCCTCTGAGAAGGACTGGAATGAAGAACAACAATGGTGCTTCTGTTCCCACAGTCGTTCCCCAGAGAGCTGCTCGTCCAGTTAATAGAGTGATCACAAAAGCCACTTTGGAATCTTCTGTGGGAAAGGATGAAGGCTGGAGAGCAATGTGAAGAGAACATGTAGCCAGAAATGAGCGACATAACAGGGGCTCACGGAGTAGACCGCTGGAGGCGGTAGGCGGCTCAGCGACGGCTGAGATAATCCACAGATGGAACAGTCGGGGATTGAGCGGTGGGCTGTTGAGTAGGTTCAGTTTTAAACTGTCGGAACTGAGTGGTTAACTCCGCGACCTGTGTTACCAGTGCCTGAACGCGGCGACCGGTAGCCATGATCTGTTCCTCTTGCTGTTCCATGCGAACTTGGCTGCTGGTAAGAATGTCTCTCAGCTCTGAGGCACTTGCTGGATCCATCTCTGGTCAGATCGTTCTGTCAGGGAATGAGAACTCAGAATCCAGTTGCAAATGAATAGATGTTTAATGACAAACAGTGAGAGATGAAGCACGGTGAGTAGCTAGAAGGTCTCAAGCAGGCGAGGCGATCTCCAAGGCACAGAGACTGTGAAGCACTGACCCGATCCAGCCGATCTCCAAGGCACAGAGACTGTGAAGCACTGACCCGATCCAAAACTGCAGGATTCCAAGGCAGGAAATAAACAGGAGACAGAGAACTGGAGAACAAACTGGCATGAGAAAACAACGATCTGACAACATGCACAGCGCGAACCAGATAAAGGCAGCGGATAACGCACAGCAGGTGCGACCGTGCTGATTAGCTAATCAGCACTGAGGTTGCCGTAGCAACGCTGACAAGCAATCAGACAGGTGACAACACGCAGACACACAGAATGAACACACAGATCCGTGAACCGTGACAGTTTCGCTTTTCATAATCCGTGACCAACAGAGGAGCATGGTGGCAGGGATTTAAATCTTTAAAAAGACTCAGATTGACACAGGCAGAGTGAAAGACAGGATTTTTTTGCTATCAGGTAGAGTAAAATGCATCGCGAGCAGAACAAACAACAATAATATTAATGACTATGACTCGGACTGTCATAAACATAACATTATAATGAGAACACTATCATAATAAAACGCTGTTCATTTTGAGTTTAGCTGCTGTTTTTCTACGTTGTTGCATTAAGAACACATCCACAAAATGAGTTCATTCAGAGCCGCGCAGACACTCGGGGCGTATTTTGCAGATAGCCTGTAAAGTCGTAACATAAATAACGAAGTGTATTCGGTATGAGAGAAATGAGTTAAATCCCATTCATAAAAAAAAGAGCTATCATATGCTTCATTTTAATGGTCATCTTCATAATTCGCAGCTCAAAACAGAAATGCAGAACATTAATAACTATGGCTTATAGCCTGCATAACGTTATAATAAGAGCACTATTGCATTTTTTTTGTGAATTCTTAGGGTTTCGCTGACGTTTAATGTTAGCTATCTTTTAAAAAATAAAAAAATAAAACATTATTTACCCCGTTTGTATCTGGGAGGCGTCCGTTACACATTTTCCCTGTGTGGTAAAAGCCCTTGTCTCAGGGGATTAGTATTACTTGGTGACCTCTAGTCATTTGTAATAATTCCGGAGGTTGTCTGTGATCTTAATCCCGTGCGAATTGGTCAAGTCTGTAATTTGTAAAGTAAAAAATCCCCTGCAAATTACCTATCAATATTTTGGAGAACACCGAGGTCCTGTGATGATATTAGTCCCGTGTGAATTGGTATCACTGTGATTTGGCCCGCATTTTAGGGGTCGTATATAATTTTTCGTGGTTTTTGTTCCCTGTGCGCCTTTTTATCAATCTTTTGCGAAGAATGGAGCTACGTTGGAGTATTTGAAAAGGTGAAAAGAGCTGAAAAGGTTTTGATTTTAATGTGTTACAAATAAATCAAGCATAAAAGCTTGAGATTATTTTAACCTGGTGAAATGTAAATGACTCAGGGCACGAAACCATATTAGTTAATTTTTTTAAATCCATCTAACCTGACCATAGAGCTGGACTCTCAAAGCTTTAACATCCGGGTATCCGGTAGATAAGTCCGTAAATTTGATTAAAATAACAGGCTTCGCTTATCCCATGCGAATGCACTACACGAAATTCAGATGTGGGGGGGTAATTTCAAAATCACACAAGGTCCTCAGATAATACTAATCCCATGCGAATAGGGCTAAAGTCAGTAATAATTACTGTCGAATGTCTGACTTGACTCTTGGTAATGTATTTTGCCCCCAAACATATGATTCGACAATCAGTCGAATATTGGCAAGATTTGAAAATTCAGATTTGAGTCGACTATGAAAATCCTTAGTCGAGGACACCCCTAGTAGCCACATGCACACACATTCTGCAGCCTGATCCCTCCCAGCCCATGTTATTGTGAGTGCAGGGATTCATGGGTGTTTATTTCGGGTCAATTAGCTCACCTCTACTCGTGGCTCAGCCTACGGTAATTACATGGTGAAGGGTAAACTACCTGTTAGGGGTCGACCGATATGTGTTTTTCAGGGCCGATACCGATACCGATTATTACAGATCAAGCAGACCGATAACCGATATTTTGAACCGATATACTTGTCTGGTGTAAAAATGAAAATTAATACCAAAATTAATAATAACAAGAGCTCTGACAAAAAACGTTCTTTAAATGCTTTTAAACAGGTCTTTAATTCTGAAAACTGTTAATAACAACAACATTTCCGTTGGTTTTAATTTACAGTACAGTGCAAATGAAGGCATAAAACATTAATTTAATTTATCTTTTAATCAAATGAGTTAGACTTTATTTTTGGCAAACAAATGAGTTTACTATTAAAATTAAAACATGGAAGAAATAGCGTATTGTGTGATTATTCTCAACAAAAGTTGTAATAATTGTTGTAGTTGTATTACGTATACAGTAATATATTCGGCTAAACCGAACTTATATTTTGACAGGTTGCCATGAGGACCTTTTAAGTTTCTGTAGCCTATGTATATATGATATGACGATCGTTTTACTCAAATGAAACGGTCAAATGCTCATGAAGTGACTCTGCGAGCAGTTCTGGGGATGTTGTTCATGTATTTATGTCCTCATTTAGTGAGATGGCAGACGCTGAAGTCACCGCGAGCATCACGCGCTCGAGTATGTGTGTGTGCAGTAAATGAAACCGCACGTCTGTGTCATTCATTAACAGAGATGCAGAACATGCAGGATTCATATTTAAAGTGTTTTTGCGGCTTAATATTTATAGACACTAGTCCATAGCGCGAGTCGATTTAAGTGTACTGACCTACTTTTGATTAATTCATCCAAACTTCGACACATTCCGCGACATTCCGCGTTATACGGTAAAGTCCATTATTTGACTGCATTCCGCGATTCCGCCCGCATTTTCCGCATCGCGGACATCATAGTGGATTGTGATTTATTGCAACGTCTGCTGCTGCCTTACCTTTGAGAGACAACTGATGCGTGATCACTGAGGCAGCTCCAGTTAGCATGTGCTCTCGGTGTGAGACTGCCTTCAGTTTTCCGCGTTGATTGGTCGGACTCGTGACTCTCTACATATCAGATGAGCGGTGGGCGGAGATTGCTCTCAGAGATTGAGAGATCGCCTCACTCTCACAGAGTGTTGAGCTCAGACAGGCTGCATCGAGCCAAATAGTGCATTTAAACATTAAATAATTTCACCTGTATTATTTAGTCACCAATAAATAATGTCACCTGTAAATAGTATGTTTGTTTGCATTATAAAAAATAAATAAAAAAAATAAAAAAATTATCGGCAAATATGTTTTGAAAATGGCCGATATCGATAATCGGTAAAATGCTTAATATCGGCGCCGATAATCGGTCAGGCCGATAATCGGTCGACCCCTACTACCTGTTTCTCCTTTTTATGTAATTCTGGGAAGAGGCAAATCAATCTTTAAAAAGCATCTATGAATACATACAGTGAAAACTACGCAGTGTTCATTTACATTTGATTACTTTTAGATTTATTTACCTAAGATTACCTAGATTATTTACCAGAACAGTAATGTTAGTGGACCTTCATGTAAAAAAGCACAGTTTATTTAATTTCATTTGTATAGTCTATTTGTTTTATTGAATTTGTCAGTTTGTTTTACTTTGTTTCTTTGGTCATGTTCTTACTGTATCTTATAATATGTATAAAATACTGAAAATGCCTGCACACTGGTGCATTTACAAATTTATGCTTTATATTAATTTCATATTATAGAAATATTTATTTTACATTTCAGAATATAAAACAATGTTAATTAAGCTCTTGATTTGTCATATATATATAACAAAAAGTGCCGATAAGAATACAGTTAAAGAACCAAATCGATAAGCAGTATCGCTAAGCATAGTAATACTGTTAAAACCTTAACGATACCTATCTCTAGTTGAGGACCCTTGATGCATGTTAAAATACAGAGTTTATTTCGGAGTTATCAAAGTATGCATATGCTTTAATAATCTTAAATGTGTTAATATGTGACATTGTGACTAAAGCATAAATTGATTGGAAATGTAACAGATGTCACAAACTTTTGCCTTTACCTTGTTACAGTTTGACATGACTAGCCCTTTTTCAAATCTCGTTTACATTAAGTTTCACCACTTGCTCCGATCTAATGTTGATCCGACAATCTCCTATGTCCCATAGAGAATGAACTGGAAAGGCCTGCTCAGTGGACTCAGCCACTGAAATATCCCAGATTGTACGAGCAGTCATTAGTCCGGTTACCACATTATCTGAGTGTACACACACACACACACACACTCCTTCCAGATAAGAGAATTTATAGGGCACCCAATTACCTCTGAGTCCAAAGTTATTTCCTATTAAGATCTCTGCCTCTTTTACCTTGGGGATTTTCAGGTTTTGCTCAGATTTTGCACAAGCCTCAGAGGTCATGCAATCTGGAAGGGGAAAAGAGGTGATTACAGAAAAGTTGACCCTTTGTTCTTTTTGGACTTGGGGGCCATAACAACCCTGGGAAAAGATGGGTGGACATTGCTCTTTTTCATCTTTATCTCTTCTTCCCCCTATGACAAAAACTCATATAGTCATTTTGCTGCTATGATGCAGATTTCCAAAGTTTTATAGCAACTGAGTTTGTTTTGCACACCTAAATGTATGGAAGTTTTTCTGGACTGTTTTCAAATAGAATTAAAAATTGTATTTTCAATTGCGTTTTCCACATGTGGGCGCATAAATTGTAACATAATCCAAATGCAATTGCAAATCTTGCATTACCGTTTGCCTTTTCACTTTCGTGAACGCACAGTGACTGCCACATTTCAAATGAAAAAGCAAAGTCTATTTGCAACTGTATTTCCCATGTCTTACGAGTTATGAGCCTGTCATATTTAAATAACAATATTAATTACCACCTTTGCTTTTCCACTCTCTCTGCGCGCATAACCTCCCAAAACTCAAATGGAATCGCAATTCCTTTTGCATTTGAATTTCCAATGTTTACACGGAAAGCTGTCAATCAATGTGAGGGGGCGGGACTATACTAGGGGGTGTGTTTGTTTTGGGAGGTGACGTCACTCACAGACGACTGTTAAGATTATTTAGAATAGGCTCTTCTCTGCATTCTTTTGAAGGTGCTCTGCCTGTTGAGACTGGTGAAAAGTGATTTGTTAATAGTGAATATTGATCTCTTGTGCGTACCGTTTGCGGCTGTTAGCAGGGATAATCACTATTTTGGGGGTAAAAAAGACAGAATTATGTATTGTGCCAAGAAGGTTGCACTGTCTGTTCGTACACCGGCACAAACAGATTGGCTGCTGTCTTTAGCAGAGCCTTTACTGATTATCTCCATCAATCAAAGCATTCGGCACGGTCGTCTGTGAGCGACGTCACCTCCCAAAACAAACACACCACCTAGTATAGTCCCGCCCCCTCACATTGATTGACAGCTTTCAGTGAAGATATAGGAAATTCAAATGCAAAAGAATTGCGATTCCATTTGAGATTTGGCAGTTTATGCGGGGTGTATTGAATATTTTATTTATTTTTTCTGTCTGAGAAAAGTAACTATTGCAGGAGTATAGATGGCATTATGTGGTTCAACTCTGTGCAGTCCATCGGCTGATCCTGTTGGCTCTTCTGTTGCTTTATTTTAGAGAGCTTTTTGTCATTTATTTGCTGTTACAGGCTGGAAGACCAGTTAGACCAGATTGAACTGGCTAAGACCAGCAAACCAGCTTAGTCTGATCTACAATGTGTAGTTTTTTGTTTTTTAAGCACTTATTGCACTGCGCCTCACAAAAACTCTTTTTTTCTGCACTCAGTATGTGTAAATGCCACACATTGAGATCATTGCAAAGTCCCCATTGATTTTTCTCTTTTCCCATGGCCCTACTGGCCTGTTGACTTCCTGCCTGTAAACATGTTTTTGTTTTAATTATTTTTTGAACCTGTTGTTTTAAGAACATTGCCATAACATAAAGGTCAGCACTCCGCATATAAACACAGACCAAATAAAATTCAGCCAATATAGATTTGCTAGTAAAAAAAAAAACATTGTATAATTCCTACTCCCTCCCTATACAGACTTTTTTTTTCTTTAAAGTGTCCACATTGTTGATATTTTCCCAAAAATGTATGACTGATTCCTATGTTGAGCATGATTGAAATCTCTCATTGTGCTGTGGCATACTGTATAGTGCTGTTGATTTTAATAAATAGTCAATATTCTGAGGTCAAAATGGAACCACAAGACTAGTAGAACTGCCCGAGGACTAGTCTTCAAATGTCTTTCAAATCTGCATCACCCACATGAAGGTCAATGTGTCTGGAGCACATCCACATTACAACACAGCTCACAGCTCAATTTGAATTGTTTCTTTAATTATAATTTATTTAAATGTTGAAACATCTTTAAATTAGGATATATTTAATTTAGGCCAAAAAGGCTATTATTTTTCGGATGTATGTATTACGTATTAACTTAAAGTTATTCAGTATTTCATGGCTAGTTATTTCAGATGAGTTTATCGTGTGGAAAACATCTATGTTATTTATAAAAAGTATTTTATTCAAACTCATCCCTGACAGTAAATTATTTTCCCACCGTCTCCATAGCCATAGACATTTATGAATTTGTCAGTTTTGGGGGGGATTTAATTGGATGGTTGTCCGTTCTTTGAAGAATTTCAGGATTTGGAGGTTTGTTTTTGCTCATTCTTTAACTTTTTATAGATGTCAATGTTAGAGACAGGACTGGGAATTTTTGGGTGAAGAAAGAGGATCAGGATCAGCACATGGTGGATTTAAAACTGCTTGGTCATGTCTGAAGAATGTGCACATACCGCTAATTCATGGCTCCAGCTACAGTATATTTAATGTTTTAGGGAGCGTATCAATTGCTACAGTTAGAGCAACGAATAAGGTCTTAGAAAACCCACTTGGCAAGTTCATCTAATAAAAATCTCCTTATGTCCACATTTTGACTTTATAGCCTTTGCTCAAGCTTGTAGCCTTTTACATAACATTGTAATCAGCTTACGTTTACCGTTATCACTCCACTCTCACTCTCTCAGCCTTTGTAACCGACTTCTGGACAGTTATTTAAACAGCTGAGATTTTAAGAGAATCGTGGCTCAATTTAACACGAGCATAAATAGTATGGCTCTATATATGTTAATGTCATGCACGCTGTTCCGGCTTTTGAGAGACTGTGGATAGCGGTCTCCATCTCTACGCTTCCTGCTCAGTTGTAATATGCCACAGGCTCTTAGTTTATCATCACTCTAAAGGCCACAAATGAATACTTGTCTTGAATTGAGATCTGGCTTTTCAAAGAGCACTGGACGCTTGTTAAATGCCCATCCATAAGCCGTTAGTTGTTCACAGCAAGCGTGTTAATCATCAAATAAAGCTGCTAAATATGAACTGATGTCTGTTTTCAGGGTCTGTTTTGGTCTTATAGAACTTCCTAGGCTTGTATGGCATTTATATTTGGATTATGGAGCACATCAGAGGATAGGTCAAGAGTTTAATACATCAGTAGATTGCTGGACAGTGATAACTTTGGCCCTGTCTTAATTTCCTACACTGCTGTCAAAGTATCTTAAGCAAAATATAAGTTACTTTACTTTAACTAAGCAAATCTGAATACTCTGATGTGGATAGGATAGGACAGGATCAGATTGGATAAAAAGGATTTTATTTTGAAATTCTCTAGTCTAGGGGAAATTGTGCCATTTCAAATTTGTTTCTCATAATTGAAAGTTTATATTGCGCAATTGTGATTCATTCTCATCACTTTCTGAAAAATGGTATTGTATTGCCTTTTGCACGTTTTACAGCCTTTTCTCAGCACTTTCAAGTGAAATGTTCAGTAAGTGTTGCTAAAAATATGTTCGGTTTTAATCTGAAACTGATGAACATTAATCTGGCAGTGTTTTATTTATTGTAGTACTTATTCGCTTTGCATAATTTGTGCAAAAAGATTAAAAGTTGTTGGTGTTTTTCTACCTCTAGTGTTCATCTCAGCTGGAAACTGTAGTAAATTGTATGTATTATACAATTGTATGTATGTATTATTTTTCAGTTGCAAAATCAAATGTAAAGGCACATTTTCCCAATAGGTTGTATTTCTCATATTTGTGACTATATTTTTATGTTTTGACATAAAACACGTGACTTTTTTTATTTTAACATTGTCTCTCAATTTCCTTATTTATGTTTTACTCAGAAAAGAGCTTTTATAGGAAGGTGTTTGTGCTAATAGTGTACAACAAAAGCTTATTGTATAGAAAGATAAGGAGCTAGAGCAAACAGCAACTCAAAAATATCAGTCAAGTATTAGGATTTTCAATGTACTAATTTTGGCATTTAGGTACTTTAGAACATTTGTTTTAATATATTTGTATAGGTTTGTTAAATCTTGTGTATTTAAGTAATTTTAAGAGAAATAACAACATTATGTGCAAACAAGTTGCAATGAGGTGGTTGTCTTGCAACAAGGCGAACACAGTTCTGAAGAAGTGACATGTACAAGAAAAAAGGGAGTGACAGAGAAATTGGAGAAAATTAAGAAAAGGAAAAGGGAAGTGAAGGTGCTGTTGAAAAGAGAACCTTTAATTATTTTCCATGGCCCCGACAAAAGACTTAGACCTTTTTTTGTGATGGTCATACAAATATTTTAATAGAGTTGTCCATGTTTCAGAATTTGTTGAGGGGTAATTGGGATGAGGATGGCCTGGATGAATGAGTGTGAGATTTCCAGAATGGGTATGTGTTATAAGAAACTGGTTGCTCAACAGTCACTGATTAATGGATTTCAGTGGGTTGTAGTGATTCTGTGTTTGGATGATCTTTGTTTCACTCACCTCTCTTTGAGATTCCCAGTAAATCACCTTCATATTTCCTAGTATGTTCTGGCCAGCTCAGTGTTTCTGAAATGTGCTTCATGTAATAACTGCATGTTTTAAAAAGCATGATTTAATGTCCACCTGATCCTCTTAAATGTCAACACTTCTTTTCATCCTCATAAGTCTTTCTATCCTTATTTTGTGGGCTAAATCTGCTGAGTGTGGAGGTTTTTGAAGTGTCCTCCTAACTCCTGTTTTAGACTGTGTTCCAAAGTTCAGACAAACACAGGCGCCATTCTTTTGAAGCTGTGATTTGAAGAGAGCTGGCAGGCAGACTGGAACACCAGCCTTGACCAAGCGGACAGGTGGAGGAGAAGCTCGCTGGAGTTCATTTGGATGAAGCATTTGGCCCTGCAGTGGAGGCATTTTCATGGTACTATAATATCCCACACAATAATTCACGGAGCTTTAATGTTTCTGTGCGAAACGCAGAAAGCACGCAGACCTGGTGAGGCTAGGTACAGCCATTCTCTTTACAAAACAGATGTGTGGAGCTATATTCTGTCTCTGTGTTTGGAGGGAAATTCTTCCTTTTCATCACATGATCGTAAGAAGTGTGTGTAGGCTTTTTTCAACGGATACAGACCATTGTATGTATGATTTTCATCATTAACACTTTAGAATTTGAACTTTAATTTACAACTTTAGCAAACATTATTACATTCTGTAATGATTAGCAAATAATTAATATCAAAAAATTAGGTTGTGTAAGATATTCAGTAGCTGTCAAATGCAAACAAGGCTGATTATATTTTATCACAATAAGCTAATAGGCTTGTTTAAAATGACTGTTTACTGTTTTAATACATTTTAAAATGTATTCCAGTGATGACTAAGCTTAATTTTCTTCATCATCACTCCAGTCTTCAGTGTCACATGATCCTTCACAAATCATTCGAATATGCTCTTTTGGTGCTCAAGAAACATTTCTTCTTCTTCTTATTATTATTATTATTATTATTATTATTATTATTATTATTAACACATTTAAAAACAGTTGTGCTGCTTAATATTTTTGATGAAACTTTGATACTTTTTTCATTATTCTTTGATGAATAGAAATTTTACAAATTTTGAACAATGTTTATTTGAAAAATATTTTTGTAACTGTATAAATGTTAGATTATAAATGTTTCAGTCACTTTTGATCGGTTTAAAGACTGAGAAGACCTTATTAGAAAGAGCAGCAGAAAGTAAAAAGCTTGTCATCAGTGAATGGAAAACATCCATGTCAAATACATGAGGATGTTACCAGCTTTCATGTCTGTCTAGCTCTCCAAAAGATGGCCAATGCAATTCAAAACAAATGGTAGTACCATCCTAAGAAACCCTTTTAGAAGGGCAAATTGGCTTCCTGTATTAGTTACTATTCCAGAACATTTTTGAGATTCAGAATTGTGAGCATGCTGCTTTGTAAGTGTGTACTTGAGTATAAATGCTATTTTTTGAGGAGACATTCAGCTGAAGGAAGTGAATAAAGAATAAGAAAGACTGAATGGCCATTAAACCTTGACAAGAGTTTCAAGAGGGAAGTTTACAAATGTGTATTGTACCATAAAAATACAAGAACTATCATCATTTACTCACTCTCATGACATTTCATGCCTGTATATATATTATTGTGAATTAGAAACTCCTTTTGTGTTCATTGGAAAAGAAATGAACAGCATATGGAATGACATATTTTAAATGTTTGGGTGAGCTAAGTGTGATTTTTCTCTTTTTGTCTGTTTACTTTGGTGCCTTGCTGAATGGCGATCTCTCAGCGTGGTGTTTTCAGACCTGTCTGCATGCCGTTGGCCTCCTGTATGTTTGTTAGGGATTTTCTCACCTGTGTGCCCTCTCAGAGTCTGTCTGTGACAGGAGGTGCTCTCCAGTCAACAGATTTAGAGAGAGAAAAAGAGAGAAAGAGAGGATGAGAGGCTTCGTTTGACTTCCTTCCAAGCGCTGGGAGCTTCCACAGGAACATCCATCACTCAGTCCCTGTGCCAGCAACTGTGTGTCTTCCCATCCATCCTCAGCACCTGTCCTATACTTTCTATACTAGGAAGACATTCCCACAACTGCAGTCAGGATCAGTATAATTTTGCTAAATATTACTATTACATATTCAGTGGTTAAAATCCAAATATTGGTCGCTTTGTATATAGCTGATAGTTATTTTATATAAAAAAAACTATGTCTGAAAGATACATTTTGTTGAAGCTAAAACTGTAGCTTGTTTGCCTCAATCAAAACAATGTAAATGTAAAAATATGGGCTGGGGAAGTTTCTGAAATTTGGATTATTCTGACACAGATGACCCTTAACTGATGTTCTAAAACATCTGAAACAATTATATGGCTTTTATTAAATTACATTTTGTAAGCATTGAATAACAATATTTATTTTTATCCCTTAGTAAGGTAGCATCAGTACTATTTTAGTTATATTGTTTTGTTATTTCTTTGAAAAACTTTCATATAGCCATTTGCTCTTGCTTTCTTGCCAGAACCCATGTCCTGCGTTGGTTCTGGCCTACAGTTCTGTTTCTGCCCTTCAAAGAGAAGCGGTTGGGAGTGAAGTGAAGCTTTTACGGAGCTGAGTGATTTCATTGGCAAAAGGCTTGTAAGTGAGCTGATATGAGTTCATAGCTATCGACCTGAGGCAGACGGGACCGCAGCTCCTGCGGTATGGCCAGCAGCAAGGGTGACTCTAGTTGTGAGAGCATGCTGGTGTCTCTTCTCCTTACAGGCACTTCAGAGATGTTTATTTTTAAAGTCCCCCTGACAAGCTCCAGCCTGACCAACCAGGGCTGGCATGTAACACATCTGACATGCTTACAGCAATGGAAAGTTTTGACTCAGACACACATGCAGATATACAACTCAACTTCGGCACACTCACAAACTAAAAAGTCAGAAGTCTCCAATGTTGTCCTGTTTTTGCCCTCTCACTTCCTTGGCCTGTCTCCCTTTATTGTTCATCCAATTATAGAACTTGTGAAATCAGAATGCAAGTTTTGTGGCTTTTAGTCCATATTTATTTGGTATAAATTAGGATTTATTTTATTCTCTCTCTCTCTCTCTCTCTCTCTCTCTCTCTCTCTCTCTCTCTCTCTCTCTCTCTCTCTCTCTCTCTCTCTCTCACACATACACTCACTCACAAACAGTCACACTTTAGGTTCTAGGTCTGAGTTGCCAAATGGCTCCTGTCAAAGTGACAGACATTAGTGTGGCTGGAGTACTAGTGCGATAAAGGCTGCTAGTGAGTTCACATTGCTCCCATGGGTCTGTGGCCGTGCTCCTGCAGCGGTCAGTGGAGCAGTGTATAAATGTCATTAAGAGCCTGTCTTTCAAGGGCTTTCGACCGCATTCCTGTGGTGTCAGCACCATCCCATCATTACACACTGTGTGTTGACCCTTCTTTTGGAATGGTTAATATTCACCAGAATGGTCGAGTCACTAAAATTGATCAGTTTTTTAAACATTTGATGATTATTGCTCATTCAGATGCATTACACCGAATCAAGCCATCCTTCATAATCGAGCAGTCGAAGTTGGCCCCTGAGCACTTTAAAGCAAGTTGACTGCCCCTGTAACCATAATTATTCACATGTATTTTCAATTTCAATTGTGTTTATATAGCACATTTAAAAACAACCATGGTTGACCAAAGTGCTTCACAATGTCCGGAAAAGCTCCCACACAAACAAAATGAATATAGTAAAACGTCACAATGTCTCAACTCAACTCAAAATAAAAGCCAAGGAGCTAAGCAGACATAAGCTTTTCATAAGCTTTGATTTATCACTAATGCTACATATTTCTGCATATGTAAAAAATTGTTGATTAAAGCTCTTAAAAATATTACTGCTCTTCAGAGAATCCTTCAGCCAAATTGCTCTTAGCTTCTAATGAAAGTAGTGAACTGAGAAACATGCTCACCTGTGAAAAGTAAGTCAGTTTCTTCAGAAATTTCAATCTCCCAAGTTTTTACCAATAGAGGCTGTGCAGTGTTGTCATGTTGGAAAACTAATGAGTGGCAACAGCATCTGAAATGTTGACAGTTCCAGGATGGTGGACATGCTTGCAGAGGATATCAAACATGTTTGATATTGAGCTGATTTTAGAACACACACTGTTTTCATCCATTAGTCATCTCCTAGTAGCAAGGTGTGTGTTTATGTGTGATTCTCAGTCATCGATGCCCAGTTTTTGCTGTAACCACCTACAAAGTTAACAAGTGTTTGATGCTACATCCTAGGATGCATCCTTCCTACTTCAATCCTTCTGAGGCTTCAAGGCTAAAGTCCTGCTCAGCATTAAACACTAGAATAAGATGGATCAGTAAGTGTGCATGTCTGCAAATCAATCTGTTTTTTTATTACTGACTTCCCCCTTCATCTTTCTTTCATAGAGGATGCATACGTTGCTCTATGAAAAGTATCCAGGTACAGTAGGAATCCCTTTAGTTTTCCGGCTGTAGCATTAATAAATAATCGGTATGTAGTCTGTACTTTAATGTGGGATTTTACTCTGCCCTCACACCACGAGGGGAATTTACAGAGCCCTACCACATCTTGGTATGCAAATGAGTCTAGGCTTCTGCCAATTTGTGCTCGATTTTCCTCGCTCTCTTCCTTTCCCTCTTCCCCTCTCCAAAGAGAGGAGCGCAGCTGACAGCTCTGGCCACTCATCTGTTTAATCATTGGCACTGCATACATGCTGCTTAATAACGATGCTCGCTTCACGTCCGATTGTAACAGTGAATGAGGATTCGCTCTGTATTTTGAAAGTATAATGCTTAACAACTAAACACTACGTGAGAGCGTCTCACCACTGCGTGGTGTTGTCACACTTGTCTTTTGTTTATTGACATGTTTGGAAATCAAAAGACTGGCACTTTTAATGAGCTTGTTGATGGTTAAGAAGTTTGGTTGATGCACTGCTAAAGATAACGTGTGATTTCTGTGTCCAAATTGTTTCTTGAGCACCAAATGATCATATTTGAATTAATGATGCCATGAAAACAAAAATCTAGTCAGTACTGATACCACCAAAAATAGGCCTACAATATTCGATACACAAGTTGATATACAACCATAAAAAGAACAATAATGCTTAAACAATAACTCTTTCATTTAAACCCTTTAACATTACAAAAACACAACATTGGTGCCACTTGGCCTTAATAAAATATAAAATCAGTGAAAACACCTGTTATACTTAAAATAATCTGTCTATACTGTACAATGAATCTCTTATGTCGTACTTTGTTGGGTATACTTTGTTGGCTCAAGCTGAATGAACTCTGTTGATTCTGACAACTCTGTTTGGTCATTGGCTACAATGCTCAGTGCTGCAAAAACACATTGTAAATTGAAACCTTTGATGCTCTTCACAGACACTCACAAATAACAGGATTGTTTGAAAGCCGGCACCAGTCAGTGTGTCCATACTCTGTACTACCAATGCTGTGGAAAGGCAAGTATTTAACATGTAAGTATTGATTGGTACCAAATTACTGGTACTTTTGACAACACTAGTTTGAAATATATCTGAAGGATCACGTGACACTGGAGTAATGACTGCTGAAAACGACTGTTTTGCAATCACAAATATACATTATTTAAAACCTATTCAAATAGAAACAGTTACTTTAAATTTTAATATTTTAAATTAAATTGTAATTTTTGACATTTCAAATAAATGTGGCCTTGGTGAGCAGAATAGATTTCTTTCAAAAACATTAAAGAATCTTTCCAACCAATGTTCAATGTTTGTATCAGAATCAGAAAGAGCTTTATTGCCAAGTGTGTTTACACACACTCAAGGAATTTAACTTGGTGTTAGGAGCTTCCAGTACAGAAAGTGCAAACATAATAAACAACAATAAAAACACAAATGATAAAGATAGACAATAAATAATGTAGGAAGAGTAAAATCCAAACTTGCTACATTTGTCATATTGGCATTACAATGTGATGATGTCAGTCGTGTCACTGCTCTGTCATTTCTGAACATATCAACGTTTTCATGGGCTCGTGATAGTGTCTATGCACACTTGAGAAGTAGTAGGTCATCTGTGTTTTATTTGCATGCTGTTTTGTGGATACAACAAAAAACAACTTTTTTGACATACTGCTTTTCTTCAGTTATATTCAGGTGTGGAGAGACTTTTCTTCTAACAATTTCCCATATTTGTCCAAACGGTCAACCCTTGGATAAGCATTGGGTTTATGGACTCCTTGGTCCTCTTACTTTAAAATAAATACATAAAAATAAAATGTAGAAATTGTTGTGGCATACTGGAGTTATAATTAACTTTGCATACTAAACTGAGAGACAATATCATATTTTAGCATCATAAAAAATGACATGCTTCAGCCTGGATTTTCAATTAAAGCTACTCCGAGCTCGTCCTACATCATCCCAACTGAACCACAGCAACCCAAAAAAGCCTTTTTATTTACCTTTGGAACGTTGCTAAAATGCAGTTCCATACTCATTTTTGAAAGCGCGCTGTTTACCGTGGACTGTCTGTTAAGCTCTGTCAATCTATAACATAAGGCATTTCTATTTATTTCTCACCCTGTCTGTCTCTTTCTTCGTCTTTTTCACTGCTGAATGTCGAAGGAATGTGGATCTCACAAAGAGCTGAAAAAGCAAAGTAAATAGTGCTGCTGCTTGTAGATTTGGGATGAACACCCTCACACAAGGTTGATATTTTAAACACATTGATCATGATACTTTACATTAAGATTGGCCTCATTAATTTGTAGAGAGTGGTTCAAATGAAAGGGTGGTGAAGCGTGCACGGGTAATGGTAACTCAGCAAGAGCTGTTAAAGCCTGATGACAGCAAGAAAGTGTAATCGATTTTTTGAAGTATGTATTTATATTTGTTTTGCAGAGGCAAGATAAGAAGATACTACAATGAATCGCGTTTTTTTTTTAGTTTGCATCAAAACCTCAGAATTGGGAGAGAGATTTATTTCTTCCCTGCATTGACTTTCATTTTTTTTCACCCATAGGGGGCAGTTTCACTCTCTGTAAGTGAGTTTCTCTTGCTCTATCAAGAATGCTGAATGAGCTGACAGTACTCTGGTCAGTGGTCTGTTTCTTTCAGCAGTGCCACAGTGCCGATCCCCAAATAAATCACTGTTTCCTTTTTGCTTATGCTGTATTGTGGAACGATAGATGGCAGGACCCTAATGATGTTGAACATAAGCTGGAGCTAATGGAGAAGATACTGCAGCCATTTATACTCTTACTTTCTCTCTCTCTCTCTCTCTCTCTCTCTCTCTCTCTCTCTCTCTCTCTCGCTCTCGCTCTCGCTCTCTCTCTCTTATTTCATTTTTCCATTTGAACCAGAGAGAATGGTCATGTTTTATATATCCACTACCAGTCAAAAGTTTAGAATATTTTTTTTTACCAAGACTGCATTTATTTTTTCCAAATATGGTAAACACTGTAATATTTTTATATATTCTAAAACAAATTCAAATCATTTATTTGATAATTCTTTTAAAATGTAATTTATTCCTGTGATGGCAAAGCTGAATTTTCAGCAGCTCTTACTCCAGTTGTGATACAAAACTATGAAAAAAATCACAGCTATTACAAACCGTGTTTGTGTGTTTGTAAGCGAGTGATTGATTGCATGAATGACTGTCATTCTTGTCTGTCAGAGAGTGTCTGTGAGTCAGATTGTCTGTGATTACCACACACTGGGCTCTGACACGTACTCCAGCTCATAATAAAACAACAATGTCACATTATTGCCCAACGTCCTCCAGTAATGACTCCAACTGCTGTGCTGGCCTGTCACTCTGCATGTTCTCCCATTCACTGGCCTCTTTCAAAATCTCCATAAGATAATTATTGAGTTGTCTGCTGCTCCAGCAAATCTGACTTGGCAACTGCTAATTGCTACAATATCACAAATTAATGCACATTTGCCAGTTGTATGAAAGCAGGCAGGAGGAGATTTCTGCAGGCCGATCCAGATATTCAATGTCCTTTAACTTTAGAGAGTTATACTGCACTGCAGATTAATTATGCACAGCGAACTGGATAAATGTAAAGTGGGCCATTCGTTAAGGCATACTCATCACTGAGGCACTGAGCAAAGAGAGGTCTATGAGGCTGTTCTCTCCAATGGCAGGAGAGGAAGAGGAAAGAAACTCTTCAACTTCCTGGCCTGTTGCTGTTTCCTCTCATTTTCTCATGTTGCTGGAAGCGAAGGAGGGACGTTAAGGAATGATGTTCATACAAACGCTCTTCCGCTAATCAGAGTTCCAGTGTGCCAAGTGATTTGAGTTGAAGTTAAAGGGAGAGAATCTGAAACCAAACAGAAACAATGAGGGTTCCTAGTAGAGCTGGGCGGTATGACCAAAAATGTATATCACGGTATTTTTCTAAATTATACCGGTTTCACGGTATATGACGGTATTTATTTTTTTCATGCATGACCGGGTGTTAACCACATTTTCTACTTACTGAGGAAACACTGCAGTAGATTGACTTAGAATGCCATATTTTAATGTCATGATGAGTGAATATTGTAGAAAAAGTCCACACTAAATACAGGTGTATTTTGAAAATATTTTGACTGAAAATATTTCCTTGACCAAACCCCATTCCACAGCCATACGGCTACATTTACACACACAGTTTAAGAGTGGTGCTTTTCTTCTTGTAATTAGGAGCGCTTGTCCTCATAATTAAAAACATTTAGGAGTACCTTCTGATCAATAAAAAAAAATTCTGATAAAAAAATTTGCCTTCCGAATACGAGGTGACGTTTGACTCCTTAAAGTGACGTACAGGGGTATTTTATTTTTACCTTTGCAATGGCATAATTTTCATCTATTTCAAATAAAAAAATGTATGTTTATAAGCTTTTTAAAATGTATATTTAAAACAATATAATAAGTAAAATACAACAAATAAGTTACCAATCATGAAATTAGTATTAATAAAAAAATAATTTGTATAATTTGGCACAGAAGAACACAAAAGTGGCGTTTAATGAGGCTCAGAGGTGGCATGAGTGCAATTACATTCATAGATTCATGTGGACATTAATGTTTTACATATACATTTGCTTTTAGTGATGCACAACGGCTCAGCTGTTACTTTATTTTGAACTATTTTCGTTGATGAAATAGAACAAAATCATGCAGTACTTGTTTATTGATCTTTTATATTAAATCAATATATCACATTTGCAAACTCCCCTTATAATTATTAAAAGCTGTCTCCTGATCGCGATCTGTGGGCGCACAGAAATTAAGAGCGCATGAGTGAGCTCAAGAATCAAAAGCACGTGTAAATGTGATGCATTCTGTCGGAACCTGTGGGAATGAGTATAATTATTATTAATAGCCGCAATCCCGCGCCGAAACAAGTTCTGCTCGGTGTTCTCTGCTAAGAACCCGACTGTAAATGATGCGAGTGGCGTTACTATGTTGTTTGCCGAGGCGGGGATGATTTTTGGTGTTCCGCAGAACAACAACAGTGTGCTACATGATTCCTACTTGTTTCTTTTCCCTCACTAATCCCTGATAACGTTTAAATGGTGAACACGGAGCAGTTTTTTCCGTGAGCGGGAATGTAAAACCCGGAGTGGATCCAGAGCGGAGTGATTACAGAACGCTTAGAGCGGAGAGAGGAACGTGCTTTAATCCACTCCAGGCTTTGATCACATCCCCCTCAACAGACTGAATGCACATCGTCTTTCCTTCATTTAAGACCTATTCAAGCTGAAATCAAGACATTTGTAACACTATTTGAGAAATATACGCGTATTCACGGTCTTAAAATTATGAAAAGTGAATTTAAGAAAGGCGGGAACCCTGCAATTGAAGGAATCCGTCGTCGACGGAGAGAACTTGTGTGAGAGACGCGGGAGCTGATGGCAGCAGACGGTGGATATTTTGTGGCGGTCGATGTGGATATTGTGGATGACATCTTCTCTCTCATCACATTCTACTAGGGCTTCAGTTTCGGAACTTTCAGGCTTAGTAACACATACAGCTGTATCCTGGCCAAAATGCAATAGTGAAAAGAGACCCCTCTCTAACAGTGTCGCGTTTCAAACGTTATTTAAATGACACCGGTATTGCGGTATTTTAAAAATTCATATCGTAAGAAAAATAAACACCGGTATTCGGTATGAACCGGTATACCGCCCAGCACTAGTTCCTAGATTAGTTTTGCTCATGAACCGCTTTTACCAAAGCACCGTTGTTTTTCTACAGTCTGTTTTCCCGTTTTTCTCTCTCTTTGTCATTAGCTTCCAGGTTTTTCAGAATGTATCTGTCACTGCTGAATAAAAGAAGCACTCATTAGCATTTCATTCCTTGCTCAACTCTTATTACTTTGTGAGACGCTGTCTCAAACCTCCACAAATGCAGATTTGACACAGTGCATTGTTTACATTGAGTTAGCAGACATCATTGCCACTGTCCAAATAAAGCTGTTTGGGGCATAGCATCAATGGATCAGTTCAGGTTTGGATCACTTTGTCTGGAAGTGTGTGAGTGTGTGAGTGTGTGTGTGTGTGTGGGGGGTTTGGCTGCTATGGATTGTTTTTAGGGGATGAGAGCAAGGTGCAGATGGGTATAGGGTTGTTTGATATTATTCTGTTTTTAATTCTATATGTATTACATATAATTTGTCAACAGGACTTTAAAACAAAGTATTTTTTACTTGATGTCAGTTGTAAGGTTCCGGAAATACATCACTGTTCAAAAGATTTTGAACATTTACAAACAAACAACAAATTAAGCTCAGATGAGCTTTATTTGTCACATACACAATTATACAGAGTATAATGAGGAGTGAAATGTGTTCTCTGCATTTAACCCATCCAAGTGCACACACTTGGAGCAGTGGGCAGCCGACTGTCCAGCGCCCGGGGAGCAGTCGTGGACTTCCTGCCGGAGCCGGCATTCGAGCCCACAACCTTGGGTTACTTCAGGTTTCAAGTCCAACGCTCTATCCATTAGGCCACGACTGCCCTTGCCCTATAACATTTTTATACAGCAAGGATGCATTAAACTGGGAGGGCCGGTGTCCTGCAGACTTTAGCTCCAACCCTTATTAAACACACCTGAACTAGCTAATCAAGGTCTTACTAGGTATACTTAAAACTTCCATGGAATCACAAATGCATAAACAACAGTCCTACCATATTAACCTTATAATAATAATAAAGCAAGATCTGCCAATCAGAGAAGTTGCTATTTCCATGGAAAATAATGTCATCTAATCAGCCTCTTTGTGCATTTGTACATATTTGAATACTTGCAATAAACCTCAAACTTATGGTCATTGAATTGTAGTTAGACCATTTAGATTTTATTGTAGTTTCTTCAGTTTGATTGTCTTTCATGGTGCTTCATGTGATGAATTCATTCCCTCATAAACAACATTAGTTACACAGTCCTTTGCCTTTTTCACAGATTTTCAAATATCTTAGAACCAAATATTTTTTAAATGCCAATTGAGAAAATGAAAATGGGAAATGAAAGTAGTGTGCACAGGAATGTATCCATAGTAACAATAACCTCTTGATTAGAATCAGTTTGCGGCACGATGCATCATTATTTAGCACTTATTTAGGCTGGTGCTTATGAAACTCTCCTGGCTCATTGCAAAGTGAACGAACTGCAGTTTTTATGTCTGCATGACATCCTACAATACTGTAATTTTTCATCATTTGTTACATTCAATATTTTTGTTCTATTTGATTTGTGCAGACTCCTTCGTTTAGTATGAATGTGTAATGAAGAATTGCAGTGTTGTAGAGGGCTGGGCCATGTTCATGTGAGGTAAATGACCGTGGCTGAGCCTCATTCCGGAGCTCATTAGGCATATCTGACAGTGTTGAATTCAGCGCTTGTGTCTTCGGTCATGCATCAGCTGGTCTCTGCAGATGCGAGAAACTGAGATCTACCAACACACACACATGACAAAGTCTGGCATCTTGTGAAAAACTTGTGCTCTGTTGGAAATATTTATTTCATCCTCCTTCAACCAGAACGCTGGACTTCTTCTTGCCAAGTTTGATTATGAGCTGAATTTGAACGTTAACGTCTGAAAGTCGGCTCTCCCAGGTCTCGTCAGTGGATAACGAATGCAAGCTGTTGAAGAAAGCGGAATACGGAGAGGAAAACAGAAGGATAGATGTGCGTTCGATGTGGATCACTGCCAGTATTAAACAATTAACGTTATAATTTGTTTTTGTTATGTTGAAAGATAATATAATTAACCAGTTAAACTGATCTCAGCTCCCTGCCAGACTGAAACGCTTCTGTAAATTATAATAGCAGTTGGTCCAGTGGGCTCATGGGACGGGATCAATCTGCTTCCCCTTTGCACAAAACTGGCATATATTCAGTCGGTCCTGTGTGTAGAGGGATCCATTGAAACGCTTTTCGTAAGCCCATCTGTGTATGTTTGAAGAGTTCAGCACTGTTCTGTGACAAAGCACAAAGCTGCAGTTCTTGCCCTCTCACAGTGACCAGTGCGGTTTCACTTTCTATCACCACAGCAGTCAGTCAAGATTAACCCACCTCACCCTTGCCATCAGCCCTGAGCTTTATTTAACCCTCTGCCCTCAACGGCCCCACACTTTCCCTTTCAGCACAGAAACTGTTCTAAAAACTTTGAACTGGAAAAAATACTGTTTTGTTTCTTTTTCAGTCAAGCACATAGAGCCATATGGATACATTCTCACATACACCACTATTAGTGTTACTTTACTTATTTATTTAAATAAAAAAAGTTTCTGTGCCTTGAGTGTGGTAGGACCCTTGCTGTCTACGGAGGGTAAGAAAGCTCTCAGATTTCATCAAAAATATCTTCATTTGAAACATATCTCAAAATATTTTTACATATTTTTAAAAAGCATAATATTTTCAATATAGTATGAGTTTGTCTCAATGTTTTAAACATTTTAAACATTTAAACATTTGTTATTTTGTCTTTTTTATTTTGGGGTGAAATATGTCTTGACCATGTTCTTGACAGTTTTTGTGAGAATCCCTCCACTCCCCTCAGTTGGAGGGGTTCATTTCACATGTGGGCCAATGAGGTTTTTGTCTGTCTGCTGGTGTCTGGTCTACACGCTTGAGGAGTTCCCAGGTGCCTACCAGACTGTAACAATGTTTGCCAGGGCTTCCGAGCCCTCTCTGCTCCATCTCTGTTAGTGGGCTGTCATTTTAACAATACTTGGTCGGACCCTTAGAGCAACTGACTTTAATTGATTGATGCCTTATACATGTTGTGCCCTCCCCCACTTCCTGAATCAGTTCCACTCAACTGCCCATATTTCTCAACCTCCTTTTCACCCTCCACAACTTTTCTGTGCACAGCCCCATGTAAGGAAGTGTGGAGGAAGTCTCAGCTCTCCTCAGGCTTAACATTTGAGCTGAAGAATGTGTGTGTGTGTGTGTGAGTTAATGTGTGTGTGCATCAATGCGTCCCAGTGGAGAAGAATTCTTCACGTCTGAATTTTCATGAATGCTTGTAGACATGTTGCCCAAAAATAACACGAGAGACCACAGACTAGCAGAAGAATGTCTGTGTGTATGGTGCTTGAAACTTAAGCTTCCTCCCTGGACTGAGCCTCATATTTCTCTCTCTTGGCTAACGAAACCTCTCATTTGATCTTTGAATAATGCAAATAACTACATATAGCACTAAAACCAAAAGATTTGAAATAGAAAATAAAGTTTTTTGGCTTTTTTTTTGCATTTTGGCTAAAATGGTCTGTCCTGGCTTGGGCTTTTTCTCATTTTAGAGCTCTGAAAGAAGCATTGATTGCATTGAATAAAATTCAATAGCTCTGTTATCAAAGTATCACTAAATGTTTCAAATGGTAGCAATTTTTGACATTTGAGATGGTGTTGTGAATACATTGTGCATGCGACATCTGTGAACAAGGGCTCTGCTGTTGACTCATATCCTTTATAATTCTCGCTGGCATTGTAAATATCATCACTTTTAAACTAAGGTGGCATTTTTATCTTTAACCCCAAATGCAATATTTTTCTGTCTATGTTTCTCCCGGAATAGGAGACTCTCATTTCTCTTCCATTTGGCATTGGGGGAGATGGAAAAGAAGGCATGAAATGACTTGGTGCGTCTCTAAAACTCAGTTTCTCTTTTAATCTCTAATCTGCAGTTGAACCGTTGCTAACAGTGTTTGAGTTTGACAGATGTGTACGGACCGCCCTCCACTTTACATGTGTCTAAATGATCCGTTGACCCGATAAGCTTGTTTGAGGTCAGCAGCACGGCAGAATGTCTGTCCCATTGACACACATACTGTAGCTGGAGCAGTAACTGTACAATGCCTGACCCAGATATGTTCACAAGTCTTTTACTTGGATTCTGAGTCAAGTCTGAAATCTTGAACCTGGAGTCCGAGTCAAGTCTGAAGTCTTTGGTCACGAGTCCGAGTCAAGTCTCAAGTCATTTAATGGCTCGCTAAAAAATCCCATTCAGAATCCTCATGTATTGAAATCTTCCTATTTATGAAGCTGTTTAATAGGCTACAGACAAAATATATGATATATGATCTGCTTTGTAAAAAAAAGAAGAGGTATTAAAGGGATAGTTCTCCCAAAAATGAAAATTCTTTCATCATTTACTCACCCTCAAGTACTTTGAGTTAATCTTACTTTGTGTTCAGCAGAACAAAGATATTCACACAGCTTTGGAACTACTTGAGGGTTGAGTAAATGATGACAGAATTAAAATTTTGTCAGAATTTTTGGGTGAACTATCCCTTTAAGATCTAAGGTTGATATACACCCAGCCTGTTACTTATGTTTTAATCCATTACCATGTTCAAAACAAATTTTGTGTTATCAAATTCTGTAAAAAGAGTCAGATCTACCATGATGCATGAGGAAATAGCCTGTGACACAGATATTACAAAACCATACAAATAAAGTATTTCTTTATTAAATATGTCAGGGGTATTCAATTAAAGTTCCAAGAGGTACGGCCTCTATATTTTCTTCCATACAGAGGTCCGGACAAAAAAAACAAAACACTATGTAATTTTTTACTAGGGGTGTAACGATTCATCGATATGGATCGATATATCGATACGATGTATGACGATTCGATGCCACGCATAAAATATCGGTCCACATTTTCACATAATGTCCGTCAATGCATTACAGCCAACGCGTGCATTCTCGTTCAATCTCACGTACCAGAACTCGATATAAGGACAGCCCGAAGGCACAAAGCGAGCATAAAAGTCGCTCGGGATTGTTGTAGTAACAGTCAAGCGCTGTGTGTGAAGTTTTCCACGCACACATCTGAAGCGCACGCACACAGACAGCCGCGTCAACTCGATAAAAACTCGAATACAGCGCGAATACTGAATTGAGCATATGCTGAATTTGTGCATGGATTAATAAATACAGACAAATCAAAATGCATGTTTTTGGCAAATATCCTTGTAAACTGTCGGTTAAGCATAGCATATGTCTTAATGTAAACAGTGAAGAAAGAAAAGGCATGTATATTAGTATATTAAATGTGTGCTTTCGTTCTTAAAGTGAAAGCAAACTAATAATAAATATAATGCTGTCAAAGAAAAATACAAGTGCTTACTGCTCCTGACTAAATAACCTTTGTAACATCAAAACGTATTCATTTATAGGTATTTAATTTATACAGTGAAGACCATGCAGTTATTTTACATTTGATTATTGCATTTCTTTAGCGTACCTGAACATTTATTTTAGACTGAGCTGAAAAACCTGAAAAGCACTGTTTATTGAACTTGTGTCTTTCTTCTATTGTATTTATTTTCTGCTATTGCTTGTAATTTGGTTATCTGTAGAAAAGATTTTTAGCACTGAGCCCATATAAGCATTTTTAGATTTATGTTCATGTTATTATAATTGTTGTACATGTTGTATAATTACATGATTCTTTTGAAATGTTGTTAGCTACAGATTAATAATGCTAAATGTAGATCAGAAACGTCTTGTCACATCTGGTTTAAACAGTCAGAGTCATAGGTTATAGATAGATAAATATAGTAAGAAAAGACTATATTTGCAGCATTGCTTTTTCAGCTGTGTTTTAGTGAAAGTAATCTATCATTTTGCTGCTCACCGGGTTTCTGTTGTTAAAATAACCGCGTCATCAGCAGCTCTTTAACTTGGCGCAGGCGTGTGTCCAGAGAGAGCAAAGCGCACAGAGCTGAAAGGGCTCGAATTAAGCGCATTTGGCTTTAGATAAAAGTACTAGAGGATATAGCGCTGAAAGATATCTGCCACAAACGACCCTGAGTGCTTGTTGTGATCCGCTCTGCTGTTTTGACACGCAGCTCATGTAAAATGGTGCTGCTATTATGAATCGCGGTCCGGATGGATGCCGGGGTGTGGCTGCGGTCCGCCTTTTGAATATTAGTTATATAAGTATTTAAGGATAAAAGACTTTTAAATAAAATTGCTTTTAAAATATTCACGAGTCCTTTTCGTCAAGTCTGGAGTCATTTCAGTTCGAGTCTGAGTCAATGCTAAAGACTATAAAAATGTGACTTGTGTGTGACTCGAGTCCGAGTCATTAACTCGAGTGCCATCGCTGGCCTGACCTTCCAATATGCAATACAAACTTCATTCTCGCATTGCATCTGTGTTTATGAATCAATGGTGTGTCCCTGGAGTGTTTTTAGTATCAAGAATTTGTCAGAATAGATCTTATTGAGTGTCTGTTAATTACTGTCTTTCTCATTCTGGCTCACAGTCTAGAATCTTTAGCTTATAGTAAATGAAGAACAGAAATGCTCAGAAATTATAACTCACTGAAGCCATTTGATCTCTACGTGTGCAATTGAGTCCCAAAATATCTGACATTTTGAATTAGTATTTAATAAATATATATATTTTTTTACTTAGAAAATCAAATTACCAATTTTTTTATTGCATTTGTGGTGATTTGGGAATAAACACAAGAATTTAATATTAATAAATTACATTTGTGAGATACTTGTCTGGGTTTCCCAAGTACTTTCTTTAATGGGGACTCCCATAAATCATTTCTATGTAAGGAATACAATTAATGACTCTAAAATGTCTTGCTTATTACATGGCTTCTTACCAAATAAATAAATAAATGGAGATGAATTATTGACTTGAAATTATTTTATTATGTGTGTAAAATAAATTGCAGAGTGAGAGACATGAAATAGCATATTGGTTGCTAAGGACTGTGCTCATTTATATAGTTTAGCACTCATTATACAACGATTTTAACTGCAGCATGCTACAATCTAATCAGAATTTAGTATTCCAGAAAATATGAATGTGTTTTACCTGTCTGGATAGTGTGCTGCTGTGTGCTGGTCTTCAAACATCCCTTGTAATGAGGCAGTAAATTCTCCACTGGAGCAACATCAAGACATTATCGTGTTCTGTATCTCACATACACCATTAGTCCAAAACAAATAGATGGTCTGCTCAAGTAATGCAGGGCAAATTAAATCCAAACACATGGGGATATTAATTATGCTGGAATGGTTTTGTGAATACCTAGGGCCCTATGAAATCAGTTTTATTTTTTCACGTTTTTAACTTGACGTCACACACTGTATAACAAGCATAATACAAAGTTTTGTAAACAAGTGTAATAATAGTAACAGTTGAACATTGTTTTATGTAGACTATAAATCTATGCTAATTCGCAAATGACCTCAAACGCCATACAAGGCGTGTCCTTTTGATTGGCAGGTTTGAAAGCAAATACAGTTTATTCTGCATACAGCATATTTATTTTGTGATGTGCGATGGACTAAATTGCCGATCTGGAATCATTTCCATTCATGTCACCCATCCGCGTTTGTACAAGTGTCTTCAAGTTCACGTGCTAGCAAACGCCCGGCTGGTCAGGTGTGTATTGTGAGGCTTTCTCCAAACTGGCCAAATACGAATGAGAGCACGGTAAATGGAAGATGTTAACAAGAAATGTGGCAACATACGCCGCAATTCCTATTCCACAGAGAGCGCGTGCAGCAGATGAGAAGTTAACGTCAATGACGGAGATTTGTCTGTCATTAGAATGGCTGTATCTGTTATCTGAGGCAGAAAATGCATCGCATTATATGCTTTCATCAACTTTTACAGGTTATATAACATTTCTTGTATCTATATGGACGTTTAGTTTTTCTTGTAATTTAATACACTTGGTCAAAATGTCAAATTAGGCAGTTATGCACAGGATATTTAAAATGTACAAACGTATATTGGCTAGACGGCAAATAACCTAATTCTTCTCCACTCTTCAAGCACACAAAAACATTAACCTTACCTTACATAGTGTTTGAGTAATGAAAACTCTGTACTATTCAAACATCAATCATTTATTTACCCTTTCATTGCGAAAAAGCGGAGATCTGTCTCTTCCAGGCCGTGCGTGGCGCGTCAATCTGAATTCAGGTGGGGTGAAGTTATGAGGTTTCGCTGAGAGATGATCCAATGGCGTTACGAAGTTTTACTGTGTGCGCTGTGTGTGTAACGTTAGTAAACAAAATCATGCGTCTGCTCCATTAACACAGAGATGTGCAGAACATGCAGAATTCATATTCAAATTGACTTTTGCAGCTTGATATTTACAGATACTAGTCCATATACCATATATTTGATTGAAGTGTAATGACCTACTTTTGATTAATTAATCCAGTCTTTGACAAATTCCGTGAAATTCCACTTTAAACTGTAAATTCAGTTTTTATAACTGGATTCCACGATTCCATCCGCGATTTCTGCATCGCAGAAATCATAGGGCCCTAAATACCCAGAGAGAAATTCTATCTAAATCATGTGTCTTCTGTTTTGAGTGTTTCAGGTGTAGCAGTGTATAAAGTAGGCCTAAATAAATCACTGTGGGTGATGTGGACATTTGATCATGTGGGTCTTTTTCCACATTTAAAGGGAATTTAAGTGATTTAAGAATGCTGACTTGCGCTACCAGTCAAAAGTTTGAATTAGTTTCTTATAACATTTGAAAACGGTTGTTTAAAAGCATCAGAGGTGCACCTTGAGGTTGGGTGAGAGAATGCAAAGAGTGTGAAAAGCTGTAATGTAGACAAAGAATGGCTAGATGATTATGATTTGTCTTTTAGTCACAGCTTTATTTTCATGTTTTGGTGTAAAAATAAAATGAATTGGGATGTTTTTGATTGGTACTGAATATAAGCAACAAGCTTGGTAGTATGAACCTTGTCCTTTGGAAAATAGAGAATTGCAAGTTTTTAGATTAGATTTATAGATCCATTGATAGATGGATGGATAGAAATCAACCTCAGTTAAATTATGAGCTTCGGCTGTTGGTGGTGTAATGTCCTTATTAAACGCAGTGCTAGAATGTACTTTTGGTGGTCTTATTTTAAGAAACCTTTTTTGTTTTCTGGGTCTAATTGACCTCACATCAGAATTGGAACTTGAGTTGCATCATGAAATCCCAACAAAATGTTTTCTTTATTTGAACTTTTGACTCAAATTAGTTAATTGCATTATACTCTAAAACAGTGGTTCTCAACCCACGGCCCGCAGGCCACATGCAGTCCGTCACAAATCCAAATCCGGCCCACCATGCTGAACATAATAAAAAAATTACTTTCAGTTTTACAATTAATTTTTTGTTTTTACATTTATTTAAAATATAAGCTATAATGTTGTTATGTAAAACAATTTTGTTTTTCATATATTATTTTCAGACATGAGCAGACCTATGTACTCACGTAATACTACACGCACTTGTGCGTGGAAAATGTGGAAAATGCCAGCAAAGGGACGCATTCAAACAAGAATAGTCTCAGCATCAGCGGTGGAGAGAGTGCTGGACTTACTTTCGGTTTGTCCCACCACTCACACTGAAGATGTTCAGGTAAAAAGAAACACCCATAAACTACTACGCAGCAATCATCCTTATTACAGAAATGTGACAAAACATCTCTGGATAGAACCTCAGATTATTCAATTCGAAAAATTCTTTCGATATTTGGATCAACATGGGTTACATTTGTGAATGCACACTTTCTGCAATGTCCCGTGTCAAGTAACACTTCCGTGCGCATCTTACAGACTGTAGCTTACAATTACAACTTCATTGTGTTGTTACTCATTTCCAGCAGAATTTCACAAAATTGGTTCCCGACCGCATCAGGTGTTTAATTATTGGTGAGTATAATTATTTATTTAAATAAATGTAATCATTTAGATATCATAATATTTAGGCTATAAATAATATTTTAAATCTGGTTGGTTTGTATTGATGACGTAATATGTAAATAACATGCGTGCGGCCCGTGAGACTTGCACTTGGACCATAGTGCGGCCCGGTGGAAAAAAAGGTTGAGATCCACTGCTCTAAAACAACAAAAAGAAATGGGGCACTATGCATTATTAAACTGAAATGCTCTTCTCAAATACACTGGGAGAGAAACAACTTTACCAAAGTGTTAAATAAGTAAAGACAAGAGAGAGACTCCCACAAAAAGACCGCAGCAGAGCAGGGAATCTAAGAGAGTTAATAAAGATCATTTAGGAACAGTTTAAAAAAATTAAGTATCTTTTGATTAGGAGTATGTTAGACTAAAATTAAATGAAACATCTCTGAGTATGCATTGCAAGAGATCCATTCATGACTGTGTTTCTGTGACAGTTTATTAAAATATTATAAGAAATATACTTTATTACTTTAGCTTTTCATTTTGATAAACGATGATAAATTGCTTTGCTTCACAATATGTTTGTTTAATTATTTTGGCTTTGTATTTTGGAAATACTATCCTCATAAGCTCAACCCAGTAAAAATTTTGTTGTCACCACCGCACTTCTAATTTGAGGCTTTACATCTGGTCCTTGTTGATTTTTTGTTTCTGTAATTTATTAACACTGGAGTCATGATTCAGACATTTATGTCCGATACCAATGCGTTTAACTGTGGATTTACAGTTAATGTCATTATAGATGCCATTACTGTGATTTGATGCAGTAGTTCTGGAATTAAATCAGAAATGCAGTTCCAAAGTTGTGTTGCAAATAGCTATGTAAACTGTGGTTTGCAGTTTCATGCAAAGACTCGGCAAGAATTGTATAGGCACTCTTAAGTGCCAAATTATTTCTACATGTAAGTTTCTTGATGCTATCTTTATAATGTATGAACCTTTCAAAAAGCATTTGGTCTAGGATTGGATATTCCCAAAAGTATTAATATTCATTAAAGGTGCAGTAAGTGATTTCTGGGAAATGTTTTGATGCTTGAAATCACCAAAACAAACATGTCCCTACCCAAAAGAAACACACCACTAATTTGATGCCTCCGCACCCACATTCATGTACACGCTATACAACACAGGCAACGATTAATTGCTTATACCGATCACTAAAAGGGGAACCAAAAGAAAAAACATTAATAATGCAAATGAACAAACAAGCAAAGATAAAACGGCAGCTCATCTTAGTTCTGTGAAACAAAGCAAAACCAATGAATCAAGAAGAAATAAAGCAACCCCTTAAAGGTCTCTCCAGCGCTGGAAAGCTTCTCCAACATTAACACGGCTCTTGCCTGATTACAACCCTTCTTTTTAAAGTTATATTGCCCTGATCTTTTTCTCTGCTTTTTCTTTTTTTATCTGTGATATTCTCATATATTATTATCATTAGTAGTGATAGTATTATTTTTTTTATCTGTACATTTTACAATAAAGTTAAATTAGTTAACATTGGTTAATGCAATTATCTAGCGTGAGTCATTGAGATCATTTCTGCATACATGGTTAACATTTAAAGCTGTATTAATTAACTTGTATGTATTGCAAATGAACATGAATTAACAGTAACAGAAAATTATTGAACAAAAGAACATTTTTAAAAACGATAAAAACATGCATTTTGTCACATGAAAAGTGCTTCAAAATATTGGTTATAATTGGTTCATGATACTTGTGGCATTAACCAATGGCAAAAAAGTTAACCTTATTGTTCAGTGTTACCATTCATTTTAATATATTTGCACACACACACACACACACACACACACACACGTTGGTTTTTATGGTTTACGGGGACTTTCCATAGGCGTAATGGTTTTTATACTGTACAAGCTGTATGTGCTATTGCCCTACACCTACCCTACACCTAAACTTAGCCCTCACAGGAGACGGTGCATTTATATTTTCCTCAAAAACTCACTCTGTATGATTTATAAGCATTTTAAATTATGGGGACACTGAAAATGTCCTCATAAATCACCTTCTCCTTGTAATACCTATGTCATACCCATGTCATTATACAAATTTGTGTCCTCATAAACCACATAAACATGCCCACACACACACACACACACACACACACACACACACACACAGAGAGTTGTAAATGCTGTTGTATTTCCGAGTATGTTTTTAAAAGGTATGAACACTCTAGCTTTGACTTTGTTGTTGTTATGAGAGAATAGCTCTTTTTTCCTGAGTTCTTGTTGACTGGAAACTCCTTCGCCTGTTAGTCTGCGGTAAAGGGCCACGGCTAACTCTCAGCGGTATGTGGACTTATTTACTTTGGCGCACTCATTTATTTTCTAAAAAGCACTGTTCTTAGCTGTCTCAGAGGCACATAGCTGAGACTTATGTGTTGTATACTGCACTTATGAAACTATTAAGCAGTGTGGTTTCAGTGCTGCCCATGCTGTTGTGAATATGAATGTGTTGGAATGCAGGCCGAGCTGAGGGTTAGAGCAGCGTGACTAATTCTGGGATCTCCCGTGAAGTGTGTGGCTGACTGGCTCGGGCTGTCCTTCACGCCTGGCTGATGAGACTACATGCCTAGCGTCCTCTCAGCTTGCTGGGCTGTTTTGGAGAAACAGGTCAATGAAAAAAGCACATAGGCTGTAAAATTCAACCAATTCCAAAGTGAACATTGTTAGGCTGTATCATATTGGTGATTAGTTCATTTGAAGTCAATGAAGAAAATCCTGTTGTGTTCAACATGTAGGAGCTATTTCAAAATGTTTGGTGAACGGTAAATTCAATGTTCTCATGTCTACACTGATTTAGCATTGCTTATCAATTTCAGTTTCTCATTTTACTGCTTTGTTCGGTCTCCTCCGTGTCCCTGTCTAGGAAATTATCTGCCTCTATTGTCCTTTACTAACCATGTGCAACATGAACTACTTTCAATATTTGAAACTGACAACATGGAGACTTTAATTTGCAACCTGATGAACAAAGGTATTTGTATTCAAGTCTATGTACTATAATTGATAAATATTTAAAAAAGAAAAAAAGACTTGGTGTATTTAATTGAATGTCCTCTGTGCTGGTTTTCCAAGCTGTTTTATCAGTCACAACATGTCCAGTGCACACAGATTAAATATTCAGAAATCCAGAGAGGCATCAATTCTTATGCCAAGCCAAACAACAGCACAATTATGCAGTAAAATGTGCACGGTCCATACGCTGGTACATCTTAATGGCTGTTGTAACAGTTTTATGACTTTCAAAGTGTCTTTTATATGTACTTTCAATCTGTTATAGTTTTACGATTAGCCATTGTGGCTTATGAGCTCCGGACATTGACTCTGATTTATCAGCTAATGTTCTGAAGGAGGACGCAGGAATGACCTTTCTATTAGTCATTTTCTTCAATCATTAAAACTCTTTAATGTTAATAATGTCCTTTTGTGAAAGTGCTGCACAATGGCTTGGCTTCATTAGTGTAAAAGCAGGGAAATGTGGATTTATTAGCGTGTCAGGGTAAAGCAGCTTTGCTTTGTTTCCGATTAACAGGTTTGGAGAAATTCCTGTTGCCTTCTCAGAGAGAGTCCCAAATGGGTTTTGTTCCAGTATGTTTCATTTTGGTATTGATATGCTAATGTTTTAATTGGCAGGGTGAGACAAAATAGGATTGCTCTGTAAATACATTACAATTTGAAAATATTTCTGCAGGAACATGGCTGATTACTAAATATATGTTGTTAGTTGGAGGAGCTGTCCGTGGCAATGCTTTTTTACAGTTGCAAAAAGCAGTGGTTTGTTTTAAAAAGGGGGTCTCTGCATTTCTGAAGGGACTTATTTCACCAATAAGTCCTACATTTGTTGAAATGTTTTTAGTTTCAAACTCTTAATTAAAATGTTAGTAACCAAAAATTAAGATAAAAAACATCAGATTTGATAGCTATATATCGACATATATATTTGATATCAGATTTGATAAAGACTTGAACTTGAAAAATTGTGTTCAACTTTCTGCAGTTGAATTCCTTCTAGGGCTGTGACGGTCACCATAATCCAGTGTTGTATGACAAAATACAATAGTCAATAGAACACAATAGGGCTGTAGTCAAGTCCACCTTTGTCGAGTCCAAGACAAGTCCAAAGAGTCCGAGTCAAGACCGAGTCCAAAGAGGTTCGAGTCCGAGTCAAGACCGAGTCCAAAGAGGTTCGAGTCCGAGTCCAAAGAGGTTCGAGTCCGAGTCAAGACCGAGTCCAAAGAGGTTCGAGTCCGAGTCAAGACCGAGTCCAAAGAGGTTCGAGTCCGAGTCAAGACCGAGTCCAAAGTGGGTATTAGATGCACTAAACTCACGTATTACTGACAGACTTCCACGTGCTCTTTGTGTTTATTTGTCAATCGCGGCTGTGGTTAAATGCACTACTTTATTATTATGAAATTGATGTAAACACTTGAACTCAGAACAGGACAAAACATCTGGGCCAGTATTTATTAAGCCTCTAAGAATTACTCTCAAGAACACTGCTAAAAATTGACTTAAGTGAAAAAAATTCTTGGCTCAAAGCTGCGTTTAAAAGTTGGTTATCAATCATCTCTGTCGTAATTTAAGCGAAATGTAGGACAAAATCTTAAGTATCAGTCTTAGAGATGATTCAGGACACTGCTGTGCCACAAACAGATTTTGGATGACGTCATATGCATGGACCAATCACTGAATAGATTTCTTTAATTAAGAATATTCTCAGATAAATTCAAATTGAATGGTTAAATTCCTAATAGAGTTTACATTCAACACACATTTGACAATAAATAATTTTCAAGAGAATACATTATGGCAAGGAAACGAAGCGTCATCAACTCAATTTAGGGTGCAGATAGATGATAATATAGTGGATTGACTAGTTAAAGAGAATGCCTGTTGCTGATGCCTTTGACGACAGCGAGAAGATTATTATTATTATCCTTTAAAAATAGACTAAGTGCAGATCGCAGATCAGTGTAGATCGCATAATACTCGCACCAGACTGAAGTCAGTTATGATGTTCTTTGGTAATGTAAATGTTCTTTGCTCGTTTTGAATAACTGAGGAAATGTAACCGTTTGATTAATTGCTCATCACCAAACATTTCAAGATCATTCTTCCTCTCCTGAAAGATTCGTGCAGCGCATGTCTCTGTCTCCTCAGCGCCATCACAAGCCCCTACTGGCGAGTCCTAACCACTTGAGAGACCTCTCCAGCTGTCTTAAATAACTGGGAAAGTAAGAGTGATTCTTAGCTTTAAGAAATTTGATAACTTGCTTTTATACTTAAGTTTAAAAGTAGGAGTAAATTTCATGAATTCTCAGCACTTAAGAAGCTTGGTAAATACTGGCCCTGCCCCTGATATGAGGAAATAGATCTGTGCATTGGTGTGAATGCAGTCTATTAAAGCTACCAGCGTCTATGATCTCATCAGTAATAATTAAATGGCAATAATGCTGAGGAATCTGTAAACTTTCGATACTTACAGCCCCAGATAGGCTACTGAAAGTGTTTTTTGTTCATCACTTGTAATCGTCTTTTCCCCCTTTATTACTTTATATTTGCTTGTATGTTTCGAAGCTATATTTACTTTTATTTCTTAATAATTAATATGTTGATCATGAATTAATGAATGAATTTGTGCATGCGTGTGAACCTGCTGTTATGTGAGTGTGAGTGTGTATGCATATTAAATGTAGTTTATGCATATACAATTTATAGTTTATCTGAAGATTGTTTAAAAACCCTTAATATTTCAGAGCCTATTAAATGTAAAAAAAATAATGGCTTTCAATTATACTGTAATGTTGAATGGCTATAATAAATAGGTAAAATTGAGGGGAAGCGCATTACTGACACCAGTAGCAGGACAAATTAAAAACATTGTAAATATGTTTAGTCATTGTAGTAGTAATAACTGTCTGTTTTATATAAACACTGCATCACCGCTGGTAGTTGGTCCTTTAAAAATGGTTGGTGGTAAAAATCTGCCACCGTCACTACCCTAATACCTTCTGATGTTCATTCATGTTTATTTTGTGCTATAACTAGTAAAGAGCGCAAGATGATCGTGCCGCTTAAACTGAGACGCTACAGTGATATTTTACTAAATTATTATATATCAGAATATTCACTGGGGGTGAATTTATTTATTTATTTGTTTGGCTGGTAAGAAACCTCCCAAAACATCTAGCAACTTCTTATAAAATGCTCACAACACCATAGCACCGCTGCAACAAGTGTTTGACAGAGAAACACTATTGATATTTTCTGCAGTTATTATGCATTTGAGTTTACCTGGCAGCTTCACCATTAGGACATCTGTTTTCTGTATATTTGTCTGCCCCCACTGAAGGTGAAGCAAGCCAACAATGAGATCACTAGAGAAATATTTTAGGGCTGAATACATTTCAGGAATTTTCACAAATCTTATTCTTGCATAGCAATATTGTATGTCTTACACAAAGACTATTTTAGCATGCTGCAGTTGGTCTAAGACTCTGTGTGTGTGTGTGTGTGTGTGTGTGTGTGTGTGTGTGTGTGTGTGTGTGTGTGTGTGTGTGTGTGTGTGTGTGTGTGTGTGTGTGTGTGTTTGTAGAGGAGAGAGTCTCCAGTTCTTATTTTGGAACTATGAAAGTGTTTGAGAATGTTAATTGCTATGACAAGGCTGCTTTGTAGATAAAGCAAAAAACCACAGGTGGCTTTTTATACATGATAAATCTCAATGACACAACCTCCATAAAAAGAAACCACTCCATTACGTTCTTAAAACAGACCAGTATGAAAGAGCACAAATCATAGAGATTACAACTAAAATAGTTACAAAATGATGACACATCAGTCACACCTCACAATCTGGCTCTTATCATCTGTTTGGAAAAAGTCAGCATAATTTTGCTCTAAAAACAATCACGTGTGAGTGGTTTCAGAGACATTTCTGATGTTTGAAGGCCTTGTAGATGATGTTGAATCATCAGAATGAAATATGCACATAGTTCATGGCTGTGTGGCAAATTTTTTATGCATTACTTATTCTCTCTGAGCTATAACTGTTTCTACATAGGATCGCCATGCGGTGTCGGGTTAAACATATTTATTTATTTTATTATACATGAAGATTGCATTTATTATTTAGTCATTTTTATTTTATTGTATTTCTTGGCTTGAAAAGGCCAGACTTAATATTAAAGAATAGTAATACTTTTAATAATCAATACTCGCTGTGAAGACACTTGTCTTTTTAGCACCTTTATTTGTAAAAGTGTAAGCAACTATTTCTGCCACAGATTTTTTTCTTCCTCCCAAAATTTTGTGCTCATTGTGAGGGACGAACATGCCTGAGATGAAATATTTATACATGATGTAATGTGTAACAAAAACAGAAAAATCGAGGTACACTCACTTTTTTTGGTGCGTCATTTGCAATCATTGTAATTGTCAGAATGTTAAAAAATTTGGAAATATTATATTATTAGGGGGCATAAAAGGCTAGCTAGTGTGGAAAACCAGCTTTGAGCAAGATCTCTGCATCATAGTCTCAGTTTTGGGAAAAGATCCGTTCAAACCAAATTAGTCGGCACACTGTGGGTGCTTTGTTATGGTCCAGTCATTTCAATATCGCAACATTGTGGTAGTGAATAGTTGGGCCTCACTCATAACTTTTTAAAAGTATCAGGCATTCTCTTGCCAGAGACCGGTCACAATCAGATCACTTTCCCCCTTCAATCTTTTTGTGAATGGTGTCTGTACCGAGAGTCATTTCTCTGTTCACTGGGTTGTTTCTGTGGCTGTAATGCCATCTAGACCCCATAGAGGACCACCCATCCTGCAGGAAGGAAGGTGTCTGGGACCTGTAGCTCACCACGCACTCATCCTTGACAATTTATTCTTGGCTGTGCCTCTTGTGTGGTTCTGACCTTGACTCTGCAGGATTCATTTTCTGGCAGTTCTCCTCTATTTCCCTCTTTCGATCTCTCCTTCTCTCTGTCCTCTCCTTTCAGGAGCTCCACCTGATTGATCTGCCACCTTCAGCACCTTCTCTGTGAAAAGCAAGAGATGGCAAATAGTCGGTGATTATTCTCAGGTTCTTGAGCTGTAGGGCACAGAGAGGAAAATTACACTCTTGGTTATGTGAAAAGAGCAGGTTTCAAGATTAAAAATGTTTCCAGAGAGTCAATTTTTAAGACTGCCATTTTTATTGTTGTCTTGAGCATGCCGGTTCTTGCTGGTGCCCAAATTTGTTTTCATGAAACAGTACCATTGTGTCATGTCTTCCTTGTTCTTTTTGTTGTTGTTGTTGTTGAAGCAACAATGGCATCATCTCTAACTAGAAATCTATAAATGACTTCCTAAAGTTTAGAGAAAGAAAACAGGGGTGTACATTTTCATGGCGGCCCCAGGCAATGCATCAAAATTTAACTTTATGAAAATGAGTGGGAACACAAGGCAGTGACTATTAATAGGATATTATTAAAATATATATCGGCACTATGGCAGAGATTTTCAAACTTTTGTTTTGGTCAGCTGAACACCTTTGACCTAAATATTACCTTGAAGCCCTGAGTTAATATTGCAGTTATTTAACTACAAATTTGCAAAGATGACTTACTTCCATCAATATTTTCATATTCATACTTGCTCAGGGTGTGTAAACAGATGGGGGACTGCATGAGTTTTCTCTCTATTTTTAGTATTACTGTGATGTGTTTACTCAGTTGTAGGGGTGTGACGAAACACTAATCCCATGAGACGAGACGATACGAGACACGAGACTGGGTTCACGAGAACGAGACGAGACAAGATTTTTTTTACATTTTTTTTTTTGTAAAGATTGTCTTTCATTCAACCGAAAAACACAAAATGCAAAAAATGTAGGTGCATTTTGAAATCAACTTATACTTTATGAAATTAAACTTATTTTTTAATGAATTATATGCAGTAGGCTAATAAACAACATGTAAATTAGAGCAGCACGATTCTGGACAAATTGAGAATCAGTTTTTTTTTATAAATTGGAGATCACGATTCTCTCACAAAATAATGTAGTTTTCTAGTGGTTCTGACAAAATGTTCATCGCTTTAGTCTTTTAAATATATATATATATATTAATTTGACCAAAATAAAATTTAAATAAATAGAGTCAGTGTCTCACTTTATAAAGACTTGTTTCACTATTGGAATCTCCTGAATGAATGATTCAATGTCAAATACATGTTTTAAACGGCTTGTCGCCACATCCTAGCGGAAAATGATAAACATTACAATACAAGTTCGTTTTGATCGCTACTGTAGACAATTAGTTTTTATACACAAACTATAAACATTTATCCCAGTACTTCTGTTATTTAAATGTCTGTAGGGCTGCAGCTAACGATTATTTTTATTGTCGAATAATCTATCGTTTATTTATTTTCTCCGATTAGTCGACTAATCTAACGATTATTTTACAGCTGATCTATTTATTATTTTCTCATCAGTTGATTAATTCTTTAGTTAAACTATCTATACATAATAATAGTAAATGCTGCTATTAATCTTTTATTTTATTCAAATGTTTTCTCATAATTAATACTTTACAAAAATAAATAATAATAATAATAACAACAAAGACAGAAGGAAAGAAAGAAAATAACAATAAAGAAAGATAATAACAAGAAAAGAGAGAAAAAGAAATAACAATAAATAATTAATAAAAAATAAAAATGAAAGAAGGAAAATAACAATAAAAAATAAGAAAAGAGAGAAAAATAATAATACATAATTTATAAAAAATAAAAGATAAAAAGAAAGAAATAATTACAGGGCAGCGATACAGTCAAAAGAAATCACAGTTACTGTTTGGGACTATTTATTCAGCAGATTAAAACATCTGTTTGAATACATATCTGTATATGAATGAACAGATGAAGTCACGACCGCATTCAGGACACTAGAGCGAAAGAATCAAAAATGGCGTCATAACACCGGGAAGTTTTATCACAGCTGACAGCCCGTTTTTAAATAAACGAGCCCAGTCGAGGCTTGTACTATCCATCACACAGTTAACAACTAACAATGACTTTAAAAGCTTTGTTAGCGAGTGCAGAGAGAGCATTTGGTGCACGTTTCAGAGCTCTATCACACACACAGCTCTGACGGCAGCTCTGGTTTAAGATGAATGCGAATCATTTCTCCTTCTCTGTTTCTGTGAGTGGATTAAACCCGTCATGATTATATAGACAACAAGATGTCCCATGCTGTTCCGTTCATTCAGCACTGCTTTGAATGCGGTTGTGAATCCTGACAATGTAAAGGTGTCAGTTCGGCTTTATATATGTAGTTCTGACGGTCGTACAAAAATAGAGTGCTTTATGAAGGCTCTTTGAAGTGAAGTGATGTTGCCATACTAGCCTTTACCTTCTGCTCTAGAGTCTTGTTTGTGTTAAACATGGCAGAAAAACAGACTTAAGTAGGGATAACTGCAGGCTGTTTTTAACGATTAATTGTGCAGCTCTAATATAAACATTGCACAATACTTTGCAAGGATATCGTCACGTTCTCGCGAGACCAGTCGCGAGATCTCGTGCCACGGGATCTCGTCACATCCTTACTCAGTTGTGATAATGTATTATTTGGCTGTGCTCAGTTCTTGTATTATAGCAGTCAAGACCTCCAGGAAACAATGTTTATATAGCAGTCAGGGTTTTGTTGTTTTCAGAAATTGCCCTCGAGTTTAATATCTCAGGTAACAGTTATTCATCACATGTAATTTCATAAGGGATAATTAACAGTTTTTGTAATGTTTGATTTAGCCCTCAGGTTTGCTCCAAACTCGAATAGAAATATCATCATGGTGGGATTTAATTATGGCAGTATCTCCACAGGGGATTTGCAGTTGTTATTGTATACATACTTAAAGACATAAACATGCAGTGCTGTAAACCAGAGCAAGACACTTCCATAATTAACAAATGCAAATTCCACTCATTCCCACATACTGTGCAGGTAAATGTGTGCACTTCCAGCTGGCTTTGTCTGTGTGTTCATATTAGACCAAAGAGGCTTTTGATTGTTAGGACCTGCATAGAGCATGTGATTGCATTTTTTATTTATTAGAATGACCTTGATTTAAACCCCTATTATGCCTTTTCGAATATTACCTTTCATGCAGTGTGCCATGTAGCAGTATGTGAATATAAACTTTCTGCAAAGTTGTGAAGCCGACAGTGCATGATAAATAAAGTTATTGCCCATCAAAATAATTGTCTGCTCGCAATCGCCATAGCGAGTCGTCAGGAATTTGAATCTTATTTTGTTACGGCAAGTACAATTTACGTCACAGTGCTAACTGTAGGCAAGACAAAGTGAAAACTGGAGGCGGCCAGTTCAAAACAGCGCAGATTCAGAAGATCGTCAAACATGATCGCGTTTGCAGCGCACACTTGCAGGTAAAATCGGAATTTCTCCAGTTATTGTTAAAAAAAAAGCAAAAAAACTTAACTTCTAGCATTATTGAAGCGGTCAGGGAACTCTTTCTGCCTCCAGCAAGCTCTGCCCACAGAAAAACGTCACAATGTTTACTAACAGAAAAAGGGTATATAGTGTCAGAAAAAGCCAGTTTAATTCCAATTGTCAGAGAAGTGGTGGAAAACAGCAATGGAAAATGGCTCCTACTGAAAAAAACTTGACTGAATTATAAGTAGATATGGGGGAAATTTACTGACCATTTGCATGATCATTTGTTTCCTTTATTCTAACTAGTTTTCATTGTAGATGCAAATAAAAAGAAAACTAAAAAGACCAAAATGAGGCAATGTATTTTTACCTATTACCTCAGACAATTAGTCCCATTAGAATGAGTGATGCTCCGTTTCATCTCATTTCTAAATTAATCTAAGAATCATTAAAACAGTATGATGGCATGTAATTTGTTGTTTCTATTTTACTTTGTGTAATGTATGATTCATTGTGTTTGATTCTTTTTTGTGTGTGCTCAGATAGCTAGCAAAATGTCCTCCAATTAATATGTAAAAACATCATGATGCTCCAGAATAACCTCTAAAACATATTTAACAAGCATTAGAAATATTCACAAAGCTTGTTTTTTGCATATACTTTTCAAATATATTTAAATTTCATTTTTTTGTTTGGAAACATTCTAATGTAATTCTATCCACCTCACTTCCATCTTTGAAAACTTCCTTAGCTTAAGGCACCAACTGAGTGATCATCTCAATCATAATTATTTTTATGAATTAAAAATTATATTTGGTAAACAAAAGTTTAAAATAGGAAACTGGTTGAGAAATATATTTTTAGTGGTTGTTACTCTGTTGTTAATTCTAAAGAACTGTATTGCACTAAAATGCACTGAACAAAGTTTACCTTGCAGAATCTGCAATATGTTAACAATTTTAACAAAATTATAACTCAAAATACAATAGGGATCATAAAAAATGAGATGTGTAAAGATACAGTATATATTTCTTATTGATTTATTGTTATTTAGTACTGCCTTGGAAAATATGTCACTGATGTGTACTTGTGTTATGTAGTCCACAAGACAAAATAATAGCTGATGTATAAAAATTACCCTGTGAAAAGTTTACGTTTGATTTGTAAAACTGTACTAACTTGTAAATACACAGTTGTTTTTGTATTTTGTCATAGTTATTCATGAGTCCTGAGAAGTTAAACTGCCCTTCGGAAAAATCTTCCAAATCCTGTACATTCTTTTTAAAATGTTTGACATTTTTATGATAGCTCTTATACTTTTATAATTATAAACATTTTGCAGATTCTGCAAGGTTTATGTAAACTTTTGACCACAACTGTATTCCTTTAGTTTGATGTTGACATTGTACCATGCCTCAACTACATATGGAGTAATGTTTATAGTGTGTTCATTATTAGCGTGGGCATTATTAGTATTAGTGTGGGCATTATTAGCATAACCCCCCCCCCAAACAGCAAAAGAAGTGTGCTTTGAATGTGGTGCTGGTGCATTGACCCAGACAACCGCGTCCTCCACTGGACTGTGAGTGATGCTCTCCATGCCCCGGAGCAGCTGGGTCAGTGTACCAGCCTGTATGACAAACAAATCGTAGAGGCCAGTGGGGATATCAGTTCAGATGGGATGTTCTGATACTGTCTAACGGAGTCTTTAATAATGCACATAACTTCATGGGGAGCAGTGAAGGAAAGAATGTCCTGTAAATTAGCAATGGAAATAACTGAGGTCTGAATACTTCATGCCAATAGTGAGAAATGAGACCTTGGTATAATAATATGTAATGTAAATGTACATTGATTGAACTGTAATGGTGTTCAAGATTGATTGAGGTACTTAATTTCTATTTCGATATGAGAAGCATAACTGGATGAATAGATTAATGAGAGAGATAGAGTTACTGGTGCATCAAGGCTAAAATATTAATGGCTGTTGGTTCCCCTGCTGTTATCACAAAGGAATTAATTTAACTTTGGATAATTTTAACTTGTGTATACAATGAACAGTTATGTTATTTTATTAACATTAAGATTAATGTATGTTTAGAATTTTCCTCTAAATGTTAGTTCATGTTAGCTGACTCCGGTCAAAAGTTTGAAATGAAAGTTTTGAAAAAATGGTATGCTCACTTAAGGTTTAATTTTTCATATTAAATACTGTAAAATTGTGATATATTAGAATTTAAAATAGGGCTATCTATTGATTTAAAAATATTAAATCGCGATTAATCGCACGATTGTCACGAGTTAACTCGAGATTAATCGCAATTAATCACACATTTTATTTGTTATAAATGTACCTTAAATTAATACTTTCAAGATTGTAATACTTGCCCATCAACATGGGCATGGACAAATATGGATGGTTTATTGCAAATGTATGTTTATTATCATTGAAACCATAGTCAACATAGAGCATGAAGACTAGACGTGTTTCAATGGTCATAGATGTTTTTTCAAAGAACTTATGGAGAAATGCCAGGTTCTCATTACTTCTCTTTCTTTGCACTGAGCAATTTACTTACACAAACCTGTTTACATTTTTGCACACAGGGCAACTCTCTGAGCATAGCACACATACTGTATTTTGATGCAGCTAAATTCTCAATAAAACAATTTTCATTGATATATTTTACTGTTTCTTTACTTAATGTCTTAATGATTTTCGGCATTAATAAAATCAATCATTTTGACCCATACAATGTATTTTTGGCCATTGCTACAAATATACCCCAGCGACTTAACTTAAACTTAAGGTTTTGTGGTCCAGGGTCACATATTTTCTAAATATATACTGGTATGTGTGCATTTATATATACTTAATAAATACACACAGTACACATACATATATTATGTAAACTAAAACTTTAATTTTGGATTCGATTAATCATTTGACAGCACTACATTTTAAACTGTAGTGTATTACTATGATGCAAAGTTGTATTTTCAGTTGTATTATTTAAAAAATAAATTAATACTTATTCAGCAAGGCCACGTTAAATTGATCAAAATTGTGTTAAAAATGACAGGAAAGACATTTTTACACAGTAAAATTATTAATACATGTGACCCTCTGTGAAATCCAGGCTAAAGTCTCAAAATCTAATTCTGAGATAACAAGCATCAAAGTTTGATTTCTACCATTGATTTCCCTATAATTAAAATCTTTGACATAACCTTACTCAGTCAATTTTAAAGATATAAAGGTAACATTTTCACAGAATGTTCTTTACCATATGACGGATGATTTTTTTGTAGAAAGCAGCAAATCACAAAAAAATTACTTTAGCTGGGTTTTCACAGAGAGGGTCGCATATATTAAGTATATATTAATATTACTATTAAATATATACTGAAAAAAACATGCATAGTTGTCTGCGATTTAAGCACGATTAATCGTATTATGCACAACATTTTATAATGCAGTTCCTCTTTAAGAACAAGCTGTCTGATGCCCGTATGAAGATAAACACCACTGATCCTAACAAACTTCTCCAACACCCGCCAGCATCCGTTATAAAACCCTCGCTGTATTCAAGCAGAAATATGAGTGAACCGAGAGCGCACATACACGGTTCATTTGCGCATCATTTATAACGGTCATAACGCTGCCTAATGCACGATCATGTCACTGTAATTATCTTTACCTTGATTGCAATAGTCGCCCATCAAAACTTTAGGCTACTAGTGTGACACTGGCTTCTTTTATCCAGCGAGAGCTGTAGTTTGCTCTTAAAGCGGTTTTGAGCCTCCGTTCAGTCTGTATTACACACGATGAGAAATATGTGCTGCTCCGAAACACAGAATATGTAGAGAGCTGGTAGGCTACTGTTATTTATTTATGTATAGGCTATATATTTTTTTACATGACTTAACATGCGATTCATAATATTAGTGAATATATTATATTGTAGTTTTATCTCTCGCCCCCCTGGTTGAGAAACATTGACCTAAAGCACGATCTTCCAGCACTGATTTCGCGATCGATCTATTAGGCATCCTGATCTATGTTTAAAAAAAAATAAACCTTTGTTTCTCATTTATTTGGTTCCACAGTATTTGCTGATTTTTATTTAATTTAAAAAAGTGCTTGACGCAGAATTGCCGCTGATATTAAAGTCAAAGTAAAACGCAAGTATACTGTGTGCCCGCTCAGCCTTTGGCTGATGAAATCTGATTTGTCCTTGAGTATCTGATGAGTCAGACACCGAATGAAGCTGTATCTTTTCCCCATAAAGATCTCAACGATTTTCCACTATCTTAGACAAAATCCCTCATAGCCATTGCATGAAATAATCTTTATGCAATATTAATGTGTCTTACCTTCTGTCACGGTACAGAAAGCTCGAGATCCAATTGCGAGTGAAAAACAGATAGTCTTTATTAGACAACTCCAAAACACAGTGGAGGTGAGATAAGCTGGCAGTGCAGGTGCAGACTCCAAACACAGTGGAGGTGCAGATATCATCGGCAGTGCAGGTGCAGTAAACCCGGCAGTGCAGAGTCTCCAGCTCGGGCAGAGATATACTGAAACGCGACCAGGCGAGAACAGCTTCAGGACCTGGAAGACTGACACAGAGAGTAAGTACACCACAACAGTAAAACGATCTGACAACGCACAGAAACGCCAGCCAGATATAGGCAGTGCAGACGAGCTACACCTGTCACCGTTCTGATTACCTAGTCAGGTGCACGGTAACTAGGCAACGCTGACAAGCACAACGAGCAGGTCCACAACATAGACGAACACAGAATGAGCACACAGATCCATGAACCGTGACAGTACCCCTTCCCCTAAGGACGCCTCCTGGCGTTCCCAGATGAACTTACCTGACGATTGTAATCATCGATAAGAGAGTGATCCAATATGTCTCTAGCAGGCACCCAACTCCTCTCCTCAGGACCGTAACCCTCCCAGTCCACCAAGTACTGGAATCCGCCCCTCCGCCTAGAGTCCAGAATACGCTTAACCGAATAAACCGGTTCCCCATCTACGAGTCGCGGCGGTGGAGGAACCGGGGTCTGCGGATTAATGGGGGCATGAAAAACAGGTTTTAATTTGGAAACATGAAAAACGGAATGAATCCTCTTGTACGCTGGAGGAAGTTTGAGGCGGACCGCCACCGGACTAATAATCTTGGTGACAGTAAACGGGCCAATAAATTTAGGGGCAAGTTTATTACAAACGGTACGGAGAGGAATGTTCTTAGATGAAAGCCACACTTTTTGACTGACGACATAGACGGGAGGCCTCGACCGGTGGCGATCAGCCTCAGCCTTGGCCTTGGCCCCCACCTGGAGGAGGGTCTGTCTGGCCCTGTTCCAGGTGCGTCGACACCTCTGGACAAATGCGTGGGCAGAGGGACCGCGACTCGGATTCCAGACTGGAAAAGATTGGTGGCTGGTACCCTAAGCTACCCTCAAACGGAGACAGGCCCGTACCAGATACTGGTAATGAGTTATGTGCGTACTCAACCCATGAGAGCTGCTGGCTCCAAGAGGACGGATTCTGGGAGGCCACACATCGCAACATACGTTCTAAGTCCTGGTTGGCTCTCTCTGTCTGACCATTACTCTGGGGATGATACCCAGAAGAAAGACTAACAGTCGCCTAGCAAACGGCAAAACTCACTCCAAAATTTAGAGACAAACTGAGGCCCCTGTCAGAGACCACGCCTGTCGGGAGACCATGAATGCGAAAACGTGGTCAATGACAGCAAACCGCTGTCTCTCTGGCAGACGGTAATTTAGGCAGAGGGATGAAATGGACAGCCTTCGAGAACCGGTCCACCACGGTCAAAACCACCGTGTTCCCACTCGAGGCTGGGAGACCTGTGACGAAATCTAGCGAAATGTGGGACCAGGGTCTCGACGGCACCGACAGCGGCTGAAGGAGTCCAGCAGAGGGTCGATTAGAAGTCTTAGAAACGGCACAAACAGAGCAAGCCAAAACAAAACATCGTATGTCGCGAGCCATAGACGGCCACCAGAACCGTTGTTTAGTAAGAAACATGGTACGACTCACCCCAGGATGACAAGCCACCTTGGAACAATGACTCCATCGAATGACATCGGACCGTAAAGTCTCTGGCACAAACAAACGACCCGGTGGGCATCCGGACGGAGGCGTTACCCCTTGCGAGGCCGTGCGGACCTTCGACTCAATCTCCCAAGTGACCGCAGAAACAAAAATTTTCTGTGGCACAATGGGCTCGGAAAAAGACGGGCGATCAGAATGGTCGAAAATACGGGACAGTGCATCGGGCTTGATGTTCTTGGAACCTGGCCGATAAGAAATAGAAAAATAAACGACCGAAAAAATAAAGCCCACCGGGCCTGCCTAGAGTTCAAACGTTTGGCGGACTTGATGTACTCAAGATTCTTATGATCAGTCCAGACGATAAAAGGAACCCCCGAACCTTCTAACCAATGACGCCATTCCTCCAAGGCAAGCTTGACTGCCAGCAGCTCTCTATTACCAATATCATAGTTGCGTTCAGCGGAGATAAACGGTGAGAAAATACGGCGCACGGGTGCACCTTGTCGTCCGAGGAAGAACGCTGGGATAGGACGGCACCAACCCCCACCTCCGACGCGTCAACCTCCACCACAAACTGCCGGGAGGGATCAGGGGCGATGAGTATGGGAGCTGAAACAAAGCAGCCTTTCAGTTTGGTAAACGCAGCCTCCGCTGCGCTGGACCACCTGAACGGAGTCTTGATGGAGGTTAAGGCGGTCAAAGGGGCGGCTAGCTGGCTGAAACTGCGAATAAAACGCCGGTAAAAATTGGCAAAGCCCAGAAACCTCTGCAGGGCCTTGCGGGAATCTGGAGTTGGCCAATCAACCACAGCCTGAACCCTGTCCGGATCCATGCGCATCCTCGACTGACACAATGTAACCCAAAAGGGGACAGACTGTGCATGGAAAACGCATTTCTCCGCCTTGACATAAAGCCCATTCTCTAACAGCCTCTGAAGCACTCGCCTGACGTGCTGAACATGTTCCTGGAGAGAGTGAGAAAATATCAGTATGTCATCCAGGTAGACATAAATGAACTGATTTAGCATATCTCTCAACACGTCATTAACGAGTGCCTGGAAGATCGGGCGTTGGAAAGCCCAAAAGGAAGAACGCGATATTCAAAGTGCCCCCTGGGGTATTAAAAGCAGTCTTCCATTCATCCCTCCCTTATGCGAACCAAATGATATGCGCTATGGAGGTCTAATTTCGTGAAAAGCCCGCCCCTGCAGACGCTCAAAGGCAGAAGACATCAACGGCAAAGGATATGTATTCTTCACCGTGATGTTATTCAGCCCTCGATAGTCGATGCAGGGACGAAGAAACCCGGCCCTTCTTTTCACGAAAAAACCCCGCCTCCGCCGGCGAAGAAGAAGGGCGAATGATCTTGGCTGCTAGAGAATCAGAAATATATTTCTCCATGGCCTCCTCTCCGGGCGGAAAGCGAATAAAGTTTGCCCTTGGGCGGAGACGTACCTGGTAATAAATCTATAGCACAGTCATAGGGACGATGCGGAGGTAGAGAAGCAGCCCGAGACTTACTGAACACTCCCTTCAGGTCGCGGTACTCGCTGGGCACGTTTGACAGATCCATATGCTCATCCTGAAACACAGAAGAAGAGACAGAAGGACAAGCAGACAACAGACACGTAGCATGACAACCCTCACTCCAAGAGAGAATGGAACTCTGACTCCAATTAAAGTGAGGGTTATGAAGCACAAGCCAGGGATGCCCAAGGACTACTGGTGTAACGGGAGTGTCAGTTAAAAAAAACTGAATAGTTTCAGTGTGATTCCCCGAAGTGACGAGTCTAAGTGGACCCGTAGAGTGAGTGATGGAAGGAAGGGACAGACCATTGAGAGCACGAACAGCAACGGGCTGTGAAAGGGCAATCAGCGGAAGTCTAAGTCTGTCAGCGAGATCAGAGTCTAAAAAATTGCCCTCTGCACCAGAGTCAACTAAAGCCTGACAGTCATAGGTGACTGAGGACCACTGCAATTTGACAGTGAGGAGTGTAGCTGCCAGAGAGGATTTAGCCAATGTGATCCCACCCGTCAGTAACCCCTTAACCGCTGTCACTCTGGCTTTTACGGGACACTGTGCTGCGAAGTGCCCAGCAGCTCCGCAATACAGGCAAAGACCCTCGTTGCGCCGCCTCGCTTCTCCTCCAGGGACAGACCGGATCTGCCCATCTGCATGGGCTCAGGTTCGCGAAACCGACATCTGCGTCACGGTAGGAGATAGGCGGGTGGTTCAGCCTATTGACCGCCGAAGCTCGGCGTGCTCGCGGACCTCTCTGCTGTAATCTGGCATCCACCCGAATAGCCAGACTAACTAACCCATCCAGTGACGTGGGTAATTCCAGTGCGTAGATCTCGTCCTTGACGTAATCAGCGAGTCCATGAAAAAACATATCCCACTGCGCTTCTGAATTCCACCGGCACTCTGCCGCCAAAGTGCGGAATTCAATGGAGAAATCAGTGACGCCCGATCTCCCTGCCGTAACTCCGCCAGAAGGCGAGCCGCCTCTCTGCCCGAAGCCGCCCGATCAAACACCTTTCTGATCTCCTCCGAAAACAACTGAAACGAGCGCAGCAGGAAGTCTCTGCTCCCAAACGGTAGTTCCCCAGCGAGCTGCCCGTCCAGAGAGTAGTGTGATGACGAACGCTATCTTGGATTCCTCGGTGGGAAACGACGATGGTTGGAGAGAGATATAGAGTGAGCATTTGGCAAGAAAGGAGCGGCATTGCTGGGGCTCACCAGAATAAAAGGCTGGAGGTGGAAGGCGAGGTTCGATGACCCGACCCGCCTGATCAGGGATAGTGGGCGCAGGTGGATTCGATGCCGTGGGTCGCTGTTCCGGCTCGGACGGGAGACGCTGTAACTGGGTGGTCAGCTCCGAGACCTGAGTGACCAAGGCTTGATAGCGATTAGAGGCTGCCCTCTGTTCATCCTGGTGATCCATGCGTGAGTTACTGCGAACTAAAAAGTCTCTTAATTCTGACGCACTCGCTGGATCCATCTTGGTCAGATCGTTCTGTCACGGTACAGAAAGCTCGAGATCCAATTGCGAGTGAAAAACAGATAGTCTTTATTAGACAACTCCAAAACACAGTGGAGGTGAGATAAGCTGGCAGTGCAGGTGCAGACTCCAAACACAGTGGAGGTGCAGATATCATCGGCAGTGCAGGTGCAGTAAACCCGGCAGTGCAGAGTCTCCAGCTCGGGCAGAGATATACTGAAACGCGACCAGGCGAGAACAGCTTCAGGACCTGGAAGACTGACACAGAGAGTAAGTACACCACAACAGTAAAAACGATCTGACAACGCACCACAGAAACGCCAGCCAGATATAGGCAGTGCAGACGAGCTACACCTGTCACCGTTCTGATTACCTAGTCAGGTGCACGGTAACTAGGCAACGCTGACAAGCACAACGAGCAGGTCCACAACATAGACGAACACAGAATGAGCACACAGATCCATGAACCGTGACACCTTCATTCTCTTTCAACTTTCTTTTTTTTCTGAGCTTTTGGCTTCAAAGGCTGTTGTCCCTCATCACAGTCGCACAGAGTTGGTGGGGAAATACAGTTTGAAACTCCTGATAGAAATCCAGGTCCAGCACCAAACCATAATACTTTATCTGCATATGTCATGGCTTTGAAGGTGGAGTGGACCCGCACTAGCATAATTTGATATGATGGTCTCTGATAAAGCATATGTAATGTTCTGTAGTTTTTTTTATAGCAGCTTAATTCAGATCAGTATGGTTTTAGTATTGTTCTTATAGGTTCTGTAACTATTTCAGTGAAGTTACAATGTTTGCCAGCTGCTTCCTACATTTGTAGACCATTTTCTCAAAAGATAGACCCTATGATATAGTGCAGAATTAAGTAATTGTGTCGCAGCTGTTGAATTTTTTTGGAAAGAGGAATTTCATTATTGCACTCCGCTCTTGAGCATCTCTCGGAATTGGAAGGCAGAGCCCAAATAATCACATTTTTCAAATAATTGAATGTATCCCTTGAATTACATCTGAGCCTCCCATGAAGAGTTTTTTTTAATAAAGTAGGTGTTATGTGAAGAAATTAGAAAAAGAGTCCAAAACGAGAAAAGGATAACTGTTTCGGGCTGAAACCGTGCCTTGCGCCGCATTCCGGGTGTATGATAGGGCCCTATATGTATTAATACAAGTGCACCTGTAATGTTTAAGTAGGTGAGTAATAACCTCCAGTCCAGTGGTTTATTCCCATTAGCACCATGACAAAGACCCCTCAAGCTGCTTTTCAAACCTGTTTGCCTGTTTGTTTCTTCTTGACACATTTTCCCCTCCTCTCTTTCTCTCTCTCGCTCTGTCCTTTATTTTCACTTTAATCAGGTTCTGAATTGTTCAATTGTAGGTTTTTTATTAGAGAGGAGCATAATTCCTGTCTGTCTTCTAAATTTTTTACATAATTGATCAGTACATGATTTAGGGCGCTGGTCATTTTCTTATCCTCTTATGTTTAATTCAGCCCGGCAGCCCATGCAAACTCTGAAAAGTTTCATCAGGGAAGTAGATCTTACTTATCCAGATCATGTATGATTATTAGACTTGAATACACAATTAGTTTTTGCTGGTTAAGGCTCTCTCTCTCTCTCTCTCTCTCTCTCTCTCTCTCTCTCTCTCTCTCTCTCTCTCTCTCTCTCTCTCTCTCTCTCTTTCTCTCGTTGTTCTTTCATTCCATCTCCCCATCCATAATTCAGTCTATCTATAGTTCTATTTATTTATCTATCATTCTGTCTGTCAGTAAAAGGTTGACAATGTTTACTCCACAAGGGGTTCAGCATTGTAAGCGATGCTTTTTGGCGATATTTATAGCCTGTGCAATTTCATTATTTGGATGCAACTGTGACTCAGTTGGGTCTTAGGACTCGATGACTTGATGTTTCTTGTCTGCTAATATTTCTGCTGAAATGTTGTCTTTTATGGTAATAAAAATCAAAAGTCAGAGGATCATGCAAGGCATGGCCAAATTACCTTTTATTAAACAGGTCTTTAGATGTGCTTTAACATTGAAGAAGCGTGGCTCCAAATGGTGAAAGAATCATGTTCTGAGACTTATTTTTGCCTGCAGATCTGTGGCTGCTGATTTGCACATTAAAACCTTGTTTTCTGAAGCTTTCCAAATAATGTTTTTTATCATTCCATTGAAGGATGCTGAGTCTTGAAAGATTAGTTTTGTAAAGTTCTGAAGTGTTTTTTTTTTTTGCTTACAAATGGGGGCATTATAAAGGTCAGGCTGGTCGTGAGTACTTGCGGCTTGCAAATTGAACCACTTCGGAAGATCATCACTACCTTGAGCGGTCTAATAATGATAGGTAGTCATTTTCAGGTGCTTTTCTCAATTAGCATCCTGACCCTGCTGTGGGCAGCAGAGAATGAAAGGGCATTTCAACACAATGTGTCTCTGGTTTTTCCTCCAATTAAAGCAGCAAGATGACTGGATTCCTCTGATGTGGCAGAGAGGTAATTGTTCTGCCAATTTATTTACATGTGATTTCAGACCCTGATGTTATGAAGTAGTCTATGAGGTCACAACATTCCACCAGATGTGTATTTTTTTCTGGAAATGTTCATGCTTTACAGAAATGCTTCAGCACTGAGGAAACGATGATGAGGCAACACAAGATGCTGGACCAGTAGTCAACAAATAAACAAAATATAGAAAACATCATAAACGCTGATTTAAACTTCTGCTTCGGACCTATGCCGTAGCCTTTACAGTGTAGGCTATGCGTCAGTTTTAATTCATACTTCTGCATCATTGTCCGTGTCGACGTGCAGTACACATGTGGCATGTTGCTGGTGTAACCCGCAGTACCACGGCACGGCAAAAGCCGAAGAAGAAGCGGCTCATTGGAGAAGCATTTTAGCCGTGACGGCGGTAAATAATATCAAATCATTATTTAAAACTACAAAAAGGAGACTACAACGGAACAGGAGAGGCTGGCATTCTTTCAATCTGCACAAAGACTTGTACCACGGCAGATCAACATTGTTTGTCGCGATCACGGAAACTAGTGATGTATAAAGCCATGTAGTAAGTTATAATAAATTATAAGACACTTATTATTTGCTTTGCTTTATTTTAATGCAACATTAAAATATATTAAAGTGCACATAAACACACACAAAACTCAAGTACACACGGAGGGAGGGGTTCTCACAGACCAATCACAGCGCTTGCGGTCCGTGTAGAATTGACCCGCTGTTAGATTTTTGGAGAGGTGCATGTCAGGTACGGCATAGGTTACTACACAGGCCTGTGCGTCTCTGTGTAGGCTACGGCATAGGTTTGACGCAGAAGTATAAATCAGCCTTAAGTGTCACCGTATTTTCAGCCAAACTTTTAATTATTGGCATAAACTCAAAACCCAGACTATGCTTTGAGCAGTTGATGAACTGGTTAGAGCAAAGGCTAATTTGAAGGTAACTTTTGTTGGTGATACAAAACTATCTTTAGTTAATGAGCCATAAAGATGTTGGCAGTAGGGTTGTGACTGTGAGGAAACGTCCCCACCGGTTAATCGACGTGTAACAACACCGGTAGTACCGGTATAACCGTGGGGGTGGTTGGGGGGATGGCGTTCCACTCTTTTTCATGCTTTCCTTCGCTTTTAAAAGGCTTTTAAAAGCGGGGTGCACATTTTGCTTTCACTTTCGAACTTTTAGCATCCATTCAAGCATCCACAAAATACATCTTCATCATCAACTTAGCCTATATATAAATCATAGAACTTTTATTAACTAATGAATCAAAATACACCATTCTATATGCTCTGCCTAATATGATAACAAATAACTTACAAAGTTTAAATAGCCTAGGTAGGCCTATACAAAACTAAAAATCACCAAACTATGTGGAACCAGTTAAATAAAAAACGAATGTTTAAAAAAAAAAACCTTCCAAAATCACATTAGATAAATGGCAAAATATTGCCAAATATGCGCTTTTGCATTTCACTGTGAAACTAAATCTTCCACTATCATCTTGTCTATCTCACCCCACTCTATCAGTCAGCTCGACTCACGTGAATTCAATCTAATCTATGATGTGACTGTCGTTAGGCACACTGTATTGAGCTGCCGCGTTCAGAATTTAATTTCTAGTCTGTTCTCTAACTGAACTAAATCATTTTTATTACTATAAAAATTTTATTACTTGCGGCTTAACACCGGTATCACCGCCAACACCGTCTATCGCAGCAAGCCTAGTCGCCAGCAATATTATTTATTCTGTACCTAGAAAAGGACTTATCAATTATGCCTTTTTGTAGTTCTTCACACAAACTGAATAAAAGGCAAAGTAATAGTGCTAACAACTAATAATTGTTTAATAAACGTAATTTACCTTGAATAATCTCTAAGACAGTGAAGAGCTTGACAGAATAATTGGTTAAAAACTGCTGTGTTCAATGCCAAGTAGCTTAATATGTTTCCTTCACATTTAGTATGATGAAGGAGTGTGAGAGATACGTGGCTGCTGGAAGTTGACAATTGGATATTTGAAGTGTCTCACCAAGTGTTGAACTGCTAAAAGACAAAGCAACATGAAAGACCACTTTTGAAGGGTGTGTGAAGGTTGGCAACTGCTAGTGAGGGTTTATCATCATTAGAGAGCAATTGACTTCGGCAGTGGATGACAATTAGATCTGATGACTTGAAGCTGTGAGTAAAAGCGCATTAAAAATGTATATTTTGAGTTGTTTTACCCTTTCAAAGCTTTACTTTTTTGCCTTTAAAAAAAACAAAAACAAGAGGACAGGAATTTTACCAATACATAAAACAGAGGATATATTTAAGTCTACATCTCCTATGTGAAGCTCACCTCACCTCACCATAGCTCAACATCAACCCCTATGCCACAGTTCCAACATGACTTTTCTAGCAGAGACCGCCTTGTCTGCATTTAACAAGGCAGTCCACATTAAGTGACAGGTATTCGCATTTTAAACCTGTTCCTACATCCACGCAACTTCTTCAGCTGAGCTTAATACACATTCTACACTTTGTTCAGATGTTTCAGGTCGGCCTGACCTTGCCACCTCAGTCTAGAAGAGTTGTTTCTTTGCAGTAGTGATTCAGACTCCCCACAGCATACAGTCTCTCTCTTTCTCTCCCTCCTCTAATTAAGATGCTCCTGTGGGCAAGCTGCCTGCATTACTGTCTAAGCGCTCTTCCCTCCCCTCACTCCTCAGAGAGGGAAGCTACATTGTCTGCTGTTCACACAGGTTATGCCTCGAGGAGAAAAATCCATTCCTGGGCCAATCTCTTTGAAGACACCGCAATCAATTAGATTTTTCCTAGCAAGAATTCTACGAAACGATTCGATCTGTTGCGTTGTTAAATTTTTTATTTCTTCTGATATGGACTCGATATGTTGAATCTTTACTTGCACCACATGAGGAATATAAATAGAAAAATCTGTCATTACTCACTCTCATGCCATTCCAAACCTATTTAGTGTTATTTTAAATGTACACTAACTTTTTTGGTTTAAAATAAATGAATAAATTATACAAGCCAGTACATAATGAATCCATCTTCTGAAACACATTTTTGTCTTGTACTGAATCGCTATGTATGCCTTTAACAAGTGTTTTTATTTTGACCATTTTAGACCACTGCAGAGTAGGCCTGTGCAATTAATCGCATGCGATTATCATGCGCATCTCGTCAGTACAGCCGGTTTTATATCGCGTTCATAATCGCAGATGAATCGCATTCAATTATGAACGTGAAATGGCCTAGCTTTTCAGTGAACTACGGTTCTGTGTATTAACTGCCGCTCCATTTGAAAGCAGGTGATGGAGATTTAGTGCCAATCACGGAACCGGCTTTACTGACTAGATGCGCATGAGAAATCGCATGCGATTAATTGCACAGCCCGACTGAAGAGTAGCCCAGTACCTGTGTGACTCGTCATATACATAAACAGAGTGAAGCGGCTCTGGCTACAATGTTCTTCTGCAAGACACATGCAGTTTTGGCTAGAACCATTAACATTTTCATTTGAATTATTAGTACTTTTAAAGAGTAAATATATAAAAATAAATCTGTTTTATTGTCAAATGTTGAGATCAGATTTTTTGAAAGTTTTCAATTACTTTTTGTTTTAGAGGTGGATTAGATACAGTCAATTGTCTTTACCTAAATATTACTCAAATAAGGAGGAACATTTTTTGGTAACATTTTACTATAGGGACTAATTTTCACGATTAACTAGTTGATTAACACGATTAACCAAATAACATATTCCACACCACATTAGCTATTAATAATAATAAGTAGCAAATAAGGAGTTTGAGGCAAAAGCTGTAGTTAATGGTTTGTTAATAGAGAATTGGACCTTAAGGTCAGTTGATCATACAAGCTTTGAGCACAGTAACATTTCGAACATAAAGTCGCAGTTACAAAAGTCATTAATTTGGTAAGTAACTTAATTAATTAAATTGCTCCTATTCAGTTTTTTATTCACTAAAAACAACTAGCTTTAGTGTCACAAAATCATTTTTATCATTGGGAATTTAGTAGTCTGACGTTTCTTTTTGGAACGTTTTTTTTTCCTCAAAATGTCTACTTCTCTGTTCCACAGGGAAAAATAAAACAAAATAATAGCACGCTTGTTTGGAAATTCATGAGGGTGAGTAATGACAGAAGTTTCATTTTTTGGTGAAACTATTCCTTTAATTACATTTTCTATGGTTTCTTTTTTACTTTGGCAATGTGTTTCTTGCCTTAAGACAAGTCATCCAGCCCAGAAAATAAATTGTGTGGCATCATCTACTTGGTTGTTCTAATGAGAAAGGACTGTATTCCACAGCTGCTATTAGTTGAAAGAAAACATTTTCTTCCTTTGATTAGTTTTTTGCTCATTACTTATGGTTTGGGAGCTAGTTTCACTTTTTATGGTAGAGTGAGAGGTACTGTAGTTTATACCATTGTCCTGAATAAATACTATGTTCATTTACATTTACGCATTTAGCAGATGCTTTTATCCAAAGCGACTTAGTGCATTCAGGCTATATATTTTTTGTCAGTATGTGTGTTCCCTGGGAATTGAACCCACAACTAGGGCTGTGCGATATGGACAAAAAATATATATCACGATTTTTTGATTTTTTTTTCGATTTCGATTTTAATCACGATTTTGACACAAACAGACATGCTTTATCTTACACATCTTGTTTTTGCACATCTTACTTGTTTTTGCACATCTTACTTGTTTTTGCACATCTTGCTTGTTTTTGCACATCTTACTTGTCTTGCACATCTTGTTTTGCACTTTTCTTTATTCTATTACACATTTTACTCTTTATGTCTTTTTTTTTACCTATATATATGCTCTTGTGTGGTGTTACTTTTATATAAATTTTATTCTTTGCACTGTCCACTGAGCGGACCTGATTTGATCTACATTTCACTTTTGATTATACCCTGTATAATGTATTATGTGACAAATAAAGAAACCTTGACCTTTACAGTTATAAATGCATTCTGTGTGAATGAGAGGAAACCAATTAGACCTTTCCCAAAAAGTTGTAACATGTCTCTAGAACAGACAAATGGCAAAATACACATATATATATATATATATATATATATATATATATGTATATGTGAGTAATCAAATCCAACAAAACAAGATGCAACCAGAGCATGTGAGCGAAGCGGAGCGGTTCAATATTCCTCTGTGTGTGTGTGCGCACCGCTCAGTCGTTCACGGCCAAAACAAACGCTCCGCTAATGATCCGCTCATGCTCACCGGTAAACCGAATCCCGCTCAGATCACGCGCTCACATTAAATGTCTCCAGTAAGATTAGGCATATTTATTTTTTCCTGTTTATAGTGACATATTGAATAAATGTCTCAATTAAAGCAGTAGTCCGATAAGAAAAGGTTATGTTTCAGAGTGAAATTGTTCATTTAAATTAGGGATGTTAATTAACCTTTAACCAACCAATAATAATTTTGACCCATTAATACAATCAGTTAAACGGTTTAAATTCACTTATTTATTTATTTATTTTTAGTAATTTATCAAAATATTTTAAAAGGTTTGCTGCATGGTTAAAATAAGCTACACGTATAAAAAAACACGTTTTTTAGAGAGAGCGAGAGAGAGAAAAAACAAAGTAGCGCATTTTATTATTTCATTCAGAAAAAGGCCAACACGAATTACAAACATTATAATAAACACTGTAAACATAGCTAGGCTATTTTAGTTCCCCTCACTCCACAACAAATCCTTACAATTAACAGTAGGCTAGAAAATAACAAGAATTAAAAATAAGAAGCTATAACGACAAACCAAAACTAATTATTTTAGGCTAAAACAAAACTAAAACCAATGTTGGGTCTCTCCTTCAACACAAAATCAAATGTTCCTGTATTCGCGGTATTTAAATGCCAAAATATTATTTACCTTTTATTTATTTACCCTTACAATATCCACATAAAACAAAATGTTTTGCATAACTTCACGGCAGTACGGTGATAACGCTAAACAGCACAGATTTGACTACATATTTAAACAGAGCAGTGTGTTTGTCCATATGTTTGACCGGTTGTTTTTATAATGACAATGAACAGGCTGCATTTGGTAGAATGTTTAAATGAGCTTAAACTGGATTTATTCCTCTTCCAACAGTGGAAGCAACTCCTCGGTCATGAAGATAATCGGAATTGTAAAAGGTCTGCTTGTATTTGTGTACATAAACAATAAAAAAATTATCTTTGCTTTTTTGTAAAATAAGAAAAAAAATAGAATGCAGCTTTCTGCCGTCTGCTTTAATTTCGCGCAGCACAATAATAAACAAACTCTGCATACTCAAGTTCAAAACAACCCAATTTGGGCTGGGTAAAAGAGTACATTTGGGGTTAATTTTACCCAGTAAATGTGATTGTTTATTTAACCCATCATTAATGGATGATTTAACTCAGCTATGGCTTTATTCGTTTATATTATAATATTCGCTTTTTTTTCTTTTTTTTACTTTATGCATGAAATAATGTTTACAGATTAACTTAAATCCTCTAAACTTCTGTAAAATACTCCAGACGTGATAACTTCCTTTATTTCTCATTTGCTTGTTTTTATAAGCTATAAGCCTACACATTGCCTATTTAATCTCGTTTAACAAACATTAGAAGTAAAGATTAAACATTAAACCGATGTAATTCACGAGTAAATCGACCACACTCTGTAATCGTGTCTCCACCGTAACGGCGCTGGCTCTCACGCCGAGCTGGAGTCGTGTTCGGCGGGGACTGATCACGGATCAGACCGCCGCTCTGCGCTTCACTCGTGGACGAAACGTACTGCGATTGCCTTCATTACCTGCTCAACAACAAACAGTCAACAGCTCTGAGGACATGTTTTAACATCCAAAGAATTTGTGTTGTGTATCTTTATAAATATAATCGTTTATTTTATGCAAAGCATCAGACTCTTTATCAAGCAATATGACCGACGCGAGCGACGTTCGTTTAGTGATTCACACCGCGAATGTTGCTCTGCATAGATTTAAACAATATACTGACAGAAACAATTTTATAAATAAAATAAAATGTACACAAACACTGAACAAATAACCCCCAAAAAAGGACCCAAAAGGCTGAACCCAGCATGTAGGTGAATTAAGTTTTTCTCTGCTTGCAGAAGTGCTGCAGGTGCGTGATGTAATATGATATGATCAGGTGGATCCTCGTTCTGTTGTTTGCTGTGAAATTAATCCCCGAAAAACAGATGCTAGTATTTTTAACGGGTCACAGACACTTATTCTTTTTAATTTAATTCACTTCTATTTGTCGGTTAACGGTTAGGAAAAATAACCGAAATGAACATCCCTAATTTAAATGTATAACATTTAAAATCTTAATTTAAAAACGTGTCTTGTTTTGAAGCCACTTGGAACATTTGCGTAAAAAATTAAATAACTGAAAAAGTATACGTTTCCATTAAAACAAGGCTTCATATTCAAAACACGCACACAAGATGAAATGCAGATATAGAATTTCACAAAATACTTATCAGGCCCATGAAAGCACACACAAGATGAAATGCACTTGACAAATAATTATTTCGTGGCGTAAATAAAATAAACACTTTCCAAAATTAAAAATAGACCAAAACTGCGGGGAAATGCGGTCCATTAAAACGTGTCAATCTTCACAGGATTTTAGAATTTGCTTTTAGAAACATTAGCTTAGACAAACATTGCTTAGCCTATTCCACAGATTCTGGAATTAACAAATTACCAAAGGGGCATTTTGTGCTGAGCGAGCGGCGCTGAGTGTATGAGCGAAAAAAGACGCTCTCTGCTCTGAAGGAAATATGATCGATACGCTCCCCACTGTGTGCTCAGCATGCAACATGCATTTTTTTGGCCACCAAGTCCTTATCCTGTTCTGAACTCCCTGATCTTCCCTGTTTCTTTAGCATACTATCTGTCTGTATGCCCGGTCTGTTCTGTTCTGCTGCATTCTGATTGGTTCGGATAGCATACTGCAGGAGGTTGGGGCGGGGCGCAGAAAAAAATCGAGCTATAAAGCGATTTCGAAATCGCGCAATCTCAAATCGCGATTTTATTTCGATTTCGATTAATCGCACAGCCCTACCCACAACCTTTTGCGCTGCTAGCACAATGCTTTACCACTGAGCCACAGGAACACTGCATTTAACATGGTGTATACAGTACATGGTTATCTGGGATACTTGAAAAACAATATCATGGCACTAACATGTTAATATCTAAAAAGGCAATATAATTCCATGTTATTTTTTCTTATTGTTTTTGGGAGTAAAGCATTTATGCTTCAGGAATCATATGTGTACTGTAAGAATAAATCTGTTTTAGAGCATGAGAGTTCAAGCTTTGTAACACGTACATCTTCTTTGTTTATGTTCTTCAACATGAAGTAACTGCAAACATTTTAGCTGCACGCTGACATGGATTTAACACAACACACAATTGCACTGAACACAGTAAGCTCAGTTCAGACAGAGAGAAAGAGGGACCTGATAACAAATGTATTCCGACTTAGCTCACCTTTGATGTCAGTCCCACAAATCCAAGGTGCTTTGAGCATGTCTGTCCTTGAAGTCGAAGCAGAGAAGAGTCCCTTGTGGGAAAGATATTGTAATCCTTAGCAGAATAAGAATAAGCGTGTTGAAGAATTGTTTTGTTGAAAGAGTTTCAGAAATTACCCCTGAGTCTCTGCAGTGCCGCTCAAAGATCATAGAGAAATAAAGAAAATACGATAGCGAAATGAAAATATTACCCCAAACTTTCACGTTTTTAAGTGGGTTCGCCTGGGTCAGTCTGCCTTTTAAGATTTTGATGTTGATGTTCAGATGGTTTTGACTCAGAAATTCAGTTTTTGATGCCTGTGCTTTCCCTGCATGAACTGAGCATACTGCTTAGCTGAGGATTCATAGCTGAAGAAAAACCAAAATCAGTGCACCTTGGTTGTTTATTTTTGGCCTTCTTACCAGTTTATAGGCAGTAACTAAGACAAAATGATAGGGAAGCATGGAAGGAGTCACCTGCATAAGCATCTCTGTACGTGTCCCACCAGGCCACATCGCCGACCAAACTCATTCCTGAATAGAGGTTCGGCATTATGCGCACCCTAATTTGTAGAATGCTTATGAGTAAATACAATGCGGTGGCATTACTCTGTAATGAGCAAAAGAGAAACTATTTATAGCTCTGAAGTAAACAATCCAGAGCTGCACATCCTGGCTCTTTATATTCTCAGCTAGAACCCTGAGAGAGGGGAGTGTGTGGTTGCACCGACTCACGGTTGTAATATGTAAATAAACCTGCTAATGATGCAGCGTGGATTGGCCCCATTGCATGTGTTTGATTCGTGTGTGTTGTCGTCTCTCTCTTGCAGCTGCTGTATCGAGAGTTTCTTGGGAGGAGAGCTCCAGTTCCAGTCAGCCATAACCCTCACGTCCACACGCATACCGACTGCCCGGCTGACATCAAAGGTACCCGCTCAACCCGTCTGTCTGCTTTTCACTTTCTCCCTTTCATTACTGCATGTCATTTCACTACCTTATCTGTTCCTTCATCATCATCCTATGAAAATATGCTGTTAAGTCATGGATGTTTTCCTTTTGTTACTTTGATCGCAGATTACACATAATGCAGCTGAATGAATCCATATAAATTAGTTTGATTATAGCATATTTTAAGTTATGTAGGTGAGGACTTCTGTAGTTAAAATTATGCTGAGCATTTATGTGTGTTTCAGAAACAATTTATTTGTTTCTTTGACCATATGTGTATGCTGGTGTTGAGAAGTGTCAAAGTTTGAAATGCTCAATTCGATGCAAATGACAGTCAAAATATAGGCAAAAATTACAAATAGTAATCAATCACTGAGGAAAAGGCAGTGACGGCTGTCATAGTTTTACAATCTGCTGATGGTAAATAACCCCAAACTTTGAACTTGTAGTGTATGTATAGTGACAAAGCCACATGGAAATGGCTGTGCCAAGAAACATGACCTGGGACTCCACCATTGGTGATTTGGAATTATTTTGTATTCTTTACCAGTTATGATGTTTGCTTTCAATGTACAGTAGACCGTACACTCTAAACAAAAATTGTGCTAAATAGCATTAAAAGTGGTTCTTTGGTTCGCAATCATAGGGGAACCACTTTAAGAGTTACATAGCACCTATATCTTTAGATATGGTGCTATATAGCACCTTAACCACTCCAAAGAACCACTGAAGAATCATTACAGGTTCTATATAGGTGCCATATAGAACTTAAATTGGCTCCCCTATGATTACAAGCCAAATAACAAAGAACTGCTGAAGAACCAATTTTTATATAAATTGATAATGAAAGTAGTATCTACAAAACTGCAACACTACATTAAAGTTTTTAACTAGTTTTTGTTGAGTTCTTCATTGTAAAAATATCTACAGTAAAATCTATTTGAACAAGGTAATATGCAACTGCTTAAGATATCAAGAAGAATATTTGTTTTCATTTTTTATACTTTCTTTTCTAAAGCTTTTTAAACTTGTTTATTCCTAAAACTGCCAAGGCAGTGAGACAAAATTCATATCAAAGATACAAATAATGTATCAACTTTCAACTTTGAAACAGCTGTAAGTTTTAAAGTTGAAAGTTGTTTCAATGATTGTAAGATATTTTAACTGAAAATTAGACAAACATACTTGTTCAGAATATAATTTTTGCAATGTACCCTTATAATACATTATAATGTTTAAAATGTAATTCTTGATTTAGGTTTGTACACTACATAATGAAAATTGCATGCCAAATAAGTATTTTGATGTACATTTTATTAAGATCTCCTGGTCCTGTGCACACGTAGTATGATGTATCTTTTCTTTCTTTTTTTAACTTGCCTCCATATTCTCTCAGTATAATCAGTTGGTGAAGATGATGTATAATTCTGTGTGAAATGTGCAAACTCTGTATGTAAATAAATACAATGAGTGTGCATCCTCTTTGAGAGGCGTCACAGCATGGCATTCCTTTGATTTGTTTCACTGTACCCATAACACACTGCGTTATTTAAAGACTTGGAACCTGAGTGCAACTGAGGATATTCTTCTGACTGGTTCATTCAGAAAGGCTCCTCATATCCAGAGTCACTTCAAAGAACAAAGACAAGGAAAAAAATACGGGGTAAACAATGGCTTTATTTCCCTGTTCTTTCCTACTCCTGGAAAACAAACTTATCTCTTATGCGTTTCATGGTGGAAACTGCTTTGAAATCCAAATTTGAGGCAATATTGACTATGACAATATCGTTTTTCCTCAGCAAAACGATAAAGCAATTTTCAAAGCAAGTCCTGCATATTTAATTTAAAATACACTTTATTAATAATAATAATGAAAAACGAGTCTGGTGGTTTTAGTCTGAAGGCACTAGTTTTTTCCTGAATACATATAGGTGATTTTATTGGCTACTTTGTCCTACTGAGTTACTGTTTGTTGATTGCTCAACTGTAGATTCTGTTTCATAAGTACTGTGTATTTTCCGACACAATACTCATTTGACAGTGCATTTTGCATACTATAAAGTAGGCATACATAGACTCAAGGCCTGTCTTATCACTTTAATAAACAGAAAATTCACACAGAAATGAAAGTTATTACTAACCCTCATTTTGTTCCAAACCCACAAGATGTTTGTTCATCTTTGAAAGACGAATACACTAGAACGAATAAGAGAAAGAATAAGAAATCCATATGAATGATTGTAAAAGAAATGAGTGACCAACACTTACATTTTATTTTTTAGCTGTGTTATATAAGTATCTGCAAACATTCACACATTTTAAATGAGTGTCATTTGAAGTAAATCTCCTGCGCAGATACTCCACAGTGACGCCTAGAGAACTTCTCTAACATCCAGTCTTTTGATTCAAGCGATTTTCCATTCCCTCTCAGGGTTCACCTTTTGACTTTTTGTGCTTGGAACAAAACATATTAGATTACAGAAAAGCACCGGCCCATCATTCATGATAAGTGCCTCTGGGCGCTCAACCTCTGAGATTGTTAATGTCCCTTTGTTTGAATCTGTGTGATTGAACTTAATTCATCCTTAATTTGGTATCTGAACTCAGGTGGAGAGGTGCAGATGAGTGTAAAAATGGGATCAGGTGCTACTGAGGGACGTTTTTTTGGTCTTCTTTACTCTTAGCAGGAGATCCTGGTCCAGAATCAACCTCCCTCTACCCAATGCTCTGCCATGCGCTGAACCTACAAAACTGATCTCTGAACAGCACCAAATGGCCAATTCTCATTACTCTACGGACCCTGCACACACAGATGGGCCTCAGGTGGAGCTGGACTGGTGATTTATTTATGTTGAACCTCTAGCCCCCAGAGGAGAAATGAGAGGGTTTATCTTTTTGAAGAAGGGATTGGCTGGGGTTAATGAAATGAGTCCATTCTCTAATTGGGGGGCGTTTCTTTTTTCAACCAGTTTTCCGTCCAGTTGGCCACTCCTCATCCATCTGCAGAAATCCTGTATTACTCATCCCTTATAATTCTTGCTACAGACATCAATGAAAACATGATCAACAGTGCAGCTTTTAGTAGGGCTGTGCAATTAATCACATGCGATTCTCGGCAATAAAGCCGGCTCTGTGATTGGCGGTAAATCTCCATCACCTGTTTTCAAACGGAGCTGCAGTTAATACACAGAGCCGTAGTTCACTGATAAGCTACGTAATATCGCGTTCATAATCGAATGCTATTCATCTGCGATATTGAACGCGATATTGCCTAGCTTGTCAGTGAACTACGGCTCTGTGTATCTGCCGTTATCCTGTGGCAGCCGTCGCATCATCCAGGTGGATGCTGCATATACTGGTGGTGGTTCAGGAGAGACCCCCCCACATGATTGTAAAGCGCTTTGGGTGTACAACAATACACAATAAAGCGCTATATAAATGCATCATTCATTCATTCATTTACCGCCAATCACAGGGCCGTCTTTACTGACGAGATGCACACGAGAATCGAATGCGATTAATTGCACATACCTACTTCTTAGGATTGGGCCTATGATGGTTGCTCAGAACAGTGTAAATTTTGGCAGGCATTTTTTATTTAGTCTTTATCTTGAGACAAAAATGCTTAATAGTCTTAGTCACATTTTAGTCATTTGAGTCTTTCATAGTTTTAGTTGACAAAAAGTCATTGAATTTTAGTCGACTTTTAGTTAAACTACAGTTACCAACATTTATTTTGGTAGCTATTTTATATGTAGTATTCAAACTAAAATATGAATCAATTATTTTCTCTTTAGACCAAATCAATTAAGCTTATGAGAAATTTGAATCAAGTATTGAATTTGGAAAAACTGGAATACATTTTTTATAGAGATACTGTATACTCATTTTTCAGATACAGTAGGTTTACTTAAGTATACATTTATTAAACATATTTTGTTGGTTAAAATTGTTGACAGATAATTAGGAATGCTGTCCCTTTAAGACTGAAGACATGCATGTAATATTCTGCATTTTCAGATACAGTAGCTTTACTTAAGTATACATTTATTAAACATATTTTGTTGATTAAAATTGTTGACAGATAATTAGGAATGCTGTCCCTTTAAGACTGAAGACATGCATGTAATATTCTGCATTCTCGTCTCGTCTTGTTAACGAAGACGTCATACATTTCTTCATAGTTTATATCATCAGATATTAGTTTTAGCTCATCAACGTTTCATCTTAGTCACAGAAAAAAGGTTTGTTGACTAATATGTTTGTTTCGTCTACGAAATTAACACTGGCGTTCAGAAATTTTCAGGCCAACTTCAACATTGTGTAGGTGAGTTTTCGGTGGTAAAAATGTAGTTTATACTTCCTATGCTGCCTTATATAACCCCCTTTCTCAGTGTTTCATAAGCTTGTATTGTTACAGGTTTCTTGGATTGAGATGTAACAATTGTTTTTCACCGTAAAACACAATTGTCTCAATGTTTTCTCACCTGAACAGAAGTAAAGTTGATGTTTCCTGTGTTTAGATATATACCGTAGGTGTTCCCCAACCCCTGATGGATTTGTTGTTGAGTTTTTTTCAAGTCAAGGCTTTTAAATGTGCCCCTGCTGCTGCATCTCATCTCTTGAACCACGCAATAAGCTCCAACTGCATTTGTAAACTTATTACACCGCTATTTTTAGCACCAGGGTTTATGCTGCAACGTATTTATCCCTGAGGAAAAGCAGTGTGCCAGCATGATCACAGTTCATGTGAAGTAAAGCCAGTTCTGCCCATTAGTAATTGTTATGAAACCCTATGTATTGTGTCCTATTTGTTTTGTTTTATAAATTTTGTTTGCATAACCTATTACAGATTTCTCAATTAGCAGGCTCTATTTACCAAAATGTAATTCTGTTAAATGGATGTTTTAATCCTCTGTAATTTTCTTTCTTCTATACAGTGAAAATAAATATTGTTTGGATCCCAATGTTCTTCAAAATATATTTTGTGTTTGTCAGAAGATAGTAAGTCATACAGGTTGTGAATAATATTAGGGTGAGTAAATAATTGAATGTTAATAGTGGAACTATCCCTTTAAATTGACCTGCCTTGTTGGCAAAATGGCTCATTCATCTTTGGTAGTCTTTAGTACAATCATTAGATCAGATATTGCCATCAGTCCAGTAAAGCCATTTTTAAGTTTAATGCAGGGTACAGATGGGATATTCCTGCCGGAACCGTTAACCGACAATGAACGGTACTTTTTTCCTTCTCCAAACTATTACCAAATCAGTTCCAAACCAGAACTGGAATGTCTCACTTCTTTGGACTATTTTAAGCATAGTCTGATGGACTGTGGTCACAAGTGCAGTGGGCATGTCTGACATGCTTGTCATTCTCCTGCTGATACTTAGAGAGGCAGGGACCGGTTTTCCATCAGGCCTTGAACTCCCTCTAATAGGGAGTATGGGACAGGCAGTTTCTGTAATTCTAAAGCAGGGTTCATCATCATAACCGTCTCATCATCATAGCTCAGTTAATCCCATGATGAGAGCGCTGTGCCCTGATGCTGTAAAGATTTTGATAGCTGCTCTTAAATGAGAGTTTGGGCAACCTCTTAACATGTTATTTTGGATGCTGCACACTGGTGGTGGTTGAGGAGAACACTGCCCCCCCAAACCCACACACATGATTGTAAAGCGCTTTGGGTGTACAACAATACACAAAGCGCTATATAAATGCATCATTCATTCATTCATTCATTAACATATTATTTTTTTCTGTGTGTAATTTTGATTAGTACTAATACTATAGCACTAAATCAATTCAGATAGAAATCTTGGGAAGTAAAGCTTTTAAAGGTGTGTTAAATGTCAAAATTAGTGGTGTTTGCTAAGGACAGTCACCATTATTGTTGCTTCGTATTGCCCTTACAGAGATTTTGTAAATCTCTCCGCAAAGCGGATACATTTGAAAACGCCGTTTTCAAGTTGTAGTGTTTACTGTGAAAACGAAGGCTTTTGAAAACGATGATGCATGTGTAGTCATGTGACATTTACCAATACATATGTGTTTATATTGGTATTGTGCCTATTATTTTGCTATTCGCTTTCACACTATTGCTACAGATGTGTTACTTTGTACACTCTTCATATCACATTGTATAAATACAGTTCACTTTCTTGCACAGACCAATTCTTTTGTGTCTTAAGACCTCAATGTATCATCACGAGCCACATGGTTTAACCACAGGGTTTAATTTGGTTTTGTCTGTGTATGTTTTTTTTGTCTCTCAAAGCCGTGGGTCCCATTGACTGCCATTATATGACTGACAGACTGCAACGGTTTGCGAAAATCTTCGTTTGTGTTCTACTGAAGAAACAAAGTCACCTACCCTTACCCCAAACAATCAGTCTGTGCAAGAAACTGAACAGTGTTTATTGAACTGAACCCTTACCCCAAGGGCATCCCCCAGGATGATAAACATACAATTTTCATTTTTGGGTGAACTATCCCTTTAATGTAGATGCAACCTTGGAGTTAGGGATTTGACCTAGTGCTGGGCGTTAAATCGATTTTATTGATTAACTCGAATGTGTAGTTTACATTGACTTGTTTGAATGAAAATCGGTTTTCTCTTTAACATACGCAGATGTTCCCCTCTGGGCTCCCGTAGTTCTGAATGGGCTCAGCCCTCCCCCCGCGTGTTTTCCATACGTTGGGCCGATGGATGATAGGTGTGTTTGACTTGAAGCAGCGCTACGCAGAATTATCACTGTGTGACATCAAAGTACCGCGAGAGCGATAAAACAGCAGATGGATCCTTATGCTTTCGTATCGCTCTCGTGGTTCTTTGATGTCACACGGTGATCATTCTGCGCAGCACTGCTTCAAGTCGAACACACCTGATGCCATTGTCCATCGCCGATGGCTGATAGATATCACGATGTTGAGCCTATAACGGGTGAGCCGACATTATGACCCCCATATCCCCCGCAATCCGTCGCATGCCAATACCGGGTTTGGAAAGAAAATTACGTGTTTTTTGAGAGTGCTTAAACTCACGCTAGACTTAATTCAGTCATAATGTTATTTGACAATGCAAGTTCTGTGCTCAAATTCTCTGTATTTTCCATTTTAAAATAACTGTGGAAGGTACAGATAAAAAATTCATTCATTACCTCTTCCGTGAACATCCTCCTTCATCTTGTCATCAAGCTTCGCCTTTGTTGTTTTGAAAATGCGACCTCTAGTGGCGAAAACATACATATTGTCCCTTTAATTTTGAACAATTTCTTTGTCATCTGCAGATTGATTCTAAGTAGGGTGAAAAATCTATTTAAATTGTAAAAATCTGAGATTTTTTTCTTAGGCCATATCACCCAGCCCCAATTTGACCTAACCCCTTTGCCATGTAAATCATTCTGGACCTTTTGTGCTACAGATTTGAATCTGTCATCATTCTGCTTTTTTAGGAGGAGTGAGCTATTGACGGATAATTAAAAAAAAGTCTAAAATCTTTTAGACTTGCTCTGAAGGATAAATCCAAGCCAGTTCCTGAATTTGAATTGAGGTTGCAGGATGCAGAATTGTAATTAGAATTTGTATGGAAACGGGATTCATTTTTAACTAGAAATGCAAAGATAAAATTGGAGGAACAGATGGTTGGATAGATAAGATGCCAGGTAGATATGTTCATATATATCATCTATATTTAATACGAAACATTTTTCATCTCTCATGAAAGGCTAAAAGTTATCTGTTAATCACATCTAACCGTTTACATCTCAGATAATGGAAGTTTATCCATTTTCACATTGTTGCCATTTTTATTGACTTCAATTTTCTATGATAAGCTATCACATTTTTGTAAACATGTCTTATCTAGCAGATAAATTTAATCTTGAGTTATTTTCCAGAGGCAGGAGCAGCAGCAGAGGCAGATTGGCTCCCTTTGCTAGACCTTGTGCAGTTGCTCTTTATGCTCAGAACAAGACTGTAGTACAATGCCTTGCCGTTAGAGCTGTGTCAGAATGGCGCTTAAGATAAATAAATGATCAGCCAGAAACAAACATCAAAGCTTGCGTGTGTACTGTGCTGTGCTTCAAAGGGAATAGGACCATCACACCTACTGTTCTGCAGAGAATAGCGTGTTTGTGTTACTGTGTATGTGTCCATTTGTGGTTTTGGTTTAATGGAGAATGAAAAACAACTGTATTTTGTTCTTAGTAAACATGAATCTGCACCAGCCCCCCTTTTCCATCCCATACTCAATCTGCCCCCCTTTGTCTCTGTACACCTGTCCCCTGACAGCCCTATCCAATCTACTTTACTCAAAGTCAGTGAGTGAGGATTCAATAGTGATTTATCATTTTCTAGCATCTTCTCATTCATTTCTTATCTTCATCCTCTTTAAGTCTCCAGGAAACTGTCTATTATGTTTGTAATGCCAGGGTGTTATCTAACCTGTGATTTCTTCTTTCTTTTTCTCTGCAGCCAGCTCTTGCTCTCTCGCTCTCTCTCTTTGCCTCCCGCTGGGCACATCTCCTCCCGTCTGTCCTTAAAGGGGGATGTCTGTCCTCTAACGGGCTCTCTCCACTAACTGCTAGGTGTGTATGCAGGTGAACTGTTTATGCTCTATATAAAGCTTTCATTATCTACATTTTGTCGCCTGCGTAGCATGAATAATGTTATCGTGGTGATGGCCTGTATTGGTTTAATGTGTGGTGAATTTAGTCTGGAACTATAGTGAGTTTGCTTTGTGGCATATGAGTTTTGGCTATTTATGGTTGTTATATGCAGAAAGTAAAGTAAAGGAATTGCTGCTCATAGTACATATGCAGTGTGACTCTGCAGCATTTGGTGCATGGATACTGATGCAATGTTAGGTTTGAGGGTTACATATATAGTCATAATAGTCAGTATTAAAGGAATAGTTAAGCCAGAAATTGATATTTTTTGTCTTTATTTGCTCATCATCATGTCATTCCAAGTAAGTATGACTTTATGTCTTATGTGGAACACAAAAAGAGAATGTGAAAGTGGATGGGGACCAGAGACCATCAAAAATGCATCATAAAGGTAGTGGTCCATATAACTTGTTCTATTTTCACTAGTGTTCTGTGGTCATTTGATTAGCTTATTTGTGTGGGGAACATAGGCAGCACTAAGGGTGGGCTTCCGGATTTAAGCCTTGAATATTTTTCATAAAACTCATTGACAGTGTTGGGGAAAGTTACATTTAAAAGTAATGCATTTCAATATTGCGTTACTCCCTAAAAAAAGTAATTGCGTTACTTAATTACATTTTATAGAACACGTTATATTACTTTTGTGTTACCTTCGCTTTACTTTTTAAATATGAGCAGGGCTTGATTGTTTGTTTTTAATACAAGAAGTTCTATTTATAGCAAATGTAAAAGTCCTTTCACACCAAAAAGTGTAATGAATAAACCTCAGGCTGAAGGAAGAGTAAATTCACCTCTGTACAGTAGAACAACGGAGAAAAAGGTTCAACACTCTTACACTAAAAAAAACATTAAGCACAATTGTTAGTTTATCTAAAGTCATTTTGCATTATTAGTATGGTTGAACTGGATCATCAAAGGTCAGCAGCAAACACATTGGTTAATAAAACAGGATTAGATACATTTGTGTTATTTAATTATTGCAGGTTTGCGTCATATTCTGAGTTTGCATTTTGCTGTTTTAATTAATTTTGATGAATACTGAATTTACTGAATTTATTTATGAATACTATTATTACCTAACTCGCGTTACTTGTAATGCGTTACCCCCAACACTGCTCATTATCAGACTTATGAACACAAACACTTTCTACAATAAACACTGACTGGACTATGGAAAGCCTAAGGGGACAAACCCTGTTTATGTTTTTCTTGTCTCATTTACTTATTTTATGTATTTATTTATTAGGACTGAATTTGAAAAGTGATCTTTTGACTTGTATAAAGCTGAGATATTTTGTGGGACCTTTTTCATTTAACCCCTATAGCAATAGTTAAAAATTATACCTTTTTGATGTTTATTTATTTTATCCTATATAATATTCTAATATTTCAACAAAAGATGTTTCACTTGCTCCAAGTCCTGAATATCCCCTGATCCTATACAACTGCCCCTAAAGTTGTTCAATTCCTTGAATGAGAGTTGTGGTCAACCAGTAGCGTTCAGTGTGCTTTCGATGGAAAAATAGACATACTGCCTGAATCCACTAAAACGTTCTGATTACTTTCAGTTTATTTATTTATCAACACTTTTTCTGTGGACATGTTTATACTGTTCAGCAACCACAGGGCGTTCTGCAGTCTTGTTTGGTGTCAGACTCTGTAGTAGAAAAAGAAAAATTCATTCAGGCCGACTGCAAACAGATTCAGGCTGTTACTGCTAGATAAGACATGATGCTCTTCAGTACGGGGGGTGTTTGCGCTGACTGTTGTTCCAAGTTTGAGAAGGATTTGGTTTTTAAGTAAAAGAGTGTGCGAGCTCTGATGTGGAATATTTTCAGCTTTGGCGGTTTATTGAAGCATTTCTACTCAGAGTTTGCACTCAAATCTGGAGTTTCTTGGTCAAATAAGTTCATAAAGTTACGTTTGACTGAGGCACAGGCTTGTAATTAACAAATTAGTTGTAGGCCTATGGTTTATTTTTTAAATATAACTTTTGTGTTAGGGTAGGTGTTCACAGTGAGATTGGCATACATTACTGTTGTTGTTGTTTTTTTAAACGAGCTGTCAACTATTTTAAACAGTTGCTTGAATTTGAACACAGTTTTTTACAATTAACTGATGATAATGAGTAGACTTCTGAGGTTTATTCATTTGTTTTTATACAATCACACTTTATTTCTCAGCTCCAATTCTCGCTGTTAACAAACCATTAACTACAACTTTGTCTCAATAAATTTAAAGATGATTTAGGATTAAGGATGTAGAATATGGTCATGCAGAATATGTGCTTTAAAAGTACTAATAAACAGCCAATATGTTAAAATTAGGCAAGCTAATAAGCAACTAGTTAATAGTGAGAATTGGTTCCAATATACAAAAGTTTTACCATTTATACTTATTTTCTCTTAATACTGGGATATTATTTATTACACTACCATTCAAAAGGTATGGTGAATGAAATTAAGAAATTCAGCATGCACCCATTAATTTAACCCCAGTATAGGTTAGTGAAGCAGTTGATTCTATACTTTATTATCTCCACGAGCACGCCAATGTCCAACAAGTAAAAATAGCAGTCCTGTATCCGGCCCACAACCTAAAATGAGTTTGACACCTAGGGTGTAAAGTGCCCATCCCTGAACTCTCCCACCATCCGGCTTTGTGTTAAAGCCATTCATAGATTTGGTTTAAAATTCTTTCACATTATCAGTCACTGAATGCTGTCTGAAATTATTCTGCAACCTCTTTCCTTTCCCTTCTCATATTTAGCAAGCTGGAAGGACAAAGGGACAAAAGCTGAGAGAGAAAAGAATGGGCTGAGAGAGTATGGGTAAAAAAAAGAAGGAAAATAACAAAGTTTTGTGGAGAGTTGCCCCCCTCTCAGGGCTCATGCTCTTTTGGCATGTTGGCTGGGTGGAGCCTCTCTCTCTCTTTCCACTCCAGCTGCGTCTGTCTGTCAGCCCCCTCCCCCTCCAATCTGTCTGACCCTTGTCTGCATAGATGCTCGGTGAGGAGAGGGAGAGAACACGAGTACAAAACTCTACGCTGTGAACAGGGCAACTGCCTTCTGGGAAGATTCTATTCACTCAAACGCGCACACAGACCCCCCTCTCCCCGTCCTCTACACCCGTCCGCCCCCCTCTCACTTAGTCTACCCCAGAGGGTTTTGTTCCAGCATCGGGCAACTTTTTTTCCCCTCCACTTCTCTGTGTGTGAGCTGTTTTGTTTTGGTTCTCTTCAGCCGGATTCCTGAATTTATTGAAGGATTCATTGGACTGTCTAGAGCATCTCTCCTCATTTTGAAATCATTATTCGCCCCAACGTTTGCAGCATCCTCGCTCGGCGACGGTGGAGGCGGGCTTCTTCTGTCCCTGAGAGGATTACGAGCATGTGTTAGGAAAAGCGTGTGTGTGAGAAGGAGAGAGAGAGAGAGAAGACGTAAGAAGACGAGCGAGACGGAGTATATTCGTACATGTGACCGTCGGGAAAGGATGGCTTTGTGGCTCTGAGCTGCCTTGGCTCTCACAGGACGTACTCTCATGATAAGGAACGGAAGACTGACTGACTGACTGACAGACAGACAAACTCCACTCACAAGAGAATATTGTTCTCCTCGCGTTTCTCCCAGAGGCTTAACCAAACAGGATTTCCGTGATGCCGGCTGAAGTGAAGCAGGTCAGTTTGTGGATTCACTCGTTCTCATCCTCCTTTCTCTTCTGTTTGCTTTGGATTGCTTGAGTGTATTTGTTTTTAAATTATCTCTCAATTTCCCTGCTCTTTAGTGGTCGGGTTTTGGTTGTGTTGGATGTTAAGTTGTCCCTTAAAATTCCTTTCTTTCATTCTGCTTTTCTAATCTTACAATTTGATGTAGAATATCAACATGTCGTATCTTGAATACTGTTTTGGACACATGCTGCTTACTGTCAAGATTCAGTATGCATCTTTCCAGAGGTGATTCAGATTCAGTTGTGCTCAGCTGTCAATAACATTCCCATAATGTAACACAGCATGTGGACGCATCTAACGATTGATCTGAGGTAAACATGAGGAATCCTACAGGATTTGAAAGAGACAAAATTATCAGTAAAGTTGATGAAAAGAAGCCAGGATTGAAGATTTACTGCTTTGCATCCTCTTCTCCCTCCCTTCCTCCCCAGCACTGGACTCGTCAGTGGTCAACTATTTGTTTTCTTTGTTTTGGAGCTACCACATTGCCTGGCAAAGCTGCAAAGAGGTCAAAGGAATGTTCTTTTTAATCGGCATGCAGGGATTTTCTAAAGACTCATTCCCGAAAGAGTGCTGTGTCATTCCATACCGTGAAAATGTGCCAGGTCGGACAGTTAGGACATGTGAATGAAAAGAGTGACGGTCTTTGAAACAAACAAGCAGTCCTTGTGCTGAAATGGGTTCTGAGCTAATACATTTTTAGAAAGACGTTCTTACAACCATCCCTTTGGCTGTGTTAATCTGTTCAAGGCTGTCTAACTGATGATTGCTGCTACATAGCTGGCACAGGAGAAGCAGCTGTATTTTTCGATACGCTAAGCATAACGAAGTCTGAAGATGCCGAATTTGTAGCTTCTCCGCCCATGAACCCCTACCTCCACAGAACGGACATTCATGCCATTCTTTGGGGTTCACCGCATGCTCTATCTAACCTCTGCTAACCTCAGAGCTTCCCTTAAGACTAACACCTGCTTCGGTGAGGTCAGACGTGTATCACACAAGGACATGGAGATCAAGAGGCTCTGCTTTCGGATGGAATGTCTGAAACAGTTGATGTTATTGTCTGTCATCTTGGCTGTTAGATAAAGCCACTGAGTGTGAAGACACAAGTTCACTAAACAGTTGCACCACTTTTTTTATTAGCAGCTCTAGAGTGTGACATCCTGTTTGTTGTGATGCCTAAAGAACATGCTTAATGTCTCAAAACATCTCAGAAAGTCTCAAAGCTAGCTTTTTCTTCTAACTTGTAACTTTTCAAGTTCACCTAAAAATAACAATTGTTAGAATTTGATTTGCCCTCAAAATATTTGTTTTATTAAATGTTATATTTAATATTGAAATTGTATTTTATTTCATTTCATTTTATTTTTGGGCATACAGTTTCAGTTTTGGACCCCAGGAACTTTCATTGTATGGACAAAAACATTATTTAAAAAAATATTGTCTTTCCTTGCTTTTTCAATTTTTATTTATTTGTGGCCAGTCATGTTTTTTATGCATTATATACTGAATTCTTTAAAACTGATCACTTCTGGATGCGCTGCTTCTTTGTAACTCTGGAATGTATCTTGAGTGTGAAGTTAGACATCTCTAAAAATGAATCACATTCATGTTCACACGTGTTACCAAAAGTAAAATAGACCAAAAGTAAATGCCCGTAATGTCTTTCCCTTACCGACATGCACTGCTTACCATCCTCAACCCTCAATTACCATAGGGTGAATCAGCCTGCCGAGTCCGAGTTAAATATAAACGTCTGATACTTTAGCGGATGGAGGCAGTGCCATTACTGCAAAAGAGATTTACCCTCATCAAAACTGAACCAACTATCTCTAGCTCTAGACAGAAAAATAATTTATCCTTCAAAAAATCATTTACATTTCATTTAGACTGAGACTATTGACTTCCACAGCAATTGTACAGTGTTTGCTTATCCCAGAGTGCTTATTTTAAGTTTTGTTGGTATTTCCAGAAGTTATTTGCCTATTTTATGGGGGAAAAAATTGAGTGTGCAAACAAAAATAACTGTTTTAAACTCCATTAGTTCTATGGTTCTTTCTGTTCCTCTTGATTCACCTTCCTGTCAGGCCTCGCTTTTATAAAGCCTTGGCCATTCACTGTACCAGGGTATGGATCAGTATTTGAAGACATAGAGCAGAAGAGGCTGACTGTGAATGGTGCTGTAAATGTCAATGACCCAAAAGATCTCGGAGTAATTGTGCTGGTGCTCATCCAGGCCATAAAGTTTATTGGGCTGGGGTGGAGTATGAGGGCATGGCAAAGAGGCTCCAGATGTCCCACTGCAGCTTGCTGCCCAAATCAGGGCATTTCAGAATCGCTGGCATGACAGAACAAAGATCTGCTCCACCTCTCAAGTGGGTGCCAGAGTTTTGGATGAGGTGATGGCTTTAAGATAATAGCCGGGCCTCCTAACCACTCATCTCCACTAAGTATGATGCCCTTTAGATGCCAAGTTGCAGCTGATTTTGGATTAGCAGCCCAAACCATGCTTGTGCTGGCTCATGGGTACTTGTGTTATGCTGGACGTGATGTGGAAGCTTGGCATGCTATCAGGACGTCCATCACATTGTGCTGTCCAGTAACCCAGTTGGCATGCTGACTACGTGCCCGATATAGACCTGCCTTACTTGCCTGCATTTTCTCATGCAATGCAGAGCAGCACCAGCTGACCCTTCCATAACACCCCTGTCAAACTGCCTCTGCTTCTTGGCTGCTCACTCAATCTTATTCAGTCAGACACCCTTTCAGATGGATGTCTGTTCTCACACTCAGTAAGCTGTTTCCAAAAGTGCTAATCAAAAAGATTGTGTGTTAATGAGCTGAATATTTGTTAGCATGAAGCATTTAGCCTATGTATATAACATTATAACATTTACAATATGTTTATAAAAAGTTAGTAGTAACCTATTGATTTTTAATTATATATTTTAATTGTTTTTTTTTACTTTTTTGGTACACAATGTCTACATTGCAATGATACATTTAACATATTATTCTTTATGGAACTATCTGGGGATAAAGTCTTACTGGCTGGTAAATTTTGTGTTTATTTATGGGCTTCGAGTAATTTACAGTTTGATGTTTCTCAGGTTTGTACCAAAAAATGCTAAGTTAAAATGTTAAGCTAGCCTGTATCATTAACCACCAAATCAGATCCCCACAGTAAGTTCTAAATGTGTTGATGCTTGCTTATTTTCGGCTAAACCATTGCATGGGAACCCAGGCCTCTCTCTCTGTCACACACATCATGCCTTTCCCGTTTTCCCATGCCTTTCCCTGTTTACTCAGCCCCAGTGTCTTGTTTGTTTAATAATGTTTCTTTTCCTCTAGCTTGTTAGGTGGACCATCCTCCTGTAGTTCTCTGTTTGTATGGACGCTTGCGAAAAAATTAAATAGTTTAGATTAGAATGATAGCGCCACAACAATCCTGTCAGTAAACATAGAGGGCAGAAGGGTAACGCTCAGAACCGGAGACTGTGTTTGTGCATGTGTGCATGTCTTGGAGGATAACAGCTGACGACACAGGATTAGTGGGAATAGCCCCAGACTGCTATCTCAGATTGCTTGGGTTATCCTATATCTAGCTCTGGTGAATCTCTTCCTCTCTCAGCACTGTCTGAACGACAAGGTGAAAGAGTGAATATATGGGTAAAAATGCATGTGCAAAGCAGTATTTGTGTATGTGTTTCTCCTTTTTTAAGAATAATGTCTGTATTTGGCTGTCGGCCAGCCAGTGAGGCCATAGGAAAGAGGGAAAGGTGCATATGTGACACTTTTGCAGGGTCTGCCATGGCAACAGCTGTGGATGAAGAGCCCTCTGCCCCTGGATCTAATGATTAATGACGTTGGCCTGCTGGATGCTGGCGGACATCATTGTACCACTGTGTGTTTGCTTTTGTTTCATTAGTTCACTGAGAAAATGGCAATATTTTTCGGCCCCCCAACTAAAATACACACACACATAACACAATCCAGCCCAACTTGGATGGTCATGGCAGCTCGCGATAGAGCGGATGAAGAATTATCCATTGGGAAAATGGATAGTGACTTCGATGCCAGAATAGATTTTTGTGTTTTGAGATATTTTTACAACAGGGCTGCTGCTGCTGTATGTAAACAGCTTTGACTGAGAAAACCTCTCATACACACTGAAGCAGTCGTAACTGCCTCAGATTGATAGCTAACTGTGCTCTTCGTTCTTTAGGAGACATTATCCCACCTTTGGCCGCAAGGATCGATTAAGAGCTTCAATGCAAGTTCAATGCTCGCCCCCTTACTTTCCCATTACTTCCTTCAGTTCACACTTGTCCTTGTTAAAGTCTTCAGGCTACATTGACGGTAATATAGACTGTTTTGTGTCCCACTGATAAGGTAAGAGCCCCTCAGGGGGAGGTCATGTCCCTTAAATCCCGCCCCTGCATCTGCAATATTGTGCTGCACTAAAGCGGACCACATGGCCTCCGGATGAGTGGCGATTTGTGCCATTTTCTGGTCTGTTACATTTGCAGTTTTCTTTAGGAGACTTATCTAACCATGTTCTCCAATGGGATGGCTGAGTTTGGGGGTTGAGTATTGATTTTGAGCTCTTAGTAAAGGTCTTTACTGTTCCAGGACCTGTTTAAGCTTTGTTCAGTTTTGTTCCTTTTAATGAGAAAAGAAATGGCGACGATGGTCTCTGCTCAGTGAATAAGTAGCTTGCTGGTTCTCCATCATGCCATCTGTCTGTGATGGTCCTGAGGGATTAATGATGTCTTCTGACAGCTCTTTAGCGTGTGGTAGTGACCACATACAGGCATGCCAGATTAGCACTAACAGTTTGGGGAGGGGTGGCAATTTCCTGGATGTTTTTTCTGTTTTTGGGAGTCTCAGGCACTACAGCATTTTATTAATGTTTTGATGTTACTGCAAACATACTCTGATGAATTCAGAATGCGTTTACATTCTGGGGTGCGTTTCTCAAAAACATTGTTAGCTAACTATGTTTGTTAGTTCTATTGGTAACGACGGAACTTGTGACCATGGTTGCTTTTGGGAAATACACCCCTGGTTAGCAAAAACACGCAAGTAACTTGTTCAGAGAATGAAATATACATTTGGTAGTTATTAATTTATGTTTAGTAAATTTAAATGTTAAGATAATAAATATATATGTTTACATGAACCCCAGGAATCCATGTTATATTGTATTGCATTGTATTGTATTCTATTATGATTTTTTATGTATTCTTAGGGATTTGAAAGTGAATTTGTTAATGATCATGTAATTAGAAAGACGGATCAAATTTGTACATATAATATGTATGTGTGTATGTATGTATGTGTATATATATATATATATATATATATACTACGTGTGTGCGTGTGCGTGTGTGTGTGTGTGTATATATATATATATATATATATATATATATATATATATATATGCTATAAGTGAATGATGAATGCAGCAAACTTATGAGTGAACAACATCATCAATATAACATTGTTAAACAGTCTTACTCAGCTCACTCTGGAGAGTTTCGGAGAAGTTTTTCCATAAGTCACAGAAACAATAGAGCAAACGGGTTTAACAATAGTGCAGTTCAGATCTGCAGGGGGGAAGCTGTTAGCTGCATATGCTCAGTATTGTTACTCATGTCATCCATTTCTGCTCTAGATGTATGAGCCGTTTGTTCACACTGGAGTTCAGAAGGAACAATAGTGCAAAGCACAGCGTTGACGCAAGGTTGTTTAATGAACCTTGACTAGACTATGCACCTCTGACCGATGTTTCTAGGATAACTGCCGCTCTCTTATTTGTTCGTTCAGCAGGCTTTTTCATTAGCCTATTCATTACCATTGCTCATACTTACTCTAAATATTAAACTTCAGCTTGGGTTGTTGCTGTGAATGTAATGTTATCTCAAACGGGGCTTGTTGAGTTGTGTACTATTATTTAACCTAGCAGATGTTAAAATTTGCAAAAATAATAATAGATATAGCCCTATAAAGACTTGGAGGTGGGATCTTTTGACTTGGGGCCACCCAGAAGGCTCTAAAGGGAATCCCTTAGAATCATGGTGGCGACTTTAACATGGACAAGTATCATAAATCTAGTATTATTTCATTCTTTTGTTTTGTCTCATTCTTTCTGCATTTCGTGTGTTAATGAGGTGCAACATAATTTTTTGCTCTTGTTTGTAAGGGGCGTGAAAGCTTTCATCTCTGCTTCCAGCTATGAACAAAGTATCACACATAGAGATGACACTGAGGGAAAACCTTAAGATGAAAGAAAATCAGTGCCATGAATAACAAGCATTCTCCCGCCAGGAGAGTGCGAGACCCTTCCACCTCACCATATGAGGTTTGAGTTTCTCCACTTGATTATTTAGAACTTCAAATGACATTATAGCCTTTTTGATCACAAAGAGGTACGTTTTGTTTTTCTCTCGGCCTATTGTTTGTGGTACCCCACAGCCAGGCAAGCCAATCCAATTCAATTCACTCGCTCGGCCGTCCAAAATTAAAGGTTGAGAATGTGCTGTGTGTGTGTCTGGAGTTTATGTGGGGATGGAGAAGGGCTTGAGTAAGGGTTTAGTGTGGATTTGTCAAGCACAGAGTTCGAGGCAAACAGCAATATTTTTCCTAAAAATGCAGCGGGAGCAAGATCAAGGACATGCTGAAGTTCACAGACCTTCACATTCTTTGTATCACGCTGTAGCACAGAGCGATTTAATCCAGTAAGACCACTCGGACACTGCTCCTACATCTGCTCTTCCTACTTTAGAAGAGAGAGAGAGAGACCTAGGTTGGTTTGCATTACCAAAGTCTTTAAAGAGTATAATCCATTCTTCGCCTCCACCTCCTGCCTCAACAGAGCCCCATATTAACCCTACTATTCTGTTGGAGACCATTTGGAGCTAATTTATGCCATAAACTCTGGTAACAGCAGTGCAGAGGGACAGTGTAGATGACCTCTTGTGCACGTCGTGCCCTGCATTAATCTCGCTTGGTTTAGTTTGATGAGCCACAAGAGGTGCTCATCTCTTTCTTCATGTTCTTTCTTCAGTCAAACACACTGTACATCTATACTTTGAACCGCATGATGCTGCAAGCTAAACCGTCAGGGTGCCGCCCAATGTGCTGCTATAACCAATCAGAATTATTTTTTCACGATCATCGTTTTCATGATCGATCATCGCTGTCACAGCCGAGTACTCAAGTACTCGATCGCTGTTGCACATCCCTAATATATATGCAATTATATATAATTGTATGCAGGGTTGGAAATGGAGGGGGGGTACGGAGTCCGGGGAGTGAATTTCGAGGGGGGGCGGCGTTTCATTTCCATTTAGTTTCATTTAGGTTTATGTGGAAATTAAAGGGATTTCTATATTTTATCCATTCAAAAGACCACAAAAGCAATCCAGTTCTGCAAATAAACCTAGCGCGATATATTTGTGTCCATGGTTCACTGCGCAATGCTGTCTTTTGTGATTTGGCCACAATACCTGCAGACGGTAGCCAATGGCTTCTGTATCGTTGCGCATGCTGCTCCTCACAGCACAGATCGTGAGAGCAGACTGCAGTTTTTGTCATTCATTATAATAAACAAAGTACAGATGGGATGTTAATAATACATTCAGTATGCAGTGTAGAGAGCTTTATTAATTAAAATGGAAGTTTGTGAGATCGCTATGAACTAAGACGAGTAACACAATTTTTATAATAAAGGGAGTTTGCAAATGTGAAATTTAATTTACTCAACGGTTGTTTTTTAATTTTATACATAAGTTAATATTAAGCAACTTACAGTTTAGGAACACTGTTGTCTGATTGTGCCTCGTCAACTAAAATAATTCCAAACAAGCCAAGAAACACACCGCTGTTTCGTTTATGAATGAATCTGCGTTTTTGAACAAATCTAGTGAGTCATGAAGGGAGTCACTTGCTTTGTTCCCAAATGATTCAGCCATTTGAACAAATTGATTGAATGAATGATTCAGTGATAAAGACAGTGACTTGCTGCCACCTACTGGCGGTTCAGTTTAATTTTAAAGTTTAAATTGAGTCGTTTAAATTGTTTAATATTTCTATATTGAAAACTTTATATTTAAAACATTAACTTCATAATATTTTTGTTATGAAATGCATTAATGCCACCTTTCCTTACATATCTTTCCCTCCCTCTCTATAAAGATAACTTTAAAGATAACTATATAAGCATCCACACCAGCGAACAATGTCATATGTTTATTCTCAGCACATGCTTGCCTGCTGCTTTAAAATCTCACTCTAGTTATACAGGATGGATTCTGATTGGCTGTCAATGTTTTTAACGTTTATCAGCTGGAAATTGTTTTGAAATCGATTCCAACAATACTGTTTCTCTGTGCCTTTATCGTTATAGCTGTGGTGTGGACTCTGCTATTCTTTAATACTGAGAACATTTTTAGAGCTATATCTTTTTTGTTATTTTTATAGTAATTGTTCTTGGTGTGAACGGGCCTTTATGCTTGCTTCATATTTTTTGTCGAAATCCTTTTTTTTCAGGATTCTTTGATGAAAAAGTTCTAAAAACAGCATTTACTTTGAAATAGAAATCTTAATTAATGAAATTGAAATCTTAAGACAAGTGTCTTTTGAACTATTTAATATTAATATAGATTATTATGTGTCCTTACTGAATAAAGGTATTCATTTCTTTAAAAAAAACAATGTAGTGTATTGTGTTTGGCTCTGCTGTAATCAAAGTAGGAAACAGAACTTCCCTTGAATATCGTCTGTTCTCGCATGGCTTTTTGAGAGCCTTTTCATCATCATGATTATGGTCTCCACTTCTGTGATAAAACAGCACACTGTTCAGGTACATGCTATATATTGATTGAAAGAAGAAATCCTTTTTGAAGTGTCTTGTTTAGAAATACATATTAACGTACAGTATTCATGGGTAATCATCACTAATACATAAAGGACATATCATTGCTTTGATTCGGTTAAAGAGAGAGGAACCTCTTTGGAGCAGCTAGAATAAATGTAAAGCTAATGAGAATGAATAATGGATGCAGTTGAAGAGGGCAGAGTAACGTGAGTACACCTCTACTGCAGTACAGACAGTCCCAGCAGGCTTACACTTTTCCACTGGAGGTCTGTGCTAAATGATTACCGCTGTCAGAAAGAGTCTTCTGATTGGTGCACCAGACTTGGCTCTTGGGGATTTACATTACATTTTAATTTGAGGTTAATTGTTATTTTCTAGTATAATTATACTGACCCACCTGATGTACAATCTTTGGCGAACAAATGCATCAATTTGTTATGCCCATGCCATTATAGTTCTGATTGTTTTTTTCTAGTATGATAAGATCTATCATTATTGTAAATCACATAATATATAAATAAGTAAATATAAAAATAAGCACATAAATAAATATAAAAACAAATGAATGTATAAAATTCATTTTAGAATAGATTAATGATTAATACAAATTAAAGTTATAAATAAAATGTAAAAATCCTATTATAACATTTATTTATATTTAATTGTATGCATCTGTATATTTATTTATGTATTTATGTTTAATTTCTGCAGGTTTGGTCCTCCATACAACTCATAATTTGCAGATGAGAGTTATGCTATGCTAAACCTTCATATCTCTGCCTCAGTTTGTGTGTTGGATGTATAAATATGGAGGCATTATGCGCTTTTACCCACCAGAGCATTGTTTTCTGCCTGTTTTTGGCCTGAATTGGGTCAACAGCCCCTGTTCAGTTATTCTCACTGATCCTCCTATAGTCTGAGTATAGGATAACACACAATCTCCCCTGCTAAGGTTCTAGCATAAGACTATTTTTAGCATCTGGTATGGTGCGCATATTTAAGCTGGGGATGATATAAGCTTTCAGAGAATCCAGTTTTTTAGTTTCTTGTCATGTTTCATGGAGATAAAGTACAGAAGCCAGTAGAGACATTATTGATATGGCTTGTAGTGTGAGGGGCTTTTATATCTTTTAAACAATTGATTATTCAGTGATTAACAAATATTTTTATTGGCAAATGCAGAATGCTGTGGAAGCAATATGAAACAGTTTTCCACCTGAGCTGCTTTTTATTATTGCACGTTAATGATTTGGAAAATACCCATTTTACTAACAGGATGTCGAATATCAGACTGTTCAATGCTAAAGACGTAAAATGAGGTTTGTATTGATTTTCCTGCATGCGCTGTGTAGTACTATATTCAGGAGTGTGGAAGCGCCTATGGTGGTGTCATGAATGAAGAATCCCGTTTCTGAAGAAGAGTGATGACAACTATTTATAGTGAAATCCTGTGGGGTGTTTTCTACTGTGTATGTTGTGCTAGTCTTACATTTCAGTCGATTAAAATTCAGCCATCTGAAAAACAGATAGTGGTTGCTTGTCGTCTTCTCCACTTGTCTGTCAGAGCTTATGGCTAAGATAAGGAGTTGCATTTGATTTCAGCATCGCTGCCAAACCTGAAGTGTTGAAATGATGAAGACAGACTCTGATGCAAGGCTCTTCCAGCAGCATCCCTCAAACTGATCACACGGGTCAGATAGTGCATAAAGGACAGATCCCTTTCATTCTTTCGGAGTCTGGAAGGTGAATCCAGACTCTACAACTCCTTCAGATCTTGGTTTGATGAACCCACTTTTCTTTGTTGATTTCTTATTGAAACAAAAAGCTGGGATTCTGTTTATATATATATATATATTATATATATTATTTATTTTTCAATAAAATTTAATTTAAGCTTTTATTTAAGCGTCCACTGTGATATAGAATCTGTGACATTAGTTGTTGTTGTGGCACCCATTGGGATCAGAGGATCTGAATAATGTAGCTAAATGCATATTAAGGAAGGTAACCCTGAGACCAGAGTCATTTTAATATATGAACTAACAAAGAAACTTATGATATTCCTGTCCTAGAATTCCTCAAAATAGATCCTCCTGCATATCAAAGGGCTTGTCCTTATCCAGCAAAACAAGGATTTGCTACTTTCTGTTGCTAGTTGTTAGTGGGTGGTATTAAGAATATGAATGTATTTTATTTTATGAATTATGAAGCTAAAGAAAGATTTAGGAAGTTACCCTATTTAAAGACATGACACATTTTAATATAGCAACTGACAGAGGAACCAGTGATAATCCTGTATCAGAACGGCTCAGAATAGATCTTCGTTACTATTTGTGCCCATGTGTCATTTCAATGCCCTTTACAAACCTTTATGCAAACGAATCAGTCCTAGAGCACAAGGCGACTACCTATTTCATAGTTGAATCCATTTCTGTGCCATTGATGTACGTTTAACTGAAAATAGACAGCATTTCCTTTATCTCCTAGAGACAGGTACTCCAGTTCCTTGGCTCGGCATCTCAAGCCCTTTCAGACCAGAGAGAGGCAAGCACCTTGTAGACATATGGAGCAGGAACGCCACTGTTGAGCCTCTTAATCTTCTCAACATGGATTGAATTTGAGGGACTTGTTTTCAGACACAAAATAGGAGTGCAGTGTGGCTTTCTGCATAGTTGGTGATGCTGCGCTTCTTCAGTAAATGGAGGCAAGTGAAAGGGAAGAGAGTGGAAAAATCGGTTCTGGCTGTCCTTAACCAATGAGATGAGAGCGTATGGATATTCCTCCCTTGAATTTGAGTGGGATTAAGACCAGCTACTGTATTGAGTTGCCTTTACAGAAGTGATTTGAGTGCTGCCAATAGTTCAAAGCCGCCTTTATCCTTGGCTAAACAGACCTTTCCAGGCCTAATAGCATTTCCTTGCTTGTTTGTAGGGTTTGCCAACATTATTTATGTTGTGACAGCTCATTCAGCACCTAATGCTTTGCTGTTAACACAGTTACATTCCATGGTTGCTGTTGTTGTATTTGTGTTCCTCAATGCAATTCTTTGATTATTTTTAACACTATTATCATGCCGCTTTGAGTGATTCTCCAACAGTATTGCTTTCAGGAACGCTCAGAGACGCTCTCTGAGAGAACCTTGACAGAATATTGGATTTATTCAACATGATACCTATATGAAGTCTTTGGGCTTTTATTGCACCGTGTAGTTCTAGTTTCATCTTACAAAGCTCACAGATATTGTTTTTTGTTCTGCTTGAACAAACTTTGGCAGATCTCATTGGCACATCTCCTATGCTGTCGACTGCAGATGGCCAAGGGTTATGAAAGTTCCATGATCCATCTATCTCAAAACAAAGCACTGTTTTCATTGGTCTATATAATTTCAGTCCATGATCTAAGTGAGTCCGAAATTTTATGCCATCGGATTTTGGCAGCGCTTCATGTCCGTGACCATCCCACTGAGTCGCCTTAAGCTTTTGGGAACATTCCAATGATTAAGGCTCTTTCTGAAAACATTTACACTCCCGTCACTCTTAAATGCAGCCGCTGTGGTTAAACAAACATATTTTGAGTGTCTCAGTTTAGAGCCATGAAGATTGATATACTTCAACCTCTGGCCTGAGCTGTTTCATCAGTGTCCCAGCCAATAACTTGCTGTATATGAAATGTTCGTCATGGTGGAAAAGTTCAGGTAAGCTGCAGATCTACTTAGAATTTGGTAAGATTCTCAGACTGATAAACATTTTAGTGTCTGAGAGTCTAGAAAAACAAATGCAGTCTTGTGCGCTCTATCCGATCTCATTTAGCTGTATTGGCTGGTGTATGCTTGCCAGCCAGCTAGCTGCACGGAATCTGCATACTTTAAACTTTAGAATTTAAAGTTTTTACTTAAAGACACTGTGGGCCAGTTGCATAAACACAGCCACTATGTTAAGACTGTGTCTTTAGAAATAGCAGTTAGCAGTTAGCCAAGAGGTAATCAGTCTTTCTTTTCTGACTCAAAATAGGCCAATCTATCTTTTTGTAACAGACTTTAAGAAGTTATGACCCGTCTTTAAGAAAACTCATTAGATGACTAACTTTTTAAGACTAGTCTAAGCAGTTTATGCATTTGGCCCAGTGTCATTTTTTTGTAATAATTGAAAAAAGGAAATATTAAGATACATTTTTTTCATGTTTTAAAAATATGTTTAACATGCAAAAACAACTATTTTGTCAAATTATTTAAAAGATTTTATAATTTTAATAACTATTTCATATTTAATTTTTACACTTGTATTTTTTGAAAGATCAACCCAGAACAACCTAATCAACCACGTTACAGTAGTAACTAAAAACAGTTCAGAAAACTCTAGAACCTGCATTAACTGCACCCTAGCACTGGCGGTTTCAGCACAGGCAAGCACCACACGTTTTCTTGGAAAAAGAAAAAGTACAAATCAAGTTATTTTTGTAATTTAGTTTAGTGCTTTTAGTGGCACAGAAATGACATACTTCACATTTAAGAAGTGCTACTCAAATCTGCCAGACCAACCTTAACCTGTGTTACCCAAGCACTTCCCAGCTCCTGTGTTGCTATGGTTCTGTTAGACAGAGAGGTGTCTTTAAATGGCTGCTGGGCTGTGTGAGAGTCTTGTGTTTAAAAGTGTCTAAGGTGTACAGAAGGACAGATGTTTGGAGAATGCTGCCGCAGATTAAGACACGGTCTGGCTGACTGTGCCACTCAATATGTAACATCAACATAATCATGTCAGTGTCAGTGCAATGAGAGGGGACGGACAGGACGCAGCCCACATGTCCTGTCTGTCTCGGAGCAGGTGGACTTTTATGAGAAATCAAGTTCCCCACCCACAGTCCCCACACATATGGTGCACATATAAACACTGCTGATGTATCTCATGTGATTTAAAGGGATAGTTCTCCCAAAAATAAAAATGTGAATCATTTACATGTTCCAAACCTGTATGAGTTTCTTTCTTATGTTGAACACAAAAGCAGATATTTTGAAGAATGCTGGTAATCAAACAGTTGTTGGTCCCCTGTTGACTTCCATAGTATTTATTTCCCTACTATGGAAGTCAATGGGGGCCAACAACTGTTTGGTTCTTCAAAATATCTTCTTTCATGTTTAATATAAAATAGAAACTCATACATACAAACTCATACTTTGGAATGACATGGGGGTGAGTAAATGACAACAATATTTTCATTTTTGGGTGAACTATTCCTTTAACTGCCCAACGTGGCCCCACGTGATGTGGCTCTTCTCTTTTACTTCACACTTGGGCCTGTCACGTCTGTGCTGACATATAGATTTTAAATGTGTGACTTCTCATTCACTGCCCTGAAGAGAAAATAAGAGTGTGAGAAAAATAATGAGGAAATGAGCTTTTATGGTCAAAGAGGAACTCTTTGCACATTTCGCTGATAAGAACTGCTGAATGGTTTGAAGTGCTGTGTGTCTCACACTAGTGTACAAGTTATAGGAACCTTCTTGACTTTGACCTCTTCAGTCTCTCATTTATATAGTCCTTTCTGCATTCGGTTCATGATGTTGTATGTGTTCAGACCAAATGAAAGTTTCAAGAAGGTCAAAATTGTGTAGGCTGTACATTTCAAAGAAAATTCGAGAGAACCTCAGAGCTGATTTGCACATAGATTGGATTGGCGGCTTTAATTTGGACTCCAGCCCATTCAGGTTAAAGCAATAGTTCAGCCAAAAATGAAAAAGTCTGTAATCATTTACACATCCTCAGGTTATTTCAAAGCAGTATGATCTTTAATTTTATTTTGAATTTTAATACGATGCCTATATATAAAATATATAGAGGTTTTTCCTTTTAAAAAGCATGTCTTTATAAAATCACACTTTTTTTTTGCATGGCATAAATGGGTATTCATACATGAAAAAAAAAATATATATATAGCTGTCTTTTTATTTCAAGAAGGGGTCCCTTGCAACAAGATCATATGTATGGGTCCTTGGCATCAAAATGTTGAAAGGCCTTGATCTACATAATTGATGCGCTACTGTTCAAATGATTGGGATCAGAAAGATTTTTGTAAATTCAATTAATATCAATTTTACTGTGATCAAAAAAGTGATCAAAAGCGACAGTAAAAGGCTATTACATTTGCAAAAATTATGTTTAAAAATGAATGCTATGCTTTTGAACTTTCTGTTTCTGTAAGAATCCCCCAAAAATGTATCACAGTTTCCACAAAAATATTACTTTCATTGATATAACATTTTTCGACATTGATAATAATAAGAAATGTTTTTGAGCACCAAATAATGTAAATTATATCAAAATTCAGCTTTAGCTTCACAGGAATAAATTAAAATGTTAATTCTTTTAAATTGCAATATTTTACAATATTGCAGTTTCTGCAGGGTTTTTTGATCAAATACTTTCTTGTTGAGCATACAACTTTTTCCAGAACTAGTGCACATTATAATTTTCATGCCTGTCTTTGTATTAACTGCATTTACTACCACAGTTTTACTTAGTTCATTTAGGTCAGTGTGGAACAGTGATGTAGCAGCCCTTTAATTCTCCCAAAACATGTTGAAGATCCATCAGCATGCTCTTACCTCATTCACTATTTAAAAACGACATGTCAGACGGATGCATTACTTATGACTAAACTCTCTAACCACCTTCCTGAATTAGTCATCACATTTCAGAACAAACATAGACATACTAATCTAGCCGTATCTCATCAAAGCTGTTCAAATGTTTGTTGTGACTCTTCTATAGTGAGTCATTTTGTTGATAATTTACACTCGTTACAGTGAGATTAACTGACTTCCTCTTTAGCAGGGGTGGAACTAAATTCCTGGCAGTTAGGACAGGAAAGCTTTGAGAGCTCCTTAGCATTTCCTTCCTGGACTGATACAATGCTCCAATGCTTACAATTCTTATTATCAATGTTGAAAACAGTTCTGCTTAATATTTTGGTAAGAACTGTGATAGTTTTTCCCCTGAATTCTTTGGTGCATAAAGTGTTCAAAAGTACAACATTTATTTGAAATCCAAATCTTTTGCAACAATATAAAGTCTTTATTGTCACTTTGCATTTACTGTGAGCACAGTATTCTTACTGAATAAAAATGTGAATTTCATTTAAAAAGATTGAACTGATCTCAACCTTGACAGTGTAAGCATATTATTTAAGCTTAGACTATTTTGGTTGAGTGTGTGGCATTTTATTGCACTAATTATTTATTTTTTAGTGCTATTGCTTTGAAAGCTCAGATTTGGGAAATCAGATGTTGGATGTTTTATTGTTACTTGACTGATGAATGGAAAGGTGTTGAAGGGAAACTAAATGGTTTTGGCAGCTGTAAGGTTGAACTGTTGGGTCACACTTCCAGGATTCCTGCTGTAATTAGATGAAGCATGCTGGATATCTCTGGGCATGACACAAACGTGGATGTATGTACAGATACACTCACACAAACACGCCATCTTTCTCAGCACTGCCACTTCCTTCCTGCACTAATGAGGGTTTGATATCAGGCCGTTGTGGGCAGCTGTGATATCTCTTGGAGATCTACTTATTGGAACATCAGATAATGAATGTTCTGACCCTGAATATAATTCAACTCAGTTGTTTGCACAAGTGTATCAAAAATATGTATTTTTTCATGCAGAGATGTGTAGAATATTATGTCCTAATTAACAACACTAATTCAATAATACAATTATATAAAAAATATATATTAGTAATTCATAATAAATTACATTTATTATTTAATAAAAACAATTATTGTCTGTCTGTAGGTTTATTTATTGATATTTCTTCACACTATGCCTCCATAAGCAATAGCTCCATGAGATGTTTAGAGATTGTACAACAATACCAGCATAACTGGTCGCTCTCACCTCAGCTGTATTTATAGATTTGGTTTTGTTTTTACAAAAGTGATTGATTGCCTCAGTGTAGACTGAGTCTCTCTGGCACATCTCAGGCTTGTTACAGAAATATTTAGTCTTCGTTCTGTAACTTCTGTGAGCTGCGTGTGGCTAAAACGATCATTTATTATGATACTAGATTCAGTGATACTTTCATAAAGACTGTGTTTTACAGGTCACGGTTTGTGCAGCACTCGTCAGAGACTCGTTGATTGTTATAAAAGCAAGTCACGCACAATAATGCCCATTGTTTTTCCGTAATGAAAGAGCACTCTTTCTGCATAACCGAGTAGGTGGAACGAATGAGATACGCTTCCGCTATTGGTTTATTATCCACAAGCTCTCTTGTTGTGTGCCATTAATCTATGATTAGAAATCTAAACAGGCAATTAGGAGGCAATATTCCAGAAATCAAAATCCAATCTGCCACTAATCAAACACACCTTCATAGTGGACAACTGAAATTGAATGGCAGTGGGCTGGAATACATTAGAACTAATATAGCCCAAGTATAACTCTGTCTTTTTATACTTTTTCTCTCTGTGTGTTTCTTTATATCTTGTCTCATTACTTTCAGCCTGTCTCTTGACTTTATAATCTCTGGACACTACATATCCCATTCTGTTTGCTACTTGTGCATGAGTTAATGAACAAAAACAGAGGGAGTTTAGAAGTCTGTTACCTTTCAAATATGAGCAGTTCACACAGGGTCATGTTCTTATAAATATTTTCTTGTTTTTGGTTAAAGATAGAAAACTGTATGATTAGTTTGTTTATTGAAATTGAATTAATAATTGTATCGAGCAAGGATGCATTAAATTTATCAAAAGTGAAGACATTTATAAATAAATGTTTTTTAAACTTTCCATTCATCTAAGAATCATGAAAAAATGTATAACTCTTTCCATAAAAATATTAAGCATTGTAACTGTATTTCTAAAAGAGACATAAATATATTGTATCATAATATACAATTAACAATAGCTGATGCCGTGGAGCTTTTCTCCTCCACTGCTTCCAAAGCCCCAAGGATCAGATCCAGTTTCTTCGTGTAGCTTGTGCTTTTAGGGCTCATATAGATCCTGAGAGAATATTGCTTACAGATGGGCCTTTCACTTGAGGTATGAATAGCCACATCTCTGTGGCACAGACAGGACCGGGTGGGTTTCTAATGGATCGTCCGGCCGCTCCTCGATTTCACAGCACCATCTCCGTGACGCCATAACGTGCAGATGGTTGATCAAGCTTCCAGACATCTTTCCTGAACACTTCAGCCGTGCACTGCATGCATACACTGAACAGCACTGCAACACATTAATCAATGGGCCATGAAATGCCAGTCGCTTTTAGCATTTGTGAAGTATAGTTCAGGTGCTGAGAGGCCCTTGACATGGGTAAGTAATGTTTTAGCTGGGAGATGGATGACGATAAGACCAGTTCACATGGCTATTCGTTATAAATCTATGTATGTGATGCATAAGGCTTCATAAATGTATAATTGTGAAGAATATAACCACCTTAAACAGGTCAAGGCAGAGCAGGATAAATTGCAATGAGCCCGGAGCTCTGTGTGTATGCATCTCTCAAGTCGCTGAATATATTGCACAGCTTTTATCTGACTGCACAATACAAGCCGTGCTGTAAATCAAGGGTTTCCATGACAGCATGTCCTTCCTTTTGGTGAAGCATGTGTTAGAGAGGCAGCTCGCTCACTGGTGTGACTTTATGCGGCCGCTCACTCACTCGCTCGCACACACACATTCTATCATAAAGTCTATCGCTGATTTAATCACTTCTGAGTGGCTGCGCATTAGGATGAGATAAGGATGTGATAGACAGAATGTGTGAACTGAGCAATCACTCATGCCAGGCTGTTAAAGTGTCCACGGTCCACCGCTGCTATCCAGCCCTCTGCGTGACTGTGTTTCAGAGGCTGGCTGGTCCCCAGGCCTGATATTTGATATGTTAACAGCTGGACCTTCAATGTAGAAGCAGCAAACAGGACAGCAGGAGCAAGTGCAGTGACAGGAGGAAGTCAAACACATGTCATTCCTGCCCTGCATATGACCAGAGCCCGGAGACCCCGCGTGAACTGATCTCATGGCAAAGGCTCCCAGTGCCTCTCCCTGGAGAGACCACATTGCTGACTGGCAGCCAGAAGTATCATACAAAAACAGTATTTGTGGTGCGTGCTGTTGTTGGTGTACGTCCATATGGGCTCTCGCCCTCTGAAACCCTTGATGGCAATAGCCTGAAGTTGCTTGACCCATTTCATGCAGGGCACTGTGCGATACTCCCTCATTTTCACATCCTCTAATCAAACAAACAAGCTACTACAAGGCCGTTGCTCCTGCTGTAGTCAGATTTCATGCAAAATGTTATCCCTCTTGGATTGCAAAGTGATTCTGTCAGTTAAAAGGACTGTGCATTATACATTTGTCTTTCTGATTTAGATTAGCATACCAAGTGACCCTGTTATGGTAGCATACGTTAACTGATTAGCCTGCTAATTAGAAAATCTGCTTTGATTATCTGTCTTGGTTAATTAAGTTAGTAGGTAATTAGTTAGTTGGTTTATAAATGAAGAGTTAATTTGCAAAAACTTAGTTAGGTTGCAAAATAGCTTAAAAAACGGCTAACACAATAAAACACAATAAAAACAACATAATAAAAACATGATTTTTGGAAAATTTGTACAAATGGAGTTATCTGCTTTTGCAAATAATAGAGTTATCTGTTTTTGCAAATAAACTCTTCAAATATATGATTATTTTTATTTTTTAAATGTTAGTACATTTTATTTTTTATTTAGTCTGCGGCCATAGTGTAATATTTTGAATATATATTATAGTTAATTAGTTAATTGGTTGGTTTATAAATTATTATATATACAAAAATAATTACATTTAAATGTAATTTATTTTTATTTCAGCCTGTGATCTTATTGTAATGTTTTGAGTATCTGTTTTAATTGGTTAGTTAGTTAGTTAAATAGTTGGTTTATAAATATAAATTACTATAGATTTTATTTTATTATTTTACTCTTTATTTTAATTTTAACCTGTGATTGTTGTTTAATGTTTTGATCATCTGTTTTGAATATTTATGCATTGTGTTTTTTTAACAGGGTTAACTTATAGCAAACAAACTCCTGTGTTTGGTTTGGTACTATATTGGAAAGGGTTAGGTTTCTTGTTTTGCTAATTTTCCCTTTCTTTCTTTCTTTCTTTCTTTCTTTCTTTCTTTCTTTCTTTCTTTCTTTCTTTCTTTCTTTCTTTCTTTCTTTCTTTCTTTCTTTCTTTCTTTCTTTCTTTCTTTCTTTCTTTCTTTTCTTTCTTCTTTCTAGCTTGCTTTCTTTCTTTCTTTCTTTCTTTCTTTCTTCTTACTCTGTTTACCAAGTTTTATAGGCAAACAGAAGTGATATATGCTCTGACTGTGTTGTCAGGGATGCATTCCAGAAAGGGAGCGCTTGACCGTAAGCTGAATTATATGAGTGAAAGTGTGACAGTGCGGGTTTCAAGCCCCGCTGTAAAGCCACGCTTTGCCAGAAATCTTTCAGAAGGGTGTAACTTGGATACGTGAATAATTCTTTCCAGATGTTCAAAATTACCATCGCAAAATATTTTTCATCTAGCAAGTCTGGTGGGGGGTTAATAAAATCACGTAGATCATGTATTTTTATTAATTATGCAAACAAAGCTTGAAAACCTGTGCCAGACAGAAAGTTGTGCTTCGCTGAGTAAATACTTTTTTTTTCAAACAGGGTCTCCTTTGAGGTTCTTCACCATTTTAGTTTTTTTGTCCAGACTTGGGAATCTGGAACAAAAGAACATAAGGGGTGGCTAAGGGAGAGAGAGAACGGCTTCCCAAAGCTGTTGTTAGAGAAGCGGCTGCGGCCAAAGTGTGAGGAATGTCTAAAATGAGGCCCCCATGTTCGGAGACGATGAGAGGATGGAGATTTGGCACTGGATCACTCGGGAGAACAAAAAGATTAGCAGAGCCATTACAGCCTGCTAGCTTCTCTACCTCGCCTTTTCTCTTTCATCCCTCGCCCTTCCATCCCTTTTTTAGTCAAGCTTATCTGCCAGACGTCATCTCCAAGCGCTTTTGACCATCCGTTACTTGTGGCTCTCTGTGGAATGCCACGGCCCGACCCCTCCTCCCCTCTTCCGCATCATTCCGCCCCATTGGGATACATCTATCCGTTGGCTCAGGCCTGGCTGAAGCAGAGCTGCTCCTGAGCGAGCCGCACTCAGAGGCTTCAGCTACTTTCTTGTCACTCATTGTGTCCCCTCCGACCAATTTCCCTCCTCCATTTTATTTCCGCTCAGTCATCTGGAGGAGATCTGTGTGCCTTCTTTTCAGTTATTTGTTTTTTAAATTGTCTGATTTATTTGCTCAATTTTCCACAAGTGCAGCGCAATGAAATGAAAGCCAGTTCCTGCTCACTGTCGCATGACATGGCAGGTGTGACTCTCGCTCATGTTGATGGGAAACTGGTATAACCCAAGGTTATACAAGCACTCCTGGCAGAGGGATGAATTGTGTAAAATCTTTCAGATGATTGCAGTCGTGAGGTCTGACTGAAATCCTGTTAGCCAGAGCGCGATGCATTACTGACGGTGAGGCCGCGGCCCAGGTGATGCATGGCAACTATAATGAACAAAGTGGAGGTGAGAAAACTAATCTTCTCTGTATCTTTCTGACCTTCTCTGGAGGGATATTAAGTTAGTCGATGGTGTCTCACACACTGTGCTAACGGTTATGAAACTATTAATCGGACACAAATGACTCCAAATGTATTTCATGCAATGGGATGCTAACTTACTACTCAATGGATATGGTGCAGAGTACATTGTGTATACTGTTTTTAGTTAATAGTTGCTTAAACATTAATGAAACATAAAATATTCATTGGAGACAAATGAATCTAAAAACTGTAATACACTGCACAACTTTTCCCTGATCGGTCAGAGCAAGTCTGTTCAGATTTTGCATTAAATTTGTATGATGGGCACTTAGCATGATTTCTTCCAGTTTGAGGTTATCAAACATGTTTGATATTTGGAGTTGATTTTAAAACACAATTTGCATTAATTTGTCATGCGTCTCCTAGCAACAAGGTGTATGGTCCTCCGTGAGTTTTGTTGTGCTCAGAATTACTTGAAAATCTGGTGTGTGATGCCTAGTGTTTTAAAGGGGTCATGGACTTCCTCTTTTATTATTTTGTACTGTTCTCTGAGGTCCACTTAAAATGTTATCAAGATTTTTACATCAAAAGCCATCATAGTTTAGAAGTAATTGGCTATTTTCTGTCCTTTTTTCATGGCTATCATGGCTGATTGTAGTAAACGCCCACTGCTATGATTGGCTAACAGCTGTGTATGTTTGACAGCCAACACATCCTTCATAGATGGACGCTGTTGTGATTTATGTTAAAAATGCATAAATATTCATTACATTTCAAATTATCTGTGATAACAGACAAAGCAATACATACTTGTGTGTTGCAAAATTACTGTCAGATCCAATATAGTCAGCACAGCATCATCTTTTAGTTTCAATCTTTCTGAAAATCCCACGTCGAATTGTGTCTTGTTTGTTAACAAATCTGTGGTAAAATGAAGTGAACAAAGGACCGAGTTCTTACTGACGAGGTCTGGATATTCATTAAAACTAAAGTTCATCCACTCTTTCCTGGCGTTGGGATCAGAAGAAAAGCCATATTTAACGTTTAGTTTCTGCGTAGACCTGCATTTGCGTCTCTCGTTTTCACTATATGTGTGAATCAGTGGGCGGGGCTAAACAGGCAGTGATGTAGAAGCAGGCGTTGATCTTCTGCAGAAGCAGTGTTAGCCACAATATTACGTCATAAACAGCACATTCCACAAGCTGTCGTTTCGGCAGACTGGTTTCAATATAAGCTGTTTTTAGACTCACAAGAAAGTTTTGAGTTCTAAAACTTTTATAGTACATTTTAATAGTGCAATGGGAGTTTTGATTTCTCAGTTCATGACCCCTTTAAAACATATCCAGACAAGATGTTTTGTAGTGTATTCTAGCCTTGAAGAAAATCTTGCCCTTCTGTCCAAATATGCCTCCTGCTGAGCAGTACGTACAATAAATAGTATGTCTGAATCTGTGGTTTTTAAAAAAGTGGAAGAAGAGTACCACAGATCACCATTAGTTCAAAATCAGTAGTTCACTAGTTTTCAGTAATTCTGTAATTCAAGTTTAATAAATGTACAAAAAACTGTGAAAATGTTTCATCACAGTCTGGTATAAGGGTCCATTAATTATGGTTCATTCATTTTTCAGGAAATGGAAATTGCAATGCATTGCATTGATAAAATATTCCACAATGTAAAATCTGATTTGTCAGATGTTATTTGGTATTATTTACTACTCTTACTAATTCTGCAATATATACTGTAGTACAAAATGCATACTACAGTTTCTGTATGCTCAGGATGTGCAGAAATTGTGCTTTTAGCTTGTCACTGGGGCAGAATTCTTAAAAGTACACCTTATCTACCTAAAGCAGAGGTGTCCAATCCTGCTCCTGGAGTGCCATCATCCTGCAGATTTGAGCTCCAACACACATTTGCCTTAGAAGTTTCTAGTGAGTCTGAAGACGTTGATTAGCTGGTTCAGGTGTGTTTAATCAGGGTTCAAGCTAAACTCTGCAGGACCATGACCATCCAGGAACAGGTTTGAACACCCCAGACCTAAAGGTTGTGTATCAGGTACTAAAACACACAGGTGTTTTGCCCCAGTGATTAGCTAAAAGTACAGTTTTTGTAAATTTCTTCACTTAATATGTGCATCTAGACAAATTGCATAGGGTACTCAACATGCATAACAAATACTGCAGCAGTATTAAGAGTAGTATGGCATTCTAATCTCCAATCCTAATTTTCACTCTTTACATGTCTAGATTATGCATCAAAGGGAAAAAAGTAAAATCGACACCCTTAAAGAAATCAGAAAGCCATTGGTTGTTGTATTTGAGATGTGTAGTGTGGAGAGCACAAATGTTGCAGACAGGTGGTCTTTTTATCCACTGTGGATCAGGGACAGGCTTGATAGCAGACTGACTCCTCTATTCAGAAGCTTTTTATTTGCCAATCATTTTTCTCATATGTTCTCTTTGCTCCGGCTCGTATTATCTTCTCCAGCTCTGTCTCAATTTGCCATTGTGGAAGACTGATGTTATCTCACACACCTCTGTGTCAATCCTAGCTCGAAAAAAAATGAAATCAAACCCCACCTGGTATTCTTTAGAGTAAGAAACCATGCTGTGCAATTACCAAACCCTCAATTATGTGCAGATTCGACACAAGAGGTTTTGAAACATGATATAACGGTCATGAAAAGGGCCTCTGCATTTCTTGTGCAGAAACCCAAAGTGAACTGAGGTCTTGGTTTTTCTCTAGCTTGTTTCCTTAAAATCCTTGTTAGCAATCGGTCTTTGGCATGTTGCTAAGGAACACCCGATTCTACCACAGTTTTGAATCTGTTCTCAATGCTCAGAGACTCTCACGTTGTAGCGTTTACTACATGCATAACTACCATAAGAAGGAAGTGTAAAGAAACCTGAGATGAATGTGTTATTGACATGCCCCAGATGTTTATAATTATTGTCAGTCTACTGTCTTTCTCCAGAAGAAAGGAATCCTTTCTCTCTAAAAATAGAACACAAAATAAAAAGAGGCTCATTTTCTAAAGCCCGTTGAGTTGCCCAGAAACTCCTCTCTAAGTTACGCAAGACATGCTATGCACGCACACATACAAACACAACAGTGGGTTCAAACGTTCAAGAGAGGCAAAGCTGCTATCTGTGGCAGCAGATTTCCCCCATGCGGTGTGGATCATCCGTGATAAAGACGCTACTGAATGATGCTCAGGTTGGTTTCAAAATCCCCAGCCTGCCCTTTTGGCCTATATCTCTGTCCGCTGACTGAGGAGACTTTTTTATGGGTTTTTGCCCTATCATTTAAGGGGAATTTCACATTTTCACTGGAAAAGCAAACATCATGGATGGCTGGTGAACATGAAACTTTTACATCCTGAAAGGTATTGATGTAATAGTCAGGTGTTTATTTCTATTCTGTAAATAAGCTAGATCTGGCTACGTGTCTCCCACAGATCTCGTTTTGCATTTGTATATTTCTATAAGGGTTCCTGTTTGGGTAAATGGCAGTACTGTGCTGATCATGAGAGTAGTTATTACCATACACCACCTGTCAAAATGATTGATTGACAGGTGGGCGGGGCTTCGGGTATAGGGGCGGGACTTCCGGTGTAGGCGGGACTTCCGGTATAGGGGCGGGACTTCCGGTGTAGGCGGGACTTCCGGTATAGGGGCGGGACTTCCGGTGTAGGCGGGACTTCCGGTACAGGGGCGGGACTTCCGGTATAAGGCGGGACTTCCGGTATAAGGCGGGACTTCCTGTATAGGCGGTACTTCCTGTATAAGGCGGGACTTCCGGTATAATCAATCATGTTATAAAGACAGTAGGTTTTGATGTTTTTGACAGGTGGTTTTGATGTTTTGATGATTTTGACAGGTGGTTTTTGTTTTTGAAGGATGTATAATAAATGACAGCAGGTTTTGATGTTTTTGATGATTTTGACAGTTGGTTTTGATGGTTTTGATGTTTTGACAGCAGGTTTTGATGTTTTTGATGATTTTGACAGCAGGTTTTTATGTTTTTGATGATATAGACAGAAGGTTTTTGTTTTTGAAGGCTGTATTTTAAATCATGTTATCATGACAGTAGGTTTTGTCCTTTGAAGACGCTGTTATCAGGAAATTCCCCTCCCACCCATAGCTGCGTATCTGGGTCTGTGCTGTGAAAAACTGTGAAGGCATCTCCCACAAACATCTGTTATTTTAAAACAAAAAGTTGATTGTTTATAGAATAGTTTACTAAAAAAAATCCACTGAACATTATTTCAGTTTTAAAAGTTTAACAACACGTTACTTTATTTACTAGTTGTTTTGTCAATCTTACAAACGTTATAACGTTTAAAATGTACGATCTGATATAAACTATAAATGTTTTGACACGCTTAAGACTTCTAGGGTTATATAAGGTGTTAGAGTGCGTGCCTGGAGACATTGAAATGCGGTGTTAAACGGGGGAACAAAGTTTTTTTTATTAAAGTTATTTTTTCATACACAACAATGTCACGGAAAAACTTCAAAACAAGAAAGTCAGAGTATATCATTTATAAAAGAGTACAAAAATAGACGACGTAAACCAAATAAGAGTCAAACCGCATAAGTTAATAGAAAACAATAAAGACAAAGAAAACTAGGATTCGAATGTGGATAAGCTAAAAAGGTTAATATTAAACAAGTTTTAATATAAAGAAAATGCGACGATATATACACGTAAAATTAAGCAATGTTTTTATTTTCCAGAAAGCGCTGTTTAAAAGGATGGTAAAATACGGTGCAAGAAAACAAATAAAAATGAAGACAGGTTATTTAAACAACTAAGACAATATTAACATTAAATAATATAGAGTAACCTTACTTACTGTGGTATAAAATAAATATCAAGCCGTTAAAAGATACGTTTGTCAGAAGTTTGTAATATTACAATTTAAAAAGACAGAAGTTGTCACAAGAAAAGCTGGGAAACAAGGAAAAATAACAAACGTGCATCCAGCCGTTGTCCAAAAGAAGGTAATCTCAGAGACAAAAGATAAGTCTATCATAACTTAGCTGAAGGTAAAAGTTAAACAAAAGAAAAAGTCCCGTGCGTGTCCGTTTCAAACACAGAATGGCGAGACATCCGGTTCCAGGCAGACCACGCCTACGCTCCATCCCCTAGATCCGGACGAGGAGGGACCAAAACTGAGATTTAAAAGGATTTAATCCATGACTGTTTTTAAAACATTAAAGTTAATTTTAATAAGTCTTTTACATGTCTTAATTAAACCAGTCAACATCATTCACCTAAATCTTTTCACTTTAAAAAATAGTAGACCTATGGTTTTACTTTTAAACAAACAAGTCCTAGCCTCTGGGGAAAGCTTGTTTAACAACACATTTTCCTTTATTTACTCTTTGCTTTTTGTCAATCTTACGATACGTTATAACAGCTAAAACGCAGGTATGCACATACAAATATTTAACAGGAATGAAACCAAATCAATAACTCTCTGATTTTCTTGTCATAAGACTTGTTATCATTTGAAATACGCGTGCAGCATGTAAACGTTTTTTTTTACATCACACGAGATGCAGATATTTCATCTCAAGCAATGCAACGAAGTTGAAGACGGTCGTGTCAATATCACATTTCACGCAGCACGAGATGCCGGTGAAGTTTTTTAGTCAGACGATAAAAGCAACACCGTTGGATCAATTTATGACACAGTTTTGGAGGAAGCGCAGAGGCGTAAACGCACACACACATACGCACACGAGCGCTTAGACTTTTATGATGTCTCATACAAAACTTTTTACAAATAAATAACTTTCTTAGAATCACGCTGAATATATCTACAAGATGACGAAAAGTATGATTAAACAATGATATAACTATTGTTAACAAATATCATTCTAACAAAATGTAAAACCTAAAACCATGAATCTCTAACCTAACTAATCTTTACAACAGACTTTCTTTCTCGCTTAATAAACTGCGTTATTAACCGTAAGGGGAGTTAAATGCAGCATGCTTTATTGCATTCAAATAAAAACAACAACCGATCTATATAGGTTTATTCGACTGAGCTTTGATAAAATAACTGATGTAAGAAACATGCAAATATTCGACAAGGTTTATCAAACTGGTGTGTCAGGTGATTTGCATTGTTGTACATATCTCGCCTATACAGTTTTGTTAAGATGTTTAACATCTGTAAAAATAGTCTAAAAGTCATCTTTTAGCTTCCACATAGGAATTATGTCCACACTCAACGGTTTTGTGTAACAGAGTCCAGAGACAAATGAAAATAAAATGTGTGAAAGACTGATGACAGGAAGAGCTACAGACTAAAAGCTTCAGATTTTATTAAAACAATCGGCGTGTGCATTTTCTCTTGAATAGGTATGTATGCAGTAACCAGTGTGTACGAATATTTATAATACATAACCGCATAATTCAGTGATTCTATCAAATGAATCATTCATTTTAAAGTCAGATTTGATTTCTCAAAACACAATAAAACTTTTAAAAGCGTTAAAACTTTCTTACGACTTTTTAATTATGTCGAACAAAATGAATATAGGGTTATGTTTTAGTTCGAGATGTTTGTAAGTTAATCACACCTTTAACCTAAAACATTTTTCAACCAAACTCTCTCTTGCGAGCACACGGCACAACTGCCAACAACATCCATAACTTGGTTTTATCATTCGGCTGTAGCTGAAACTCGATAACGCTGCTCAATTTATGCATCACGGATCTATAGATGCTGGAAGAGCTCATTGAGCTGTTTAACTGTAGAAAATGTATACAATGACGTGTAAAACTAGATCGACAGACAGAGTGTACGCCCTAAAACAAGCCTGGAACCATTTGAACCATTCTAACACTAAGTGCGACCACGGGAGAAAATGTGTTATAGTACAGCAGTAAAACACTGGACGGCGACGACCAAATAACTACAAGTCCTACTTAAAATCTACGATGAAACTAGAAAATATACGTGTGACCTAACAGTGTTTAAAATACTGGACACGTGCAGTTAGATGAAGACACGCAGAGTTGGTTAACACAACGAAATATGTCGTGAAACATCGTATAACACGACAAGCGTTCTGCAGGACTGAATGACTGACTTTTTCTTAAGATTTGATTTCAAGAACACACGCACACACACACACACACACACACACAAACCAAATCGTTATTCGCTATTTCAGAAATGACGGGTGGTCAATTTCGACATACACGTCAAGCCTGTTTACCATAAGCATGTTCTTCTTATACATTTTTAACAATTATTTTAACAAATATTTTCGTTTCCACAAAGATACAAACGTTGTCGTACAAATGTTGCAGGCCTTTCAGGTCAGCGAACTACAATACCCAGCATATACATCGGACTACAAACATGGTTGCCACGAATCCAATACAAAACGGTCTATACGCGACAGATCTCTAAATCGTCAGACTTTTGGTTATACGTCGTCGGATACCCTATATAGAAAGACTCGTATTACCAACGCTTTTTTACAAAGTATACGCTTCTTTTGCCTGGCGATGTTACAAACCCCATTTTTGCGAGATCTACACGTCTGTAGAAATAATTAACAGGTCTTATAAAATCATTGATTTGACTTAACTTTAAAACACAATCCGCACGAACGATAAATCAGACGCTCTTAAAATCGATAGTGCACAAAACGTGTGTAAAAGGGCGGATGATCGCAGGAAAACAATTTAAGGGTGCTACACACAGGTGAGTGGGTCTGCACAAGCCACCTGTAGTAACACTCTCCTCTAGTCGCACTAGACACTTTCACACACTATTGTGTGTACATAATCCCACAAAAGACTGATTGTAATATATGACTGATATATGTATGTTTACAGGCCGTACACAAAATCACCCTACACCGTTTCCCAGCCAGCTGCTTAAATGTCTCTCTTTTTGCACATGTACACTATTTGAGTCATCTACACAGTTGTGGAGTTTGTATTTTTAGTTTATTTATAGGTAACCATTTGTATATATATATATATACACACAGCATCTGTATAGTCAAAGCTGACAGTAGGTTTATACTGTTTTACTTTGTGTTGTATATCTGTATTCATGTAGCACCGTGGTCCAGCGTGGCACGACATTTCGTCCCGCTGTATGTCCACAGATGTAGCGGGATGACAATAAAGATAGTATGTCAGTGTATGTCAAGATAGTGACATACACTTGACTTGCGACACATTAACGTGATATTTCGTCGTGTCTTACACAATTGTGTGTTACTTAACGTTTTATGCCGTTTTCATATAAAATATAACAGTCTGTTACCAATTTAGATGTGTTTATTATGAAATCACACAAAGAACCACTGAAGAGCGTACTGTTTGCTAACACGGAATTAATTAAAATAATACTCTGTGCTCATTTAACCGGTATATTTACAGTATGTTGAACGTAATACAGTTAAACAGGAGCATTGAAACATTAAAACCTATTAAACAGTTGTTTCAATACAAACATAATTTATCAAATACTATTAAACTATTGAATTTTGGACACCTTAAAACACTTTATTCAATCAAAACCTGTCCCAAAAGACAGAGACAAATCTTCAACGATTACTGAGACGGAGACGGAGTTTATGCAAAAGACAAAATAATTATTCTTCGTCACAATAACATACCCGTTCGATAAATTTGATAACCTTACTGTAGATTTTCTCAATATTCTTTATTCTAGTTATTGTTTTCCTCTTATTCATAAACCCACAAGAGTTAAATAAAATTCAACAGCTTACAAATTGAATACATAAAATCTGATGTTTTATATTCAGACTTGTCTGATAATTTTCTGATATACCTATTGTTATTCTATAATTAGGGCTAACAGGATGGAACTCTCAAAAGAAATACGGCAAAATAACTGTTTTTATCGATCAATTAAATGACGGATCCTCTACACGACACTGGTTAAGACTAAACAAATGACTTTTATTTTGGGACGTCTTTCCGGTCTGCCTACGATACATGCGTTCAGAAGACAAACCACACGTAAAAAGCGGGTGTTTGTGTTTTTTCGGTTGCCTTTACAACTAGTAGGCCTACGCTTCAGACTTTTATAACTATTACACTTAAAGAGAACCATTTTCACAACAACAACAACGCGTACATGGATACGCATTTTCTTTCGTATGTCTCTAAACAACGGTTAGGTAAATGACTTGAGGTTGTTACGTCATTTTTACGGGAAAAGGTGGACGGATTCATGTATTTTTATTCCGTCCACACAAATGCTCTGGCACCGAATGTCTTTTAGGCCTGACCCCAGAAAACAGACGTCTTAATATTTTGTTCTTCTTTCATGAAAACAAGCGGCAGGTAGTTTTTGTCCTCAGCTGCGGTATAGCGACACGTTTTAACACGTCGTGAATTTCGATAGTTTGTTAGCAAACGCAGCTGTTTATTACTGAGATGTCACATCAGAGCCGCGTTCTAGTTTATATTTTTAAACTACTTATATGTTTAACTTAGTTGCATCTTTAACGGCGCTACCGTTTCACGCCTCGTCACACCGTTGTGAGATACTATAAACAATAAAATAAATACGTAAACTCACGCTTTGTAAGCAGAACCGTTTTACATGTTTCCGTGACTTTGTTAGCTCTTTCTGTTTGAATTTGTGTACCGCCGTTTTTGCTATCCTTATCTTATTTTCCCCACCTGAATTGTAATTGTTAGGCCTTGGCGTTATAGGCTTTTAAAAACTAGGTCTCCTAGATTTTGGCGCCTCGTTAACGGGCCTTTTGTTCTTATAAGTTAATAATTATGTCAATTGGTTGATTTAATAAAATATTGCTTTAAATCGCGTCTTCATTCGAGACATTTACGTTACATTATTACATTGTGGGGATATGAGATACAAGATCGTTGAAATTGATAACAAACAAAAAAACACTTATCTTAGGCGTGACCATTGTTTATGACTTCCTGGCAACGTCACACAGGTTGAGGCGGGCCCAAATGCTAAAACCAAGACGACCCGGACTGACAAACTCATTTACGACATTGCTAGCGGGTTTGAAGGTACAGGCAGACGGATCTGCTGTAAGACCTTGTCAAAACAAAACGCTATCTACATGGATACAAAATCAACTTCAAGAATCCAATTTGTCTGAGTCTGACGTGCTCTCAATTGTTCTACTAACGACGGGCGGATCTGAACCATAAACTGAAAATTGAAACTGAAAGTGAAATGCCTAAGAACCTCGGATTAAAACAGTCAATCAAAATTCTAGGAAATGGTGATAACGCTCTATATCGGTTAGGGGACAAAATGTCTCTTGGAAAACGTTGCACAAAAGCTAATGGCTACTGATTGGAGTTCTGATGCGTTACGGAAAAAGCGTGTTTTGTAAAGAAGAAGATCCCACGTTTAAACTATATTACAGAGGACAAATGATCGGTCTGATACGTAAGATCATTTTGGCGACATGCGATCAAATCATGATTGTACGGGTGATACCAAACGTGAAACAAATCTCAAGAACGAAATGGAAATTGTAAGAAAGGATGATTTGACTATGTTTCTAATCAGCCGAGAGTCAACCTGTCTAACCGCTAGAAAAATGCTGGACGTGATGTCTGAATACGAAGATGATATGGACAGATCTCAAAACACAGATCTATGTGTTTTGCTGATTGTAAAAAACTGTGATTATATGACGTGTGAAATTGTTGTATTGCTGATTGATTTTATATTTGAGAAAAACATGTTTGTCTGCAGAGATTTTCTTTTCTGGCTAGACTTTTCTGACTAAATTGTACATTTAATGTATACTCAAATGTTGTTGAAATAAAAGATTGTCTCAACGTAATATTCTCTGACTTCGTAAAAATGTATTTAAAACATTTAAATGTAGCACCCACTTTTATACGAAACAACTTATAAATGAGTTTGTCAGTCCGGTCGTCTTTGGTTTTAGCATTTGGGCCCGCCCTCAACCTGTGTGACGTTGCCAGGAAGTCATAAACAATGGTCACGCCTAAGATAAGTTTTTTTTTGTTTGTTATCAATTTCAAACGATCTTGTATCTCATATCCCCCACAATGTAATAATGTAACGTAAATGTCTCGAATGAAGACGCGATTTAAAGCAATATTTTATTAAATCAACCAATTGACATAATTATTAACTTATAAGAACAAAAAGGCCCGTTAACGAGACGCCAAAATCTAGGAGACCTAGTTTTTTAAAAGCCTATAACGCCAAGGCCTAACAATTACAATTAGGTGGGGAAAATAAGATAAGGATAGCAAAAACGGCGGTACACAAATTCAAACAGAAAGAGCTAACAAAGTCACGGAAACATGTAAAACGGTTCTGCTTACAAAGCGTGAGTTTACGATTTTATTTTTATTGTTTATAGTATCTCACAACGGTGTGAGGCGTAGAACGGTAGCGCCCGTTAAAGATGCAACTAAGTTAAACATATAAGTAGTTTAAAAATATAAACTAGAACGCGGCTCTGATGTGACATCTCAGTAATAAACAGCTGCTAACAAACTATCGAAATTCACGACGTGTTAAAACGTGTCGCTATACCGCAGCTGAGGACAAAAACTACCTGCCGCTTGTTTTCATGAAAAGAAGAACAAAATATTAAGACGCCTGTTTTCTGGGGTCAGGCCTAAAAGACATTCGGTGCCAGAGCATTTGTGTGGGACGGAATAAAAATACATGAATCCGTCCCACCTTTTCCCGTAAAAATGACGTAACAACCTCAAGTCATTTACCTAACCGTTGTTTAGAGACATAAAAAGAAAATGCGTATCCATGTACGCGTTGTTGTTGTTGTGAAAATGGTTCTCTTTAAGTGTAATAGTTATAAAAGTCTGAAGCGTAGGCCTACTAGTTGTAAAGGCAACGAAAAACACAAACACCCGCTTTTCGTGTGGTTTGTCTTCTGAACGCATGTATCGTAGGCAGACCGGAAAGACGTCCCAAAATAAAAGTCATTTGTTTAGTCTTAACCAGTGTCATGTAGAGGATCCGTCATTTAATTGATCGATAAAACAGTTATTTTGCCGTATTTCTTTTGAGAGTTCCATCCTGTTAGCCCTAATTATAGAATAACGATAGGTATATCAGAAAATTATCAGACAAGTCTGAATATAAAACATCAGATTTTATGTATTCAATTTGTAAGCTGTTGAATTTTATTTAACTCTTGTGGGTTTATGAATAAGAGGAAAACAATAACTAGAATAAAGAATATTGAGAAAATCTACAGTAAGGTTATCAAATTTATTGGAACGCTATGTTATTGTGACGAAGAATAATTATTTTGTCTTTGCATAAACTCCGTCCGTCTCAGTAATCGTTGAAGATTTGTCCGTCTGTCTTTTGGGACAGGTTTTGATTGAATAAAGTGTTTTAAGGTGTCCAAAATTCAATAGTTTAATAGTATTTGATAAATTATGTTTGTATTGAAACAACTGTTTAATAGGTTTTAATGTTTCAATGCTCCTGTTTAACTGTATTACGTTCAACATACTGTAAATATACCGGTTAAATGAGCACAGAGTATTATTTTAATTAATTCCGTGTTAGCAAACAGTACGCTCTTCAGTGGTTCTTTGTGTGATTTCATAATAAACACATCTAAATTGGTAACAGACTGTTATATTTTATATGAAAACGGCATAAAAACGTTAAGTAACACACAATTGTGTAAGACACGACCCCGAAATATCATGTTAATGTGTCGCCAAGTCAAGTGTATGTCACTATCTTGACATACACTGACATACGCCCTATCTTTATTGTCATCCCGCTACATCTGTGGACATACAGCGGGACGAAATGTCGTGCCACGCTGGACCACGGTGCTACATGAATACAGATATACAACACAAAGTAAAACAGTATAAACCTACTGTCAGCTTTGACTATACAGATGCTGTGTGTATATATATATATATATATATATATATATACAAATGGTTACCTATAAATAAACTAAAAATACAAACTCCACAACTGTGTAGATGACTCAAATAGTGTACATGTGCAAAAAGAGAGACATTTAAGCAGCTGGCTGGGAAACGGTGTAGGGTGATTTGCGGTGTACGGGCCTGTAAACATACATATATCAGTCATATATTACAATCAGTCTTTTGTGGGATTATGTACACACAATAGTGTGTGAAAGTGTCTAGTGCGACTAGAGGAGAGTGTTACTACAGGTGGCTTGTGCAGACCCACTCACCTGTGTGTAGCACCCTTAAATTGTTTTCCTGCGATCATCCGCCTTTTACACACGTTTTGTGCACTATCGATTTTAAGAGCGTCTGATTTATCGCTCGTGCGGATTGTGTTTTAAAGTTAAGTCAAATCAATGATTTTATAAGACCTGTTAATTATTTCTACAGACGTAGATCTCGCAAAAATGGGGTTTGTAACATCGCCAGGCAAAAGAAGCGATACTTTGTAAAAAGCGTTGGTAATACGAGTCTTTCTATATAGGGTATCCGAACGCACGATAACCAAAAGTCTGACGATTTAGAGATCTGTCGCAGTATAGACCGTTTTGTATATGTATGGATTCGTGGCAACCATGTTTGTAGTCCGATGTATATGCTGGGTATTGTAGTTCGCTGACCTGAAAGGCCTGCAACATTTGTACGACAACGTTTGTATCTTTGTGGAAACGAAAATATTTGTTAAAATAATTGTTAAAAATGTATAAGAAGAACATGCTTATGGTAAACAGGCTTGACGTGTATGTCGAAATTGACCACCCCGTCATTTCGTGAAATAGCGTAACGATTTGGTTTGTGTGTGTGTGTGTGTGTGTGTGTGTGTGTGTGCGTGTGTTCTTGAAATCAAATCTTAAGAAAAAAAGTCAGTCATTCAGTCCTGCAGAACGCTTGTCGTGTTATACGTATGCTTCACGACATATTTCGTTGTGTTAACCAACTCTGCGTGTCTTCGTCTAACTGCACGTGTCCAGTATTTTAAACACTGTTAGGTCACACGTATATTTTCTAGTTTCATTGTAGATTTTAAGTAGGACTTGTAGTTATTTGGTCGTCAGACGCCCAGTGTTTTACTGCTGTACTATAACACATTTTCTCCGCGGACACACTTAGTGTTAGAATGGTTCAAATGGTTCCAGGCTTGTTTTAGGAGCGTACACTCTGTCTGTCGATCTAGTTTTACGTCATTGTATACATTTTCTACAGTTAAACAGCTCAATGAGCTCTTCCAGCATCTATAGATCCGTTGATGCATAAATTGAACGCGCGTTATCGAGTTTCAGCTACAGCCGAATGATAAAACCAAGTTATGGATGTTGTTGGCAGTTGTGTGCTGTGCGCCAAGAGAGAGTTTGGTTGAAAAATGTTTTAGGTTAATGATGTGATTAACGTACAAACATCTCGAACTAAAAACATAACCCTATATTCATTTTGTTCGACATAATTAAAAAGTCGTAAGAAAGTTTTAACGTTTTTAAAAAGTTTTATTGTGTTTTGACGAGAAATCAAATCTGACTTTAAAATGAATGATTCATTTGATAGAATCGCTGAATTATGCGGTTATGTATTATAAATATTCGTGTACACACTGGTTACTGCATACATACCTATTCAAGAGAAAATGCACACGCCGATTGTTTTAATAAAATCTGAAGCTTTTAGTCTGTAGCTCTTCCTGTCATCAGTCTTTCACACATTTTATTTTCATTTGTCTCTGGACTCTGTTACACAAAACCGTTGAGTGTGGACATAATTCCTATGTGGAAGCTAAAAATATGACTTTTAGACTATTTTTACAGATGTTAAACATCTTAACAAAACTGTATAGGCGAGATATGTACAACAATGCAAATCACCTGACACACCAGTTTGATAAACCTTGTCGAATATTTGCATGTTTCTTACATCAGTTATTTTATCAAAGCTCAGTCGAATAAACCTATATAGATCGGTTGTTGTTTTTATTTGAATGCAATAAAGCATGCTGCATTTAACTCCCTTACGGTTAATAACGCAGTTTATTAAGCGAGAAAGAAAGTCTGTTGTAAAGATTAGTTAGGTTAGAGATTCATGGTTTTAGGTTTTACATTTTGTTAGAATGATATTTGTTAACAATAGTTATATCATTGTTTAATCATACTTTTCGTCATCTTGTAGATATATTCAGCGTGATTCTAAGAAAGTTATTTATTTGTAAAAGTTTTGTATGAGACATCATAAAGTAAGCGTATGTGTGTGTGCGTTTACGCCTCTGCGCTTCCTCCAAAACTGTGTCATAAATTGATCCAACGGTGTTGCTTTTATCGCCTGACTAAAAAACTTCACCGGCATCTCGTGCTGCGTGAAATGTGATATTGACACGACCGCCTTCAACTTTGCATTGCTTGAGATGAAATATCTGCATCTCGTGTGATGTAAAAAAAATTTTACATGCTGCACGCAGATTTCAAATGATAACAAGTCTTATGACAAGAAAATCAGAGAGTTATTGATTTGGTTTCATTCCTGTTAAATATTTGTATGTGCATACCTGCGTTTTAGCTGTTATAACGTATCGTAAGATTGACAAAAAGCAAAGAGTAAATAAAGGAAAATGTGTTGTTAAACAAGCTTTCCCCAGAGGCTAGGACTTGTTTGTTTAAAAGTAAAACCATAGGTCTACTATTTTTAAAGTGAAAAGATTTAGGTGAATGATGTTGACTGGTTTAATTAAGACATGTAAAAGACTTATTAAAATTAACTTTAATGTTTTAAAACAGTCATGGATTAAACTTTTAAATCTCATTTTGGTCCCTCCTCGTCCGGATCTAGGGGATGGAGCGAGGCGTGGTCTGCCTGGAACCGGATGTCTCGCCATTCTGTGTTTGAAACGGACACGCACGGGACTTTTCTTTTGTTTAACTTTTACCTTCAGCTAAGTTATGATAGACTTATCTTTTGTCTCTGAGATTACCTTCTTTTTGGACAACGGCTGGATGCACGTTTGTTATTTTTCCTTGTTTCCCAGCTTTTCTTGTGACAACTTCTGTCTTTTTAAATTGTAATATTACAAACTTCTGACAAACGTATCTTTTAACGGCTTTGATATTTATTTTATACCACAGTAAGTAAGGTTACTCTATATTATTTAATGTTAATATTGTCTTAGTTGTTTAAATAACCTGTCTTCATTTTTATTTGTTTTCTTGCACCGTATTTTACATCCTTTTAAACAGCGCTTTCTGGAAAATAAAAACATTGCTTAATTTTACGTGTATATCGTCGCATTTTCTTTATATTAAAACTTGTTTAATATTAACCTTTTTTAGCTTATCCACATTCGAATCCTAGTTTTCTTTGTCTTTATTGTTTTCTATTAACTTATGCGGTTTGACTCTTATTTGGTTTACGTCGTCTATTTTTGTACTCTTTTATAAATGATATACTCTGACTTTCTTGTTTTGAAGTTTTTCCGTGACATTGTTGTGTATGAAAAATAACTTTAATAAAAACTTTGTTCCCCGCTTAACACCGCATTTCAATGTCTCCAGGCACGCACTCTAACACCTTATATAACCCTAGAAGTCTTAAGCGTGTCAAAACATTTATAGTTTATATCAGATCGTACATTTTAAACGTTATAACGTTTGTAAGATTGACAAAACAACTAGTAAATAAAGTAACGTGTTGTTAAACTTTTAAAACTGAAATAATGTTCAGTGGATTTTTTTAGTAAACTATTCTATAAACAATCAACTTTTGTTTTAAAATAACAGATGTTTGTGGGAGATGCCTTCACAGTTTTTCACAGCACAGACCCAGATACGCAGCTATGGGTGGAGGGAATTTCCTGATAACAGCGTCTTCAAAGGACAAAACCTACTGTCATGATAACATGATTTAAAATACAGCCTTCAAAACAAAACCTTCTGTCTATATCATCAAAACATAAAAACCTGCTGTCAAAATCATCAAAACATCAAAACCTGCTGTCAAAACATCAAAACCATCAAAACCAACTGTCAAAATCATCAAAAACATCAAAACCTGCTGTCATTTATTATACATCCTTCAAAAACAAAAACCACCTGTCAAAATCATCAAAACATCAAAACCTACTGTCAAAACATCAAAACCTGCTGTCAAAACCATCAAAACCACCTGTCAAAATCATCAAAACCTCCTGTCAAAAACATCAAAACCACCTGTCAAAAACATCAAAACCTACTGTCATTATAACATGATTGATTATACCGGAAGTCCCGCCTTATATACCGGAAGTCCACGTCCCGCCTACACCGGAAGTCCCGCCCCTATACCGGAAGTCCCGCCTACACCGGAAGTCCCGCCCCTATACCGGAAGTCCCGCCTACACCGGAAGTCCCGCCCCTATACCCGAAGCCCACCTGTCAATCAATCATTTTGACAGGTGGTGTATTAATAACTACTCATGAGGTTCAAATATAAGGAACTTTTATGGTAGGACAGAAAACCAGTGCTTTAAAGGATTTATACAAATTGCCAGTCAATGGTAAAAAACGAATGAATTTATAAATCAGTATGTGGATCTTGTTTTTCAGCAAGAATATCTGAACGTCCTTAAAATAAGGTTGTTTCACTTAAGAAGCAAGACTGTGTAAGAGACCAAGTTATATATATCTTGAAATACTGCAAAGTATTTTTCATTGACAGATTTATTTTTTCACTTGATTTTACAAGCATACATTTTGGAAAAATTGAAAATTAAAATACAGGAAAAATGCAGTGAAAAAATATATATTTTCAGCTTCTATAATAATCATTTTAAATGTACCTTAAAACCTGTAAAATATCTGCCATTGATATATATATATATATATACTGATACACAATCTATTATGTAGTTATATTCAATGACCAACAAGACAATGATGCACAATATCTGGAGCTATTTTGCAATAGAGAAGTAATTTACTTCCCTCAAACATCTTTTCACTCTTATTTGCCTTAAACGCTGTTCTTCTGCGCTTCTGTACTCTGTAGCTCCCACAAAGTGATCGTTGGCCTCTCTGAAGATGCTCCCTAGAGTATCCTCTTCCTTCGAGCTGACCGTTTTGTGGGACGACCTTTTCTAGACAGTGCCTGGTGGTTTGATGATTTTCTAGACAGTGCCTGGTGGTTTGATGATTTTCTAGACAGTGCCTGGTGGTTTGATGATTTTCTAGACAGTGCCTGGTGGTTTGATGTAGCCTCTGTTTCATGATAATTCAACCAATAATGTCCCCAGAGACATCATAGATATTTTCTTTGCTCTTTAATTTACCTTTTAAATGTTTATCTACAACAATTTTGGAATTTGTTTTAGTTCTCGCAGCTTTTTCAGATTTTTTTTTTTTTTGATTTACGGATAGTGGACAATTGCAAGAATGTTAGTAAGAATTCATGAGTTTCAAAAATATCACTGAGAACTAAATTTCAGTGTTCAGTCTATTTGCATACAAAGAAAATATTGGCACTATGTTTTGCTCCTTCAGGCTGACGATAAATGACCATGAAGTGAAACCAGCATATGTGGGGAACCAAGACCCAGTTTCGATTCTCATTAATATAATGTTGTTAGAAACAGATACGATCATTGTTCATTTGTCATCTTATGCCATGATTCCCATATAACAATCCATGCTGAAAAGAGGCATATTTATCTGTGCTTTCACAGGGGTGCTAATAGGCTCTTTAAAAGTCTCTCATTACTTTCTCATATTGAATTCTGCTCAAGTCTGCTTCTAGGCTGTCAGAAAGTTAATCAAAGCTTTGTTTCTGTGCGGTACGCCTGCATAATCCATGTGGCACTCCACTATTAGGAGTGAGCCACTTCAGTTGAGATGTTTTTATCCTCATAAATCATCGGTTTCAATCAATTCATGTACTGACACTCCTGTCTTAGGCCAATTAATAGAACAATTAAAACGTAATCACTCCAGAACGAAGGAAAAGTTTTTTCTCTTAGAATAATATAGTTTTGAGGTTGGACAGGCAGCCGCTCGAACTGCCAGCGCAGAGAAATGAGACTGACACATGAAAGGCTAGAAGTCAATGATTAGCGAGACGGGCTACAGATCAATTTGGCCTGGCGCAGACTTTGAAGCCTTCCGCTATGCTAATCAATGAAAAACTGCCTGCTCGTTAATGCATTCAAAGATGGATGGAAAACAAATGGCTACCTCTGGCATCATCCCTCATCAGCCGTCCTGTGGCCTCTGCCACACACACACACACACACACACACACAGTTCTCCCAGACTGATTGGAGTGTTTGCTGTTGTTTCTTTTGTGTGTCATTTGTAGTGTTTTTACAGTTGCCTCAACCAACTTTGCTTCATATGTTCATTTACAAGTGCTATAGTTTCAAGAAGCATTTCATTTTTGATTGTTTGTTTGTTTTTTACCATCTTGCCTGATATGCCTCAAGACCTTTCTTTTTTTCTTTATCTTAAGCAGACATGTTGAGCCCGCTTATTATTGTACCCTGAAGATTCAATACTCCAGGGTTTTCTATATAAATGTTTTTTTGCAGTAGAATATATATGCAGTGCAATATATTATACGTGTGTATTTTTGCATTTCATTAATTCATTAGTGTGTGTATATACACACAAAATACAAATACATGTACATTATATATATATATATATATATATATATACAATTTAAATGTACATTATATATATAACATGTCAGACTGATTCATCATTAACTCCCAAATTCATGAGTCTTCTTCAATGATTCATTAAAAAAACTGCTTCTGACTCCATTCAATATACTGAATCAGACAAGTCCTTGCATTGAGTGCCTGCTCGAGTCATTCCTTTGCTATAAACTCTCTTATGAGTAGAAAGGATTAGCAATATTCAAATATTCCCTCGTCTATTATTCAAAGCTGTAAAAAGGTTTTCCTGAACACCCAGCTAATCCCACAGCAGTGACCTCTGACCTTGAACCACCACCCTCTGCTTTGTCCCACAGGAGCAGAGCCCCAGTAACCAGACATCACTGGCCATGATGCAGGAGCCCCAGGAGGTTGTAGAGGAGACTGTAACCATAGAGGAAGACCCTGGCACACCCTCCTCTCATGTTTCTGTAGTTACCTCAGATGATGGAACTACACGCCGCACAGAGACTAAGGTACTCCTGCTTACATCTGCCACATTTTCATATGTCTTTTGTTTGTACTTATTATGATGTTATATGTAAATGGACACAAGTGCTCATTCATGCTCACAACATCTCATGGTGATGTAATTTAATGAATTACAATAAAGAGACTCAATGGAAATCTCCTTCTAAGAGACGAGCTGTTTTATATAAGAAATCGGCTTGTTTAATATCAGAAGTTACTGAATATTTTCATGCATTGCAGAACATTTTGAATTATATCAAGAAGAAATACATTAATATTCTTCTTGTTGACATTTTTACATGGAAAATAAAATCACTATTTGTATAAATCTGTGTTATTTTAGTATTATTAGTATGCTATCATAGTGTTTATTAATATTTTTAAGTACATTATATTTGTATTTTTTTATTTTACTTTTAAATTTGAGTTAAAATTGGATTATATACTTTTGTCATTTAATTTTTTTGTCATTTTGTTTTTATTGATTTTTATTTTAATATGTAATATCATCACTTAAACTTCAAACTTATTTCAGTTAGTTGACAAGGCAACATTTCTAATTTAATTTATAATTTATAATCTAAGTTTTTGTCAATTAAAATTTCCATCTTATATATATATTTAGCAGTTTCATTTAAAACAACAACTCTGGTATAAACCTTTTGTCCAGATCAGTGGGAGGTGTTTTACAGTTGTCAGAGCGTTCTAGAACGAGCTGGTGTTTAATTTCACCCAATCAGCTCTTTAGTGATCTGACAGAGGGATCAACATGGCAGACTAGTGCCTCTTTACCAGTAACACAGCTCCGTATTGAACCTGAGAGTTTGCAAAAACACATAATAAAATACTTTAAAAGACAAACGTTGAGGTATTTCAGAAAATAAAACTGATGCTCCTAATATTCTAAAGAGAAACATTCTCAGTAATAGTAATCGCTCTGTTTAGATCTATTCATTTATGTTGTAGTTTTGTAAGACACATGGTCTTGATTTGCCTTTGCTTTTGTTTTGTTGTTTGTAAAAGGACAATGTGACTAATATGAAGGTGAGTTCAAATCTCTCCATCACATATGCTTTCTCACACACACCTCTTGTCAGTCACCATTATGTGTGCCCATTGAAGCTCAGCAACGCACAGCATCTCAGCGCTGGTGTGAAATCACTGCATAAAGCTTAATTTGGCAAAGCAGTCACCTCTTACTGCCCTTTCCTGCTGCAGACCTGCTCTTGAGTTTACATACCCCTTAAATTCTGCTGAATGTTTATCATTTATTTAAAAAAAAAAAATTAAAAGAGAGATCATACAAATTGCATTAAAAAATGCTCTGATGATAGTGATAATGATGATAAAATGAACAGACAGCTGTTTTTCCATATTGTTAGGTGCAGTATGTCGAAATGTAAATGTGCCAATTACAGTCTAGGTTTTTTTTTTTGACAGGATTGCTGGCAGCTTCTCGTAGCTATGGAAAACTAAATGTTGTATTGTATGAGTGCAGAACCTTTGTTTGAAATATATATGATATTTGATTGCAGAGTTGAAGGTACATTACTTTCGGATTGCATTTTTGAATTTGAATTGAGGAAAAACATTCAGTATATAAACATATTGTAGCAATGTTAATATCTAATTGTCACTAAGAACAATTGAGGGACTCCTACGTGATATTAAGAATAAGAACTGAGAGTATGTAAACGTTTGAACAAGATTTGTGTCATTTTCATCATATATTGTCTTTTGTAATAACATTTAAATCTAGCATTAAATGGAATTTCACACAGTTTTCTAAATGCATCTTGTTGATTTTGTTGTGAATGGTTTATCTATTCATGCTTTTTAGCTCAAAATTTTTACAAATATTTGTATCAGCACAAGATTTGAATCACAGAATATCACAACTTGAACTTTGGTGAAACTACAGGCTTTTCTTTGATTATGTTTAACAGATTTCCCCAATAATTTACCCTCCCATCCCTTTCTTACAAAGGACTGCAAGTTTGCATTTAAATCTACCTCCATCTAATCAATAACTGATGGATAAATCAAGTCTCCACCCTATTGTTTTTTTCACCAATGTATGTCACAATTTAGAAGAAAAGATCTGTCACTACTTTGATTTCATTACAACTTTAAATAGCTGTTATGCTGCTTCCGAGGCAGTAAAAAAAAGTTGTGATCTCTCTCTTATTTTTCAAAACATTTATACATTCTGCAAAGGGCATGTAAACTTATGAGAAAGGGATTTTGTAAAGTGTACAATGCATATCAGCGTGCAGACGAAAACAAGCAGCTGTATGCATGTACAAGCATTAACCAATGTGCACATAGAAACAGCTCCTACAGTGTCCTACAGTAACGCAACTGACAGTTAATGCATAGTGGGAGGAAGTGAAGGGTAAAGTATGGTCTTACTGCTGCACTGTTTCTCACCATCACACCACTCACACACTGCCAAACCTATGAAACACACTTAAGGAATAACATCACAGTGTGAGGTGCATGCACTGTAAAAACAAAGTTGAGCAAGCTTAAAAGTCTAAGACAACCAGCTTCAGCAGATTTTGTGTTCTCTCAAATTATTTTTGTAGGAGATTTTTGATTTCTCTCAACTATTTGTTTTATAAACTTACAAGAACACGTTGAGAAAACTCCAAAATCTGCTGAAGCTAGTTGCCTTAAACGTTTAAGTTCTCTCAGCTTTTGATTTATTACAGTGTACAGATGTGTAGCTCCTTCTGTCACATGTCTTTGGGCTGATATTGGGGTTGTGGAGACAAGCTTATGGTCACGCAAATACATCAACTCCAGCCACAGAGCTCTGGTTGTGTAGGATAAAAGCGATGCATTTTGTTACACTCTGGATGTATTTGAAACCAAAGGAAGTACCTTTACATTCACTGTCAGCATCAATACTTCCTAAAGAAACGGCACCATTTCATTACATCTAATGATCTTGATCAAATGTATTTGAGCTGTAGAGATAACCAAGAAAATACTACAGCTACACTGCTTATTTATTGATAGAAATTGAATTATATGACAAATATAAAAATAAATGGATATTGATGAATTAATTTACTTAATTCTGTCACTTTATCAGAAGCCATTATTATTTTATTCTGAAGGCACGGAATGTTCAAATATTGAATACAGCTGTGCCTATACTGTAGACATGCAGTATACTGCTTATGAAGGTATCATTTTGCAGACTTTATTGGTATAAAAACTATTTTAGAGTAGCGAAATGTTTTTATACATAATGTTAAGATATCTGTAAGTGTGTATGAATGGTCAGTTAGCAACATATAATGATTTAAATTGGTAGATTAGAGACATCACAGACTGACTTATGTACTAATGTAATGCTCAAAGGTTACGTCAAATTGTGTCGAATAATTTTAGTAGCCAAATAAATATTAATTATTGAGCATTCCTTTAGTTGAGAAGTTAAACAACTTCTGTGCAGAAGCCTCAGATGAAATATCTTCTGTTTCTTTCTCTGCTTCTGTGTTTTCTCCTCTTGGAAACCGTCCAGCTTCCTCCTGCTAGAGGAATTTTCTATTAAATGCTGGAATTACTCTTTTGTGAGGAACAAAATTAAACAACACAATATATTGTCTCAAAGGCATTCTTATATATTCACATCAAATAATAATTATCTGGCCCAAGTTGTGTTCAGACTGCTCTTGACTATTAACAAGGCTTCATGGGAAAAGTCCTACTTGCATTTAACTGTTTCCCTTTCGGTACTGTTATAAGACTTGACGTTTCCATATCGCTGTATACTTTTCTAACTCATGCCTCCTGAAATAACATGCTTTCACTAGGTGACCAAGGTGGTTAAAACCATCACCCGCCGAACCTTCCAGCCAGTGATCCTGACAGAGTTCAAACCATCTACTCCCATACCTCCATCTACACCAACACCATCTGAAACAAAACCAGTAAAGAGTGCTTCTGGTTGACGTGTCTCTGCCTCCCGTCTTTCATCTCACTAAGTGTGTCTGTAACTCACAGCTGGTGTGGCAGCGGTCTGTAAAACTAAATACCAGGGAGATCATAAAACATATATAGAACTGTAAAATCTGGCCATGACGCCTGCATGCACCTTTTAACAGGCGAGCATTAATAAACGCAGCCATCGCTGTAGATAGACACCTTTCATTAGAGGCAACAGTAGCCTTGGTGGTTAAGCTCAGTCTAAATATAGACCTAAGTGTCCTATCTTTTTTAAATCTTTAAACTCACCAATGTTTCACACACAATTTCAGTAATCCTTTTAAAGTCAACATGAAATGCTCATCGCAACCCGTTATATAATATAATGTGTGTGTGTGTGTGTGTGTGTGTGTGTGTGTGTGTGTGTGTGTGTGTGTGTGTGTGTGTGTGTGTGTGTGTGCGTGCGTGCGTGCGTGCGTGCCACATATTTAGATTAACATTTAGTTTTTTTAATCTAGTATTTCAAAACAGTATTTCACTAAAGGAAAACAAATATGATATGTTATCAGTTCCATCAAGAAAAATCATGAAAAGAGTATAATAACAACCTGTTTTCTTTTTGAAGCATGACTTTTGCATCTCTTCTGCATCTCACATTGGTGTCTGTTTTAACATGTTAACTTAATGTGTGGGTGTAAAGCAGTGTTCACACTGACAGCGACTTGTAGAAATGGAGCAACTTAGTCATTTATTTGAGTTGCCGGTTTGAGACAGCATGAGCAACAGAGACAGTTGGCGATGCAATAAAGTAGTAACACTCGCAACAACCAGTAGGAGTGCATACAGTTCACCTTACAGCTGCACGTGTAATTCACCTCATGAATACAGTTGGATACTGCAATCGAGTGTAAATGCCTACTTGCAAACAACCGTATAGCACTTTGTCGACCTCCCCAGTTAAATTGCCATCAGTGAGTTTGCTGCTTTGATCTTAATGATGTTTGTTAAAATTAGTTCCCCCAAAAAGCTGCACACTCCATTGGTTAAGCCCATACTGGGGTCCTGTAAAGGGGAAATAGCTGTGACTGTGGTTACAGATATTTTCCCACTTTAGACATGGACACATCCCTTGTGATAACTGACAACTGGCTAAGGGGCTTGTAAGGGTTCACACAAATTCAAGCAGTCATGGTTCATGTCCAATGACGATTCATTTTTATCAAGCTCATTAATTTCCAAGATGAATTTACAGCCATGGACAAAATAGCCAATTAATTGCTTTGCAGAATTCACTGAGCAGCAAATTGGCTTCTGTATCAGCATTGAACCTTCAGGAGCAGCAGCACTCCATCCTCTTGACAGGCAGACATTTTGTAGAATGAGGGACTGGATTAGCACTCAGAGGGGAATAGTGATTTATTTAAGTTGAGTCATAAAGACGCCAGTGCCCTGTGATAGACACAGAGAAGTAGAACATCACTCAGGTCCATGGCAGTTCTTATGTTATTGATTTACTCTTGTCATGGACACTTTTCTCTCTTAGTATGTGGTAATGGTTTACTCAAAGATTAAAAAAAAAAAACTCAAATCAATAGCTATCATATGTGCAACAATGCAGCAGCAGTTGACAATGAAATGCTACCCCATCAGTCAAGAAAGTTTAGATATAAATTGTCTATGCAAGCAAAATACTAGTAAATGTTAAAATAAGAACTAATATTTGAAATGGCAAATTATTTTGAGTTTGTAAACATATTAACTGTGATATAATTGTAATATTTTTGATCACACTCGAAAAAGTTTATATATTTTTACACAAACCAGTAATAAAATTAAATGTAATTTTGACATAGTTCAAAAAAGTTGATTATATGTATTTCACTTTCATTTCAATTTAATTCACTTTTTTCAGGACACTTTGATGGATTGAAAGTTTAAATGAACAGCATTTATTTCAAATATTTTTTTAACATTATAAAAGCTTTTACTGTCAGAAAGATTGAATTAATTTGATGAAATTAATGCATCCTTGATGAATAAAAAAAATATATAAAAAAAGTTCTGTAAAAATAATATAGCATGTGAAAAGTTCTCTGTAGCTAAATATAACATTAGTCCCTTAGTTTAAGTTGTAAAGTAAGTTTGTTGCTGTTAGGGAAACTTAACTGTTAACAAAGATTTTGTGGTGAGAAACTTTGTAACAGCTACAATGAAGAACCCACAATCCTTATATTTTCAGTTTTAGCTATATCGTTACTGATGAACACAAAGCCTTTTAAAAGACTGGAAAAGATCTTCAGTCATTTCACTGCTACTCTGCCAGCTCACAGTGTGACATCCACTTCCCTGCTGATATTAGACCACTGAGTCAGTGTGCTGCATTTCACTCATAAATGCCTGTGGTTGTTTTGGCTGCTACGATTTGAGCAATCTAACATTTTGAATGGCCCTCATATCACATATAGGCCATGCACAAGGCATAAAAGACAGGAAATGGCTTACTCTAGTTCTGCATAAAAAGCATAAACTTTCACTTCAATAATTACGACTTGAATTCTGCTAACTGTTGCTTTTTCCGTCATCTCAGGTCACTAAGATGGTCAAGACAGTGACAACACGGACCGTTCGACAGGTGCCGCTGGGTCCTGATGGCCTTCCTCTTCCAGAGGGCTCATCTCCACTGGGAAGCTACACTGACTCTATTGATCGGCGCTACATGAAAAACGGCGAGCGCTTCATTACACCCCAAGCCACTTCCACCCTCCCACGCTCGTATAACAATTACAGCGACTCCTACAATGACACTCCAGACAGTCAGTTTCGCCATTACACACTTCACGATGGATACGGCGACATAGCTGACAACTACGGAAGTCTGTCTCGTGGAGTCAATTACAGGCCCTATCGGCCCTACATGCCCACCGGTGGATACCGGCCGGAGAACAGCTACACTCTCCCTATCCGCAAGGATGACTATGGCCATATGGCCCAACCTCAAGTCCCAATGGGAAGTAGCACTGTGGATCTCAATCGTTCTCAGCCCGAGCGCTTTCAACCCGAACCCTACGGCCTGGAAGACGACCGCCGCAGTCTAGGCCCAGATGACGAAGAGCCGTATGACCTAGAGCCTGATTATTCCACAGCTAACCGGCGCACACTGCCTGGACGTACTATTCGAGAGCCATTGCGCAACGGCCCCCGTGTGAGGTGAGAATCGTGCAGTTGATTTGGTTTGTTTGCTTGTGCCGCTGTGGGTTAGCTCTGTCTTTTGTCCATGGTTGTAAGCAGCTTTGATGTGATTTCCTATTGAAGAGATTCAATGCTCCAGCTCCTGAGAAGCACATAGATGCAAGTTTTTATTTCACATAATGGAAGGTTATTGCTCAGCAGAACTAATTTTCAGTATCCAAGGTATCTTGGAGTACTGATAAATTCATAACTAAAATATAGTATATCTTCAACTATATTGATTGATTAATAAATATATAAATATTAGGGCTGCCCCCTAATAGTTGACTAATCATTAGTCGACCAGAAGAGGCTCGGTCGACCAAAATTTTCTTAGTCGCAAAAAAACAAATCCATCGGTGAAGTCACACAGTCCGTGACAGACAGATCGTTAATGACTAGTCTATGGCAATACAATACATCGGGCAGGAGATCCAAATGCTCACCTATCATTCATCGACCTCAAATATGGCTTTGTAACATATTAATACTTTGGTTCATTCAGGAATGAATCAAGTAAAGTCTTTATGAGTCACTGAATCATTCTTTCAACTTGGTTTGTTTTTACAATACCTTGATACATTTATAAACAGATTGAAGCAATTTGCATTATGACAGAACCTCTAGCAAACTGTATGTTATTTTGTTTAGTTGTATTTTTTTCCAAAATCATGGTGGGAAAATAATAATAAAAAAAAAATATATATATATATATATATATATTCAAAAATAAAAAATCATGATTCTCCATTTAACAAGAACCGTGCAGCTCTAGTTGGTCATTTATCCACACATAATGTAAACAAACAAATTACTTTAATGTCATATAAAACATCAAAGATATTAGTGAGGCTCAGTATCCAACGTATAGGGGCGACCCTAATGGAAACAAAAACTAAAATGTATTTAAAATAAATAAGTATAAACAACATTAGCAAACATTTGCTAAACAAATACATTTACATATTTATGTGCATTATAAAAATAATAAATATAATGGAACATAATAAAAATACCCTGCAATTGTACTTTAGGTTTACTAAACTGGTAGAATTAAAGTCTGCTAAATTGGAACAGCTCATTTTAAGGTACTTTAATTGTGCAGAAGTAGTGCTGAAGTCCAACGAAAGATATACTGAAGTATATTTGATTGTGCTAAAGTTTACAGTCAAAGTATACTTCAGGTACACTATAATATCTTGTATTTAAAGATGTATATTATACAGAGATCATACGATCCTCATTAATAGTGATAGTAAAATACATTTTAGGCATAATATTAAGAAATGTGCATTGTGTAAAAAAAACATACTCAAATTAAAGTTTAATGATAATTCTAATCAGTAATCGATATGTCAATAAATATGTTAATGGATTTTAAGTATATTTACTATGAAATAAATATATTTAAAAACTAATTATGGGTGGGGGGCCCATCTCTCTCCCCTTATCTAAGCCCCTTATCTCTCTCAACCCTAGCAAAGCCCCTGGTTGAAACTAGAGATAGAACTTTTAATTTGCTTTTTTTTCTATGACAGGACAGTATAGATATGGTAGGAAGTGAGTGGGAGAGAGGGATGGGGGTGTTAACGGGAAAGGTCCACGAGGCAGGATTCGATCTCGGGACACCCGAAGCGCAACTGCACCATATGGCGCTAACAGAAATTGCAATTTTTTTGATTGTTTTGCTAACTTGTGTTGGAGTTAAGTGAGGGCTCAGTTTTCTCTCCACCCCTAAATGTTCTGCCTCTTAAGCTGAGCGACCTTTGCTTTCACAAACAATGACAGTTGAAAACTGTTTTACTCCTTAAAAAGGACACATTTTTCTGTTGTTCTGACCCCAGCTTGCTCTTTGCAGAGATTAGAAAATACAAAGCAAATGACAGCTGACATAAAGCAGAGGGCTGCATATGTGTAATGAAGAGCTCTTCTTTTTGATCAGTGATTTCCTTCTTTATGGTAGATGAAGATGGAACATTTTACAGTATTTTTATCTTCTAAGATAGAACAGGGAGGAAAGGCAAGATGGTGTTATCATGAAACATGTTTTCCTTGTCATACTCCTCTTGTCAATATCAGCACATTCCTCATTAAGAGGATCTGTAGCAGTTTTGACAGTCCGGTGTGTTGCGGTAACACAGTTTCTTTTTAATTAGGACGCACACACATATACAGCAGGCAATCACCGTCACAAACAGCATACACAACTTATTCACCACTTCCTCTTTTTCAGCCCATTATGTGTTTGTGTACATCCATGCCAAAATTATAGTGTAATTAGCAGTGATGACACTCCTCTTACTCCGAATGTCAAAGTCTTGCATTTTGCATCCATCATTAGCATTCCCATAATAACAGATGCTGACAAAAATCTTGCTAATGAATGTGTAAAATGAATATGTTAATTAGAGCTTATTGCTTTGCAGTTTGGAAACCCGCAATTATAAAACAGCCAAAATCGCGACATTTAGCAAAGAAATTGTTGCCAGTGCCGTGTTTGCATGGCTACTGTGCATTTAATTTATTAAGCCGACTCTAGGTCTCTTCTTTATCTCTCTTTCTCTATCTCAGTGGAGCTGTTGTTGTCAGAGTGATTAATAGTCTCTGGTGAACACTGCCAGACAAAGGGGGCGTCTCGTCTCCAGCCGTATCTCTAATGGTTGATCTCTCCTTGGCTGATCCTCCCTGCACCTGCCACCAGTGCCACAGCAGAGCAGCCATAAGGCCGTCATGCAGAAATCTCCCTGGAGACCACCAGGGACCACTTCCTATGTGCTCATGCTGATGACAACAGATATATAGTGTAGGCAGAAAGAGAAAAATATTCCATTCTTTATATGGAAGTTTGGGCATGGGACTGAAAAGCTGAGTTGGTGAAAGTATTATATAGATATTGTGTAGAGCAGAATCAAGTTCTTATTTAGTACCAGTTTTGTTTTCAAATAATGCTGAGTTCATTGTTTTCACACATGCATTCTTCCTCTTGTGAAGCGTAATATCATGCTAAAATACAGCGCAAAGCACACATGATTTCCGAACAAATTTACTCTTTTCTAAAGTGAATTGCTAACTTGCAGCACTACCAATGTAGTCTGATTCCCAAACGAATCATTGCAGTGAGTTGGTTGTTTTTAGTGATTCAAACACTTACCATGCTGTTAGTATAGAGTAGACTGATTCCCAAACAAATGGTTTGAATTGATTCTTTCTAGTGAATAAACAGTGTAGTTCAGTTCTTGAAAGAATGATGCTTATCGGTTCATTTTAGACAGTCAAAGACAGATAGCACAACCACTGTAGTTCGTTTCAAGTAGAAATGCCTGTAATGAGTGGACTTTTCCTTTTTTACGAGCACTTATTTCTTAAAAGTATTGGATGAATCACTAATGGAACTGTTAAACCGTGTTTGAAGTTTAGTTTTACACCCAGTATTTTCAAAAACGTTATGTTGGTGTTTTTCAATTCAACATGAAGACAATACAGTAAATGCTTAATACACTATTGTGTGTGTTTTTGGCATGGCACCATGTTTTTGGGGGCATTTCTATAAAGTACCATACAGTATAACTGCAAAAGCACCTGTGATTTTATTTTTTTAGTTATTATTTGTTGTGATTTATTAAAACATTTCATCAGGTGCAGATCTGTTTTATGAAGTGAAAGATCTGTTTCTTATTTTTCTTACTTGAATCCACAATTAATCATTAATCCACAAGTAATTGCTCATTATAAGAGCGGAGCAAATTATTATTCAAATGAGTGATATCTCAATTCTGTGAGACTCTTGGAATAATATGAAACTCTTACAAATATGTTAATATTTTCCTCTATTTGGAGGCAAAGGCATTTATCCAAAAAATCTAGAAATAAATAATTCAGAGAAAGGAAATGATGAGAGAACAAAATGGATGTAGTAATGGGCACATAACCGTGTGGTTTTTGCTGGCAATGAACAAAAACACAGACAAATATTTCTGAAACATGAAGAACATTTGGCTCATTATCGAGGCATAGAATCTGTTGTAATAACTTCAGAGAACCACATCTAGTGGAAAAGCATAATGTGTATTCGAAGTGCTTTCATGTGTTATGAATACACTCATATATACAATGGCGGCAATTTAAATGCAAATCTTGACATTCCCATCGCTCAGTCCACAGGGTTTAGCATGCATCTGAACTGTTTAAATAATTTCAATTGGCAAAGCCCTCTGTGTGTGTGTGTGTGTGTGTGTGTGTGTGTGTGTGTGTGTGAGAGAGAGAGAGAGAAGGAAAGAGATGAAACGATCTGTACAATAGCAGTCGTTTTGAGCCCTCTCATTGTCTCAAATTGATCTTTTCAATCTGCACCTGACACCATTGTGCCATCTTTCTGATGAGTTCTGGCAGAAGCTTTTTGGCACAAAATTATTTTTGCTGAAATTCATTATTTACTCTCGTAAATAATAACGTTCCAAACTCATAGTATTTTCGATTGTGGTACAAAAATATGGTTATTTTAATACTTTTATCTGGTACTATCTGTGCAATCACATTGGCCATGGCTGTTAAAAAGCATGATAAAAGCAGTCATGATAGCCAAAAGCTAATAGAATTATAGCGTTGTGTGAAGACCCGAGCAAAATTTATCAAAGGTTATTATTCACAAATAATCTTTCTCTCCAGCTATAGCTGTTCATTCCGAAACAATAAACAGATGTTTGAATCAAGTTGAACACGTCTGATCGTTCATTCTGATTTGAATAAATTGAGGAATACCGTTTTATTTAAATGGACCCAATCCTTTCATTTTCAAGCTTAGTTTTGGTTGAAAAGAACTTAAAATAAGATGCTGTTGTAGAGTTATTTTTAGTTATCCAGTGCTTAGCTTGACTGGTGGATGAAAGAAACAGCAAGTCACTCTGTAAATCCTATTATACTTGGTCATACACACCGTCAAACGTGAGTCATGCTGCCTAAGCCTGTCTGCCCTTTCTATATTAGCTGCTCCGGTTAATTATTTGCATCAGCATGAGTCTTGGTGGGAAGAGTATTGAACTGTTTAACTCAAGTAGAAATAATGTATCCTGAGTGCCAGCCGTGTTAATGTTGGTTTGCTCCCAACAGGTCTGGCACTGGTCTCCATTCAGACATTACGTCAGTTAATGATTATTTCATCATTCTGACACTGAATGGCATTTCCAAAGAAATAAAATGCTTCAAAATGTACCATGTGGTCAGTAACCACTCTCTTAATTTGCATGACATCTGTTGGCATGTTACAATAATAAAGCAAATGATGATTGTAATGAATGATGACCAGAGCTGGGCTTTGCAGCAGTGTTCTGTGAACTGCAAACAACGCTAGAATTGAGAAGTAGAGAGTAGTTTATCATTATGTCCAAAGTTATTTTACTCATAGATGTGTACCACACTTACCGTTTCAGTTTCTTACATTCACTTTTTTACAACTTTGACTGTCTCTGATTACATTTGACTAAACCACGATTGGCATAATTGGTCATATTTTAATTTACTAAAGGTCTAATTGCTGCTTGAGGGAAAATTATAGAAAAACATAGCTATGAACTCTGAAAATAACTTACAAAGGATAATTAATTAAGGAACATTTCCCAAACAATTACATTAAGCCTGTTGAGCAACCAACTATTTATTTGAATAGATTTGCTATTTTAGTCGTGTTGTGCAAACTTAACTTAAATAGCTTCATTATACCCAAGATGAAATGAAAGTGAAAAACACATATTTTTCATCTTTATTTAATAAGAATTGATTTTAAAGTAAGCAAACTTTGAAAGTCTTTTATGTTCACCAAGACTGCATTTATTTGATCATAATATAGTAAAACATATGAAATGTTCTTACAATTTAAATAAAGTTATATTTGATATGTTTTAAACTGTAAATTATTCCTGAGATGGCAAAGCTGAATTTTCAGCCGTCCTTGCACCAGTCCTCACACGATCCCTCATAAATCATTATAATTTACTGATTTGCTGCTTAAGATACATTTCTTATTATCATCAATATTGAAAACGGCTGTGCTGCTTAAAGGGGTCATATAATGCTTTTTTAAAGATCATTATTTTGTGTATTTGGTGTAACAGAATATGTTGACATGCTTTAATGTTAAAAAAACTGATTCTTTTTCAAATACTGTACATTAGTAGGTCCTCTATGCCCGTCTCTCTCAAACGCTTCGCTTTCTACAAAGTCCTTCCTTCCGACAAGCACAGTCTGCTCTGATTGGCCAACTGGCACAGTACATTGTGATTTGCCAAACACCACAAGCACTCGTCTGAAATGTAACAATAATGTCCTTAGTTTCACCATCAGTTCAAGCCCGAAAGGGGAAGAGAGTCGCGTGACAGATGATGATGCACGTATGTATTTACAAACAAGCCGCTATTAAGACCGCTTACTCCACTCTCTCACACACACAGACACAAGCGCAAAACTCCGCATTTGAACAGTCAATAGCAAATAGTCAAGTCAAGTGATTTTGCTTTAGCATAGAAACACACAGCTTCTCCCTGACATGGCTGAATCAACACTACTGCGGTTACTGAAACTACGCCTTCTTTCTTTGCTTGAACATTTGGGCTGCATTATGCAAATATTTCCACATCGTGACATAGACATGTTGGGAATTTGAATAAGCTATTTTAGGAGAAAATACAGAATCTAAACTTTGATTAAAGAAGTTTTTTGGTTTTGAGACTTTAGTCTTTGCAACTTCAGGGATCTTATCTATGCACAATCGGCGTATACCACTCCAAAGAGAAAGAAAAACTTGGAATCACATCATATGACCTTGAATATTTTTGTGGAAAATATTTTTCACAATTCTTTAATAAAAGTTCAGAAAAAAAAGTAACACTGTAAAATATTTACTGTTACTTTTGATCAATTGAATGTCCTTGAATAAAATCGATATTTTTTTCAAAAACATTGCAAATGCTAGTCTTTGTGTCTAGGAGGAGACGTCTCACCTGACAACATGTTGTACCCCTGCTCTGTCATTCTCAGTACGTTCCTTTTGTGTGCTTAAACACTTTTTCCTCTGGGACCAATCAGACGATGCGTTCATGTACCATCATAGCGTTAATGCCCCATTTCATGGCCATATCATCTCTTTAAGATGTCAGATGTATGAACTACTCATTTAAAGCGCTGCCATGGAACAGCTTGCTGAGATTTCCTCCCTCTGTAATGTGCCCTCAAATCACCTCCAAAGTTGCAGTACATAATTATCATAAAACTCTCATTAAAAGTGCTTCCCTCACAACCGCCAACATTCTCAGCTGTGGCGCATTTTGTCAAGTCACACATCAAAGACTTTGTTCACACTGTGTGTAAATCCGATTAGTTTTTCAAATCCGATCTTTAGCAGTCTTTTCTTAACAGTCTCTTTTGTACTATAATTTTTGACGTTATGAAATCTGATCATATATATATATATATAATAAGAATTTAAAATGTGTTTTTTTTTCTTGCTGTTCAGACTACAAGCTAAAGATTAAGATCTAAACAATATTTCCTCTGTGGATTCATGAATGCTGTCAGATTATAGTGGTGGCTTTATATTTGCACATTTGGTCCCTGGTGCACTGAATTTCTAGTACACCTTGTTTTTTCCCACCTAGAGTGAGATGAGGACAGAAAATGAGCTGGAAATGGAAAGAAAGAGTGATGGTGAGTAAGTGGCACAGGGGTTTAATATTTCTATGCCAATTTAGGAGCACCACCACAGGGACATCTCTGTTTTGTTCACACTGATAATGAAGCATGCTGAGACTCCTATCTGAGATTGATGTAACATCCCTGATGTGTACAGCGCAGCCCCAGACATGATATTTACAACTTCTACGCTGTAGAGAACAAGAAATGTTGGAGTAAAATATCATGTTGTCTCATGAAAGCCTCCAGCCGTCTACAGTCATTCCCGCAGAATTTGTTTGCAAACTGTATTTTCAGTCTATAGGGTTCTTTTGTTGGCTTAATAGTTACTCTGTTGCATTAAGGCTTTTTTTGTCATCTGCTTTGGACATTTATGACTTTTCTCCACAAATGTGGAGAAGTATACCATGAAAAGGTTAATTTACACTTTCTAAGACAGCACAGTAGCAACATAAACAGTTGTGTGCTACCAATAGTAAAAATGCATTAAAAATGTATTTATTTCTACTGTAAATATTCAAAGCATCCGTGTCAATTTACAATGAATATTTCAGAAATGCACATTGATTATTTCATTTCCTTTCTCAACATATTGATTGCTTGCTTGTGGCCGTGAGCTCTCAGGAAAGTCCAGAGCTGGGATTCTCCCAGTGGGAGTGATACTGTACTATTCAGATTACTCAGAGAGTAGGGAAGCCATCCATCTGTCTCTTTCTCTCTCTCTCTGTTTCCACTCTGTTCTATATTTGCTCTGGGCCACACAGGCTCTCTGTTTTCCCTCATGCTGTATCCCATCCATCAATAATTAAAGAAAGCGAGAACATCACTGTGTCCTGACAGACACTATTAATAGGGAAATGGCAGCATTTTTTATTATTGACGTGCTGTAGATTCTTTGATACCATGATTAATAACTAAAGCAATCACCTTTCCGTCTCTGTTGTACTTACTCCATCTTACATATTTTGATCTCCTCTTTTTTTCTTCTTTTGAGATGAGTATTGTTGGTGGTTATGAATATAACCAACAACTAGGCCTATTTATAGGAAAACTAAGAAATTCAAATCATATAACGAAATAATTATGTGCATGACTGTAGCCAACTTTCTTTTCTGAAGAATTCTAAAACATATCTCAAATTATAAAGTTATTTTTTAAATCTCTCTCTTTTTCGTCACTTGTTACAGAGGCTACGAGGACCCCATCGAGGCTGAATTGATTGATGAAAGACACCCCTACATCCATGGCATGTACCCAGCACCTCTTGCCCAACCTGAGAGAGGCAGCTTGGCCAGTCTAGAACGCATGGGCGGCCGTCGCTCCCCCTCGATTGACAGTATCCGCAAAGACCCACGGTGGAGGGACCCCGACCTGCCTGAGGTCATCGCCATGCTAGGTCACCCCATCGATCCGGTCAAATCCAATGCAGCTGCCTACCTGCAGCATCTCTGCTATGAAAATGATAAGATAAAGAAGGATGTCAGGCAGCTGAAGGGGATCCCAGTGCTGGTGGGCTTACTGGACCACCCTAAACCTGAAGTCCATCGCAAGGTCTGCGGAGCTTTGAGAAACATCTCCTACGGCAAGGACCACGATAACAAAGTGGCCATCAAGACCTGTGATGGGGAAATCACAGGTATGAGATGATAACTATATCCATCCGCTCATTAAGACACGTCGGTGCAGTACTGTAACTGTTCACAAGATATTTTATTTTTATTTAACTTAGCTATTGCACTGTAAACTGACTGTAAAGACTTTTATAATTTTGTAATATTTATGATCATGTGACATTGGAGACTGGAGCAGTGACTGCAGAAAATATTTGTGTCACTGACAGACAATGAGGGATTTACAAAATCTTATGAAAAATAATAATCATAAATGTGTATGAAATAATTATAAACACTCCCATTTTGGGGTCAGCAAGATTTTTCATTATTATGCTCAGCAGGGCTGCATTTGTATGAGTATATTGCGAAATATACAATTTAAAACAATTGTTTTCTATTGTTAAATATTTTACAAATGTAGAAATTACTCATTAATCTCAATGTAGAAAACAGCTGTACTGCTTAATTTTTGAAACCATTTTTGCAGGTTTCTTTGACGAGGATAGTTAAAAAGAACATTTATTTGAAATATGTATTTTTTTGGTTTCTTTAATGTCACTTTGATCAGATTAATGTATTCTTGCTGAACTAAAGTATTAATTTCTTTAACAATTCTTACTGACACCAAACTTTTGAATAGTATTGTATATGTATTAGAGGTGGGCATAGATTAATTTTTTTAATCTAGATTAAAATGGCTCATTTGAATTCTGCCAAGGCATTCAGAATATGTGTGCTACCGAATAATGACTAAAAGTAAGTCTTTGAGAACCTTTCTCAAGCCAGGTGGTGCATTAGACCAGCTCATCTCCTGTTTCCAAAATGCATCACAAACTTTAATCTCTTCCGTCCAATCCCACGAAAAAACTGGAGGAAAATCCCGTTCCACTCCCGGAAGAATGACTCCCATTCCCTCCACTCCCGTGTTGTTGTTTTTTTTTTTTTTTTTTATAACTGTCAATTACAGTAAAAATATAGTACAGATCACAGCGTGCCCACCTTATTATTAGTTGAATAAAACCCAAAATGTCGTTTTTGTTATTATATTGAACTGAAAGCCATCTTATTATGCACAGTGTTGCACAGATTAAATTTCATGTAAATCATCCATGCTAACACACGTCTTCTATTTTTTTTTTTGACATTTCACTCTCTATAGATATATTTTTCTATGTACTGTATTTTTAGATATATTCGAAGTTTCAAGTTTCTCGCTCAAGTTCACATGAGACCTAAAGCGCATCCGGTTTGCTTAAAAGCGCAACGTTTCGTTGTTATTCTGAGTGCACACAAAAGCGTGAGTCTTTACAGATTCGAAGATGTATTAGGCTACTTTTATCTGTATGATTTAAAATGACAGAGATTTTAAGAGCAAGTGAGCGCATTGGAGCCTGTCTTGCAGCAGCAGTGACTTCCAGAAAATATTCAATAGCGCTGACATTTCAATGAGGTTAACATCATATTGAGCCATGTAAAGTTGTACTACATACATCTTTCAGATGAAAAGATATTTGATTGATGAATGAGGGTGAGCGTTTGGATGTCCTGCCCGATTGTATTACCACATATACAATTAAAACAATCTGTCCATCACGGATAGCCTCTAGTTAAGACTCGTTCTCTCTACAGTGAAAACAGCTGTATACATCCGCTTAATTTTTGGGGTGAAACATTTTGCAGGTTTCTTTGACGAGGATAGTTAAAAGAACATTTATTTGAGAATAGATTTTTTGGGCGATATTTTTTTGATCAGATTAATGTATTCTTGCTGAACTAAAGTATTCATTTTTAACGCCGATTTACTGACACCAAACTGAATATGAATAAATAATATTGAGTGCAGCTCTTTCCTCTACTAGGGTTTGGTGAAACTACTGAAATATATGTTTTTCTGGTAATAACATTGACTGATGGTTCTCCAGACCAGGCATTCAGTTTTTTCACAGATCATGACAAAAAGTTTCTAGTGTGTGAAATACCTGAATGAATCCTGGAGTCTGAAACAGTGGTGTATAACAGCTCAATGATTAACTTCACAGCACACTGTTGCTTTCAATCCCAGTTAAAAATAGGTATTTTCTACAGGATGGAAGGAATATAGTGTGTCAGTTCCAAACCGAGCCCTGGACAGCCTGATGGTTTATCTGCAAGGCCCCTATAAAAACACTCCCCTCACAAAAGTCTTTCAGCAGCCTGGAAAACTGGGAATGTTTTTTCTACAATTAAAAATAATTGCAGGGTTTTAAAAATAGGTTCACCGTGTGCTCTTGAACACCATGGTTGGTACTTGTCAGCAGCACTTATTTGCACCTCAACCAAGAAACCTATTGTGTGGATATGGCTACTTTTTTCTTTCTGTTATTTTTTTTCTACTTCAGAAGTGTCGTCTTAGAATTTTTCATAACCTTTTCCAATTTTCAGCATTATTTTTAATTAAACTGTCTGGTTTAATTTGTTGAACTTGTGTCAAATGTTCTTTACACACTGAATATTTAGCAGTTCATATTAATATTTTTAAATTAAGGTGGTCAAGATTGATACAACTTCAAAGCATCATAATTTCCTTTTCAGAGCTCTCCAGCTTAAATGTTAAAGTCTTTTGAACTAATTTATCATTTAATTACAACCAACCAGCTACAGCAGTGTGTTTATACCAGTAGCCATGAACCTCTGCTTCCGTGTCTGCATTCTGTATCTTTGTATCTGCCTCCACTCTCCATCTCACCCTTATTCTCTCTTTCTCTTTATTCTCTGTCTGTTTTGCTCTGATCAAGCAAGTTTTTAGATGAAACCGATTTAAGGCGTACTTCCTATTTCCATAATCTGTACTAAATGACTCTCCGTGTTTTTGGCACATTCCAGACATTGCACATTTGGAACAAAAAAGTAATACATTTTATCAATTTACATTACATAGAGCCATTTAGAACTATAATTACTAAATGTCAGTGTTTGACTTTGTTTCCTTTTGGACAATATAAACCATTTTGGTACTGTGTTGAATCTCACAGTCTGAATGATTCCTTGTTCTTGTGTCGATTACTGTTTGTGTACTTATGCAGAGGTCTCCTCAAATCACCTGATATAAATGAAAAAAACTAAATGTAATGACATTAGAAAAAGGACATGAAACATAGCTAACAAAATGACATTTGTTCAGAGATTGCAGAAGTCTAGAGTACGGTGGCATTTCTGAGATGATTACCTCGTTTACCCTTCTTTCCTGTTTCTTTCTCTCTGACTCGCTGTCCAATCAGTGCATGATGAATGGCAGGGGGTAGGTTGGGACTGTAATAGCCCTAAGTGAATGGCCTGTTAGAACAGCATGTTTGCTGCTCCCAGGAAATTGAATTAGCTGGAAGGCTCCAATGACAAGCAGGAAGGAGTAAACTCAATCAGGCTGCACCTCTTGCAAGGTTCAGCTTCCCTCGTGTGGGTTTCATTGGCTCCTTCTGTATTAGATTTGTGGGATATCCAGGAACCTGCAAAAGATGCAAGGGGAACGGAGCAGTTATACGACACTAGAGCTCTCTGAAATAACACTGTAATGTTACAGTATAGTGTGTGTTTTGTACAATTAATATTAATATATTCATATTTCATATAAATATTTATACTACTTTAGCTTAACTTTTAACACCTCTGGCAAAAGTAGCTATTACTGTTTGGTCTTTATTTGACCAAATATGCAGTAAAAAAACAATATTGTGAAATAATATGTATTTAAAATAACTTTTTATATATTTTTAATATATTTAAAATCTTAATTTATTGCTTTTCAGGGTCACATGATCATTATAAATATTACTAATGTATTTACTGAAACTTTTGAATGGTGTTTGTGTGTGTGTGTGTGTGTGTGTGTGTGTGTGTGTGTGTGTGTTACACACACACACATATACAGTGCCCTCCAAAAGTATTGGAACAGTAAAGACTAAATTGCTCTGTTGGCTGTGGAGTCGAGACATTTACAAATATGATTAAAAGATGAATATGAGACAAAACTACAGAATGTCACATTTATTATTGGCTGATTCAACACATAGATGTTTTACCAGCTAAGAAGTTCAGCACTTTTAGAGTTCCATCCCCCTACTGATGACTTGATGTATGATGACCGTAGCAGAATGAATTTGGAAGGGTACAAAACCATCTTGCCTACCAATATTCAACAAAATGCCACCAGATTAATTGGGAAGTGCTTCATATTGCATAAGAACAATAACCCAAAACACCCTGCCAGTTCAGTCAATGAATTTATAAGGGAAAAGAAATGGAAGGTCTTAGATTTCCCAAGTCAATCTCCAGATTTAAATCCAATTGAACATGAATTTCACCAGCTGAAGAGGAGAGTAAAGACAGAAACTCCCCAAAACAAGCAACAATAGGAATTGGCTGCATTAAAGGCTGGGAAAAGTATTTCAGAGGATGAAACCAAGAGTCTGGTGATGTCTATGAATCATAGACTCACTGCTGTGATTGTGCGCAAGGGATCTGCAACTAAATAATAACTTTTAATCTTTTATATCTGCCTTATGTTCAACTGCCCCAATACTTATGCTCATATCAATGAGTGGGATGAACTCTAAAAGTGTTTTTTTTTTTATTTGGTAAAACGTGTGTGTTCAAACGGGTAATGATACAATTTTACATTCTGTAGTTTTGTCTCATATTCATCTTTTAATCATATTTGCAAATATGATTAAACTTCACAGCACAGTTTGCTGTCTTGACTTCACAGCAAACAGAGCAATTTTGTCTTCACTGTTCCCCTCCATAAGTATTGGAACAGTGAAGACAAATTGCTCTGTATATATATATATATATATATATATATTATATTATCAACAGTTATAATAGCCTTTGACTGCTTCAACCTGCTCCAGTTTTCTGCCTCCTATTAAAGCCAGTGAAGTGAAGTTAATCAGCATGTGCTATGTATAGACCTCTACATCTCCTCTGACTACAAGCCCATTTGACACAATAACACATGCACGAGTGCATGAGCTGGCCGGTAATGATCCATGCTCCTTAATGTTCCACTTTACCAAATAGACATCCCCACATTCGGCAAGGGCCATGTGTATGGCGTCTGTTATCGGGACTTTAACCAGGGTCTAATGGCCATTCAGCGCCTAAGAGGTGATGGCGATGGAGCCTCCTCGCAGATGGAAGTACAAATTTGGTTATTATCCGAGGCTAAATAGATTTATTTTGGTAGATAAAATAACCCAATCCCATTTTACACAGAGCTACGATGTGTTTATAGACCTCTTGTTGGAGTTTTTGGGAGCAGAAGTAAATCTGGAAGTAATTGCTGAGCGAGAAGAACATGGAGTGATGATGTGTATGAAGGGCAGAAAAAACTATTCAGAGTTGTATAAGGATGTACATTTGTTTGAGTTTGTAGTCAGCTATGCTATTTCTGTTTTTAGCGAGAATGACCTGTGGTCCTAGTTTTTATTAACCCAAGAAAAGGCTGTTTATTTATATACTGTACATTTCCAAGGGTAGCAGTAGCTGTATGGGGCTTGCCAAGTTAATAAAACAAAGGCCAGTCTTACCGGTGTAGGCGTACTGTATATACGTCTGCTGGCTTATAGAGCAAGCTTCTCGGTTTTATTGTCTAGAAAATAACAGCCTGGCCCCTTTACGTTCTATTTACTTGGAGCAATTTTTCTCAAACTTTGCTTTTCCTTTCCTTTTTTCCTGTCCAATCCTTCTTAGTCGTGGTCTGTAATGGAGGTTCCTGTCTGAAAACTCAGAATCAATGCTTTTGTAATGCGTGGCATGTCAACAGATCTAACAGCGCTGCCACTTTTTGTTTGTAGCTCTTGTGTCATGTTAAGAAGTGTAACAGGTCCTTTTTTCTTTTCCTCTTTCTTTTCTCTCTCTCTGTCTTATTCCACCTGTTAGGAACACTTTGGAACTTGTCGTCCTATGAGCCACTGAAGATGGTGATGATTAACCACGGGCTTCAGACGATGACTAATGAGGTTATTATCCCTCATTCCGGCTGGGAACACGAGCCAAACGAGGACTCAAAGCCACGAGATGCAGAGTGGACCACCGTCTTCAAGAACACGTCAGGATGTCTAAGGTACACTGGTCTGATTGACAGCATCCTCCACATCCTTGTGATCTGACCTATAGTCTAATGACAGTGAAAGCTCTTAATGGTCTTTCAGTTTTTACAAGTCTAACTGGGTTTCTGCAAAAGCCTTTTAACTATTTATTCTATTCTAATTGGATTGCTAAAAGGTTTCAGATGAACGAAAGAAGTTCATTTGTGTATATTAAAGGATTATTTAACTTCCAGAATAAAAAATTCCTGATAATTTACTCCCCCCCCCGATTTTCGATTTGCATTCGCGACTTCACGCATTACAGCCTTTTAACTATTTATTCTATTCTAATTGGATTGCTAAAGGTTTCAGATGAACGAAAGAAGTTCATTTGTGTATATTAAAGGATTATTTAACTTTTAACCCCCCTGTTTTACCTTTTTGTTGTTGTTGTTGTAAAAAGTGTTTGACATGCTTTGCATGTTCTCTTTGTAAACACTGGGTCATCACTTTCACCTACATCACAAGTGTGACCGTACCAGCATGATTATGTAATGCGTGAGGTCAAGCTAGTGCAAGACAAGCATTTGTGGTTATAAAGTATATAATTTTATTTTTTTAGAAAATGACTAATTTCGCTAGATAAAGACCCTTTGATTGGGATCATGTAGAACCCTATGAAGCTGCATTGAAACTGCAATTTGGACCTTCAAGTTGGTTTCCATTGAAGTTCAATATATCAAATCCAGGAATGTTCTGGTAGTGAACTAATCCTTTAAGATGGTCTGTCTTTTGCAATGTTATTTTAGTATTCTTTATTGTTTATTTCAGCTTCATTTCAATTAATAAAACTTGAATTTTAATAGTTAACAATGACAATTTTGATCTCTCTTCTGTGTCTAACTCTTTGTTATACTGCCATATAATGCTCGATATGGTTCCTGTGTACTAAGGGTAGAATATAGAGCCCTGCACGGGCCTAAAATATAGGCCCTAGCCCAGCCCTGGCCCGAGACGCTCAGGTCCGACAGCTCATCAGAGTTACCAGCCCGAGTCCGACCCGAGCCCGTATTTTATTTTTCCCTTCTCCCAAAACAGCTTATACTATACTGTTTCAGCAATTAGAATACTTCAGTTTTGTATGAAATGGCAAAGTGGTTGTATTTCGTTTCGTTATTTTATTAAGGTGATTTAGAAAAACATTTGGATAATTTTTTTATTCGTTAAATGTAAGTTTTTGTTTTTTAAAGTAGCTAACGACCAGCGGCAGACAGTGAGCTGATCATAGCGTGTTTGATCAATTTAAACATAATAAATATATCTATAGAAAGCTTTAAATTAGTACTTAACGAAATAAAACATATAGAAAACAAAAACGCTTTCATTATAATCATAATCCGTAGATGCATTTATTAAAGGCGGGTCTAATGAGGAGATGGCAAGTCGGGATCTGCAACTTCATCCTTGATGGGTCCCGACGGGTCCCGACGAGCTTGCAGGGCTCTGGTAGAATAGCAGATTTTATTGTTTAGGTTTGAGATCATAATTTCTGCCAATAGGGGAAACAGCAGTTAAAATGACCTTTTGCTACATAGAGAGGTAACCGATAACCGATCTATAGGGAAAACAAAAGCAGGAACAGATGATTTTGTATGGATTTAACTTATTTGTCTTCTGACAAAAAACATCTTCACATTATAATTAAAGGCAAAAATAAATACCTCTGTCTGTTCTATATTTAACCATTTTCGGTATTATGTTCCGAGCCTCTCTGCAGACACTCTCCTCTGGGGGTCATTCATCTTTGATTAAGATACCCAGTCACTAAAGGGCTTTATATCTCCATGGTTGCATTGCATCCTGCCACAATAAATTGAGTCCACTTTTTTTTTCTTGCACCCACTCCTGAGAAAATTGCTGTGTAAGAGGGGTCCAGGGTGATTCTGTTCTTTGCCTGTTCCTTGGCGGTCTTTCTTTTTCAATTAAGTGTAATCTTTACCTGTCTTTATTCAGTGTAATCTTTGCCTGTCTCAACAATTATGAATGGATATTGTATGTATCCATGCATACTAACAAATATGTTTTATATCTCTAGCATAAACTGTTATGCCTTGACCATCACTGACCTGTCAAAACAATAACCCATGATCCTCGGTTTAAACAATGTGTTATAGTGCCACGGTGGTGCCTACAGTGATCCATCCTTTTCAGGATTCGCATATTGTTGTTGCACTCTTGACACTGTGGCATTAAACCAGTTTATTCTTGCCTTGTTTGGCTGTGACTATCCTTGTTTGACCTATCTAGACTTCAGTGGCTGTTGTGGATAAGCCTCAGCACACAGGTCTGTTTGTCTAAATCAGCTTGCTAGCAGCAGAAGCAGGTCAGTGTAGTTCAGTTTCGTGACCTCAAGTGCTCTCTTTAATCCTTTATCTTTTGATTGCATGAGCAAGTGCTTCGAACTCTGTGTTGTGTGTTGGTTGCCATAAATTTGCAATTATGATGTATCTTGCTACATTGTAATATACTGTTGATTAAGATCAGTGGTCTTCAGAAGCAGGATTTGGATTCTACAAGAATTCACCTCAGAAATTGTATGTGGTATTGCATTTAATTCCTCCCTCTCTTCTCTTTTTGAGCTGTGTCCTGTGTTGTGTGTGAGCTCAGCACTGAATCTCCGGAGGGACGGGGCTGTGTTTCCACCCTCTGTTTCCTCTTTAGCAGTCAGGCCTCTAATCTCCAGCTGCTGCTGCTGGTTGTGCTGCAACCCGCTGGGCCAAGGCCAGCTTCTGCTTGCTTCTGTGTGTGCCTCTACCTCCCTGCCTTCATCCATTCTTCTCAGTCTCTCCCTCTGTTCCCTTTCCTTTCAAGTATACCATTTTATAAAACACTCTTTTTTGGAGGTAGACCTACTGGATCTCTAATATCTGGAAAATAAAGAAGCATGGGCACTATTGCATTGCATGTAGTACTGATTGGGTTTATGCTGACTTCAAAAAAGCTGATCAGAAATATAGTAAAAGTAGAAATATTAAAACAATTAGCTTCTACTTCAAAGTTACTGTAATTTATTCTTGGGATGCAAAGCTGAATTTTCACCAGTCATTATTGTTATTACTGAAAACATTCGTGCTGCTTAACATTTTTGTGGAAACCGTGAGACAATAATTGGGATTGTTTGATGAAAGATTTTTAATTTTTTTTGCTATACATTTTAGTTTTTTTTGTAGTTTTTTTTTTTTTCATGCATCACAAAGCAAGCCAATTCCAGTACTGGTTGTCCTCCTTCTCTTCATTGTAAAGAGGACATTGTGGAGTGTGAACATTTCCTAAAATAATTTCCCTTTTCTTACTTTCTCTGCACTCTTTTACTTTTCTCAACCCCCTTCTCTCTCTTTAGCTCTTTCTCCTTTGCCAAGGCTCTTACTGGCTATTTCCCTGTGACAGGTCAATCAATGTGATCAGGTTAACTAGTGCCACAGCGGGTCTAAAGCATGTATCAGGGAGAGGTAGTACAGCCATCATGGCATCATGTGTTTCCATGCATGCGCTGCCAGCTCTAAGCAGGTCATCGCAGACATGCGGTTATGCACAACGCCACTCCATCCTCATCCTGTCTTTTTAGCCTCAGCTCAGCCTGTATCCATGGAAACTGTATCCAGTGACATCTGTTGCCTAGTAAGCTGCTCGGAGGCAGAGTTTTGTTTCCTGTCTGTCTTCGACAGAGGGAAAGCACCCTTTGTTTATTTCTTTGCTCATTGGGACAAATGTGTACATTTGTAATTCCTGATTAAGTAGTGCATCCATGTCCTGTTTGTATTGAGATTTTTGAAATTTTAAAAGTCTTAAAAGGGTCAAAGGAATGTTTAACCCAATAATAAAAAATAGCTGTAAAGTTACTCATCCTCAGGCCATCCAAAATAAAGATTTGGACTCTCATTCTGAAGGCACCCATTCAAGTGATGTAATGCTAAATGTCTCCAAATCTGTTCTGATGAAGAAATGAACTCATCTACTGTACAGATTGGATGGCCCGAGGGTGTGTATATGTTAAAGCAAGTAAAGTTTTATTTTGGATGATCTAGAGCAGAGCTTAGCGATGAAGGGTTTTCAGATTCAATTTATCTCATAAAAATCTTCCAATATCTCAAGGATATAATCTCTTGTGTTAGTCAAAGAATCATACATTCCTGTTCTCGTTACATAAAAAAATATTGTATAATTGTTAATTAAGATAATTTATTTTAAAAAGACCTGCACGTTCATTTATAATTAGTGATTTGCCTGACATCTGTGTAATTAAAGCATGAAGTGCCACCAGATAATATATTACAATTTGTCTATTAAATTATGCTACAATATTATATCTTGGGTTCTCAAACTGGTTGCAGGCATTGCAGGCAGGATTCAATATTGTGCTGACTGTCCTTCAGGCATTAGGGAGGAAAAAGACAGGTAGCAGTAAAAACGCAATCCATCTCTCTTAAATCTGGACTGCCGCCACAGCAGATGTACAGCTGGAAAATGTTACACTCCATATGGGTGTTATACTGCAAATGGGTTTACATTTCTTCTGCTAGAAAGGGAGCCATTTGTTTGGCAGGGTGCTAGTTTAATTGATGTTTTCTGCATTTGTCGTTTGATAGTGATGACTCTTGAGTGAGACTTCTTTTATGGATAGGATTTTAACTCTGCAATCTAGTTCTAGAAAACTACAGCTTGAACAGCTGGTGGGAAATTCATTTCAGGGTAAAGGATGAAGAACCCAGATGGCTCCTGGTACCTTTTCGGGCACCGAAACTTCTTTAGTTTATTCTTCTGTAATGCCAACCATGTAACATGATAATTGAATCTGTCATCCATTCATTTTTTAATTGGTCATTTTAACAGGTCTGAGATCAGAATGAGGCTTGAATGTGGGTTTAACTGGATTGGGTTACTGTATATTGTTTATCATACACTTTCCAACCCAAATCTGTGAATTACCATAATAAAGTAATAGCATTGCTTAAAAAAGGCAGTGTTTGTATGATGTTGCCTTATTGTCAAGCTTTTATCAGGCTCGTTCTAGTGAATCCATTCATACAAACAGTAAATTGGCTATTAAAAAAAGTGATTTTTGTTTACATATATATTATAAATTATAATAATTACATGAATTGTGTATTATTATTATTATATATTATCTATTTTTGCATATTTCAAAGATATTGGTAGTTTCATAACTTGTTAATGCCAGTAGCTGGTATCTTATATCTAACTACTACCGCAAGAGCAGTTTGGCTAAAGTTGAACTACTTCAATTATGATTCGTTTGTAGCTTGGCAAATTACAGTTTCAAAGTAGCTTCATCAACAAAATCTTTGAATGTGTCAGCTTATGATGTATAATAGTTCAAATGACTTGTGCTTACTCATGCCTTTGCTGTTTGCCGTAGGAATGTGAGCTCAGACGGCGCAGAGGCGCGCAGACGGTTGAGAGAGTGTGAGGGGCTGGTAGATGCCTTGCTGCATGCGCTGCAGTCGGCTGTGGGGAAGAAGGACATGGACAACAAAGTGAGTGTCTGCAGCTGGAGCCTGTATCTATCATTGTTTTCTGGCTTTCATTTACATTTGGTAGGTCACACACACAAAAAAACAGACTTCAGAGAGCACTGCAATAAATATGGAAGGGATAAACTGGTGTCAGCTTGTCAATATCACAAAACAAACCCAGGCATTTGATCAGGACTGTAATGTAAAGCAGAGGGATCTTGTCATCTTAAAGTTTTTTTGCAATAATGACTGCCTGGCTGTACATTATCCCACATATTACCCAGCTACTTCTGATATAAATATTTTAACTGACATAAAATATTGATTTGCATGTAAATAGTTGTATTATGAGACATAAAACCAGCTGTGCAGCTATGTAGGTAATCACTTGCCTGGCACAACGGCAAGCTATACAGTTTAGTGGTCATTATACAAAAATATTTGACCATGCAATGCCATTATTATTGTATAAAAATATTTCATTCTTTCTGTTTTTCTCTCTTGCTGTCTCTTAGTCTGTGGAGAATTGTGTTTGCATCATGAGGAACCTGTCTTACCACGTGCACAAGGAGGTTCCAGGGGCTGAGAAGTTCCAGGACCCCGCAGCTCTTCAGGGCCCCGGCTCTGCTGGCACTCAGAGGAAGAAGAAAGATGACGCAGGCTGCTTCGGAGGAAAGAAGGCCAAAGGTCATTATTGAATTCTTCTTCATCCCATCTATGTGCTTTATACTTCTAAAACAGTACTGAGCACATTTATATCACTGAGCCTTGATCATCAACAGCCTGATGCTTCCATCACTGGCAGGTTCACAGAGAGCAGTATGATCCTAGCATTTACACAGCATCACAAATAGCAGTGCAGGCAGATATTAGGAAGCTAAATGATGCTTGAGTCTCTATTTATGTGGCCTGTGGCTCATAATTCATAACTGGAGTGTGTGTCCGGAGTATCAATGTTGAATCAATATTCATTTTAAATGGATGTGGGTGTAGGATCACTGTCTGTGTTGTTATATGTATGAGTTGAATCACTTCTTCGAAACACATTGCTTTTTAACTGCTGAGTGTTGTTCAGGTATCCATTCTTTACATAATGCAAAGAGAGCTGATTCAAGGTTTTTATCATTTTCTTGGACTAGTTATTTTTTGTTCTCTCTCATATAATTGTTAGTGAATTGATTCTCGAAACAGACCTTTAAGTGAACTCAATCAACAAGGCGAAGGAGCAAAAGAAAGAATGTGGGTAAACAGCAAATATGACAGCATTGATGTCATGCTGTGCCTTATGGACCTTTTTAATGAGGTTTGTTTATCTGTCAGCAGCCCTGGAGATGTACTTTGAAGATGCAAGTGACTTATGTTTACAACAGAAAATGCCCCTAACAAGCATTAAGAGATGCTTTCCCTGCAAGCTATTTGGACACTTACCTGATTTAAAAGGCACAATTTAGTTCTGCACATTAAACTCTTTACACTCACTATAAACACATAAAAGTTTAGGATGCCGTGTTGGTTTGCCACAAACTAAAGCAGAAAATGTGCCATTTCTGCACTGCTATTATTTTAGACATGATTGGAAGTTGGTTTATGCTGTATTTATTCTTAATTATTATGTTAATTAATTCATTAATGTCATTTAAATTCCACTACCATTCAAAAGGGTGGGTCAGGAAGATCATCCTCGTTTAAAAAAATATATATATTCCTATTTAGTAAGGAGATATTAATTTGACCAAAATCAGTAAATCACAGTTTCCGGAAAAATATTAAGCAACACCACTGTTTCCAAAATAATAAGAAATGTTTCTTGAGCAGCAAAACAGAATATTAGAAATAATTCTGAAGGATCATGTGACACTGATGACTGGAGTAATGGCTGCCGCAAATTCAGCTTTGCATCACAAGAATAAATTACATTTTCAAATATATTGAAATAGAAAATAATTGTTTTCATTCATTCTAAATACATTTTACTTTGCTGAGCATAAGATAGCTTTTTCACAAACGTTTCTTACCCCAAAACTTTGAATGGTAGTGTACATATCATACTGAATTGCTGAAGCACAAAAAATAGTAATATTAAATATTTCCCTTTCTTTGTGTTTCCACTTAGCTGTAGTGATGGTCGGCACTCAAAGGGGCGATAGACTTTCAAATATCTGTGCTATTAAACCAAATGTGTTGTTTTTCAGGTGGCTAGCCGAATAGCATGCCTTTGATAGTTTCGGTCACTAAGTAAATTGCTCAGCACTATTCTCTTCTACCATCACAGTAGATGGCTTTAAAACTGACCGCAGAAGAATGATTATGCTAATGTACAATATAGCAGCCCTGCAGCCACGCTGAGAATACAGTATTACATTATGAATTGTACTGACAGCATTGCAGAACACGATGATGCATGAAGTCTGTGAAGTTAGTGAATTTGTTGAAAAAGCTGCACAAACTCTTTTGTCCTCTTTCTGGAATCTTCACTTGAGGAAACTAATGGAGCTGACTCGCTCCTCTACTTTGTACTTGCTTCATTTTTTTTAACTCTGTCTCCTTTCACTTTTAAGTGGTTCACAAATAAGTTCTGTCTTCTTTAATACACACACTCTCTGAATCTCCTTTCTTCTTCCCTGCCTGCTTTTTCCCCTCATTGGTCTTGCTGCTGGTCCTGCGTTGGCTAACTGTAGAGGAATGGTTTAATCAAGGTGAGTGTCTCTTCTTGCTTTTCCTCTGTCTGTCTGTTTCTCTCAGCACACACTTACATAAAATCCCTCCCTCTATCTTCATCAGAATGAACGTTTCATCACTGCCCCTCTTTCACTCTTTCGCCTTCCATTCTTAAACGACTGGCCAGTGTTCCTCTCCTCTCAAGGAAATGTTAAGCCTGTGCCAATTAACTGGTTCAAAGCCCCTTTCAGCTGGCATAGATGTCTGTGTGTCTGCTGTTATCCGTTAACGAGGCCTAGATTTGGCTTTCTGTCATTTTGCCCATTGCTGTAAAGGGATATTTCTCTGAAAAATGTCATAATTTACTCACTCTCATGTTGATCCAAACCTATATGATTTTTATTTATTTAGAAAACACAAAAAGGAGATGTCGGGCAGAATCTTCACATTGTCCTTTTTCATAACAAAAGTGATTGTTGACCCAGGGCTAGAAATGACTAAACATAGTTCAATTATTTTTAGCAATTCACCAAATTTGAATATGTGCATGTAATTTGCACAAAATAAGATTAGAAAAAATGGCTTTGGTGTTTGTCTAAAGTGATATTATGGCTTGAAATACAGTGTCATATGGACTATTTCTAAGATGCTTTTTGATGTTTTTGGAGCATGTCAAATATGTTTGGAACAATATGAAGGTGAGTAAACAATGACAGAATGTTCATTTGTAGATGACATGTGCTCTATGTGTGATAGTGGTCTTCATTACTTCACTCTGTAATAGAGAGTTGTCCTCCATGACAAAGGCTCTGCATTTTTAATGAGGGTTCCCACTCTTGGGAGCTAGTGTCAAGAGTTTGTCTCTACATATCTGTGTAGTAGCTAGATATATGTGTGGCACGTCTGTGACTGTGTGTGTGTGTCTGAGACTTGGGTCTACTTGACATTTTCATACCAGTAAATTCCGTCTTTCATAGAATGACACTTACAACTGCTCTTTCTGGCTCGTTCCTCACGCTCGCTCTCACTCTGTCTTCCCCTTCTTCACTTAGGGAGGAAAAACGGAGAGCATGACAAAAACTATGACACATTGGACCTACCCAAGCGCACAGAACCCACTAAAGGTATGTATTCTTTTGACACCGCAGAATTATTACATCTTTAAGCTGTCACTCTTTTGAAAAGAGGACAGGAAAAGACCATACTCTAAGTCTCTCTCAAAAAGAAAAAAATCTAGTTATGAAAGGCAGGTGCATTGCTTTAAGGAAGTGAAATCCATTAAGAGGCAGTCTAAAAATAGCACATACTGTATGGCCAACACAATGTTAGACTACAGAGGGTTGTAGTGCACAGATTTATGGGAAGTGAAGCTTTGTTCCAAAACCTAGTGAGCTGCCTACTGAGGCTGTGTGCTAAGGCAATACTGACAAATTTACTGTAAAGGCGATCCCAGAGTGCATTGTGACAAGCTCAGTGATGGTGACGAGATGGAAGAAATTCACTACCATTTACAAATGACAGTAAAGACATTTATAATGCTTTTTCTTTTCAACTTTTTACTCATTAAAAATCCTTTAAAATAAAACGCACCACAGTTTTTACTAAAATATTAAGCAGTGCAACTGTTTTCAACATTAAGAAGAAACGTTCCCTGAGCATTAAATCAACATATTAGAATGATTTGGGAAGGATCATGTCACACTGAGGACTGGAGTAAAATTCAGCTTTGCCATCACAGAAAAAATTGTAATATGCTAAAATAAAAAACTGTTACTTTACACTGTTACAATATTAGCACATTGAGTACTGCGTATAAAGTAAATACAAATTAATAACATGTAATTTTTTATGTTTTTGCACTAGAGTTGCTGCTGATTCCAGAGTCATTTATAAGGTTCCATGATTGTTAGGGTGTTGCTGTAGTAGGCAGCAAGCTCACTAGGTTTTGGAGCAGAGCTTCTGTTTGAACAGAGTGCACTGAGTGCACATCAGCGTACGGAGATCCTCTGGGAGTCCCAGGTATCAGGTAACAGTACTCTTCTGCCTAGGCCTTTTATCATTATGACAAACACAGCCGTAATCCTCAGCAGCAGAGTGCTAAATAGACAATGTGTTTTAGTTCGATTGATATCCCTGACTAAGTTTATACCAATAGAACGAGGCTGATTTACCCTCAGAAACAGGCCAGACTGAGACCTGTGCTGGGTTAAACCATCTGTGTTTGAGAGATGATCAGACCTTTAGCTTGTAATTGTCTGCAAATGAATCATAAGGGATGCAGGCTAAGGGAGAATTCAGACAAGACATGTTGCAATGCAGTGGTCTTGAGACTAGACATGCTGAAAAGCATCAGTCCATGTAGCAATGGTCAAAGATGTCTGTCTCTATTACACCCACTGAACAGTCATCAGGGAGCCACTCAATACCTCTTTCCTTCTGACTGACTGATCTAAGATCATTTTACCTCAGAGCTCCACTTAGTCAGAGAGGAAGATGTTTTATTGAGGCTCATTTTTTATGTATTACTATAGATGAGCCACAAAGAGAGATGAAAAATAAATCATTTTTAGATGACCTGTTTTTTCTACAAATATGTGAGGCTTGTGAGGACATCCTATTAAAGAAGAGAAATACTGTTTACTGATCTAAACTCTTGAGACGACCATCATTTGTGTGTTGTCGGGTTTTAAAATAGAAAAATGAAGGTGAATGAATAAATAGGAATAATGTGAAATCAAATGTAGTCATAAAGCTGTAGTAGAGTGGTCCATTTGTGTTTTCTGGTGGAATGTTTTGCTTTGCAGAGTAAAAATAGCTCATGGACAAACCCACAAGGAATATGAAGAGTTTTCCGCATTTTGATTTGGGGAAAAAAATCGATGGAATTCAATGAGCACAACATTTTAGATTAGTTATCAGACGAATTAATGTTTAGTTGTATACAAGGTTTGTAACTGAGAAATAGAAAATAAAACAAAACATAAAAAATTAGAGCACTTATACTACAGTTCAAAAGTATTTTTAAAGAAAGAAATTCAGATTTGTATTTAGTAAGATTGCATTCAATTGAATTAAATCAAAAGTGACAGGGTTGCTCTTTTAACTTTCTGTTTGTCTGAGAATACGGAAAATAATGGATTTCACTTTTTTCACAAAAAAATTGAAAAAATATAAAATACATTCAGCGTTGGTAAGCACCTTTCAAAAACATCTTACAAACCTTTGAACAGTAGTATAAGTTTCTGCAGTATTTAGGTTTAAAACGCTTTAGTACATCTTGACTCTATAGGTGTTGCAATCCTGTAAATCTGCAGAGTTCTCTGTGGACAGAGTGTGTGTGAGAATGTGCTGACTATCGCAGAACTCAACAAAGCCATGTTTGTTTTGTGTGTGTGTGTGTGTGTGTGTGTCTCTACTGGTGTGTATTTTCACTTTGCTCACACAGCTGAGACCGTATCCTGATAGTTATGGAATGTCATAAATCATTTATTTAAAACATTTTTTTTTTTTTTTACTAAAAAAGTAGTATTAAATGCTTAGAAATAATTATGATTTTTTTTTATATATTGTCAACAAGACTACATTTATTCGATGAGACAAGTAAAAATAGTAATATTTTGAAATATTATTCAATTGTAAAGTAACTAAATGTCATTTATTTCTGTGATGGCTAAATCTTAATTTGTTGCCGTCAATACTCTAGTCTTAATTTTACATGGTCCTTCAGAAATCATTTTAATATTCAGATTTGGTGGCGACTAAACATTTTGTATTATTACAGTTGTGCTGCGTAATATTTTTGTGGAAACTGTGATACACTACCATTCAAAGGTTTAAGTAACTGACTTTTCATTTACAACAAAATAACAGCTTGGTTGGAACGTTACTTCTGTGTGAGCAGTGCTTCATACATCGCTACACCGTTGACAATAGACAGTGACCCCTAGATTCATGAGGGTGCCTGTGATGCTTTAAAAGCAGCTCACTAGGGTTTCGGGCAGAGCTAATGAGTGCATGTTCTTTGGTGTTAACTGAGATGGCATTTGCTGTGCTAGAGCTCACAGAATGTGGAGTTCATGTAGAGAAGCTATTAGTGAGCCTATTGTGTTTCTTAGCCCTCATTCCAAACAATGCAGTGAAGCCATTGCTGGGTTTCATAAAAAAGTCCAGAGAGATTAGACACTATGAATTAATTACATTTCCCCCCTATCTGCCTTATTCCTTTTTTAGCCCTCTGTTTCCTGTAACATAATGACGTCAGGTGGAGGAAATGATGATGAATCGTGTTTACTTCGTTCTGCTGTGGTTCCTCCTGTCCTTGTGAAACCTTTCAAATGAAAACCTCAGCTCTATTCCAAAGCCTAGTGAGCTGCAATGTTGTCTACTGTTTACATTGGTAGATATAAAGACAATAACCTAATTGAAAAGGAACATTTAAATGACCAAATAGGGAGGAGCTTACAAGAAGTGCACAGGTGACGTAACTCACAACTGATTACAATAGAATTTGAGTTTAGCATGTTGTTAAGATAATGACTCTGCACTATAATTAGCATAAATACATAGAGCACTCAAAAATGATGAAAACAGTCATATTTTATGTGAATGAAAACATATTTATGATTTTTCTCAGCTTTGCCATCTTGGAGGGATTTAGTTTTTTAAAGGACAATTTGTCTAAATTGAGCTCTTAGAAGGCAGCATAATCATGTTCAAAAACATCTTGTTTTAATGAAAATGTTCTGCCTGCTTCCCATAAGACTACAGAAGTGAACTCCCAGTGCACTTTTTTCAATGCTTTTAGCACCTGAAATGTTAGTGATTAGAGCAGAAGACAGGTATTTGCACTGAACTTGAAGTGGCACAACTCTTTTGTGAATTTGCTTAGTTCCAACTCAGCAGTTTCTAATAAATTCATGCTTTTTGTGAATTTGCCTGTTGATCAGGCTGTGGTAATACCTTTTGAAGCTCAACTTCTATGAGTTTTAATCATAGAGATTAATCTTGTTTTATTTGTAGAATTGTCATCACAAAAATACAAGCGCTTGTTTGTACATTAGACAAGTTTTCCCAAGGTTATGCAGCAGGTGCATATAATATGCTTTCTTAGTCCTCTGCTGTGAGTGCCTGTTATTGCATTGCTCCATATCTCATTTAATTTGCCTCTGTTGACTGTTCGCTCTGTATGGAGATGTATGTGTTCTCCAAACAGAGCTGAGCGGTACAGACGGCTCACTTATGAACAGCATCTTCCCATAATGCCGGTGGCTGTGTTGTTGAACCCTCCATTGAATTTAGAGAGCTTCTTAACAACAGGAACAACATTCTTAATTGGGATGTTTTACAGCAATCTACACTTGAGAAATCCATTTGTGTGATCCATTCCAGTCCTCTATTAGGAAACTGTCTCTGCTGGGATTAGGTATTCTGCTCTAAAGCTGCCATATCTTTCACTGATGTTTTTTAATGAACTCGAGCTCTCTACCGATGTCCCTGTTTATCAGAGCTGTACATTTCACATTTATGCTGACATGCCTCATCTGGCTCTCGTTCTGTCAAGCATGTCTTTCTCCCACATGCTGGGAGACGCCTCTGTGACTTTGAAATAAATAAAAAATCCTGATATGCACTGAAAAAAATATATTTTTAATGAGTATTTCAGTCTTGTTTTCCAGTTCAAATGTCTAAACATCCTTTGTTGATTTATCTTTTTTCTTGACAAATTACTTAGCAAATTGTTTAAGATAGTAAGATTTGTTTTCAGAGAATGTATAATATAGAATATAGAAATAGAATGTAGTCATTTATTTATATTGTAATATTTTTATTTATTCATTATTTTTACCCCATTTTTAAGTTGTTTTTTCTTGTTTTAAGCATAATTAAAAAAAATGTAATGCATAAAACAAACAAAAATATTTTCTTCTTAAATAAATTTACCTTAGTTTTACCTTAATTTACCCCTAATATATAAGCATACATACATATACATACATACAGTACATATGCATATATATATATATATATTAATTAGGGGTGTAACGATACATATATATATATGGCTCTGTGTTATTTTTTTAGGATTACTGATAAACTAATGTAGTTTGATTTTAGTTAAAGTTGGAGTAATTTTTGCAATTTTATTAGTTTTTTTGTCTGTATAGGTTTTTTATTAAGTTTTAGTTATTTTAGTACTTCAACAAAATATGTGGAAATGAAAGAATATTGAATTTATAAATGTGTATTTATGCGTCTGTGGTTGTACATGCACATATGTTTGATGTATAAAAATGTTGTTTTCATTTAAATGTTAAGTTTTTATATATTGTTGTATGCATTTGTCATTTTTATTTATATTATTTACTAAATCAAAAGACTCTTTTTGAAAGTAATCTTTGATGTTTAAATCTCAAATATGAAAACTTCACTTTGAGTTTGATGGAAAAATATGAAAAAAAGACAGAATGAGTGACTCATGCAGGAACATTCCCATCCCACCTGGTGTCGAGCTTCCATCCTCTTGCAGCGTCTTCATTCACCCACATGGAATGTAGCACTCTGATAATGATAACGGCACAGTGTTAGAAATCACATGCTCTTGATAGTGGACTGTAAGTAAAAACTAAATTGCCAGAAGATGACTGCAGTTGCTCATCGTCATAGTCTGGTTGGAGACACACCTGAATGGCTTACTTTTGTGCTCATCAGGTGGCCTTGATATAGTTTAACAGCTACCCAGCTCTTCTCAAAGATAAAATATACACATAGAATCTTCCTGGCAGCTCGTCTTTCATGCTCTGAGTTTGGGGTGCTGATAAAATCAGAATTTTCTGGGTGTGCCACCCATGGAGGTGCCAGTCTGTGAAAGAAAACTGGAGGTGCCATCCTGTCGCTTGCCAGTCATTATCCCACCCTCTGCTTACAATATTGGTTCTATTGTACCACAGCTCATGATCAACAAAAGACCAGCCGCTTTTATGTGGCATAGTGCTGAGAGGCAGTGCAAGCCCGGAGAGAGTATAGAGTCATGAGAAAGATGAAGAGCTGGTCTGTGTATTTGAAGATGAAAGTTGTGTATATACACGTTTGCATCACATTTATTACAATTATGAGAAGGAAAGCGTACACAAAGGGTAATATTTGGAAGGGACCTATGACCCCTTTTGGTAAAATGTATTGTCCTAGTGATGACCAGGTAACATCATACCATACCTAGGCCTTTAGAACACCAGGGTTTTGTCCAAAACCTGAAAAATAATTAGTAAAACAGGCAGTATAGAGAGTGACCAAGTTGCATCCAACTCTAAATGTTTGAGTCATTTTTGAAGGCATAATTCATCTTTCACTGCCTGTGACATCCCACTTTGTGCGGATCAGTGGTTGGTAGAAAGATTCAAAATATTCAGTCTGATGGAACGGTTGGAAGTAAAAATGTGAATTCATAAATGTAATTTTATATTTAAACTTATCATTTGGACAAAAATATGAAGAGTTTCTACCAAGAAATAAGCGCTGTATTCATGAAATATATTATTGAGAATATCTCATACTCACTTAAATTTGTTCTAGATCCTTATTCATGTCATTACGTTGTCTTTGAAGTCAGTTTGCTTACTATAAATATATCTATTAATTCATTGACCAAAGATTGTGAACACAGCCCTGGTGAATGTACACCATATCGTTCAGACATTTAGGATCAGTAATGTTTTCATGTGTTTTAAAGACGTATCTTATGCTCACCAATGCTGCATTTTCTTGATCAAAATTACAGTGAAAACTAACGTTGTGAAATATTATTACAATTAAAAATTATTTTACTGTTTTATATTGGTAACACTTTATAGTAAGGTGTAATTCGTTAACATTGCTTAATGTATTAATTAACATAAATAGACAATTAACACTACATGTATTACACTCTTTATTAATCTTTGTTAATGTTAATGAAGTTAATGAAAATACAGTTGTTCATTGTTAGTTCATGTTAGTTCACAGTGCATTAATTAATGTTAAAAAACTCAACTTGTGATTTTAATAATGCATTAGTAAATGCTGAAATTATTAACTAAGATGAATAAATGCTGTAGAAGTATTGTTCATGCTTAGTTCATGTTAACTAAAAATAAATAAGAAAAATAACTTGGCTGAATTCATAGCAGCATACTAGCATACTACTCATGTGAATCTGATCAAGCTCTTCCAGCAGCGTTACATTTTCATGCCCCACTTTTGGGCCACTGTACCAGGGTCAGTGATGGGCATGCAGAGTCCATTATCGTTTGAATGAGGGCGGATCCTCTGTCACGGCTCTCCGATTTAGGACTTGGGCAGTGATCTGATCCCAGATCAGTCTAATCCTCTATGGGATATCCTCATTTATAAATGACGCTAAGAAAATTGCATTTAAAATACAATATCAATGTTCAACCAACAAAATTGTATTTTAGTGATATCAAATTACATCCTCTTCAACCAGTAAAATGTATTTGCCATGTGCTTCACATTTTTGGTTACTAAGTAGTAAAGAAGACATTAGCACATTAGGTCACATGCTCTCAAGGCTCCATATTGAGCTCATTTTAGACAAAAAATACATATAAATTCAAGTTATAATTGTACATTCAAATGAGTTTTCTAAAGTTTTTTGTCATTTTTAATGCACTTTTATAAAAACAACAACACAGAGACCAAAAAATCTGAGCATCATGCATAACTGACAAAGTCCTATTGTTGGATGCATGTTTGGTGTAGCTGGCTCTTTTGAACAGCATTGGCGGGCAGTATAATTGCCTGTATGCATGTGTTTTAGGTTCATTATTGTAAGAATTTTGGAAGATGGAGAGACAAATCTATACTTATTTCAGAAAGTATTGATGATCGTGATATGAGTGCATCAGAAAATCAGGTTGTAGTAATAAAACAAGTTGTTGAGGAAGATGGAAGCAATGAGGGTGAGGGCAGTGATGAAGAATAGGTCGTTGTGGAAGTCAGGCATTTGGTACATTTTTGTATGCCAGTTTGAAAGATGTGATCCATACAACAACCAGAGGTCAGGAAAAATGCCAATTTCGCTTTGTTTCGTTATTTATGTTACGACTTTACAGGCTATCTGCAAAAAATTCCCCGAGTGCAGAAGTGAACGTGTCTGCGCGGCTCTGAATGAACTCATTTTGTGGATGTGTTCTTAATGCAACAACATGTAGAAAAACAGCAGCTAAACTCAACATGAACAGCGTTTTATTATGATAGTGTTCTCATTATAATGTTATGTATATGACAGTCCGAGTCATAGTCATTAATATTATTGTTGTTTGTCCTGCTCGCGATGCATGCTGAAGAGAAAATCTCCGTACTAATGAAGCACTTTTACTGCAACGCAACTCAACCAAATGCATCTCATACGAGATAAATAATAGTAGGCCTATATCCACTTTATATAAAGCGGCCAAAATGTTTTGAAATAACTTGTACCGTACCTGATCGACCCTACGTGTCTTTCACTCTGCCTGTGCCAATTTGAGTCTTTTTAAAGATTTAAAACCCTGCCGCCATGCTCCTCTGCCGGTCACGGATTATGAAAAGTGAAACTTTAAACTATAGGGGTGGTTGGATTTATTCATGCATGTTAAAATATTTATTTATTGCTTCTTTATTTCCAGATTCGTATTTACAGAATTATCATAATAAGCTGTATTAACTTATTGGGAGAAAAACGGTAGTTCTCTGTGAAATCAGACATTGAGACATTGAGCACCCCATAACACACCGCGAATATTCGACTGTGAGATTGGGAGTCGAATCAGGCTCCTCCTATCGAAGCATCGAATCTTCGACTATTCGGGGTCACCTCTAGGCTATTGGCATTGCTATACTGACCGGCAGCAACGCTTCAATGATGACTGCACAAGTTAGCATCTACTTGCGTGTGGGATGTGTGGGGTACACTGGAAAAGAAGAGTCTTGTTGACTTTCACTTGTGCTACAATAATTCATTTGAAATTTCAAGATGAAACCCAAGGTTAATGTTGTTTTAATGCTTTTGAAACACTAAGGCTGCTTACACTCCAAGTCTTAATGCCCAAATCCGATCTTTTGACATATCTGATTTTATTGGCCCGTCTGTTTACATTCACTTTAGACACGACTGGTATCCGATATCTGTGTTTACATTAATTCCCTTCCAAAAGGATTGTCTGCAGTGATCGCTTTACTATGCAAATGGTAGAGCCTCGGGTTTTAAATGACCATGCTATTAAAATGATTTATATAATTCACGTCGAATGGCCATTATTTTTACCAGCATGGACAACGGCTGTCATTGATGTTTTGCAGCACAAAATCTTACTGAACGGGGAAAGATGAGAAAATAACAGTAATTTCAATTTGTTAGACTATTTTATCTACTGCTCGTTAGATGTAGAATTATTTAGTGAAATAAAGATTATATTTATTGAATTGAATTAATGAGAGAGAGAGTGAGAGAACAAACGAACGCATGCACCCACGTGCGAGGGAGCGAGGTATTGTGAAGCATAGCGTACATAAGCTTGTCGCTTTAATTACAAAAACTGTTATCACCTCATTGCTGAGAAATATAATGTAGCTTTCAGCTGTTGTGTTTTCAAAATTCACGGGGCAGGGGTTGAAAACCAGCTCGAATGTGCAATTTCTTACCTATAAAAAGTTTCCATCTCAATAAAATGCAACCGCATACGGCACACTGCGACATTAAAATGCCATTAAAAGTCTTATGAGCAAACGTGTCGCCCTCGCATTGGGAGTTGTGTGGAGAATTGGATATGTGTGTTTAGACATAGGTCGGATATCCAGATATCGGATATGTATCCGATTTAAAACCACATTTGGAAATGGCTCAGATAGTATGCGAAAAACCAGATCTCGTGTGGATTTTTGTGTTTACACGCGTGCATCAAATTCCGATCTGTGTCAGATGTGGGGAAAAAATCTGATTTTTTTCTGCCAGTGTAAATGTGGCCTAATGGTTTTCAGGCAGTGAAATTGCATCTGAATTTGTGTCAAGTTTTAGACATTTTCACGCACAAGTTTCATATATAGCAGCACAAGAAAAACACTGAATGTTCATAATGATTTTTTATGTTTTTTGAAACAGTAAGACCTTTTCACTTCAGAGAGTGAAAAAGCATTTGATTGTGTGAAGTTTCAGACAATTTGCCAAAAATAATTTACCCTAATGGGACAATGTCAGTTATAAATGACGGATCCCTTAAAAAATGGTCAATGGTCAGATGAAGAATATTTTTTGGGAAAAAATAATTTTACTCCTAAATATTTGTAAAATATATAAAGTCACTTATTTTATAAGATGTAAATTCACAATTAGTCCTATAGAGGGCTAAAATGCTAGTTCCCATAAGGGTCTTTTGAAAGAGCTTGCAAGTAGCACTTGATGCCAGAAGGCCATGAAAGCTTAATGGAGGATGTAATAGATGATATGCATCATTGCCCATATGTTATTGTTTGTTAGGCAGTGTCTAATTGGTACGTGATTGGTGCAGGTACAACTCATGTGAAAATGAGCCAGCCGAAGCAGCCATTGTCCACTATAAAACCTCATCAGTAAATCATTTGTTTGGACTTGCTTTTCAATGTCTATTACTAAAACCTATTAATAATAGTTATGTTTATTACTTTTGCTGTTCTATTATTGTACTGGCTGACTAGACGAGGGCGTGTACATAATATTACCCAGCATCTGTACGTGATGCAGCAGACCATTCTTCACTGGGCTAATGGCTTAGGCAATAATTACAGGGCTGAATTAAACTACCGGGAGGGAATAGAGTGAGATTTACCCTCCCATCGGGGCTTTTGTGTGCTGCTTTTCAGCCATAAGAGGATGTTTCTGTTTCTCAGAGAGATGCTTTAGTCTCACACACACACATACTTGAATGCAATTAGGCACAGATTACTAGGCAAGCCGTCAGTGGCATCTACACAAAGAGCTGCCAGCGTTTATTGTTTCTTGTTTTGCAAACATGCCATTTTATAAATGAACTTTTTAAAGTGAAAACTGTCATTTGCAAAATGCAGGAGCGAGGGGATGTAGACAGCCTGTCTGAAGACTGGGCTTCATTCCTAAAATTATAATTTGTGACACACAGTAGCCAGGTTTTTTGTGCCAGTGAAGAACGAGGCATCGGAGGACTTGTGTATGCGAGATGAAGAGCCAGGGAGAAAAGAAAGGATGTGGAGCATGTGAGAGAGAGAAACTGAGAGTTTGTGATTCATGTGCTCGAGCATGGGATGGCAGGAAGGTGGGTCGTGAAGAATGGGATATGACATTAAGCCTGCGAAGGGACATCCTTCTCCAGGCAAAGCAGATCAGACATATCATCCGCTACCGGCGTCCCAGCAATGACTCAAACAAGCTTAACAAAGACACTATGCAGCTAGAAGAGAGAGAGTGTCAGCCAGAGAGTCTGAGGGAGAAACAGATGAAGGTTAAAGGAGGAGGACTGCACACAAGAAATAGAAAGTCAAAGGAATTTGTAAGACTTTCGTTGTTGTGAATACACACAATATAAACTGTTTAGTAAGCTGCCTACAGAGTCAGCATTTTAAGGCATCATTGACACACACCCAATGCTGTTTCAAAAGGTAAGCAACGTAATTATGCTGCCACCTAAAATAGCTTGTTTTGGTTAAATTTTAAGGCTGTATAATATATAAATATATATAAACTAGACCTTAAAATAAAGTGTGACCAAAATAGTCAGTGTTGTATGATATATATTACACAATACATATGTGTGATATATTGTTATGCCTATTAAGTCTTTTAGAAATATGCTAATGCCAAACGGCATTGAAATCAATTGTAAGCCTCCTTTGTGAAGCGCCTTTTTTGTCACATCTGGAGTTTCATATGTAGCGCGTTCCACTTTGGTCACTCGTGAGACTTTGATGACAGTTAGGATGCTGTCTTAGACAGGCTAGTTAGGTAGTAGGTGGCAAGGCAGCTCACTAGGTTTTGTGATAGAGTTTATGTGTATGTGTATGTAGTCATTCACAGCATCAAAAATTGACAGATGCCGTCCCCGGAATTCATAACAGATTGTTCAAACAGCATGGTTGTTTTTGTCTTGTACCACTGAAACTCAATATTTATTTCTGTCCTGGGTGAAATGGCTGTTAGACAAGATAGACAATACAAAATTATCAGTGGATAAAATTCTGAAAAAAAACACAATCTACATCAGCCGTGTGCATTTAGCCTGTAGGCATCTCTCTTTTACTTATTTGATATCAGTATGTATAATGCCTCTGTCCTATTTAATCTGTTAGATTTATTCACTGGGCAATTTGTGCTTTTGCGTTGCTAACCATTTGAATTAAAAGTGTCATTATCATATAGTGAGATCATAACACCGGTGCTGAGAGATTGCAGTGCACCTCACAGTGCAGCTCGTGTTAAGTGCTTTTGCTGTGTGTTCTGCATGCCATCTCTTGCTCCCTTCATTCTCAATGCATCGCACGAGCCGCCCCTTGTGTCTGTGTGAAAGTTAAATGAGCCAGAGCTAAAGGTGAATCCAAAAACTCTTATTTTTTTTCCTTTCATTTTAGTGGAAGATGGTTGCAAAGATGTAGCCTATACAACACCAAAGTCGGTTTTATTGTGCATATAGTATTTTTTTCCAGGATGCTATGGAACAACCTTCATGCTTTTGGCCTCTCAATTTCTTCTAGACAGAAACACAAACCTAGAGAGCTGCCTTGCCATCTTCAGCCTTCAGCCTCTCAAACCGCAGCAAGGATGCATTAAACCAAGGATTTGGTTTTCACCAAGGATGCATTAAACTGATCAAAAGTGACAGTAAAGACATTTAAAAAGTTACAAGATATATTTCAAATAAACGCTTTTGATTATATTCTGAAGGATCATGTGACTGGAATAATGGCTGCTGAAAATTCAGCTTTGCTATCACAGGAGTAAATTACATTGTAAAATATATTACAATATAAAATAGTTATTTTAAATTGTAATAATATTTCACAGTTAAAATTTTTGAGTCAAGTAAATGCAGCCTTGGTGAGCATATAAGACTTATAAAAAGCTTAACAAATCTTATCAACCCCAGATATTTGAACACTTGTATATAGTAGGCCTTTCTCCAAAGTGCACCTCTGATGGCTTAAAATGCTTTGTAGGTAGGCAGCATAGTAGGTTTGGATCAGAGCTAAATTAAGCATTTATATAGCATTTTACAGTCCTTTGTCACCTAGAGATGTTTGTCTCTCTTCTTTTTTACTCTCTCTCTCTCTCTCTCTTTATTAAAAGTCTATTAATGAATAGATGTGCTAGTGCGGTTGGATGGTTGGTTGCCTGGGTGATTGAAGCGATGGCTGTTTTGAAGTGCTAGTCTATGATCATCTCCTCCTCTGCCTGCTTCAACTCCACAGTTGAATTTTATACACAGAGTTGATTATTTCCTCATCTCCTCCTACCTCTTCAATACTCACTCAATCACACAGCTCAACCCTGGGCTATTCAACTAGTAGTATTCTTTTAAAAAAGATGCAGGGTTAATTCTGGACTTTATCTGACCTCTAGATCTTTAGTAATTCAATAACGCAATTCAATTTCCTCTCTCTCGCACTGATATCTCAATGCATCTCTCGGAACGAGTTTAGCAGCTACCATTATTTTGGTCTGTGGAAGATTGATCAAGGTTTTGACCAATTCAGCATGTCAGCTTTTTTTTAATGACCAAAGAAAAATAGGAGATTGCGGATATCTTTTTCATAATTTCAGACACTGGATTCTCATGCCAGTGTAGGGCTGCACAATTAATCACATTTATAATCGCAATTACAATTACATAATTGTTCAAAGTGGCAATTAATCGTTCAAAATCCACTTTTGTTATCCTGTGTCCTGTGTTTTAGTTTCTTTCTACAAGTTATATTAAGGGTTTTTGCATTGTTTTGATTTTAGTTTTAGTATAGCATTATAATACCATGCATATTTTTACTTTTTATTTAAAAGAAACCAATCCAATGCATAGTTCACATTTGAGGCTTAATACTATACTAATATAATTAATACGTTTTTCAGTTAGTGTTTTCAACTTGTTTATTTTCATCTAAAAATATGGCATGCGTTTTCTTCAAGCAATGGTGTAAACATCATTCAATGTAAATTGTGATGATCGTTATTAACAATCGCAATTACAATTTCAAGGGAATAATCGACAATCGTGAAGCCCTATGCCAGTGTCTACTCCATCAGCATCTCCGGATATAAATAGATTATTACAATGACATTGACAATGTATTATTTTATACATAGCCACTCAAAAGGTTTCACATCTGTTGAATATCTATTCTTGGCAAGCTTTGTGCCTCAAATAAACATCTCCTTCACCCAGAGCCCCATCATGTTTAAGACCCACACAAACCTGGGGAAATAATTCTAGTTCAACACTACAGTGTCAATATTATTCACATAGAAAAGTAATTAAAGTAATTAAACTGAAACGTTTTGTCAGTTGAAGGATGAGGTGAAGTGAGTGGATGAATAGAGAGGCAAAATCTCTTGTTAGGAAGGCGGTTTGAAGACTGACGTTCCACATAATACGAGCCATTGAGGGCAAGTAGAAATCAAAAAGACCTCCTTGGGTGAGCGGTGACAAGCTCTGCTATGGGATGTCACAGTGGGACTTGGCCAGCCAGAGCACAGGGGAGAGAGGGAGATGCCACTTTTAGGAAGAACCAGAGCATTTGAAGAGCTGGCCAAAGGCTCTGAATCTATAAAGAAGCATTTCCAGAGAAAATCAAATATTCGACAGGCTTGTCCATTCTGTTTCAGTGGCCTGTGGAGGAACAAGGGGTGCAGAATGAGAAAGAAAAGAAAGGTGCTTTGTTGGTGCATCCTATTCCCTTCAGAATACCCTACTTCCTGTCTCTGCGGGCAGCCCATACGAGCACGGAAGCTGTGATGTTGACTTTAAGCCATTACCACCTTTTTGTGCTGTCAGTTGGCTTTTGAAGTTCCTGCCACTTTGTGGATTCAACTCACAAGGCATCACATAAAGAGTCTGTTCCAAAGGTAGACTGTCATTCAGGCCTGCTGGGAGTTGAATGGACATGACTAATTTTTCCTCTGGAGATGCTTCAGGAGAGAGTCCATTCTGTCTTTCTCATCTGTATTCACAAATTCAAGTATACATGCTTTTCAATGTAAACCGCCTTAAATTATATTTCCGTTACAATATAACCGAGACCACCAATTTTGTATCTCCAGCAACAATAATTGTATTTTATTTTAACTTTTAGGATTTGTAGCTTTTATTTATTATCAGTTTTCATTCTAATTTTAGATGTATTATTTTTTAATGTGCTGTTGTCTTTTTTGCTGTTTGGGTTATTTCTATTTAGCTTTAATTTTTATTTCTCTTTGACTTTCACAGTTTAAGTCATTTTTTAGCACTTAAAGATTAGGCTTACACTTTATTTCAAGGTTCAATTCTCACTATTAACAAACATTTACTATGACTTTTTCCTCAATAAACTACTCATTTGAGTACTAATTAGTAAGGTAGTTGTTAAATTTCGGTATTTTGCACATCCTATTGTTTTGCACTTTTTTATTTCATTGCACATTTTACTCTTATTTCTATTTTTTTACCATATATATGCTCTTGTGTTGTGTTACTTTATATAATTTTTATTTGTATTATTTTGCACTGTCCACTGAGCGGACCTGATTCGATTACATTTCACTTCTAATTATACCCTGTATAATTTATTATGTGACAAATAAAGAGACCTTGAAACCTTGGTTAGTAATAGTATTAGGGATGTACAATATAGTCATGTAGAATATGCGCTTTATAAGTACGAATAAACAGCCAATGATTAATTTTGATAAGTGACTCGTTATTAGTGAGAATTGGTCACTACACTAAAGTGTTACCAAAATTAGAATTGAAATACTAACTGAAATAAGTTTAAGTTTGTAATCTTAATATTTATTTTTATTTCAATTATCAAAAGAAAAATGTAAACGTTTTATTTAACAATAACAACACTGATTTGAGCCTATTATGTGGTAATTTGAGAGTTGTTGCATAATAATTTTGTTTAAAGAATGTTTCTCCAGATATTATTTCTAAAAGTTGTGGTTTTAAATGTTTTGAGAATGTTTTTCTGTGATAATCAGAACTCTACTATTTGTGTTGCGTTCCTGTGGCTCAGTGGTAGAGCATTGCGTTAGCAGCGCAAAGGTTGTGGGTTCAATTCCCAGGGAACACACATACTGACAAAAACGTATAGCCTGAATAAGTCGCTTTGGATAAAAGCATCTGCTAAATGTAAATGTGTTTGTTTTAGTGTCACTTCCTAATTTTAATTGACCTACCAAAAGAGAGTAGCACTACAAAAGCAAGAGCATGTCTCTCTGAATCCTTCTCATGATTCCTCCCCTTTTTCACTTGGAATTGCAAATTACATTCATGTAATAAGGCACCAGGGTTGACGTGGATGCTTCTACAGTGGTTTGACATTTATGTATGTGACCGCTCATTTAGTGTATTTAATAATACAGCACGGTTCTTGCTTTGTTTAAAGAAGTGGCCTTTGGATCCCGGCAGGAATCAATGATATTTGCAGAGCTCAGATGTTTTGATCTCTCTCTGAAAGATGAATGTTTTTGTAACTAATTCCTAATCACTGCTAAAAATGTGCTGTTTCGTAACTACTGCTCAGCGGCAAATCTGGCCTCCAAGAATTGCACTAGGAGGGGAATGTGGACTCACAGACTCCCGGATATCAAAGTGCTGTCATGAATACGACAGGAATTCTGCATTAGGGATCAACAACTAAATCCGTCATATGCGGAGAACAACCTCCATTTGCGGTGATAAATCTGTCAGCTGTTACTCCACAAGACAAAAACTGATTTAATTAGCTGATTTGGTGTGTATTGACTGGTTTAGCAGACAATCATCTTTCCACAATATAAATCATTTCATTTTTCGACATTGACTATCAATATTGTCTATTATTGTCAAAGAAAGAATATAGCTCTATATCTGAATGTCTATGACTTTCCCTTTAACTCTGTGTAAAAAGCATAATACTGAAGTGAGCACATGCATTAGGTACTCTATAAGGCTGGTCTGATGTCTTTTAGCATAGAAACACACTCAAGAAGAATTTTAAAGCAGTAGGGAGGAAAAAGACTTAAAATAGCCTTACATGGTAATTGATGTCGTGAATGTGTGGAAACTGCAAAAAAAAAGTCGAGGACAGTTCTTACGCTCAAACCATCATTCAGACAGAAATACAAATGTGTAGTGAGCAGCCCACATCCTGAAGATCACTCTTCCCTCTCTAAATTATAGGTGTTAGGTGCACATTTGGAAAGTGCAGATGGGCCAGCTTTTCTAGTGCAGTCACACACACACTCCAGCAAACATTCGTTAGTGTGGCAGCCCTTCCGTCTTTTTCTGCTCTCCACCACAGTGCAAACTCATTTCAGACATGTTACTGAATTACACCTTGTTGCAGTTTTGCTGCTTTTGTATGAATATCATTGCTCAGTTTCCTTTGAACATCTCTAGACTCCTCGATCTTGACGTGGCAGTGAAAAAGAAGGCGGCCTGTTGAACCACCACACATCCGTCATAGTCAGTCTTGGCTAAATCGTGAAGAGAGTTCAAGTGAACATGATGGATGTGCGGTGGTTGCACAGTAAAAAACTTACCCTCAGACCCAGACAAGAACTCACAAAACTTGAAACTTTCAGTGGATATTCATTGATTTTAAAGGGATAGTTCACACCAAAATGAAAATTGTCAGTGTTTACGCAACGTCATGTCATTCCAAAACTGTATTGACTGGAACACAAAATTTGACAGAATGACAGAATTTCATTTTTGAATTTAAATTTGAGTGTCTTCAAAATAGCCCAGATTATTTTCTTTATTGCAATGGGAATGCAAATGTACAAATTTGTTTGAGATAATTTTAGAATAGAATAGAATATTATGTATTTTAGAACAAAATACACATTTTTGCACTTGGTAGAAGTGTCAAATTAGGTCAGTGCGGACATGGACAGGTTGTTTGTTGACCTCATCCTCAAAATAAATAAATAAATAGATAATTAAAATGTTGTAATACCTTTTTATGTGAATATTTTAGTTTATTTTGTGCAATAAACTATTGTGGTGCTGTTTTGAGTCACCACTTGGTGTATAATCTCCATAGTGTAAAATCTGTTCCTGGAACACACAAGAGAACTGTCTCCGTTTGTGTTTGTTAGATCAGTGAATCTTACAATTCTTAGAGTCTCAGATTATGTATGAAAATGTGGAACACACACAAAAAATCCCATCCGTGGAGTAGCGTACAGTGAATCATATGTCCGCAGGCATCGTTTAGCATTTAGGCAGGAGGAAGCTAATTATCCACTCCCCAGTATCACTACAAATGTGTCCAACCTAACTGGGTATTCTCAAAATGTCTTTGTATTTTGTGTTGGAGGATCTGACCCTGAATCAGCAAGAAGGAGCTTCTTCTTTTGGGTTTCTGACCTCAAGTCATGTTTAATGAAAGATTCCCTGATTACACTGACTGAGATTGGGCTGCTGTTATCAACAACCCAAGCGTCCATCAGGCTATTGGCTTTTTGTGGCAGTTTGTCTATTGAACTGCTCAATGTATCTGTGAAAGTGGAGTGTCTTTGATTTTCTGTCTCTATTTCTCTGTTGTGATAATCATGCATTTGTCCTATACGCTGTTATTTTGTCCACTTTTCATTTTGCCAAGTGCATCACAACACTGAAAGCAGGAGATGCAATCAATTTTACCGCCCCATAGCTAATCTGTGTGTCTACTCTGTTTACCAGTGTTTTATGTGTAATTCTGTTGTCTATCTGTCATATACGTGTGCAGGTTTTGAGTTACTGTATCAGCCGGAGGTGGTCCGACTCTACCTGTCCCTGCTTACAGAAAGCCAGAACTATAACACACTAGAAGCAGCGGCCGGGGCTCTACAGAACCTCAGCGCTGGACAGTGGACAGTAAGTTTCTTCTTAGAATATTCATGCACATAAATTTGGAAGCACCAGGAATTGGAAGCTGATTCTTATTTAGATCCGTTTAAAATAAAATAATCCCAGATCAGAATTATATTCATGATTATTTGGTTCCATTAGAGATTCAGGATAGTGTATTCTGTTCTTCTGCTTATGCCAGTGGACATCAAAATATAGAAATAAAACATACAGTAATTAGAGGCGTTGTCAAAATGGCATCACTCATCTTATTTTCTGTCAGCTGTCCATGTGAATCTTTTGAGAATTTACGAGCAAATAGTATACTTATTGTGATTTTAATTATGAATTTTTTGAGGTATACGCTACCATTCAAAGTTTGGGTCTGTAAGATTTTTGTGTGTTTAAACAAGAAACCTTTTTTTTTGTGGAAACATGAAACAATGTGAAAGTCTTTACTGTCGCTTTTCATCAATTTAATTCATTCTTGCTGAATACAAGTATTAATAATTTTTTTTTCAATCTTACAGGCCCAAATCTTTTTCATGGTATTGTACATTTCAATTTATGTCAAAATTATTACGGTCCTGTTGAAATCTATAAACAAAACAAAAAAAGGTCAAAACAGTCCTGTAAGGGTAGATTAAGCAATAACTGCTCTCCAAGCTTTGGCTATTCATTCTCTCGAAATGACTAAAAGAATTAGTTCAAAGCTGTGAATGTAACCCTGGACCACAAAACCTCTGAAGTCGCTGCGGTATATTTGTAGCAATAGCCAAAAATACATTGTATGGGTCAAAATTATAGATTTTTCTTTTATACCAAAAATCATTAGGACATTAATTGAAGATCATGTTCCATGCAAATATTTTGTCAATTTCATACTGTTAATATATCAAAACGAAATTTGTTATTAGTAATATACATTGCTAAGAACTTAATTTGGAAAAATTTTAAGACAACATTTTCAATAATTTGCACCCTCAGATTTCAGATATTCAAATAGTTGTCTCACCCAAATATTGTCATATCATAACTAACATCTATACATCAATGGAAAGCTCATTTATTCAGCTTTCAGATCATATATAAATATCAATTTAAAAAAAAAATACCCTTATGACTGGTTTTGTGGTCCAGGGTCATATATATGAAGTTCTCATCCCCAACTACCAGTTTCATCACTTGAATGACTCTGTTTCAAACAAAGACGGCCCATTCAACCCCACACTCACAGAACAGGTCTGCTAGAGTAAATTATGCTAATCCATAAAGCTTACTCTGTAATGTTTTGTTTTTGTCTGCTTGCAGTGCTCCTTGAACACATTCCTAGTCAATACTTAATTACGAGTTTGACATGTCTGTGCCAGTGTCGTGTGGGGCTCTCTTCTCTCTTGAGGCAGAAGTCAAGAGGAAATACCCCTAATAAACACATCTCCCTATACACCTATTGCAGGAGTAAATCCCATTAAACTGCACTGCCCTGACCCTGCTTCTTTCTCCATGTCGGACCTGAAGTGCAGTCATGTGTAAGCTCACAGCTTCTCTGTGTGGTTACACCACTTCAGACCTGCCTCATCTCTATGCCTGGTGACACACGCGTGCTTATGAATCCAAAGTCCCTAGCACATCACAAACCCCTGCTGTAGGGAGACGGGGATGTCACGTCTGTGGTCTATAAGAGGATTTGAGAGATTTTATTTATTAATTTAATCTTTTTCCTATTTATTTTTTTCAAATGTGTTTCTAGGCTCACTACCATCTTCTAGTGGCCATAGTGTGACATTACAATAACTTAATTACTGTCTCAGGGGCACTGGCTGAGGAATAGAGATGCCTTGTGTCACACAAAGGTTTTGTGATTCATGGGTTGGAGCGACATATGCAATGCACACAAGTCTAACAGGGACAAATGGCTATTTACTGGATTGCAGTTTTCCAGAATAGAGGAGCTTTTTCTCACGCACATACTCAGACAGGCATATTGCTGTTCTGGAAGAATTCAGAGCTGCATATCTGGCTGAGCATAAGTTGACTTGACTTAATGAAATGAACGCAGTGGAAAATGTCAGAATCACTGGCTAAGTACGGTCTGTTCCTCTCATTTCTACAGTGGTCGAACTATATCCGGGCGACAGTGCGTAAGGAGAAAGGGCTGCCTATCCTCGTCGAGCTCTTGCGCTCGGACTCAGACAAGGTGGTGCGAGCTGTGGCCATCGCTCTGAGGAACCTGTCCATCGACCACCGCAACAAAGACCTGATAGGCAAGAGCAGTATTTATGGATCATTAGAACACATAATGTTAAACACATATTTCCATAATGCTTTAATTAATAGTAGTTAGATTAAAAGTAAGATTTTGTATTATTTTTGAAAGGAGGCTTATTCTTTCCAAGGCTTCTTTTATTTTATTTGTATTATTAAACATACAGGAAAATCAGTATTATTGGGAAATATTTTATCAACTTAAAATAATTGTTTTCCATTTCAGTACACTTTAAAACAGTACATTGTACATTATACACATTTAGTAGATTTTTTTTTACTTGATTACTTGTTCTTTTTTAATTAGATTTTTACACACAACATTACATGTTAATAAACTTAAAGGAATAATTAACCCAAAAATTTTAATTCTGTCATTCTTTTCATCTTCGGATCATCTTTTGTTCTCTTTGCACACAAACATTATTCTTGTAGCTTCATAAAATTAAGGTTGAAACACTGATGTACTGACATACATCAAAAATACCTTAATTTGTGTTCGGAAGATGAACAAAGGTCTAACAGGTTTGGAATGACATTAGGTTGAGTAATTCTTGGTGGTAAATTTTTGGTGAACAATTCCTTTAACATGTAAATGAATTTTGAATATAAATCTATGTTTGTGGTTTGGCAGGGTGACTGTAACTTGCTTTACATTCTTTCAGAGCTGAATCGTTCATTCTTTTATATTATCATCCTCAGGGAGTTACGCCATGAGAGACTTGGTCAGCAACTTGCCCAGTGGACAGCAGCGGCCAGCCAAAAACCTGGATGAGGACACAGTGGTGGCCATCCTCAACACCATCCATGAAATCATCACTGACAGCTCTGAGAACGCCCGCTCTCTCATTACTGCTCAAGCAATCGACAAACTAGTTGCCATCAACAGGACCAGGTAAGAAGGGAACAGAGAACGGACCAAGATTATGCTAGTGGCACAATATATGGTCTCCCTTTGATCAGAGTTAAGATATATTCACATTGCAAGTTTCTGATTTCTGCTCAGATCAGATGTTTTAAGAACATCTAGAATATTAAATCAAAAAAAACATTAACATTTTAAAGGGTAGTTCACCCAAAAATTTAAATTATGTCATTACTCACCCTAATGTCGTTCCAAACCCATTCGTTCATCTTTGGAACACAAATTAAGATATTTTTGTTGAAATCCAAGAGCTTTCTGACCCTCCATAGACAGCAACGCAACTACCACATTCAAGACCCAGAAAGGGAGAAAGGACATTGTTAAAATTGTCCATGTGACATCAGTGGTTCAACCATAATTTTATGAAGCTACGAGAATACTTTTTGAGTGCAAAAACAAGGACTTCATTTAATCAATTCTTCTCTTGCGTGTCAGTCTTCACCATGCTTTTAGGAGAGTACCATGATGCTATGTTAGGGTTTATTTTACCCATATCCTTGCTACCTTTCTGGGCCTTGAACATGGTAGTTCATTGCTGTCTATAGAGGATCAGAAAGCTCTCGGATTTCATCAAAACTATTGTAAGAAAGGACCCGGCTGGAACGATCCAATGGCGGCAGTCGTTCCGCGGGTGAAGGGCTTTGCGTGTTACGATCTTTCCTTTTCACGACACAACAAGAACATTAAAATGGAACACTTCTTCTTATATATTTTATCTCGTTATTTCATCTGACTCCATAAAATGAAAAGGGTTTTAATGATGTCTGTGCATCATTAAAACAGGAACGAATAATGATTGATTATTCTTATCAGCTCTTTTCAATACTTTACCCGTCCAGACATAGGGAAGCTATATCGCTCAGAGGTCCTGTTTTCCACAGATCTCACGGACACAATCTCGTCAGGCCCGGTCATCAGTCAGAGGTAAATTATGGTTACGTATCTGAGATTTGCCGTAAATTCACACGTACACAATCAGAGATATCAATAACCCTCATGGGGCACCCTCAGAACTCGAACTCAATCGCTTTACAGTAAAGGGTTTTGGCCACTATCAGATATGTTAGCAGATCAATATACTACACTCGTAATAGCTTTGGATTGGCCAAATCTTTGTTTAAAGTAACATTAAATCAAAGTCAGAGGTGTGACGTGCCAATTCAGTCTGATCAGACGGCGTTCACCGTCACTGAACGGAATTAGCCCGTCCCTACACCCAAGCACACTTAAAAGATGCCGGATATTAGCCGTCGCTAAAGCTGACGCAGGCTTCGGAAATATACGAATCCACTAATCTAGTAGAGAAAGCACTCTTCAGAGGCAGTTAGAATAGAATCAAACGTTACAATTTATTGACCAGGTAATCAAAACAATAATTCAAAGCTCCAATGTTACAAGAATAGAATCAACGGTTAACCATAACATAACAATAATTCAGGAATTGAAGAACTTGTAGAAATTACTACCTGGCAATGAAAGACTACACACAAGTGACATGTGCGGGCAATCAGTTTACTGACTCCCAGAATTTTCTGTCTCTTTCCCTTATATACCCAGATAATTCAATAGACCCACCAAGGTGGTATCTTGTCATTATAATTAGTCTTTAGAATTGGCAACAAAAAGGCTTCTGGAGATCCTGTGGCGGGATTACTTATTTACATACAGGAGGTGTTTTGAGTAGGAAATCAGGGGAGGCACGTCCCCTGCTGTACACTATTCTTCTCAGATTTTAGAACTTCTTTTAGCTTTTCATTATGGTTGGGAGGATGAGACCATTTTACCAGGCGCACTGAGACATTTCAAAAGATATCAAACATGTATGGTTACTTTTTGTACATATTACATTGCATGGATTTTAGGTGATGAGGGAGGGGGAGAATGGCGACTGCAGCCGTCCGTCAGGCGGACCGTCAGCACCGGTGTGAAACCCCCAGTGTGCTGCGTCCTGGATGTTGCTGCTATATGCAAGAGATAGCTCCGTTGATTACTGACACCAAGCCCACAGTTCCTCTCTAGGGGGCCCAGACATTTTGGCACCGGGCCCGGCTTACAGTTTTCTCCTTTGGCACTGTTTGGGCCACTCCCAGGGTTCCTGCAGTGTCACTTCAGTCGTTGTAGGCGGGCAGCTTTAAGGAGCTGAGGTTAGGATAGTGTTGGTGGATGCTTTTACTGATCTGATGAGGTGTCGGAAATAGCAACATTGGAATAGCGTGAAGGAGAAGATGAGTGCGCTCAACTGCGCAACCTCAAGTACCCAGTCCCACCAGGTATATGCAGTCTGTGCCGATCGGGTGGATGAGCTAGACAGAATCTGTGCAGTCTTCGCGCCAAGTTTGTCTCCACTTGTGCTTGAGAAAGGTGGTACTCTGTTTGGAGGATGACGTTCTGTACCAGGTCCATCGTGTCGATCAAGGCTTGTGTTCCGTGTTCATAAAGGTGTCGTCCCACCATGGGGAGACCTCTGCGTCCTTTGGCATCCTTCCGAGGATGTCGATCTGGCCCATAGAAAAGTCCTCTGTCACTTCCAAGCAAAATGAGTGATCAGCAGGACAGGTCAGTCCTCCATATGTGAACGAATTCATCTCACTGATGACACACCACTGTGTATGAGACACCTGAATCGCATTTGAATGTCCATGCAAAGATTCAACACTTATGAGTTTGTTATCATTGGGAGAGAAAGGTTGTAATGTGTTACATGTACAGACAACATAATTGTGAGTTTCATGACAACAAGTGCGACTGGTAAATACGGTCTCAGTACCCTTCAGCCATATATCCGGTGAGGTGATCCCATTTAATTACCTGATCTTTAACTACCATGCCAATGGATCGAATATTAGTGGAATTTGGATAAACTTGATCTGGGTGGATTAAAGGAAAAGTGGCAAAAAATCCAATACAACCAATACATTCGTTTCCAGTATACATCATAATTGTGGATATTAATTCTGAATACTTTACATTTTTCATTTTTCTGAAGAGAACCATCTATGTAAATCTAAAACCTCAATTAAATCGCTTCAAAACATGTCTCGGGTCTTGTGAAGACGAAGATCTAAAATTTCTTGTCTTGTTGCAGTGAATAAATCTTGTGCATATGATCTGCAGGCTAAGTCACGCTCGATGGTACGGGTCTGATTGAACAATGTGTGGCTGATCGTTAGAAGCGCCTGCGCCGGAACGAACCGCTTTGATAATATTATCATTGCTATTGGTGATGTGTTGGAAACCAGTGGCCATTTGATCTGTCAACCATGTGGAGAATTGAGATTGTTTGGTTATTTTATAAGTGTTGGCTGCTGAATTAATTGATCCGAACAGGCGGCTATACTGCTGAGCAGGTCTCGTTTTTGAGCGAGCAGGTGGAATTTGGGCGGCAAGTCTGTCTTTGTAATCAGAAATTAAATCATCGATTCGTGACTGTAGCCATGCATATGACTCATCATTAGTATTACAATGTTTTGTATAGGCAGAGAGTATATTGGAAATGTTATAAGTTACATGTGTCATTACCAAATTTACATCATGTAATAAAGTCTTGTTGATGTTTCCTCTAATCAGTCCACCAGGAGGAATTGAGTGCAATTCTGGACACTTTTGGGTTTAGTGTATCCACAGGTGGTCAAATTAAAACAGTACTTAACAGTCCATGAACAGTTGTGTGGATTGGTGAAATTGTCTATGCTATGCAACATTCCCGACACAATACATTCCTTCCTTTCGGTTGGTCCAGACAAAAGTTTTCGGTTTTGGCTCGTTAGGTGTGTACGACGTGAGATCGTACATTAGTTCGGTGAATCTCATATGTGTGTCATTATGTGTTTCTGTATGTGTGCACCTATATGTTGCAGGTTCCAAATTTTTAACATAGTAGCACAATTTTGGGTCTATGCCATTGTTTTTGTTTTCGTGTAGTGTGTACATGTTACCTATTGTGTCACCTGGATCTATTTTAAGTTGATACCAGGCGGTGAGGTTGTGCATGAATTTTGGTGCTCTAGTGTGTCCTGACATGTTTCTTGTAGGTGGGTGGGTGTTACCTGAACTACAACAAATTTGTGGTGTGCAATTTGGATCCGGTGCTAATCCGGGAGGCCATGTAATTGTCTCTTTTGGTGCGACTGTGATTTTTTGTGTGGATGGCCCCTTGGAGTATTTCCACACCCACCTCTCACATTTCAGGTTGTGTGTGAGTGAAATCCTTTGGCCCAGTCTGATGCACGTGGGCCCAGACACTTTCCTTTCATCTGGTCTCCATGGGATCGCTGCAGTCGACCTGGGAGGCAAGAGGAGAAGACAGTGACATTTATTTATTATATTTTTGTACTTTTGAGGCAAGAGGAGAAGACAGTGACATTTATTTATTGTATTTTTGTACTTTTGAATGATTTGCACTGAGACATGTGGTACCATCGCAGTTTCCCTTTTACAGTTGTGGCCACACAGCTGTTGCATATAGCTTTAACTTCATATGGGCCATGCCATCGGGTGTGAATGCACCTTGCTTCACAAAACGTTACCATTACCATGTCTCCTTCTGAGAATTTCACCTCAGAGGTTGGGTTGAATTGTGTATCATTCATTAAGTCTGATTGCTGTTGTTTCAGAGCAGCGCGTGCATGTAGCACTTCCAACCTCTCTCGTAATTGTTTGAGCACAGACTGTTGAGTTGCAACCACGAGGGGCCCCAGGTCTGCTGGGGCAATTTCTGGGTCTATGGGCAGCTTCATGACTCTTCCAGTCATGAGTTCAAATGGACTGATACCTGTGGCTTTTGAAGGAGTTGCCCGCAGTATTGTTAGGACCGTGGGTAGGGCATCAATCCATTGGTTTTTGTGTTGTGCTACCTGTTTTGATATGCTTTCTTTTATTGTGCGGTTGGCCCGTTCCACCATGCCTGAGCTTTGTGGTCGATACGGTATGTGAAACCTTTGTTTGATGTTCAGCATCTGGCATATTTGTTTCATCACCTGACCTGTGAAGTGTGTGCCCTGGTCAGATTCAATTTGGATTGGTGCTCCCCAGAGTGGGAGGATTTGGTTCGCTACTACTCGTGCCACTGTGTTTGCACTGTTATTGCGGGTGGGGATTGCTTCGACCCATTTGGAAAATTTGTCAATTATCACAAGGCAATAACGATACCCCCCTTTGGCACTAGGTAGTGGGCCTATGAAATCCAATTGGAGTAACTCCCAAGGTCCCTTGGGTGGCTCTGGTCTACACAGTTTTGTACGGCCAGGCTTACCTTGGTTAATGGTGGCACATACGATGCATGTGTCACACCATCTTTGAATGTCTGATGCCATTTGTGGCCACCAGAAGTTTTTTTGGATCAGCTGTTGTGTTTTTGGAGCTGATACGTGTGCATAGTCGTGGTACAACTTTATCACTGGTTTCTGGAGGGCTTCTGGAACAATGTATTTATCGTCTCTTAAAATCATGCCTTCAGTGACCTTGACTAGTTGGTCCTGCTGCAGGTGCGGTGTCAGCTCTCCATCAGAACTCCACAGTTCTTGTTGGTACTGTTTCAAGTCAATAGGAATAGTTTGAATCGCACTCACGGCAGGAACAATCAGTCTGTCAGGCTTCCATTCATCTCCCTTTGTGCTGCTATTTTGGCTAATTGATCTGCGATGTTGTTGTCTTTCTCGTTTTTCATCTGGATTTTTGATGATGTGCACGCACTTTAACGACGGAGAGTGAGGAATCGCGTGCTCTAATCTCCTGTTTGTTTACCATCTGTTGAATAGGATCTGGGGTGGATATGGACATAACGCTCGTTATTTTTTTTGGTAGGCACTTATTTACTGTTTTTCTGTTTTCAGCTCAATTTGCTTTTCAAAACAGTGAATTCCAAAGCCATACTTTTGCATTATGTCCATTCCCAGCACAGTCCCTTCACTGTTGTTAGGTAAATACCAGAGGATTCTTCCAATACTGTCACGCCTAAATCAAGTTGAACTGGCTGTGTTTTTGTCGCAATCATTATCGTATCGCCGATGCCTTGGATCGGAATCGTTTCGTTGGTTAACGGTAGTGGAATGTCTGTACAGGAGCACGCTGCGCCCGAATCAATAAGTATGTTGGCTAACTGGCCTCCTAAATTAGCCCTTATTTTTATTCGGTTTCCACTCTTAATTATGCTCCCTATGGCAATGGAGGCCACGTATCCCTATTGGTGATTATAATTTTCAGTTGTTATGCTCGCGTTGTGGGCGCGCCATTTTGGCCGCTTTTGTTTTTAAACTCATTCATGAAGTTTATGAATTGTTTCAACAGCTCAGAGTCGTCGCTAGAGGGCGTTTGGTAATGCTTCGCTTTGTTTTTTAAATCTTTTTCTTTTTTGACAATCTCGCATTACATGGTTAGTCTTTCTGCAATAATGGCATATCATTTTATTTGGAGACCTTTGGCTAAATTTATCTGTGCTGTTCCTTCTGTTAACCACTGCGGACGCAACGCTGCGGGTTTTAATCGCCATCTGTTTTCTATTCTTGAACCCCAATCTACTATTGCTCTGAACGTGTTTTCGGCTGGGTCGACGCCATTTGATAACGCTTTTTGAACGGGGATGCCGGCATTGTTTTTAACAAGCTGCAGTAATGCGTCATGGTTGCGGTCTGCATTTTCAAGGCCTGAGTGTTCTCTGTATGTTACCCATAACCGTTCAGCGTACGTTTCAAATGACTCATTACCTGCTTGTTTGATTTCTAATATTTTGCTCCAATCTGCATGTGACGGTCCCTCATGTCTAATAATGCCTGTTTTAGACGCTCATAAATCCCTTTGTCGGTTTCGTCCATTTACTCTGTTCATTATGTTGCCGGATTTCATTTCTGTGTTTAGTTTCGGTCTGAGCTCCTCAGGGATAGTGAGGAGGGCTACTTGCCATACGTCTCTAACCTCTAGTTTGTAGACATTAGCCTGTAGCATCAATGCTTCCCAGTAGGGTTGAAAAGGCCCTTTTCTCGGCATAGTTCCTACGACTTGTTTATGCCTAGAGCATTCTCCGCATGTTAACGGGCGGCTGATTGTTGTGATATCATCATCCGCATTTTTCATGGTTTTTAACACTGCGATTTTAACTGCCTTTTTTGGCGAGTCGTTTGATTTGGTTCGGGTCTTTATTGGGCTTCGCAGGCTCTGTTTTTCTGGCCACAGACTCACGAGAGCTCGGTTACGAGTTTCTCTGCGTGGCCTATTGTTACACGCTAACGCAGTGTCCTCATCTTCGCTTTCAGTTTGCGCCTCTAACTCGGTTTCATCCAGTGCTGCTTGTTTAACTGCGGCAACTGGAAAACCTGTTTTGTCGCAACACTCTTCGAGTGCAGATATGTAATTACTATATGTAATTAGTTTCCCTTGAATGTGATCAATTTTTGTGGCCATTTCTTCGCGTTGTCTAGCCCACCCCTGTTGCTCGTATGCAAACATTTCGACTTGCTTTCTTAACTTTTGTAATTCGTCAGATCGCACTCGTTCGATTTCTTTGATATTTGTTATTGTTTTTTCGTTCTCGGTCATGGTCGCGAGGTCGTTACGACGAAGCAAATAAACAATTGCAGCGGGAATTTTCTTGTATTTTGATTTCGATTTTAGTCTCGCACCCTCGGCAGAATACCAGGATGTTATTTCGTTGTTGTTCCACTTCAAATTGAATCCCTTGTCGCTTAACCGAACAAGGATTTTTGTAATTGTATTCCTAAACTTCCATTATCTCCTGATCTCCTCTGCTGCTGTGGTTTCCTGAAAAGACATGTTGTTTCGCCTAATTCTTAATACCACCGGGTTTTTCGGTTCGGTTTCAAAATGGGTATTCCGACCCGTACTACAAATGTGTCTATATGGTGTAAACAATATTTCCTCAACTTAAAAGGCAGAGAAAATACACTTACCACAGCAGCTGGATATTGATGAGAAGGATATCAAACCTCATGTCCACGGGAGTTCAAGTTGAATGTCGTGGCTGTCGCTGGAATGACGACTGCCTCTGCGAGAATCGCTCGCCTCTTACGAGATCACGCCGGGGTCACCACTGAAGAAAGGACCCGGCTGGAACGATCCAATGACGGCAGTCGTTCCGCTGGGTGAAGGGCTTTGCGTGTTACGATCTTTCCTTTTCACGACACAACAAGAACATTAAAATGGAACACTTCTTCTTATATATTTTATCTCGTTATTTCATCTGACTCCAAATGAAAAGGGTTTTAATGATGTCTGTGCATCATTAAAACAGGAACGAATGATTGATTATTCTTATCAGCTCTTTTTCAATACTTTACCCGTCCAGACATAGGGAAGCTATATCGCTCAGAGGTCCTGTTTTCCACAGATCTCACGGACACAATCTCGTCAGGCCCGGTCATCAGTCAGAGGTAAATTATGGTTACGTATCTGAGATTTGCCGTAAATTCACACGTACACAATCAGAGATATCAATAACCCTCATGGGGCACCCTCAGAACTCGAACTCAATCGTTTACTTCAGTAAAGGGTTTTGGCCACTATCAGATATGTTAGCAGATCAATATACTACACTCGTAATAGCTTTGGATTGGCCAAATCTTTGTTTAAAGTAACATTAAATCAAAGTCAGAGGTGTGGACGTACCCGAATTCAGTCTGATCAGACGGCGTTCACCGTCACTGAACGGAATTAGCCCGTCCCTACACCCAAGCACACTTAAAAGATGCCGGATATTAGCCGTCGCTAAAACTGACGCAGGCTTGCGGAAATATACGAATCCACTAATCTAGTAGAGAAAGCACTCTTCAGAGGCAGTTAGAATAGAATCAAACGTTACAATTTATTGACCAGGTAATCAAAACAATAATTCAAAGCTCCAATGTTACAAGAATAGAATCAATGGTTAACCATAACATAACAATAATTCAGGAATTGAAGAACTTGTAGAAATTACTACCTGGCAATGAAAACTACAAAGTGACATGTGCGGGCAATCAGTTTACTGACTCCCAGAATTTTCTGTCTCTTTCCTTATATACCCAGATAATTCAATAGACCCACCAAGGTGGTATCTTGTCATTATAATTAGTCTTTAGAATTGGCAACCAAAGGCTTCTGGAGATCCCTGTGGCCGGATTACTTATTTACATACAGGAGGTGTTTTGAGTAGGAAATCAGGGGGAGGGCACGTCCCCCTGCTGTACACTATTCTTCTCAGATTTTAGAACTTCTTTTAGCTTTTCATTATGGTTGGGAGGATGAGACCATTTTACCAGGCGCACTGAGACATTTCAAAAGATATCAAACATGTATGGTTACTTTTTGTACATATTACATTGCATGGATTTTAGGTGATGAGGGGAGGGGGGAGAATGGCGACTGCAGCCGGTCCGTCGTGCGGACCGTCAGCACCGGGTGTGAAACCCCCCAGTGTGCTGCGTCCTGGATGTTGCTGCTATATGCAAGAGATAGCTCCCGTTGATTACTGACACCAAGCCCACAGTTCCTCTCTAGGGGGGCCCAGACATTTTGGCACCGGGCCCGGGCTTACACTATCTTGTGTTCCGAAGATGAACAAAAGTCTTACAGGTTTGGAACATCATGGGGGTGAGTAATTAATGACAGAATTAGCATTTTCGAATTAACTATCCCTTTAATCTCTATTTTTCATCTGTTATAATTGATTTATAAATCAAGCCAACTATCTACGGTACTTTCACTTCAACCAGTTATGATTTATTAAGGCTCGCTTAGTTCTGTCTATATACCAACAACGTATTTTTGATCTGTGTAAACATCTTATGTTAGTTTGACTCCTCAACTGGCAGAGAAAAACAGCAACAGGAGTTGCTGCTCTTTGAAGTGTCTTATTTTTATCACCACACATGTCATCTTTAATATATGCATGTGAAAAACTGAATATTAAATGGTGTAGTGCTGTAGATATCAAAAGCAGCAGAGACCTCCAGAGAGTGAGCCATATTTTAAACAAACCTCCTCCATCCTTTCCACATGTGACCTCGTTTAAATCTTCACATCATTTATACTGTTTTGGCTCGAGCGTGATTTTACCCAAAACTAAATATTGATTGTGAGAGATTAACTTTTTAAAGAGTACATGCTAGACTGGAGAGTGTCTACACAGCCTCTCTCTATCCCTCTCTGACTCTGGAGATGAGGCTTTGAAGTCGTAGGCTCCTGGTAATTAAGTGAGGATCACAGGAAAAGCTAATGAAGTGATAAGAGAGAAATCTGTGGCCACAGGGGTTGGAGATTGGTGCCATAGTGACTCTGCGATGCTGGGAGGGGAATAGATGACTTTGAATTTTAGTTATTCCACTGGGCTCTAGATTCCTCATAACTCTCTTTCCCTCCATGTTTATGCATTGCAGTCAGTCAGCAAGGGAGCCCAAAGCTGCTTCCCATGTACTACAGACGGTTTGGAGCTTTAAGGAGCTGAGAAACGCCCTGACCAAGGATGGCTGGAATAAAACACACTTCCAGGTAGAGCCAAGCATAAACACACACAAACACTCTGATTTATCAGTTATACCAAATTCTAAAGTGGGAAGGGTTAATCTTGTAAAGAAATGTCCTTTCATTTGAAGTGAATGCACTTCACTTCAAAATAATAATAATGGTCATAATGGTCGAAACAATAGATCTCATTTCCTTGATGCACAACACAGTTTTCCTAAGAGAGTGAAATATGATTTCATTGACTGTTTCTTTGAGATTCACTCAGAATGAGTGTTTTTGTGAAGGTTTGACATTCTGGCCTGTGTTTCTGAAACAGTCTCCTCTTGATCCTTCTCAGCCGATAGCAGCTGGAACTCCCAAAGGAACCAAGAGCTGCAAGCCTGGCTACGACGATACTACACTCCCCTTGATGGAGAAGAACCAAGGTTAGCGTAAGACCGCAAACAGAGACTTTACACACCCTGATAACAGCACATCTGGGTGCTCAGGGGAGTTCCGGAGGTTTAGGTGCACCTGAGCGAGCAGATCTTGTGAACTCTACTACTGTCTGTGTTTTAACACGTGGCACAACGCTTGATCCCTCACCCCTGCTGCTCAGCTGGTGTGTGCAGCTGCCGAATCTCTTGTGCTTTAATCGGTCATTTGAGCGGTTCATATGATACAGAATGATTTATGAGGATCAGACAGCAGATTAATGGGCCTCGGTGTAGGAGCTCATTATTCATTCACTCTCAAGTAAAATGATGGTAAATTACTGCAGTGCTGCAATAAAAAGCACCATGCGTCCACCCAGGCACATCTCATTGAGAGAGGAGTTAGCATGACAGCTTTGGCTTTTTTCTGGTTTTATTACTGCTGTTAGCATGGATGCTCATGACAGTGATGCTTTTGATCACTTCCATCAGTCCCATGCCATTCCCTGCATGCCTTACTGAGAACAGAGCACAAGAGTGACCGCCCACCTTTTCAGAAGCGTTTGTCTAGCTGCATTAAAAATCTATAAAAAGGTCTTGAACCAATTTAATCACTATAAACTACTCATCCGGGAACTATTGTGAAGGATGTTACTGAATCAGCACAACAATAAAATCTAAAACTTTTAACTTAATATCATTGTATTATGTTCTAAGTGTGTTCTTAAATATTCAAATATGCATTACATTCAACAATTAATAGACGATAATGTTTGTTAATGTCTTTAAAAGACCCTTATTTTATTTATTTAATCTGAAATACAGTAAACGTCTATATTACATGTAAATATAGTAAAAAACTGTAATATTATAAGAATATTATTACAATGTAAAATAGCTGTTTTCTGTTTTAATATATTTAAAAATGCAAAGCTGAATTTGCAGTAGCTGTTCCTCCAGTCTTCAGTGTTGCATGTTCCTTCAGAAATCATTCTGATGTGCTGATTTGGTGCTCAAAAAACATTTATTATCATATTTGAAAGCGGTTATGCTGCTTAAATTTTTCTGCGAAATTTCAAAAAGAGCCGTACTGTCCCCATACTTTTGAACGATATTGTAAAGTAATATAAAAATGGACTGAGGGTGTAATATGACTGATTTGATTGTCATTCTTGTGCTTTATGGCAGTGGGTGGTTACTTGAGTCAGACTGCCACTGTTCTCACTTCCTGTGTCTTCTCTGATTTGTGTCTCTCGCTTCACAATTGTGGAAATTTTAGGATTTCACAGAGAATTAAGTATTTAAGCTACTTTTTCAACATTTTGAGATTTTATACTTAAATTGACTTTCTAAAAGTGATCGTGAGTATTAGTGGTGTGACAAATCCAGCCTGTAAAATGCTTTACAGGCAGCAGAGGGTGTAGCGGTGGGGATACGATACCTATGGACGAACTCGGTCCAGGTAAGACAATGTCGGCATGCCCTCAAAAAAAAAAACAAACAGACTAATGTGGTTTTGTGAGAATCCAAGACCATAATCCTCAAATTCCATTCCCCCTAAAATTCCTCCCAAGCAACGTTGTTTAGTTTTAAAAGTAATTTAATTCGAACTGCATTTCTTTTTCCCTGAAGAGCTTCATTCCAACGCTGTCTGCAGTACCCCTCTTTTAATAAGATGTTTGTAGTGTAGTTGTGTTCGGTGTGTTTTGGGCCAATGGAAATTTGAACAGAAGCACTATTGCTTGTTCTCTACAGAGTACCACCTCTTCATTATGGTTCCGTCTCTCTGATCTTCTCCACTGAAGCAGCATCCTCTCCAAGCCTGACTGACAATAATTGGACAGAGGCTGAGGATGGAGTGCTGCTTGAGTGGGTAGAAGGAAGTGATGAAATGCGGTGGGGGATGGCTCATACACATGGCCCGCATGCACACAAACACAAAACCCACACAGTAATCACACACATCACGCGCTCAGCTGCGAGCACAAGAACATCTGTGAACGCAGCACGTACGGGATGCTCCCAGCTGAAGGTTGAGGGATCTGTCGCTGCTTGTTTGAAGAGCCATGCTGAGGGTGCTGACACACTGATCGTGAAAACAGAGCTTTTCTGCTTTCTTTCCCTCTCATTAGATGGCTATTCGACGATTGACCAGAGAGACAAAGACTCCAAGTACAAGAGCAGCGACGGTTCTTCGGATCTGCAGGAGCGGGAGCCGTTAAAGGTCAGAGCAGAAGTGTCAGAAGCGAGACACGTTTCTACATCTGTTTAATCTGAGAAGGCACACTGCGTGACAGTGCTGTCTGTGGTAGTGGGCTAATATCTTCTCTGTCTCATTAGCTGCTTCAGGCACCAACACTGCAGTTTTGCAGCAGAAAGATAAATATTATATTAACAGTGATATTGTGTTGGAGCCACCGTGAAGTGGTGAGTAGTGCAATTAGTGGAAGGCTGCAAAACAGTGTTATCAGATCTGTAGAACAATAAGCAATCTGAGCCAAAATGAGCGATTTGGTTCACCAAAACAAACCAAAGTGGTTTTCATGCGTTGGAAACGTGACCCATGACTGCCCATATTTATAAGCAGCCCAATAAAAAAAGATCCTAAAGTCGCTTATAATAAGTGGACACTGCAAAACTGATTTTATAGCATCATAGATGACCCCAGTATGATGCAGTTAAAAACAGCAGGTACTGTAGAACTATTATGCTGCCTTGTAAAATACAAGAAATAAAATTTCATCCAAGATGGCAGACTTATTCAGTACTGAAGAGTGTCAATAAAATGTTGAATCTATAGAAATAAAAAGTATGCAAAATAATAAATAATGCAAAAAAGTAAACATTTTTATTAAACTTTCCATTCAAATGATTTCGTTGATAATATAATGTGTCATGCTAAACTATATATATATACACACACTATATTGCCAAAAGTATTGGATCACCCTCTTCTAAAGAAAGGTTTGACTACTTTAGTAATTTCCATGAGTACAAATCTTAATGTTTAAGCATATAATGATATTCTAGGGAATTGTGTGCTTCTAATTTTATAGCAACAGTTTGGACAGGACCCTTTTCTATTCTAACATGACAGTGTCTCTGTGTATAAGACAAGGATCAAAGAGAAATGATGATTCAGTCAGTGTGGAAGAACTTGACTGGTCTGCAGAAAGACAAGTCCTGATCCCAGCTGAACACCTCTGGTGGTTTTCTTGAGCCAAAAATGAATCAACAAACATTATTAAATTATTATTTTTTACCTGCATGTCATGTGACCATTAACCAACATCAGAGAACCATGAACATGGAAATGTGACAACTAATTAATAAAAAAATACTTTTATTAAAAAAATGTCATGGGTACTTTAATTAAATATGTTATATATTCCCCAAAAATAGCTAATCCCTGCATTACATGTAAATAAGAAATAATTTAAAAGATGAAAAAGAATTAGGGAGAATCAATAAATTATGATAAAATTATTGCTATTGTGTTAATAATATGTAATCATGTAATCAGTAACTGTAGCCTGATTTAAATTATTTTAAAATGCAATGTAATCTAAATACAACTACTTTATTTTTGGAATCTCATTACGTAATGCAGATTACTTGTAATTAGTTATTATAGCAGACTTTCAGATTACAGTCTATATCTGTATGTTTAAGATACTCATATCTGTCCATATTAAGTATATTTAAACTTGGCTTCCCCTCATACAGTTCTGTTGTTAGCCACATGTTGTGCTTAAATAGATAATTAAACATCAGCTCAGTGATTTTTAAAGTCATTAATGTAGAGATGATTAAGGATCTGGCTGGTGCTGCTGTTTTCCCGCTCTGACTGGCATCTACAGGAGAGGTCGACTTGCATATCAAGTGCCTCTGCAACAGTAGATTGAGTTCTCTTACTCCCTCTTGACTTTATATGGAGTCATCTCATATTGAGTGTTATCAGAGCCCAGCATGAGCGTGATTCACTTTTCTGCATTCGAGAGAGACCACACTGTGCTCATAGATGAGTGCTGCATTATTGACGACTACATTTCTGTTCCATCTGTAGTCCATCTCAGCGTTGTGACAGGGCTTTGTATCTCAACAGCTGCCTGCCGTATTTATTTGTTTGGCTTTCCAGACGCTTTAATAGATGTCATGACAAATTCAGAAGTCTGTCGCTGCGACTGTCAGAACGTCAACCGAACAAACAGATTCATTATTTTCTATTGCCACTATATTTGGCAGACATTAAGAGTTTATTTTCCGTCTAATACAATGAAGTTGCTCCCTCTAGGGGTCCTTGTTTGCACAACATGCTTTTGTCCCTATATATCTTGCCAAACAAAGTTTTGTTGTTTTCGGAATGGATCTTGCATGCATTGACTTTAATGACCTCTCTCTTCTATCATTTCAAACTGTTTATTTTCCCCTTAAGCTTGCCCCTTTTGCGAAGACTAACTCTGGCCTTTCTCTGTGTGTTTAAACTGTTGGTTTTGCTGATTTGAACCCCTCTCCCGTCGCTGCAGAATGACACAAATAGGAAACACTATATCAGGAGCAACAGGCCAACTGTCAGTCTGGTGGATGCTTGTGATGTTACACCTCAGCCTGTTGACTCCTGGGTCTAAATGCATGCATGGTAGGTTTTATGTGTTTGATTTGGATGTTTTATAGCAGTGGATTTGTCCTCACCCGTCCTGTTCATGAAATAACACCCACCCTTTGTTGTCATGTGCTCTGTCTAACCCAGAGAAGTGCATTGTCTGAATCAGACACTGATCTAATGAGTGCATGTTCAGATCATTTTCTTCATGAGGAGTGTGAATCAGAATAGATGTGAAGATAGGATCAAACTGATATCTTGAAAAGTAGAGCATGATTAAGTGCATCTACACTACTGTTCAAAAGTTTGGTGGGTTTCTTAAATATTTGTAAAGGATTTGGATTAAAAAACTGTAATATTTCTTTTAAATATTATCACAATTTAAAATATTTTAATATATTATAAAAGCTCATTTATTCTTGTGATAGGCAAAGCTACATTTTCAGCATCATTCCTCCAGTCTTCGGTGTCACATGATCCTTCAGAAATCATTCTAATATGCTTGTTTGGTGCTCAAGAAACATTTCTTATCGTTATCAATGTTGAAAACAGTTTTCGGCTTAATATGTTTATGAAAACCATTATACATTTTTGCAGCATTCTTTGTTAAATAAAAAGAACTGCATTTATTAGAAATGGAAAACTTTTGCAATGTTATACATTTCTTTACTGACACTTTGGATCAATTTAATGCATGCTTGCTGAATATTTGCTGAAAGTATAAAAAATAAATAAAACCTCCCCGAACCTTTGAACGGTTTTGACTAGTTTTCTGTGGAAAGTGGACTAAAACGATCAAGTTACATTGTGTCATATGTTCTCATAGGCAGTGTTGACTTCTCTGGGTTTGCATCACCATCATATTTATTTTCATTCTCATGCTTGCCAAATATCTGCTCATCATCCCTGCTGTCTTCATCCCTACTGTATCTGTCTGGCAGAAAACATCACGAGTTGAATTCGAGTCATAGAAACTTATAGAATTAGGTCATGTCCAATGAATCTTATTAGTTTGTCATCCATGAAAACAAATTTGCTTGAAGACTAAAGTTTTATTTTGATATAATATCATATTTTCTTTTAAGTTTGGCTATATTGTTTAAATCTGGTAAGTTATATAGAAAAAAATGTCCTAAAAATCATCCATCATTCAATTAACATGCTCACTTTCATTTGGCAGACATAATCTTGTACATGTTTAGAAATGTAATCATGTCTTTGTTTGTGAACGTAATTGAAATATCTCTCATTAGAACACATATTAAGTCTGGTAATGTCATCTGATGTCTTTGGATTTCCTGCCCTCTCCGTGCAGGCTTAGCGCCACATCTTACCACACAAGGATTTCACAAGTCACCACTGCCATTAACCGCAGAGCTCACCGTGATGTGGACTCATCTGAGGACTTTTGCCTGAAAGAGCGAGAGAAAAATGCTGACTTTCATTCAACAGCCAATATTTAGAGATTTCTCAACAAGTGAAAAGAAAAGAAAAAAAAACTACCACTTCTCATATGTACATTCCCCTGGACGTAGTGTACCAGAGCTGAGGATTTGCTGTCATGGAGCCGGAATGATGGATTGATTTGAGTGTACAGGAAGTGCTGTCATGGACGTGGACGTGTATTGGAAAGAATTGGATCGAGGGGTAAAAGGAAATAAGAAAAAAATATTTTTGTCAAAACAAAAAAATATAATTTTTGCCTATATTATTTTTGTTGTATGTTTCTGCCTGATTACTGTTTGTTTTGTGGATTCCCCAGAAGTGCAGTGAATTTTCATTTCGTAGCATTTTAATGAAGTTTGGGTTTTCTAAAGGAGTTGAGGACACTTGTGAAAGGAAGAAAAAGAAAGTTTTTTTGTTGTTAATGTTCATTACAACGGTGTGAGGGCACATACAAAGTCTGGGGGGGTCTATATTGAACTGCACGCTGTCGCAATTTCTGTGTGTTGGCTTTATAAAGCAAGTTTAAAGACATATTATCACTGTGTTTGTTTCTTCTCACTGAGAACTGTTGTTGAAAAGCAGGGATTTACCCTGCACAATGACATCTGCTCTTAGCGGAGCTGAAAGGAGGAGAGCTGCTATGCCTTCAGCCGGGTTTGGTCTGCTGTTCCCGTGTTCCCTTTGACATGTCGAGCTGCAGAGGCACTTACCAGCTAGTGCTTTGGTTTATCTAATAAAGGGTAACGAGGGGAAAAAATCCATTTGTTAATATGTAGATTGTGGTATGAGGGATAGTAGGAGGATTCACTTGCTCCTGTTGTCATAAAAGCATTTTATATTTTTGTTGTTTTATAAATGTATATTAGGTTACAAATATTAAAAAAGAGGGCGAAAAGGTCACAATCTTCTTTATAACATTGATAGATGTGAATCCATAACAGTTTGTTCAGAGCACATTCAGTGTTGATAAAGCATGGCCATGTTTGTATAAAAATGATTAATATAATAAACAGATCATTGATTTAGTTAAATGTGTATCAAAGGCTGTAGAGTCATTGTCTATTTATATTTTATATTTTTTTTAAACGGAAGCATTTCTTTTCAGAAAGACCAGAATTAATTTCAGAACAGGAATCAAGGATAGATACTTCTTTATTTCACCTCCCATGTAAGCCAAGATACTTTCACGTCAAAAATGTATCTCTTGAATATAACAAAAAGCATGACAAATACAAATTTGGAATGTTTTTTATTCGTTTAGTTTTATGTAATTGCAATTTGGATATTACATTGTGGACACTCAAATGTTCCCACTGTCAGTGTAAAGAAATCCTGTCATACATATACAAAAAAGTTTTTATACCATACAGTTTCTTCATAATGTAAAATATGCAGCACAAACCTGCTTTATCATCTGATTTCTGTCATGTGACTCTGTATCTAGCTCTCTATAGCAAGGTTTTTTCCATAGTGTTTTAACAGAGACTCTTAATAACAAAATAACAGTGTAATGATTTACATTTTAAAGAGGAAATGTTGTGTTCGTTCACATCAAGATCTTTAGCCTTGTGTAGGTTCATTATTAATATTTGACTGTCTGTTCCTGACTGCCTTTTTGCAGAAAACAACCAAAGGATTTTGGTACCGTGTAGTACATGAGGTTCCCAGAGGGTGAATTTGCATCAGATTGTATATTTATAAGAAAAATGGATGTTGAAATGGATTCAAGAGAAACCTGACCTTTGTAAATATCACTAATTCAAAGCATCAAAACTCAGTACGTGTACAATTTGGTAGCAAATGTGTTTGTAACTATCATGTGCCTTAACCTTTTCCCATGTTAGATGAAATATGTGTGTTTTATATGTTTTATTGTCCCTAACCGCTCTTTCTCTCACTGTCTCTATGACACACACAACTCTCTGGCTCCTCCCACTTTCACTCACTCTGTTCTCGATGTAGTCTAGACTGGTGGTGGGTTTTTGCCTTGTATTACATTGTGTTATAAACTTTTAAAAGATAGACACATTAAAAGGGTTTGATTATATAGTTGTTAACGCTTTCCTAGCACTCAAGAACAATGCCACAGTGACCGAATGTATTGTTAATTTTACTAATACCCAGAAGAGAGAATTGCTCTTGTTAAAGATAAATACAGGTTTGTAGAGTATCACTTTGGTGTGTTTTCAATAAATCATGCCTGAAAAAGCATATTCTGTCTGTTTGTTTTCATTTCCCCATAACTTCCCGAGTAAAAAGATGTATTTAAATATTTGAAGTGGATCATAATATTCATCAAAGTAGAATGCATTTTGGTTTTAGGACAACTTTGATGAAAGGTTTTGATCCACTTCAAATGTGGACTACATTAAAATACATTTGTCATTTATTTTAGTTGGACTTCAGCACTACTTTCACACAATGAAAGTGTATTCAGCTCAAAATTAGTTCCAATTTAGCAGACTTATGTATAAATATGTAAATGTAATTGTAGTATACTTCGCATGAAATACATTTATTTCAAATATATTTTAGTATATTATTTTTATAGGGTTGAAGGGATCATGCACTAAAAAATTGAATGTCGTGATTTTGTATGTTGTTTTGGACCACATTGACTTTCAGTGTATGGATAAAAACCGTTAGAAAACATTTAAATATGTTCTTTCACGTTACACAGAAGACAGAAAACAATACAGATGATCTAAGGGTGAGTAAACAATGACATAATTTCCATTTATGGGTGAACCATCCCTTTAATACACAAGACACTTTCAATATCTATTTCAGAAGAAAAAAATATATTTACTATAAACCTCTTGTCAAATGATTTTTCAGGTTTTTGTTTCATAGTGCGCTAGCAATCTGCTAGGAATGGTAGTCATAATAATTTAGTTCCTCCAGAAAGCTCAATTTTTTTTACATTTGTACATGATCTAAACTTTGATACCTCAGTCTGTTAAACAACTCTGAGAGCGGAAATATTCATTTCAAGAATTTTATTTGGCAAAAACAGTCAAATATTTCTTCCTTTGTGCATTAAATCACATCATCCAGTGTGTGTGCGGCTCCTGCGATGGCCTGTGTGACGATGGATATGTGTTTGTGAGCCTGATCCCAGTCTTCCTTCAGCCCGGTGCTCTCAGCCTTCTCTACTGCATCTGCCAGGCCGGGGAAGGTGGGCACGCTTGATGACCTCGACGCCCATATCACATGCCTGTGTGGTGCCAGACAGCGTTACAAGTGATCGCAAACAGGTGTGGCATTGCATGAACAAATGGATTATTCATACAAATTAATATTCATAAGGGTCCGGGCATTAGTAGCAGGATGTTTTAATAATGCTGCTTCATACCTGAAACCGTATTGTTCTGGGAATGCTAATGGGTCGAGGAAAGCTCTGTCCAGCAGCATGAGCTGGTCATTAACTTGGCGAACCTTCAGGGGCCTGTTGTGAAGAAAGAAGTTTTGTTTATTCCATTATGACACCAAACCAGGTGGTTTTTACACCACTTTAAACCTCTTAAACCTATTTGATACACATCTCAGGCATCTAGTTTACCAACATGAGCAAACTAAAAGATCTTTTGCACACACTATTCTACATGCCTTCTTTCCTATTTTGATACTTTCTACTTTTTAGCATGTTCAATGCCTAGTATGTTTTATAAAAATGATGTTTAAAAGGAGTATGAAATAAGATCAGGATTTTGAAGAATGTTTGTATATCATAATTTATATTCCATTATGTTTTGCACAATTAAAACTAGAGCTTTGAATATAAAACTAAGCATTTCTAAATAATCTCACTAAGACATAATTGAGAGGCAGCTGACATTTTATGTTTGTTTGTTTATTTTATGTATTTTGAAAAAGTAGTTGATTTACATTACAAGCTATCAGAATTTCATATTACTTTCTGACCATATAAATATCAGCACCAAATTGTAAATGTTTGCTCAGTTTTGGTTTCTGAATAAAACTTAGGTATTTTAATGCGCTCAATATTCTCCTCTCTAATATTATGTAAGCCATAAAAGCTCTGTTATGTTTTTCTACAGGTTCAATTAGCTATTTCATTAAAAAATAGATTTTCTGACAATTATTTTCATATGTCAGGCTTTACAGTAATAACTTACGTTCCTTTTGCTAGATCTGAATCCCTGATCAAACGGTCCAGTTTGGTGGCTGTGTCACGGAATAACTGCACGGATTTCTTCAAGGATTCTGGGATGTGAAAAAAGTGCTTATTCTCATTGCCACTTTGACACGTATGTACTTTCATCTCTCTCACCTTGCACAAACATTTAGTTTGACAAAATTCACTTATTTTGATTAACATTTCCCTCATCCAAAGCAGTCTGGAAAATCTTGTTAGCTCACCCATAGAGATTCCTTTAGCCGCAAGTTTTTCCTCAAAGGCTGTTACCGCCTGACTGAGGTACTGCTCTAGACTTTCTGCGTAGTCACTGCAGTTGAAAGGCAGCAGAAGACTGTCAGCCAATCGCAGCAGCACATTCCCTGCTGTCCTGGCTACTGCCTGGTGACTTGTGAAACCTATATAATGGAAAGTCATTTCAATTTAAAATAGAACAGACAAGAACTGACAGATAAATATTAAAAGAGGGATTATAGTATTGTCTGATTTGAGAAGCTTAGTGTTCAGTTCACCTGGATCAATGTATGTAGACGCGTAGTCAAAGGTGTCATAGGCCGTGTGGTAGGCTGGGTAGATTCGCGCTCTTGTTTTGCTCTGCAAAGGGATGGAGGATGTGTTCTTAATAATAACCAATTTTTTAATGCCAAGTGCTTGATTGTATCATTCCTGCTGACCACATACCCGGTCATAATAATAGGACATGTCCACAGACGTTATTCCAAGGTAGTGCATAAAAGCAGCATAATCACTTCCTGCTCCTGTCAAGAAGCCCACACTGAAAATACAATGAACAGTATTGAGAATAGTCACCTTGTATTCAAATATAAAGTCAAACCATGAGGAATATTGCGAGCATACTTTGGTATAATCCCATAATTCGGACTGGTTCTGTTGGAATATTGCTTCCAGTTCTCATAGACTGTTGTGGTGGTTCCAGGTGCATTTACCTGAAAGCACATGACTCAACGCATTATGAAAGTCACATCTCAGATAAGGTAACCGAGGGTTTGTTCCTCACCTGTTTGGAGGCTGTGAATATCACACTCTGTGCTGCAGGAGAAGCAGAAGCCCTGAGAGTTGCATTAGCTGTGGTGGACAGACAACATTTCAGAAAGTAGAAAACAGGATGAAAATCATATTTTGATGAAAAGAGGAAGTGGTACCAAATACTGAGATGTCCACGTTGATGTACGCCACAGTGCGTTCACTCAGCTTACTGAAGTACTCCTGAGAACGAACATTTCTTTTAACACCTTTATGATCTAATTACAGTTTTATAGTAATGCTACTGGTGTCTTCATCAACAAACCTCTGTGTATTCTGCAGATCCAATAAGGCCAAATTCTTCAGCTCCCCAACTGCCAAAGATAATGGACCTCCGAGGTCGCCATTTCCCTTTCAGAAAATATTTGATTTAGAAGATAGATTGTCTTTCAGCTTGTAACTGACACTAGAATTTGATGCATTGCTTTTTCTTTTTTCTTTATTGCCACCCAGCACTCATATAGTTTTAAGAACACAGTGTTGCTTCCAAAATACTCCTAGTGCCATAGCAAATTACTTAATGTGGGTCAATACAACCAGCCCTACAGTCACATCTAAGGGCAAAAGCAGGTTTTCAGTGGATGTCTTTAGGCCTGACCTTCCTTCACCATCTTCCCCAGCACTCTGGTGATCTCCAGCATCACTGCTGTGCCGCTGCTGGGGTCAATGGCTCCGTGCACCCAGCTGTCCCTGTGGTTCCCATAAATCACATACCTGTCTGAACAACACGCATACAAAAATACAGTTTTTAAATGCTATTTATTATTTAAGTTCCTTAAGATGTATTTGGTAATATCTTACAAAATATAACAACAATTGCTTCACACAGTAACACAGTAAAAAAAAAACACCGTAAAAAAAGTTACATTGTGAGCTTTTGCTACAGTTTAAAAGAACATTTCTATTCTAATATATTGTAAAATGTGCTTTATTTCTAAGATGAATCATTACTCCAGTCTTCAGTGTCACATGATCCTCAATAAATCATTCTTATATGCACATCTGGTGCTCAAGAAACATTTTAGACATTTCAAGTGTGACTTAAGTGTATAAATAGTTGTTGGCGTCTGTGTATAATGGGACAACGTGTATTTTTGATTGTTAACATTAGAAAAATCCAACTTACCTGGCTCCACACTGCCTCGGATTATTCCCATAACATTTGCTGAATATTCCAGCCTCTCAGTGTTATAAATGTCCAAGTGCACATTGCTGACAGACAAAACATTCTTTTAATTCTGACCAACATTATAACCTGTCAACACACAACCACTTGTTCAGACAATACAAGAGTGGGCACAAATATGCGCATTTACCTGTTGCTGAAGGTAGATGTGGCTTTGAACCCAGGTCCACCAAGTTTGTATGTGCAATTCAATGAGCCTTGCCAATTATCAGGAGCATCGCCCCCATCGAGCTCACTGTCACACATAATTCAGTCAAGAATGAGAAGGAAACTTTCTAAAAAGTGAGCAACTATTAGAAAGAAAATGTATATTTAAACAGTTACACTTACCAGATTAATCTTTCAGCATCCTCAAACCCTATTGGCTGTGCTGGAATTGGTGGAATACCTGTTATGTCTTCTTTTGGTATTCTGTAGGTATCATCTACAAATGAAAACATTTACATATGTTGTCTATGTGCCAAATGGTGTATACTTTATGTGTTTCAATATCAAACAGAACCAGTTACCCTTTGCAGCTAAGTAAGGTGTTAACAAGTCTCCAAAGTCATTGCTGTATGAGCCTCGCTCGACGCCAGAAGGTGGGAGATACCAGGAGTAAGGGTAGGTTTCACTTTCTGACACCAGGCCATCGTTCATGTCATATGGCTCGGTATAGACCAGCACCCCAACGATCCCAAACTTGGCTGCATTTATAGCCTGTTATATTCATGCCACAGAAGAGTAAAAACCTTTTTACGCAATCAAGCCAATACAACTACACTATCTATCTTATCAGAGATCTAAACTGAAGTTCTACATTTTCCTTATCTTGATAAATGTCCTGAAAGGTTTTGAGAGATTTAACTTGTTTTCTAACTTTGTTAGATCTCCCTTCTCCTCCGTATCTGGTGATGGCGATGGTTCCCCTCAGATCCAGCGTTCTGTTTAACAGCTCATAGTCACTCATTTTACCCTGGTTTGCATAGACAAGTTTTCCCTGCATATAAAACAAACGAGTCACTATATTGGACTATATCACAATTAGATTCAGGCATTAATATCACTTTTGTAGTATCTAAATTATAATGACAATTTTATCAGCCTTTGATAAAGTTAGTGATAGCAGGATATGCTAACAATGAACCCTTGTTTATGAAGTCAATCATGAAACATCAGTGAAAGAAAAAACAAATAGCTCTCAGCAGATGAGTTTACTGCGGTGTCATATGGTCTGATAGCCCCAAAGGTCATCACACCCTCTGTTTACTTTCTAGAACAATCAAGTTCAATAAAGACATTCGTTTTCATCTCTTGCTCAGTTTTGTCTGAAGTTACACCTGTGTCATTACAATATGTTTTAAAATAATACATGTTCTGTCATGATAACACCTCCACCAGAGGAGGAATTAAAAAACAAAAACTGATATCTAATGATTTTTAAAGAAGTCTTATTATCACCAAAGTTATGTTTATTTGATTAAAATATAGTCAAATGTAGCGTTGATTAATATTATTACAATGTATAACTGTTTTCTATTTTAATATATTTTAAAATGTCATTTATTCTTCTGATGGTAAAGCTGAATTTTCAGCAGCCATTATTTGAGTCTAGTATCACATGATCCTTCAGAAATCATTCTAATATACTGATTTTGTGCACCAAAAACGTCATATTATTATTAATCTTGAAAACTGTTGTGTTGTTTAATATTTTTTGTGGAAAACTTGATACATTTATTCATGATCAATAGAAAGTTCAAAAGAGTAACATTAAAATATTGAAATAAAAATGTCTTTAAGTTTTGATTGAATTTCAAGTAAAAACAATGTTTCTTTGAAGAATAATATATACGCATGCATGGACTGTGAAGTATATTAAGGTTGTAAAGGACACCTTGACGTTTCCTGCGGGGGAATATGCCGCGAATGGCTGGACAACCTCTGGATCCTCCTGTTCGGGTTTGTATGCCTTCTCTCGCTCTCTTGCCACAAACAAGACTGTATTTTCTGGATCAACTAAATAAAACAGTTTTTCTTTCTTAAAGGGATAGTTCACCCAAAAACGAAAAATCTGTCATCATTTACTCAACCTCAAGTAGCTCCAAACCTGAATTAATTTCTTTGTTCAGCAAAACACAAAGGAAGATATTTTGAAGAAAGTTTGTAACCAGGCTGTTTTGGGGCACCATTGACTTCCATAGTAGGAAAAATACTGTGGAAGTCAATGGTGCCCCAGAACTGCTCTGTTTCCCACATTCTTCAGAATATCTTCCTTTGTGTTCTGCAGAACAAAGACATTCATACAGGTTTGGAACGACTTGAGGGTGATTAAATGATGACAGAATCTTCATTTTTGGGTGAACTATCCCTTTAGGTTTCTTATACATTAACATGTTTTTGGATAATATATGATTTTGACTGCAGTCAGTATGCTAAAATCAAATAAGCAAATTTTCACAGAGCTGTTTTGAAACCAATTATGTATTGACTAGATATCCTATACTATCTTACCAACAGAGACTTTGTTGGGGCTTGTTTTGTTTGGGAATGACAGATACACCTTGTACTCTTCCCTCCACGCACTGTCCAAGCCTGTGTTGGGGTCCTGCCATCTCTTCAGCATAAAATCTATGGTTGCTTCATCTCCAGGGGTGGTGGCCATGTGTGGAACCTTAGTAAGCTCCCTTTGGATGAAGGAGACCAAGTAAATTCTAAATTTAGCTAGAACAAACAAAGCTGTTCTACAAGGCTGGTCATTTAATTGTCTTTGAATCTCTAACTCGTGTACTCATACATATTAATACTTCACCTGAGGTTCTCTTTAAGTTGATTGGTGTCCAGTTCGGCAAGGAATTTCTCAATGATACTTTCGTCCACATCACGAGATGCATCCCGGACCCAGTCTGGCACCGAACTGCCCTTATCAATGGCGAAGTGTCCCAGCAGAATCCCCACAGTCAAAGCCACTGCTCCTGTGAGGAGACCCAACAACACCTCCTTAAGCATAATGTTAGTTTGTCAAAGGGCTCAGTGCACCTCCTGAATGCGTCCAACCAACCCTGTCCTCCTCTATAATCTGTGGTGAGTGGTGGGTAGGAAGGTGTGAAAAAAATCTTAAGTGTCAAGATCATATGGATGAAGGTCAGTGTTTTGTCATGTTTCTGCTCACCAAAATTCCTATTCCTGATAAGAGAGATTTAACTAAACCATAAAGTTTACTCATTAATGATTTCAGTGAAATGTTGTGTTGGACTTTATCTCCAGGGTGACTTTAAAACTACATATTCTAGTCATACATCTACATGAATGCATCTACATTGACTGTCACACGTTATGATTAAAGACTTTGTCCCATGCTGCAATTTTTCATGTTTGCAATTACATGTCGAAAATCTATGCACAATTGATGACAACTACCAACATATATTCATGATATTCAATTTTTTTGGATGCAGGTGCATCTCAATAAATTAGAATGTCATGGAAAAGTTCATTTATTTCAGTAATTCAACTCAAATTGTGAAACTCGTGTACTAAATAAATTCAATGCACACAGACTTAAGTAGTTTAACTCTTTGGTTATTTTAATTGTGATGATTTGGGCTCACATTTAACAAAAACCCTTGGTTGGTTGTGCATCTTTTTTCTTCCACACATTTTCCTTCCACTCAACTCTCTGTTAACATGCTTGGATACAGAACTCTGTGAACAGCCAGCTTCTTTGGCAATTAATGTTTGTGGCTTATACCTCCTTGTGAAGGGTGTCAATGATTGTCTTCAACTGTCAGATCAGCAGTCTTCCCCATGATTGTGTAGCCTAGTGAACCAAGCTGAGAGACCATTTTGAAGACTCAGGAAACCTTTGCAGGTGTTTTGAGTTGATTAGCTGATTGGCATGTCACCATATTCTAATTTGTTGAGATGTGAATTGGTGGGTTTTTGTTAAATGTGAGCCAAAATCATCACAATTAAAAGAACCAAAGACTTAAACTACTTCAGTCTGTGTGCATTGAATTTATTTAGTACACAAGTTTCACAATTTGAGTTGAATTACTGAAATAAATGAACTTTTCCAGGACATTCTAATTTATTGAGATTCATCCATATGCATATATATATATATATATATATTAACAATTTAGACAGTACCCATATTTATTCTAACATGACAGCAACTCTATAAAGCAAGGATCAAAGAGAAAGGATGACTCAGTCAGTGTGGAAGAACTTGACTGGTCTGCAGAAAGCCAAATCTTAATCCCAGCTGAACACCTCTGGTGTGACTTTAAATGCAGACCTTGAGCCAAAAACTCATCACCAAACTCCAATGACTTGTACATTCATTATATGGACAAAAGTACTGAGACTCCAACTTCTTTATACGAGAAAATAGCACTTCCAAACATTTGCAACAAAGATGGAAACATAATTCATGTACTTAAAAATTGTATTTCCACCTCTGTTGCAACAGTTGTGAAGTGTATGAAATGACTGTACCCATATATACCCATATGTCATTGGTGTTTGGTGATTCATTTTTGGCTCAAGGTCTGCATTTAAAGTCACACCAGAGGTATTCAGCTGGGATTAGGAATGGGCTTTCTTTTTCTTGGCTATTTTGTTTATTTTTAAAACAAAATAAATTACTAATTAATTAAATCAATCAATTACAGTATACACATACAGTCAGTATTGTCTTCCTGGTGGCATTTTTTAAGGTTCCGGTTCATTTCCACAGACTGGGGAGTTGAGGGGATCTGGCAACATGCGTCTACATGGTTATGACCACTTTAAATGCAACTTTACATACTGATTTATTTATTTTATAGTGTTACCCTAAATGTATATATACATTATCCTGCAGCTAATCGGTTAGAGCAGCGCCTTTAATTTAAAAACAACTTCCCATGATGCAAATGTTGAAGAATTGTATTTTCACTTTCACATTCATTGATTTGGATGCTCAGCAGAACCAAACCTGGATTCGTTTTGAACACATCGAGGATTTTAACTGAAAAACGTAGTTCGTAATCGTAAGTATTCTGTGATATGAAAATGATCTTGAACTTTATCTCTGGCACGTGACAATGCGGCACAGATGACGTTTGGTTAACGTTAAGCGTATTGCACGCGCTGTGCTGTTTCGGTTTACATCATAGTAGGCTAACGTTACAAGACGTTGATGTTGTGCATAACCGAATGTAGAATTTTAATTAGATTTACCGCGAATTTGATCCTTTTAAATAAATCTGTTGAAATGGTTCACGAAACAGGTCAACCATGACTGATCTGTCGCTCTCGAACATGTAACATTAGCCTAATGATTAGGACACCTGTAACTTAAGCTGATAGCAGAGCATTTTGCACTTAGCTGCATGACAACTTAACACGTGCGAACATTGTTTTTAACAACTAATATTAAATTGTCTTTATTAAAAAGCGTTTTTTCTGACTAAATGGTTATGTTTGTATGAGCAGAATTATATGCGCATGTAACAGACAGTGGACATGTGAAATTACAATAAAAACTCGTATTAATTACATAGTCGATCAGTTAAATGCAACATATGTCTTTACTGGGATGTTTTAAATGAATAACTACGTCATGACGTAAACCAATTGTTCGAAAGAACCGATTCAGATTAGAAATTAGATATATTGTACATATAAGTGAATTATTATACACTTTCTCACTAAATAATTTTTAAACAAAGGCGAAAACAGAACTTGTTCAAAGTAATTAAGCCCATATTGAGCTTATGAGCTTGTGTTGTATATGAGCTTATAATACTTTTTTTTCCTACAGTGTAGTACTGCAGCCATGATTCGCTTTGCTCTGCTTGCGAATCTCATGGTTTTGCCCATTCATCTCTGGGCTGCAGTCACTCAAGAGTCCTCTTCATTCCCCACATCAGCCAATGGAGAACCATTCCCATGGAACAAAATGAGACTTCCAGGCACAGTATCTCCCCTTCATTACCATCTCCTTATCCACCCCAACCTCACTAGTTTAGACTTTACTGGAATGGTGCAGATCCAAATTGAGGTCCACGAAAACACCAAGAATATCATACTGCACAGCAAGGATCTTCATATCTCCAATGCAAGGTTGCTAGCATCAAACACAGGTCAGCCTCAGGCCCTAAAGGTGCTAGAATACCCATACTTCCAGCAGATTGCACTTATATCTGAGCATGCAGTGCTGAAGAGAGGCCATGTCTATTCAATTCAACTGGAGTTTGCTGCCAACCTCTCTGAGAGCTTTCATGGATTTTACAAAAGCACATATCGCACCAGCAAGGGAGACCTCAGGTGAGAACCCTTATGTGAGCACAGCCAATATCTCTCTGAGTGGCTCTGAAAGTGATTTATACATTTTTAGAAATAATAATCTGATGTTGTGCCATTCACATTCCCAGGGTTGTGGCTTCCACACAGTTTGAGCCGACGAGTGCCCGGGCAGCTTTTCCCTGTTTTGACGAACCTGCCTTCAAAACCAACTTTTCTGTGCAGATTCGCAGAGAAGCAAAGCATATTGCCCTCTCAAACATGCCTAAGGTTTGTTATAATATCCATAGGACCCCAGTGATCTAAAACCTGAATAAATCATAAAGTGCATGAACTATTAATCTGCCATTGGAGATTCTGATTCTTCTGTTGAGCCTACTCTTCTTTTTCTTTACTCCAGCTGAGAACATTAGAGCTGCCAGGCGGCCTGTTTGAGGACCAGTTTGATGTGAGTGTTAAGATGAGCACATACCTGGTGGCCTTCATTGTCTCTGACTTTCTATCTATCAGCAAGACGAGTCAGCATGGAGTTCAGGTTAGAAGAGGATCCGTCTTATATCATTAAAACCAAACCAAGCCCTTATTGTACTATAAGATCCCAACTCCATCAATTATCACTTTTTGTGATGCTCCATAAATGTATTTATTTGATGTGAATTCAGATTTCTGTGTATGCTGTGCCAGAGAAGATTGACCAGGCAGAGTTTGCTCTGGATGCTGCAGTGAAACTGCTTGACTTCTATGACGACTACTTTGACATTCCGTACCCTCTACCCAAACAGGGTTAGCTCCACATGGGCATTTCTACTACTTCAAATGCAAAAGACATGTTTCTGAGTTCACCATTTATATAATCTGCTCTGTAGATCTTGCTGCTATCCCAGACTTCCAGTCTGGAGCGATGGAGAATTGGGGTCTGACCACCTACCGGGAATCAGCCCTTCTTTTTGACCCCCACAAGTCTTCTGCTTCTGACAAGCTGGGCATCACGATGATTATCGCCCATGAACTGGCCCATCAGGTGAACTTATGACATCAGTTAACTATTATGGGATGTAATTTAGAAATGATTCTACATGTTGCTGTGGTTAATTAATGAATTGTTCATTCTTTGTCTGTTCTTGTCAGTGGTTTGGAAACCTGGTGACCATGCAGTGGTGGAATGATCTGTGGCTGAACGAAGGTTTTGCCAAGTTTATGGAGTTTGTGTCTGTCAACATCACCAATCCTGAACTGCAAGTTGTACGTTTTTGTAAAAAGCTTTTTATTTTCATAATCATAATTTTAAGAGCACGAAGCAGTTAGACGAAGATCTGTGCTAATATAAATCTTAATTTTCTTTGTGCCACAGGAGGATTATTTCTTAGGCAAGTGTTTTGAGGCCATGGAGGTAGACTCCTTGAGCTCCTCTCACCCAGTGTCCACCCCGGTGGAGAACCCTTCTCAGATACAGGAAATGTTTGATGATGTTTCCTATGACAAGGTGCATAAGCATACTTTGGAAAGTTTTCCTGTACAAGATTTTTTTCTTGTTATACTCTTTCAAACGCTTTTTTAAACCATTTTACAATTGTTAATATCATTTCAGGGGGCTTGTATTCTGAACATGCTGAGAGAGTTTCTGACCCCATATGCGTTTAAATTGGGGATTGTGAAATACCTAAAACGCTACAGCTACCAGAATACGGTCAATAGTAACCTGTGGGAAAGTCTGACCAATGTGAGTACAAATTACATGAACTCTGCAGTAAACTTTCTTATAATTCATTAGTTGTGTTTACATTTACCTGTTAAGTTTCCCATGTGAAATCCAGTCATCTGTCATCATTCCATGCAACCATAGGTTAAGCAAATTTGCCATGTTATCCAACAGAAAGCTGCTTGTTTTAAAAAAGACTTCTTTGTGAGCTGTGCTTCTTGCTACACTGCTGACAATGGACCTTTTTGCTCACAAAGTTTTTAGGAGTACAGGATCAAACTGTCTCATGATATAGTAGTGAGTGTTAACAAGTTTTCAAAGTCTCTCTCTGTTCAAGGTGTGTGACTCTGATGGTCTGGATGAAGGCAGACTGAAGGGTGATGAGTCCTGCCGGCGCTCAGTCTCAGACTCTGGAGCTTCTGTGGGTTATTTTGTTAATCATTAATCTGAACTCTCTTTACCCTGTATTTAAGTGGTGTTGTCATGTACTTCTGTGATATTTTATCTTTTAGAAATGGCACTCTGAGGATGAGCTGGATGTTAAGGCTATGATGGAGACTTGGACATTGCAGGAGGGCTTTCCACTCATTACGGTGGAGGTCAAAGGTCGCGAAGTCAGACTAAGTCAAGAGCGTTACCTCAAGAGTGATGACCCCTCACAAACATCCAGGTTTAATATTAATATTAAAGATTGACAGTTTCTTAATTGTTATGCCTGTGATACTGATTTTATTTTTGATATGATTTATTCGGGGTTTATTCTTTTAGCCCTCTGGTGCTGTACAGTCATTTACACACACACACAAAAAAATCATGGACATGATTTGAAAAGGTTAAATGGTCTTGAAAAAAATATTCACACATGCAATTTTTTTGTGGTAAAACTGACCACATTGGAAGTGATTGGGAAGCTAATTTCATCTAGTAGAAATGTTTGGTACTGAGCTCAAACAAAAACTTACTGAAAGCTTTTTTTTTTAAAGATGTCAACCTCAAATTTGGAACACAACTCTAGCAGTTTCAGAGTAAAACATGTTTTGGAAAATATATATTTGATATAACATGTTAAAATAGTATTTCTGTACATTTTTCATAATAATCTTTTTTGTTTGACTTTTTAAACATTTCTCATTTCAGCACTAATCGGTCAAGCGTCGTCTTTAAAAAGTCCAAACTTAAGTCTGCGTCCAAAGCATTCATGATTTACCACATTTTAAGTTGAAATATAGTACAAAAACAGTCATTTTTGACCACCAATAACACCCCCTCTGGTGGTTAAAAATGCTGTCACAGTTGAGATGTATTGCAGTCAAATTAAGATGTGAGTTTTCTTGCAGCTGAAACGGTGGGGCAGCAGTGAATCATACATATCGTGAACAAGATGAATTATTATCAATGTATGAATCCAAGTCACTCAATTTTTGACATGGTTTTCCACACAGAATTTTTTTTAGGATTATATCCTTGTATGTGCACAGATATAAATCATTCACAGTAACAGATGTCTCTGCCATGCAGATATTCAACAACATTCTCACAGGAGACACAATGCCAGTGATCGTGAACTCTTGCTGAAAATGAATCAATTCCATTTGCTTTGACACAGCAAGACCCTCTCTGTGTACAAGGGGCTTTATAAAGATTTATGGAATTATTTTCAGACTCTTCATTTTCCTTGTTTTTTTACACTTGGTTGTAAATTCTTGATCTTACAGCTTTCTGTGGCACGTTCCGTTGACTTACATTACCAGCGACTCAACCACAGTGCACCGCTTCCTGCTTAAGACTAAAACAGGTATTTGTTTTAATAGAATTATTTAAGAATATTACAATTGTTGTGCTAATATTATTAAATAATAGTATATAATATATTATTTTATATATTAAATTATATATTATAATATATAATTAACATTCATTTGTTGTAAAGTTTTTAAAATGTCAGTGTTTAGACATCTCTAAACAACACAAAGAACAGAAAGAACATCCATTGTTCTGAACACTGGAGCACTGATTTCTAACAGATCTGTTGTGTATGTCATCATAGATGTTCTGTATCTGCCGGAGGAGGTAGACTGGATCAAGTTTAATGTGGACATGAGTGGATATTACATTGTGCACTATGAGGGTTCTGGCTGGGATGACCTCATCAAGCTGCTCAAACACAATCACACAGCGCTCAGCAGCAATGACCGGGCCAGCCTCATCAACAACGCCTTCCAGCTGGTCAGGTCAGTCCTCATTCATCTGTGTACAGTACAGGTGCATCTTAATAAATTAGAATATTGTGGAAAAGTTCATTTATTTCAGTAATTCAACTCAAATTGTGAAACTCGTGTATTAAATAAATGCAATGCACACAGACTGAAGTAGTTTAAGTCTTTGGTTCTTTTAATTGTGATGATTTTGGCTCACATTGAACAAAAACCCACAATTCACTATCTCAACAAATTAGAATATGGTGACATGCCAATCAACTAATCAACTCAAAACACCTGCAAAGGTTTCCTGAGCCTTTAAAATATTCTCTCAGTTTGGTTCACTAGGCTACACAATCATGGGGAAGACTGCTGATCTGACAGTTGTCCAGAAGACAATCATTGACACCCTTCACAAGGAGGGTAAGCCACAAACATTCATTGCCAAAGAAGCTGGCTGTTCACAGAGTGCTGTATCCAAGCATGTTAACAGAAAGTTGAGTGGAAGGAAAAAGTGTGGAAGAAAAAGATGCACAACCAACCCAGAGAACCGCAGCATTATGAGGATTGTCAAGCAAAATCGATTCAAGAATTTGAGTGAACTTCACAAGGAATGGACTGAGGCTGGGGTCAAGGCATCAAGAGCCACCACACACAGACGTGTCAAGGAATTTGGCTACAGTTGTCATCAGAGGCGTCTTACCTGGGCTAAAGAGAAGAAGAACTGGACTGTTGCTCAGTGGTCCAAAGTCCTCTTTTCAGATGAGAGCAAGTTTTGTATTTCATTTGGAAACCAAGGTCCTAGAGTCTGGAGGAAGGGTGGAGAAGCTCATAGCCCAAGTTACTTGAAGTCCAGTGTTAAGTTTCCACAGTCTGTGATGATTTGTGGTGCAATGTCATCTGCTGGTGTTGGTTCATTATGTTTTCTGAAAACCAACGTCACTGCACCCGTTTACCAAGACATTTTGGAGCACTTCATGCTTCCTTCTGCTGACCAGCTTTTTAAAGATGCTGATTTCATTTTCCAGCAGGATTTGGCACCTGTCCACACTGCCAAAAGCAGCAAAGGTCGGATAAATTACCATGGTGTTGGTGTGCTTGACTGGCCAGCAAACTCACCAGACCTGAACCCCATACAGTATCTATAGGGTATTGTCAAGAGGAAAATGAGAAACAAGTGACCAAAAAATGCAGATGAGCTGAAGGCCACTGTCAAAGAAACCTGGGCTTCCATACCACCTCAGTAGTGCCACAAACTGATCACCTCCATGCCACGAATTGAGGCAGTAGTTAAAGCAAAAGGAGCCCCTACCAAGTATGGAGTGCATATAAAGTTAATGAACATACTTTCCAGAAGGTCAACAATTCACTAAAAACGTTTTTTTTTTTATTGGTCTTATGAAGTATTCTAATTTGTGAGATAGTGAATTGGTGTTTTTTTGTTAAATGTGAGCCAAAATAATCACAATTAAAAGAACCAAAGACTTAAACTACTTCAGTCTGTGTGCATTGCATTTATTTAATACACAAGTTTCACAATTTGAGTTAAATTACTGAAATAAATGAACTTTTCCACGGTATTCTACCTGTATGTGCTCTTATTGGTTAGTAGGATGAAAATGTATCAGGAGTCAAACAAGTCAATGTAAAGTACTGCAGATTATACAATAAAAGTGTTGGCAAGCTCTCATGCTCTGGTTGATTTAAAATCATCCTCCCTCTATGTGTTCTGAACAGTGTTGGTAAGCTTCCGCTGGATAAGGCTTTAGACCTGACCCTGTACCTAAGCAAGGAAACTGAGATTATGCCAGTGACACAGGGCTTCAGTGAGCTTGTGCCTCTGTACAAACTGATGGAGAAGAGAGACATGGTGGAGCTGGAGAACCAGATGAAGGTCAGTGATCACAGTGATCTTCCTAGCTTGTGGATTAATTCATTCAGGATTCAGATTTGAAATCAGCTTCTTTTCAGTCTGTGCAATTCTGAGAATAAAACTAAAATGTGTCCTGACATTCAATCAAAATAATTCAATTGTGCAGTAAAACAGTAATATTGTGAAATATTATTACAATTTAAAATAACCTTTTTGTTTGTTTGTTTTAATATAGTATAATTAATTCCTGTGATTGTAAAGCTAAATCAGCAGCCATTACTCCAGTATTCAGTGTCAAGTGATCTTACAGAAATCATTCTAATATACTGATTTAGTTTAATATTTTTGTGGAAACAGAATTTATTTGGAATAGAAAATGTGTAAATCTTTTACTGTCACTTTTAATCAATCCATAAGTATTCATTACTTAAAAAAAAATCTTACTAATGCCAAACCTTTGAACAGTTGTATACATGATCAAATTTAGTATGGAAGAATTATCATTTTGTCATCTGGAAAAGTGTGATTTCTGTCTGAGAATTCCAGATAATCCAGGAAGTTAAATACATATTTAAAATGTCATGGAAATTTCTGTACTGAATATAAAGTTTTCTAGTTATGCTAATTTCTAAAGTATTTAATTGCCTAGAAAAGTGCTCTTTATTACTGTAAATTTGATGTGATTCTTAAATAATCATGACCACTGGAAAAGTCATGGAAATGTGTTGGTTAAAAAGTTTGGAAGCCCTTGTTAGTTCGTGTAAAAACCTGACCAACAAGGGTTTCATCATCGTTTTTTTATTTTTAAGTTTATCAACTCTTTATTGTGATTATGTAAAGCATATTAAATCACCATTTTGTATAAATAAACTCACTATCCCTTGTTCCCTGCTGTAGTTGTGTAACTAATGCTGGTTCTCTCGCTGTGGTCCAGGCCTACATACTGCAGCTGTTCAGGAAGCTCATAGACCAGCAGTCGTGGACTGATGATGGCTCTGTGTCTCAGAGGATGCTGCGCAGCTACCTGCTCCTGTTCGGCTGTGTGCGGGGTCATCCTCACTGTGTCAGCACCGCTGCCCAGCTCTTCAACCAGTGGAGGGACTCAGATGGGAATATGAGGTGAGAGGTCATCATTTTCTTTCCTTTCTGAAACTTCCTTTTGAACAATGAACACTGTGGTCGACACTGTTTCCATTGAAAACTCTGGAAAAGTTTTTCCCTCTCTTAATGAATGAAACCGTAAGGAGAAACTAATTATTTTTGTCCTTTTTCGCCTCTAGTCTTCCTAATGATGTTACTATGGCTGTGTTTTCTGTTGGCGCCCGGACTGAGGATGGCTGGGATTTCTTGTTTGAGAAGTACAAGGAGTCCATGTACGTCTCAATGAAGAGCAGGATAAAGATGGCCCTCACAACCAGCCCTCTCGATCACAAGCTGAAGTGGTGAGACATTCAGATATTCATCAGTTTAGGAAAATAAGGAGTCACTCATGCCATCCTTCATTTGTGTCAGGATGATGGAGCTGAGTCTGCTGGGAGAGGTGATGAAGACTCAGGATCTGCCATATGTTGTGACTTCAGTCAGTAAAAATCCCAAGGCCTACAAACACGCATGGGTCTTTTTAAAAGCTAACTGGGACTCCCTGATTAAGAAGTAAGATACTGATTTAATTAGAAACACGATAGTGGTATATTCTGAGCCCTTTAATGACTTCAAGTATTTGTTTATAGGTTTGATCTTGGCTCACACTCTATAGCGCACATGGTAGTGGGAGTGACCAACCAGTATTCCACCAGAGAAATGCTGGCTGAGGTAGGTATTGAGGTTTTTATACAAATAATAAAGACAACAAATAATTAGTTGGTCTAGACCAAAAACATATCTGATCCTTCATTACATTGTGTTTCTTTGCTTCGTCAGATTCGTAGTTTCTTCAGTTCCTTGCGGGCTGAGACCGGAGCAGAGTTGAGATGTATTCAGCAAGCCCTGGAGAACATTGAGGAGAACATTCGCTGGATGGATAAGAACCTCCCACTACTGAAGGCCTGGCTGCACAGACACTATGACCAGCAGAAAAACACTGAGCTGTGAATGTCAAAGTCATAGGTGTATACATTTTATAACGCAATTTAATATGATGCAAGAGTTTTGATAAGAGCTTTGATGTGCTAAAGTGTGTGAAATAAGTGATTCTGAATTTGTTAATATGGGGTGAATATTTTTGAATAGCTGTTCCATTGCTTGTAAAGGTCAAATTTAAGAATCTCATCTGTCTCCAACCTTTCATATAGGAATTAAACTCTTGTGAATTGGATTACTTTTGTTATATCTTTTATTTGTATTATTGTCATACACTGTTTTGTCCTTGCCATCAACTCTTTTAACTCTAGAAATCAGTAAATTTTGCTACAACACGTTAAATACCAGCAATCATTTATGCAATATATATAATCATTTAATTGCATGACTTGTTTTTGCTAAAGTCAGTACGGTTTTAACAATTCGTCTCAGTACCTCGTTACAGGTTTGCATCATTGCGTTAAGCACGGGCAAGTATATTAACATGGTATGTAGGAAAAAAATATAAAAACAGCTGTCATGTTAAATCTATTACAACTAAGTGGCTTCAATAGAAATAGGACTGAAAAAAAACAGCACAAAATGTTTTTCACTGATGCTGGTTTCATTTGGTCCAGTGAGACACTTTTCCCCATAGGGGGCGCCCTTTCACACAGTTACAGCTTGAGCACCACTATGTGATGCAAGTAAACAGAAAGATGTCAAAGATCTGACAAGCATTGGCTTTCGTTACGTTAACCCTCAATAATCAATGAGAATCTGTAGCTTATGACTTCCTCTTTTTCTTCTGCATCTCTGTTTCTACTTGTACTGAAGTTCACAGATGTCTTGTAGTGAGGCCATCTTACATCAGGACGTCCTGTCAGTCTGCATGCAGCCAGGACAGCAGTGCAGTGTGTCATGAATGAAGAGATCACACTCCACACAGAACACTTTTTTACATGCTAGACAAGTAAACACCTGCAGAGAGGAGAAGACATAGAGGCTAAATGTCATTTAAACAAGAAACCATTAATGTTCCCATGCAAAAGATTTGAAATGGGGAAAACCTACACTTTTGTCTTTCAACTCTCCTTGGCAAGCTTCACAGAACCTGAAAAGACAGATTAATGCTATAATATACACTGTAATGAGACAGAGGGGTTTTCACAGAGTGAGTGTGGAGCTCACCTCTCGCCCTCATGCTTCTCCAGTGGGGTCTCCTGGAAGGCCTCAAGGGGGAAGAGGTGATGGAAGGAACGGGCCAGGTGAGGAGCGGAAACTAAAGTTAGACCTGTTCCAGAGAGAAGTCAGACTGTGAGAACTGAACACATGGATGCTCTCTGAAGATTAGTGTACAGACTGAAGAACAGGGACATGTTGAGAACATACCACACACTTTACACTCCACTGGCAGCTCAGTGTATTTGGCTCTGCACTGTGGGCAATAGTAGCCGCCAAGAGTGAGTTCTGGTTCACCAGCGCTGTCGAGGTGCCTAAAATATTTTAGAAAATGAACTATACTAAATATTATTTCAAATTATAAATAATATAATTATACATTAATGATACCATTCAATAGTTTGGGGTCAGTAATATATATTTTTTTAATGAATACTTTAATTCAGAATGGATGCATTAAAATGTTCAAAGGTGACAGTAAAGATATATATATTTTTTTTATTCTATTCACAATTAAATTCTGAAAAATATATATCATGCTTTCTACAGAAATATAAAGCAGAACAACAGTTTTTGATGTTGATAATAATAATTCTTTCTTAAGCACCCAATCAGCATATTAGAATGCTTTCTGAAGGGTCATGTGACACAAAGGCTGTTGAAAATTCAGCTTTGCCATTATATTGTATTACATTATATTAAAAGTTATTTTTAATTGTTATAATTCATAATATTACTTTTTGATTAAATGAATGCAGCATTGGTGAGAGTAAGAACATTAGATTTAAACTGTACTCACGACATGCTGAACGAGGGTTTGGCATCCTGATCAGAAATGGAGGCTATGACATGCTGGGGGAAACCTAAGCAAATGATTATGCACATTAAAGATGTTGTGGAAGAATACATATTATATATTATGTATTTCCCATACATAATTCAGGACTAATCCTGGACTGCTTTACATTTACAGTGCAGTGAAGACAAAAAATATACTAAATAAAATTACAAACAGCAGAATGTTCCCAGTTACTACTAGAAAATACGTGTACTTAAACACTTTACTCCATTTAAATAGTGTAAATGTGGTGACAATGACTGTGATTACCCATGCGAATGAGGGAGCACTCTGAGGAGGAGCTGGCTGGAGGCGGCTTCACATGCAGCATCAGCAGCTCTTTAAAATGACTCTCATCCAGAATCACATTGTAGGATCCTATTGGACCAAACTGAATTTAGCAAACATACAAGTAAGAAATCACGTTAAAGTAAGCCTACCCACCTCCAGTTTCTCTTGTAAGAATGGTGCACACCCGAACCTCTGCTGACAGGCCAATCACAGACACTCTGATCTTCGAACCATTCAGAGTCTGTTGATATATTAAAACACAAGACCACAAAGAAATCAACGTTCATCAAAACATACTAACCATTGCAGTATGCAGCCATTAACATCATTCAAACTCACTTTGATAAGCTCATAGATGTTCGCTGGGTCACAGGTGGTAAGACTGCTGAAAACAACCAGGATCTCTTTGCTTGTATGAGCAGGCATGTGTCTGCATGAAAATAGAAATATGTTACTGCGGTAAAGGGGTGTCTAGATTACGAAGCCCTGTATGCAACACTGTTGCATTTCAGTTCCAGATGGAAGTGACATGTGCCTTACTTCAGAGTCTGCATAGCTAAGTTCAGAGAGTTGTAGAGAGACGGTTCGCCAACACATGTGGAGTCCACGGCTTTCTTCAGAGCTGCTATATGCTTCTTAGGGTTCCCTGGTAAGAGTAAAACAATGTCAAGTGAAAATAATAACAAAAACTTCTCAAACCTTGCAAAAATAATAATAATGCATCAACCTGCAAGATCAGTGAGCTTCTCCGCCCTCTTGTTCTTAGTGGTAATGATCCCTATCTGTGACGATATGGTACAGTTAACAGAAGCTGTACATGCTGTAAACGCTTGCAGACAGATACAGAGACAAGTGCATTACCTGACTGATTGGATTCTGGTCAAAATATTCCTCTACAAAATACTCCATCAGCTGAAGAATGCAAAATGAAATCAGTTAAGACAGATTTCATATATACTCAAGCTCCCATATGCCACTACAGATGCAGTGCTACTAACCTTCAAGCTTGAGGTGAGCCTGTTGGGCTTCAGGTCTTGATCTTCCATTGATCGAGATGAGTCAATGATCACAAAGAGGTGCCGCATCTGATTTGGTGGGAATTATATACATGATAATAAGTCATCTCCAACAACAAAAAGTAATGTTATAACTATGGAGGACAGTAAAACGAATCTTACCATCCCAAGCCGAACTTGTCCATGACTCTCAAACACTCTGTAATGTGACAGAAAGACTTCAAGTGAATATCAAAGAAATATACAAATCAGCTCAAACTGGAATTTATATTTTGCATTTCAGTGCTGTACCTTTTCCTCTTCGCCTGGAAAAGAATGTCCTCCACAGTGGCTTTGAGAGATCCAGATTCATCCTCCTTCAGCACCTCCCTGAGAGAGACACATGTCAACTGCTCACTACAGTGTAACGTTGTGTTCTTCTCATGTGCTTTAATAAATATCAGTGGCTGACAGTCTGGTGATGGCCCTTACAAACATACTAGCCACAGTTTCTGAGCTCTTCTGTTTTATACAATTACTAACGGTATAAATCCTATTTTATTAAATATAGTATATTAACAATGAACACTTTGAAATAAATAATACATTTAAAGTGAAAACGCACACAAGTTAAAGTAAGCATAAAGCTCAACTTCTCACCATGTTCGTTCGTATCCTCCTTCCCAGCGTTTGGTTCTCTCTGGTTCTTCATCCATGTTTTATAACTTTGACAGACTGTAAGCTTTCTTTATGGGAATGTTATGAGTTATTCTATTCTTCAGAAACGTTTGTACTCTCAGATGTTTTAATGGATTTCTGCATTTGGTCTCCTCACAGAGACTTCCCTATACGTTGTATAGATTTTCGTACTTTAAACTTATAACAGCAAATACAGGAAAATGTCTATAAACTGGAATTTCGTATTGATTACATTTTAATAAGTGGCTTGCTCAACTATAAAAACAATCCAATTCACCCGGTATTTACTTTCGGGCAACCCTTGTCCGTCGATTTGTTATGTCCTCCGGTACAAAAACCGAACATTAGTTCCGGGTTATGGGAGGGCCTACATGGTCTACATATGGATCCATAAAACCAGTTTATTAATAGATTTTAGCTGCCCACTTTAATTAATTTCAGAAGCTGAAGTGAATACAAAAGAATACATTTGGAAATTGAATGGCTTTATTTTACTATGTACACAAATAACAAGCAAGAAATGTACTGTACATTCAACACAATTCACCTGCCACATTAAAATAGTCAAATCAAATCACTTTTATTGTCACATCACTACAAGTGCCTTGGTGAGTGAAATTCTTACGAGTTGAATAGTTGAATTCTCTGTAAATTTGACTCAATTTACTCAATACTAAAGAACCAAATTATATCAATTACATAACAGAAATTAAATTCACACCTATTGTATAAGTGTGTACTTAAACTAGATTGCTATCCTGTGACAGATTAATGAATAGCTTTCAAATTAATTAAGACATTATTATAACGATCAACATTGGAATGTCTTTGCTTGAAGATCCCTAAAACTACAAAAAGTGGTCACAGTCTTGCTCATATATAAGATACGCCAACTTTGACATGCGGCAAAAGATAAAAGGTTAAAAGGAGACTTCATCTAGCTTTTAAAAAATTAAAACAAAATACTTTATTGGTACCAAAATATTTTGATCAAGCTTAGTTTGGCTCAAAAGCAAAAATCTGTCATAAAGCAGCCATACAGTTCTTGATAGTAATACAGTGATACAGATTTTAAATACAGAAATACAGATACAGTAAAGTCCCAAAAACATCATGTGACATAACATACTCTCCCGAGTTTCCTGTGCCACGATTTATTGCCTGTGGTCATAGTCACTGACCCTTCTTTTGATCAAGGACAGTTTTGTCTTCAGCTGTTTACTCCTTTTCTTTTTCATCTGATAGTCTGCAGACTGTGAGAAAGGAAACGGGTCAGAATTTACATTTGCACCAATACACTCAAATCATAAACATGATCTACTATAAACATTAGTTCTTTTTAACAGCTGTGACAAATGATGCAATTCACAATATTCTAATCCGAAAGAGTTTACCTTCTTCAAACTTTTGAGCCTATTGTATACATCCATGGCATCCTTTTTAGGAAAAAAATACAAGAGTAATATATATATATATATTAATTTAACATTTGATTAATGATTTGATCAAAACAGGAGAGATATTATTAAATTAATGCTTTATATTTTTAAGAAGTTTATATTTTAAAGGAGAAAGAGATACTGTGAAAACCACAGATTAAGTGACTTTATACTGTAAGACTTGCCACCCATAACCTTAAGCTTGTGAATTTTTGTTTCACTTTATAGATTACATACCAGGAACTGTGGGCTGCCTTCCTGTAAGCTATCCAGCTCTCGATCCGCTTCTGCCAAGCCCCGATTAATATCATCCAGCTCAGCCTGAAGACGCTTGTACTCCATGTGGTCTCTGTCAAACTCTCTCTTGTACCCCAGCCTCTCCTGCTCATTAATGATGGGAGGATACTCACTGAGAGCATGGCAGCACAGCATAGAGGTAAAGGGGTAAATATGACAAGAGTGTTACTGATTACAAAAAATCACAAATGCTGAGTTTTTTTTAAGTGCTCCATTACTACCAACTATAACTCAAAGATTTTCCTCACCTTCGATAGTCAGTGTCCAGCTCATCTCCAGACTCTCCAGTGTCATAGTCTCTTAGTTTACTCTTCAGTCCATTTAAAGAGCTGGTCACGTCAGAACCACTTTTGATTTAAATTTAAAAAACAATAACACCAATAGAAATTTTGTTAATAACTTGGGAGTGATATTATTACAATTTGTGACCCTCTCTGTGAAATCCAGGCTAAGGTCTCAAAATCTAATTAAAACAAGCATCAAAATTTTATTTCTACCATTAATTTCACTATGATTTCAATCTTTGACATGACCTTACGCAGTCAATATTAAAGATATAAAGGTTACATTTTCACAGAATATTTTTACCTTATGGCGGATGATTTTATGTAGAAAACAGTAAATCACTAAAAATTAGCTGGGTTTTCACCGAGAGGGTCACATTTTGTGACAGTGAGAATAGCTTTCTGATCACAATAGGTTCAGTCAGTTTACATAATCTGTTTGTGAAACTGGTTATTCGTGTTCATGACAAAACAACATTTCTGGGACATTATTCACACAGGGACAAGATTTCCTGGATTCCTTCACTCTGTGGCACCTCCTCAAGTGACAGACTAATATTGAGCAGACCGATCATTTTGAGTCAGTCAGTGTGCTTGGCTGATTAACAGAAGTGGTCATTCTGCTTACAATTTTATTTGAGATTTTGAAATTGCATACAGTCAGATATCATCTTTGTAGTCAGCCACTACAAATATAATTCATATCTATAATAATCAAACTTATTCAAGCCCTATCAAGGAAAAATCACTGAACAAAGTCTACAGAAGAATGAAACGTAATGCATTTGCCATGCATTTGTTTTTGCAATAAAATCTTTGTAAGCACTGAGATTACCTACCTTGGAAGATAAATCGGTTTCTGACTGTGAACCATTGGCCGTGCAACCCCGATTTGGTCATTGCGGTCATTGACAAAAGCCTCTGGATCTCCAGACACATTTTTAACCTGAAGAAAAACAAAGAAAGTCTGAGTTCATTTCTAGACATTTTGTATAAATAAATTATTAACTTTTTGCAGGCAATTCCATATAAAAAATATTTAGCTCAACCTTCAACTGTTGTATATTTTATGGTTTGGAAATATCATGTGCATTTAGCAATTTTAAAAAAAAGTCATGTTTGTAGCAATCTTAATACTGCATCAAAAAGCGTTTTTCCAAAGTGTTTTCTTAATACCCCAGTAACCCAACCGCTCCACACAGCCAGCTTGACAACATTTGTCATCTCAAAACAGTTTCTCTCATAATTTGGTAGTCTTTAACTCCTGTAAGTGTTGCTGTAGGCCTCTTTTACTTGAGCTTCTCTGTTTCCCCAACGCACTCAGTCGTCTTTGTATGGTAAATAGTCTGGACAAACATTAAAGCCAGGCGAAACCGGTTCCACCACATCCACAAATACCATCGTGACAAAGGACAAAACTACCACTGCTTACATGGTGATTTGTGTAAGAACAAACCCAATGGAGTGAACTAATAACAATAGAGCATGCTAATGTTTTTGGTCTAACAATTCCCACCTACCAGTTTATAAACGTTTAAGTCACTATTAAGTGTTCCATGTGTTTCATCATGGAATTTTTGGTCATGATCATGCTTTCCATTAAGTGAAAGTGTATAAGAGGACACACCCAGAAACTAGACATAAAAACATCTCTTCGTGGAAATCTAGCTCTGAAACTTCTCTTCGTGGAAAAGTCTTAATAGCAATGCTCTAGACCAACGATGTTCCTAAAAAAAGTGGAGAAATTAAAGGCGCCCCATAGCAACTCTTGAAAATAAAACAAGAAGCATTCTTGGTAATTATATAGTAGCAGAAGTAACAGTACAACCTACGTGCTGCAAACAGTATTACATTTCATGGTATCAGAAATCCAAAACATAAAACTAACATAAACAGGAAAAGAAAAATATATTGAAATTCTTACCCATTCCCCGATGCCTTGAGATGTGAGACCGTCGTTGATGGTCTTCACGTCATACCACAGAACGCGCTGCCTGCCGTATCTCCTGATCTGTCCTCGGGTCTTCACCGCGAACACAAGTAAGATGATCAATCCGACCACAACCAGAAACCCAAGAACAATGGCAATGGCCTTGAAGAGAGAGAGAAAGAAAGAAAAAGAACAACGCTTTAAACAGCACTGTACATAAACAACAGCAGATTGGCTTCTGTGTTTGTATGAATTTCAGCTAGAAGAAATGTATTAAAAGGTATCAAAAGTTGTGTCTGATAATAGCCAACTTCAACTGAACAAATATTATTATGAAAATGGTTTCCGCTCAGGAGAACATGCTCACCTCTTCAGGCTCAACTACACAGTAGTGGTATAAATATTGATTGATGAAGATGCCAGAGGCCTGATCTTGGTCCTTGTATTGTGCACACAGCTGCAAGATCTGATTATACATCATGGATCCAGATGTCTGAGAGGTGGGGTTAACAGCGACCAGGTACACGATGGTGGCGATGAGCATGAGTGCAGCCAGAATGGCACAAATAATGATGGAGGCCAGATAGAATGAGGGAGACTGAGCAGTGTTCTGTCTCGACATCACCAGGATGAAGATGATGAGCACAGTGATAAAGCTGATTGCCGCAATTGCGATGATGAAGCCCTTGCCTGATTTTGGGTCCATGTACGTGCCGCCTCCATAGCCTCCGACACCCCCACCGTAACTTCCTCCATATCCACCAAGCCCACCGCCGGACGCTCCACCGCCATAACTGCCTCCATTGCCCATCCCAAGACTCCCGAGGCCCATAGTGCTGGCATCATAGTCCCATGCCAGTGTGGAGGCTACACAGGCAAACATAGCCACACACAAAATGATGATGATGATGCACAAAATCTTCATGACACCTGGGGGTGACGTCCAGCGGTAAAAGTGAAGCATTTCATCAGGGTGGTAAGAAGGTGTGCGATGGGAGGATCGGTGGTGACTGAAATGACAAAGTGAGATAATATGCATGAATAAAAGAAAAAATTTTAACTAATTATGTTTTGAAACTTTACTCAGATCCAGGGTTATTATAGTTAACTGAAACTAAATTTAAAGCCATACAAACATTTTACTTGAAATATAATAATTAACTCAATTAAATTAACAATACACACACACACAACATACATATATATATATATATATATATATAAACTATAAAATATATACAGACATACAAAAAACGAATACAAATTATAAAAACACAACTAAATTAAATACAATTTTAATTCAAATTAAAGTGAAAATAAAAAATGAAACCTAATTCAAAATATTAACAAAAATAAAATAATATCTCAATGATACTAAAACAACACTGCTTAGGTCATAACACCATTACAGTGAGGCAGTAAAGGGTCAAATAAAGAAAACTTCTCTGTACTGATAATGGATGATTACATGTTTTCTCTAATATGCAACTTACTGTCTGCCGCCATATGCAGGATGGCGACTTGATTTTTTCGGCATGATGTTGTCTTCCTGGACAAACTTCACACAGTGAAATCTAATGTAAGAATGAAAAAACATAATTGATTAATCAATGTGATATAACAATACACTGTTGAGGAAATAAAACCAAAAACCCAGACCTTGATCTAATCTAGATACAGAGATGGTGATACAGCTTAAGATACAAAGTGGCTATTTAGATTAGTTATTAATGGCTCTGCAATCAGAATGTTATTTGTTTTTTACATAATTGTAAAAAAAGACCAAGTGTTGTTCTGTAACACCATCATTATAGCCAGTAAGATATATAAAATCACTATCGTGACCACTAAAATAATGTTTAGGATATAAAATAAAATGTAAAAAAATATATGTATTCCAAATATTTATTTAATTTTAATAAAAAATATGCCTGACCACTGTAATGCTTTTCAATATATTATGTGTGAGATTAAATCGTTTTTAGAGTTTTCGGTCTGTATTGTGGATTTTCTTTCAATAATTCTTACTGTTTTAAATTGAAATGTGTCCAGTTTCTTACAATTAGTGTTACATCACAGCCTGGTGGTAGTAGGTTGTAGCAAAACAACTTAATATCACTGTACTTTTAATTTATTTATTTTGTGTATGGATAAGTTGCAGATTTCTAACATGCTTTCATTTGTAGCAAAGAAATATGACAACATTATATAAATGTTTGAGGACAAGTGAAAAAAAGGCCTACATCAGTTCTTCAGCTTGTATACATTCGAAAGAAATACGTCAAAATATTCTCAGAATTAGGACAACTGACGCCTTTACATGAATAACAACATTACGATGTTTGTCAAAACAAAGACGCTTAGCGTTCAACTATTTTATTTACATTTCCTAAAGTTCCGCTGCGTATTAGTAAACACAACAATCAATAACATAGGCTACGGTATTAAGCTGGGAATATTTCAAAACACATTACAAAATAGGTTCGCAGAAACTCACCCGCTTGCTTACCAAAGCAGTCTAAGCTGGTAAATATCCTCTAAACCTTCCTCGCTCCTTACAAGAGTATTTCACGGACCTACAAGACGCTCAATCTTCAGGAAACGCCCGCTGAATACCGAGAATGTCATCGATCTGCCGTCTCTCTCTCAATACATCAGTGAAACCAGCCTCCTCCCATCATCACCTGCACAGGTGCAGCCCCGCCCTGAACGCGAGCGCGTGCGCGCGGCGCGGAGTCACAGATGCGAGACGAGCTGGGTTCATTAGCAAAGCTACTTTCACAATACATATCGTCTATGGCTTTACAAAAAAAATGTCTTGACGCATTTTATGTTTAAATCTAGTTACTTTTCAGGCTGTGTTAATTTTATGTTAGATAATTTATTCTAGTAGTAAACTAGTAGTTTAGACAACAATTTATGTTATTTATGTTTCTAATGCTATTTAATATATATATATATATACCATAAAACATCAAAACGTAGCACATTCATTGAAACAAAATACAATAATGAAATGCTTTGCAAAATTTATGGGAGTCGTTGCTCCATCCATACCCTACACCAAAGAGAAAATCTTAAACACCTGTAATAACTCGAAAACATACGCATAAATTGCAAGAAATGTATAAGACCAATGGAATTTCTGATTGCTCAAATCATACACTTGTAATCTGGGAGGCAGCTTTAAAATCCATTCATCATAATTTAATTAGAAATAAGAAGCAAATTGTTCATAAGTGCTTTGCTAATTGTCAGAGTCTCCTTAATATGGCTCAGACCTGTAATTATGGTTTCGATTACTATAAGTTGCCATACAAACAATAACAATGATTAATGCAGGATTGTTCTAGATTATTACACACCATATTCAATATTCATGAGGTATAAGGTAGTGTAAGCACCTTTTCTTCATGGAATGCAACCTGATACCTAGTAAAAGTGTGCATTACTTTACTCCAGTTCAACTATAACAGCAGGCCTATACTGCTCTGAGCCATGTAGTATAGCGTGTTAATGAGAGGTGGTATGCATCTCTGAATATAAACTACAAGTTCATTATTTTGTCAAAAAGGAAATGCTTGCAGTACAATGTAGAGGCAGTCCTGTTTATTTGATCTACTTCCAATATCAATGAAAAAAAATGAAATCGAAGGTACATCATGGCAATACAAAAACATTATGTGCATATAACTCACACATGAATAAAATACACAAAAAGTTCAAATTAAACTAGGAAAACTATGAATATACCAAGCAATCTAGGATCATTATAGAGATGCTGCTATTTAAACAAACACCATTTTGAGAGCTATTTACATCTCGAGATCTATTTCTATCTCTACAGGAACCTCAAAGACTCCAGTGATTTCCTTCAAATGACCTAATTCTAAAATAAAAATTAGATATAGAAATATCATATATAATTTACAGTATATGATTAAAACATTGCTGATGTTGTTCCACGTGATATATCAGTAATAAAGAAGGTAATATTTTCAGAGCTGGGTTTAAAGTGGTAGGTGTCCTTCATTGTACTTTCCCGCTCTATTCAATTCAATATGAAAAAGCGGAGTAATTCTATTAGGGTCCTCACACCATCGGTGCTCACGCCCTAATTATTTCAGTACCAACCAAGACCAAACCAAAAACTCCATTAATTCGTGAAGGTATAGCTATGGACAATTTTCTTTCGGCAAGTTGCTTCTTTTCTGGGAACCTCTGTGAATAAAGTATAAAGGAGTTGTTTAGCTGTAACCATCATTCCAGTCCATGACTTTGTTATACTCCTGAATTTTCTGCTTTATGTGTGCAAGTTTGCTCTTCAAATATTCACATCTCTCCCTCTTCTCCTGGTATGTTGGGTCCTACAACCAGAAACAGGTAAAGTAATCTTTGGTGTGCAGCGTGCACTCACACACAGACAGGAAGTATGTAAACATGTCAATAGGTCCATTTATGTCCCCCTAACATTTCCAGTTTTTCAGTTACTACTGTTTGAGCGACTCAAACGCAGACAGATACCATGTCATTATTTTGCAATAACTAAAGAATGTAGAAAGGCAATAGGCAGATGAAGGTTTTAAAAAGGGTCAAGTAAACTTTAAGAACATAGGTCATGGCTTACCTTTTCTGGGGAAAGTAAATAACATGCATTTTTATATTACTTTAAAACTCCTAGAAGTAGAACAGATAACAGTATTAAACAGTACTTACAGCCTTTTTTCTGTTATACTCTTGAACAATGCTATTGATTCTCTCTTGCTCCTGTGGGAGAAAAACCAAGATTCATAATCTAAAATATTTCTGTTTCAATAAAAAGATTTTAGAGAAATGTATTTGTAAATGTATAAAGGGATTGTACTGTGGTTGGTCACCAGCTCTTTGCTGTTTTTAATCATCTTTGAGTCTTAACTAATACATTGTAATGGTGATGTGACAAACACATTTTCAATTACAAATATTCCATGTAGTATCATAAATAATACAAGTTCATAAAAACAGTATACTAATTATGAAAGAATTTGCGGTTTAAAACAATTACCATTTGGCTGGAAGGCTGCGGTGGTAGACTGCTCATCAGAGTATCCATCTCCTCAAACTTCTGCGTTAAGACCTGAACCTCAGCATGCAACTCTTTATATTCAGCATATTGATCATTAAACACAGCCTTGTATCGCTCCCTCTCCTCATCAGACTGGATTGTGGGATATTTCCTGTGGGATACAAAAGTGATAAGAGATTAAAAAGCATGACGTAACAATAACCAGTCCGGTGCTAGTTTCTGAACATCATTAAAATGTTTATATATTCCATGAAATAGCTTGAATGAATTAATTGATTTTAGTTAGCATAAGTATTCTTTGAAACTCACCCTACATAGTCTGCAATCACCACAGGTTTGGGGATGTGGCCAGCAGGAATATGCCCCCTTAAGATCTCTGGTTCCATCATAACTGGGTTGACAGGTATGCCATCATAAGATTCTGGACTGGCCATTACTGGAGCGGTTTGGATGGGCACAGAGACACTTGAGCCGGCACCAATCTGAGATTACAAGTACATTACAACAATGATTTTAAAATCTAAAAATGTTCTTCTTACAATTAAAATTCAACTGCTTACCATATTGAGCGGAAGTCCTTCTGATTTCATCTAAATATGAATAAGAACAGAAAAACTAATTAGATTTACTGCTATTACTGAATTATTTGAGCATTATATTTCAATTTATGTTTATCAATTTCAAAGAACAAATGATTTGAACTTTACATCTTGAACCATTCTCTCTCTGCGCATTCTTGCAGCTTCATGTCTCCACAGCTTCAGACACACGCCTGCTCCCACGAGATACAACAGCATGTTGAAAAAGAGGAAGATGATGGCAGCATTCTGCCCTGCCTCTGTTCGGCAAAACCCCGCATTGGGCCCTGCATTGAAATGTGGATAATTGCAGAGACCTCCACGCACTGTGTCTCGCACATACACAATTGCAGCTGAGAAGTAGAGCAACGCTAACGCCAAGTTTATCACACCCTCTGTGATTGGCCACCAGCTAGAGTCTAGTAGAATAGTACGATAATACATGGTCATGCCTAACACTACTAGAATGACAGTCACTATCCAGGCCATTCCAGCCACCACAATAACAAAAGGAGTCAAGGGTCCGGAGTAGGAAATTCCATTCCCTCCATACATCCCACCCATTGATGATCCTCCATACATACCACCCATCGAATGCATGGTGTAACCAAACATATTAAACCACTCATTATCTTTGTGCACGTACGCACAGACGCATGCAAAAACTGCAGCTCCCAAAAGCAACTCTGCGCATCCCAAAATGCGCAAAAGTCCAGCCCAGGACTTCATATACGCATAGCGCTGATTGTATTCCTCCACCTTCTCACTGTAAGTCATAGCCGTCTGCAAAGAGCGTCCAGAAACCGATTCCAGTGGCTCCCCTAATAACACTGCCTGCTCCTTCCTTGAATTGTAGCTGCCTCCAGACCCTCCATAAGGGTCTAGGTAAGAGCTGGGGGCTGTAGGTGAGGGTGCACGTGAATGTGGAGGAGAGCACAGGACGCCTTCGGTGGTGGTGTTCACATCAGGTGGTGGTGGTGGAAAGGTCCATTTCTTGCTGCCTTGGTTGCCACTGGCTCTGAAGAAGTTCTTCACAGAGTCAGGAATGAAGCGACGGACGGGTTTGATGTCCATGGCATCATCCACCTGGTCTTCAACATCACTCGGGTAGAAATCTGGGCCAACAGGAGGGTTTTCGGGAAGAGCCGGTGGTGGTAAACTTTCATAGCTGGATGCTGCCACTTCACCGCCAAGTGGGTAAGGAGCCTGCTGACCCCACGGCAGTGAGCCAATGGGAACCTGATCGTAGTGCGGCATATCGCGGACCCGATCAAAGTGGGACGCTGACCCGTTTCCAAAAGACATGGGGATGATTCTTCTAGCAGCTTGAGTGAACTGAGGATCAGAAAGGTTATCTACATTATTATAGTGTCTTGTGTCACATACAGACATCATGTCTTTTGCACATTTTACCAACATAAAAGTAAGGATTCATTTATATTTAAATTCTATCTGATATTAATAAGCTAATAATTAATGTTATGCCATGGCCTATTATTACCAACATGGTGAATATTAATCATACCACATTTAACAATTCAAATCAATTGTTTTAAATATTTTGGTCAATGTACAAAATTACAACGTTATGATCTATATTCGATATATGACTATATCGTGCATCTCTACTTAAAAAATTGCATACTGTATACTACAGAACTCTGAAGTCAGCACGGTCTTACCTGGGTACGGTAGTTACATTGCCTCACAGGGTGAATTTAACACGGTGTTTTTCCCCTTACAAAGCAACCTGAAATAAAAAATAAACAACCAAGTTACACAAAATCGACAGAACACCGGTCAAACTAGCTTAAAAAGTGAGTTTAAAAACTAGCAAAAATGTGACTATGAAACGACGGAAGTCTGCGTTGTATGACATGATCTTAACGCGGGTTGAAACCAGCCTGTCAACAAAAACCATGTAAGAAATAAAACAGAACTATGCGTCCAAGCTCTGAAGTCATCCAAAAATAATAATACACGCTAAATGATTTTGCATTGTAAGGGCGTATTCATTCTACAATCAAGTTGTAGGAGAGTTGACAATATATTTTTACCTAAAAATAAAAGTATTTTATTAAAAACAATCGCTTTCTTACCTGGTACCGATACTTACACCTGTCTTCCGCCTCTGGTGCTGCAGGTGAAGGGGAATCGATCACGTGACTTGTCCTGCCCCAATGAGTGATGTCACGAGACAAACCAGTTCGACAGGAAAACGATGAAACGCTTCAATATGAAAAATCCGCTGATCTATCACCACAAATTGTGTGAAGGATGCCGCTGTTTGTACCGTGTATGTACAAGATAAGTACAAGGTACTTAACGACAACATAAACGTTATTTTACTACTCGTAAGAATTCAGAAAAGCGTATAATTGTTCATCTGGATTGCTAAACATGTAGTAATAAAGTGTATTAGGCAAAACACATCAGCCTAACATGATTTGAGAATTTGTCACTCACTGAATATTGTCGATGTGGCCACGTTATTCCAATTACAAGGGATCAGTCAATTTGAATTACATTTTTGCAGCCTTTTAGAATTTGCGCAAAAAAGCCTTTTATTACACAGCACCAACCCATTTTTTTTTTAAGAATTCTTAAGTTTCTTTCACCATTTTCAGTTTTATTTTTCTCCTTGCACTTGATGTTATGCCAGAGGGACTGGATGATCCAGGAAGTTTAGAAGTAGATATGATGATTTGATTGATAGAGCAGTAAAATTAAGAATAAGAGGGGAAGTAAAATTATAAAGTACAATTGGAAACTGCAATTTTAATTGAGTGATGAAAAGTGAATAACCCTGACTCTCACGGATGACATTTTTCTTGCTAGAAATAATCAGACATGTTCACTCTCTCACACCATCTTTTGAGGAGAAACACCCATTTCATTTACCATTATTCTTGTGAATTAAATTTGATCCTAAATTCCACTTACTAACAGATGTAAAATGTTTCCGGCATTTGGGGACAGCATTTATCAAAGAATTTCAATATTTCTTTGATAATTTAATCAAAGAATAAGACAAATTAAACTAGTCAACAGAAAAAGGCTCTTTTAAATACTGTATACAAATATTTATTTCTTCCATTTATTTTGGAAGCAAGTTTAACATTTCAAATAGAGTAATTTTTAACAGCCCCACACATTGTAGTCCTTAGCTCAACGGTAGTGAAAAGAACAAAACTCTGTCTGGGGAAACAATAACTATGAAATGTGATGTCTGTCTACTTTGACATGAACTCAAACAATGTTTGAGCCTTTCACATATAGTGTCCCATGTCAGTTGTTGTCTTTCATCCATTGTTCAAACCACTGAACAATTTGCTCCAGATTCCTCTCCATGTCCTCAGGAATGTTGCTGGTGAGCTGGTGGACTATCTCCTGCTTGTAGGCTTCCATGGCTTCCTCATAGATAGTCTGGAAAATCTCACACTGCACATTGTCCTGGAGCTTCTTTCCGGTGTATCCTCTGAATATGAAAGATATATAATTAAATCACTGCAACAGGAAGCATACAGCCACACAGTATGTAAATGACTGCTGAACAGTACATCAGGCCCTTGTTCACATAAGACTGCCTGAATGTGCTATATGGGTGATTCTCCAAAAGGGAAACTTTTATCTGCCCTAAAATAATTTTTCCCCTCAAATGTTTAGTGTTTCTCATCCCAGATCTATTTTAAAGATTTAAAATAGTCAAAAAGGTCAAAACTGAAATATCACATATGTAACAGAACATTAATGTTAACTGTTATGAACACAAACCTGCTTTCAAGACGATTGTAGAGATTGGTGTTGTTTGTGCGGAGGACAAAAACAATGTCAAACCAGCGTTCAGGAAAGAAATCACAGCCATGGTAATCAATAATGATGCCTCCATCTCCCATTTTGTCCTCCAGCTCATCCACAACCTAAAACAATGAAATTGTCATTAACATTTGGTTTTATTATATGCAGCCTGTTGGATTTGCTTTTGACTGATGATCAGTGCGGTTTCAATACCCTACCCCTATCTAATAAAACACCAAAAAATGTATTTTGTTCAAGATTACACTGTTAATGTTCTGTGACTATGTCATCCGATAAAAGGGGGAACAATGAGATTTATTTATTTTATGATTAGATTAAATACATTTAGAATAGAGTGTGCTAGAGTTAGAGGGTCAAATAAAGATGGAAGAGATGTGTTTTTAGCCGTTTCTTGAAGATGGTTAATGATTCAGCTGCTCGGATTGAGTTGGGCAGGTCATTCTACCAAATGGGAACAGTTAATGAAAAAGTCTGTGAAAGTGATTTTGTGTCTCTTTGGGATGGTACAGTAATGCGTTGTTCACTTGCATATAAGGGCATATAAGTCTGAAGTAATGAATTTAGGTAAAGGGTGCAGAGCCAGAGGTGGTTCTGTAGGCAAACATTAATGCCTTGAATTGAATGCGAGCAGCTATTGGTAGCCAGTGCAAATTGATGAACAGAGGGAGATCCATTTAGATCAATTATAATAGTGCATACCCTGTCCTCATCCAATATAGGGCACTGGTATTCTTCATCAAATCCTTCGTACAACAGATCTAAAGAGAAAAAAATAACCTTTTTAACGAATTCTTAAAAATAAACAACGATCTTTTAATTCAAAGAACAATAACGTACCATCCTGTGCCAAATCCCCAACATTCACATAGGTTAGTCCTGTTCTCTGAGCCAACTCTTTGCCTAGAGTGGTCTTTCCTACACCAGGGGTTCCTGCCAGGTCACGAGGAAGCATAGCAAAGTGTAGCGATCGTGAAAAACCATTGCTATACCTACTTAATACATTCAAACGACATGTATTATTATGAACAACCTAATACAATGTAGACTAACCTGTAAGAAGAATGTTTGGTCTCTTCATGATTCTCATTGCAAGGTATTACACGTGGAAATAATGCGATTAATAACACAGTTCGTTTTCCGCAAATTCCAGACGTATACTCAGTATCAATAAGCATACAAAAACATATATATAAATAATCTGTTGGTCATATCGTCTTATCTGCTTGTCACAGCATAGATCAACTTAAAAACGTGCTCAAAATTGTGGCGTGTGATTGATGACGTCATCAGCGTGCGCCATCGGAGGGGCGGATCACCACAGCTTTAAAGGGATAGTTAGCATAATGTTACTTTTCAACCAAAAATAGCCTGCATTGTTGTTCTACAAAGATCATCTGTAGAAATGACCAGGGTAAGTGTGTAATGTAGTGCCTAAACAGTGTACTAGCCACGGCTTTGTTGATTTGGCCTGATAACTTGACTGCTAGCATTCGTTATGTCGAGCTAACGGTCAGGAGCGAACTTACTGAAATTTGATTAATAATCTTAGCCAACATTCCGGATAATGCTTTTAATAAATGTGGGGAATACTGGTATAAGAGTTCTTCTAACATGTGTTTTTAGTAAAGTTTGCTCTGGTAGCACGCAGCAGAATGCTCCTCTTGTGATTTATACTATCATTTACTGCTGTCCTCCTCTCGTAAGCTCGCTGAGGTGAATCCCATCTTTCATTCCATCATTTTTATAAATTACGTATATGATTTGTTTTTCATCCCAGCACAGTTTTGCATGGAGTGACTACTTGGGACGTCAGAGTTGATAATGTCAAAGCTTTCTCTGGGAGGAAAGCAAGTCCTCTGGAAAAGTATGTAACATCTTTAAAAGCACTTTTAATCATTCTTTCTTTTTTCATATCCAAAAAGATCCTCTGTGCACTGAGAATAGATGTGGATGCTCTGAATCTAATGTGTTGTGCTTGTATTTCCTGTTAAGATAAACAGCTGGGTGGTACCATCATTTGGTGAACTTTTGGGAGGAGTGAACAGGTCCCTGAAAAAGGGGCCACTCTCAGGGGAAAGCTGGCCATCTACTGGGAACCGAGCAGAGAAAAAATCCAGGAAGAGGAAAGTAGATCCTCATGTGTCCAGCAACCAGATCAGTGTGTCAAGTGAAGCATATAAACCAGACCAGGATGAGCCTTGGGTGGATATGCATGCTCCCCAATCGCAGGTACAGAAATTGTGAGGCTCAGGGGTGCTTGGTACAATTCTTGGAAAATTCACCTTGCTGCAATTTAGTTCTTACACCTCTCTAACACTTTTAAGTGTGTGATTGAAGTAAAGCTAACTTATTTCAAGAGTGTTTCGATGCATTTGATATAAAAAATGCCGTAAATTAGATTTCACAAAGTAGGGCTGAGTACTCTAGTTTAGGCCATACAATCTATTTTACTCTAGACTGTGATAGATTTTGCCCCTAAGTTCACATTTGTCTGCTATGCAACATTTTCATATTGCTTTTATTTCAGTCTACAAACATTGTTGCTTAAATGCTTTTTTTTCTCTGCCAGGCCGAATTGGCAGTCCACAAAAAGAAAATTGAAGAAGTTGAAAGCTGGTTGAGAGTTAATTTGGACAAATCAAAAAAGGTCTGACAAGTATGAAATGTATTTTGGGTGACATGTTTATTGAATCATTTGGGAATTGTTTCATATTTTGTGTTGTATTCGTGGTTATGGCTCCACAGGGTGGCGCCATTCTGTTGCTCACTGGCCCCTCAGGATGTGGGAAGACCGCAACTGTTCGAGTCCTTGCCAAGGATTTGGGTTTTCAGATCCAAGAGTGGTCAAATCCCTCCACCACCACTCAGTACAAAACTGAGAATTTGTTCACGCAAAGCTTTGATCCAGGTCAGGAGTCATCTTCTTACTAGTCGCAGTTCGTGACTGATGTTCATGTTGTGACACCACCATACGTTATATCAAGTCAATGATAATTATTTAGCACCCCTATTTTTATCACATATTAGGATCATATATGGATGAAGTAATTTCAGTCTCTCTGTATATTATGGAATGTTTTTATCTTATTCCTCTGACCTGTTTCTTCTAACAGATTCAAGGTTTAACAGTTTCCATGGCAGCTCACAGACCGGGTTATTCCAAGAGTTCCTGCTAAGAGCCAACAAATACAACCGTCTACAAATGAGTGGAGAGAAAGAGACTGAAGACAGGAAAATCATTTTTATAGAGGTGCTGCACAGAACTGCTCTTTAATAATATCACTGTAATGTTGAAAAACATGTTTTTCCCTTTTTTATTTTTGCATAAATCTGAAACACATTATACAAAAGAGAAAGAGTTGGGCAAGTAAAAAGCAATTGATGAAAAAGATGAGAAACTTAACATAAATAATATTAAATTAAAATTGTGAAGCTGAGTGACACTTTCCCATTATTTCTTCTTTAATCTCAGGAATTTCCAAACCAGTTCTATAGGCAACCAGGGTGCTTGCACGATATACTCCGGTGAGCACCAGTACTATATTTTGTAGTATTGTTAATAATTAGTTGTCACTGGTATCTTGTGTGTAATTGCATGTATTGTTGTTGCTTGTTCATTTAGGCGATTTGTTAAGACTGGCCGGTGCCCGCTGGTCCTGATTGTGTCCGATAGTCTCAGCGGAGACAAGAACTCCAGACTTCTCTTTAAGGATGTTCTGCATGAACTTGAAATCCACAACATTAGGTACAAATACAAGCAATTTCATTTTCAGAAATCTTTAGTTAAAAATATTCGAAACCACGGTCGTCATTGGTAAAGCATCTCTTTTTTTCAGTTTTAACCCTGTAGCCCCCACCAGTATGATGAAGGTCCTAAGTCGCATTGTGACCATTGAGGCAGGAAAGGTAGGTTGTGTGCTTTGTGTTTCTATGTCTTCTGAGCAGATAGGTTTGATGCTGAGATGCATTACTTCACTCAGCATATCTATATCTTTAAATGGTCTTTGCAGAGTTCTGGCAGGATCTCTGTTCCTGATAAAGGAGCTCTAGATCTTCTTTGCTCAGGAAGTTCAGGAGATATTCGCAGTGCCATCAACAGCTTGCAGTTTTCTTCATTTACCGGTGAGAAAATAGTTACTGGACCTGTTATATAGTATATAGAAGTAATGTATTCTGTTATTCTTTAAAATAATTAAAGAGCTGTAATTATGCATTCATTCTATTCAATTCTCAGACAATTGTCTGGAGAAAAGACTCTGGCCTTCCAAGAAGGGCAAATCCACAGCAAAACCTGTCGCGAGGGCAAAGGGCAGGAGCAAGTCTTCAAAATCAACAGACATGCAGGATGAAAGCCCAGCTATTGGAGGGAAAGATGCTTCACTTTTCCTTTTCAGAGCTTTAGGGAAAATCCTCTACTGCAAACGTTAGTCCTTTTCAACTCCCATTTTTAATTATTTCCCAAATGTTTTTCTCTGAATACTACGATATGTTGTACATCACCAACTGTGTGTAAATTCACTCATATTTATACCAATGGATGGCATGTGATTTTTAGGTGAAAGCTATGAAAGCTCTCAAGCACCCAAGCTGCCTCCACATTTAGCAGATCATCAGAGGGACAAACTACTTGTTGATCCTGAAGTAAATATTAATTTATGCTGTTAATTGCATTACATAAAAAGTTTAATCTGCTTTAATGTTCTAACAGTCTTTTGATTGTGATATTTTCCTCAGATTGTCATTGAACGTTCCCATATGTCTGGGGACTTCTTCAACCTCTACCTGCATCAGAACTACCCTGACTTCTTTTCGGATGTGGAGGATATAGCACGAGCCAGCGAGTACCTCTCTGATGCAGACTTCCTGACAGCAGAGTGGAGCGTGAGTGCAAATGCTATTGGACTTCCATAATAACACACATAGGGATATGCAGGGTTGCTCTGATTGTATTGCACATGTAACATTTGATTTCTGAGGACTATCATTATGCAGTATCTTAGCAACAACTACAACTTTTTGTTGAAAGGGTGTTCATCTTTTCACAGTCAAGGTCGACCATGTTGGAATATGGTTCGTCAGTGGCCACTAGAGGCCTTATGCACTCAAACTCTGCTCGAGCACAAGCCAGCTGCCAGTCGAATGCCGGATTCAGGCCTCTTCATAAACCGCATTGGCTACACGTAAACAAAACGGTATATTTAATTTTTACTTTATCTGTTGTACTTTTGTATTAATTAGAATTTTAAGTAATTGTTAAATGTATCATTGATATATTTTAACCCTGTTTTTGTGACAGTATCGAGAGAATTACATGAGCGCACAGTCGCTCTTCTTAAATTTCTGCCTTACTCCTGTGAGCCTCCTGACGGAACTGGTGCCTTACCTTGCAAAGCTCACCAACCCAATGAGAAATCAAGGTGAACATGTGACCTTAGCATTCACAAAATATACAAATACACAATTACATTTATAAAAACAAAAACATAATCAAACTGCATACCATATTCTTTCGAGTTCCATGTTTATTATTTTCCTGCCTCCTATAAGTTTGCAAGACTTTGGTCAAAATGTAATGGTGCATTTCTCTTCATACATAATTCAGCTTTGTCTTTTTATTCTATTTAATATATTTTTCATCTTTCTCATATCAGCTCAAATAGCCTTCATCCAGAATGTTGGCCATCTTTCTCAAAAGAGGGTTCCTGGAAGGTGAGATGCACAAAATTTGAGGTGTTATTGCATTTGAAAGATTTCTCAATCGGTTTAATACATGTCTTTATTTTCAGGCTGAGACTTGAAGCACTTAATGACAAAGACTCTGGCATTTTGGATGCTGACAGTGAAAATGAAGATTCTGCTGCTGCTCAGTCCCTTGACCCAGAATCCACAGCAGGAAATGCCACAACTGAGCCCACATTGTCAAACAGCCAGGATCCTCCTGGAGAACTTTCTGCCAGCCAGCCCCAACCCACAAGCACTGAAGCCCTTTTGGATGAGGAAGACCTCTTAATTGAGGAATATGACAGTGATTAACTGATCACATGCCATGCACATATTTAATATCACTTGCCCTGATGCAGTTGTTGTACCTTTAGGTCATAGGTTTTTGCTTTTGTTTATATTTTAAGATGGCAATAATTAGTAGATATTTATGTCTCAACACAGCATGTTGCTGTAGAGAATTGTTCATATGTTCCTATATGTTGTTGAAAAGTATGTGTTCAATACACAGTTTCAACAATTTTTTTTTTTCAGAGGGTATTAGTTAAAGTATCTCTAAAACAATAGAACATAGTATGACAATTTACAGCCATAATTAATGTTTTATGTCGTCACGGTGTTCACAATGCTCTGGGACTAAGAAGTAGACAATCTAAACTTCAGTCAATTAAGTTACTGCAATAAATTAATGTTTGCAGCTTTGGCTGTTTCATTATTTATCTATTTATTTATTAAATCTCTGAATCCATATTCGTTACTGTCGCTGAGGGGTTGAAGATACAGCAGTGAAAGGTATCAGTGGAAAGGTATGTGTCATGTTTTTGTTATTGTATATGGTTTAAAATAGACGCTATACATTAAAATAGAATGTATATTTTAGGTGTATAAATGTGGTAACATTTGAATACATATATATAGCTAAAAAAATATATAAAATTGTATATATGATGGTTAAAAGAAACAACCTTTAAGTTTTTTTTTTTTTTTACAGTTTATCTGTCCTTGTTCCATTTTATTTATTGGTTTAGACGGTCGTTCATGTGGAAAATCAAAATAACAAAGGAAAATACTAGTAGCTTTTATAAATGATTTTAATGAAGATTATTTTTGCTGCTATCTTATCTGGAATTGTACCTGGAACTGAAACACTTTAAACTCCGCTTTAGAGCGACATATTTCACGATCTATAGTGTATACTTCTGTAATAAGTCACCTGTTGGGCCAGACACGCCCCTTCACTAGTTTCACACCGTCACGAATCAGCGGAAAGTCGTGACGTGGAATTCCGCCGTTGTTCCTGGTAACGAAATACTACCCCCGAGGTTATCTTAAAGGTTTGTAATGGTTATATTTTTACTGTCCAACCTTGTTATTCTAACGTCTACTTTCGAGGAATGATAAAAGTTTCGTTTTCAGTTGACCACCAGTAAGCTACACAGAAAGTATCAAGCTCGATTGAACATTTCCATGCCGTCTCTTTTGACTGTCAAATATGATATTTACATAGACTTCAGTTTTAATGTCTTTAATTAGGCGCAGTACTGAACATAACTGATAGCCTATACCTTTTCGTCTCTCAGACTAAGTTTGTGATGCAAGGTGAGGGTTTATGCCCTCAGTGCCCCACAGAAGATGACATGAGAGAGGGGGATCTAGGTTATGGCATGGGGGCCAGATCCAGAGGACATCATGAACATCTCCCACAAATGAAGAGTAAGGGAAAGTTTCTAGGCTTCCTGTCTCAGTCACGAGCAATCAAAGGGGGCAGTGAAAGAAGCAATGGACCCTTCTCTTGGACATCATGCAGAACCATGTATGCTGTCTTTAGGGAAGAATTGGAAGCTGAACGAGCTGCACAGTGGGAGAAAAGACAGTCGGGTTAGTATTCTGGACTGGTATCTAAAGTCATTTAAACCCTTCAGACTTCTTAGATTCTTTCTTGGACACTGAGCAGACTAAGCTATACTGTATAGAGTTTATTTTTCATGTTTAAAAGCTACTTCCTGGTAATGTCCGACCAGGGGTTTTTAATGTGCATGCTCTGTTGATTTGCAGTATTTGGTGAAGTCAACACCTGCTGTTTCTTATCAGGCAGGGAACTTTGTGTACTCCCTTGAGCAATTCTGTACTTGTACAAATATTAAACAATAGTTATTTGAGAACCACGCTACTACCAGGATATGTGTTGGCAAACCTAGAAAATAATGTGCTGACATGCAAAAAAACAAAAGTGTCTTTTTTACATCTAACTGCATTCTGTTGTAGAAAGCTCTTCTGAGGACACAAGCGAAGAGCTGCAGAGAAGACTACAGGAGGTCACAGAGGTAAACTTACTAATGAGATTTTCCAACAAACATATTTTCCATGTCTTACACAATAGAGGACAAGCTGAAGAAAAGTAGCACCCCTGTGAGTTTTTGAATGGAATAAAGAATAGATGTCCATCTTCACATATGATCATGTCTCAGGTGTATGCAAATCTTTGCTCCATATCAGGAAGTGGAGCTGTTGCGCACAGAACTGGAGGTCACTCATCGCCATCTGGAGGGAAAACATGAGGCTCTTAGGATCTTGCAAGGACAGGTATTTCAAAATATTTAGATTATTAATGTAATTATTAGGTCTAATTAGGTCATGTATAAAGTGGTTAAAAGCCCTGTGTTACATTTTGTCACTTAAGGCAATCTTGGACAAAGCAACTTGTCATACTAAAATATTGCTTCAGAAGAGTGAAGAGAGGGACAAGGCCCTAGAAAAGGTGTGCTACTCAAACAATAACTAAAGCGCTTTTATTCAATAAATATGATCTCATTTCTTTGAATTCTTTTCCACACAGGAGGTTAATGCACTGCAATGGGAGATCACTTTCAACCAGGTGCAGTTCAAGAATGTGGAAAACTCATGGAGTTTAAAGTATGAGAGGTATACCCATGCAAAAAGACGCCTTTAAAGTTGGCATCTTCTCTCTGTCGACATTCTAAATTCATGTCACTTTAAAAATGCCCACATTCCACTGGTTCTTGTCTGTACCACTTCAGGGTGTTGGCAGAAAACGAAGCCCTAAAGAAAGCATTAGAAGAGAAAATAAGAGAGCACCATGAGCAAAGGACAGAGAATGCTTGTAAGTCACATCATATTTCTTGCATTTATTTCAAGACCCAATTGCTGGTTTGTTTCCAGTTCATAATTCTGAGTTTTGTGTCTTAGCTCTGAGCCAAAAATGTCTGGAGCTCCTGTCCATGCTCAGTGCTAAGGAAAGAAGGGACTACCAGAGGACCCAGCCTCCATGCAGCCCGAGAACAGACGGTTCAGTGCTAGAGGTAATGTTGATGAATTGTAGTCTGTGTTAAACAGCTTTGTTCTGGGCTAAATAGCTCTCTGTCCTCTTATCTCTCAGCTGGCAGTATATGGGGCATGTCAGTGTAACTCTAATGGGGGCAAGCCGTGCTCTTGTGCTAGAAGTGCTGCTGCAAGTCGCAAACAGGTCCTCCAGCTCAAGCAAGAGGTGCTCGTCTTGTATTTGTCAATAGTTCTGTTCCATTACCTTGTATATTAACCTTCCTATTCAGCCAATACATGTATTAAATCCATTACAGCGCTGGCTTTGCTCATTTGTCTTTGAGGGTCTTGTAACACAATGCATTTGTCTGCATTAGCTGGAGGAGCAGCAGAAGAGGAAGGAGGAGGCTTACGTCATGATGGATGCTTTCCGCATCGCCTTTGAGCAGCAGTTAAGGAGAGTCGGTGAGAACGTGCTCCGGCAGGCTGAGACCGACAGACACCAGCCGCATTACCAAAGACATGAGAGAGGTAAAGTGCTGCTCACCTGGATAGCTAAAACTGAGAAAAATCATGCAGTGTAACATATGTCACTTTCATTAAAACTGTCACAGACATCTCCAAAACTAGAGTAATATCTAGTTTATAAAGAATGTAAAATCAGCAATAAAATATGACAAAAAGGGTATTGAAATTATGATTATGGGCCTTGTGTTATTTTAGTATAATATATCATTATAATTAAAGTTTTTATTAATACCTGGATTTTTTATATTATTTATATACAATTGTTTATATTTCATTTTCTGTTTTAGTTATAGTTCAAGAATTAGTTATTTATTTCCAGTCATTTTAATGCTTCAGACTGTTTATGTTTTTTCATCTAATATTTATGTAATATCCTAAGCTTTATTTATATTTTATAAAACAGTTTGAATAGGTTTAGTTTGTGATGATAGACCTGGCTCATTCAGTCAATCAATCAATAAAATTAATAAAAAATGTTATAAGAAAAAATGTGAATGCATATTCTGGACCAAAAACAGAACGCAGTGCACTAACTAATAATACCACTGGCTCATTTCTACAACTGGTCCATCTTTTCCTTGTACTCTCTGCTAGACACCTTTACTGCAGTTTCATGAGACACACTGCTGAAATTTTACAATGCCACTCTCTTTATCTCTTGTAATATTTTGTTATTTTATTTTAAAGGGAAGCAAGGGTCTCTCAGTGTAGGTGAAAGGCTAAAAAGATTTCTGCCCACAACAAGCGAAGGAAAGTTATCAGCTGATTCAAATGAAACACTGCATATGCTGCTTGATCTGGTCAGTATACATTTAATTATAGCCTATGTTCAAAATTTGTTATACTTTTCTATATACTTTCACTATTTATTTAAGTTTAATACTTTTTGGCTGTCTTCCCTCTCCAGTTAAATGACAAAGAGGAGGCTTTGGCACATCAGAGGAAGGTGAGCTACATGTTGGCACGAAACACCAAAGATCTGGAAAAACGTCTCCAGATGCAGCTGGAAGAACTGGGCCTCTCACACAAAGACAGTAAAACAGAGGCTTCTGAGGAGAGTGAATGGAGCAGAAGAAGAGACTGTAGATGCTCTGCAGACAGCTGTGGATCACAGCATCTCACTGTTCCTGACAGCCCTGCAGCTGATGATGAGCAGTCCTCCAAACTAAATCAACCCTCCACTGAAATTAATGAAACTGACAATAAAGATGTTTAAAAGAACGAGAAAAGACTACCTGCCTTTTTCCAACAGCTTATACTTTTTTTTGGAAATTACAAGTGCCAATGAATTAATGTAAATATCATGGTTTTCACAGGGATTGGGAATAAACACTTTTTTATTACTTTTTGTGACATTTGACATATGTTTAAAAACATATTTTCATAGTTATTACGATATAATTAATTATTCATAATAACCAAACCTTTGACTGGCACTACGTTTCGTGAAGTGAAATAAATACAGAGGACTAAATAACTACATATCCCATAATGCTTCATGCTAGCGGTTTAGGAAGTTAGCTGTCGTAATGTAAATGTTATGTTCGAAAAAGTATATTACTTATAACAATATATGGGGTTAGTTAAACATAAATGGTATCGTTTTGTCTTATATGCAACAGTTATCGCATCGTTGGTCGTTTGCTACCTCAAACAACAGTCACTGTCAAACTCCAAAGGTAAGAAAGCTAACGTAACTTGCTAGCTTTCCAATCAGATAACGTTACTATCATTGCATTGGCCCCGATGAAAAAGAATCAGTGAAAATGTGTATGTTGCATATTCGTAGGACCAATGAGCGAACATACACTGGAATATTTCATCAACAAGGGGACGATACAAAGAAAAGATGCCGCTGATATTGAGTGGTATCATGCAGCAAACAGTAAAAGCAAACTCACAGAGGCTCTACAAGGTGAGTACTAACCCGAAGAAGCATTTGCTTTGCTCCTACAGTACCTTTTCGTTTTTCTTACGTGATCGAGCTTAAGAAATAATGTGTTATGTGACGATGTTTTCTCTTTGGTCTCATTGAGGTTCTGCACAGATGATGGAAGCAGATGTTCTTCTCAGGGGTCAAGATCCAAAAGTGCCTATTATGGCTCACCCACCTGACAACGACAGTGATATAACTCTGCAGGACTGGCTTAAAGAAGTTGTGAAATCAGACAAAGGAATAAAATTGGATTTCAAAAGGTGGCTGAATTTTTTTACACTGCACAGCACTATATTCTTTGATTTGAATAATGCTCATGTTGACACTAGTCATGCTTGTGTAGATTTCTCCCACACTGTCTTTGCTGCTGATGAATGAGTGGTAGATCAGCATTGATTTGCATTTTGATTCAGTCTCGCAGCTGTATCCCCATCAATGACTCTACTGGAAGAGGTCCGAGATCAGCTGCAGGGACCCGTGTGGATCAATGCTGATATTCTCCCTGGCCCTAGAGGCACAGCCGCCCCTCTGGACCCTCATGTGTTTCTACAGGAAGTAGCGCAAAAATCTGAAAATGATGTTCTCTCTTTGGGTTGGACCACTGGATGGGATGTAGATGCAGACAATCCCGGTAAGGATCTTACTACACTTAAAGTTTTGTATTTATTGGCAATCAGAGGTGAACTATATAAGTCTGGGATCAGTAAGATTTGTATTTTATGTAAATAAAGTGAGACGTTTATTCAGAAAGGATGCATTAATTTGATCAAAGGTGACTGTAAAGGCATTTGTAATGTTACATGTAATTTCTATATAAAATAAAAGCTGCTGTTTTAACTTTCTATTCATAAAAGAATCCTTAAAAAAGGTTAACATTTTCCACAAAGATATTAAGCAGCCCACCTGTATTCAACATTAATAGTAAGAAATGTTTCTTGAGCATCAAATCGGCATATTATTGTGATTTCTAAAGTATCTTTAATACTGATTTAATGGTTGCTGAAAGTTCAGCTTTGCCATAAGAGGAATAAAATATTATTTTAAAACAAATATTTAAACAGATAACAGTTTTATAAAATGTAAACGTTGTGATAATATTTGATAAAATTACTGTTCTTACTGTATTTTTTATCAAATAAATGCAATCTTTGTGAGGAAAAAACATTTTTCAAAAACTCAAATCAAAACCATAATGAAAAGCGGATGAGCTACATACTGTTGTGTTGTTATTAGCATCTATTCGGTCCGTCCTTGTATGGAAAATAAAAGTAATTAAATGTTTTGCCCCCAGCCTTTTGTTTGGAATTCCCTTGGTGTATTCCAGTCTTAGTAATCAATTCTTATTATTCAGACTTTGATTATAATTTGCTGTGTTTGTGTTGTTTTGGGAAATAGGTTATAGCTGGGAGATGGTTCATCAGATGGAAGAATTATGCAGATCCCTAAAGCAACCAGTCACATTTCCAGTCCGAGCAGCTCTCCTTCCTGTGTCCTTCCCACAGTTCCAGTGGCTCTTGAAGCAGTCAGACCGGTGAGAAATTCTCCATTAATCAGTCTATTTAAATGTATGTCCATATTTACTATTATAGAGGCTATTAAGCCACACATATGTGTGAAGGAGCCTTTTTATTACCTCGGTGATTGATTCGTGTTATATAAGCAAGGACACAATCAAGTTCATTCTAATGCTCAGTAATTTCTTGCTGGATAATTTGGTTCCGTCTTGTCCATTACACATGTTTGTGACTGGAATAGCAACTCATTGCTTTACTGGAGGTCATTAGAGGATGTGAAGGGAAGGCATAAGCCTCCTCTACAGAGATAGAGCTGCTCTGTTTTAAAGGTGATTGTGCAAGTACATTTTTTTTAACTACTCAGACAAATGAATGGGAAGTATGGTCTTTATTTTTACCAAGAAAAAGCATAAATAGAATTATTTAATGACAATGTTATTTGTGCTTTGGTTTATTTGAAATGTTCATATTAAGATGCCAAATTTAAACGACCGTTCATGCATTTTTATTCACTGTGAAGTTGATTGTTTTCTGCCTTAATGTCAGCCTTGTAAATGAAATTCTGTTTAACATCTCATCTTCTCTCTCAGGTACAGCCTGACTGTATGGACAGGCAAAAATGATGTTCTTACAGTGGAGGATCTGCTGCTTTACAGACAAAACTTCAGCAGAACCAGGATCTACTATGATCTGTTAGAATCTCAGCTCAAACGGTTTAAAGGACTACCTGGCTACACCTAAAAAGCAAATACACTTACTGATGGTGTCTTTGAGATGTAAAACACAATATATAAGTAATGTAACAAAGTGTGAACACACCAAGCACACTATTTATATATAAAAAACAAAACGGTTTGGAATAGTTCATAAATGTGTGAACTGGGATTCACCTATTAATATGTACTCTGTATTTGAGTTATACAATAAGGTTTAAACATGCTAATGTCTAATGTACAAAGATACATAAGTACAACTCTCAGAAATGTTATATTTTTGTAATTTACGGTTGCATTTTGTAACATTTTGTATATTTGAATTCTGTCATCACAAATGCTTAATAAATTTATGGAAAAAAATGTTTATGCCTCTAACATTCACTGCAGTATGAAATGTTGAGGTCGTTAAGGTTTTTGTAAGAAATATGCTCAGTGACGTTTGCCCAAAAGTATGATCAAAATACAGCTGAAAAAGTATTGTTTGGAAATATTATTAGTTTAAAACAACCGTTTTCTGTCTTAAACAGAAAATTGTAATTTATTCCGGAAATGGGAAAGCTGAACTTTCAGCCATAATTACTCCAGTCTTCAGTGTCACGTGGTCCATCCGAAACCATTCTAATCTACTGATCTGATCTACTGTGCTCAAGTACCATTTATTATTACAGATGAAAATAGTTTTGCTTAACATTTTTTCAGGCGAATTTGATAAATAGATGAATTAGAATTTTTAGAGGAAGCATGCATATATATGCAAGAAAGTGAAAGCAATGTTTTATACGGAATTTATTTACAGTCAATGGGTAAATACAAGGTCACAATATGTTCTTGTTTTGTGAATACTAAGACACCGCAGAAATGAATCAGGTTTAAAGAGAAAGCAGTACCTTAAACAGCAACAAAGTGTCCATTTTCTGATTCAATACACTGAGTGAGAGCACAAAGAACAGAAGTAAAGTGCAGTAAAGTTTATGTTCAAAACAAACATATACTCCCATTGTCCAGTCTGGAAAGTGCATAAAGGAGGTTGTTGAGATGTTTATTATAAATCGTATATTTCATTCTAACATTTATTCACTTCCGTTTTCAGACAATAAGTCTCCATATTTACCCCAACCTGCCTTTGCGGTGTTCACTGACCAAAGATCTCCTCAAAATTGACCAGCTGCTTGATCTGCTCGGTTTGCATGGAGTGACGTCTTAACAGACTCTTCTTATTCTTGTGATCTCTGGGATGGCTCGGGGCACAGGGCACAAAATGCCTCGATCCAGAAACAATGGGTGTAGTTCCTACCACAGGCTTGCTTCCACTATTCACTCCAACACTGGTATTGACTTTAATATCTGGAATGGGTGCATGTGGATTGAGAGGTGGCAGGTAACCAGGCCGGGTCTGTGAGATATGGTCTAGGAGCAGGGCTCCGGATCCCCTCCGCTCCAGCATGGCTGGGCTCCTCCTCTGAACGAGACACTCCAGAGATTCTCTGGATCCAGAGAGAGTGGAGGAGCGGCTGGTAACAAGCTTGCGTTTCTCCATCCCCCCAGTTCCTCCTCCTCCAGTCTTCCCGAGGTCTTCAGAGGGTTGGCTCCCAAATTGAAGCAACTGAGAGTCAGAACTGTAGTGGTCCATTCCGATGTTGCGCCGGCGAAACACATTGCGTAGGCTTGAAACGGCCAGGTTGGGAAGACAGTCTGGGTCCTGGTCCACAGGGGCAGCAGCTGAGATGGATGTCTGTTTGAGATTCTGATGCGAGGAAGAGTGTGGAAGCAACTCCCCATCATAGGACATTTTTCTACTGAGCCATTTCTGTTCTTTTTTTAGTTCTCTTTCAGCATCAGATGTTGTCTCAAAGGCTCTAAGCAGACCAGTAGAGTCCTTGACGTCAATGCTTTGGTGCCGAGCTACAGTCGCTCTCAGTGGAGGTCTGCAACCATTGTACCCAAAAGAGAGCTCCTCTTCAGGAGTGATATCTAAAAGTTCCTCGGTCAAGGATGAGGACTTGCTTTGCTGCAGGAGCAAAGATGGAGGGATCTTCAGCCAGGGCTCAGAGTGAAGCCTCTGTAGATGCAACAGCTTCGCCACACCAGCTGCTTGCAGAGGGGTTGAATCTTGAGTCGGTGATCCTGGCTTGGATGTAGGCAGTGTTGGTGTGGATCCATGGGTCTCAGATTGGTTACTGGTGGGTGGTGAGATAAGAGGGGTACAGAATTTAATTTCAGAAGGGCACATACATGATGCAGGGGCACAGTGCAACCGGTCCTCAAGATTTGGAGGAGGTGGTACGTTCAGATACTGCTTGGTCATTTGTCTTCCGGACGGTAGTTTGTCTGTTGTAATGATGATAACTTCTTTGCCCTTGGCCTTGCAGGCATCCAGTAGTACTCTCAGTGCATCCTTGTCTCCAGCGTTAACTGCATAGACCAGAGCAGAGGAACCAGTGTGGTCTCCAAACTAGGGTCAGCTCCACTGGAGAGCAAAAGCGACAGCACCTCATCGCCTGCCCGCTCTATGCAGGCATGCATTAGGGCGGTCTTACCAGACTTGTCCTGAATGTTGGGATCCGCACCATTTTCAAGAAGATACCTGTAGAGAAGATTGATTTGTCAAAGTGAGCTCATAAAGAAATAGATCAATGGCATAGAGTATCCATGATAAAGAAAAATAGAAAAACATCTTGTGAATAGAAGGGAAAATGTGGTGTGCCAAGAAATATACTTTTGGTATTCATGTTTGTTTCAAGTTATATTTATAAACCTTTATGCCAATTTTAGGAATGGATTCAGTCAAAATGTCAATATTTTCTTAATATCACACTCTAAAAACAATTTACGTTACACTACATTTCTAAAGTTTGGAGACTGATTTATTTGATCAAAAATACAGGAAACCCGTAATATTGAAAAATGTATTACAATTTAAAAGAACTATTTTCTACTTTAACATCTTTTAAAATCTGATAGCAAGCCATTACTCCAATATTTAGTGTAAAAAAATCCTACAGACTTTATGCTAAAATGCTGATTTGGTGCTCAGGAAATTGCTTGTGAGCATTTTCAACATTTTTTATCAATGTTGAAAACAGTTGTGTTGCTTATTCTTGTAGAAACTCTAATGCATTTTTTCAGGATGCTTTGATGAATACAAAGTTCAAATGAACAGCATTTTTAAATCTTTTGTAGCATTAAAAATGTCTTTATCATTATAAGCAATTGAATGCATTGCTAAATTAATAAATTTAAAGTAATATTTGAATATATATATATATATATATCTATCTATATCTCTATATATATATATTGCATATACATACATACACAGTTTTTCTTGATTGCTAACTATATCTTCCAAACCATTCATACAGTTCTCAAAACAAAGTTTTGAGAAACGGGTCTTTGTTTTGAGAACTGTATGAATGGTTTGGAAGATATAGTTAGCAATCAAGAAAAACTGTATGTATGTATATATATATATATAGAGATAGATATATATATATAATTAACTCAAGCATCAAAAAATGAACTCAAACAAGTGCTCGTTTATCCATATGTGAACATTCAGTAGTAAAACTGATGACACACAGGTCAGAATCCCAGGATGATATGAACAAGAGCACAAGTGATTGTGTTTTGGAAAATTAATCCTGGTAGTGGGACACATAGAAATTGGAGGGGGAAATAAAAATGAAGGGGGTGAGGTCAAAGGTCATTTGTTCCTGATGAAATACAAAGCACTATAGTACATGTTCTTCTGCATGGACTGACCATGAGGGAAGTTGGCCATCTACAAGGTTTCAGTACTACTGACACACACAATATAACTACGGTACATATCAGCAGTACTTCAGATGAGAGAACTTTCATTATTATTTGTACAGTAAATACTGTTGCACATTGTAGACCCTCAAACGCATTACTGTTGAATTGATTTGTAGCCAAGTAGTCTTTACATGTACTGTATTTGTGCAGAACTGAGAGACGACTGTCCAGAGGAGGCAGAGAAGACTTTTTTCAGAAGACTAAGAAACTACGATTAACAATTTGATTTTTACCTGTTAGTTTGAAGTTTGCACAAGTTGGTGTGTAATTTTGAGATTGTGTTTATAGTTGTGAGAAAATTGTGTGTTAGCAATCGGGAAAAACTGTATATATCTGTAATAATATATCTGTAATGGCAAAACCTTTATGTTCCTGTGGCTCAGTGGTAGAGTATTGCGTTAACAGCGCAAAGGTTGTCGGTTCAATTCCCAGGGAACACACATACTGACAAAAAATGTATAGCCTGAATGCACTGTAAGTTTGGAAAAAAGCATCTGCTAAATGCATAAATGTAAAATATATGTATATTTCTTGACGCACAATCATGCAGGTCTGTAGAAAAGCAATTTTTTTGTATATTTATTTTCTAAGAAATATAAATAAGTTTATGCCAAACTACATAATACGATTTTAGTTTCTAAATATTTACTTTTTTCTTAATTATTTTAGGACACTTTTCACCCTGATTTTGAGGGCCCCCTCCAAAAAAATAAAACAAAAAACAACATTTAATGAAAAAAATGTAAACACTCATTATACAAGAGTCACTGTACTGATGTATGAATAGCAGTTTTTATGTACTTAATTATAAATAAATATCCACGTTTGATGGCACATTCAGCTGGTGTAAGTAACTTACAGTAGACCCACCTGATGATCTTGGGTTTTGGCACACTCTGACCATCAGCATGGTGGCTTTTGCAGGCCACCATCAGTGGAGTTGCTCCTCTCTCATTACTCTCATTAATGTAAGCCCCTCCTTCCAGCAGCAGACGCGTCAACCTCAGGCGGCACAGATACACTGCCTTTAAGCAAAGAGTTTCCGTCCGTCCGCACCTCTGTCGAGTCCTCCATGCTTAAGTGGTGAGACCGTTGAGAGGCTAATGTCGTGTCGGCTCAGTGGATCATAGGAGCTGATTTCTTCTTTGACTTCTGTCAGGCAAGAGAAAGTGAGCACACTGCATCAGAACCACAGTTACTCAAGGTTTTTACTTAAGTGTCTCCGTTTTATCTGATTAATTTGCGTCAAAGCAAACCTGATAACTCTTTGACATTGAAATGTTCTCTCACTCTTGGCCTCAGTATAATATGCTAGAGAGGCTTCCTGCTCTAATCTAGAGTCTCTCGCCATTCACCAGGTAGACACTAATATAAAGATGTTTGTTATGATGACTATGTAGGTGGCACTTCACAAGAAAACTGAATTAGTTATCTAATCCCCTTTACATAAGATTAATTACTCCTCTTTCATATTATTTTAATTGTCACTGATTATTTCTGCTCCCAACATGCAATTAGGCAACATAAGTAAACCAATATTCTGGGTTTAATACAGTTAAGCTGAATTGACAGCACTTGGGGCATAAAATTCAAATTTCAACCTGTCTCCTTTTTTTAACAAGGAGATAAAACATGTGGTTTACAGTAACCTTTCCATTTTAAGTGCATTGCTGTAACCTTGACATTTTCTCTTTAACAGATAAAGGAGACACATTAAATGTATGATGCTGACACAATCTTAACTTCTACTGTACTTTCAAATTAGCGGTGCTGTATTAAACATGTTAGCCTGCACCAGATATGCACAGTCTGTTCTTATAAGAGCAATAGTTTTTCAGTAGGTTGAAATTCAATAGCTTGAGGCTGTCTGTATTTGCCTCGTTGAACGATGGCATTCCTTTATGCAGTCTATTGTGCATGTGGCCTTGTTCTCTCAACTCAGAGCGCAGTCGCAGTGCACTCTTTATTTAACAAAGAGCGAGTGCGAGATTGCCTTAGTCAGGTTCATAAATGTGAATTCACTGGATTTGAGGTAAGATGAGTAAGAGGATGAATCTTTTTGTGTCCTCCAATAAAAATAAAAAGAATGAAAATCTGGGCTGATGCTTTATCTGCAGCTTTTCTTGGAAGTGGAGTCAGCATGTGACAATGCTAAATGAGAGACTGCGTCAGCACCAAAGAAAAATGCGTGGATTATAATACCTTTATGTTCCTAACTTTAATATTAGCCTTAATTATGTCTACCTTTCCTGAACAAGGACATCCTCATCTTTATTTCTCCACGTGTTATGTTTTGTATGCTAATCAAGCACTTTGTTCTGACAGGTTTTGCTTTTTACATCAAGTTGAGCAGACATGCTGAAGTCCTGATTGGTCTAGAAGCACACTGCCTGATGCCTGCAGGACATTTCGGTTCAAGCTGCTAATTCCTAGAGCTCCCTGGGCTGGCATTTAAAAGCACAGCTTTGTGTGCCATACCCCTAGTCTTCAATCGCCCTTGGGAACAGAGAGAATTTTTAATGACAGATCTCTCTCTCTCTCTCTCTCCGTCACTGCCTCATGCTAAAACGCATGGAGCAAATGAGGCCCAAAACAGACGAGGGTGCTGATTGTTGCAGCAACAGCACTGAAGTGGAGCACCAACAGACCACTTCACGCACCTGTATGCATCTGTGATTCATGCCAGATCACATAATACTTAATTCTCCTCGCAAATGGTGGGCTGATTTTGTCCCCCTCAAAACACCTGCAGGGAAAATGAAAACCCACTCTCGGTGACATCAACTGATAACTGAATAAGAATAGCTTTTTGTATGTCTTGATTAATGAGGTTGATGAAAGCTTCCTCGCTGTGCTTTCGAGGTTTGCCAGGTTCAGGAGAATAAATTATAAGCCTCCTCAGCTGATACGAAGATACATTTCCATGTCCATACGGTATATTTATATGCTAAATGAAAGCAGCAAACAAAAGTTCCTTTATTATGCATGTCTTTTTCAATTAATTTGGAAAATGATTATTTGCATGAAGGATTAAGTATGTTAAGTTAATCATTTTAAACAATTTATATAAAAAGGATTGTTTAAAATACAGTTTTAAAAGCACTCATTTAGACTTAATATATTTTTTACATAACTTATATATAAGATATATTTTGTGTATTTTTATACTTAGTCCTTTTATTTTAAAGAAATATTTTAAACTTAAATTAACTTTACTTAAATCCATATTACATGTAGATATACACATAGGCTACTGTATATACTGTAGTTGTAAAATTACATTTAAAAAAAAATCTCACATCTTCTTTGATGTGAAATGCTATTTGGTGAGAACCATTTATACTTTTTTTTAACAGACGAATAGAGCCAAGGTCAAATCTAATATAAAAAGCTATTCACTCACATAATAGTCTTGCACAGATTTGCATCAAAAACCAAGATCAGCAGCTTCACAAAACTAAAAAATAATAATACTAAAAAAATGCAACAAATCTTTAATAACAAAAAGTTAAAATGCATAAAAATGTAAAGTTGCTTATTTCATAAAAAATGATTCATTCTTAAGGAGATGAGATCTTACCTCTTTTAAACCAGTTGCAGCTCTAGTTTTCCAACAGCTTGTTCCTGTGGCATGTCATCTTTGTAATAGAAGAGTAATCCAGGGGTGAGACTAAAGCTGGAGCTTGAAGTGGGAGATGAACGTGTGCAGATGTGCACTCACTGAGGGTGAATGAAAGAGTGGCACAGATAGAGGAGAGAGACGGAGAGAACAAGTGCCTGTGCTCTCATGTCTGGAAACAAGCAACCAACCTCAACACAGACCAAGTCCGTGTATCAGGAGGACCGTCAAGCTTAATAGAGCAAGGTGACGCCAGTCCCTACGCATCCAGCGTCAGTAAGCGATTGCTCTATTATTCTCACATTGCGAAAGAGGGTTATTGAATTCAAATGCCAAGGTTGTGCGCAGATTCTCATTTGTTTCTAACTCTGATGTCAACACGCTCACATGATCGTGACTCCTATGGTGCGGTTACATCATTATGACACAACTGTCTCGCCTTTGAGGCAGCAGTTCAGCTCCTGAGGGACGTGCAGGGTGTGTATTGATCTATTTGAGTGATGCATTCTCTATACATAAACCTGTAACAATATGGCACTAAAGAAAAGGACAATAATAAGGCTCCTAATGGAATAAAAATGGACAAAAATTTGCTAACTTAAAAAATAAGTCCACTGCTCCTTTACCTTTTCATCTGAAATGGCAACTCATTTGCATAAAATAATTAAAATGCAAACACTTCCAAGTCTTGTTTGTACCCTAAAAGGAACTCAAGTGCTGCAAGGTGCATGTGCTAGGTAATTGGAATTCCATTACGGTTTCTTTCAGCCTGGTCGTAAACATTCGTAGTACATTAGGCTGACATACCCAAAACCAACCAGCTTAAAAAGGTTTGGTCTGATTGCAGCATTTGACTTCTTAAAATAGGGGTCATGAAGGATTTTGTGTGGGTGAGAGAAAAAGTGCTAGTATTGTGACCCTTCTAAACTATATGACAACCTTTGTCAATCAGCCAGTCCAAGACCAAACACAACATGCATATTCATGAGAGCAGTCAGATCTTCAGGCTGGCTTAAGAGCAGACACTTCAGTTGCTATTGGATATGGAGATGAGCAGGTTGTCTTTTGCAGTTGGCAAGATGAAGATTAATTAAGTGGATAGCAGATGTGGAAAATACAATTTATTATCAAAATTAGGTATAATTGGTTTCTGAATATTTGAAATGATAATCCAGGAACTAAACCTGATACTAATAAAATAAGATTAAGGCAGTGACAGTGGGAAAATAACTGTATTTGCATATTTAAAAACACATTGAGAAAAGGCCACAAATAAGCAGAGACCTAATGGTCAGCACTTTAGCAACATGTTGAGCTGTTGTGCTCATGGGAGATTGGATCCTATCAATTTCACCCTTTCACCCACCCACTGTCTTCTCGTGGTTTTCGGTCTACTTTACACTTTGTATATGAAGTTGTAAAGGCCACACATACAATTTTAGAATAAAATCATTAAATAACATTTAAACTGTCCTAGAATCATGTTTCATTTTTATTACTAAGGGAAAGTGGACAGGAAATGTGGCAAACAAATGATAGGGAGAAAAAGGGGTGATGGGGGTCAGGCCAATTACAAAACAGGTCTCCAATAAAAACTGTGCCATGCAAACATGTCAGATCACTCGCACTACCCGTCCAGGCCACATCTCCGACCTTAGCATCATACTTTAAGGATCTTCTTAGTGGTCAGTGCTCTCATATACTTCAAATACATACTGAAGACCATTCTCCTCCTGCAAGCCGGTGGGTACACCTGGGAATCTGACCAGAAGGAAACAAGAGAGAGAAATAGAAGGAACAATAAGAGATTACCCACACATACAAGCACACAACTAAGAACACAAGAAAAGATCACATGTTGTACAAAAAACTTTTATGCACTTAAGACTGGTTTAGATTCTTGTTCATTGTGCCAATTAACTGTTTAAACCAATCAAATGAATTTGAGAATAAAAATAACAAAAGATCCATTTTGCTCTTAGTCAGATGAAGTGGCAGTGATGAACCCGTGTCAACATTCTGTGTGCATTTAACTTCTCTTTAAATGTTTATTGTGTGCCTGAGAGATGTGACATTTGGTGCGGCCCATCTTTGATGCTAGATGCCATTTTTACATAACAAGAGCTTTTTCTCCTCATTTTTGTAGCTCCCTTCACCATTCTCTCCGGATACACAATACAGCACGTCTGTTCCAGTGCCAGTAAATTAATCCTTTTTTATTCAAGGACACGACCAGACAAATGTTCCTAAACATACGTACAAAAAAGGTTGTACCTAAAAAAAAAAAAATTCAAAACAGTGAAGAGTTTTAGCTTTGGCAAATGGCCTTTTGAGGTTTAACACTAAACTGAAGAATTAATATCACTCATGTTATGAAACATTTTTTGCAAGCAATATGCAAATTAATTTATTCTGTAATGCTCTTAAAAGCTTTAAATGAATGCAATACCATTTAATAATTTGGGGTTCGTACCTTTTTTTTTTACCTAATATTTTTGAAGGATGTATCTTATGCCCACTAGGGCTGCATTTATTTGATCCAAAATACAGTAGTATTATGAATATAACAAACTAAAACCATTTTAAAATGTAATTTATTCATCTAATGGTACAGCTGAATTTCCAGCAGCCATTACACCAGTGTCACATGATCCTTAAGAAATAAACATTTGTTAGCATGCATCAATGTTAAAAATAGCTGTGCTGCATAAGATTTTTTAGTAGTTTTTAGGATTCTTTGATTAATAGAAAGCTCAAAACCACAGCATTTATTGGAGAGAAATCATTTGTAACATTAATGTTTTCACGGTCACTTGAGCAGCTGCCTTCGAGAACTACAATGCTAAACTCTCTTCACACAGACCTTCATGCAAGCATACAAACAACTGTATGAGCACTCACTCGGGCAAGAGCTTGTACTTGTCCATGTTAATGTCAGGTATGAATGTGTCACAGTCAAACTGCTTGAGGATCCGTGTTACAAAAAGACGCCTGGGACTAGAACTCTCCATCACCTCCTGAAGAACACAGCACAACATTCACAAAGTGATTACAGCGTACAACATATTAACAGAATGACGAGGAAGGAGTATGAAGGAAGGGAGTCTTTTGTACATTCTGCCTTGAGGCAGTTTCCATAACAACTGATTATACAAAGATCTGACTAAACTGCACTATAACTGAGATACAACTGATGTATAGGTGGGTGTATAATTTATATTGTTGCATGGATATAACTGGTGAAACAGCCCATTTTACCCTCAAATTAGGAACTATCAGACCACATAACAATACAATTAATTTCATAAATCATTTGTATGATGCATCTTACATTTTTAAACTAGGTTGCAAAAAATATAATTTTTTTCAGATAGGAAGAAATAAATGGAGTGTGCATACAAACACATGGAACTGATCAAAAGCCATACAATTGTGTGCGTGTACGTATGCATGCACATACATATATATACACATATACATACACACACACTAGTAAAAACAAAAAAACAATGACAGTTATAAGAGAGAGTTAATGCATATTTAGCATTAAAGCATATTATAACATTTCTCTGAATTTCTCAACAGATATGACAGGCTTATAATTTTACCAACCTTGTACAGAGCGCTTCCGCCAATTATCCAAACCTGGTCCACTTGTTTTTCGAGCTCACTGCCGTCTAACAGATGGAGAGCTGAACTGAAATCTGAAGCAAGGTAGTGAGCTCCATCTGGGGCTGTCCTGTGTAGTGAGTGATAGAAACAGGGACTTGACTTGTATACAGGACAGTGATTTAATACATGATGAAACCATTGTAAACATTAAAAGAGGATTACTTGAGCTCTCTGCTGAGAACAATGTTGATCCTGTTCTTTAGGGGTCTGTTTGCTGCAGGAATAGAGAACCAAGTCTTTCTGCCCATCAGGACCACATTCTTTTTACCTGTCAAATGACACAGAATGTATGATTTGGGTTAAGATGTTAATCAATTCTGAACAAACACATAAAATATGACAATGTAAGCACAGCATTACCCTCAACTAAAGGGGTCATGGTCATCTTCTGAAAGTGCTTGAATTCATTGCTAAAAAGAGAAGAATGATAAGAGTCAAAGCGAATGGTTGGGATGCATTAAATCGTTTAGGAATACGTCAGAGGTTTTTCTATAGTAGTGTGGGCGGGGTTTGTTGTCACGGTGGAAATGTGCTGAATGTTGTTAATTAACAACGGACTCCAGGATAAAGTTCAAGCTTTTAACTGAAGACCCGTGTTATCATAAAATAATCGATCTTAGGTAACTTAACTTAACGTTACAACTTCAGCTAATATTCCTCCATGTTTAGTAAGATGCTTTTACTTCTAATTAATTTGTGAATAATCATTCGATTTGGACAACTGCAAACGTTACAACGCATAGCTATTGCGAAATACAAAACTCATGACACAGTGCACTATAAACTACAAACACCACTTATATTATTGAATCAGTGTAACGTTATCAGAGCATTAGCTGGAGATTTAGAAACAAATTCGAGCTCACCTTAGTCTTACTGGATGCCATGGCAGATTTCCATTTTTCCCTATTCCCATGTCTGGACAAACAGCTACAATACAGTTGAGTATTCGAGACATAACTGCCCTGAACGTAATAAACAAATTAAACTTTAGCTAGCACGCGCCACTGTCTTCCTCCCGCCAGCGAATTTACGAATAAGTACGTCAAACGCTTGAGTCATGAATATGAATTACGTAGTGGGACGCCGATGAACTGATTTGCTGTAGGAAAACGTTCGCGCTAGTAACCTGGCCAATGAGCATATATTGTGAAATCTTCGCGCCAATGTGAAAGGAGCCAATGAAGAACGAGTGCTGTACACACAAACAGAAAGCAACGTTTAGATCTAATTTAAATGTATATAAAGTGTAAAATCAGTAGTGGATAGACAAATATATAAACACAACACAATTGTAGAGAGTACAATATTTGATTGATACACATGTTATTATTATTGTTTGCTAAATAGTATTTTATTGCACCAACACTTTTGCCAGCAACATAAAGCAACAGATGGTTTAAACGTTGTGAAAATTAAAAAGTACATTTACTTTTGCATCGAAACAGCAGTTATTCTAATTTAAGAAAGAGCATGGCACCTTTTTCTAAAATAAAAACTTGTGTAATGAACAGCTGGGTCATATTTTCAAAAACGTGCCTTTTTAAAAATAAAACTTTATGGGTTCAAAAATACAGACTGATGTGGTAAACATAATTCTAAATCTCAAGCCATGTGGATATATGGATAAAAAAAATTACAATGTCAATTTACAAATCTGATTAGGAGCAGTGCATTGTAATTGTGGTTAATCATATTAGTTTTATCTTTGTATCAGCAACAAATGTATTTTCCAGTTTCATATTTCATTTTCATAGAATATGTAATTACATTTATCTTTTTTTGTAATACAGTAAAAGTATAGACGCCAGTGAAAGCCAAAAATATAAATCAACAAAATCACATAGTGACATACAACTCATTTTCAATCTCAGCACGGCCTTTTCTTTCCCCAGCTCATGTCCATGTTATTTGCAGCGTATGGCGCCTCCTTTTGGCTTTGCATTGTAACTTTGTGATATCACTCAAAGTCAATGCCCAGCAGCCACTCAAATCCAAATGAGACAAGGGCCTACAAGTGTTTACAATATGTATTACAGTCTCCAGAGAGATATCGGAGCGGTTCAGGCTAGCAGATCTGAGGCAGTGCAGTGGGGGACTGTCTAGGGCTCCGAGGGGTTTGGCCGGATGATTCAGGACAAGTTTGAACACAGGGTCCAGTCGACAGGGAACAGCGATTAGAGAGAGCTTCTGAAGGAGTGAAGCTCCTCTAAGTAGTGCCCACAGCACTCCCTTCAGAGACCTCCAACACAATGCAGGCTTCATTTGTCGTTCATCCAGGGGAAAACTGTGGACACAGATCAGAAAACAGTAAACAGCAGATTCGATTATAATGAGAAAGTGCATCATCATAAAGTTTGACAACATTTGACTTACTTTAGTATTAAAGAGCGGAGGTGTGGAATGCATGGCAGATTAGAAAGAAGGCCATCTTCACCCTCCTCCTCATCCTCCTCCTCCTCTTCATTCAAATTATTCCTGGGTGGGTCTAAATGAACAGTGAGAGAAGTGAGTCTGGGACAGGCATGAATGAGCTCCAGAAGAGGAACATGTCCATCAGCTTTGATGCCTTCCAAGGTGAGCGAGAGCAGATGTGAGCCTGCGGCTTTAAGTGCTGGAACAAGTTCAGACAGAAGACCAGCAAACTGTAGAGAAAGACAGCGTAGCTGTCCAGAAAACCTGGCAAGTCCTCTGGCTAAAACCGCAGCCTGTTCAAAGCTGTCAACATTACCATCCACACTGCTCTGGAGACAGTCCAATGACAGGACACACAGTTCAGGGCAGACCTTCCCTACCGCCTCTAAAGTATCCAGAGACAGTCCTTGTACATCCCTGAGAGATGTTGTCATGCTTTCCCTTCTATTACAAGCTCTACTTCTACATCCATCTTTTTCACAACCCTCTCCTGAAGTCCTTGTCTGTTCATTTATATCAGTACTATCACTAGCATCTGTCTGACTCTCCTCTAATGATAAACATTCATCTATTTTCCCTTCCAAAGTAAAACTTTCCTCTCTATCTGCACACAGTAAACTGCTGTCTTTTAAGTGGTCTTCCTGTGTTCGCTTCGCCCAAATGTCTTTGAGAAGTGGCACACCTTCTCGTCTAGTAAACTCCTCAGTTACCTCAAACTGCTTGTTCTGTATGAGAGCACAAGCCTGTCCCAATCCCTCCATTGCCAACCTCTGAAGACCAGGTAAGCTGAGCAGGAGAAACGCAACTGCAGCTACTGCATCGCTCTCATTTTCTGCTAAACCGATATCCAGAGCTAGCAGGCTGCTGATGTTTATGTTCTTGACAAGAGGTTCTTGGTAGGCCAGAGAGAGCAGGCCTGCAGGGGTGAGGTGAAGGCACCGGGACACATCCAGGTGTATCAGTTTGGGGCACTGGCGGCAGATAACTGATATCACTCTTTGATCACACAGGGTTCCAGCCAGGGAGAGGGAACGGAGACGACTTTGGCTGCCCAGGAGCTCACACAACACTAATGCAGATATATTCTGTGCACCGCTTAGATCCAGAGACTGAAGATTCTGTGCAAGAAAGAGACAAGTGAGTGAATATGAAAATTGCAAGACTAACAACATTCACAATTTAGCACATTAAAGTGTTCGCAAAGCAGCATTTTACGGACATTCCTCAAACATTCTGGTTAGGGTAATAAGAGTTTGTTCAAAAGTTTAGATTCAGCAAGTTTTTTTTAAAGCAAGGATGCATTAAATTGTTCAAAAGTGAAAGTAACGACTTTTACATTGTTTAAAAAAACTATTTCAAATAAATGCTGTTCTTTAGAACTTTCTATTCATCAACAAATTCTGAAAAAACAGACAAGAAAAAAATGGCTGTTTCCGTAAAAATATTAAACATCACAACTATTTTCAGCACAGATATTTATAATAAGAAGAAATTTTCTTGAGCACCAAATCAGCATATTGGAATGGTTTCTGAAGGAGCATGTGACAGCGCAGCGAAGACTGGAGTACTGTTTTTAACTGTAATATTTCACAAATTACTGTATTTTTCATCAAATACATGCAATGTTTTTGACCATAAGAGACTGCTTTCAAAAACATTTACAAAAATCTTTCCAACCCAAACTTAAAGAGCATGTACAAGTGCATCTCAAAAAAAAATTATATTGTGAAAAAGTTTCAAATTTCTATTTCAAATAGTGAAACTCATATTCTAGATTCATTACATGGAAGGTAAAACATTTCAAAAGTTTTTTTTTTGCTATTATAAACCTAATTAGCGAACTGTTCTCACAACATGTACTGTGTAGGTCAAAAACGTATAACTGAAGGTCTACATTTCATGCCTCTCCATATTAAACTGGTTAAATGTGAACAGTGTGATCTGTAAACCCTCGCTTCGAGTTACCCACCATAATTATTTTAAAATATTTTTTATATCCCTCCATATTTAATTCCCACTTGAATGGTGGCCCTTCTGTGTCCAAAATTGTGTAAAACAATTGTGGGACAAGGTTTACACACTGACAGCTGTCATTGTAAGACAGTGAGCAACTCTGTTTGTTTGACCGAATTCGAAACTGTAACTAAGGGGGCTTAAGGGTTTTTTTAGCTTCATTCCTAATTTTATATCCTTGCACATACAGTATTTAACCAATTAAAGTTGGCTTCCACTGCACAATGACTGTGATACATTTTGTGTACAACCGAAAGAAAACAAAATGTGTAATGGTATTTTATTTACCCAAGAATTTATTTACCTTTGGTACTATTATTTTGCTGCTTTGTAGACATTGCTATTAATTGATCTAATTGCCATATTTAGTATTTCCTGTTTACAGGAACCTCTACATGTATGCATAAACTGCATGCAAATATGAAATCTACTACAGTTAGAAAGGGGTGTGTGTGTTTAACCTGGCAGCGTATCTGGATAAGAGAGCAGAGGTTGGCATTGACATGGCTGCATGCTGATCTGAGGGACAAACAGCTCAGCTGCGGGAGGAGAAGGAGATGCAGGGCAGCACGTGTCAACAAATTACGCGAGGACAGGATGCACAACAGCTCTTCCAACAGCTCACCAGCTAAAAGAGAAACACACAGATAAGATAAATATTTTAATAAACACTCACACATGTACAAACCTTTGCAATACTCACGCAATGAGCTGAAGGGACCCATGACGTATCGGAAGAAATACTGGTCCATGTATTTTTGGGCATAATCTTTCACCCACATCTCCTTCATGTTCTCGGCTAGGCTTTGAAGACAAAGGCCAACCAGTGTGGATGGTTGGTCCTCCTCCTCAGTCCATTCATTCTTGCGTTTTTTTCTTCTGACATTCCCTTTCCAGTATGTGCTCGAGTTGCCGGAACAAGGGCATGTTTCACCCTGACAATTACTGGCATAGATAAAGACAATAAATGCACTTATCATGACATGAAGCAGAATGGCCTTATGAAGCCACACCTCACAGATCTGTGGTCAACGTTAGGGCTGCACGATATATTGCAGACGGTTCTGTGATTAGCCATAAAAATCTCCATCACCTGCTTTTAGACGGAGCGGCATTTAACACACAGAGCCGTAGATCACTGACAAGCTACGCAATATCACGTTCATTATGGCAGATGAATAGCCTTCGATAATGAATGCGATTTTGTGTAGCTTGTCAGTGAACTACGGCTGTGTATTGAATGCTGCTTCATTTGAAAGCACGTGATGGAGATTCAACGCTAATCACGGAACCGACTTTACTGGCGAGATGCGCATGACAATCAGGTGCGATATATTACCCAGCCCTTACTGGCAGACGATCTGAACGAGCTCTATTGCAGGTTTGAAAAAACACCCCACACCATTCCGAATGCCATTGTAGATGAGATGTTTCTGTTTTTTTGCTGTCATGTGCAAGGATATGTTTGCAGATTCTGCACTGCACATGACCAATTGGCTCATTGTTTGTTGTGGTAATCAAATCAAAACTCTTCCAAAATACAGCTTTTCCCGAAGCATTGGAAACTTTTAGTAACTCACCATGCTCCAACTTCTCCCTGATGCTCTGCATGGTCAACTGTCACCTGTATGCTAATGCGTGCGTATATGCGTTGCGTACTTGGGCATTGTATAGGCAATGTATAATATTTATATATATCATTATAGATATAATCATTATAACAATATTTCATAAAGTATGTATGTGGTGTGCGCATATTTGTGCACAATAAAAGGAGAGAAGCTAAATGAGCCCGAGTCCGACCCGAACCCGATCTGTAAAAAAAAAAACATCCCGAGCCCGGCCCAAATGGACTCCCGACCAACGGGTCCCGACGGGCTTGCAGGGGTCTACCCCCTCTCCCCCACAACTACACTTCAGATCAGCAAAGACGATGTGTGCCAGGTCTTCCAGAAGCAGAAAAGGAAAAAAGCACCAGGCCCAGATTGTGTTAAACCAGTCTGTCTGAAATCCTGTGCTGACCAGCTGGCACCCATCTTAACACAGATCTTCAACAGATCGCTCGAGCTGTGCGAAGTCCCTTCATGCTTCAAACGCTCCACCATCATAACCATCCCATACAAATCTAAAATTACAGGACTAAATGGCTACAGACCTGTGGCTCTAACGTCTGAAAGTCATTTGAAAAACTGGTGCTGGCCCACCTGAAGGACATTACTGGACCCTTGCTGGATTCTCTCCAGTTTGCCTACAGAACAAACAGGTCTGTGGACGATGCAGTCAACCTTGGACTGCATTATGTTCTGCAACATCCCGACGGACCAGGGACTTATGTGAGGATCCTGTTTGTGGACTTCAGCTCAGCTTTTAACGCAATCATTCCAATGCTCCTCCTGCCCAAACTAACGCAGCTCTCCGTTAGGGATGTAGCGATTAACAGGTTTTACAATTAACCGCGTTTAAAATGTGACGGTTAATTAATCGTAAAGGCTCCGCTAAACCGAGTGTTTCTGTTGCAAGGAACGGAACTGTTGCAGCTTGCGCAAAACAAAAACAAAGTTACACTAGCGACGTACCAGCTTAAAATGCCGTGCATATCAGAGACACGGAGGCTACTACACACACTAGATTAACTATGACAGATGAACCAAACAGCGATCCTTTACTTCCACCAGAGAATGTCTGAACTCTGAAGTCGATAGTGTGGGACCATTATTTGGGTCCACCAAGAATGACCAGGGCGTCATTTAAATATTGCCGTTTTGCTGTTAAAGAGTATAAATAAGGGATAATGCATGGCTAGTCAACCTGTTCTCATTGTGAAATAAACTATTTTAATGCACAACGTGAAGGCAAGGACCACCTGACGCAAAGTTTGTTAGCTCTAGCATTCTGCCCGCTTCAGACAGAGATGAAATAGTGCGAAGAGAGAGAGAGAGAGAGAGAGAGAGAGAGAGAGAGAGAGAGAGAGAGAGAGAGAGAGAGAGAGAGAGAGAGAGAGAGAGAGAGAGAGAGAGAGAGAGGTGACACTTGCGTGTGTGAATTAGCCTACCTGCATCTTCGCGTCACTACAAACAATGAAGATTTGAGTTTAGTTATTTAAACAGTCATTTTACCCCCTTTGCTGATTATTATAATGTAGCGATCCAGTATGTAAGCTATTTTATTGATGAAAATTGCTGGGCAGCGTTGACAACCAGTTTCTGTCCTCCTAAATGTTTGTGTAGGCAGCTCAATCTCGATCTCGCAAACGATTTTCTCAGGCCATATGTAAAATCAGATGAAAAAATAGTATTAAAATGAATAAGTATGGATGACAGTTGATTACAATAATAGTTTAGTTTATTCCCCTCATTAGTAACAGTGTCCACTGTGGGATAAATAAAGTTAATATTGGTATTATATTAATAATACGTAATTAACATTGTGATTGTTAATTACGAACGACTGAGAACGACCAGACACAGGAACAGTTTGTTCCCTCAGGCAATCCATCTCATGAACACTCGACAATAATTGTGGAACACACACTATTTATACACTTATTTATCTAACACCCATACTTAGTCTACATTTCAATTTGCACATACTATACACGTACATTCAAAACCGTAAATTGTAATATACCTGTACATACAATTGTCCATTTGTATATTGTTATTCCTTATTTACTTGTTCTATTTGTATTTTTTTTTTATTAATAATAATAATAGCGCTTTTCTGTTTTTCTAAGCACTCAAAGCGCTCTACATTGTCAGGGGGTATCTCCTCATCCACCACCAGTGTGCATCATCCACCTGGATGATGCGACAGCAGAAATATTGCGCTGGAACGCCCACCACACACCAGCTTACTGGTGGAGAGGAGACAGAGTGATGAAGCCAATCAGCAGATATGGGGTTGTTAGGAGGCCATGATGGTCAGAGGCCAATGGGCAAATTTGGCCAGGATACCAAGGTCACACGTCTACGCTTTTCAAAAGACATGCTGGGATTTTTAATGACCACAGAGAGTCAGGACCATCCGAAGGACGGTAATTTTTACAGTAATGTGTCCCCTTCACTATATTGTGCGTTAGGACCCACAAAGACTGCAGGGTGAGCTCCCTCTACTGACATCACTTTTATTATCTGTGTTTTTGACTGTCACTGTCATTCTGTTGCACTGCCGTAGCTTCTGTCACGAAAACAAATTCCTCGTATGTGTAAACATACCTGGTAATAAAGCTCATTCGGATTCTGATAAATGTTTCTGAAATTTTACAATAAAGGAATCACACAGTAAACATTTATAAATGTATTTTCCTTGATATTTTGAAATAAAATACTATAGAATACAATAGAAGAATAGTGTTAGATTTAATAAGAGTATAATATATATTTTTTTTAAATACAGAAATTGCACGTACTGTTGTTATTAAAAGTACATTTTGTATGCTTCCCAATTTAAATCTCAGTGCTTTACTGTCAAATGTGTATAAACGTGACATAAACAAGAAATGACCATGCAATATTATCAGTAACTGCACTTATAAATTACCGTCCGCAAAACAATAGTAATTTTATGATTACATTGTCCTTATTTTTTATATTTTTTTAACACTCCCACACACCACCACCCCAACGCTACCAAATCTGCTCCTGGCGCCACCATCTGTAAAACATGGCGGTAAAGTTGGTTTTATATTGGACATTCGTTTGACACTCGGACTTTCCTTACCTTTACGTGAATAAACGCGTTAAAAGTGGCCACCTCTACGTTGTTGTGTATAGATATAATGGTATGACGTGATACTTATGTCGGATAGCGTTCTTTCTTGGTAAAGCGCCTTTTAAATGTGTGAAGCTTGAAACAGTGATCTCCACCTATTGAACCCGGAAGGGAGTGTGGCAAAAATGCAATACTGTCTGATAGACTTTCTTATTTTGTGACTATGACGGATATTTACCAAAATACAAACTGATTAAATAGTTAAAACAGCAAGGGTGCTGAAAATCAGGTCAGGTTATATAATAGTAAATTAAGTAAAAAAGTTTATAGGTCCCAAATATACCCCAAAATAGGTCTTACCAACAGTTTGAAGATCCGTTGTGTCCTTCTTTGCAAAGACATTACCTTATTTCCAGTCTGAACATAAGTCCATACGTTTGAATGTCCATAAATGTGTTATTGACTATGTAATATGCAAATTAATGTTACTTACAAATTAATTACTGTCTGTCAACACGACAGGTCCTTGTTCTCAAAGTCTAAACATTTTCCCGCTCCAACAACAACGTGTATTTTTACAGGTTTGACAAATTCAGCTATTTTGTATGCAGAAACAGTCTCCTGGGTTGTTGTTTGCCGAAAGTAGAGTAAATTAGCGCTTCCGTATAGCGCGAGCGCCACCTAGTGATTTTGAGATCAATTGTGTTGCACTGACTAGTAGTCGTTTAAGTATTTGGATCAAACACCGTATTTACTTTCTTTACAGTTATTTCTTCATGTTGTTTTAATATTATTATTATGTTATGTTTACTAAACATGGTCTCTCTCTAGATACTTTTCTAATGTATGTTGCACTTTAAATTATTATTTCAAAATAGCAGGGATAATATGGAATACCAACTTTGACATAATTATAAATAAATAAATATATGTACAAAGAAAATTTAAAATAAAATAATTATTTATCATTTTATTTCCTTTTTTATGTATTTTTTTCCACATTTCTTAATTTTTTCTTTAATTTATTTATAGGGGTCATATGATATGATTTCAAGTTTTCCTTTCACTTTAGGGTGTTACAAGCTATTTGTGCATAGATGAGATCCCTAAAGTTGCAAAGACTATAGTCTCAAAACCAATGAGATATTCTTTATCAAAGTTAAGATTCTGCCACGCCCCCCTAAAACGCCACATTCCAACACGGCCCCACATGTCTACGTCCCGATGTGGAAATATTTTCCGCCCAAATATTCACGCAAAGAAAGAAGGTGTGGTTTCAGTAATTGCAGTAGTGTTGATGCAGCTGTGTCAGGGAGATGCTGGCCGTTTCTCAAACGGAAGGCTGCATCCTCCGGAGGTCGCATTTGTAGGCTGCATACGTCATCAAGCCTGGTTTATTGTCGATATCTGAGCATTACATTTGCTAGTCAAAAGCATATTACAACAATTTACACTTAACTAAGAATAATGGCCAAATGTATAACTATTAATATACTATAATAAGATCTTCTTTATGACGTATGCAGCCTACAAATGCGACTTCCGGAGGATGCAGCCTTCCGTTTGAGAAACAGCCGTTGTGTTTCTATGCGAGTGCAAAAGCACTTTATTTGGCCTTCCGAAAGTTGATGCAATTAGGAATCATTGGTTAAGATTTGTTTACAGCACAACAGCATTTTATAGATGACAGTTTTGTGAACCTATTAGAGTACAAGGCTGGCTATGCACGAAAGCTATTTCTTTAAAAAAAAGAAGGGTAAATTCCGACTTTGCTTTGATAATGTGGCGCTTCTGAATCAGCGACTGTAAAGGCTGTTTCACACTGGATGCAATGCGAAAAAGCGAGGCGAATCGCAGATGAAAGATGCTTTCACACATCTACACATGTATATTCACACATCTACACATGTACAAGTCTTTGCGATACTTATGCAGTGAGCTAAATGGACTCATGACGTATCGTATCTGAAGAAATACTGGTCCATGTATTTTGGGCATAATCTTTCACCCACATTATGTTCTGAGCTAGGCTTTGAATACAAAGCCATTTTTATGACTCTTCAGAGTTGTTAGCAGAAATGTTTATTTGTTCTTTCTCCGTTTGTAGAGTAATGAAGAGTCAAGTACAGTTGAAGTGTCAAGTCAAGTCAAGTCACCTTTATTTATAAAACTGTTTTAACAATAGAAATTGTGTCAAAGCAACTGCACAATATCAACATAGGAAAATAGTGTCTCACTGATGTAAAATGACAAAATTAAACGCCCATTTTTCAGTTAAAGGCATTTCATTATTGAATTCAGTGATGTCATCGTCCAGCTTAGTTCAGTTTAAATAGTATCTGTGCAATCAAGTCGATGATATCGCTGGAAATGAAGTGTCCCAAACTAAGCAAGCCAGAGGCGACAACGGCAAGGAACCAAAACTCCATCGGTGACAGAATGGAGAAAAAACCTTGGGAGAAACCAGGCTCAGTCAGGGAGCCAGTTCCCCTCTGACCAGACGAACCAGTAGTTTGTTCCAACTGCAGCAAAGTCAGATTGTAAGGGCTCCACTGGTTCCAGTGGTCTTTTCCTGATGGCTGTCTAGGTGACGAGGTCCTCACTGGGCATCTGTCTCTGGGCTCATCTAGGTGCCCTGGTCTCCGCTGACCTTCAGAGCTGTAGAGGTCGTCTCTAGGTGCTGTTCCACCATCTGATCTGGATACGGATCTGTTGACTGCAGTGATCATCTGGGCTGAATAAGGACCGGATCGGGTGGCTACGGTGACCTCGAAATAAGAAAGAAAAAGACTAATATTAGCATAGGTGTCAATCTTCTTATGATGTAACAAGTACATTGTGTTTTATGGGAAGTGCTCCCGGTTCCGGTTGACCTAATTAATGCAGCCTAACAATCCTTTAACGTATTTGAATATTAGAAGTGTATTAGTGTGTTAAGTGTATGCCAGGTTAAAGAGATGGGTCTTTAATCTAGATTTAAACTGACAGAGTGTGTCTGCCTCCCGAACAGTGTTAGGTAGATTGTTCCAGAGTTTGGGCGCTAAATAGAAAAAGGATCTGCCGCCGGCAGTTGATTTTGATATTCTAGTTATTATCAATTGGCCAGAGTTTTGAGATCGTAGCTGACGTGGAGGACTGTAATGCGATAAGAGCTCGCTCAAGAACTGAGGGTCTAAGCCATTCAGGGCTTTATAAGTAATTAACAAGATTTTGAAATCTATACGATGTTTAATAGGGAGCCAGTGCAGTGTTGACATAACTGAACTAATGTGGTCATACTTCCTGGTTCTAGTAAGAACTCAAGCTGCTGCATTTTGGACCATCTGTAGTTTGTTTATTAAGCGTGCAGAACAACCACCTAATAAAGCATTATAATAATCTAACCTTGAGGTCATAAACGCATTAATTAACATTTCTGCATTTGACATTGGTCTTAGTTTAGATATATTTTTAAAATGAAAAAATTCAGTTTTACAAATGCTAGAAATGTGGCTGTCAAAGGAGAGATAGCTATCAAATAGCACACCTAGGTTCCTGACTGATGATGAAGAATCGAGAGAGCAGCCATCAAGTGTTAGACAGTGTCATGAATCTGGTTGCCACTCACTACAACTGCATATCACCCATGGACTACATCTCCCATCATGCACTGCACCCACACGTTCCATTACACCAATCACACAGCTGTCGCCATTCACTCATCAACCCTGATTGTTTCACCACACCTGCACCTCATTCACACACACACATATAAGCAGCTCACTTCCTTGCACTCACCGCGAAGTCTTGTTTTGCCCTGGCTGACATTCTGAGTGTTTCCACTGTATTCTGTTTCCCTGTGTTTACCTGGACTGCCTATACGACTCTGACCATTTGCTGCCTGCCTTCTTGACCCTGCCTGCCTTGTGATATCCTCTCTGTCTGCCGCCTGCCCCGACCTTTGCATTGTCCCTGTTGCTGATTCTGCCTTGCCTTCATTACTCCTGTTACTACCTTTGACCATTGCCTGTCTGACCACCTCTTGTCTATCAATAAAGCTGCAATTGGATCTAACTACACTGCCTCTTCATTACAGACAGTGTTCTAGGTTATAACCCGTGTGGTTTTTAGGTCCGATAATTAACACCTCTGTTTTTTTCAGAATTTAGTAGTAAGAAATTATTTGTCATCCAGTTTTTATATCGACTATGCATTCCATACGTTTCTCAATTTGGTGCGTTTCATAGGGCCGTGAAGAAATAAAGAGCTGAGTATCATCAGCATAACAGTGAAAGCTAACCCCATGTTTCCTGATGATATTTCCCAAGGGTAACATGTAAAGCGTGAACAGTAAAGGCCCTAGTACTGAGCCTTGAGGTACTCCATACTAGGGATGCAATGATTATAGATTTTTTTAGTACAATTATAGTCTGAGGAATAATCACGGTTTCACGGTTATTACGATTTTTATGCATTTAACAACTTTACATAAACAATCTTTAGATATTAAACTGTTATTTATTAATGCCTTTTGAATCCAGAATTAACACAGTAATCAACAATACAGCACAAAATAATAATACTAAAGAAAAAAAGTCCATCTCTCCTATTGGAATTAAAAAGTATATAGAAATAATATATAGGCTAATTCACACACGCAACTGTCACCTCTCTCTCTCGGTCTCTCTCTCTCTGCACTATTTCATCTCTGTCTAAAGCGGGCAGAATGCTAGAGATAACGAACTTCGTGCATTAAAATAGTTTATTTCACAACGAGAACAGGTTGGCTAGCCATGCATTATCCCTTATGTAACGTATACTCTTTAACAGCTATTTTCACGGCAATATTTAAATGACGCCCTGGTCATTCTTGACGTACCTAAAATGGTCCCACACTATCTACTTCAGACATTCTCTGGTGGAAATAAAGGATTGCTGTTTGGTTCCTCTGTCATAGTTAATCTAGTGTGTGTAGTAGCCTCAGCGTCTTAGATAAGCACGGCATTTTAAGCACTGCTCGTGTAACTTTGTTTTCGTTTTGCGCAAGCTGCAACAGTTCCGCTCCGTGCAACAGAAACACTCGGTTTAGCGGAGCCTTTACGATTACTTAACTATGACATTTTAAAGTGCGGTTCATAGTAAAACCGGTTAATCGCTGCATCCCTACTCCATACTGCACTTGTGGTCAATATGATACCTCTTCATTTACGGCTACGAATTGATGGCGGTCAGATAAGTACGATTTGAACCATGCTAATGCACTTCCATTAATGCCAACAGAGTTTTCAAGTCTATTCAAAAGAATGTTGTGATCGATAGTGTCGAACGCAGCGCTAAGATCCAGGAGCACTAATAGAGAGATACAACCACGATCAGATGATACGAGCAGGTCATTTGTCACTCTAATGAGAGCAGTCTCAGTACAATGAGATGGTCTAAATCCTGACTGGAAATCCTCAGATATAATTTTTCTCTACGAAGGAATATAATTGAGAGGATGCTACCTTTTCTAGTATCTTTGACAGAAAAGGGAGATTCGAGGTCGGTCTGTAATTAACTAGATCTTTGGGGTCAAGTTGTATTTTTTTAATGAGGCTTAATAACAGCCAATTTAAAGGTTTTGGGGACATACCCTAATGACAATGATGAATTAATAATAGCCAAAAGAGGATGACTTCTGGAAGCACCTCTTTTAGTAGTTTAGATGGAATATGGTCTAGCATACATGTTGTTGGTTTAGCTGATTTAACAAGTTTATACAATTCTTCCTCTCCTAGAGAATGAGTGGAATTGTTCCTCAGGGGATCTATAGTGCACAATTTTATGTGATTCACGTTTATCATAAAACACTGATAAAAGCATATACAGCCCTATTTTATTAGTATTTAAATAGTATAGGATTATGTTGAACATTATTCTTGAATAGATAACGATTAAATTACATTTATGTGAAATACACAGAAACGTTTTTATGAGCAACAGAAACACTTTTATATACTGCTTAATACAGCGCAATCTGTTTAAGAATACAGTTCAGCATAAACATATAAGCTACTAAATACAAATAAAGTGTGGGTATATATGCTTTTATCCGTGTTTTTGATAAAAAATAACAGTGCGACTACACTAAAAAAGCTTTACTGTTACAAAACACAGATTTGTGAGCATTATTGGAAATTAATTGTTAGAATAAACACACGCAACACACCTCGTGCTTGTTATCACAGCATCTGACCAATGAGAATAAAGTGTGTCGTCATCAAGGCTCTTGCAGCCGATTTTGAGCAACTGCAGCGCTTGACCTCAGCGGCTGGTCTCGTTTTGCTCTCGTGGTACTTTGATGGCACATGTGATCGTAAGGCAGCTGCAGTGCCGATCAAAGTCGGACAAATGTTCCAACCAGAATGCATTGCTTTTGTCAGGCAGCAGCCGATCTTTGCTGCACCGCATGAAGTTGAACACATCTAATGTCTTTCGAACCAGTCTGCTGCAATAGAGTAAAACAAGTTTTGGAGACTCAATATCAGACATCCAATTTCTATTATAAATTAAAGACTTTGAACTTAATTTGCCGTCGTCGTATTTATCTGCACAACCGAAGCGTGACAATAACCCTCTGCAGGTTATGGTTGCACAAGTTTCACACATGTATTTATTTTGCATAGGTGTTTAGAAGGAAATAATCAAAGAGTGAAATTACAAAAACGTTTATTGAATGGTTCCACTCTTATGAGTTGATTTAGTTTTATTTATCTCATCTCGTTGAAGAGTCCATGAGTGCCATACGGGATGTCCAATGGAACTTCCGCTCGCCCAAGCTCTGTGAAGGTCTTGGCATCAAGGACAAGGAGGAAGCTGCTATTTTTCTAAACAAAATTACACAACATTATCACACCTGTCAAGACTGAATTCTTAGATTGAACTTTGACAAAAAAATTAATTGTTAGAATAAACAGTGCTTGTTATCACAGCATCTGACCAATGAGAATAAAGTGTGTAGTCATCAAGGCTGCAGCCGATTTTGAGCAACTGCAGCGCTTGACCTCAGCGGCTGGTCTCATTGCTCTCGTGGTACTTTGATGGCACATGTGATCGTAAAGGCAGCTGCAGTGCCGATCAAAGTCGGACAAATGTTCTAACCAGAATGCATTGCTTTTGTCAGGCAGCAACCCGATCTTTGCAGCACCGCATGAAGTCGAACACACTAATGTCTTTCGAACCAGTCTGCTGCAATAGAGTAAAACAAGTTTTGAGACTCAATATCAGACATAATTTCTATTATAAATGAAAGACTTTGAACTTAATTTGCCGTCGTCGTATTTATCTGCACAACCGAAGCGTGACAATAACCCTCTGCAGGTTATGGTTGCACAAGATTCACACATGTATTTATTTTGCATAGGTGTTTAGATGGAAATAATCAAAGAGTGAAATTACAAAAACGTTTATTGAATAGTTCCACTCTTATGAGTTGATTTAGTTTTATTTATCTCATCTCGTTGAAGAGTCCATGAGTGCCATACGGGATGTCCAATGGAACTTCCGCTCGCCCAAGCTCTGTGAAGGTCTTGGCATCAAGGACAAGAAGAAAACTGCTATTTTTCTAAACAAAATTACACAACATTATCACACCTGTCAAGACTGAATTCTTAGATTGAACTTTGACCAAATTAAGTATATATATATCATATATGGCTTATAATATGTTGATATGTCATAAAAGGAAACCAATGGAGCTATGAAGACACCATGAACTTCACCTCTCTTGGTGTTATGACCACAGACATGACCACACCATCATCCTCATCCTTAGCATCAGGTGCTGGAACAAATACTGGTTCTGATGCGAACAAACCAGCGTGGCGCCACACCTACAGACAACATGACAGATCAAACATTATATTCTCAATTGAACTGAACTCTCAAGCTCATCTCATGTAATTATTAGTGCTCATATTATAGAAGCTCATAGCCCAAGTTGCTTGAAGTCCAGTGTTAAGTTTCCACAGTCTGTGATGATTTGTGGTGCAATGTCATCTGCTGGTGTTGGTCCATTGTGTTTTTTGAAAACCAACGTCACTGCACCCGTTTACCAAGAAATTTTGGAGCACTTCATGCTTCCTTCTAACCAGCTTTTTAAAGATGCTGATTTCATTTTCCAGCAGGATTTGGCACCTGCCCACACTGCCAAAAGCACCAAAGGTTGTATAAATGACCATGGTGTGCTTGACTGGCCAGCAAACTCCCCAAACCTGAACCCCATACAGTATCTATAGGTATTGTCAAGAGGAAAATGAGAAACAAGAGACCAAAAAAAAATGCAGATGAGCTGAAGGCCACTGTCAAAGAAAAAATTAACATACTTTCCAGAAGGCCAACAATTCACAAAAAGATACATTTTATTGGTCTTATTAAGTATTCTAATTTGTTGAGATAGTGAATTGGTGGATTTTTGTTAAATGTGAGCCAAAATCAATCACAATAAAAAGAACCAAAGACTCTATTTTATATATTTAATACACGAGTTTCACAATTTGAGTTGAATTACTGCAGTAAATGAACTTTTCCACGACATTCTAATTTATTGAGATGCACCTGTATATTATGTAAACAAAATATTTACTTTGAATGTGATTAATTGTTTGACAGAACTAATAATTCTATTTTAATTTAAGATGGTACCTTTAGCTTCTTTCCTTCTAGATCCATCTTAAGCAGGGAGTCACCAAATATGTGTCCAAAGCCACAGGCGTAGAAGTACCGATAAGGACGAGCATTGTAATACATGTAGTTAATCTGTGGGAACTCAAGACCACCATACTGCAACAGGTCATCATTGTAGAGATCTTCATGGCTCAGGAACACCTATTATTACCAAAGACAAATACTGTTATTGATATCCATAAATATATTTTTCCAGGCGCCCTCTTTGTTGCTCCCATACCCCAGTTATAGTCTTCACAGCAGTGGCAGTGGTGTATGGCAAATTGATGAGGTTGTGGTCATTAGGCTCATCTTCCTTTACATCCAGAGGCAGTACATATCTCCGTGGTAAGAGAGTACACAATGTATTGAAGAACTGGAAAAACCAAAAGATACACATAGCTTTAAAGTGACTTTATTAAATTAAAAGTAAGGTCAGCATTATCTATATTTGACTTATTTTGGATTGTGAAGGTGTTACCTTGTCAAGTTCTTCTCCAGATGCCTGAAGGTTCTCCATTGTGTAGTCACCAATCACATTGCCATCATCTCCACAGCACATGTCCATAATCAAATATCCATTATCCTCATATGCATTAATCTGGTGCAGTGTGAACATGGCACTGCTGTAGTATTTTGTATTGATGAGCTGTGTGGATGAAAAACATGGATGTTAGACATGAATTGAGAGAAATACACAAAAGTCAGTATGATGATGTGGTTCTGCCATGCCTGGCCAGTGTGCCTGTCTGCCACATGGAAGATGGTTTCCAGTTCCGGGTTCCAGGACATGACTTTATGAAAGCTCTTTCCAGCAACTCTGTACAGCATGTATTTCAGCAGGTCTAGTTTGATCGGCTGCTCAATGAAGACTACATAATTTTCAGACAAGACTGCAAACAGTAAAAAAAAAAAAAAAAAGAGAGAGAGAACAGTAACAGAACAAAAATCATTATTTTCCATCTGTTTGTTGGTGGAGATTCTAATATACCAACCTTGTAAAAAAAAATTATGTAAGAAGGTAATTCTCATAAAATAAAGAAGCAGAAAGGCAGATCTAAAAATGCAAATATGGCAGGCAAATTCACCAAAACTGTGGTAGTATGATGGTTTCCTGGGGTCAGAAGCAGGAATAGAGCAAAGAATCTCTGCGCCTGAGAGATCAGCAACATCATTCTTTCCATCACCTGGTGGTACTCGGAGGATATGGTAGAAGAAGCCTTTGAGAAACAAAATAGACAGTGAAGTGCAGTTTGTTGTTGCCAAGATATTTTCGTATATGCCAGATTAATAAAGAAAAAATATATACAAGTGAGCCATATGTACTTTGATTTCCCCCAAATATGTGGCGGTGTCAAAACACTGACTTATGTGTTTGTTTGATAAATGGAAGATATTAATTTTGACAGAATTTTTGAAACAATTTAGTGTGAAGACAGTTTAAAACAGTTTACAACAAAAACAAGCCATTAAAAGTTGATATTTGTTTTAAAAAGCAAAGTGAGGCATCCCACCATTCTGATTGTATGAATTTCCCAAGTTGTAAGTCGCTCCTTCACGGTCATAATGTGGATGAGCTGTTGCTGCATTAACTGCAATATATTTGGACCAATCCACCTTTGAAGAAAAAAAAAAATCACATAGAGAAAATTTGTCAATTTAACAGTATTACCTCATTTGATTTCTGTATCTGTGAAACAATCATATTTACCTTTTCTTTGGTTTCCAGACTCACAGGGTCGATTCTGCGCATGAAGTTGGTCTCTGTGCTTACATAGAAATCGCCCTTGTACTTCACAAAGCTCACTATTGCATTATCAGTTGCCCCTGTTAATCAAACACAACTGAATATTAGAATGGGTTCAGAGATGAAGGTTTTGTAGTAATGGCATTCATTTTGACTAGTAGGCCTACTATACTTGTCCATTCTGATCTAATCTTTATAGATACGCCTGATGCAATCAGAGCATTCTGTCTGAATATATGATCTGGCATGCATGCAGATTCACCCCCAATTGATGCTTACTTGGAATCTGAAAACGTGAAAAGAACCGGGCAAATATGTTCTTGCATGGGTCAGGTGTTGCCAGGGTGCCAAATTCAGAAACCACAATTCGATTCTTCTCTGCATTTTGCACATAAGAGTCACTGCGCAAAAAACAGCTGCTGTAGGTCACATGACCATCTGTAATGTGGAAACGATGCATCAAGGCCATGCCGTCAAACCAGTGGTTGAATCTGAGGAGAAAGAGATGAAGCCAAATGAGCAAAGAAAACAACCAGATAAAATTGAACAGATCTTGCTGTCATTATATAAATATTTTGTTCTCTTACTTGCTTTCACCAAACTCAAATCTTCCAGGTCCATTTCTTAGGAAGCTGCCAGTGATCCAGGAGGGAATTTCACCTTTAATAACTGTACTGATGGGGTCTGGGGTCTCCTGCACAGAGCTCACAAGAGGACCAATGAACTCCAGACCACTGGCAGATGGCCGTTTTTTGTTAACTGAGGAAAAAAATTAAATAAATCACACCATAACAAATCATGTGAGGTGTGACACAGACAATGTGACATGATTAAACTTTAACACGATCATTGATTAAAACAATGCAAATATATTATTGGTAGCACAATCTGATAGGTTGCATGTTTCGTCGGTACACCGGCAGAACAACAACAGTGCGCTACATGTTTTTTCCCCTCAGTTATCCCTGATAACGTTTAAATGGAGTGAACACGGAACAGTTCTTCCGTGAGCGGGAATATAAACCCCGGAGTGGATCCAGAGCGGAGTGATTACAGAACGCTTCGAGTGGAGAGAGGAACGTGCTTTAATCCACTCCAGGCTTTGATCACATCTCCCTGAATACACCTCGTCTTTCCTTAATTTAAGACATATTCAAGCTAAAATTAATACATTTATAACTCTATTTGAGAAATGTAAGCCTATTTACGGTCTTAAAATTATGAAAAGTGAATTTAAGACAGGCAGGAACCCTGCAATTGACGGAAATCCGTCGTAGCGACGAAGAACTGTAATCCCTGAATAACTTTTTGGTAAGGGAATAGAGAAATGCTTACCTGGTACTTTATACACTGGATCCTGTGCAGATTCAGACATGACTTTGGCTGTTAAGATTCTTGATCATATATGAAACACTAAACAAAAAGGTAGAACAGACAGACAAGGTACTGATGATAATAAAAGACCGATTTATATACACATGACAGGGTGGGATGGGCTAAATCCAGGCACGTGCACAGGTAACGTTAGGGCTCAACCTGCCCTTTTTCCCATAAACTCCGAAGTGCCCTTTTTTTGTGGTGTTTTTTTCTTCTTCAATAAATCAATGCTATTAATCACCCTTTATGTCTACGTCTGTCTGTTTTACAAATATTTAGTTAATGAAACATTAAATAGAGCTTGTGACTAAAATCTTGTTGGATCCACTGAAACTGTCAGTAAAACCTCATAACTCCACCCCCTCTATCTCGACTGAATGAACTGAAGTTCCACAGCAGCAGTGTTGCCAAGTCCGCGGGATGTTTTTCATATCCGCAGGTTGAAGCGACCTCAACAACGTCATATTTAGCCCCTGGAATGCGAATTTACCAGGGGAACCTCGCCAAACAAAACCTGAGTATTTTACCCATAGACTGAATGTGATTTTTAATGGGCGGCCCCCCTCGAAATGCGATTGGGCTAATTTTGAACAGCAATTGGTAGGATTTTGTAGTAAAAACCTGGCAACCCTTCACAGCAGCTGAATGATGTCTTGCTACGGAAAATATCTTGTTGTTTGAATAAGTGTACAGCGTTTTGTTTACGCAAGAAACATTATGTATATAAAGGTTCATATTTTATGTATGTGAGGTCTGAGACAGGTGGGACCCTAGAAAGAGGGGTCTATCATTTGCCATCTTAGTCATACACTTAAATATCCTGTGCATACAGGCAGTAGCAATTAATTTTTAATCAAATTAGATTTTGGCCAAATGTATTTTACACTTTGTAACCTGTTGATGAAAACATAATGTGATGCCACCATTTTAATGACAGAAGAAATGCACATTTGCTGGTCCAAAACCCCGTAACTGTATTTGAGTGATCCTCGTCACCTATATTTATAAGAAATGTCTTCTTTGATTTATGATTGCTGATACACTTAGTTTGTTAACATTTAATCACATCATATGGTTGCATGGTTAACGTTTACCCTGTTAATATGCACGTCTTAGCTAGATAATTTTAAATCTAGCTCGTCTTCATATGTATAAATGAATTAAAACATGGTTTTACTACAGTAATGTTGCAGTAATTAAAAAAAGCAAAAACATTATAGAATCAGATCACTGCGAAATCTTTATATTTTACCATGTAGGTATGGGATTTGGAGGGGAGAGCTCTGGCACAACTCAAACTTTTCACTGCAACTGTACTTTTCACAATATTTTATAATTTTTTCACTGCTGGCATTTTTTAGGAAATGTGTAGTGAATAAGAGATCTTCAAAAGACCAACATCCCTGGTCCTCCACAGTATTACGTTTTTGCCAGATATGCGGATACATTTTGGATATGCTATAGTTTCTTATGATCTCCTATTTTGACTAGAATTGTGTTAGACATTTATATATTTCAAAATAGTTAGGCAAAAATACTTGACTCATTGCTTTACCTTCCCCTCTTCTCAATGACATACATAAACATGTTAACCAAATAATGCAAATTTGCTTATAAAACCAAACAGAATAGCTAAAAACATATTTTTATTGAACTTTGTGTGTAGAGAGGGACATCCCAGTGGATCACAGTGAAGTTATAAACATCTTCAAGCACATGGCTCACAGAAGATTGCTGTTGTAATTAGGTTTAAAGAAGCCCTGAAACCCTGTATATTTACTGTGTCTTATCTTTATTATTATTATGATTGTATTAATAGGAAATAAATCTAAAGATTTTGAGACTATTATTTTGTGCCCTTTTTTCAGTTTCAGCACATGCCCCTCAAAACGGCCCAGGCTAAATCTAAAGTGAACTGGACCTTGTACAGAGCCAAAGCAATACAGTGTGCTGGTCCTCCCTATATGCAAAGTATGCAAGCTGTGTAGGGCCCTGAACCACCATGGGCCCCCTTGCTCTCAAAGATTATTTAATGGCTAGGCTTGTGCAAGTAATAGAAATGGTTTTGGATTTTGTACATGACTATTATAATATACAGTCATTTTGATACCTGACTGTCATAATATTCAGTCTCCTGCCAGTTGTGTTCGATATTAAAACAAAATAGATAAAAGTAACTTGGTCACTTTGGGTTTCAGGTGTGCGCTTAAACAGTCAAATACACACAAATATCAAAATGTCCGTCTTTTTGGGTTTTCACTTAAAAGCAGTCAGTTATGTCTTAAGTGAAGACAAACCGTTCTGAAAATAATATAATTTTTGTCAGTATTTTAGATCTGTGCATTTCTGCTGCTGTCTTATGTCAATTAATGTTAATCAAACAACAAAAGAAAACGAGATAATCATTCACTGTTCTTCAAGGAATAACTGTGTATTTATCAATGTATATTTCAATGTTAATTTAATTAATACGCTGAATACGATGCAGTGTTTTATTCTTACATTTGATTACTTGATTCAATTTCTATATAGTAGTCTATTATTTTAGTAGGCTAACGTTTTTATTTCACTAATAGCCTGTATCTTTTTTTCATTGCATTTGTCCATATTATTTGTAATGTCTTGTAATTTTCTTCTATTTTTATTTTATTACTGATTGTTTTAACTCACTGTTGTTTTGTGTACAGTGAAACCCTGAAAGAACAGATTAAGGGGTCGGGTCATTTTGGGATTTTCATGAATGCACTGAGAGGAGCCCCCTGACAAGATTTTGCTTAGGGCCACCAAAAGTCAGAAGTGAACTCATTACATGATTAACAGCTTCATTGTTTAGTTAGAGAGACTGGTAATCTCTAAAGTCAAGGTTTTCATGCCTCTTGATAAAGAAAAACGAGAGATGAATTTCATGTCATTTTATGAAAATCACAGCTAAAAGACACTGTAATGACAAAATATATAAAACATTTTTAACAAAATGTACACTATGTGTACTATGTACTGGAATATAGGAAGGGAATATGACATAGGATACCAGAATAGGGTACTTTAATATATATATACACAAATATAATCTAATGTTTATAAGTTCAAAGTTTTTGAAATGTTAATATTCTGAATGTGGACATTCTGATATTGAGGGGGAAATGGAAATTAAAACATCATGAAAACATATAGCATTAAGTTACAGACTTGCAAAATTGCACAGATTGTTTACTTTTTAGTCATTTTGATTTGAGATATGTTCCATGAGATAACAAAAGCCTTAACCTCATCAGTGGTAATGTGATGCAACAACATCATGACAATGAGAGCTGCTTGATCTCCTATTTATCCTCTGTTTGACAGACTTTAGGATACCCTGTTATCTAGATGAGATTAAAGCATCTCAATGTAGGGTGATTCGTTTTCTGCAGGGCCTTTGAGGTGAACATTCTGTTATTCTTTAAGTAGAGGGCATCTGGGGCCCGTTTCAGAAAGGAGGTTATGTGAAAACTCAGAGTATGTAAACCCTAAAATAAGGGAAACTCTGGGTTTTCTGTTTCAAAATGAGAGGTTTGTCAAACCCGGGAAAACAGGGTGAGTCAAGCCTGTTTCTGAAAGAGAGGTAACTTATACTCCGAGTCAGTTACCATGGTAACTTACTCTGTGAATCTAACCTGGGGTGCGTATGGCTAGGGTATGGCAACTGCATATGGTGGTTGACGTCACGCAATCTACCCTCAGACATTTAGTCAGGCAACCAGGAGAGCGCTACTCTGTAGCATTGGTATCGACAGTTGTGGAACAATAATTTAAAACCAGACTATTTAGACCTTCCAAAACTTACACCATTTTAACTTGGTGGACAGCTGCTGTGCGCCAGGATGCCCGAACATGCAGGGGAAAGCCGTATTACCCGGTGTACCGACAAAACATGCTACCTACCAGATTGTGCTACCAATAATATATTTGCATTGTTTTAAGGGTAAGGGTAGGTGTGGACGGGTAGGTTTAGGTTAGAGGTAACGTTAGGTATGGACAAAATGCCTCAAACCACATGAATAAGATGTTGGTAGCACAATCTGATAGGTAGCATTTTTCCGGACCGTGTTCGGGTGCGGAAGAGACCCCGGGGAAGACTGGAGGGATTATGTCTCCCGACTGGCCTGGGAACGCCTCGGTATCCCCCTGGAGGAGCGGAAGGAAGTGTCTAGGGAGAGGGAAGTCTGGGCGTCTCTGCTTAGACTGCTGCCCCCGCAACCCAGCCCCGGATAAGCGGAAGAAGATGGATGAGCAAACAGATAAGCGCGGCATCGGCCTGCGGTCGTGAACCTACTCAGGGTTGACGATTGATGAGCTGGAAAACAGAGCACTGGCCGATATTATGTCGGTCTACGCCTGGCCGATGTTTTAGGTAATGAGGCCGATGTTTCGATATTGGGTAAACGTCGGCCAGACGTAACGTTACGTGTGGTATCCGGGCAGCGTCCATTATAAAACATTCTTGCTTTTAAGCCAAATACACAATGAAAAGAATAAGTTACTGACATCTGCATGTGAGTCACTATTCTCTTCACAATCTCTGATTAAATCAGCTGTGTTTTCTTTGCATTAGCACTGTTTTGTTCAACATGCATTAGCGCATGTTTTGTTGTTTGAATTCGCTTACTGGATCCTTGGACTTTGGTTTACATTAATGATTGCAAAAATCAGCTTCTTTTAATTTTTAAGGTATTGTTTTCATTATAATGTACTGATTAAAATGAGTAATTCATTATTATTCTACTTCTCCTGACATGCTCTTGCACCTCACACAATTTGACTGAAAGGATAACAGTAGCCTATATTGAAACGTACAGGACAGCGCCCAAGCATCCTCACATTATATTATTTCCTGAAAAATGTATAGCATTTCTCAATCAGACTAAAGAAGTTGACGCAAACCTATGGGTTTATCAATGTTTCTGTACTGTGTTATACATGCCTTTGGACTTAAATGGACTGAGTTGTTTTAGGCATTTTTTTGTGATTACAAATAAATGGAGCAGCCGTGACTGAACAAGTGTGTTCTCATTTTATGTGAAATTGTAGCGGCTTCCACTAAGACGCTAGTATTGGTAATACGAGCAAACAAGAACTTGACGTGTAAAAATAAGTCCATACAAAACCAAAGTAAAATGCTATAGTGTCTTTCTACATTGTGCTCCAATGAATAAACATAGCTTCCAATTAGCTTCCTGAGGTCTCATTTTGTCTAGTTCACAGGATACGAAAGTCCATACCTTGTAGACACACAGCATTCTGTTCAATCCACATACATAATCCCAACATCACAACAAAATGATATTTTAAGCTCCTTATGTAGCCGAATCTGCGCTGGTTTGAATGGGCCGCCTCCAGCTCTTCCTTTGTTTTGTCTCCAGCTGGTGCTGTGACGTAATTGTGATGTCAGCCCTACATGACCCTAGTTACCTGTGGCAAAGACTATAGAATACCCAAGACATGTCACTCGTATAGTTTTGAATGGGGAAAAATGCAACGGTCAATATGGCCGCACAATCGCAGGAAGCCCCGCCTTCTGAATGAAAGAGCCAATCGCTAATCAGTAAACTCAGCACATCTCTGCAGCTGCCGTTAGAAGTCCTGGTTGCTATAGAAACAGTCAGCGTTTTGAGACGTGCGTTAGGACTGTATATGTGCATGGGCTGATCTAGCCTAAATAATAAAGCTTTTTAAAATGCTGTTTGAGCAAAATAAGCAACATTTATGATACAGTTGTTGTCAGATTTCATTTGTGATTTCAAATATGAAATTTAATCGTAAGCTTGGCGAATATTTGTGGAGAATTTGATGTTTCCCCATTCAAAGAGATAGGAGCTGCACTTGCATGCCTGAGACGCGTTTCAAAGATGGCCGCCGAGTGACATGACTTGCCTTAAAGCGACTTTGCCTGTGGTTGGCTTAGCCGTGCGTCACTCAGAAAACAACAGGCCAGTCAGAAGAGAGGCTCAAGAATATTAATCAGACAGGCCAAAACCGACCTGTTCTTAGCAGAGCTCCTGAGAGAAGAGCTGTAAAAATATATTGAGATGGTTTTTGGTATTTATACAGCATATATATTCTTAAGGACATCAAAACCTAAAATAAAACTCCAGAAAGGTGTATATTATGGAACCTTTAATGAAATACACAAAAGTAGAAGATAAGCAAGCTATTTGGATCATGCTTGATCGTATTTAAAATACAGCAAATAAGGTTAATAAAAAACAGGCATGTCAGTTTTTCCCGTCTATGGTTTTTCCAAAATATTTAATGTCACTTAGCCATATACAAAATATGTATAGAAAAAATACAACTTTTAATTCAACACATAATACAAACATAATAAAGTTTATGCTAAAAGATTACATAGCTGTCTTCACTCTTATGAGTTGATTTGAGTTGGTGATTTTCTAATTTAGCTCATCTCATTGAAGAGTCCATGAGTGCCATACGGGATGTCCAATGGAACTTCTGCACGCCCAAGCTCTGTGAAGGTCTTGGCATCAAGGACAAGGAGGAAGCTGCTATTTTTCTAAACACAATTACACAACATTATCACACCTCACACAGTCAAGACTGAATTCTTAGATTGAACTTTGACCAAATCAAGTATATATCATATATGGCTCATAATATGTTGATATGACATAAAAGGAAGCCAATGGAGCTATGATGACACCATGAACCTCACCTCTCTTGGTGTTATGACCACAGACATGACCACACCATCATCCTCATCCTTAGCATCAGGTGCTGGAACAAATACTGGTTCTGATGGGAACAAACCAGCGTGGCGCCACACCTACAGACAACATGACAGATCAAACATTATATTCTCAATTGAACTGAACTCTCAAACTCATCTCATAAAATTATATGTTAATTTAAGATGGTACCTTTAGCTTCTTTCCTTCTAGATCCATCTTAAGCAGAGAGTCACCAAATACGTGTCCAAAGCCACAGGCGTAGAAGTACCGATAAGGACGAGCATTGTAATACATGTAGTTAATCTGTGGGAACTCAAGACCACCATACTGCAACAGGTCATCATTGTAGAGATCTTCATGGCTCAGGAACACCTATTATTACCAAAAAGAAATGACGTTTTTTGATATTCATAAATATGATTGTTCTCAGTCCACCTCTCACTTGCTCCCATACCCCAGTTATAGTCTTCACAGCAGTGGCAGTGGTGTATGGCAAATTGATGAGGTTGTGGTCATTAGTCTCATCTTCCTTTACATCCAGAGGCAGTACATATCTCCGTGGTAAGTTTGTACATAATGAATTGAAGAACTGGAAAAGCCAACATTTAAAAACTGCATTAAATTTACATATTTATGAAACTGAAAGAGAGGTCAGCATTATTGACATTTGACTTATTTTGGATTGTGAAGGTGTTACCTTGTCAAGTTCTTCTCCAGATGCCTGAAGGTTCTCCATTGTGAAGTCACCAATCACACTGCCATCATCGCCACAGCACATGTCCATAATCAAATATCCATTATCCTCATATGCATTAATCTGGTGCAGTGTGAACATGGCACTGCTGTAGTATTTTGTATTGATGAGCTGTGTGGATGAAAAACATGGATGTTAGACATGAATTGAGAGAAATACACAGTGCCCACAGTTAGAAGTCAGTATGATGATGTGATTCTTCCATGCCTGGCCAGTGTGCCTGTCTGCCACATGGAAGATGGTTTCCAGTTCCGGGTTCCAGGACATGACTTTATGAAAGCTCTTTCCAACAACTCTGTACAGCATGAATTTCAGCAGGTCTAGTTTGATCGGCTGCTCAATGAAGACTATGTAATTCTCTGACATGACTGCAAACATATAAAAAAAAAAATTTGGAAAACTATGGAGTTATTTTCCATCTGCCTGTTGGTGAAGATTATAATGTATTGGACAATCTACATGAACAAACATGTGGCCCATTTCCAATTAAATTCTAGATGCAAAATATTTCTTATAATATTACAGATCGATAAAGAAGCAGAAAAAAATTCTAAAAATGCAAATATGGCAGGCAAATTCACCAAAACTGTGGTAGTATGATGGTTTCCTGGGGTCAGAAGCAGGAATAGAGCAAAGAATCTCTGCGCCTGAGAGATCAGCAACATCATTCTTTCCATCACCTGGTGGTACTCGGAGGATATGGTAGAAGAAGCCTTTGAGAAACAGAATAGGTGAAGTGTTCTTCATCATTGTTAAAATATTTTATCATATCCCAGAATAATGTAAAAAAAGTAAGCCATTCCTATATTGATTTTCCCAAAAGTTTGGCTCTGTGATGCTTTCAAAACATTGGTTAATGTGTTTGGAGGCTGGAATATGTGTTTGTTTGACCAATTGCAGATAGGTAGATTGGTTTGGTTTTGAAAGAGTCATTATTATTTCAGTCATGTTTGGTTTGATTAACAAAAAGAAGGCATTCGAGTTTAGCTGTGTTATAAAAAGAATAAGTGAGGCATCCCACCTTTTCGGCCATACGAGTTTCCCAAGTTGTAAGTTGCTCCGTCACGGTCATAATGTGGATGAGCTGTCGCTGCATTAATTGCAATATATTTTGACCAATCCACCTTTGAAAAACAAAATCATAGAGAGATAACTGTTCATTTTAGGAAAAGACTATATGTTATATGTTTTATTACTGCATCAGTGAAACAAAAAGTCATATTTACCTTTTCTTTGGTTTCCAGACTCACAGGGTCGATTCTGCGCATGAAGTTGGTCTCTGTGCTAACGTAGAAATCTCCCTTGTACTTCACAAAGCTCACTCCTGCATTATCAGTCGCATCTGATAATCAAACACAACTGAGGTTTTTTAGTAATTGCATTAGGTTGACAAGTATTATACTTGTCGATTTTGATCTAATCGTTATAGATTATAGGCCTGCAGTCAGAGGATTGTCTGAATGATCTGAATTTATGATAACATGCCATTGTCACCTCCAATTGATGCTTACCTGGAATCTGAAAACGTGAAAAGAACCGGGCAAAGATGTTCTTGCATGGGTCAGGTGTTGCCAGGGTGCCAAATTCAGAAACCACAATTCGATTCTTCTCTGCATTTTGCACATAAGAGTCACTGCGCAAAAAACAGCTACTGTAGGTCACATGACCATCTGTAATGTGGAAACGATGCATCAAGGCCATGCCGTCAAACCAGTGGTTGAATCTGAGGAGAAAGAGATGAAGCCAAATGAGCAAAGAAAACAACCAGATAAAATTAAACAGATCTTGCTGTCATTATATAAATATTTTGTTCTCTTACTTGCTTTCACCAAACTCAAATCTTCCAGGTCCATTTCTTAGGAAGCTGCCAGTGATCCAGGAGGGAATTTCACCTTTAATAACTGTACTGATGGGGTCTGGGGTCTCCTGCACAGAGCTCACAAGAGGACCAATGAACTCCAGACCACTGGCAGATGGCCGTTTTTTGTTAGCTGAGAAGAAATCACACCATAACAAATCAAATCATGGTGTGAGGTGTGTCACAGACAATGTGATGGATGATTAGACTGTACAATGTTCTGGAGGACATCAGAGTTAATGAGGAACTGAAATGCCATCTTACTTTATTCATGAGTGCATTAATACAGAGAATGTAAATAAATATCGGCACTATGTTGCACTTGTGTTTCATTATCTGTTCTGTGTGTTGGCTTAAATCTTGCCTAACTCTGAACACCAACAAACCATGATGTATGGCCGCGGCTATTTGCACTAAGTGCGAATAGAGATAGATGCTATTTGTAAATAGCAATTCTATTTACACTATGTTAAAATAGCAATATTTTCTGCTATTTATACTATTGCAAATAGTGGCAATTATCTGCACCTCAGTATTGTTGTGCATTATAAAACAACAGTACTCAATAATAACTTATTGAGTGTAAAATTATAGTTTTTATTCAAATTATTAAATTGATGCCACCTTTTGGGTCAATATAAAGCCCTCCCTATGCAGAACCTGATTTTACCAAGTACGACATGTTCCTGGGTCAACATCTTTGTTGACCCTGGAACAACATTGTTATTAACCAATCAGATTTGAAGAACAAGTTTATAATTTTGTGAAGTTTAGGCTTACAATCAGTGTTTGTTGCTTGTATATCAGTTTCATTAATCTATCATTTCCTCTGATTTTAGGGATTACTCATGGGTAAGGTTAGGTTTAGGTGTAGGGAGATGGTCAAGATTACATTTTTGGATTAAAATGTTGTCCCAGGGTCAACAATATATGTTGACCCAGGAACACATCTAACTCAGCAAAATCAGGACATGCCCCTCCCTATACCCTAAGCTTACCCGATACTTTATTTAGCACATTTTTTTTTATAAATGCCTTCCGATACGATATGAGATTTGAAAAGCGAGAAAAAGGTTTGGCAAAAGGCGGACTTGAACTCGGGTCAATCGCGTCAAATGCACGCGCACTGCATCTACACCACTGAAACTGATGTTGAACAAACGTCTTTTTTCTTTTGACTATCCCAATCACAGCCTCTGCCAACAAGGCAGGCTATTTGCACTTAGTGTAAACAGACACTCTGATGATATTATACATCATTTACAGCTTTACTAGCTTTTAAAGTATAGCTTCTCATAGACTTGAAAGAATAGTTCAGTTTTAGAGCTAAAGTATTTTATATGAATGCTGTTCATGTTCAGCACAGTCAATTCATTAATGCACCAGTTCCTTTTCACTAAATGGCATCAGGAACAAGAAGAGCCTAAGCTAGCTTAGCCTACTGGCAATGCATTTGACTGAGCTAAAAAAATCTAAAACTGATTGTTTTTTTATTGATATCTAATCATACAGTAGATCAGACAACAGATGGTGTAAACTTTAAGCTATCAGTTCATATTTTGCATATCTTTGTGACGTAATGTGTAACAACAGAAGTTATGGTTTGACAAAATACTATGATCATCCGTGTGGTGAAACATAAAGTCTTAAGAGATGATTACATGACACTGAGATGAGCTATGTAGTAATATAGCAGAGAAATGCTTACCTGACACTTTATACATTGAATCCCGTGTAGGTTTAGACAAGATTTTGGCTGTTAAGATTCTTGAAAAAGGTAGAACAGAAGCAGAACAAAAGTAAGATACTGGCAAAATAAGACCGTCCCATAAACACATGACAGGGTGGGATGGGCTAAATCTAAAGCAAAATAGACCTTGTACAGAGCTAAAGCAATAAATACAGTGTGCCACTGTTCAGAGAGAACACATTGGACCTGTTTACACCTGGTCACTTCATGCGTTTTATCTGATAGGATATCGATCTGATTTGTTAAAACGTTTGCATTTACACTTTGGTACATAAATGTGTCTTTGCAAAACGGATATAAATCCGTTCTTTAATTCCCGAGCCATATGAAAATATAAGAGTTCACGCCAATGAAAGCAATAGATATGCGCTACATGTTATTCATTATCAGATCATTTCAATACCAGAGAACGCGCAAAAGAGAAAGCGAGGCATCAGCACTGGAAAGATAGTTAGTCTCACTACTATTAATGAAGATGATTGTGTGTTGAGCGCCTGCGACTTACTTTCAGTTTCATTCGCGGCAGTTTGCGCGGTGATGCCTGTTACATTAGTGCTGTCATGTCTGACTATAACATGCCATATAGCCTATAAAACGCTCTCACACTGAATGAAATATTTTGGCAATTTAAAAGTAACAGTTTTCGATTTTAATATACTTTAAAATACAATTTATTCCTGTGAAGCAAAGCTGATTTTTCAGCATCATTACTCCAGTCTTCAGTGTCACATGATCCTTCAGAAATCATTCTCATATGCTGATTTATAATCAATGTTGGAAAAGGTTGTGCTGCTTATTTTTGGGGGACCTGTGATAGTTTATTCAGGATTCTTTGATAAATAAAAAGTTAAAAAGAACAGTGTTTATTCAAAATATCATTTTGTGTTACAATATACACTACTATTCAAAAGTTTGATGTCAGTAAAGTTTTTCTTTCTTTTTTTAAATAAATTAATACTTTTATCCTGCAAAGATGTTAAATGTAAAAAGTTATAATACTTATATTGTTCGAAAGGATTTCTATTTGGAATAAATGCTCTTTTTAACGTTATTCATCAAAAAAATTCAAGAAAGAAAGAAAAAAGTATCACAGGTTATATTAGAATGATTTCTGAAGGATGTGACACTGAAGACTGGAGTAATAATGACTGAAAATTCAGCATCGCAGAAATAAATGATATTTTAAAGTATATTAAAATAGAAAACCAATATTAGAAATTGCCATAACTTTTCTGTATTTTTGATTAAATTAATACAGCCTTGATGAGCATAAGAGTCTCCATAAAATTAATAAAAAATCGTACTGATACCAAACTATTGAACGGCATGTGTATATATAAAGAATAACATTTAGGGAAAACAGATGGAAATGACAACATCATGAACATAACAGAAAGTTACAGAATTACTTTTTAGTCATTTTTTTACAACATATTTTACACGAAAGCCTTAACCTCATCAGCAGCAGGGAGACATGACCATCTTATCCTCTGTTTGACCGACTTCAGGATACACTGTCATCTAGATGAGTTTAAAGCTTCTCCATGCAGGATAATGAGTTTTCTGCTGGGCTTTTAAGTTCAATATTCATAATATTATCCTTTGAATAAGAAGAGTGCATCGAATGCAATAGGTTCTGTGAGGTTGAATCCTGAGTGTTTATAAGTAAACACACTTTTATAATCCTCATGTCAAAGTGCAAACTATACATGACCAAACTGCTGTAACTGCTATGTATTTGGACTACAGGGGACAACAGATAAACTCAGTGTTTGTGTGTGTATATACAGGTGTGTTTGTTCACATTAAATGTTCAGCTGTTCAGCTGTACTATCTCATTTCAAAACAAACCTGCTGACAATGGTAATGTGTTTAAAGACTAAAATGCTTTGCTTACATTATAGTACATTAAAATGTTCTTTTCTTCAGTAGAGAGTTATCATAAAATGCAAGCTGCATGGGGCCAAAATGCTTTTTTATGATATCATGACTTTCAGTCTGATAATGAATGACAAACCATCAAACTATACTACTTTTATGTCATAAAAAGTGCATATAAACAGCATATGAAATCAAAGGTGTATCTAAATCTCAGTGGATTCAATAGTGCAATATACTTTTGCCTCATTTTCTGACACAAAAAAAGCTAAAGTAAATGTTGACATAGGTCATGAAGTTAAACTCAATTCAATGAGAACTTACCATCTGCTGACCTCATTCAAACCTGACCACAGGTTTTACTTACAGTACATTTAAATGAAACATTATTCATAGCAACTAAGAGAACAAAAAATCACTAACAAAATGTTTATGTGTGTGTGTGTGTGTGTGTGTGTGTGTGTGTGTGTGTGTGTGTGTGTGTGTGTGTGTGTGTGTGTGTGTGTGTGTGGTGTGTGTGTGTGTGTGTGTGTGTGTGTGTGTGTGTGTGTGTGTGTGTGTGTGTGTGTGTGTGTGTGTGTGTGTGTGTGTGTGTGTGTGAGAGAGAGATTAATTTATGCTACTAATAAAAAGTTTGGGGTCTGTATTAAACTCAATTCAATGAGAACTTACCATCTGTTGACCTCATTCAAACCTGACCACAGGTTTTACTTACAGTACATTTAAATGAAACATTATTCATAGCAACTAAGAGAACAAAAATCACTAACAAAATGTTTATGTGTGTGTGTGTGTGTGTGTGTGTGTGTGTGTGTGTGTGTGTGTGTGTGTGTGTGTGTGTGTGTAACAAGAAATGTTTCGTGAGCACCTAGTCAGCATATTAGAATGATTTCTGAAGGATCATGTGATAGAGAAAACTGAAGTAATTCTACCACAAGAACAAATTACATTTTAAAATTGAAAACACAGTTTTCGCTTTAATTATGATCAAATAAATGCAGCCTGTGGGTGAGCACAAACGGCTTACTTCAAAAACATTAAAATCTTGTATATGCTGCTAGCTAGCTGTTATTTATTTCATTAAAAATATATATTTATTAACAATTTCAAATATTATTTCTCAGAAGAAAAAGCAGTCACTTTGACTACTTGGCCCAATGGCAGGAGACTCACACCCACTCACTTGAAATGAAGTTGATCAAATATCATAACAAATATAAACTGAAAACCTATTTCCCTCCAAAGGAAGATCTTTTTTTAACTGAATGCGAAATTGTTCAGGACTGTACAAGGTTTGTGCATGAAGGCCGTGTGAATGGATTCAGAGAAAGCAACTGTTCAAAAGCTGATAATTTTTTTTCAGGCAAAACAGGTGGAACACTTCATGCAGCACGTATTTCATACTTTTGTGTGGTCAATGTGACATCACTAACAGAGAAGGTTTAAAAGCGGACAAGTGTTCGGCAGCTGACCCGAGTCAACATGTTTGCCCTCATCCTAGCATCAGTGCTCATCGCAAGCGGTAAGAAGTCTGCACACCTGAACACCTGACTTACCAGCCAGCAACATAACCATTACAGATATTGTTCTATTATATATGCCCATGGTGATAAGGTTTTATTCTGAATTTCTACTGCAGCCTTTGGGTGTGGAAAACCACCCATTGAGCCTCTCAGCTCTCGTGTGGTCAATGGAGAGGAAGCCAGGTCCCACAGCTGGCCCTGGCAGGTATGTACTGCACCATTTTATCTGCCTTTTATTCTCATTCCCTCCTGTTACTATACCTCTGGTCTCAAAAATAGCCACAGTTATACTTTCCATACTTTGTCATTACACCCTCTCCCTCTTTCATTACATTGCATTTGGCAAACACTTTTATACATAGCAATTTACACCATTCAAGGTTTATATTTCATCGGTTAATGCATTCCGTGGGAGTCAAACCCATGATCAAATTCATGATCTTTGTGTTACTAATTTAATGCTGTACTGTTTGAGCAATCAAATTCAGCATGCAGCATGTTTAATGAGCGTTTTATGTGTCCCATGATTAGATCTCTCTGCAGTATCAGAGCGGTAGCTCATGGCATCACACTTGTGGAGGATCTATCATTGCTGAAAACTGGGTGATGACTGCTGCTCACTGCATCAGGTATAAGTGTCCAATCCATTGTTTATCTAATATATTAATCTTTGCTTGGTACAGTGTTCAATTAAACAGCACTGACAACATGAACTCATTTTTTAATTGTGTTCAAAGTTGTGAACTTGAGGACATTAATATAGCTTTCAACTGGATTTTAATCTTTAACCATCATGCATTTTCTCTCCTGTAGTTCAGGCCGCAACTACAGGGTGCGTGTTGGTAAGCATGACCTGTCAGTAGATGAGGACGGCTCAAAGACCATCAGTGCACAGAAGATCATTGTGCACGAGAAATGGAGCTCCATTTTTGTGGCTCTTGGGTACGTATTATACTTTAGAGAACTTTACATTATGTAATATTTATTTTTAGGCCTAACTAGTTAACAGGAAGGTAAACATGTCTTGTCAATGTTAGTTAAATTACTATATGTGGCCCTGGACCATAAAACCAGTCACAAGTAGCACGGGTATATTTGTAGCAATAGCCAAAAATTAATTTTATGGGTCAATGCCAAATGCCACTTTCATGCCAAAATCATTAGGGTATTAAGTAAAGATCATGTTCCATGAAGATATTTTGTAAATTTACAACTGAAAATATATCAAAACTTAATTTTTGATTAGTAATATGCACTCCTTAGGACTTCATCTGGACAAATTTAAAGACGATTTTCTCAATATATAGATTTTTTTTGCAACCTCAGATTTCAGATGTTCAAATCGTTGTATCTCGGCCAAATATTGTCATATCCTAACAAACTATACATCAATGGAAAGCTTATTTTTTCAGTAATTTTTCATGTATGATGTATGAAAATTGTACCCTTATGACTGGTTTTGAGGTTCAAGGTCATATATTTAAAATTTCCTAAACTAATTAATTAGGTTATTATGGCATTCCGTGGTCAAGTATTTTTGTATAAAGACCACTATACTGTAAAACGATTCATTTTTACAGACCGATTACTGTAAAACTGACAGTTGATAGGCAACCAGTGTTCCCGTGGCTCAGTGGTAGAGTATTGCGTTAGCAGCGCAAAGGTTGCTGGACAAATACAGTCCATTATGCTGCTTGACATTGCAAACTGTTGTTTGTTTTTATATTTGTATTTATTATAATAATCAGAAACACAATGGTTTGTTGAGCAAATAATATTACCATTTACTACTCTTTATTTTTCATCTAGTTATATTCCTGTTGTAATAATGCATTTTAAGTCTCACTCATCAAGAAATAGCTTGAAAAATAAGGTGGATTTAAAATAATGTGATTATAACAAAACTTCAATGATCAAAAATCTGTTGTACTTTATTGTACAGTCAGTCTGTGATTATCGCCCTGTCAGGTTTATTGTGTGACACAGACTGTGGGCATAAACACAACTCTCACTTGTGATTCTTGTGCTCTTTCAGAAACGACGTTGCCCTGATCAAGTTGTCCGAGCCGGTGACACTGAGTGACACAGTTCAGCTGGGCTGCATTCCTCCTGCTGGCTCCATCCTTGAAAACAACTACCCCTGCTATGTTACAGGCTGGGGGAGACTCTCCAGTAAGTGCTTGTCCACATGAGACCTGCCATAGACGTAAACATAGTTGGAACACTTTTAGTGTACAAGAAACCTGATTTTCTACATATTTAAGTGTATACATAAACTGTACAGAAGTTTGTATAAACCTTGTGTCCCAGCTGGAGGCGATCTTCCTGATAAACTGCAGCAAGCACTGATGCCCGCTGTGGATCACGCCACCTGCTCCAGGTCTGACTGGTGGGGCTTCAGTGTCAAAGAAACCATGGTCTGCGCTGGTGGAGACGGCATTGTCGCTGGCTGCAATGTGAGTAAAGTTATTGGCCTGTGTTCATTTATTAATTATCTTGTGCCACATCATTTTTTAAACATCTGTTAGCTTATATTTACAGAGTAACTATAGCATTATCACTCGAGCGAGAGTGTTTTTGACTTGAATTTTCAGGCAATTGCGAGTGTAATATTGATTTCATACAACAGTGCCAGCCCAGTAAAGGAACAGTGAATATTGCATAGCTTACATTCTAGACACAATGTTGCCAGTAAACTTTCTGTTTCAGCTCTTCCAACGAATATCATTTTAAAGCAAACCACAAAAGAAAGCGTCTGCGTATTGTTTGCTCCTGAATAAATCTGTGTTTTTGAACGTTGACAATGACTTACTCGTGTAAAATATAATCACTTGCCTATTGGCTAAACCATTTAAACTGCAGAAAGCGTCACTAAAAATGGTCTTGGAATGCCGTGCCAATTCAAATACTGAATTGTTGTATAAAAAATATTTTTAAACACACTTTTGTGTGTCAACTACAAGTAATTTTTTTGTTATCATCCCTCAGGGTGACTCTGGCGGTCCCCTGAACTGTAAGAACTCTGCCGGCGTCTGGGAGGTGCATGGTATTGCCAGCTTCGTTTCTGGTTTGGGCTGTAACACTGTGAAGAAGCCTACTGTTTTCACTCGTGTGTCCGCTTTCAATGATTGGATCGACAAGGTACACCATGATGCTTTAACAGAAGCAATGTATTCACAACACATAGAGTTTAGATACTAATACAGTTCTTTAAGTTCTGAGGTCATTCTGTTTAACAAATCCCTGAGCTTTGGAAATGACCTAAGGAATATTAGAGAGACTGGCATGTGATGAATTATGCATACAAATATGTAATTACAAACGCAGAATAGGTTTTTCATTCCTTTTCTCTTTTTATTTAAGGTCATGATGAACAATTAAGATGAGCCAAAGATGTCAAAAAAAAATTAATACCAGAAAACCAACTCACCAAGGAAAAAGTAAATAAATACATACAACAAGGGATCAACTACTTCCATAATTTTCTTCCTTTCTCACTCTCCCACACTGCTGTCATACGAACTGCCAAATGTTTGCCAGAATATTAATCTAAACGTCAATTAACTTATTGAAAGTATCTCCTGATTTAGTACCTGAGAGTTTCTATGTTGCACCTATGTCAAACATGATGAATGAAACAGATCTGAATGTCAGATATGGCATTTAAAACATTGCAGTATATCAGAGAACAATAGATCATTTGGCCAAAGGAGGTGAGGCTATCTATGATCGCTTCCCACTCAAGTGTAGGAGGAAGGGATGATAATCATGACCTGCTGACATGCAACAATATCATGTGAAAACAGCACATGGATGATGAGGGATCTGTGGTTTTAAGTGAAGATGTGTATTTATCATTGCCCAATTCTCAAACATAATTTAAAGATAATATTAAGTGACCGTCAGCGGTGAAATTTAGAACCACAGATGTTGAGGGAAACTGATCAGATTATAGCTTTTGAGAGTGTTTTATTCATTAATGTGCTTCAAAAAATTTGCGTGAATGCTTCTGTACCTGGTTTTGCTCCACATGAGAAAAATTATGAAATTCAAAAAGTGTTTATGTGTGCTATATTGGAGAGCAACAAGGATTGCCAGTTGGCTGATTTGTGACATGGGGTGTGAAATGAATCTTTACAGTTATTTCTCTCTCTCTCTCTGTCTCTCGGTCTCTGTCTCTCTGTATCTATCTCTCTCTCTCTCTCTCTCTCTCTCTCTCTCTCTCTCTCTCTCTCTCTCTCTCTCTATCTCTATCTCTCTATCTCTCTCTCTCTCTCTCTCTCTCTCGTACTCCTAATGGCTCTATGGGGACTCCTGATGCTTCCTGCCTTGTTAGTGGTAAACCATAAAGAAAACATTTACTAGCTGCATTGTTCAGCACAAATGCGTTTAATACTGTATTATTTATTTAAAGGAGCACACAAACATGATTCTTGTTCATGTCATAATAAAAAAAATGTATGTGCTTGTATAAAATCTTCAACAATATTACACACACTAATGCATATTCCCAAAAATTCAGATCTGGTCCCACTACAAGACCTCAATAAACTTTCCAGTTGAGCCATTGATTAATAAATTGTATTAATTAAAATTCTAGCAAACAACCTAACCGTATACGCTATTTGCGCTGTGTTACATTAACTCATTTGGAACAACTCTTATGACATAAAGAATATTTTTTTGTTTTTATGTTGGTTGTTTTCTTTCTTTCAAAACAATTACTGCAGAATTTTTTTCTTCATTAACCATGCATGATTGTTTGAATCAATAAATAGTAGCTATACTATAAGGAAAGGTAACTAATAGCCTGTCTGTAGGGACTTTGCATAGATTGGTTTAACCTCTCCCAAAACTGAATAGTTGGTTGCATCTTTAAATATGCTTTACATACATTTGTAAAGCTAAAAATAAGTATCTTTAAACACGAAGCAGTTGTCTCCCAGACATACTGTGGCACAGCCTGAGCCTGCCCTCCAGACAGTGCGGGGACATTCACGTCGCCTGGGACGCTCGCGTTGCTATTGGTTTACAGAGTTTAGCGTTTGTTTTCGTTCTCAAGACAACACAATGACAACCACGCCTACAGGCACTGACTGCGGGGAGACTGCGCTCTAGGTTCCGAATAACGCCACAACATTTGCACATTAGCTACACTCGAAAAGTAAATATTACGTAAGTAAATGGCGCTGTGGTGAGATCGCTTCAAATCAACCTGATTCATTGGATGCTGAACGCGCGCAGACACGGACCCGTCTGTCTCTGTTTGGCGAAAACTTTTTGATCCGACCTTAACCTGATTCAGATAACCGGTCGGCATCAGAAGTTCTTGGAAATATGTAAAAGATGCGGGTAAGTTCACTTTGCAAAAGCAGCATCGCCATAACAGCAGAGTTTACGCTCGGGATGAAATGAAAGACTGCAGCTTGACGCGAGGCGGCTCCCATCGCATTGTTTTGAATAGAAAGCACCATCTTCACATCTTATAAACAGGCAAGTTCGTCGTTTCGTGGTGTTTATTGCTTAAATATGATGTAAAGACTTAGTTAACCATTTCTTAATCAGTTGAACGCAGCTGTATTTAGTATTCAGCAGCAGTCAGGCAGTATAGTGTGGGACAGACAAGTGTTTCATTGTTCCCCTCATGTTTCACTCGGGGGGCGGCTGTTTTTCTCAGTCAAACGAGTACTAAGACTACTTCAGCTAGCTGTTTTGAAATATGTCCTATTTCTGAGAAGAAAATATAATAATGGAAACGATTTACTTTAATGACCGTATTCTAGCACAATTTAATTAGACCTAATATATGTATATTAAAGATTAAAGTAACATTATCAGAAGTTGTCTCAGACTACATTGTTACAACTTCTTGTCACTTAGCAGCTATTTTGTTTTCTCATGATTACTGTAATTATATGAACACTTGGCAAAAACTTTGCATTTTCCCTGTAGATCAGATGCTCAAATATATCTTGGCCTTGTGAACATATGAATGTTGTTTCATCTGGAACAGAAGCACAGGCATTTATAAATACTGCACACAATAAAACATGTTCTATGTATCTTTCTTTATGTGCATTTCAAAGTAAACTTACAAAACATTTTGTATTTGTGGGTGGTTTTATTTTAGCTGTTTATGTTAACTTTTCATCTCTCCCATAACCGTCATAAATAAAATAAACAATAAAACTTAGCATCCCTCTATTCTCCAAACAGCCCTGCAGGGAAAATCAGCATTTTGCTTTGTTATTCTTTATTTATAGCTCTATATTAAAACGAAATTACATTAGAAACAATCAAGTAAATAATAAACAATAAGATTATGCACAAGTATTGTTTGTAAAAATATTCCTTGGATCCACAGCTGTTATCAGATGCCTAATGTTCATGTTGGACTGTGGCTCATCGATTTCCACTCAGCTCATTATTGATTAGAAAGTCACTGATTGTGACTAGCTTGGCTTGACAGTATATATGTAGGTCAAAGTGCAGTTAACATTTTCAGACCTAACACCAGTGGGACCCTTTTCCCAAGATGAGAACAGAGATCTTACATTATGTCCTCTGATTTGCAAAGAGTTGTTATAGAAGCACTATTAGGTCTGCATTATTCAACAGCACATGGAGCTGTGATAAGAGGACTGCGGGGAGGGTGTTTGTTTCTAGAGACACTCAATGTATATTACTAGTAAAATGATTGGGTACCCTAAGTGCCCTCTTTACTCCGAACCCTTGAAGACTGTATGAGGAACATGGTGTTCACTCCATTTAAAGTGCAATATTGGGTTAAATTCTCTATTTAGTTTAGTAGAGTAACATTGGCCTAAACTTGTGGTATAATGTTGAGCAGAATCTTTCTTTCTCAGCCAAAGAAATAGAAAGAATTTCATCATTTGTCTTCAAATTTTCTGTGCAATCTTTAGTCTTCGGTTCATTTGTTTTTCTCATAACTTGATACCTGAGCTCCCTACTGTGGCAGTGAAAGAGAAAGAAAGAGAGAGGGATTGATGCTCATCAGTCTTACCCATGTGTTGTCTCACTTCAAGCTCAGTAATAACTGCTGTCTGCTGGGGCTCTTAACTTGAGGATGATGAGAGTGGAATTGCTCGGTTTGACCCTCCAACAGTAGTTTGAGCTCTGAATAGAACTGATCTGAACCGGCAGAGAAAACACCTGGAGATGAGGTTAGAAACTGATTCACCATGATGAACAGTCTTGCTGTAGATGCACAGAGTTTAGAGGACAAACTCTCAATAATTGTGTGCCAAACTTATATCTTTTCTGAAAAATTTGTCTGTGAGAGGAAATGGGTTTGAGGGCATTTGTGATTTGCATATCATTCATCACATTTTTATTTAAAAATGTACTTTGCAGCACTGCAAAATGTCAATGTTTTGTCACATTGTTATCATTAAAGCAAAATAAAGTTTTCATTCAAACTGAAATATAATTTGTAATAAATGTGTTGTATTCATGTAGAAAAGAAATCTAAATATACATTGTTGCATTAAGAAAATATAGTTGTCTTTGTTTTTCAGGAATCATTCAGAGACTGAAGACGTTTCCTTTTGGATCTGAATACATAAACAAGACAGTCAGCCTTTGTAGAGATGCAAACCTTTGATCATTAGATCACTCTTACTCACTGAAGGACCAGATGGTGTTGCTGGCTCGGTCAAGAATCATGAAAAATGGCAGCAGAAATTGAAACATGCTAAACTATTGTGATGAACTGTGATTTCAAGTGTCTTCCCTAAACTTGAACATCAGATTCTGGAGGTCAGCTCACAATGGAGACAGAACTAAGAGCTGGACTGTCCCCAGCTGCCATAGTGGCCATTGTGTGTAACTCAGTAGTAGCTGTGCTTATTCTCATTCTCTTTGTCATACTCTGTAAGGCCTGCAAAATTCCCTCCTCTCCAGAGAGAGCCCCAGTGCTGACAAAGATGCCACAGAAAACTGAACAAAAATACTTATTAACTGCAGCTTGAAATTGGAAAAAAAAGTGAATATATTCACAGAGGCTGGAGGAATATTTTATATTTGATGATGGCCCTGTGTAAATGTGAAATGCACGTATAACGTACAAGTTCTTACATTCATTTTTGGAAAAGTACATCATTGGCAGGACTATGGAATTGACCTATTTTTTCTTTTTTGTTAAAGAGGATCACTATTACTATGTTTGTTCAGCATTAAAAGCTGCTCATCAAACATCTAAAATATCTGATTCACTTTTGGTTTTACTTTTTTAGCTTTTTTTTGCATTGCATTGCATTTTTCAACTTTTGCAATTTGAATCAATAGAGTTCTCTTAGCTGACTCTATGACAAATCTGTCTTAAATCACGCTATTGTCATTTGGTGCTAGACTCATGTTTTTGTTAATGCAGAGCTTGTGTTTAGAATAATGCAACGCATCTCACTATTTTAACATTTTATACTAATACAAAGTAGAAATAGAAAAAATTGAAACTCATTCATAATTTATTTTTGTGTGTTTGAGTTTTGAATTATTACCAAATTTATAAGATCACGCACATTGAAACAAATGGATGATGCATGAGATATTAAAACAAAGTCCATTTTACACCAACTTTTCTTTGTTTAAGCTTGTATCTTGCACTAGCCTGGCACTTGTGTGTTTGTTGATGATTTGCAACTGGAGGATCATTACGTAAAGACACCAAAGCCTCTTATCTATTTTACTGTGCTTGGACACAGTCCATCTGTTAGTCTATTTATTGCTCTTCATTGGACATCCACTTTGTTCTGGTCTTAGATCATTTCCTTTTTCTTGTGCCCAACCTTTAACTAAGAGTGACAAAAGTAGGAGATAGAGAGATTAGAGACTGTAAAGAAGGGGAACATATTAAAGTGTAATTTGAGCATGTTTACTGTAGGTCCTGAAACCACACAGGGCATCAATAGTGAGCAATGACATTGGGTTTACACTGTTGTTTATAGGTTAGTAGGGTGAAAATCATTTAATTCAAGATTATTTGTATAGCGCTTTTTATGAAACAATCATAGCAAAGCAGCTTTATGGGAAATTAAGGTTCCACAATATATTTATATATTGTAGAACCGTAATATATTTATCTTATGGCAAAACTTGGTTAATTCTGTATACTGTCTGAGGGTTGGCTTCCTCTGAGGTCCTCTAATGAACTGTACAAACAGGTTTCGGCATGCAGGTGTTAAGGAAGGGTTTCTATCCACTAAGTCTCTATAGCATTACATCTCAGTCCTGGTAGGATTATGAAACACTTCAGGAGGGCATAAGAGCTCAGCCATGTGAAAGATTACTGGTAAAATGTACCATGATTATAACAAGCACAGCACACCAAGCGGTTTTTACTCTGTCACAATGTCAGAATAAAAAATAGCAAAACTTTTATAATTAGCTTGTCAATGAAGCAATACCCTCAAAAGTGCACCTTTGTGTTTATGCACTTTTAAGAGGTAAGAAATAGGTTTAGCTAAATAATATTTGTCTGTAGATATGTATAGCGTCTGTCAGCAACAGACCATTATGTTAACGTGATTATCAAAGGTTATCAAATGGTTTTTGATATCAGATTTTTATCTTTGGATATCTTCACTGGAAATAGTTTGACATGACTGTAGATCCTATATATAAGTATAAACGTTTAAATGGCATGATTTAAAAGCACAATTGAGTTGTTTCACTTAATGATACTAATGATACATAGTAGCGTTAGAGCTGCTTTGCCCTGAGGTAGAGTGCAGAAAACAAAGTGAAGAATTACATAACAACATTACGGGCCACTGGAATAAAATCCAGATTACTAATAAACCATAATCTGCATTCCCATCTGTGAGGATGTCATGGTTGCATGTATTTAGCTGAAGACCAGTGAAACACATACATTCCCCTCAGAATTAGAGAGCGTCTTTATGTGTCCACTGACATGTATGAAAGCAAGCATATATGTGTATATTTGTACATCTTACTGCAGAGGGTACATGGCTATGATTGAAGGAAACACTCAGGCTGAGAGTCTTATCACAACTGTTTATATGGGGTCTTACATGGACTATTAGTATGGGTAACCTCTTAACCCCTTAGAGAGGTTATCAAAGACATCATACAATCCAAATATGAATTCTCATAAGTTACAACACCAATCATTAATAATTTTTCGCCCCAGTATAGTGTTCTTATATCAGTTATTGAATCTTTTCTTAACCTATAATATTTCCACAGGTAGCTCAACAATTGAAATCAATGATCATGTTGAATGCTCGATAACAATCAGGGAACACCATCACCACATTTATCATAGTTTTAGTTAAGCCAATCAAACCAGTGCTTCCATTATTATATTGAATAACTAAAATATGAATATGTTATATATTTAGGAATGCTTTTAAAACGTACATTTAATCCTTCTGCATGAAGATGCAACATTTACTGTAAAGTATGTGATGTACATGTGTCAGTAATATATCAGTATATAATGCTCAGAGTTAGTGCCACAGCGGAATGATCATTTTCATATTGCTCATAACCTTTGCCAGGCTGGTAATGTGACTAATTTCTGAAATATTCCTCAGTAAAATGTTTGATTGTTTTTTATGCTTTGTTGTTAGCGCCATCTACTGGCCAATACCTTCCCACGATTATAGTCAGGAATATAATGGGAAAATACACTTCAGCATTAAAATAGAAGGGAATGTGAACGCAGTTTGTGGACATCACATAAGCTCTGATTTTTTTTATTTATATATTTTGTTAACATTTAATTTCGTTTAATTTCTAGACAGTGCTCGATTAAAAGTAGCCAGTTGAGTTATCGTTTGGTTGGGATTAAAAATAATTGTTAGTATAGATGAAATAATAATTCATCTGGGAGAGCCTTTATCACTGGAAATTGAAATTTGTATCTACCTTGTTCAGAGAAAAAGTAAAGAGGAGAACAAACCCAGTTTAAATGAGGGGTTGTCCTGACCTGAGACACCTAGGGGGTTAAACAGGGCAGGATAACAGAAATTTCCCAAAAAAGCCAAATATTAGACTAACTAACGTTGCATATTTATTCAATTCTAACATGGCCTGTTTTAAAGCTTGCTCCCATACAGGCCTTGGGCAGTAATATAAGAGTTATCCAGAAGCTGTCCAGGGTCCTGAAGTCATTTGGCCTGTGCTTGGTATTGGACAGGTGCATAAAGCACGGTCCACCTCTTTCAACACTGTAAACACGCAAATAGACACAAAACTCGTTAATAAAAAACATCTTTGTTTGCATTTACTAGTTTCCAATCCCTACCCGCCATCCCTGATAACAGGTTCGACATGGCCTGCAAAACAACAACATCCCACACAAAATCTTGGCATCTCGAGGTTACACACGCCGAGATAACCCTGCACGATGTCTGTGTCTGATGCTAGTCTTGGGTGGAGCAGACATCGCTCGATGGCTTTGAGTGGGGCGGAATCCGTGGTGCTGCTCGTGTCTCCAGACTCGTTTCTCCCGGAAGTGGGTGGTTAAGTCGCCACTCGGTCACTGCTGGCTAACGAGCGATCGCTGGGATGAAGGAGAGTCGGGGACATTCTCGGGGCTGACAAATATCCGACGACACAGCTGTGAAATTTCATTTTTTTAATCAATTAGTTGCGGTATATCCGCAGAAATCCACCACAAACGCTCAGAAACAAGGCTCAGACACCCCGCCGCCAAGATGATGGAAGAAATTGACAGATTTCAAGTGCCGACCGAGGCAGAGATGCAGCCTTTTGTAAGTAAAACCAAACGGACTCTTTAACTACCGATTCAATCACAAATGTTGTCAGTGTACGGTTTTATTAACATTTTGATGAGCGAACGGTAGATTAATATGAACCAACGACGCATGGAGTATTTCATTAGTCTCATGTTGTGTCATCACAGACCGTTATTTTGATATAAATGGCAAATATCGTATATTACGAGAGATCGACGATGGCGCTTCTATGTCTGATGTATGTTTTGCTAGCTAATGTAAGGATGCTACTCTGCTGCTGCGCACTGATCGAGACTGTGTGTCTCCCTGCATCGAAAACAACATCTGCTTCATTTTTTTTATAACTTCAGCTCAACTTGTTCTTATATTTATTCGTTCGTCAATCGTAATGATGTCTGTAACGTTCATTTGAAATACTATTAACATTACATGATGTTTCATCAATCTCGTAGAGGCCTTAACCGCCTTAAGATTGCTTCATCATGCAGAATACGTACTAAGGTGCCTGAATAATGCCCATACCCCTCCCACCCATTACTAATTCATCAATAATGCTCAGGAAAATAACCAGCTCTGCTCGAAGAGACATCTGGACGGCCCATGTTTAACCCATGACCTGTACCTCTGGTTAGTTATAGATCAGTGGTTCTCATCTGTTAATACCCAGATTTTATATTAGTCATCAAACGTGGAGACCCAACACAATATCAACCTGTTTATCATAGAGACGTAAACAACTGTACTTTAGAATAATTTATATTAACTGCATAGGCCTAATAATATGCATATGTATTCATGCAGCAGACTAAATAGTACAATTCTAAATGTTAAAATGCAATTATGTCACGCTTTCTCCATTCAACCACATAAAATATATTATGGATGTAAATGAATATATATTTAAAGGTTACGTATGCAGTTTTTGCTTACCTTTCGAGAAGTAGGCCTAACTCTGCAAGTTCAGCGTCTTTATTGAATCCATACTATCAAAATCCTCCATCTTGTAAAAAAAGCCACCCGTGTTTACTGTTGTTTTACCCCTTTGTCTGATTTATCCCTTTGTTTTCAAATTTTGTCTTGTACTTTCTGTAACCAAATCTGAATATTATTATCAGGGCCGCTGCTGGTCAAATGGGTGCCTAAGCAGAATTGTATTGTTGTGTCCCCTCCCCCAAATATTATGGATGTTAAAAAAAATAACACCTACTATATGAGTTGAAATAGAACTTTATTTAAAATATAAAAGTAATTAAATAAATAAATTGTAATTCAATTGTAGTATTAACAAATTACAAGTGTAGCTCTAGACAGTTACCTATGGCTATTATTTGATTAATAATACAGTTGCCTGATTGATTTTATTGTCTCAAGCATTCAGAAATCACTTTTTACTACGATAAAACCATGGTTAATTTTTGTAAGGGTTGTGATGTCCACATGTTTTGAGGAAATAATAGAGGCTGTATTTCAAAAATGAAAGATTAAGTGGATATTTGAATTATCCTAAATGTTTGGTCAATATTAAAGGACCTGATCGTCCCGTGTAACAGCAGCAATTACCAGGCCTTTGGCACCCTTTACAGGCATTTGTAATAATATGTAATATACATAAATTGTTTATTTTGTATTACATTATGTATTTTAACAGTGTTATTCAATGACACCATATTAATTATTAATAACCCATCATTATTACCTCATTGTTTTTATATAATGCATTGTAAGTCATTTTAAAGGCTGTTGTTGGCTTATGTCTGTTTTTATAACCTCAAAATTATTATCTTAATATTTATTTGTAAACTATTAGGCTATTTGAAGTAAAAAAAAAAAACATGGTTAAATTATGGTTACCATCCATGGCTACAATAACCATGATTTTTGGTTTATTCGTAGTAAAACCATGGCTAATTTTCGTAAGGGAACATGGAAAGTCAGAGAGAATATTAGACGCATTGTTGGTCATTATTACCGACATTAAAACAGATTATTAACGTCAACAACCAAAAATGTTTCACAGGATTGTGAATGTACCTGAAAGTGATGCACAGACTTCATCTTTTTTTTCTTTTCTCGGCGCCGGACTGCTGATGTATTTTCACGGGCATAGTTGTCAGTTATGATCTTTTGCATTCAGCCGCAGACATAAGGTTCGAGCGGTAGCGGGCGCAGATGTGGAATGGCGCGTCATGTGTGCTTAGCCTACTGCATACTGCGTTCACCATAAAATATTTTTTGTAATTATATATATATATATATATATGTTCATGTGAAGATTTTATTTATGTATATGTTAATTTTAATATTAATTAATAATGAAAGTTTTTTTTTTTTGAGCAACTCCCCCCCGGGAGTTGGTGCCCTACACAAACTGCGTAGGCTACTCTTCATGTAGGGAGTGGCGTGGCGAAGGCATCATGGTCTCACACCGGCTAAACACCCGCCGGCTCAGCCTGCTACAGTAGCCACGTCCAAACTTCACTTGAACTGGAAAGAGATTGACGGATCTGAATGGACTGCTCTAAATGTTTAATGGTTCCAGGAGGCCCAATGTTTATACTTTTTTTGGTTGCTAAACCCATGAAAGAACAATACCCTCGGTTAAGAAAATCTATTTCTAAGATATTCTGGGTCTGGAATCCATTTTTTGGGTGTGACACACTGATTTAGTGTATATTATATATTATGATGAACAATACAATATATTTATGCATTTAGCAGATGCTTTTATCCAAAGCGACTTACAATTGCATTCAGGTTATACATGATTTCATTAGTATGTGTGTTCCCTGGGATCGAACCCACAACCATTTGCGCTGCTGACGCAATGCTCTACCACTGAGCCACACAGGAACACATATGTACAGTTTTTGCGCTCAGTGCACATCAAAATGTGTTGCACTGCACTTATATATTTTTCATCATATTTCCAGTTTTAATAGATTCAGGCTTTTTTAATTTTTAAATGATTTGCTACAATTCTTGGCTTGTTCCTTATTTGAAGTTGGCAAATTGCACCCTTTGTTTCTGAAAATCTTGTGTTTTCTTTCACATCAATCCCAGGGTGTGATAATGAGCTGGGAGAAATCAAACAGTAGAAATAAAGTAAAGCTTTGTTCGTCCACATTGATCAAAATGGACAGAGCAAGGCTCTTGTCAAGAAGAACAGACATCAAATAAAATTGACTTAATCGATAAAACTAGACTGCCTTGACACTTCTTTCTTTTTTCCCCTTTTCCACCAGGATTCAGCATCATCGACCACATCAGAGGCAGACTCAGATACCAGGGAGAGTGAACCTGCCACTCTCAACTATAAACCTTCTCCTCTCCATATGAAGATAGGTGAGTTTCTACCGCCAAATGACAATGCTATGCCTTTATTTGAAGCAATTTTTGCAATTGTGTGTTGTTTCATATGACATGATTTAAATATAAGCATGTCTAATATAGTTTTTTTTTGCTCTGTGAAGACAAACAGAGAGAGTTGGTTAGGAAAGGGTCTCTGAAAAATGGCAATGCTGGAAGTCCTGTCAATCAGCAACCCAAGAAAAATAATGTGATGGCCAGAACAAGGTACAAACAAGAGAAAATGATCACAGTCTCTACATCAGTGGTTCTCAACCATTTTTCCACCGGGCAGCACTATGGTTATTTGAATTTATTTCTACCAAAATGCGTGCTTGTAAGTGTTCGTTAAATGCGTATCATTAATTACATGAGTACACAGGTCTGCTCATGTCTGAAAATAATATATGAAAAACTAAATTATTTTACATAACAAAAACATTAGCTTATATTTGTTTAGTACATGTTTAAATGAATGTAAAAACTAAAATTAATTGTAAAACTGAAAGTTATTTTTGAATTATGTTCAACACATAAGACTGTAACATTCAGCATGGTGGGCCGCATTCGGATTCGTGACGGGCCGCGGGTGGAGAACCGCTGCTCATTCATTGAAAAACATCTCTCTATTTCTCTTGCCATCCAGGCTAGTGGTTCCCAATAAAGGCTACTCTTCTTTAGACCAGAGTCCAGATGAGAAACCTTTAGTTGCTCTAGACACAGACAGGTATGCTCTTCACTCATCCTTTACTGATTTATTTATGCCCTATTAGCCACAGGCCTCAAACTCACTGTGTTCATTTGCCTTGCAGCGATGACGACTTTGACATGTCTAGATATTCCTCATCAGGATACTCATCAGCCGAGGTGAGGTCTCTAAGGGAACAGGTACCTATGAACTCTGGTTAATGTCTTAAGCCCCATACCACAAGCATCATGACAGTGGATGTCCTTCTCAAATGCCACTCACAACCTTGTGTGCTCTAAATTCCCTTTTGTTTTAAAAGTCTCTCTTTTGTTTTCCTTTAAAGGAATATCTCACTCAAATATTTCTAAATATTTAGGCCACCCAAGATGTGGATGAGTTTGTTTCTTCATTTGAAAAATGTAGCATTACTTACTAATGGATCCTCTGCAGTAAATGGGTGTTCAAACAGCTGATGAAGAAAAATCACAAGTAATCCATTAAGATTATGCTGCCTGTTTTTAATACACAAACTCAACATTAAGATGTTTTAAATGTCAAACTTCCATCTAAAATACAAGTCCTCTATCCATAATATAGCTTTTTCTAGTGAAGCAGGAAAAAGTATGCACAGCATTTGCAAGCAAAACAATTCCAAACAAATATAACAATTCCACAACAATATTTTGGCCATAAACTATGGTTTAAATAATGAATTTGTGTATTACAGACATGTAGCTTTTACTTCATAGGACTTTTATTGGTGGACTGCATGTGCTTAAGATTGTTTTATTAACTGTTTGGACTTGCATTCCGACGGCACCCATTCACTGCAGAGAATCCATTGGTGAGCAAGTAATGTAATGCAAAATTTCTCCAAATCATATCCGATGAAGAAACAAACTCATCCAGTCTTGGATGGCCTAAGGATGAGTACATTTTCAGCTAATTTTAATTTTGGGCAAATTATTCCTTTAAAGGTCACCATTGCTCATTTCTTGTTGCTAATCCTAATCACGTTGTTGTTCATGTTATTGATTCATTAAACCAATAAATGTTCCAATCGAGCTATTGAACCAACCCTTTTGTCTTATTAATCTATTAAATAACTGCTGCCCGGGGTATTAAATGCATTCATATGATTTAATTAGTGGCGGTTATGTAGCCCTGCCTGACATGCTGTCCGTTGCTTCCTGCAGCAGATAAACCAGGATCTGAACATCCAGCTACTGAAAGATGGATACAGGCTGGATGAGATCCCTGATGATGAAGACCTGGACCTCATACCACCCAAATCCATTAACTCCACCTGCATGTGCTGCCAAGCCACCTCCTCCACTGCTTGTCAAATCCAGTAAATCTATCACCTCTTCCCCTCCCTGTGCTCCCTCTCTCTCTTCCCCTCCCTCGTTCCCTTTCATAACCTCAGATAAGACATCTAATCAATATTACAGAGGGAAATGTACAGTAAACGTTATGATGAACATGGTGTATAGGAAAATGTGAACACACACCCACAAAACACATTACATCTGCTAATACACACACATACACTCTACACACAGTTACGCTAACATATGATTATTAACATGACGATTATTGGTTGCTTCCTCCTATGGCAGGATATGCACTGTTTGCTAATACGCTAGGAGAGTCTGCTCACTTTCATCTCCTAGCTGGCATTGTGTTATACTGTACAAGTGAACGTAGAATAAATAAAGCATTCAGATGGCTTTAAATATGAATTAAAACAACTTGATGTTACAGAGAGTTTGAAATAGCTTATCCACTGAATTCTCTGCTTTCATGTTGCACTCATTGCATTAACGTCGTCGTTATGGTAAGATTTGATTTCCGTATGGATCTGGTTGGATGTTTATTGTTCGTGGCTGCTATTGAGGCTATATTTGGCGTTTTTTAAGAACATTTTGCATGTTGGTGCATTCGTACTGCAGCGCTAACAGTAGCCTTGTCTGGCATGCACCTGGGCATCACACTTTTTGTTTACTCTTGATATCTCACACACGTGTATTTCATTGAATCACGTTTGAAGCTACGGTGGATTTGAGATGGAAAATGAGTCATGAACGAAAAGGAAAACCAATGCTTTTGTTTGATTGGTCAAGATCTAGATATTTCATAGTAACCTCTCACAACAGACCGCAGATGATAAAATGATTACACGAAGACCTTTCTGTCTCTCAAAGCAGTTTTTCTAAGGTCAGAAATCACTGGGTATGATTTAATAACTGTTATGACATTTTGAAAATGCTGTTTCGTTTCTTAGACCGAATGTCCAAACATGTTAGGTGTTTTAAACTGCCTGTAAGCTTTCTTAAAATACGTATTGTTTTATTCTGGAAGATGTTCAGATTTCAAAGACTTGATGGCACCAAAGAATGTTAATGCTCCATTTTAATTTCACATTTTTTTAATGCATACCACCGATCAGAATACATCAGTGAATTTCATGAAAATCAGTTTTGGGCTGTTTAAAAATCACTGTTTTCTGCTGATCTTTGGAACTAAACCTATAATGTTAATGTTGCTTAAGTAATCAAATCCCTGGCCTATATCTTTACATTCATTATTGTTATTCTAAAAAAATGATCCAAGCTGTCAATGATGAACCTGCACTGTTCATCTACACATGAAATCCTTTTACAGATTTGACCCTTCATTCAGCTTTGGAAGCCATCTTTACACTCTCATTATTGTCTAGATCAAGAAACTGTTTGCATTCGAACTGCTTATATTCACTTTTTAGTCTGTTTTAACTGACTAAGATAGTGTAATGATCTGATGTACTCAATTCAAAGCATAATCAAATGTGAGAATTTGTTGGACAAAAGCTGTGTTTTTATGTTCTGAATATGTTAATTATGTGAGAAAGTCCATTTATGTATTAACAATGTTGTTATTGGTTTCAGTGATATCAATAAAAGCAGACCTGAATTACACTTTTCTTTGTTTTAATTAATTTTCTTTATACATAATTCACAGGTAATGAAAGCAGTTGAATGTTGCATAAAGGATACTGATGGAAAAGTACAGCACATGTATGTACAACGGTAATGGCTCAAGGTCTGTAAGACACAGATATACACATCACAACAGTGGCGTTCACACTACACAACTGAGAAGAGTTTTGTCAATTACAGCAAAGAACTTCTCAGCAACTTGCTAATTACATTCTGCAATCTAAGAGTTCTTAAGTTCAAAACAAGGCACAGGTTGAGCATGTTTACAATGACAGTATATTTCAAATAACCTGCTTCTTTAATTCAGGCTCACAACCTATTAAACATCTGAAGAATAAATTAGCACAGATACTATGTGACAATAAAATCCAAACATCTGTTGATCTGATATCAGAACATAAAATAATAGAATATATTCAATTGTTATTGAACAAAGATCCAATAGATGCATTGATTTTTGATTCACATGTAAAATTCAGTTTGTGCTTGTCTTGTCTTTTAAAGCACAATGGCTGCTAATTACGGTAGATTAAAATTACATGAAGTATTTCAAGTAAACAGCTGATCAGTGGAAAGACTTCTGAAGTCAAGTGGGAACTAATACAAAACTAAACTAATGACAGACTATGTTACTCAAGTTCATTGATTGATTGTAAATACTATAGGCTGCTAATAAAACCACAGGTAGTGAGAAATATACAATCTTTGTTCTGTCTTTTTCAGCCGTGCAGTCAGTGTATGGATCTAAGGCACAGCTTTTAGTTTGTTTTCCTATAACACACCTATAGATAGCGGTGGTAAACTATTAATGAGTCAACTTCTGTTATGTCTCACTACATCACTTGTGAAGGCTGATGAAAACAAAAAGAAATAATACAAGTGTTCTGAATAAAAGAGTATTGTCAATGCTGTACATTAAATAAGTTACATTCTTTAGAATATGCAAATAATAGAATAGGACAGAAAAAAGCTTGTTTGTGTGCGTAAAACCTCACACGATGCAAAGTTAACCTCGTAAGTACACATCTGTTTTAAGATAATACAAATACCATCTTCAACACTGAAGTCAACTGTTGTCCCCGTAAATAACACAAAAGAACCTAAAACATTCCTAGTGATTATTTTAAAACCCACTTCCAATAACTGGACCACTGACACTTTAACGTGATCAATAAAAAGTGTCTTGGTTTCAGCACACATAATAGTTTATAGTTTTACTCAGAATATGTCCACTTCCTTTTGTCACAGTCAGTGGGTGTGTAATAAATCCCCTGGCTCCTCTGTATTGAAATCAATTTCATATTTGTGATATGTGATCAGATATAAATACCCCTATAAATGTGAAATAATCCTCAGAGTAAATGTTAATTACATTGTTTCTGCCTAAATCTGATGATTTTTGTCCATTTCATTGAGAAGTCCTTGGAGAACTCCAGCACAACATATTTTGTATGTCTCCATAATGAAACAACTCTGTAACTCATATCATCAGCTCAATGAGCCTGAGCCTCAGGACAGAGAGACATCCACAATGCGTAGCGGGGGTCACGTGGTTGCTCAAACACCAGCAGACACGTGATCGCTGGAGCCAGAGGACGATGTGGACGTTGAAGAGTGTCGTCTTCGCCCGGCGGGACCCCGGAGCATGCTGGGGTGGAAGCCGACGTGTCTGCGGGCGTGCTTGGTGAGGTGATCGCTTCGCATGAAGCATTTGTCGCAGAGCGGGCACATGAAGCGCTTCTCCCCGGTGTGCGTGCGAAAATGTCGCGTCAGTTCATCCGACCGTGAGAATTTCTTTGCGCAGTCTGGCCATGTACAATGAAAGGGTCGCTCACCTAAGAACGGAGAGAGAAATTTAACACTGTTGTTATTTCAGGATTTTCAGCCCCAACTGAGAAAAACAGCCAGCGGCAAGAAAAAAACAGTCGACACATTTAGATTTTTTTCTCATGCATGCAAGCACCTTCACCGGCGTTTTGGCAACTTGTTCAGTGCGCGTCTGTGATGTAAAAACCGAAGAAAACGCAGATTTTTGATGGGCCTAGTTGCCAGTGGATATGAAACGCACTCACCGGGCGGGACGGGACTGCGCTTGACTTCAGCGCTGCACCACGTGCCCAATGTTTACAAGTGTGGAATCAGGAGGTGTGTGCATCGCGTCATCGTTGCGTTGTTAGGTTATATGCGGTTATTTTAGTGCGTGTCGCATTGAAGAATGCGGATCATCAGGGACCAGCGGCCACGATGCACTTATATTAGACACAATTATAGAATAGAATGGGGCAATATAGAACAGACATTTAATCCATACGATGCATAAACCAGACAACAGTTTAAAAGTTTATTTCGCGATATGGGTCCTGACAATTAGGGCGCTTGAAATTATACCTGGCTACTTCTAGCATTCCACCACCCCACGATTACGCAATTTTTGGATCACACGGTGTCCTATGTAATAGTGTGGACTAAGCAACAAACATGTTTGCTCACACTTATTGACTAGAAACAGTGTGTACTGTTCCGCCCTCGCGTGTACCCATGAGCGCTCCGCCTGCGGTTACACCCACTGTTACATGAGTGGCAGTTCTTGACCTAAAACCGAACCGTTCCCCAGAACACGCGGGCGTGATAACACACTGCGTGCCAGATACGCACTATCCGAGTCGAACCACCGGTGTTAGTTGATTTACAGTACTCATAAGAATTCTTCTTACCGGTGTGTACTCTGAAGTGCGCCTTAAGATGGGACGATTTGCCGTATATTTTCCCACAGCCAGCATAGGAACAGCAATGTCTCTTCTCAGAGGACGCACGCAGTCTGTCGCAGTTCCGTGTCCTTTTCACTCTGCTCGCGCTCTGTCTGCATTTCTCCCGGTTTTCCTTCACGCCGGGTGGATTGTCCGCATCACTGTCCACTTTGCATTTGCTGCTGAAGCCACTCGGGATACACTGATTTAAGTCCAGCAGAATCATTGCGACCATTAACAAAGTCCGGCTCTCTTGACTTTCTTCAGATCCCTCCTCGCCGGCTAGTTTGTTTGATCGGTCACCGTTTAAAACCCCAAGGACCTTGCTGCAGCATCAACGTCTGTCATTGTAGTTAGCCTACCCAAAATGTCCTGGAAATTGAGAAATCAGCTGCTACTGTAAATTAAACACACTATAATTTAGGGAGCGGGATTATCATCGGGATACAGATGACTCCGGAAAATGTGGCTTCACGCTTACACGTGTCTTTCCCAATGTGACTGATTAATGTTTCAAGCGAAGAATAAAAGCGTGTGTCGCGTGCGTCCATACGCACAAGTTATCGAATAAACATCCAGGTGCCTATTCCCAATATTATTTCAACCACATCAGAAAGCGTGGAACTTTGCGTACTGTCATTCCCTTCTTCCCTCACAAGTGCGTCAACTCTGTGCCGCTGTTTGCTGTTCTCCTCTGAAAGAAAGTACTTCGCGGAATCCCAAGGTGTCATCATGAAACTCGTCGCTGATTGGACACGGGGGTCTAAGAGCGATGCTATGAATGCAGTGCCAGGAATCACCTAGACAGCATGAGATTGAGGGGTCATGCATCCAATAGTCTTCTGAGTATCAGATGAGGGGCGTGCTAACACAACAGGAACTGCGAGTAGTAGCATGTGCCCTCCTCCAGCACCGATGCACTCAATGCACTGGCTGATATAGTGGCTTCTAAAAAACAGTAGACGTTTGCGTTGATAAGATAACGCATTTACATATATGTACAGTCACTGGGTGTAAAATAAAAATACACAAAAACTGTGAGTCAGTTTCACATTGTAGTCTATTGCATGTAGTGAAACATATATTAACATAAGCATAAAATATAGAATTCAGTAAATAAAAAATTAAACAAGTTGATTAGTGTATATTGGACATTGCACCCAAAAGAAGTTGCAGAAATATCTAGGCCTATATATATGATTAAACTGTGTTGAAATGTTTGAACTCTGCCTCACAAGCTCAGACCACTTTAAATGGAAACAGCAATATCCATTTCCTCGAAAAGGGACCCCTCTTTGCCTTCGACCTGAAATGCATTATTTTATCGCTCAGCTTTCATGGAAGCTGGTCGCACAGAAGCGTTGAGCAACTGATCGCTAACACACGACACGAGAGCAACACGTTTCTCCTTTCGTTCAATAAAGCGTGCAAGCAGACAGAGGTTGCGCTGCTGCCCAAGAATGGCCTAGTATATACATATTGAGGCGGGCCCTTGCGAAGGGCCGTTGGAGAAGGCGAAATTAGCCAATGAGAGCACGTAACACGACTCTTTTCGGAGTAGGCTAATCTCCGGACTCACGGAGCTTCACACTGAGAGACAGTTCTTGGAAAATATGGGAACAACACTTGCGACCCCGTTTCAAGTGTTTATCCATAGTCAAGAACATATTATGACACTGTTGATAGCCTACCAAAAAGCTTAGCTACATTTTGCTACAGTAGAGAGGACAACATGAGATTATCAACAATCATATTAACACACACATTAGCAGAATATTCTAATCATCTAAATATGTAGCATTTCATACATATTTCTACACATTTCGTACCATAAAACTTGCTTATTGCTATTATTATTAACAATTGATGGTACGCTTTTGAGATAGGTCTATTTACTTGTATTGGTAAGTGTTGTCAGTCATGGGAATGATATTCCAGTATCGTAGGATAATGAAATTCAGGTGTTGTTTTTTTGTACTATTTGAAAGACGACGGTGCATGTAAACAACCTGCGTTATGTTAACTCGTGTAATAAATCATCTCGTTTCTAACAACGCTGTCAATACGGGTCACGTTGTTGTTATTGCGCTCTAACCAGCCCCACATACACGTGTCTGTGTTTGTGGAACAGAATGTACCGTGAACTAGAAGTGAACTTGAACGCCTCCCTACGACGCAGAAAGGACAGTGCAAGCAACACTTCCGCCCAAATGCAGAGTCACGCTTATGTTTCAGCAGAACAGTACTCCGGCCGTTTCCGATCTCAAGAAGGATCTATTCTTTGGAATTTCGGGATGCATTGCACATTAGGCTACCAAAGCTGGTAAAAAGCTCCAGTAAAGATGCACGAGGCATTCGTTTTTTAGACAGGCAATTGTCGAGACGTGGTACTAAATAGGCCAAGCAAATAAAAAATCAAATAATTATTTTGAAATGTGTTCAACGCGTTCGCCTGAGTTTGGGAACATCCTACTGTTTCTATTTTATCCAAAATGCGTATCTCCACTCTATCATTCAATAAGGGGTCAAAACCACCATATACAAAATTAAGTGTCAAATTTATAAGCTATTGTAAATGTGTTTGTAATGCAAATGAGGGAATCATCTAAAATGACCACACTCACCAAAGCCTGTTGAACTCGACGAAAGTGGGAGCTTTAAAACATTATACATGCTTCTATCTTTCAACATAATACACCAGGTGCTATTCTCTGGAAATAATGTGACAAGATCCTAACAATTACACTGGAAATGCAAGTGAACAATAATAAATAAAGAACAACAATGATGTTTTGAATTATATATATATTCTTTTATTTGTTAATACATGCCAAACATCTTATTCACATTGAGGAATACAGTATACACATTGTATTTGCATCCAAATACTTAGCTTTCTTCTACTGTAGGACAAGAGTCCTCGGACCCCGCTCTCTGTTCTCTCATCTCTCATCTTTTGGAAGAACAACATGCATTTGAAAGACATTAAGTAAACTAAGACCTTTCCGTTCAAACTACAGCATTATTGCAGAAAACATGTGCATGGACTTGTTAGCAGACAAGTGCTCACCGATAAGTTTAAAAAGAAGTGGAGGGGAAAACGTGACTAAAATGGTATACAATTCACAACCTTTTATGCTACAGTATAGGAAAATATTAAGAAAATACTGTACATAAAGTTATAAGTTGTCATGTCATTTTGGCACACTGGGTAGGTTGTCATTGTGTAATGTCTTCTATCAGACACAGAAACGGTTCTCGTAAAATCCTATCATTATATTAAACTCGTTTTTTACATCCACAGAAAGATTTACAGATCATATACAGAACATTTACATGTGGAAAAACAAGTGTCATAAATATGCCCGCTCTTCTATCCCAAACAAAATCTCTAAAGAAGAGAGCAAAACAGAGGATAGTGGGATAAACTTGCATTCAGTAACTTAGAAGATAAAATGCCCTCTCCATCTTCTTTTGCTGGAACCAGTCCAACATGAGGGTTTGTTAAAATACATTATCCAAATAATACAGCATGGGCATGTTTTAAGGGCCCAAGTATTGTTCACGTGTTCATTTCACCTCCGTTTTAAGGCTCATTGCAGTATAATCACCTTGTAGAAGTGTTAGCTCCTTCCCTGTGAAGGAGAGCAGGCCCAAATAGGAAATCAAGTTTGAAATCATACGAAATGAAGCAAATCTGGTGAACATATTAAACCACAGTGATTAAAATTACTGCTATGCACAAAAAATGTAATAATGTCTTTTAGTATTTTGCTTTTGGTTCACATACAAGCTCTAACACCAAGTGTACATTTCTACATCTCAGAACACGTGACTGTAATAAACATTTTCAAATCTCTTAGCAGTATTGCACATCGGTAAGGCAAATCAAATACATCCTGTGAGAGATACATGTGGTGGAAAAGTGACTACATTGAATAGCACACTGGATTTATGCCAGAGATACAAAGCACATTTGTGTATTGCTTTAAACTGCACGGTTTCATTTGATTTAAGTTAAACAGCAATTTAAAACAGTGTATTGTCGAGTAGTAAATGTTCTACTTTAATTAAACCGAATTGACTGATTTATATGCTATTTTTTTAAACGGACAAGTCAGATCTCCTTATCCTTCTGAATGCCCACTACAATACACTTTTTACTTTCATTATAAACAATAAACCAAACATAAATATATATAGATTAACCATAAAAGAGGAAGAAAAATGTCAAGGTATATAACTTGCTGAAAATAGAAGAGAATATTATGCATTAGTGTTTATTATGTCCTTCCATAATGTTAACATATTAACAGAGAAAGACATATTTAACATTGACGGGGTCCTTGTCTCAACTGCGCTGATGTGCTTTTAATATCTTTCCAAATTAAACACTGCACTGATTAGTGATGAGACTGGTGTGCATAATGAACTCCTGCTTTAAAGTGCATAACACTTCTTACTGACCGACCGACTCTCTGTGGCGTCTTGCATAGCAAGTCAACATATATTACCTGTTCTGAGTAAAACAACATACACTTATATCAAGAAAAAACAGGCTTTTTGCTTTTAAATCCAGTTTTTGAAATGTCCTCTATGTATTTGCAACAGTCTGAAAAGTATGTTTGTTAATGTTAATGGAATACTATCACACTACTATATATTTTGCCACTGCAGCAATTTTTTGTATGAATGGGAATATTAAATGACCTGCTACCTGCAGGATACAACCTGAACACACTGCATAATACTGTAGCTGACAATTCAGTGTGCTTGACTGTTCAATTGGAGTTTAACAATTTGACATAAAATTGGGTTAAATAGGTATTTCCAGAATTTCCAAATACGGTTTACTTCTTCAACATACTATTATTAAATAGTATGCAGTATACAGTATATACATTGCAGTTAGCAGTACACTAGCATTCCATGCCAAACATGCTGTTAGTGTAGGGTTCAGCTGGTTACTTTTATTTAGATATACTCAAATGGGCACCCTGCTGTGATATATTTGACAAAACATGATAATTTAATGCTTTAAACTGTGTTAACTGTTTAATAGTGAGAGTGGAAACTCTGCACAAACTTATGCTGTATTCAGACACCTCATATAGCGTTACTGTCTGCTGTATGATTATGAAGCTTTTTGAATGCAGATGTATACACCCACATGGACCGAGAAGAATTTCAATGATCCAAAAGGTTAATCTTGTCATAATAAAACCAATAATATTCTACATTCAACATCTTAGGGAAGATATGTGTATGTTCAACTAATCTGGTGTGTGGGTTGACAGACCAAATCTTTGTATACACAACAAACTTCAGCATTACATTTTTGTAACTGTCGAAGTCCTGTTTTCATTTACGTTTCAATTGTTTTGGAATTAAACCATCACTCTATCTGGCCTGTAGGAGATACACAGTCTATGAAGCGAGCGCATGATTCATGCTGTGTCGAGGGTGACTCATCTAAGCTAAAACATTAAGTTGCATTGCAAGGTTGTGTTAAGGCCTGTTCACACCAACACAAATGTTCAGCACAAAAATTCAGTTGCAAGAGCTATTTGTCTTTCGGACCTATACAAAAAGAAATTCCAGTCAGGCTGAATGAAAATACAAAATCACTCCCTGACAGGTGTTGCTTATATACAATGAGAAATGTTACTCTGGTACATAAAATGTTTTTTAATAAATACTTATTTCTGAAGCTCACCTGTCACATAGAGTCAGTTTTTTCGTATTTACATTTACATGTTTTCAAACAGCCATTCAAATTTATTTTAAATTTGCTATGGTGCTTATCAAACAACACCAAATCCAGGAGTACAGAGCCAAGAGAGTTGGTTCCAAAGCAACAGTAAATAGCAGAGGAAGGATCTGCAAAACAGTGCTGAGTGCCGAGGTCACACAAAATGTCTTCAGACATTGCATCTGTCGTGATATGTCACACGCTGATTTGTGTCTTTTAAAAATCTAAATTCAACATTTAAAATGTTTTAATTTAGCTGCGAGGTCATGCCGTTATGTTCCGATCTTGGTCGCATATCAGAGTTGACCAACCTTGAACTTTGGAAGGCAGCAAATATTTTTGCGTGTTCATTCGCTTGCGTGTGAATGGAAGTCAGTGGAACGAAATGTGTATTGCGACCAGTGTTGGGGGTAACACAATACATGTAACTCAAGTTACGTAATAATATAACTTTTTTCAAGTAACTAGTAAAGTAACACTTTTTTTTCAAAAAAGTAACGCTTACTTTTTTCCATGTATTGACTGACAGTGCGCTGTGTGAACACGATCTTACTGTAGTTCTAGACTAAATGTGAATGTGCATTAATTCATCCCACTCGCAAAAAACAGATTCAGTATTCATCAAAATGAATTAAAACAAATAATGTGAAATGCAAAATGCAACAGAATATGACGCAAACCTGCAATAATTAAATATGTTAAACAACACAAATATATCTAATCTCATTTTATTAACCAATGTGTTTGCTGCTGACCTTTGATGATCCAGTTCAACCATACTAATAATCAAAAATGACATTAGATAAACTAACAATTGTGCTTCATTGTTTTTTATTGCTGGAGAGTGTTGAACTTTCCTGTGTTCTACTGTACAGATGTATAATTACTCTTTCTTTCAGCCTGAGGTTTATTCATTACTCTTTTTGGTATGAAAGGGCTTTTACTTGCTATAAATATAACTTCTTATATTAAAAACAAACAATCAAGCCCTGCTCATATTTAAAAAGTAACGCGAAAGTAATGTAACACATTACTTTCCATAAAAAGTAATGTAATTAGTTGCTTTTTTTGGGAGTAACACAATATTGTAATGCATTACTTTTAACTAAGTAACTTTCCCCAACTCTGATCGGGACTGCCCCTTCAGTTGTAGTTTATGTAACAGCAGTGGCTGTGGGCATGTGACAAAAAGGCAGTGCAATGAAAAATTTGTTGAACATTCATCTTAGTGTTAACAGACCCTTAATCTCAAGGTTTTCGTTTTCAACTGGGAACTAATGTTGGGCTAAGGGCAGTGGCCATCTTCTGAGTCTATGAGTTCTAAAGAACACATTGCATTGCAGTGTTGTAACAGAAAAGTTGATACCCATGATAAAACATTCAAGTTTACAGCTAATTACTCATTCCGACAGTACTAATTAACGGACTGGCCCTTGGATTTTAAAGAGGTAGAGCCATCCTACAGGAACTAGATCTACAATGGCATCACTACTGGTATGCCATCATCACGTGTAATTGTGTCTGCTGTCAAAACTTTGGAACGCCGAGGGTTTGTCCGGTTTCCTCGTGGACAGTGAGTCTGTCTTATCCTCCAGCCTTGCCCCAGCTCTGGCCTTCTGGAAAGGATTCCTTGAGCTTCCACGACCTTTGTCCATTCTCTCACTAATGGAGCAGCTCTTTCGGGTGTAGATGTTGGAGTGGGACTCCTCCGAAGAGGAGCAGCTGTTTGCTCGCTCTAGTCTAGAAATCGGTGAACAAAACTGGCCCAGCGCGAGGCCCAAGCCCAGGTCTGTGTCTATTCCCCCACTGCTGCTTTGACCCCTCTTACCTGTGTCTGTTGACCCCTCTGCAGGTTCCTCCGGATCAGATTCTGCGTGACTGAGCTCGGCGTCTCTCTCGGGGTGTGAGACGCCCAGGTCCTGAGGTTTATCGAACGTGAAAGAGCCTCCAGGGTCAGACCTCTCTGGGACAGGGTATGGTGTAGAGACGCAACGGGTGTCGATGCAATCTGTTATGCTGGTATATTCGGCAGCCTTCACCTGCACGCCCATGCCGCCATAGTAGCCTCGTGACGTGAACATCAGGCTGTGCGACTTAACCAATGCCGGCTCATCCAGAAAGAAAGGCCCTGCTGCAGACAGGAAGCGGCTGCTCTTAGACCGCTCGAGAACGCCAGCAGATGGTGGCGGTGAGGGGTCCAGATCCCAGGGGCAAGTTATCCGGCAGTAGGTGGGCAGAGCAGAGTGTTGGGTCAGCGGTGGCACTTTCCTCAAACAGGACTGTACCATCTGACTGTCTTTCACTGCCCACTGCCCTGCCGCTGCAGTCCCGCGCACCTGAGAGCACCACTTCCATGATCTCAGAATGGAGAGATGAGTCTCGAGCGAGAGATGGAACTGTCCGGACCGGCTCCAAGAAGCTCTCAGTGGGCGGGACATCCTCTGAGGCAGAAACATAGATGTCTATGCACGAAGAAGGGCGAAGCTGCTGCTGCACAGATAAAGTATTCAAAGGTGTGGGCTTGGACTCTTTGGGACCTGCTCCTGAGGACACAGAATGTGAGCTGTTGGCCCTATGTAGGCCAAACAATCTGTCTTTAAAGAAGCCTTCTCCTCGATCTGCTCCGCTTCTATCCTTGGAGGAGTGGCTTACGTAGAAGGAGTGACTGCGGACACGTGGGGCCAGAGCGGTCGGAGATGTAGGGGAAATGGATTCCTCGACACCCTGCTCCAGAGACTCTTGCAGCCTGTAGGAATTGCCTTCTTGGCTGTTGAAACTGCTCTGGCGCAGGATGTAATTTGCATCTGTGCAGTCAGATGATGTCCTGGACCGGGCTTTGTTGACTTCGCCTCGATCCACACCAGCAACTCGCTCTAGTGTCACAGCAATGCGTCCGATCATCTCCTCCATCTGGGCAAGCCGTATATCCACAGTCTGCAGGGATGCTTTCATGAAATGTTCCCTCTCATTCACTTCCTCCAAACGCATCGCCATGTTCTCCACCCTGAGTGATCAGAGATTAGACAATTTCATGAGTATTCCTAAGGCCATTTCCAAAAATCTACAACTATTAATGTTGTGTTGCTTACACTTCACATAATAGTGTTTACAGCATGTTACACTAAATACACAACAAAGGTCAGTCAGTATTTTTTTTTAATAATTAATATTTTATTCAGCAAGGATGTATTCAACTGATTAAATTGAAATCATATTTAACAATATTACGTTTTTTACTGTAATTTTGTTCAAATAAATGTAGCCCTGGTGCGCACGAGAAGCTCAAAAACAAAACTCTTACCAACATCAAACTTTTAAAGAGTAGTGTACATAATCAAAGTAATTATTGATAGTAACGGTCATTAATTTATTTTTTATATTTGTATGTGTGTACAGTCAAAGTCCCTTTAAGGTACAGTGCATTTGAATGAAAAAAGACTTTTAAACTAGGTAGGGAGGGCGCTAAAGGCTTTGCAGAAAATTTGAGAGAAATTTACAAAATAAATGTTCTGGGTTCTGAAAGTTAACATGTTACATTTTAATATTTACTAGATATTTTTTAATGCAATGTCTTTTTAACATGCTGTTCTGGAATAATATATGTTTGTGAAATAGCTTTACAAATAAATCAGAACTGAATTAAAATGTTTCTATTCTTCATATATCTAAAATTACTCCAATGATGGTTAGAAAAAATGGCAATGCCATCCTAATTTGAATTGCTTTCAGTGACCATGTAGAAGCCAATTAAAACATTTTGAACAACATAATATTCTTAATATTTTTTCTCACAAAGCATACATGGGTCTGTATGCATAAAAATATATAGCTGCCTATATATTTTAAGAAGGGGATCCCCTGCAAGGGGGTGATCATTGGGGTCCTTGCCATTAAATGCTCAAAGACCTCTGGTTTAAAATACAGTTTAAAGTGTTGTGTTGTTTGAAATGTTTTAACCTTTCAGATGTCACACGTATTCTCTCATCATTGGAAGAATTGAAGCGGTCATCTTTCTCTCTGAAATACTCCTCCACGCACTGCTCTTCGAAGTCATGTACCTTCTTCAGTTCATCTTCAGTAATGAAGAGCTCTGTGGGGGGAGAGTTCTTTTGTCAGTCCCTTTTTTGTAACACACCAGTGAAGTCCAAGTGTTTTCTGATTAATTTAACTTTTATTTTAATTTTAAAATGTTTAAACCATTAAACTGTTGTCATAACTTATTCATATGCATGTTGTTGTTATTATTATTGAGGCACAAACGTTGAGAAATGTCTCACTATTACAAAATAATCATGTTTGTCAAAAGATGGTATCAAAGAGAATCTTTAAGTCGACATGAGTTGGTTTCACTCTCATTAGCTTTATGATCTGAGAAAACAAAATGACTCCTGCTGTCATTTCGAGGCTTTCAGTATATTGCAACAGCATTTTATCACTCACTCAGCCCATAGTCCCGCTCATCCTCATCATGTTTCCTCCAGCGACAGCAAAGGTGTTTGAGGACCATAGTTATGTGACTGAAAATGATGAGAGGAGGAGGAAGGACAGGACGTTCATGGAAGGTCATGATCAGCTGGTACCTCTGGAACTTCCACACCTGGTTAGAGATGGACTTCACTTCAAAGAATGTGTTACTGTGAGAATAAAAGACAATATTAGCAACATACAAGATTTTTAAAGCCATCTCAGCCTCAAAGGGTGCACTCATAGACCACCCACAGTCCGTTCGCTGACTATCTGATGCATAGAGCAAACAAATCTGCAAAGCACTGGAAACAATTGCAAGTTTCAATCAGATTGCCTGACTTAATTGAGCCTTTAGTCAAAAGTCTGGTATTTGGAAGTAATAAGTAATATTTAGTAATTAAAAGGTTTGTGGTGACCTAGTTTTTCCATTGTTTGGAAAACCCATATAATATAAATATTAATTCAACTTACTTAAAGACAGCAATGAGCAAATTAACCAGAAGGATGTTGGCCACCAGCAAATAGCAGGCCATGATGGCGGGAACAATCCAAGCTCCGGTTTTGCAGGGTGGGAGAGTAACGATGGTTCCTTCCTCAGTGGTGATGTTCTGGCCACATGGAGCTGTTAAAATAACCATACAACTGAGTGTTTCCAAAATTTGTATGAACAAAAAACAATACGGTTACTTTTGAAAATAGACAATCTCTCACTCCCTCGCTGCACATGCGCAAAAACACCAAAATCAAGAACCAGTCAAAAGTGGGTTGTGGATAAAAACTGAATGGAAAGACTATATGCAACAAGTTGTGGAATTCAAATATATTACAAATATATTCCATATTTAAAATTGCATCCCCAATATATTTAAACATATGCAATGTTTAAATATATTGATATTGAATGTACAGCAGTCTTTTTGATGGTTGCTTGTAGCGCAGGTTCGAATGTATTGACAATACATCATACGTTTTTTCCAAATGGGATGGTTCAGTTGCTGTAGCTTTCAAGGAAAAGAGAGTCAGTCAGGTTCATATTAATTTACATATTTGTAAGTACATTTACTAGTTTCAATATTTAAAATCACATCCAGAAGCCCAAAGTGAGAGAACTGAAGTAACATGGTTTATCTTAAATTCGCAATTATTCTTTATTTTTTAATTACAAATGTATTCTGCCAAAAACTCTGACAACTGAACCACGTGAAAAAACTTTCATATTAATGAGAGGAGGCAAATGCATCGTTTTTACAGGATGTACAGTGGACATGAGATGGTCTTTCCAGAAACATTAAGCATTTGGAGCTTGTTCGAGGACACGCAAATGGGCACGGATGCTCATGCTTTATTAGATATGCATAACACGTAATATCAAGCCAGTAGGTTTTCCACCGGTAAGTTCATTTGACTTTATTGTGAAATGAGAAGGAATTTACACTGACTGTGAAGTAGTGCTAGCTAGCTGTGGGAGGCTCATGATGGTGACTTTAGCGTTATCCAAGTTCCCAGTTTCCATGATAGGGGTTTTAAAAACTGCAATGGGACCTTGACAATTTAGCTGACATAGCACCTTAAACATTTGCCCCATCACGGAAACCTGGCCATTAGCCTTGCAGTGCCGTGCAGGGGTGTCACATACGCAATGACCACCAGGGGGGTGGAGATGAGGTGATGATATGACCGTGAAAGTATAATGGTTCTGTAACTGAGATAAATCTAGCAGAATTTATGTATTGTAAATTGCCTATATGGGATGGACCACTGGTACGCCCAGTTCCTTGACTGCGAATGTAATTTTCGACCATCCAGAGTTTGTCATTCACTTTGTGATGTAGCTTCCTACTACTCACATCTGAAACAAAGAATGAAAGCATTATTTCAGCTCTCTTATCTTTGGGCCATCCATCTCTCAACACACAAACAAGCAATCGACAGTATGCAGACAACAAGCAAACACACTACTTCATGAGGAAACTCAAAGACACGCTTAAGTCCTCGTGACTGATGCACTGCATTACTGTGAGTGCACTGATTTATTTCAGGCACAAGACGTAATGATCAGGATTCTGACAAGAGAAAATAACATTACTGCTTTGAAACCTGATGGGTTACAGGGTAATATACAAGTCAAACATCTTTATTATTCATAATAACACAGAAGTACGTAGAATCCTTCATTCTGATCATAATTGCCTCTATGAAATATGCTCACCCTTTGTATGTATCTTTTTGACTGTCATTTGATTATCATTTTTTCAGCCTGAGTGAATTAAACGGTTATGATGCATGGTTTAAAATGTTCAATATATTATATATTTTACTGTTCAAAAGTTTGGGGTGAATAAGATTTATATATTTTTGAAAGCAATTAATGCATTTATTCAGCAAGGATGCAGTAAGTGATTGTCAAAAAAATATATTTCAAAATTATGCTACTGTATCATAAAATAATGGTGAAACAAATGTATCATGGTTTCCACAAAACATTAAGCATTCATATTAATATTAATTAAGCATTAAGCATTATTATCAGTGGTTTCAACATTGTTAATAAAAATAAATGTTTCTTGTTCACCATATCAGCAAATTAGAATAATTTCTGAAGGATCATGTGACATGTGACAGACTCTGAAGACTGGAGTAATGGCTGGAAGATTAGTCTTTGACATAACATGAATAAATTACATTTTAAATTATAGTTAAAAAAATCATAATAACATTTCACAACAATACTCTTTTACTGTATTTTTGACCAGTTAAATTTAGCCTTAGTGAGCATAAGTTACTTTTTTCAAAAACATCTTATTGAAACTTTTAACACAATTATTCTGAACTGTGGGTCCACAGCAAACTTCCACGAGGGCTGAAAGATATATATTAAAAAATATATTATTAGCAGTGGTGTAATCTAGTTTTTTGTAGTGAGTATATTCTTTCCTTCCAGCCTAAGCGCCACCACACTCACTAAACAGGGCTCCACGCTTACTTTTATTTTTAGGAGAACTTGAGCTGCTAATAAAAAAATACAAAAAAAAATTAGGGGCACAGTAAAAAAATTCAGGAGCACCTACTCCTCAATAACAAAAATTTGCCTTCCCATCACAAAGTAATATTGGACTCCTTAAAGCGATTTACAGGGGCATTTTTTTCTAACTTTATTTGAAGTCTTACCTTTCATGTCAAATACAAAAGTTTATTTTTATAAGATTTTTTTGGTTACATTTCTAATTAAACAATGCAATAAGAAGAATTGGTTACCGATCAAATAAAATAAGTATTAACACAATTAATTTGCACTAGAGGCACCGAAGAACACAAAAATGGCTTGTATTTACAGAGATTTAATGAGGCTCAGAGGTGGCATGAGTGCAATTAACTTCATAAATTCATGTTGAGATTAATGTTTTAAATATAACATTTTGAATATAGAAATTAATTAAATGATTTAAATAACTGAAATTATACTTTAAAAATGAAACTAAGACTGCCATTAGGTGGCGGCAAGTTACTGATTTTATCACTGAATCATTAATCTAATTGATTCGTTTGAATGGCTGATTCATTCGGGAACAAAGCAAGTCTCTGCATCCCAATGTGCATATCCACTCTATCTACTCCAAATAGTAGTATTAATATCATAGAAAATTACTAATATCATTTAGAAACATTTAGGATGGATACTATGCACATTGGGAGTCAGGCAGTGATATTATGAGTCTTTATGAATGATTAATTGAATTGACTCACTAGATTCGTTTAAGCGCAGATTCATTCATAAACAAAACAACGCTGTGTTTGAATGGAGAAGTGCAGCGGCTCAGTTGTGAGTTTATTTGAAACTATTTTAGTTGACGAAATAGAGCAAAATCATGCAATACTGTTATAGTCAGACAATGTAAATTACTAAATATGAACTTTTTGTTTATTGAAATCACTTATCACTCTTATATGCCAACAATCCCCTGCTGCTACAGTTAAGTTAATGACAACGTATACTCTACCACGTACCAGGTAACGTTACGATAGCATCGGCCTCGTGTTCTGTATCGCGTAGGATACTATCAGCCTTCTGGCTCATTTTCTGTCGTTTCTATAATGTTAATGTTCCTGTCATATGTTTGCAGTATCACCCGAAGCAGCAGCAGCTTCATGGGCAGGCTTACGAAAACTCTGAAAGGGTGTAGTTCGTTTCAGATCTTCTTTATTAGTTCATTTCAAGCTTAGCAATAGTCGTCAACAGAAATACGGCATGATTAATCAGAAAGACGGTGCTTCGCAACACAGACTGGGTGAATTTATGAATTAATTTTTAAGTGGGTATACGCAAATCCTTGACCTTCCCTAGTGGGTATACGGCGTATACCTGCATATCACGTAGACTACACCACTGATTATTAGCTATATCTATATGTTAAAGATACATTAACACATAAAATAGCAAAACATGATGTCATTTTCCTGTCTTTACTGAATAAAATAGTTAACATTTATTCAGGCAATTTTCATAGTGTACCCACAAAATCATTAAAAACAAAATCAAATGTTAAAGTTGCAGTCCGTAACTTTTGGTGCTCTAGCGGTTAATAAACAGAACTGTGTGAGTGTTGCGCAAGAACATTGTAGCTGGAACTAGGCTACTTCTCTCTGTTCATGTCTTTGACGAATCACGCAGGTATCGGGCTACTCCGCAGCGGTACCTACCCGAACCAGTTGAAATAGTCCGAATATAAACACTTATTATAGGCATGGGTGTAAATCCCGGGGGGGACGGAGGGGACATGTCCCCCCCCATCCGAGGGTTGTCCCCAAAAAAATATTAAAAAAAATCACACTCTCTATTGTGAAAAATATATGTACGTATACCTACAATAATTTAAGTAGAAAAACCCCCCGCAAAAAGTGCTTTTAGAAACAGTTGAGTTCCCCCTCCCCTTCCTCACAGTGGTTTGGCCCACTGCCTGCTTTCCCAGTTCATCTCAACTACTCCACACACGAGTCAGGTGTGTGGCTGCGGCTCAGTTAATGTTGAACTCCAGTAAGTAGGGTACTTTATTCACTTTATATAAAGCGATTCTCTTTAATGTAGTTGATGCAGCAGAAATTAGTTGCGGCAAAAATGCTGATTAACGTTACCGATTAAATTTTCTAAGAATCTGCTATATTAGCGATTAAAATATTACTTATCTAGTTAACGTTATCTTGTTTACAATAGCTTGTTGCATAGTGCACTGCAGGGGCGTAACCATGGTATAGATATTGGGGAGGTCCAAATGTGAGCCCTCCCCCAGATATTTTTTTTAAGTTCAGTCGCGGATCAGATCGTAAAAACAAACAGGCCAGGCCATCAACGAACGAATAGAGGCTTATCAATGGAGTGGGAAGTGCGGGAACTCCTTGGTCTGTGACTCCAGCAGTTCATTATTCAGCCTATTTTCAGGGTATCATAGCTACAATACTGAGCCATTTAAACGTGATATTTTTTCACATTTATTCAAAAATTGCCGCGGTATTTTTGACCATGGCACTACTTTTTAGGTGTCTACTTGCTTACCGTCTGAAAAAAAGGCGAATGTCCGCCTGTTCGTCCTCCTTCTTTCTTTTAGCTCCTACCTTCATTTAATTTAAGCACCAGTGACAGTCGGACTGAGCGGTTTTTTCAAACGATGCCGCGAGCCGGCGTTTACGGGCTCAACCAAGTGTACAAACGTCCCCCCCAAAGTATATGGTGGTTACGCCCATGGTGCACTGCAACTTATGGGGTTTTTCCACTGACTGGTACCAGCTCGGTTCGGTTCAGTTCGGTTCTGCTCTGTTTCGGACCTACAGTTTTCCACTACAACTGGTTGCTATAGCGACCAAACATTCTGAGGAGCAGCACGAGCAGAGCGCTCTAAGCTGAGGTAAACAACCTGGCATCATTACAATCGTCAGCATGGATGAAATAAAAGGGATTTTATTTCTTATCCTTGGTTTGTGGCTGTTTGAAATGTGCTGATCTGCTTTGTCATTGAACCTGAGAAAAACTTTCAAAATAACCATAATGACGCAGTCTCCGTGCTACAATAATAATGATAGAAGCAAAGTTTTTCACTGTGGGGACATATCTTTATAAGTACAATTTGACTGTATTATTTGTGTCCCCTTCAAAAATTGCTCATGATAAATTTTATATTTATTGCCCCCCCCCTACTGTTAAATGAAATTTACGCCCATGATTATAGGTGTACCATAGTGATTCCGGACAAGCCAAAAACAGGGTTTGAACAATGTATTCATGATGGTGCACTCATTATGCTTTGTTATAATATCACAAATTCTAAAAGGTAAATATCTCATCAAAATATACTGTTAATTTTTTTAATGAAATATTGTATGTTAGGAGTGTTTTTCTCATTAAATTGGTTGCTGATGCTTTTCTATCTGCAGTCTTACAATGAACACATAAGACCATTTTGAAACAGCAGCATTGATCCATATCATCCTGTAATGACAATGTAAGTGCAGCCATTTCCAGAATATGAGACCATTTAAGAGCACGCACACACAACACAAGCACAACTATACGCCACAAAATTGATCCAAATTGTTTCAACTGTTAAATATGACCATTTTTTTTGCTATCAGAGAACAGCATCTGTTCATACAAGCTGACCAGAAATGAGACGTAAAGCCTGAGGTGCTGTGCTTGAGTGTGAAATCGAGTATACCCAAAATGCCCATGCCGGTACAGGTGAATGTTAGTAATAAGCCAGCCTTACGGTCGATTTGGTCAGCAAACACCTCTCCATAGATCATCCAGTACGGCATGAAGAAGATGTTGCGGGCCAGCATCCAGGACGCGTCCTCATTGGGATTGAGGATGGCCTGCCGCGCCACTCCAAAACTCATCAGCACCACCAACATGATGATCACAAAATACATCATGTCAATCATCTACGTTCACCCCGAAGAAGGTGGAAAGGAAGGGAATAAGACAGGTCAAGAGCATTAGAAACCATTTTAATCATAAGACATTGTGTAATTATTAAAGCGCTCCATCAGTCTCCCTCACCATCTTTCCGATCATCATGACGTATGGACCCAGGTATTTGTTCACCCCAAAGATGTCAAGCAGTCTTATGTACCAATAGATGATATTGACACAGTAAATGACCCTCCCGTAGCTCATCAGGGGCGGGTCTTGCAGGCGAAGCACCATCCCGATGGAGAAGATGAGGATGGCCATGAGGTCAGTGATGTTCCAGTACTCCTGCAACCACACTTTCACCTTCTGCATGAACTTCCCTGGCTCTGACATGAGGATCTGAGAGACAGGAGAAGTTAAAGCCTTCGTGTTGGACAAATCACCTTTTCAAAACGGTGAACCAAAATTAGAGTAAAAAAAATTATGTTGTGAAATATTTTTACAATTTAAAATCACTGTTTTCTATTTTAATATATTCTAAAATGCAGTTGACAATGATATTGGACAAACGAGCCTTTCAAAACAAAACTCCACAAAGCAAAAGTAATTGCATTTACTGATTTCCACAAGAGGGCAGTAATAGACTGTATATAGTTCACATTTTGGAGTTTCTAACTGAATAGCATCTGTGTAGTTATATGTACATTTAATTATTAGAAATTGCTTATGAATGATAGTTAACCTTTTCCCACATTTCAGGGATGGAAGGAAACGATTTGCTTTGCTCACTGAGTTCTAATGAAGTCTCACCTCTCTCATCTTCTCGATGCCATTGGTGAAAATGTAGGCAATAACAATCCACTCCTGAGAAGAGGGCCACAGGTCCATCTTCACCAGAACAATATAGTTGAAGAGCATCAAGTATCCTACATAAGCCAACTGTGGGAAGACACAGTATCATGATTAGGGGGGAAAATACACGTGGGTCCGTTTTCAGCTCAAACAGTGAAGAAGAGAAACAGTGAGAATAAATCATTATTTCCGACTTATTCCAATTATTTAAGTGTTACTTAAACACAAGGTTATTATACTTCTGAATTTTAGGAATTTTTTAAATTAAATTTCTATTTCAATTTAATGTTCAATGTTACTGTTCAAAAGTTTGGGTTCAGTAAGATTTTTTAAATTAACACTTTTTTTCAGTATACAGCATATTTAAATAATTTCGGAAGGATAATGTGACACTGAAGACTGAAGTAATAACTGCTGCATATTCAGATTTGCAATCCCATTTTATTTTCAATTTTATATTCAATAATATTTCACAATATTATTGTTTTTAATGTATTTTTGATCCAATAAAAGCAGCCTTTTTAAGCATAATCCATTTATTTAAAACACATTCAAAAATCCTACCAACCCCAAAACCTTTGAATGGTATTGAATCTTAGTTTATTTTTCAATAAATTATAATAGTTTTCATTCTATCGTCATTTTGTATAGTTTTAATTTGACAATTTCTAGTTTCATTATCTTTAATTTTTTCTTCCAGTTTTAATGTTTTGGGGCTACTACAGTTAAAGCTGAAGTCCGTAAGTTTTGCCTCTTTGTCGCCATCTCTGTTTGAAAACCTGGAATTGCAGCTCTATGCTGAATTATCTTGCTTGCGTGGGGTTGTGCTCCGGCACGGCTTCCAGCGGATGAATCTAATGTTTTGAGTGCATCAGTCTCTCAGTCACCGCACCGGTGTGGATACTGTACTTACGATTCACAGATTCTAGCCTACGTCTTGGAAATATGACCCAAATAAGAATGTTCACCGTATATTGCCATCTGAACAAGTAACAAGATCTGCGACATTTGTTCTGACCAACTGAGGAAAAAATCATTACAATAAATTGCGCCACCAATGGTAATTAAATCTAGAGTTTGAATTATAAAGAAGTCATAATAAATTAGATGAATCATTGTGACATTTAAATAGCAGTACTGTTTGATCAATTTAATGCATCAAACGTGTTGATTTCTTTCAAAGACAATGAAATGCCGTAGTGTTTTGAGACCTTTGATTAGTAGTGCACATTACTCTTCAAAAGTTTGGGGTCAGTAACTTTTATTTCTAAGAAATTAATACTTTTATTTAAGAAAGAAGCATTCAATTTATCAAAGTGACTGCAAAGACGTTTGTAATATCATAATAAGAAAGTTCAAAATAGTAGTATTTTTATAAAAAAAAAATCTTGGAAAAAACGCATCAAGATTTCCACAAATATATTAAGCAGCACAACTGTTTTAAAAATGAATAAGAAATGTTTCTTATGCACCAGGTCAGTGTATTAATATGATTTCTTGAAGGATAATGCAGCATTGAAGGCCATATCAAGAATAAATTACATTTTACAATATTTTAAAATAGAAACAGTTACTTTAAAATTACTGTATTTTAAATCACATAAATGTAGCCTTGATGAGCATAAAAGATTTTATTCATGCTTACTTGTATTATTTATACATTTTTAACAGCATTAAACATAGCAATGTTGCCATCTGGTAACATGTTCATGGTTAATGCAGGCAGGTTGAAAATGTTTTAATTTATATAATAATATATGTATCAAAAACTAAAACTAAAATTAATTATTAGTCATTTTTATTTTATTTTTAGTTTCAGTCATGAAAATTTATGTTTATTAGATTTTTAGTGTTTCCCAATTAAAATTTGATTCAATTTTATATTAATAAAATAGGCAAACTTTTTTCTTTCCCAATTTACACATGCATGTTGTCATTCAAAATCAGTCATGGAAACACTGTCAGGCTGATATTTTCAAGGATCCAAGGTTACATTTTAGGGACAGTATGAAGCATTTATGCTTGCAATCCATCTTTTTTATACTTCCTCTGCTTTATTGCATGAGAGAAAGAAGCAGAAGAACTACAGAAGATGTTGCAGAAAAACATAGCACAGAGTTCTATGGCTATAAGACTAGTGTCTCAGGGTAATGCTCTTTCTTTCTTTTGCAACACTTATTTTTTTGTGGTGAAAACGGTAGGAAGATTGACACACTCTCACCACTCTCAACAGAAATACTGTTCAGTTTAAACACTACAACGTGACAGTGTGATGGGAGGAGAGAGAACGAGCAGTGAGAGAGAAAAGAGTGAGTAAATAATGAAGACACAGCAACCGGAGCAGAATATTTCATTCTTTTTAGGAGCCTGGAGATTTGTCAGATTCATGGCCTATTTTTAAAACATAGATGAGGCTAAATAAAAACAAATCTCAGCTGTTTTGATCTCTACTTGGACTTGATATGGAATCTATTGATATGAATTTCTTTGCAAGTGAAAGATTTCAGAAGACATTTCTCTGAAGAATTCACACACAAGGTATTTTGATAGGTTCGTATAGATTAGATATGCTAAACACATTGAACAATACTGTATGTCTTTTTATCTTAAGTAAGGGCACAGCTTTACCGTGTGAAACCAGAACTTGACGATAGGGGCGTTGTAAAACTCGTAAATTTTGCGACCCACTGGAATCAGCCGATGACGGTTCTGAACCTCTTCCACCCGTTTCTTACGTGACACTTCTGAACTGACGTTTCCCAGCATAGCCTGGGAAAAGTACAGAAGATAAAAAAGAGGAGAAAGATAGAAAGCATTACTTTTACACACCATTTACATAGTTTGACTTCTCACCCAGAATTGCATGCAGCTGTTTCAAACACTGCAAAGCAATACTGAGCGCAGAGGAAGGTGAGCTATTCACTATGAACTGGGCATTGATGATTCTGCTGGGAATGGTCATGTGGAAAAAGAGAAAGAGAGAGAGTGTGTGCCATAGAGAGAGAGGAAGAAAGAAAAGAGGAATGAAAATGCCCAGTGTCATTGGTTATTTGCACACATCCTTAATCCAAGAGTGGGGAGCTTATCCCGTAAATGGAAAAATATGGTGCACTCTTGGACATCATGGCAGAATTGTATTGCAACAACTTTTCTGCTGTCAAAGCTGTTTGGTTGAGCTACAGTCTTGCACACTACACAGTGTAATCTAAATGCAATGAAAACAGTTTGTTTCTTTCACAGCTTATGTTATGCACAGGAAGATCTCATTTTGACACAGGCATTTCAGTGTTGCATCAGAGAAAAAATATTGCAATTACAAGTGCACTTTAAGGAAGAGCATTCAGATAAATTGCAATACAATTGTAATCTTGTGTTGTAACCTCACATATCTACAGTAGTGAAGTGAGGGGCAAAGCTTCAGTTTTTGGAACCGTGTTGTATAAGATCAGGTCAACCCAGTCACGTTTTGGAAAATGTAGTCCTTCTCAGTTGTTTTGACTTAGTCTTGGACTACATGTTTAAACTAGTGTCTTGGGCTGACCTGTTTCTTTAGAGCAGTAGTTCTCAAACTGTTTGAAGATTTTAAAATACTTTAATACAATATTTTATGTCTTTAATAATGTAACGTATATACTGTACACTACTGTTCAGAAGTTTGAAGATTTTAAAATACTTTTTGAATAAAATATTTTATGCTCATCAAGGCTGCATTTATTTGATTTAAAATACAGTAATTTTAAAGTAACTGTTTCTATTTTAATATATTGTAAAATGTAATTTATTCTTGATATGGCCTTCAATGCTGCATTATCCTTCAAGAAATAATATTAATATACTGATCTGGTGCATAAGAAACATTTCTTATTATTATTCATTTTGAAAACAGTTGTGCTGCTTAATATATTTGTGGAAATCATGATACGTTTTTTCCACGATTTTTTTATTTTGATATAAATACTACTTTCTTATTATGATATTACAAATGTCTTTGCAGTCACTTTGATAAATGTAATGCTTCTTTCTTAAATAAAAGTATTAATTTCTTAGAAATAAAAGTTACTGACCCCAAATGTGCACTACTAATTAAAGGTCTCAAAACACTACGGCATTTCAATGTTTTTGAAAGAAATCAACACGTTTGATGCATTAAATTGATCAAACAGTACTGTTATTTAAATGTCACAAATGATTCATCTAATTTATTATGACTTCTTTATAATTCAAACTCTCTGTTTGCCCTGTGCAGCACTGAGAGAATATGCATTCTAGTTTATGAGATATTTATAAGACTGCACCAGTCTGTTTTTCTGAAACTGATGGCCATCCACGTCTCTCCGTGTTGTTTAGTCAGTGCACAGAACAGCCTTCATCTCTCAAAAGAACAACAGACTGGTGTGTTTCTAGAAAGACATTTTTGAGTTTGGCTATTTTTAAATTGAAGTTTGACTTCGATGTGTACAGTTACATCCAAGAAATTCAAGTGCACTCAATACTTTAGCAACTGATAAAAGAGACTGCCATTTAAACACATTAAGCAGCACAATCATTTAGACTGTACTATTAATAAGAAACGTTTTTCCATGATCAATTTATACATCAGAAGAATCTCTTAATGAATAATTAACCAGTTTTTTTTAGTAAATGGAGTAATGGCTGAAAACAGGGATTTGCAGTTGCAGGTAACATTTTTATTTTATTTTAAAAACAAACCATTTCAATCAACTGTAATAATTTAATAATTGTACCTTGATCAAATAAATGTTACAGTTCATTGGTGAACTTAAAACAAGTTAGTAATATAGTAGTGTAATTGTTCAGTCTGACTTTGTTAGCAAACACGGCTCATTTGAGCTGATTAGCTAAACATAGCAGAATGGGTAATTTCAACACAATAACAAAATTATAGATCCGTAAAATTGAGACAATTTCAAGATAAAGGGTAAAAGTTAAGGCTAATTTGTACACTAGTTGTTGTTTCCCCTATATCTGGGGCTGTTTTAGTGGTCCGCCTGAAACAGTTCAAGAGCCACTGCTTTAGAGCAACACTTGATAGTTCACAATGGAAGATTGAACAACAGTATCCGTGCAGTTTTATTGTAAAATAAAGAAGGCACTTCTGGTTCAACTTAAAAGTGAAGGTTGTCGTCATGGAGATGTCAGATCAAGGCTTCTAACATAATGCAAAACACGCCTTCAACATGCACAATGGTGTCGTACATGCGTGAATGATCAAAACACAGGCAGCATTCAGTCACAGTACCGTACTTCAGATGAGACCCTCGCTAAAAGAAAACAAACAGAGACGAGACAAGGACAGAGGCAGACGGAGACACGCTACAACTCCACAACCACGCGTCTTCGCTTTGACAACGAGGAACGGAAAAAAGGGTGTAGGGTGGGGAAGTCAGAAACACGGCAGGGTCGGTACGGATCTCTAAGAAGAGGAACCACGGACTTGAGGAACAACAACAAAATAAAGCCGGACGCATATTTGAGAGGCCAAATTGGGGGCAGGACTTTCACAGAGCAGAGCAGATGTGCCTAAATGAGTGTTTACGTGTGTGTATGTGTTAGACTACAAGCTAAGAAACGAGGCTAAGGTGGATGCTCTCACCACGGAGTTGTACTGCGTCTCACAGTAAGATCTTACTGTGAACTCCATGTCTTCATCCTCTTTCTCCTTAGCTTGTTTCTCAGGTTCATCCACATCCTTCTCCTGCAGGTAGGTGTCCTGATCCTGAGGCATATACGACATCTCGTCCTTATTTTTTAACTCAAGACTCAATATTGAGGGGGGCAGAAGAAGTCCTAAGATAACCTGGTGGACGAAACAAACAAACACAGAGCTTAGGAGAAAAATGCACTATTACTTTCCATTATTTAGTACTCAGTGGACCAGTTCCTGCAGTCACACAATGCTTGTGGTGATGAAATACCAGTCTCAGTCTTTCTTAATACAATAGCACCCGTGAGACATGAAACACCAATATCGCCACTGAAGTCTGAACCAAAAGCAGAAATAATTCATGCTGAAAGCAAGAGAAATGCAAGGAGAAGCTATGCACGGCTTGTTTTTAGGGACTGGATATAAAGTATAAAGCATACTGTTTGTCTGACAATGTGTCTAAAGTTGAAGCTTTTACTGTTCATATGTAAATGGTTGGGGTCGGCTGCATTTGTTTGCTCAAACGAAGTAAAACAAGGAATATTACTACAATTTAAAATAACAGTTTTCTATATTAAAATGTTTTAAAAGGTAATTTATTCCTGTGATGGCAAAGCTGTTTTTTTTAGCAGCCATTATTCCTGATTTTTGAATTCTGTGCTGATTTGGTGTTCAAGAAACATTTCTTATTATCACAGTTGAAAACATTTGATCAGGAGCAACAACACTGTATATTCTTCTTAACACGTATTGGATGGTTTCAGAGAATTTTGACGCACTAGTCTAAGGTGATCATGTAATTTTTTTTCTTTCACATCCTGAAGTAGCAGTACACCAACTGTCCTTTTCAAAACTCCCAAGAATGATATGGTTCCACTAGTCAGTTCACTTTGTGGGTCCATATCCCTTTATATTTTCTAACATTGTGTATGCCACCATTTCCCATTTGTATGCTGTTTTCTGGAATTAATCTTTCCCGGTTTGGATACTGGCTTCATTAAACATAAGGTATTTTTTCCATAACTTTGTGAATTAAATTTCTGTACATAGCCAACCAACAAACGTTCTTGTCATTTTGGTGTCTCTCGAGTGAGAATGATAATTAGGCTAGTGATTAAGAAATCTATTAGAGTGCTGAAACAGCAGTTGCTGGTCTCATATTGATGAGGACTTTGTAAATACAACACAAATGACAGATTAAGCCATGAAAAGACCCACTTTGGCAGGCAGTTTCACCAAATATATGCAAAATATATATGTTGAATTGAATATATACCATATAATACATAACAGAAAATATGAACCCAGAGTAAGCTCTCTTCAATAACGGATATTACTGTATGCAAATCAATGAGACTACGGTCTCAGCCATCCTTCTACTGAATCTGACCTTTAGGCCAGAGTTCTTGCGCATACGCAGACGTCCCATCCACATGTCGGTGAGAAGCATTTGGCTACAGGTGTGGGCGATGAAGTCTCTGTGCTTGGCAGCCACTGCCAGCTGCAGACAGGTGGCATTACTCCAGTTCTTCAGCTCGTAGGTTAACAGCTTCATGGCCATCTGTTCATCCTGCTTATACGACTGGATCAAGCAGCTCAACAGCCAGCTGACCAAACTCCCTTATGGAAAAAAAGAAAAACCAGATGGAATTTCTGTGTCCCAGACACATTTATATGACCATAAACACACAATATTACTTCTACACACACACACACACACACACACAAAACTGCTTGTTTTAGGTGTAGAAGCAGGATAAGCTAGTCTCAAACACCATTACTAAAAGACAATTCCCATTAGGCTTTTATGAATTTTAGAGAAGTCTTTGTGGTCAGTAACCGTGCCTTTGATGGGATGCCAGTTTGACACATAACAGGTGGTCTCCCCAAACTTCCATCCATACCCAACAGTTGTATACTCCACAGCAATGGGAACAGGACATGCAGGTGAAATCCTCATCCAAATGTTCATCATTGAGGTAACTAGCTCATCATAACACATCTTTGCATGCATACCTTGAGTTTTGATTGAGCTCCTGTGAAATGTCATCTACCATGTCGTTCTCTGATGCTTCGTGGGCCATTGCCTTACAGAGCTTACAGGCCACCAGAGCTTTAGCCATGGCTTCCTCGCCGTGCTGCCAGAAGAACAGGGCCATCTTCTGCCGCTTCATCAGCACTGCCCAAACCATCAGCTCATGGAAAGGGGAAGGGAAATGATTGATTTCTGGGTCATCCAGGTCAATGTCTACTTCCTCCTCTCGCTTCTTTGTGGTCTTCTGACGTCCTCGCCTAATGGGCATGTCATCCTGTATGATAGAGTAATATTTTTTTTCCTTATAATAATAATAACCATCACTGGGAGTTTAAATTATAGGTACGTCATTGCCCTGATTTGCTCTATTCGGCAGTATTTATTGATTAAATGTAACAGCAACAACATTATTATTAATAATGTATTTGTTAAAAAATATAACTATTGCATTAATCTATCTATCTAGTTATTAAATATTATATATACTTATTATTATAAACATATGTTAATATTAAAATAGCAAAATAGGATAATAAATGACCTATAATTTATATCCTGAATCTGGTTATTAATAGCAAGAGGTAAGACCATTAAACACTAATTTAAGGTAATGGTAGGTAGTTATAGTATTTAAATTGGTTTTGTGAAAACCTCTGAACATGTAATACAAGGAGCATTTCCATTGTGTACCTTCATTACTTGAATCTAAACCTCTAAATCAAAGGAGAGCTTAAAGAAAGCGTTTCAATGAAACTCAGTGGGGATTTTTTTGGAAAGCAGTGGGATACATGAAATTAAAAAATAAATCTCACCTCCATTCCGAGCAGCTTCAGGGCTTTTGGCTACAACACACAAAAACAAAAACACACAGGACAAAAATAACAAGACATGTTAGATTTGATTTATGCATTTTCCAAATCGTTTCACCATCCTGTAAAAACATGGCATGTTTAATGAGTAGATAGGATTCTTCATGCCATGCAATGATACATTTAGAGCATCTCTCTGGTGGCACCGCAGATGTCTGATCTATTTCAAGCCTATATGGCGGCATATGTAGAACGATGTATGTGCGTATGTGCATGTGAGAAAATGTACTCACAATATTGAAGTGCACGAATACATTCATGAATACACACTCTCAGACGCACATCATGTACCAGCAATCTACTATTACAGATAAAATGCTCCTGTGACATTGGCATGATGGAGCAGCAATGTTTAATGTCCTCACACACTCTGAAATTCGTTCTGTGACAGAGGGTCGAGATTTGTGACTTACAGTAGATGCCTGAACCTTCAGAGGTGTTTAAAATGTCTGAGAAAATTAGATATCATCCAGGTGTCAGTGGCTTAAGAATTTGTCTTGACGCCTGTTTACTCTGCACTGCTGAAGTGCCGCTATATAGAAATGTGCTCTGCATGGAATTTCTAGTTTGTGTTATATGCCATCTCTATGTGGCAACTCTGATGGGAAACATTTTATTTCCAGGTGGGTCATGCTGAATAAAAAAAAGGTGCAAAAAACTTCGCAAACGTACTTTGGATTTTTTAATTTTTTAATGGGAAACTTATATTCTGCAAGTATAAAAAAAGCTAGTATAAAATTTGTATTGCTTTTAAAAATATTTATATGGGTTATCAACCAACTTCAAAAATGTTTCAATGGCATATTAAAATAATACTAATAAAAAATACAAGATTTTCATAATATTCATAATATTAATAAATCTATTAATGGGCCTTTTACGAGAATAAAATAATACAAGTTTTGCGAATAAAAGGCACAATATTGGAAAAATAAGTCAAACGTTTTTTGGTTTTTTTTCTTAAATTATTTTAGCTTTATTCATGGAATACTACACATTTAATCTTCTATTTTTATAAATGCTTTATTCTCTTAACATTCCAAAATTCTTAAAATGTTATGACTATATTCTAGTAACATGACTATTTTAGTCATTCTATGCTGATTTGGTGCTCAAGAAACATTTCTTATCAACACAGTTGAAAACAGCTATGTTGCTTAATTTTTACATTTTTTATGAACAGAAATCTTTTAAGAAAATAGAAAGAATGAACAGCATTTGTATGAAATAATATTTTTGGTATGCCAGTATTTACTGTTACTTTTAATCTATCCTTGATAAATTAGTTATTTTTTTCCAAAGCAAAACATAAAACATAACAAAACCTTTCTGACACCAAACTGATTTTCAACCTTTCAACCAAGGTGGTATGAAATTCAATTAAAAATCTGAATGTCATTAACATGTCTCAGTCATTTCTGTAGTGGATTGTGCTAGCATTACGTTTTTTCCTGTAATGCTGCAACTTCATTCTTGGAATCTCAGTACGATGCCCTTTAAGAGCTACATGCCATTTTTTGTTTCATAACATACTCTTTTGGGTCCAAAAAGGTTGTGATAGAGGGTCCGAAATCTCTTCCTGGTGTAATTGCAGCGATAGGCTCCGCCCATGAGGTATTCAATTACCAATCCGATGTCAATCAGGCTGATGCGGTAGTCAGGTGGCAGGTTACCCTGAAGACAAAAAGGTTACTCACTGCAACACTGTCCCTGTGCCAACCGTTCTGGCTATGAAAATACAAACAAACGGTAAGGTCAGAAACGACCCACGCGCTCAACTCCATACACACCCATACGTTCTCACTCCACAAACACACCGACATATTGCTAGAAGGAATCAAGATAATTGAAGAAGATTGTCTGATTCACCTTGAGGTAGATCCAACTGAACCCTGGATAGTCTTGCTTGGAAAGAACACACAAGGTCAGTGAGACAGAATCATATTAAAGGGACAGACATCCCACTGAGACCAAGCAAGTCTAGAATCAGGGTTTGGTGCCATATTGAACTGATCGTAAAAAAACAATGAGCCTCTCTATAAGAAACAAAAACAACAGAGAGCCAGAGAGTAGGAGAGAGAAAGGAAAATAATGGAGTCCAATAATGGGCAGGACAAAGAAAGAATGGGGGGAAGTGATAAGACACGATGCCTCAGTTGCTAATTTAATGATTTGCCTCATCTTTACGTTTCTGCCAATATTAGTGAGCTTTTCTAATTAGAGAATCCTTATCAGGGTGTTGAAATTTTGATTGTAAAACTTAACAACATGAAGCGAACATGAAGACCTAAGATTCCTCCTTTCATTAGATCTACGGGCCAAATCCCTTTTAGCTAGATTACATCCCGCATCCTGCCTTCAGACTATGATAACTAGGTTCTGGTTCTGGTTCTGTAATTACCAAAGCAGAGCGACCACAGATCTTCTAAGCTGGGCTAATTACTTCAACCTCAGCAAATGCCACAAAATGCTTCAACTGGCTGATCAGAATCACAGGTGAACCTGCATTTCATTTGTGCAAGAAATACTGCATGCACACACGTGCATACATACTGAAAAAATGTATAGCCTGAAAGCACTGTAAGTCGCTTTGGATAAAAGCGTCTGCTAAATGCATAAATGTGAACACTTTACTAGAATCAGTTGAAGTGACACCCATTTTAACGTCATATTGATCAACAGGGACACAGAGAAGGTTTGTGCCTTCAAAGTACAAAAGTCTTTTTTGGACAAAGAGAAGACTAGAACAAAAACCTCACGGTGTACCTGCACTGAGTCTTTTACAAATCAAAACTGCAGTTCATGCACAAATGTCATTACACAAAGACTGCGAAAATCACCAGAGTGCAAAGAGAAGGCAACCGCGTGGCCCATTATGCCTTGAAAATGCACTTAGGAATAGTAATTAAGAAAAATGAACTACACACGAGTGCCCTAAGATGCAACAAACCCATTGTTCGGACTGTTTTATAGTCTGAAAATCACTGAAACAAGCAAGAAAGGACCGAAAGAAGCAACTAATCGGCCAAGTCTCTCTGTCGGCCTAAGAAGAAAGAAAGACACCTTTGCTAAATGTGCAACAGAAATCTAAGACTATTCTACCTCTTACACGCACATTCTGACATCCACACACACACACACACACACACACACACACACACACACACACACACACACACACACACACACACACAGCTGCATGCACAGTCACTTCTTACCTTTTTCACATCTCTGACAAGGTGGTACAAGGTGTTGGATGGACCATGCCTCTATTTAAGGCAAACAGAAACAAATATATGCATTAATAATCAGTTACATCTAACCACAAATACTTGAAAAACAAATAATAACATGTGTTGCTGTTACCTAAAAGGGACTGTTCAACCAAAAGTGTGTGTAAATGATGCCACAAATGTCCTTTCTGGTTGAACTACCCCTTTTTATGAAGCTAAATCCATTTAATTAAATGTTAATCGCTATATTTGTGGTCTTAAACCAGTTTGCCACATGTACCACATAAAACTGTTTTCACTATAGGTAGGTCATTATATATATTTATAAAATACATACCATTCAAAAGTTTGGTAAGATTTTTAAAATGCTTTTGATATGCTATTTTGATGTTAAAAAATATTCCTTATTATTATAAATGTTGAAAACAGTAGTGTTGTGTAATATTTTTGTGGAAAGTGTGATTTTTTTATTGTATTTTGTATATACATTGATGAATAATATACATATATTTGACTTTTGAATGGTAGTGTATATATGGGAAACAGATAGTACAGTGAGATCCAAAAGTCTGAGACCACACTGAAACTAGAGATTTAAAATCTCATTCAAATCTGACATAGCTTCATTACCGTATTATAGAGCTCTTCAAGTCTGGACAGCGTCAGGAAGCGGTGCATGCTCACTCCATTCTCAATCAACAGCTTCACAAAGTCCACTCTGTCCAGCACCAGTGCATCCAGCATAGACTGCTCTAGAGAGCCCACCTAACCACACACAAACAAAGCTTACAGGTGCAGAACCCACACCATCGGCACACAATAAGACAGACATACAGGTGCACAGCAATGAATCAATTTCATGAATTTTAATCTGGTTGAAATGCAGCCCACCATCATTAGCATCTACTGTGTATAATTAGAGTCAGAGTCACACAGAAGTGCTTCTCGTCCCCTCTGTAATCAATATCTCTGTATCTACATCTAATTGAATTACAGAGTTGGAGTGAGTGGATATTGCCTACAGGCCACTGCTGTCCATAAATGAAGATCTGGCTTCGAGCGATGTCAACTCTGTTCCAGGCCAAAGCCAGGCTCAGTTGATCTGGAGCTGATGCATTGGCCCCTGGACAGACAAGCAAAAGGGCACATAATTATGGTTATTTCATTTGTCTTTTTAAAAACATCTTAAAAAGCCCTGAGGAATATGTTAACGAGAGCATATACAATGATGGATGCGGTGTGTAACTAAATGCCTATTAAGCATTACTACTTTTACAGTCTGATGTTTTCAAAATCATTGGCATGCTTAAACCCCATCAACTCCCATTGATTTACAAGTGCCTCTCACAGTGAAGAATCCTAAGGAATCTCCGGCTCTCACATCATTATAATGCAAAGTGTTATGCCTGTTTAAAAAGCTGATTCTAGAGATAAATCACAGAGGAAAGCACTCTCCAGGGTCTCTGGCACTTTGCTCCGCTTCAGCTTCAAGCTAATAAACCTTCCCCCTGAGCAGCAGGACATTTGTCTTTACTTACTCTGGCCTGGTGCTTCTACATTTACTTTTATGAGGGTAATCTTTCCAGACGCAGTTTATTAAATAGACACCTCCGTGGCTTGTCTAGGTGTTGCCATGTTATGTAAATGAAAGAATGTGAAATCCCTTTTTGCATGGATAAGACTGAGCTACTGATAAAAGCGGGATATAATATTCCATGTTTCCGAGTTATTAGCACATCATATACTCTCTAAATCAGCAATCAAATGATTCACTTAGTTTACCATACAGACATTTAAGATAATAAGCATGCATTTTAAAATACGTGCAAGCATTAGTGATATAGTGTATCAAAAATACAATTTTGACTATATAATGATACTGATATACACCCCTTATACATTCAAGGAAAAAAACGAGATTATTTACATGAGTAAATCATTCTTTAGATGTGCTGCACAGTACTTTGAATTATGCAAGAGTCATGCTGCTGGCTTTCAGAGCAACTCATTGAGCTCTTGAAGAAAAGGCTTCACTGGAATCACTGCAAAATAGAGCTTGCACTTTACTCACTCCTTTCAGTGTTAAATGTAATGCTAACCTGACAATTGTTCCTGTGGCTCAGTGGTAGAGTATGGGGTTAGCAGCGCAAAAGTTGTCGGTTCAATTCCCAGGGAACACACATACAAAAAATGTATAGCCTGAATGCACTGTAAGGCGCTTTGGATAAAAGCATCTGCTAAATGCATAAATGTAAATCGCAGTCACTAAAAAGTTGGTGGGCGGTAAAATGGAAGTTAGTGTGTGATCAGAAACATCTCTGTTCTGTGATGCAATCGATTTATAAAATATATACCATTATAAGGTGAGATGGGGAATGGTATTTCACATTTTATGAATGTTTTGACAGACAGAACCTGGAGGACACTTTTGTGAATCACTTGGAAACTTACATAAAGATGTTGGAGATAGCCCTCATCATTATTTTACAACCAGGAATCACTATTTAAACCAGGGCTCTTCAAACTATTCAGGCCACTGATCACATTTGGTTTATATTAAAATAACCATAATTAAAACGATAAAAACACAAAAATCAAAGATGGACAACATTAAACTGTCATCATCTTTTTATTACGGTTTTACAAAAGAAGTACCAGGGGTACATATCAATTTGTAAGAGGGTCTTCGAATATTGTCTTGGACAAAAGGGGATCTTGGAATCAAAAAAGTTGACAATCACTGTTAAAACATACATTAAATTCCATATTTAAGTATTTGTGTACTTTAAAACGCAAAATAATAATCAATACTGGTGTAGTTATGTACTTCGGTGAATACAGGAGAGACGATCAAACATTTATTTAAACTTCATGAATTTTAGCTTTGGTTGAAAATGTATTTTTGATTTTATTTTTTCCCAACAAAAATCTGATAAAAATTAAACACTGTATGTGCGAATCCCCACTGCAGACCCTGTTTTAAACCAAAATGTTCATAGATACATATGAGTATCTACAAATGTACAAATGTTACCTTTCAGAAGTGCTGTTAGAATGGCCAGATCAATGTCCTGGTGTCCCTCTGATCCCATCCGAAACACTGTTATCTGAGGAGAGGAATATTGCATTGTTGCTGGCATCACGTTTGTCACAACTTTTTGAATAAGATAGCATGATAAAAGCAAATCATAGTGATAACTGCTTTGTGTTTTGTCAATAGCTAAGATAAATGACAAGAATAGAGCTAGAGGGATTTAGAGAAATGCACTGCAAGCAGCACCATAACCGGAATTGCAGTTCTGTAATCACTGCAATGTCACATATGAAGGGCACCTTGCTGCACCATATGCATCGCGTGTGCTCAGAATTCCAGAACATATAGCGTACAGGTCATTAATCTAACGTTTGTCATTTGAACAATCCACCTTTCTTTCAGTTGCCATTTTCCATCTGTGTCTGGTATGGACTAATGAACTTATGCGTGGAAGTGGGAGGATTGGTTCAGCCTAATGTCAATGGTGTTTTCATTTTCATCCCCTCAAGCCACCATGAAATGATGGCACTTTTAGGGTGTGTGTGAGCTTGAGGAGGGGTGGCAGTGGAATAAAGAATAGGAGCACTTCAGCAAGCTTAAAAAACGGAACATATAATAACATAACATATAATGTGTGTGTGTGTGTGTGTGTGTGTGTGTGTGTATGTGTGTGTGTGGCATGAGTGATATTGACCTTTACAATATGTCCCTGTACAGTATGTCAATCGAACCCTTACTGTGTATCCAATAGAGAACAAATACCATGATTAATGTATACATTTTTCTTTTATAATATTTATACTTTTTATAATAAATTAAATAATTAAATAAATTAAATACAATTTTCTTTTTGCATGTGTGTGTGTAAACGCCAAACAAATAAACTTTCATCCAATAAATAAATACATAAATAAATAAATACATACAATTTAAAAGTTTCATGTTTCCAAACAATGAAAGTCAATGGGGTCTAAAACAACACTGTACCCCACTGGGGAAAACAAGCCAAAAAATAGGAAAAAAGTGAGCTTTGAAAAGACATGAAGTTGAATAAAACTGATCCAAACAATTAAAGTCATTTGGGTCAAAAACACCACTATACCCCATTGAAAAAAGTGAGGTTAAATAAATCCTGACATAATTCACTTTTTTTGGATAAGCAATGCTTTTAAAGTCAACACACATCCCTCAAACACAGCAGGAGAGAGAATCAGACACTGTTACAGTAGTCCTTCTCAGAGATTACAGAGATCTTGAAATCCACCTTGGCCAGGCTGTCATGTTTCAAATCAACCTTCATCATCTGAGTGCCAAAATGACTCCGGTGACTTCCGCCCCACTGCATTTACTCCAGTTATTGCGTGATTCTAGTGTTTTGAGAGACTGGACACTGCAAACATTAAGACCACAATGGACCTCCAAGCACACACTTGCAAGCACAACTGCTCCATGGATGATGGCATTGCATTTATCATCCTTATTGCACTTTGTGACAACAAAACTGCTTATGTCAAACGGCTGATGTTTACTTCATTTAGGAATTGATCACAGTCTTTCCCCAGACTCTAACAAATTTGCTGCTGTTAGACTAAGCAAATAACTCTGTCCTCCAAGGCATCAGGAGCATCCATCTTGAGGCAGTACAGATCCACAGTCATTCGTAATACCATGAGTGTATCACCAAATATCAGAGCAATCATTAAGTCTGCATTCAGCGCCTCTGTTGAGGGGCTCATTAGCATCATTAATGGCGAGACGGCCTAGAGAATAGGTGAGACAGCTTGCAACCAAGTGCTGGAACAATAATCTCTCTATTAATGTTAGTAAAGAAGAGATGACTGTTTACTTCAGATGGTCCAAAGCAGTTCATTATTACTAGTCACAGCGCATCAATAATGTGGCGGTGGAGATAACAGGCAGCCTTAGGTTAATGGGTGTTCGCATCACCAACCAATTGTCATTGGCCCTGAACACCTCTTCTTTATTGAAAACAACACAACGGCTCCTCAGCATCCTAAAGGGGCATTCACAATGACATTAATTAAAATCGCTGGAGGTTGTAGCGTCTTTCAACGGACTGTTGGTTGCTAATAGCATTTCTTCTTAGTGGCAACTGTAAGCAAGTATAGGTCTCTGCAGAAAACTAATGGCAGTAACCAGATCGGGGCGTTTTTAGACCATGTTACCTGATTGGCTGACGTCATAGTGACGCTAGGTTTAGGGGTTGGGTTAGGTCAGGGGGATCATTTTGATTGCATGATTTAGAAACACCCAGCAGTTTGAAAAAGCGCACTTTTGCTCTGCATAGACCTCAATCTCACTGGCGTTTGGCGTTTTTCGTCACATTGGCAATCACTTTGTTGCATCGCTGCTAAATTGCATACCGTTCAATAATTTCAGTTGATCATGTCACGCTATCGGAAAGCTCTGCCAAACACAGTGTGAATTTCAGTAAAATGTGGGCATAACACAGTAAATATTGATTGCAGACTGTTTTTACATGGGCTGGAATGAACTGTGAAATAGCAGAGCATTTTACCAGCCATTTGTGACATCACAAAATATGTGTTCGAGGCCAAATCGAGGCAAATGCTTATCACAATCAACTGAAAAGCTTTGTTTGAAGTAAGCCTCAATTAAATTATAAGTGACCAGATCTGTTCTATTCAAAAACACCGTCATCTAGATCAATGTGTAAATTAAACAACGTTAAGTTATAGATAGAATACACTCATTTTAATATTAACATGCCATTTTAAATCTGATCAGATTTTCAAACACTAGGAACCAAACACTTGCAGACTTTATCAATAATAATATTTCACTAAACAACATAGTGAGGAACTTTTAGTTCTGTCTACTACATGTGTCACTGTTGTTTCCTAAAGGAACCGTGTTTCTTTTTATCCACTGCCAAGGGATGTGCTAAAAATGATTACTTTGATAGTAATTTAACTTTGACAATCTGAAGCACAAAAAAACTAAGCCTGTGCCCAAAATAAACAACGTAATTTTCTGCCAAATATGCCCAGAATTCTTAGACTGGCTATGACTTTTGGCAACTGGTATTCCTGTCTTAAATCAGTGCTCTTAGTGATGTAAAACAAGCGTATTTGGGAATGTGACTTGTTTAAATATTTGGCTAACAATACCTCTGATTACCAGTAGCATTTATGTGGCCAATCAATATATATTTGTAATTGTAGTATTGGGTCATTTCAGTTCAATTGTGTTAAAACTATCCAAACACACAGAACTTCCATTGACTTCCATTAGAAAAGACCAAGAGCTTGTCTGAGAAATTCCCCTCCAGGCAGGACTAGTTCAGTAAACTTTCCAAATGGGGATAACAAAAACTTTCAGCTGAAATAGAATGAAAATGAATCAGATTGTTTTGGTGCTGTACACAAACTTTAAGGAATATGAAAATTATATTCTGTTTTAAATAAAACTATATGTATTGACATTATATTGATTAAAATCAATGTCACATTAATATAGAAAATAATACCAACTTATCCTTCAGTGTGCAAACAGAGGCAAAATGTGCTTATTTACTGCACAACTTGAGTTTATACTATGTTCTTGTTGATTGGAGGCTTTAAAACAGAACTGTGTGGGTCTCATAAATTATTCACTGAATCTATACATGTACACGTTTCCCCTTGAGTTGAACGTATTTTCTGTGGTATCAACAACAACATTCTGTCGATAGAATTGTAAATATATTCTAGATATGCAACTCCCCATATTCCCATTCCTCATCAGCCTCTACAGGTGCATCAAGAGAGCATACTGACCTGCTGCATGAGTGTCTGTAATGGCAAATCCCCTCAGTCAGAAAAAACCCTGCAGTGAGTAGTGAAAATAGCCCTCTCCATCACATAGGCTTGTCTTCCTGCTGTTAAAGGTTATCTCTACATTGAGAAGTGTGAAATTATGGCCAGCAGGAGCTTCTGGGGAAAAAAGCTAAGGAGTCTCTCTCCTGTTATACACTATTTTTAACGCTACACTATATTTCAATTTGCAGATATTAAAAGGAGAGCCTTTTCCCATGTGGCATTAAACTTCCTGGAAATGTTCAGGTCATACTCTGTTCAAGTCAATACTAAACCTCATCTAAATATGATACTTTAGTAACCCCTTTTATTAATCAGTCAAAACATTTGCAAAGATAGTTTTAATTCAAATCAAATTGAAATATGATTCATCTGCGTAAAATTGATGGAAGCAATGATTTTGAAAGTTAGGGACGAGATGGTGTGTACTGTCTGTATCTAACGCTCACTGGAGAGCTGGCGAATGATGTTTCTGCTGTACGGTGGATTACTTCATGCATCAGTGACCCAGGCCCATGGGCAAACATTCATCTTCATTTATCAGGAGCGAAATTTCCTTCCTCGCCCTCCCTCGACTCTACCAGCCCAGTGCTTTCACATCATCTTAGATCCTACTGCAGCGCTCTACTCACTGTTCCTCTCATCCGCAGGGGTTCCTCTGTCTGTCAGCTGTCCATCCATATAGTCACTGACCCCATTCGACATGTTGCCAGATGTGACTTCATCTTTCCATCCATCAACATCAGCTGAGAAATATATCATCCCCTGAAACATCTCTCTACTTTCATTCAAACTGTGAAAAATAATGACTGTTGTCAAACTAGTTTACCCAAACGCCCCAACTCACATTATTGGTTATTGCCATGGGATGCTATAACCAAACAGAAAAATCAACCAATCGAATGCTTACTTGCAGCTGATTATCGCACGGTCCTCTGGAATACTTGGTTCTGATCGGTCAATAGCACCACCCAGCAGTTCGATATTTCCCAGGGCCCAAATACACGTACTTATTGACTTAGTGAGTAGCTAATCATTATGGCAAAATCAACTATTTCAGTGAAATAGAAGACACTTACATGTAGGCTTGGATGAGAGAACATATTTTTACATTTAAAAACTTTTTCACACACATAAGCAAGAGCTAATACAGTGATGTTTCCTAGAAGAGGCTATTGAAATGCTTTGGTTGGAGAGGAAACTAGCAATGCTAACTCTTCTCTGAGCCACCGGAAACATGAAAAACAAGGAAGATGCTCAAGGAAAACAGAATGAGAGCGATAAATAGACAGAAAGGCTGTCAGTCTGATTAATTGAGCCATTCCTCCCTTGGTTGCAGGAACAAAGACCTCCACAGTAGGAAAGAGATTAAGAATGAGTTCAGTCCTGAATAAGAGATAGAATGCCTACTGCAGTGAAGAGCAAAAGACTGACATAATGCTTCATTTATGTGTCAAGTGCCAATTAATCTCATAGAACTGAAATACTGATTTCCTAAAAGGAACCTAATCTAATCTAATATAGTTATAATTAATGGTAGTTTGCCAAATCTGGAGAGGTGTAGTCAGGTCATGTTCTGAGAGGCAGGAGGTTATGGAAGCCTGTCCTGTCGGGTTCAGGTTAAACATCTGCTCAGGGGCTTCAAAGGAACAGAGTTGGATGAAGACACCTCCCAGCAGGTCTCATTATCCCGCTCTTGATTCACCACAGAACACAAGCCCGTCCGAGTGGAAGCATTATTCGCTTATTCTCATACCTCAGCACTTTTTATTTTTTCTTACCTCACATTTATTTGTTTTGCTAATCAGGAGCCAAATGACCAGGTTTCAGTTTTTGTTAATTATATTTAAATACTGTTGAGAAAGTATTTGGAATGACAAAAGGGTGAGCAATTTTTCCCCTTTAAGAAAGTGGTTTAGATGCAAAAACAAATAGAATATTTCAAAAAATCTATGATATGAAACATTCATAAAGTTATGGAGCATGTCCTCAACTTGAGAATACAAATGTTATACCACACATTAATAAAAAAAATTATCAGTGTATATGTTCCTCAAGGGATATTTTACACCTAAATGCAATATAAGGATGAATGTAGGCCTATGCATGGTGGCATCAGCAATAGCACTCATGCTAAATTTATGACCAGCATGTCAACTAGCAGCTCGGAGGCCAAAAACTACCCTGTTAAGCATTCTTCTACAACGCATCGATTGATTTCGATAAATCTCTGCTGCACTGCTAAAAATATCAGAGAATCTCTGTGCAAATCTCAGTAGTGAGTTCTAAAGTCCTCTATATTTGTCTGTTAGCACACTTCAGTCTATAACCAGACCAAAGCGAGCACACGTTTGTTCTGTACAGCTACTCGGGTTTTATTTTAATAAAAAAACTCTGGATATCATTATCCAACCAAATGCGTTTATGCAAATAGCATTGCGGCAGTGGAATGAAATTCTAGCTACTTGCTGAGTACTGCAGAGTATTCTGCATACTTTTATATAAAAACACAATTATGCAACAATACACAAGTATTTTGCATTTCTCATCAAATTTTGTCAAGCATTTGTCAGTAGGATACATTATTGAGTCACAAATAAAAAGTGAGGTTAACACTAAGATCCGGTTTATCCATCCAGCTGGACATAGAAAATCAAGTCAGCCACATTGCATTATGGGACATAGCATTTCAAACGGTTAGTTGATGTATAATGCACATTTTGCCAAATCTAGTAAGTACTCTCTGCATACAGAAAACATATGTACTGTGCACATGTAAACATACTAGAAATATAATAGTACACGATTATGAGCATAGCAACAAAACTTGTGTCCTCTGATGCATTTTGTATACTTCTACAGTCTTTTTTAGGTTACTGCCTTCAAATAAAACTGCTAATATATGATAATTACTATGAAAAATGTTTGGCAAAGACTGTCTTCAAAGACTGCCAAAGGCAACTCCATTCACACATTCACTCCAGCTTTCTAATCACAGTTGTAAATTGCAAGCATTTGTTCCAATCATCAAGCATGGAAATTCTCCCATTGGCTTGTCCTTTGGAAAGTACAGCAACAGAGAGTAAAAGAGGAGATCAAGCGCTGAGCTTAACTGTGTGCATGCATGAGGAATGTAAGATGAGTACACACATGCTGCACTCATCTACCAACACATCAGACACCCCACTGAGCATAAGTGTACATGTTTGTGTGAGTCAGTGACACATTACGATGATGTACACTCTCAGAAGAAAGGTATGGCTGAGGTACAAAGCTGTCACTGGGGCAGTACCCTAAGTGCAAAAGCTGAAAGGTACATCTTGGTACCTTATTCACCCCAAAATGTCATTAGTACTTTTAAAGTACATATTACTACCTGAAGTGTACATAATAGAACCCTTTGAGACCTTTCACTCCATTGACAGTTTTTTTCTGATAGCGTTTATTGATATATTCACACTGGTTTAGTGCTGAATCTTCAAACTGTGAAGAGACAAATGAGCTCGTTTAAGTAACTTTTTAATTTGCTTCCCTTTCAGATTTAGTTGCATCTCGAAGGCTTTGTGATCTCACTTTTGAGTCATCAATAAAACATTCTCAAGTGGGTGGCATGTAAACTAAAGCCAATGCGCTGTACTCAAACCAAGCTCTCACCTTCAACAGAAAAGTTTGCATCTGAACACAATTGCATTTAAGCCAATCCAGCATATAAATACACAGGCTGAAGTAAATGGTCATATGGTGTGTGGGTACAAAGATTCATATCTACATCTGAGAAGGTCATCTTAATAATGATTAACACATTCACAGCTACAGATCATACTTCACAGTGGAAATGCATGCATAAATAACACGGAAAAACAGTTATACAATGAATTTATTTGTAAAAAACATATGGTGTGCACATACACAAAAACACACATGCACAGAAAATGTGTGAAACCACTACAATGACTAAAAGAAGAACGAAAGCACAACCACAAAAATCACTTTGAGGATGTATGATTTAATGACTAAAAAGAATATTTTAATATACAAACACAACATTAACATTTTATTTAAATTACATTGACATACAAAGACAAGTAAAAAAACATTTTGCATGCAAATCATGGCTCTATGAGCCTTTATAGATTCTAATAGATAGAGTTAAAAAATATGACAGCATGCTGAGATTAAAGTAGGATATGTTTCTCCTGGCAACACTTAAGTTGATTGTTAAACTCTTTATTGGGGTATTTCAGGATGCTCTGGGAGTAATGGCCAACAGGGGAAGGATAACTGTGAACTCCGAGCTTATAGATGAGCTGACTGGAAAGTGTACTCTAATTGAAAAGTCACACTTTATGGTGTCGTTAATCTGGTGAATAATTTAACAGAAGAGCAGTGGATTCAAAAAGATGGCACGTTTTTGATGATAATATCAGTAGCATGTAAGAATAGTTTTACATTCTGTGCATCAGGGAGATGAAGAGAGTGTATGTGTGTGAGAAGCTGATGTGAAGAGATGGTGTCGGGGCTTGAGGAAATGTACTTCATGCGGGCTTCAGAGGTAGTGACATTTATCAGCCCCGAGCTGAACGGGCCACTTTACACGCATCTCTGACTGTCCGATTGAATAACACATGGAGAGGAATGTGCGGCAGAAAAATCTCCTGGCTTTATCACAGGTTCACCCTCACACAGAGAACTAAGTACAGCAAAAGGCTGTCAGATCAGGGGGTTTAATCATTACGACTGCACACACTCACCAGTTCTTTCTTCTTCATGCACTCCATCAGAACGATGAAGAGATGCTGGGCCTGCGTCCGGCTGTATGTAAACGTCTTCTGAATGGTGACTAGTAACTGGTCTCTCAAAGATTCGTTTATGATTCTAACATGTAGTCAGAGAGAAAGATGAGACTGGAATATCACATCAAATCATTTATGCAATGAAAATATTCCAACAGAGCACAACAGCAGGTCTCCGGAAGGAAAAAATCCCATTCGTTTTCTCCATACAAACGGCTTTTTAATGGTAATATTAAAATCACAAATAGAACAAAATCACAAAAGACACACCACAGCTCACGTTTAACTTTTTTTAATTAAACATCTAAAATGTATAAATAAATAAAATGTTTAACATCTAAATTCTCTATAAATAACTATGCTACCCTTAAATCTGAAGAGAATTTGTCCTTGGAGATCCTTGAAATGAGAACAGTAGCAAAATAGCTCAGCAGTAACCTCACAGTATACTGCAAATGTCATATGTTGCCCTTTTTGTATATTTTCAAATAGATTTAGTCTATGTTTAAATGTTATACAGTAACTGATAAACATTAGGGCCATGAACCAACTAATAATTTGTGAAATAAACTGCTGTGGTAATTATTTTGTGAAATATTATTGCAATTTAAAATAACAGTTTTCTATTTTAATATACTTAAAAGTATCAGTTATTTCTGGGATCGAAGCTGAATTTTCAGCATCATTACTCCAGTCTTCAGTGTCACATGATCCTTCAGAAATCATTCTAATATGCTGATTTATAATCAATGTTGGAAACCGTTGTGCTGCTTCATCATTTTTTTGGGGGGAACTGTAATATTTTTTTTAGGGTTCTCTGATTAATAAAAATATTTCAAAAGTTAAAAAGAACAGATTTTATTTAAAAAAATAATTTTGTGTAACAATATACAATGCTATTCAAAAGTTTGGAGTCAGTAAATTTTTTCTTTCTTTCTTTTAAATAAATTAATACTTTTATTTAGGGGGATGTGTTAAATTGATAAAATGTCTTTGTAATGTAAAGAATTGTAAAGAAATGTAAAGAATTATATTGTTAGAAAAGATTTCTATTTTGAACAAATGCTGCTCTTTTTAACTTTGTATTCATCAAAGAAAAAAGTATCAAATGCTCCAAAAAAACAATATGAAGCAGCACAGCCGTTTCCAACACTGATAATAAATCATTATATGAGAATTATCTCTGAAGGATCATGTGACACTGGAGTAATGATGCTGAAAATTCAGCTTTGATAAAGTATATTAAAATAGGAAACCAATATTAGAAACTGCAGAGAAGAGAAGAGACTCCTTAAAAACATTAAAACCTTAATGATCCCACACTTTTGAGCGGCATTGTGTGTGTGTGTATATATATATATATTTACATATATAATCATTGGCTATAAATCAATAGTTCCATGTTATAATATTTTTTTATATTTAAAACATTTCAATTTTCATATAATTTGCAGTGTTTTATGGGATGCGTAGTTCATTAGTTCAGTTTAGTTAATAAAAAAAAAAAAAAAACAACAACATTAGGCACATCTTGTCTTTATCTCCAATTCCACATTCCATTTTGTACCCATTTGTAATATTTGTGATTTATCTCAGAGCTGGTTGCTTTGGTTCATGTCTTAGAAGTGCTTATGGAGAAAATAAATGGGGATAAAACTGCTGAAAAGGTGGGTGCTTACTGTTGTGCTCTATTCTGTGCTACAGTTCAATCTTCCTCTATATGTAAATGAAACTTATTATATTATTGTATTGTTACAGTGGCTCACATACCCGCCCTCCTCGGAGTACTTATGCCCAAAGGCCAGGATGTCAGAGGCACGACCGCTGCCGTCACACACCACCACGGGCACAGGAGGAGTGTCTCTCAGGTACTCCAGCACGATAGAGATCACATTAGGACCCCCCTCCACTATCAGAGCCACCACTGGAACACCCTGTCCGATCCCTGCGGAGGAAACAGAAACGTGAGCGAGAAAGGGTGTATGTGTGCGGCCGCGGGGCTGCTTGTTACAAGGAAAACCAATCAAAAAGATTAAAGGTAAAATGTGTGCTTTTTTCTCCTCTCCCACTTGAATGTGCAGAACTAAAGGTAAGCAATTCATCTGGAATGTAAACACTGTGCTTATGTGGAGCTTTGTTTGTTTGAGCAGTCTGATATTTCTGTCAGACTTAACCATTGGTGCACATTTTGCTTAGCAATTCCTATAATAAGTTATTTACAAGGAATTTATTTGTTTGAAGGCAAGCAGAGTGGAAAGAGCAAAAGGGGTGCTGGGAGTGTTTGGAAAAACAATCATTATTACATTTAAAGGGTTATTACACAAAAATGTCCTCATTTATTCACCAGTATATTGTTCCAAACCTGTAAGACTTGATTTTTTCTGTGGAACACAAAATAAGTCATTGTTTTGTTCTTGTAATGCAAGCTAGCGTGTTTTTTTTGGCGTGGGGGGGTTAAGTATGAATGTATGTGTAGGTAAAGTAGTCATTTTTGCAAGAACTTAAGGTAAAGGAAAAGCATTTTTGCTTGCAGAAGAACAGATTATTCTGTTGTGACTGACCGTTTAGAAATCCTTATCATAACCCAATTATGTCTGTCAACATATCACCCGACATCCACTTAACCGCAATAAAGAGAAGATATTCCTCACGAGACCCCACAGAGAGAGAAAGTGTTTCTATTTTTCTAACGCAACACAGCAGAGCATGGTGAAGCATCTGTTTATCAGCAGTCTGTCTAATTAATACGTCACTTTCAACACAATGATGCATTCTCGTGACTACTATTTGAGATTCAAAATACATTTGCTGCCCTCACATTTTCATTTTAAACTTAAATCAAACACTTATTGCAAGAAATGTTATGTTATAAACAGTTATGAGTTATGAAAAAAATCATTATAAGAATATTTATGCCACAGCATTTACACTCTGCTTACATATGAAAGAAAGTCTCTCACGGGTGACGCTGTAAATGATAAGAACAGTGTGTCAGACTGTTTCAAAAGGGTAACTCTTCTCTTCTTTTTGAACCATTTGGTAAAAGAATCACTCACAAGAGTCTTATATTTTTTCCACTCCGATTCACACGCTCTCAATTTGATTACAATTAATTTGGGTATATTTCAATTATAATTTTCATTTAGCTTACAAATGAAAGAATCTCTCTCACTCTGATTCTGTAAATGATAGAGTAGTGTTTCAGACTGGTTCAAATTGGGAACACATTTTTCTGAACTACTCATAAGTATACATTTTTGGAATCCAGGTACACTGGACTTGCTTTATTCTTTTGATCGCTATAAAAACTGGTCGATAAGAGTCATTTATTTGTTAATTATACAACACTGGTCATTTTTGCATGCAGCCTTAAACTGTTCTTACCATTATTTCACAGTACACGGTGTTTTTAGTGCACATTGAAACGCAAATTGTATTCTGCTGTGTACACACTGAACAATCAGATAGTTTCTGCATTCATTAATCAGCTGCAATTTTCAGCTCTTGGTTTAATTAACAGGTGCGCATGCAGTAGGAGAGGACCTGTAGGAGAGCAGCTGAACAGGACAAAGACAGATCAGTCCTACTTCAGCACACTGACTCTTTCCTACAACTGGATGAGTACAAGTTATGATGTTGTGACTATTATTCAAAAAGCATGTTGCACCCAGATCCTCCAACCATTGCTTAAATTATGCAAAGTGAGATAAAGAAAGAGGGAAGGAGGGACAGTGAAAGAAAGAGAGAGAGACAGACAGAGAGGCACACCAGATCCACATGTACTGTCATCTCTGTGCCTTAAATGGGTACGGTTACATAAAGTGTCTATTTTTGGCAGCACACTGACTTCAAAAGAAACTGCTGCTCAGCTGGTATATAAATCAGAAACCGTGGAATTTACTTATTCACTCCAAACCTCTTCCTCCCCCTGTTATCTCTCCACGTCTCTTGTTTTCTCTCTTTATCAATTTCTGTTTTATTGAGGTAATATTTAATGATCAGCAAGTCCTTCTGCCATGATATTTGTGGGCTTCCAGGAATGCTCGGTTGTTCCTCACACACGCTGCACGCCTGCACGTACACGCACGCACGCACACACACACACAGTTTGCTTCCATTCAGCAGTTGGCACTCTTGTCTAGACTAGCTCTGATGTTACAACAGGACAAGACATATATTATTCATCTGCCATCTATTTATGTTCTCAAAAACTTTAAAGTCATGGACAAGGTCTTTCTCTTTTTAAAAATATGTTATGATATATAATGTCCTTCATGACATTTCTTAGTTCTACTATTCACTACATGGCATTTTAAATCATGAATTTATGTATTTGTTCAGCGTTTACGGCATTTTGATTCTAGCAACCTAGTAGTAATATATTCTGCGATATTCCTGCTGTAAACACCAGCTCAGACCAGCATGGATTGCAATGATGGATCAGGCTGGTTTATATTGGTTTGGTGGTGGTCTAACTAGTGGACTAACACAGTTATGTTGTTTACCAGAACAACGCTGGTCATCTTTATTGGGATCATGTACCCGAAGCCAAATATCTATCATTTGAAAATCAAAGCGAACACCTGCACAGTAAACAGCCACATTGTTGTAAACATATTAAAATTCACATTTTCTTTAGCATCTATTTTATTATTGTTCATATCATAATTTTATGAATTATACAAGGAATATTTTCTATAAGTATAAATCAGTTTTATTAATATAAACTAAAACTATGAACTAATTTGGTTTTATTAATAGACAAAGCTGAAATAAAATATAAATACTAGATGAACATCCTAAACTTAAGGTATGTGAATGGAAGACATACAAATATTAATATGATAAATTATTAAATAAATATATATATATATATATATATATATATAATAAAATATTACAACAGTAACAATACTAAAATAGCACTTATATAAATTATGAAACTGAGATTTAAAATATTACATTTAGTTTCATTCTAATTTAATCTAAATGAATCTATCAAGGTTGAAGCCCCGCCCACATCTGAATACAAATACACAAACAGATCATTTAGTCAATGCAACACACACAGATAAACACATACAGTCTTCATTACACAGCCCTAATCTTTATGATGATACTGGTTGTACAAGAACATCTTAAGCCAGTTAAAGAGCCTGGTGGAAAAATGAATATCCTAAACCTAACATATGCTAGTCTTTCCACGCAGGGATACACGGTAACCACAGGAGCTGCAGCAGATGCTTAGAGAAGTTCATCGGGGGAAAGTAATATGGGCCAAGGGTTTCCAATTTGGGTGTGAAGACCAATAAGACATGCTGTCACAAGTCTCAGAGAGAGAGAAAAAGACCAGTCAGAAGAGAAAGATTAAAAATCAGATTAGTGTTTGCTTGTGCTATTTAATAATAATCTCGTTCAAACCTAACCTTTCTTTCCAACAAGCCTCAGCAGGTTCCAAAAGCCTTTGAGAAGAATCTAGGTGGGCAGGGGTGACAGTGTTTGTTCTGACGGCCGATATCTTCATCTGCCAACTGCATCGGTGGCCAGAGAAAGTAAACGACTCAAAGGAAAGTCTTTTTTTGAATCTCAGTACAGTCATTTGCCATTTAATCAGAGAATGTCAGACGTGTAACCAGCATCAAGTCAAAGGACTTCTTAAAGCTTCTATTAACATGATCAAAAACATCATTTTCTTTAGCAGATCATCTATTAAAAAGGAAGAAATAATAAAGTAAAGTTTGTTATCTCTCATTAAGATCGGATCTATTCAGAAGCATGATAATGATGATGCTGGAAATAACTGGAGGGTTTTAGTAGTTAAACACAAACAAAACAACACATGTAAACAAGCTTTTAAAAGTTAGATTTGTTCAGTTTTAGAAACTGTGCCGATCCCCCTGCCAAGCACTTGATGGTTTCCCCTGCTATGTTTCAGACACCCACAGTGATGAGTCCTGCGCCTCCAGCGAACTCATAACCTCTTCACATTTACCAATTGACCTACGGCACCACCCCGAGAGGACGGCATTAATAGAACACGAGCCCCAGTGCTGCGGGAGAGGAGGATGAAGAGGTGAGGGCTGACGGAGACAGGGACGGGTTGATTTGTATGCCTCCTGCCAAGCATGTAGATGGAAGATGAATCTCAATTTTTTAGACCCGTGGAAAAAACGGGCAGTTTACTCTGTGTCACTCTCAATCTATTTCATTTACACCTTGTGTGAACAATCCGATCCCTTGCCTGGCAGTGACAAATGTGGTTTATTTATTTATTCAAGAGATTAAACACAACAGCTAGACACAAGATCCATGTCCAAAGCTGGTATGATGTGTGATTGTGAATATAACTGACAAACAAACAATGATCAAGAACTCAAACATAACTATTCATTGTGTGGGCTAAACTTTGATTTGGTCCAGAGTTTTCTATCCTTCCACCACAACTCCAATAACTGCAAATACTCACATTACAAGCCTGTTATACTCTATATCATCATAGTCCTTACAGCACAGAAAATGTCAGGCAGAGTATAATGCTAAAACAAATCAGGCATTCAAAAATGACAAAGCTATCATTATTTACCCTCATGTCAATCGTGTTGAATAATGACTTAAATATCAACATGTTACACTAAAATAGGCTGCACATACTGGATCAAAACTATTACAATTTAATATAACTGTAATTTTATTTAATTCATTTATTCCTGTGATGGCAAAGATGACTTTTTAATTTATTCAGTGTCACCTCATCCTTCAGAAATCATTCTAATTTGATTTGCTGCCCAAGAAACATAATAATAATAATAATTATTATTATTATCAATACTGAAAACAGTTGTGTTGCTAAATATTTTTGTGGAAATCGTGATACATTTAACTAGATACAAGTATATTAATAATAAGTTCATAATTTACTGTCACTTGTGATCAGTTGAATCTCTCCTTGCTGAATAAAAGTCTTTATTTTCTTTTGTTAAAAAAACAAACACTTACTGACCCAAACTTTTGAATGTAAGTCAGGATCAGATCATGAAGATATTTTTTTTTACAGAATGGCTGCCATAATTGGTATAGACTGTTGTTATAGAACATATTTTTTTAAATGCATGTTTAGAATGGCATGCAGGCAAGTACTGACTGTTCCTTTATTTGCAGATAAATATTTAAAGGAATACTTGATTTATAAAAAGTTTGTGGCATTGACACACAATATTTTAATTCGGCACTCAGTTGGCAAAACATACCAAGACACATCAGAGCCACTGTGCATCAGAGGGTTTAAAACAGAAATGTGAAAGCTTGTATTTTTATAAAAGCAATAACGTTAATTATTCAGTGTAAAAACTTTATTTTATTAATGCTGTTGTTTAAATAGTCATTTTGTAGTGAGATTATGTTTTTATGAGGTGAACCTCTGTTTATGCATTATTGATATAATTCTTGTGAGCGGAGTTTACTCCATGTAAACAGATTCTCTGAAAAGAGTAGTAATTGAATCTATTACACTCATGCTAAAAGTTTCATGTTTAAGAGTTACTGTATAGCAGCGATACTCACATCTGGCTACTGAGATCTACTTTCCTGCCAACCCTGATCAAACTCACCGACCTGTGATTTTCTACTGATCCTGAAGACATTGATTAACATGCTCAGGTGTGTTTGATTAGGGTTAGAGCTAAACTCTGCAGGAAAGTGGATCTCGCGAGCCAGACTTGAGGAGCACTGCTATATAGTTTCAAACTAGTTATATATTTTGTGTATACTTGCCCCACAGACTTCCATTATAAGCGCAACGGCTATCGTACATGCATCATCCTGTTTTTACAAACTGGTTTAAAATCAGCAAATTGACAAAATTTGAATCAACAGCTTCTTGGATTTTTTTCTTTAAGAGGGTAAAACCCCAATAATAAGATAAACCTTTAAGAGGGTGGAAAAAACTCCCTCAGCACCCTTTCTGTCTGGTCAATACAGCAGCTACTGCCCCATTATGCTAATGTGATGGGACCCGCAGAGACCAACGGCATGGAACAAAATCTAGAAATAAACCACCAAGTAAAAAGACCAGCTGATCACCTCATCACTTGGAGACCCAGTTAGTGCAAGGGAAAGCTAAAACAGGTTTCTAGGCTAGAAACAGCATCGGCCGCACAGTTTGATGGGACTTTTAATCAGGGTGTGAATATGACCGACTAAAGCATTAAATACATGTGAAATTAATACAAAAGTAATAAAAAAACTGAATATTAATTCATGAAATGATGGTTATAAACATAAAAAAAATCATCAAACAGAGATGAGTGTATTATGATGATGCATCAATCAATACAAGGCAAATAATTAGAAACATTAGCAAATTTAGTTCAATAAAATTTAAAAACAAGATGACCCCCAAGAAGGTCCCAACTGCCCCTGATTTTTTATCAAATAATGAAATGCATCTTAAAGGTGTCAAATTTTAAATATTAACTCAAATACTTTAATTTATGTATTTTAATATTTCTGTTGAATCATTTTAGTTGACAGACAAAAATGTAATAAAATCCCAGTCAAAGAGATGCATCTGTACTGCATCTGACAGTTTATGTATATACTATGAATTATATGTTATATATGCAATTTTAATTCAAGAGATTATACAATAAGCCTGCAGGTTACGATGAATAATGAAGATGCTTGAAAAAATATCTAATTCACAGAATTATTAAATAATTCTTAAGGGGGTTTCTTAAAGCAACTATCTTTCACTTTTAAAATTAAAACCAGCAATATGCAGCCTGCAACTTGGGGAATGGTGTTGTAAAGTGTGCGTATTGCTACTGTATTTGCATAACTCCTTAAGTGAATCAGTTGTTAAATTAGTTGCTATACCAATAAACAACGCCATCAGTGGCCGCAAATCATTATTACTGAATTCATCTCTGTTCAGTAGTCTGCAATTTCTCAACATCCATCCTAAATCACAACGGACGCTTTACTCTATTCCCCATGTGAGCTGCTTCCAATCAAACTGGACCTAATCGTGCACAACTGAATTGATTCTCACATCCCATCTTATCCTGCAAGGAAATCTTCATTGCATCCTGTGCACGCTAGTCCCTCATCTGCGAAACACTCAAAAACCCTCTTCTCATTAGCCCAACAACAGCAAGCACAGCTCTGTACTTCATTTTAATCCAGTACCGCAGCAGTGCTTGTCAGACTGTGAATATGTAAGCCGGCCCGCAGCCTGCCGCAATTCTTCCAAAACAAAGAGATTTGATTCCATGTTTGAGGGTTTCTATAGCTCTGTGAGCCTCATGGTGATGGCTCAGTGTTATTGATGTTCTTCTAGTGTTAGAAAGGACAGGTAATAAAATAAAGAAATGAGCTCTGCCCAAAGCCAGAGCAAGCACCACCATCACACAGCTGATGCAACAGAGAGAGAGGGAGAGAGAGAGAGTGAGCTGCAGGCTGAGATACGGCTCAGATATATGAAGCTCCTGTCATGAGTGTGATGTCAGAGTAAACTGGTCTTATCGCAGTCTGAATGTGTGTTGTGAATGTTTCACGGGATGATTTAATGAGTTCAAACATGTTTGTTCTGTGTGGTTTATAGGGCTTAAACATGTTTTGAAGTCTGAAATTTCCACATGCTAGAGGGTTGGATGTGTTTTCTCCAAGAGTAGATTTTGCCTGTTTAAATGTCAAGGCACTTGCCGCTTTAAATGCTGATTATTTTAAGTGATCCGTTTACATGCAGCTTCCATGCATCAGATGAATCAGCGTGGGTGAGGCTGGTGTCATTTTTTGATGTGAATGATGACGCCTGAGCGTCCCTTTGACTTCCCAGCCCCCTCTTTTACTCCAGGCATAGGATGACAAAGGGAAGACCACAGGTCACATGACAAGGGAGGGAGGTCAAACTCTGGCTGACTTCCTGTTGACCTTGCGCTGTATGTGGTAGGTATATGAAATGGCTCATTTGATACTGTGGAAAAGTGTTCCTAGTTTATTCAATAAACTGGATAAATTATATATATATATATACAGAGCTGGGTAGATTGCTAACAAATTTGTAATCGGTTACTGATTTCAAATTACATGACAAAAACTGTAGTTAGTAACGTAATCCATTACATTACACATTTTAGGTAATACAATGAGACTACTTTTTGATTACTTTTGACCTAACTCGTTTATCACATTGATTTAAATAGTACTATCTTGTACCATTTTGATATAAAAATGCAACAAGTATATTAAAATATTATACAAAATATTTCATTTGTTGTTACCGACAACATGAAGTGCACTAAACATCAAGGTTTGTAAAGGAACTGCAGGGGATTTGTGAGTTTAATTTCTGCATCATAATGTGTTTGAAAGACAAAAGCCTTGTCACATACACAATTATACAGAGTATAACCAGCAGTGAAATGTGTTCTCTGCATTTAACCCATCCAAGAGCACACACACTTGGAGCAGTGGGGAGCAGTTGGGGGTTCGGTGCCTTGCTCAAGGGTCTCACCGCAGTCGTGGACAATTCCTGCTGGAGCCGAGATTCGAACCCACAACCTCGGGTTACAAGTCCCATGCTCTATCCATTAGGATTGATGTTGAAATACTAAGAAAAACGTTTAAATCCAGTGGCCTCGCAGTAATTATAGCCACCTAACTAGCGACTGGTCTTTGTGCGAATGTCCACAAAACTGAAAGGCTTTCTGAATGTATATATAAGTGGTAGGCTATTTTAGAAAGGAACATTTAAAAGATGAAAAATTATAATTAGAGAGAATCAATAAATTATGAATAATTGAATGAATAATATGTAATCATGCAATCAATAATAAAGTAACTGTAGTCTGATTCAGAGTATTTTAAAATGTAATTTTTATCTAATTATAAGTACTTATTTTGGGAATCTGATTATGTAATCCAGATTACATGTCACTATATTTATTTACTATAATTTGGTTTAATAAATCCATGCATTTCTGCCACAATCCAGTTTAACCAGTCACTTTATGTGCTGAAACACTGTCAGAATTAATTTTACGCTTTCTATGTAATGTGAATTAGGCTCAATAAAGATTGTGCCTTATTCACACAACTCAACACTATTAGCCTGCCATAATTAATGTTGTAATATTGTTGCCCATAGAAAGCAAGCCGAAACGGCAATTTGATTTCAAAGAGATGTTTCTATACATTTGCCATTGACAATGACAGCATTTCTCAAATGGCAAATAATGTTATAATCGAGCATATATAAAGGCGCAGGATAAAATTACAACTTATGACAACTAATCAAAGTATGCATAAGCAGGCCGTAAGCAATCTGTGTATAAATGCACTTTTCAATGACCCTAAATGATCCACATGAGCACAACAAAACAGGGGCATTCTTTTTTTGTGTGTGTTCATGATTTACAGCATTTTCACCGGCTCTAATCTGAATGTGTTCCTTCAGCTGAATGACATTTATTTCATATCTTTATGCGAGTAAATGGACTGTATGGATATTATCTGGCAGAGTGCAGTTGAAGAGGGCTTTTGTGCTTTCAGTGCAGTCAACTCTAAATCTTGCAACTCCTGTAGCATTTTGACGTTCAGCCACAAACTGAGCTGGGCATTTCTGACAGGAATCTATAGAGAATCTCCTCTGTGGGCTTTTGAAGATCAGCACAACAGAACCTAGAAATAGTGACTGAGGATAGAAGACTATTATAACCTCTCTCAAAAAGAATTTAAAAGCACCATTGAATTTGATGTTTGGAGTAATCACATTAACATTAGCATCTCTAATTACCCGCAAATGTACTCACGTGTGTTGATCTTTTGCAGAGAGATGTGCTTCTCTAGCTGTCTGCGCAGTTTGACTTCTGCTCCGTACTTTCCGGTGGTGCCATTATCCGCCAAAATGAAGTGGGAGTGTAGGCTGTTGAGTACCGTTAGCTTACTAAGAGGGTTAGACATTGTCTGGTATGGCCGGACCACCTGTAATGCACACCGAATAAAAGTAAAAATATGCTTTTCAGGGATGTTCAGGACAAGAAAATGAGACACAGGTGAAAGTGACGTGCTACAAAAAGCACACACATGCACAAATAACTTTCAGTAATCATAGATTGCTTTTATTTTGTATTTAAAATGCAGATAATTAAACAAAAGCACTGAAACTCTACAAGTTTGTGTAAAACCTGACAACTATGTTATCCAGCATGATTTGAGAATGAGCCAGAGAATGTCTTAGGGTATCAGATCGTCTGTACAAAGAGTCATGTGATCACAATTACTTACCGTATTTGATCAGCGACCTAGAAATGGCACAACATTGTCTTAAAAACATTCACCAGACCAGACCAGACTAGAGAGGGGTGGGGGTGAGTGGGGTCTCGGAAGATAGAGACAGAACCAAAATCTTGTATGAATGAGGGGGATAGAAATCAGTGGTTATAAATAAAGAATGATTCTATCTCTGTGTCTCAGTTGTGCACCAGTACCCAGAGACACACAGACAAGCTGAGGTGAAACAGAGTAGATATATGTAGTGGCTCACGTATAAATTATTTATAGATTTCTACATGACACAGAATGCATGCAGAGACAACATGAAAATCATTCCATTGTGATCTGAAGATTCACTCTTGTAAATAAGGAATTCAATGAATATATGAATTTTAATGTATCATTATTTAACGAAAGCACATTTCGTGAAATCTGCACTGACTTGAGCCAATCAAGGTCTTATTGGTGATTTAGAAAAACAAACTATACTAAAATAGCTCTAGTTATTAAATAGCAACAGTCAAGTCACTCACATCTTTGCCCACCAGGTCTTCCTGGTTCTCCACTATTCCCCAGGGGGCAATACCGATAGTACAGATCTTCCCTCTCGATTTGGAAGCGTGGTCTTTTAGAGCATCCCCTACATGCCTTATGACTCCTGGGGTGGCAGAAGGGAGAATAATGGAAGAGATAAGAGATTCTCAGTGTGAGAGATACAGTTTCACACAATGCATCAAGGACATTGAGTACACAGTTACATTTGATCTTCTGTAGAAGCTTAGATAGCATCAGCCTTCACTAGCTTTGCTTAGCATCTTAATAAGAGTAATCTAATTAGAATCTTAATTAAACTGAAAAACACATTAATACACACCAGTATTAACTCCTCCAGTGAAGATCCAGGCCCCAGTGGTCATGGCCGCCTTGATGAGACCCTTGCCGAAGACTTGCTTGAGTTTGGGCTGCAGCTCGAAGTTCTGAAGTCCTCCGTGAACAGAGATGAGCAGTTTGGGAAGCTCCAGTTGCCACTCCTTTGTCATCAGATGCAGCAGTAAGTCTGGCTTAGCGTCGTAAGACACTCGTACATACTGACAAAACATAGAAATAAGAATACATCTAAGATTTAACAATACCATTCAATAGTTTGGAGTTTGAAAGAAGGAATATACATTCTGCTCAAATATTTGTTGTTGGACATTAAATGTGATACGTACAATTTTAATCTTACATATAAGTATTTTTATGATAGCAGTAACTGTAAATCAAATGTAAGCTGGCTAATACAGCTATACTAGCTCAAATGAGTGACGTGTGTTCCTCTTATCGGTTAAAATGTAGTCTGATTTCTATTTTTTATTTCAATTTTGAATTCAGTGATTTTAACTTTTGATTTCATGTTTTTAATGCTTTAATACTTTAAAGAGCACATTTAGATTGTAATGTTTAATGTTCTAATAACTATAAAAGGTACAGCTATCATAACATCAGAGAGAAAGACTGCACGGCTAGAAACTGCTGATCAACTGAATGCACAAGTAACAACTGTGTTAAAATGTTTTCATATTGCTTAAAAAAGGTCATTAGCCTACATGTTGGGCACAATACGTTAAATACAGTTGGTTGTAGCCTATTTTTATTTATTTGATTATTTAAAGTGTATTTTCTGTATAATTTTATTTTTTGGACTAATAATAAAGTCAACTAATTGTATGTGAGAGAGTCAGCGGTAATATCGATGCGTACCTATTGGTCAGAGTTAGAGGAGCTCAGCTTAGCCTGGAGCAGGCTAGCTGCAAAGAATACATCTCCATAGTAACATCATTTAGCTTCATTTAGCCTGCTTTCATGCAACTGAGTCAGGGCTAAATTAAACCAGGATAACTGGAAAATCCCAGCTTAATCCCTTATCTTGCTTTTGTGCAATGCCCCTCAGGCTTTGGAATTAACAGGAAAAAAAAGGCAAACTTGCTGTAAAATGGATAATATTACAAAGCTTGCACGATGACAAAAAATATTTTAATCTAAAAGGTTCATGAATATTTGATCAGAGTTAAAATATTGTAATATTTTGTAGAGTTATCATCAGCATCAAACGGTTGTTATTAAGATTGAATAGCTGTACCATTGCTTTGTTGGAGTGTCCACCTCCCTGGAACTCAATGGTTCCAAAGGCGTCAGTGGGACTGAGCTGGGTGTGCTTGCTGATGGACCACTTCTCTGACAAGCTGTCATTCTTTGGCACACGCTCTGACTTCTCATTCTGATTGGATGAGAAGTTAGGGGCAGGCCAACATGTTGACCAATTAGACGGCCACAACAGCACCTGTGACAGAAGACAAAAACCATTGTGAAATTAAGTGAATGTCCCAATTCAGAAGTCAAAGCAGTCAGCAACAGATCTACACTCTTAAAAACAAAGGTTCTATATTAGCATCAATGTTTCCACAAAGAAACTTTACCATCCATGGAACCTTTTCATTCAACATAAGGTTCTTTACAGTGGAAAAAAGGTTATTTAGATTATTAAAATGTTCTTCACACTAAGAAATGTTTTTTCTTTTAAGAACTGTTCACTGAAAGGAACCAAAACTGGTTCTTCTATGCTATGGCATCGCTGTGAAAACCCCCTATTGAAACCTTTATTTTTAAGAGTGTACGAAAGACTCTATTTGAGGATTTCAAAAGTATTAGAGAGGCTTTAAGATTTACATTTCAGTGCCAGATTAATTACAGTAAAACTAACAAAAAAGAAATCTGAAAAATTCTCTGTAAAAGAAGCAAGTTATCTTTTCCAAGTGTTTACTTCCTCACTCAGTGCCACAATCTTTAGATTCTCTAACAGCTTCAAACAGGCCATACATAATGAAGAAAAGTTTCTCATTCATTAATAGTAAAAACACATTTAGTTAATTCTAAATATTGTTTAGATGTGTGTGATTAAAATGCACTTTTTGCACAGACTACAGCAGTAGTGGTGCTACTCACCTATGGGGGTCTTTGGTGCTTACAATAATGTGCACACATTCTCTCTTGCTGAAAGCTCGTTCTATCCATGATTTCTGTGCCTGGGGAGAAACACAACAGGTATAAGTTACAGCAATTACTAGAGGTAGAATTGTCAGCTTCCTGCATCCACTTAAGAGACCAGTAAATCCCAAACTAAAAATAACCAGAGTACACATTTGACCAGTCTTTTTTATACATTGCAGCACCAGGAAGAAGTGCTTTATTGTACTTTAGTCCCGTTTGAACAGAATCACCTATTCACCAATTATTGTTCAATCAGAGATTTCTAGTCCCTTGATTTATGTTTTACTTTTTAAACATTTTAAATAAATTATCATTATTATGTATTATTAACACCTTAATTTTTAGTCATCGATATTATTTTTTATTATTTTCAGCACTTTTGTCATGTGTATTGATGCTTTAGCACTATTTGAGAAACATGCCAATAAGGACTGGAACTTTTGAACTTTTCACACTTTTGTTCAGGGGTATTACAGGTCCAGCATTTACCAAATGAACACACTGTTTGTTTGCTTGCTTTAATTCAACACAACAGCAGCACCATCTGTGAACATACCTCAAAAACAGCAAGTGGTTTCACAGGCACTTACCCCACAACCAGACTTCCTACGGTACACCATTACTCTTATAAAAAGCTAGCCTGAGAGAGAGGGAGGTGGTACTGGGGTTTAGCTTTTACAGGGAAACCCCCATGTGATGACTCAGTGAATACAGGCCGCATCACTGACCACCCACATTCACACATCGTTACGCCAACATGAACATGGATAATGTAGATCTGACTGAACTCGATGCATTCTGACAGAACTGCTGTGAGAACAGCTCTCGTCTCTGGTGTTGGTCAAAAGCAATGCATTAACCTTTTCTGTTTGAGGTCCAAGGCCATTTTAATTGCTCAAAAAACTTACTTAACATTTAAGCAGGGGTGTAGAATTAGGACGGGATGATATGGGACGTGTCCCTATCAATATCCAGCCACTACCAAACTGTCACTAGCAATATTTTGATCAAATAATTAAATATGTATATGGTTTTGTTTTTGTCATTTCAGACGCATTTGAAACGTTATATCATTGATATTACCTAACAAGATCAAAGTAATGTTTAGTGCAACGAGCAAAAAACAAAGATGCTACAACTCGTGTGCATTGCACCCAATTCAAGACAGCAGTCGAAAACAGTTCATATAACAGACAAAAATCCACTTCAGGAATGAACAAAGTTGCATCGATGAGTTTGAACTGAAGTGGTGTTTGTTTGACAAAACAGAGCAAACGGAAAGAGAAAGCACGATCTATGGCTATTATTAGCTCCTTATATAAAGCATACGGACAGAAAGACAAATGTTGTGCAGAAAGATACACAATCTTTCAGCCAAGGATAAAGTCATGAACATCAACAATAATAATGTGATTTTTTTGTAAACTATGTAATTGTCACTCTGTGGTGCAGCAGGATTTGGAAGAGCATCCTGAGTCGCCGCGGACAGTCTTAAACTTTTAATTAATGTTGTTCAACTGAATGTACAAATCAAACTGTTAGCTGAAATATCCACAAAATAAAAAAACAACACTGATATAAGAGCGTGCAGTTTATCTGTCAATCAGATGCATGCGAGTTTCGTTGCAACAGCGACAGCAGAGTATACTTTCAGAATCATCCTGGGTCCACCTAACATCATAATCGTGTAATTATTGTCTGTTATACTACGGGACCGTTGAATGCTTGAATCTGATTGGCTGACGAACGTTCTGAGGTGTGCAATTGTTTTCAGGGAAACGCATGGCGAAAGTAGTCCCAGGCAGCTCTCTTGACCGCATTACAGTTCCGTATCACTTCGCCAAATGATTTCTGTTATTTCAAAGGTCTTACAACAGAAAAATTATCAAAACCAACAACGACACTGGCCAAACAAATAAATACAGTAAACAAAAGGATAAAATCGACAGATCTTGTCCATGTTTTTGCCACAAAATTATGTTTTATTAAAGTCTCACTATAGACATTGCTATCGATCACTGATTCACAGAGGTAACATTAATCTCTCTTTCTCTCTCTCTGTCTCATAACTTAGTTATTAATTAACTTCATTAGTCTGCTATCAATGGCTGAAACCTCCGTTATTGTTTAAAATTTTGTTTTGGAATTAGCAAGGGTGGTGTTAGGTGTTGAGATGCGGAAATAAATAATCCTACTCACAATAGCGACTGAAGTAGAAAAACCAGACGAATGCCTTGAAATATATAATCTGATCGATGTCTTGAGGTGTGGCAACCGTAGTATAAGCGGAATAATTGACTCCGAGCCGTTGAATTATTCGAAATATAATGCACACCCGAGGTGTAACGGTCACTGCGCTTTTGCGTGGTGACTGCATCACCACCTCGGGTGTGCATTATTTTTCGAATAATTCAACGGTCCGTCGAAAAGTATTCTTTACTTAAACATACTATTTAAAAAGAAAGAAAGAAATTCTGCAAGCTATATGAATTATAACCCTTGGGGGCTCGGGTTTATTGACTTTCTTTATGTCCCCACCAATGTCGAAAGCAAACCTATTCCTTTGCATTTAAGAACTGGATTGACACTTCCAAACCCTTGCAAATCTTAAGAGAAGTAATCTACTAAATTGGAATGTTACATTACTTATTTTCAGAGATCAGTTTAAGAGATCTCCGTTATAACACATGAACAAATGTAAGATGTGCTAACATCAAGGTACTAAAAAACTTTTTGAAACATTTGATTATCGATTGCTCTGTTGCAAAATAAAAAATAAGGTACAGTGAGTGCAGATCCTTTATCCGAGAGTGATGTTACTGATCGATCTACACACCCAAAACTAAAGATGAGTGCAGTGATTTTTATCTTTTCGAGATTGTAGGCATTACAAAATTATAAAACAGTATTTGAAAAAAATTAAAACAAGCACGTAAAATTTTCATTTGGAAATGTCACTGAGATTACCTTTAAATGAATAATGTTTTTAAACACTGTGTGAGCGTTAGATGATTACACATGTAATCTAAATGTAAAAATAGGCAGCATTGAGCATGAAAATTATATACAATATAGAGTTCTTCAGATAAATAGTGGCCAATATCCAATATGGCAGCAATATTTCATGCATCTCTAATGAATGCAATCATTTGTCAAATGCTGATGTTCACTCATTGGCACTCATAATGTGTCAAACTGACCACAAACCACAAATACTGTATAAAATAACAATCATATTACAAACATATCTACTTTAACAGAAAAGTTAAATCTTCACTAATATCTGCTCTCCTGAGTTTGATCAGTCAGAGGCTGTGATATGTTGTGTGATTGATGTGGTTTTATAGTTTTTATTAATATGTTGAATTAGTTTTAATTTTTACATTGTCCATTTTCATTTTAGTGACATTTTCAGGAATGTCGTTTTGCTTGTGCAATTTTTATACATTTGATTACATTTTTTATTTTCTCTTCTTTGTATTGCTTTTTAAATATATAGTTTTCTTTATTTAGTTTGAGTTATTCGAGAACTTTAAGTTAAACTAAACATTTTTTTTTTTATGTTATTTTAATTCACTTAATGTTTACTGTATTCAAAGTAACTTTTTTGTTTAGTTTTCTTTTAGTTAACTATAATAACCCTGTTCAGAGAAACATGTTAAAAAGGAATTAAAGGAATAATAAAGGTTAATTTCAAAATGACTATTATTTCCATAAATACAGTACTGGGGTCTCTTAAACCTAACCGTGAACAATACACAATCAAAAAATACAACAATAACAAAAAAACAGCATAAGGATTAACAGAAGACTGCTAATACAGCAGAACCAAATGTGCTAATATTAATTGTCATGAAAAAGAGAAGTAAAGTAGTTTGGGAAGTAACAGCCAAATGATATCAAACCCAGCTGGGATCCCTAGGCGTGATACCTCAGTAATTCAGCTTAGTGTGAAGAACATAATCAGTTTAGTCTCTAGTGTATTCCTGTATGTTTTTAATATGCTAAAGCACCAGGTAAGCTATATAAGATATCATAAAATGCAGCACACATTCAAAACAATTAGTAGTTGGAGAGACCTCATAAACTTCTCATACTCTTGTTTGTAAGTGCTGACATGATTCGTAGGGATCTCCAGTCTCAGCAGAGCGCTGCCAAAAGCATGTGGTGTAATTCAGATTTGTCCTCAGGATTTGCCCCCTGAGAAGCAAAGAACAGCTTTGCTCCTTGTTGGAAATATCTCACCATCTATAGTGGATCTGTGCCAACAGGTAATGTTATGGAAGCTGGAGCATTTGGGCATACAGACAACAAAAGCCCAAAAGGAAATTAAATAAATAAATAAAACAAAAACAGGAACATCAGATAACATGAACATCTCGCACTATTATCATGGGGAATAAAGGTTAGTGTTCATGACTTACATAAATCACCGTTTTAATGACTTACATTAACATTAATTCATAAAACATATTTACAATTATTAAAATGTATTATATTTATTAGCACACTTTCTCTCATTTTAAATATTTAGACGGAAAAATATTAGAAATTACCTGCTCCTTTTCTTCATTTTCATAAATAAATCCAGAAGTCAGAAACCCGTCATAATTTAGCAGTCCAAATATTCACAGCTGCAGCTTGTGTTCTGTTGAAAGGCTGGGGACTTTATAGGCCAAACATGCATGCTTGTGGCCTTGTTAGCTGAACTCGAATGTGTTGAGACTTCAGGATTAATCCCCTCTGAAAGTCTCACAGACGAAAAAAAAAGAAGTTTTGACGCCCCTCTCAAATCCTGTTCCGCTAACCCAATTTGACACCTCTACAATAACAAACTCTCCACAGCGGCATCAAGATGGGAACATCCATGTGTCCTTTTTTTACAATCATACAGTCGTTTACAATCGTACACACTGTGACACATTCGAGCACACTTTTTTTTTGCATTGTTGTCCAGATAATCTTTGTAATTCTCACTCAAACCGCACTTGTGGCTATTGTATGTCCCGTCACCCCAGGGCTTGTCAGAATCAGCTCACACTTCTGCACATCAGCAAAATCCTCACAATCACCTCACACAACACCAACAACCAATTATAGGGGGAGGATCAATGTATCGCTCGGTCGAACGGAGATTCACAATGGCCGTCACCTTCTTTTTTTGACATATGGTAATTATAACAGCCCTGCCGAACTTACATAACACCCCCACCGTATTAACTGCAATAACGCACACACAAACACACCACCACAGTGCTGATACACCACCTGTCACCTGTGTGAAAAGGTGTCAGTCTGAACAAAGCAGTCAGAGACAGATGGACTCCTCTAAGCTGTCCATCATGTTTCTCCTCCTAGTTGAGGAGCTCAAAGACTGATGGGACGGAAGCCTGTGGTGGGTGAGACCTCAGATATGTGCCATATAATCTAATTTTAGCATAGCACATATAAAATGCTCATTTTACATTGGTAGTTCAGAAGTCAGTGGACACAACAGCATAAATGACAGGAGTTCGTAAAGATAAGATTAACCTGATAATCAAATCATTGTAATATATATATATAAACAAAACAAAACCACACACAAAATTGAAATAACATATTTATTTACTGACTAATAATACATTTTATTTTTTGATATATAATTTATAATTTATAATATAATATATAATATATAATCAAATATAATTTATTTGTGTTGCACTTTTCATACATAAAATGCAGCTCAGAGTGCTTCACAGGTCAGAATAAAAAATATATGTTAGTAATATATTAATAGAATATTTTAACAGAATAAATATTACTGTGAACATGAGAAAATACACTTTGCCTAAACAATATAAATAAGTATAAATAATAAAAGTTTTCGTCAGGAGAGAGCAGTTCTCACTTCATTTTCTCTATAAAATCAGTCCTGTGCTGTACTGTATATTGTTCAATTTTATGCAAAGCAACAAAGGAGTGTTGCATCCGTCTTTTCGCGTGATGGAAAGGCCTGATGCTTTGCATATCATTTGGATACCAAGGGATTAATCTCAGCAATGTCAGTGAGGAGCCTGCAGCACTAGGTGTGTTCGACTAGAAGCGATGCGGCGCAGATTGATCAGTGTTTGACATCCGTGATCTTCTGTATTCATATTCAGTTTATATTTTAATGTAGTTAACTTAATCTATGAGGTGTGTGTGTCTCAACATTTCTTCCATGTTTTAATCTTAATAGTAAACCCCTTTGTGTGCCAAAATAAATAAAGTTAGATTTTCTATAATTTAAAGATAAATGAAATTAATGTTTTATGCCTTCATCTGAAAACCAGGTACAGAACACAGATTTTCTGAGGAAAAATAAAACATTTCATAAGCCTATTTTTAGAATAAATTTGAATAAACTAAGCTGTTTTATGCTTTCAAATAATTAGACATACTGCAACACAGAATTTAATAAAACATGGTGAAAGAAAATAAAACACCCACTTATGAAAGTGGATAAAGATTTTAAATTACTTGAAGTATTTAACAACCTAGAATAAATGAATAGAAATCATGATTCTGTCTGAGTTATGCATTTTATGCATACAAATAACCCAAATTAGGTTGTTTTAAACCCATTGTTTAATGTGTACATTAAGCTTTGATAATATTTTAACATAAAAATGCACATGGCTCCTTTAAGGAATCCTAACTATCTTGCTCCATTATTTCTTAAAAAGCTGAAAACTGTCATTCGTAACACCTGTCTCCAGTATCCCCCCCATTCCCTGCCCTGACCCCTACTGAGGTGTTGGGATATTAATAAAAGGCACTCCACTGAGAGTTCATTTAATGTAGATTAGAGCGTAATTTCCCCATTGTTTAGCCTAATTAAAGCCTCTGCAGATTAGGTAAAGACTGTTTATACAGGGCCATTGCAGGATAGAGTATTGTCAACACCTATTACATCACAGAAGAGCTCTCCATGGGTATATGAGAGAGAGCAGTGCTTTTGGACAGGGAATAGAGAGAGCTACAGGTTAAGTGGTGTAAGATTAATCATTTAATTTGAGGATAATTGGCACCAATGTTCCCCGTGTGAGCAGAAGCTAAATGTCCAGGTAATGTTCAGTACACCAGTGATCTTTGCAAAAATAAATTGATGCACTGGCAAGCTACATTTGCATCATAGATCAACTGATATTGTAAACAATTGAACAATTGTTTGTAAAATATTAACTGATCGAGAAACACTACCATTTGAAATGCAAAATGCATTTCATGTTTTTAATATATGATCAAAAATACAGTAAAAACAGTCATATGACCAAATGAAATATTATTCTAAAACTGTTTTCTGTTTAAATATATTTTAACATGTATTTTATTCCGGCAATGGCAATGCTGAATTTTCAGCATCATTAATCCAGTCTTCAGTGTCACATGATCCTTCAGAAATCATCCTAATATACTGATTTGGTGATCAAGAAGCATATCTTATTATTATAAAGGTTGAAAACACTCTATAATGAAAACATTTTTTCCCCAGGATTCTTTGGTAAATACACAGTACAGCATTTATTATAAATATAAAGACCTTCTGTAACACTGTAAATGTATTTTTTGTCACTAACAACATACTGTAATCATAGCTGCTGGATTTTTTGTTAAATGTATTTTTAAGTACTAAAAAACCTTACTTATACCAAACAGTGGTGTATGTTTAACTTGAGTTATCTAAAACTATAAACATCTAAATCATATGCTGCACACTGGGTACAAATAATCTAACATTTAATATTTATTTATCCACCTTATTTTTCAATGCGGAAGTAAGCCGTTTTCTGTGAACGTGTGAGACTTCCGGTTCATTAGCCGCTATAGGGAAATAACGAGGAGAATAACAACGTGCAGTGAATGTTAAAGCTGTTTGCACTACAAACCAGTGTGTTCATAATTAATATAATACATTAAAATTACATGGTAGGACACACCCGTTTGCAATATCAAGCAGCAAAACAAGCTGTTTTGTACAGCTATAGCTGAACGTGAATGACACCGGAAGCCAGAATCATTAAATGGCCGTAACCACTCTTACGGGAAAAATAAGGTGGATAAAACAATGTATAATTTTTTACAATGATGCAGACTTGTGGATATAATGCAAATTAAAAAATCCTTGAGGGAACTTTAGCTCAGTTGTAATTTATATTCCATTTACGAAGTTTCATAGATGATGACAATTGTCCCGCATGTTATTTTTAATGCTTTGCCATAACACCCAAATATGTTTCATTTCAAAGCATTAAGAAGCTCTACACATTTATTTATGGATGTGCTCACGTTCCACAACCACAGCAATGCTCTGAAGCCAAGTCAATCAGCATTCGATTTCATACGTACAGGCTCTCCTGGCTCACAAAGAAGTGCTGTATTACTTGAGAAACCCCAGCAACCTCTATCAAACAAAGGCTAACTAACATAAGCTGATATAAAATCCTGCCAGTTCCTGAGAAATGAAAATCACTGTAGGCAGAATAGGATTAGCCTGTATAAAATAATGACCATAACTTAGCAAAGTCCTTTCATGCAATAATAGAAGAATGTCACCGGATATAAAGAAAAAGAAGTTACAGACTATGAGCAAGTGTGTGAATGCAAATAAGCTACTAAGTGTGTGTGCATGGTGCAGGGAAAGCGATAGGCACACATAAGCAGTAATTGAGTGACTAAAGCAGGGAGACAGAGCTTGTTTTAGCAACGTCGAGGACAATCCATCTGTAGACCTGCAGAATAAGCTTTGGCTCCCTTTCCCATAGGCCTCCCCGGTCCCAGAATGCGCCACCTCAACCAGCTCATAATCACTTGTGGCATGACCATTCTGCCTCTCTGCAATGACATGAGCACCTAATTCTCCCTGCCTATCCCAGACAGAGATGGAGCGAGAGAACAGCTACACTTCAGTGCAGCCATTATCGCAGCATTGATACAAAATGATAAGTGTTAGACTAGATGAAGGTTGGCAGAAACGCTCTCTCTTTTTGGCAGAAAGATGAAATATTAATCTTTCAGCAGCGGACAGATTGGCAAAGCCTTATGACGGGATCTAAGTCAACCAAAATGTAGAACATTGTTTAGCCTGGCAGGAAAAGATGATTGATGATTACAGCACATGGTGTTGTTTGGTACCTGCTTATTGGTGCCTTGAGTAAAGCAGACCTATTTTTATAAAGCACACATACTGAGTTCTTATATTACATGACATTTTCTTGGACTGTTAGAGATGTTATTACTTATAATGTATATTGCTCCAATGACAGCAGTAGCAACTGCTTTATGACAGCATAGGAAGCCCGACCCGCATATAATTTAATCTAAAATGCGGCTATGTTTAAATTATATATATATATTAGGGGTGGCACGGTACACAGATGTCACCGTTCGGTACATACCTCGTTTCGGGGGTCACGGTTCGATACGATTTCTGTACTACAGTAAAAAGACAACAAATCTACTATAATCAGTTTCTTTTCATTTATTTTGAACAGAGAGTAGTAATGCTAAATATTATATTACATTGTATATATAATCTGCACTACATTTATACCTGTACATACAAGGAATACATTCTTGAAACATATTTGATTTAGTTATCAGATAAGCAAGGGGAAAACACAGTACGGCACGTAACATAGCCTCTATATACTGAGTTTCAGTTCATTTTTGTGACAGGCTTAATTTGTTCACAAAAAGGAAACTCAAGTGGCAGAAAGCAACATTCTATTTGTTTTCTTTATTTTATAAAAGCACAATGTTATGTTTTTATTGTGAGTGTACACAAATAAAAGCAGACCTTTATACAGTGATGCATTATTAAAATGATAAGTGTTTAAAGTTTATTCTGCTGGTAAAGATAGCAGTTGAAGTGATCGTGTCACATGCACACACACACACACACACACACACCACATCAGTTCCAGCATTGCTAAAGTTGGTACTTTATCAAAATAAAATATAAACATCAGCGCACCCTCCTCTGTCACCATTGAAACGTGACTGAAGTACAAAGCCTATAATTTACATAATAAATAATAGTTTAGCATTCAGATACTGAATATACAGTTATAATGCAAATATTATGGAATATTTGTATTTGTGCCGAATGAGAGATGTAGGATACATGAGCACAAAGCTCCATTTCACAAACAGTTGAGTGCACAATCCCTTAAAGCAAGGGTCAGCAAGTAAGTTTGGCATCGGGCTAAAAACTCATTTCGCCACTAGATGGCGGGCCAGAACATAGTCAAAGGATGATTTTAAGATTGTATTTGATGAAAAATGCAACTAGAATTGACTGACTGTTACACTGTATTTTATGAGCTGGTAATGATCTGTTACTCTGTGTAAAATCCATAGTCATTAACAAAAAGCCACATTTGTGTGGCGGTGTCCGATCAGAGTATGTGAGCGGAGTGGAGCGTCAATAATTTCCCTCCACGCTCCGAGCATTAAATAATGACTCCGTGCTCACTGATATCAGAAACACCACTCCACGTCTAAAGTATTTCAGTATGATTGAAATATCACAGTTCTGTTTATAACGTACATTAAAATAAAATAACAGGAGAGTTTCAAAGTGGCTTATTGGAACACTAATGTGCAAACCTTTTTCCTACCACATGACAAGCTTGACAATTGCTGCTTTTTGCAGTGCAAATTTAGTTTGTGATGAAAATAACAGTATGTTTTCATCAGTTATTTTACCTACGGATCGATGCATTTCTTGCAGATTTCTGCTCACCCGAAATCGGATACAGATGAAGTAGCACTGTAAGATTACATTTGTTTGAATGCATTATTGAGAGAGCGATTGCGTGTGAATAAGTGTTGTAGTAAATCATGTCATGTCATGTCAAATCAATCAATTCAATCTTTCAGATGAAAATATTCAGAAGGAACTAATTAATTCGCTTAGAACTATAACTTTCCGCTCATGTCCACTGCAGCCATCATAGCCTTCACATTATTTCTGATTGGAGTCATCCTTTTCTATCTAGCTAGCTAAATATGTTTAACACGTGAATTCTGTCTAAATATGCAGTTATATTAAGGGCCATTGGCCTTGAATTGTACTCGTGATGGAGCGGTTGTGGAGCGCTCTTGGAGAGAGTGAAGACCATGACGTTCTGACTTTTACAAAATCCGCTCCTCACTCCATTCAGAATCAAACCGCTCATACTCTGATTGTGAATAACTGTTTCTGTCATGACAGATCTATTTCAGAACCAGCCGCTATCAAAATAATCTGGCTATGGGCGCGGGCCAGAAATGATTGCTGGCGTATAAAAACGAGTTTTAGCCCGCGGGCCACATGTTGCGACCACTGCTTTAAAGTATACTCATTTGCAGTGGTGGACGAAGTACACAAATCAAGTAATTGAGTTAAAGTACAGATACGTATTATACAATATTACTCCAGTACAAGTACTGCTTTTTTAATTTTACTCGAGTGAAAGTACAAAAGTATTCAATTTTTTATGTACTTAAGTCAAAAAGTACTGATAGGTAGATTTATTTCGTAATTTTATAAAGATTACTTAATTACATTTTTATATTATGCTGAAAATACAAGATTTTCCCAAAAGAACCACTATATGGAGTCAAGATATATATTCTGTTGTTGATATGGACTGTTGACCAGAGTGATGTAGTAATGTGCACTGTGAAGCTTACACTGTAATGTACCTGAGAGAAACCAGATTTGACCTCATTTTACCAGTAAGAAAAAAGTGTTTTAAAGCTTGTTGTTTTGCAGACCGTCACAGTTATATATGATATAACAATAAGGCCTGAAATAACGAAGAACAATTTGAGGAAAATACTATTATATTTTCATAATGATTTTTTACTTCTCAAACCTTGTCTGTGGTGTAAAAATACTCCTGATCAAATGCCCCCAGAGGGCATCACTTCCCACTCTGATAATTACTGTAGTTATGTTCTGAACATCATATCCTTTCTTTTTCCTTCAGATGTAATCTAGGTGGCTGAATAAAAATATTTGGACTTTATATCTAAAAATTTCCTCAACTTATATATATATATATATATATATATATATATATATAATTCAGTCAGTCAGTTATATATATATATATATAATGACAGACAGATCAAACCATAGATAATACATTTTGACCTGCAGGATTATGAGTGTATTATGTACTGTATGTGTAGGGTTATGTTTTGGTCAGAATGCTTACAAAGCATACATAAATGTGTTAAAGTGTGACTATTTGTGTGAACCCAGCCACCCCATCTCACATGCACACAAAGCCATGAGTGACATTCTACCATATACCCACATGCCTGTGTAGACGTGTAAAAATAGCTTTAAATATACCACTGAATACAACCCTTATGATGTTGATATTCTCCTAAATATGCACAAGAAACTCAAACTGCTTCAGACAGATTATTGTCATCATTTCTTGTCAATTATTCATTTCAACGGTTTACTAAAGAGCTCAATTTCTTTTGAGTAATATTTTGCACCAGCTTGACCATCCAGGATGAGTGTTTTTTTTGGGTGTTGTTTCCATTCTGCCTGATCTTGCTTCTTTTAATTGAGCGAGTATTGGTCTGTATTTTCATGTCAGGAGGTGAAAGGTATAAAATTATCTTTCTCCCTGCCAAAGTCACCCTCCGCTTCCTCGGTAATAACGAGCCACTCCTCTCCTCTCTTCTGTCAATGGAAGTGTTCTCACTCGGCAGCGATTATTAAATATGAAATGCTGAAGGTCTACAGAAGACAGACACTTAGTGGAGTGTGAGGTCGTATTGACCAAATGCAAGACACAAAACATCAAAATGTCGTCATATTCAAGGCTTTTCAGGGCATTTGTATCCCTCTGTGATTATACATAACTAAAGTAAAATAAATATTTCATAAAATTATCCACATGTTTTACCCTGTAGTAGAGCATTTTATTATTATTATTATTTAAAAATGAAATAGCATATCGTCCAGTTTTTGTGAAGAATGTCATTTGTTTTGGGATTGTACTCAATCTTTCTGGAGTAATAGGCCTATTATTGCTTCATTTACCCAAAAATGCCCAAACAAATAACCATAAGAATTGTGGTGAGTAAATAATGCCAAATTTTTCGTATCTGGATGAACTATCCCATGAAGGAGTATTTACTGTACATAACTTATCACCACATTTCATGGATGGTGATTGGCATTGCCTTGGCTGTCTGTCATATTGTGGATCCATAGCTCTCCTCTGTAACCTTGAATGGAGGTCAAGGCTACATTATTCAAGGAGGCACTCTGCCATGACAACCATCTTTGGCTGTTGTCATAAACCACTGAGAAACATTCAATTGACAGCATTGAGTATGAAATTACAAACAGTATCTTGTGGCACCTCTTTATCCTTTTCACCAACCTTTTGTCTTAAAGTCAGAAAAGCTAAATTATTATAACTACCCTTTCATTAATGATATCACCCCTAATGGAAAGCTTGATTTCAGGCAAAGGAGGTCTCACTGTTCACATTATGAAGAAAAAAAAATGTCCCAACCCCCTTAGCTTATTCCATCCCTTAGTATAAGTGACTTTCATTCCTTCAATCTTAATCTCATTATTTGCTGTTTCCTGAAAACACTAATCCAATGTTAAAGGAGATTAAATATACCGCATTAAAAGTATTGCAGTTGTAATATGAGGGACAGTGCGAAAACAGCTGACACACTTTGGTTTTGTGCCCTCAAACGCTACGAAATGCTTTGTTTTTCATAGAAATCATTAGCCGGGATTGTTTTGCTGAACCTGAAACACTTTCAGAGTCACCAGAAACGCTTTTGAAGGTTATCACATTGCAGAGGCATACGGGATGCAGCTGTTCTGTCGAGAAACTCAGAAAACAGAAGCAAGGAAGCAGAAAAACCCCAATACCAACACACACAACAGAAATGTTTCCCTCAATTCACAGCTCCACGGTTTTTCATTTGGCCACATTCTGAGGATAAAGTGAGAATGCAGTTTCAATTTGGGGTCTGTAATAGAGGGTGAGCAAAAGTGCTAGTGCAGAGAAAAACCCATTCCTCCCCCATCTCCACACTGACACACACACTCATACAAAAGGACGCATGCTTTTACTTTAGAATGATGTATTTATGCTGCAGCTTTAACATCTTTTATAAGAGCCTTTGGGATCTGAATCTAAAGTACAGTATTTGGAAATGGTAAACAGTGCAGCAGAACAATGCAGCCCACTGAAGACAGCAATCCTATAAAAGCTGCTATTACATTGTTACATCCAAATTAAAAGAACAATTCTATAGCAATATGTTGAGACATCAGCACAACAGTATTTGGCGTTGTAATATTCATAATAAGAGGACATTAAAATGACATACACAAAATTACATATTAGATTCAAATTACAGGCGTTCTTATTTTTCATCATCTCAGTAATCAGCTTAACTACCAGTGTGCTGTGATTCAGATTTCAACCCTGTATTTTAATCTAACCCGCAGTGCTTCTGCCACACAGGGCATTGTTGCAATGCCAAAGATTCTAAAGTCAAAGAATAATCAAGTACTGTTAGTCACATTGACAAAACCAAAAACCTACCAATATGATATGAATTCAATTTTCCTCATGCTTAGATGCTCTTTATTTTTAAGTAGTTTTTATAATTAGTTTTATCTAAAATAAAATGGGGTTGTTTACAAAAATGATTTAATAAATATACATGGGACTAGCATGAAAGACTGTATACAGAGACGGTGCACTACTCCGAATGTAAGAAAGTCCCACCTTCTAAATAAAAGAGCCAGTTGCCAGCTGCTAAAGTTCTTGTGTCACTGCAGCTGCTTTGTGTTCCACTGGAGGTCTGGAACAACATTAGGGTAAGTAAATGATTATACATCATTTAAATTTTGGGGTGAGCGGCCCCTTTAAAACTAAGTGGAAGGTGCTATACAAATAAAACTGACTTCACTTGATAAACGTAATACAAAAGTCTGCCCGAAAACTCTTTAAAACATCACTAGTTAAAACTGGGATATACCATTTTGAAGGTGTCGCAGACACATGAAAATGCTAATTCAAAATCACACAGCTTCCTGTTCTGCCCTCACAAAGACGTCACAGCACTGTTGCCAAACCTATTTCCCAGCTTTATCACTCAAGTGTATTTCAAGCACTGTAAAATGTGTCACTGCAATGCAGAGGAACACGGACCAACGCAATCACAAGGGTTTTAGGAGGGAAATTGTTGGTAAGGCTGGCAAAGAGTACATCCTCTGGGCACAGGAAGAGAGAGAGAGAGGATTGTGTTACGTAACCCTCTCTCTCAACCCACTAAACTTGTGCCAGCTACCCTAGCTCTCCACTGCGCCCAGTCTGTTTCCTTTGAACCCAGCTTCTGTCATCTGCCAAAGGAGAGAAAGAATAGAGACAGTAGACTTTGGGACAGACCTAAGCCTCCAGCTGAGAGCCTCTTCATAATGATGTATGTAATGACTAGGGGTGTAACGATTCACACGTTTTCTCGATGCGTTGATTACAAACCCTGATGATGCACGATCTTGAAACATGGATGTTTGAATCGTGAATTGTCGATTTCGGACAGTAAAATACTAAGAATCGAATGAATCACGATTTCAATAGCGATTCAATGCTTTCAAAATATATACATATTAAATTACTACATGCACAAATTAATGGAGACCTTGAACAGTGTTCGTGCCTCACATCTCTCCTTCACACGCTCCACTATTAACCGCCTGTCACAGGTTTGCGTCGTCTCACTGATACATTTTCTGAGCAGCTGATGAGTGATCTCTTAGTACTCGTGGCCAGCAATGCTATAGTGAAGTAGTTTTCATTTTCTGTAGTTTTTCAATGGCTCTCGGTCATACCGACAACATTACCAGAGCAGTCGAAGGCTGCGCATTTATTGCATGGATGGAGCAAAAATGTAAGTGTCTAAACTAAAGCATACGCACAGTTCCATTGAATGATAAATGTTTTAACAATGTCGTTGAACCGAATGTACGAAGGAAACTGTTAAAATTACCACAGCATTAACAAAACCCTTGAAATAAGAGCACAAGGTTTATATAATAATCAGATGCATTAAAGTAGCATTTGTTGCCATAGCAAAAGAGAAGTGATCTCTCGCTCAAAGAACATGCCAGGCTATATCTGCACCTGAGCTGAATAAAAAACTGAATAAACTGATGAAACATTAACACAACAAACACAAGAAATAAATACAATTTATGAATGATGAAGTGCTAATTGACATCATTTATTACAGTACAGATACTATAAAGTCAATTGTATACCTTATTCTGTGCAGAAAATTTAAATAATTGTTTGTAGTATAGGCTATAAAACAATCATAACATTTAAACAGGAACAATTATAGATTAGAAATGATTGATTATTGTCCAGCAGTGCATTTGATTTCTAATAGCAAATTCAAAGTAAGAGATAAGAAAATAATTTATTTTATTGTAAATAATAATAATACGTACATACATAAAATTATTGTATTTGACATTCATGTCACTTCTGAAATTATGGCTATGCCCTGGTGTGACAAAATGTTAGCCTATGCATAATACTTTTAAAGCTCTTTTATAAAATCTTGGTTTACATACATTTCTACATATGACATGTCATGCCATAGCATAATTAAACTAGCATCTAACAATGGACAAAAGTTTTTTTTTCTCTAACCTATGGTAATCATACATGCTGCTGTGTAATTTGCCCTCTGACTAAGCATTTAAAGAATCCTGTAAATGCACTTAAAGAATGCAGAATCGAATCGTTAATCGAATCGAATCAAATTTTATTGTGAATTGAATCTAATTGAATCGTTCTGAATGCTCTTTGCTGAACTGATCACACTATCAGAGAAGCTCTAGGGCTGTTTTCATATGGACCAGTCAGCTTGGTTATTCTGTCTGCCATGTTCTCTGCGCTGTCAAGTCTTTCCAGGTCAGTGTGAGGAGATGTTTGGAGGAGGACAGCAGCCCTAGAGCTTCTCTGACAGTGTGATCAGTTCAGCAAAGAGCATGTGACCAAAGCCAGTCTGAACTGTGTTCATCCAGATCTCTCTCCTGCTACATTTCAGTCATTACTAGGGCTGTGAATCTTTGGGTAGACAGCGAATCGATCCGATTCACAATTCATAGGTTCTCGATTCGATTCTCACACTTAAAATGCATGAATTGCTTTATTTTATTTTTTAAATCTTAAAACAAGACTTTGATTTTAAATTATGAAACAATAGATATAATATTTGAAAAACAAAAAAGCATTTGGACACTATCTGTTTGTCAGATTGGAACATGGTTATTGTTGATGTGTCTTCTGTTAGAACACCTTTGGCGAACTTGAGGAACTGACTTCATATACAGCCACAAAAATGACCATGAGACCAGCTGGTTGAAAATAACAGCAAAAATAAAAACATCTGAGAAAACATCTAGGGCCCTATCATACACCAACAACAAAGCGGCCAAGTGTGACAAGTATTTTTTGCTAGTTTCAGCCCGACATATAATACATATAATTTTCACATCCTGCGCCACGTTGTTTAAACAGCAAAGGCATTTGCGCCCATTTGTGCGCCCATCTGGTCTGAAAACGAGGTGTGTTCAGGCACATTGTTGGTGTGTTGCTATTTTGATGAAACTGAAATAGACTGCACCATTGACAAAATGAAACCAGGTCTAAAGTTAATGCCCCAATATTTATTGTTATTTAAAGAGCGTTAGTAATATGAGCATATAGGTGGTCCACAACGCTTGTACACTTATTTACACACACAGGGACGTGCAGCAGCACACACACATGCCAAATATTAAAATGAAAGGATTAAAATGTAAAAGATAATCCGGCTTGTCTTGTAGATGGTCTGCAGCTCCGTTTTCTCTCTAGAGAAGCGTTCAGTCTTTGCTCTTGCAAATTCTGCCATGTAAATAGTGAATCCATCATGGTGCAAGCACGACTGACTCTTAAAGGGAATGGGAGATGAGAATCTCTCTTTATTGCACATTACCCCCAAAGCACACCAAAAATTCAGTATGAAAATAGGTAAAACCCTTTTGGATCATGCGCCTGGATTCGGACATGCACTAAGATCGTTAAAGGGGTCATCGGATGCCCATTTTCCACAAGTTGACATGGATCATTAGGGTCTTAATTAAAAGTCTATAACATCGGTTAACATTTGTCAATGGTAGTGTAAAATACACCTTTTTTATCATGTCAAAACTAAGAATACAATGATAAAAAAATTCAGAACTGATCCGATACCAAAAATTCTGAGGGTCGGCCGATACCGATCCAATCCGATACCAGCGTAGGTTTTTGTTTTTTTGTCAATGTAGAATTTCTATACTTCTCTGTATTGACATGATCGTCACTCTTCTCTGTGTTAACCACAATCTATTACAATGTTTCTCAACTGGTGAGTCAAAAGTGCTGGGTATTCAGCCCAAAAGTGGGTCGTGAGACCATTCTGAGTGGGTCGTGGATTGTATGCAGCCAAAGAAACAACATCAACAAAAACGGAAATCTAAATGCTTTTCTGATGCAAGACTTTTATTTTAAAAACGTGCATGAAAGCGGTTGACACTTCTGTCAGATCCAGTTTAAGTAAAGAAAGAGTGCCTGATAAAAACGTGCTGTCCCGATTCAGTATCTGCGGTCAGATGAGGTGTTGACAGGTTTAATGTCAGTGTCTTTATTCTATCGTTATTTTCGTAACTTGTTATGAAATAAAAAGTCTCTCACCTCTGAAAAATGAACTATCCTGTCCTGTCAGATGTTATACTGTGCTGGTAGCACGCACTCTTCTACAGCGCCGTGCTGTATATCACTTCACTAAAGCGCAGAAACTACGAGCATCCAACACGTGAAATAAAAGTACAGTACCAACAAATCACATAAGTGTACTGCGTGTGTTAGCTGGGAAGGATTTGCATGAAGGAATGATATTCATTCTATTCAGGAGCAGTTTCACGTTTCATTAACAGTCACCTTGGTTGTTTTTATAACCCAAAAATACAATGTTATTTTCACTTTGTGTCATTTTGTATATGTTTAAATGAATGTGGTGGCTCATACCAATTTAATTGTATTAAAATTAGTTTGGCACTTCTATTTAATAGCCTCACCTTATAGGCTATTTATTCAGTCATATTCTAAAGTCTTAATTACATTTTTGTGAAATAAACTTGCTTTGTTTTTGTTTTTTAACTAATATATACATATAACAAATTAAAATATATATATAATCTTAATCTTTGACAAAAACACTATTATAAACTAGTTTAGTGGATAATTCAGCAGCAAAATATACTCTAGAAAAATAATGGGTGCACATTAATTTTATAAAACCTAGTGAAACATTTTTATTTACAAATAAAAGTGAATAAGTGTACGACTAAATCGGGTAAAATGTCACACATTGCTCTTTGTATTGTTAAATACATTCATTTAAAACAAGCAAATACATTTATAAATAGGCCTATACTGTAAAATTTAAAATACATTTCTTTTAAATGTATAGACTCTTTTAGGGCCGACGTCACGATTACGTCACAGCGCTAGCTGGAGACAAAACAAAGCGAAAACTGGAGGTGGCCAATTCAAAACAGCGCAGATTTGTCTACACACAGAGCTTAAAATATCCTCTTGTGATGTTGGGTAGCCGAATCGATGTTGTAGAGGTTCCAATCTGAAATTTTAAGGCATACCTGCTGCCAGTGCCAGACAAAAAAAACGACTACAGCTGTGGTTAAACGAGATAAAACGATAAGACTGGATAGAAATTATAGTCAGAAATGCTCGCCTTTGCAGCGCACACTTCTTATCAGAAAAGGTTAAAGAACGTATTGTCTTTTGTTGTTAAGTGCGCTTCTAAAGATTTTTTTATGCATCTCACTATGTCATGTATGAAATGTCTGTGTGCGTGTGTGTAAAACAAAAAACTGACTATTTATATGCTGCTTAAGCTAGCTTTAGTGAAGCGGTCAGAGGAACCTTTCTGCCTCCAGCTAAGCTCCGCCCACAGAAAACTGCACTATGTTTACTAACAGAAAAAGGGTCTATAGCACAGTAACAAGGCAGCAACATATAATAGATAGGACAGAACAAGAAACACTATTATTGTCTTTCATTGTGCAAAAGAATTATAAAACGAAAGGCTCCAACAGAGCGGCACAATGCGCATCCCGTGCGCAGAATGATGCGCTTGAAACAACACGGAGTCACAGCACGCAAGCTACGCAGCCCTCCGAGTCTGCATAGAAAAGAAAAGTACAGAGGAAAAGATATTGATAAGTAGTGTATTAAATCTGTGCGTTAGTTTATTGAGCCTTTTCTTTTAACAGTTTTAAACCTCAGTTATTGTGCGCTCTTGAAGAGAGTTTGACTGTAGTAACCGGACGTAACGCGCAGTTTGAATTCTGAATGGAGGATGACAGACAGAAGCAGCAGGATTTAACTGAATTTAACCTGAATTTAACGACTTAAATATTCATCTGTACCTCAGATTAAACTATGGAACAGCTTCAGAACACTTGAAATATAGTGCACGAAAACTTTATGGTGCTTTATGATGTTTTTGTGGCTTTTGTGGGGCTAAACAACAATACAGAATAGTATACGCACAACATTGCATTTGGATCGGTCTCGTCTCACCGATACCTGATCTGCAGAAAATGACCGGATCGGAGTCGATACCGATTCTGAGTGTTGGATCGATGAATCCCTAGTCAAAACCAGCTCTGGTTTTAGCAAGCCATTCTAGTCCATGTTGCTTTAAATTCTAATGAGCTCTGCTGACCCCGCCCCTCTCTTTCGTGGGGTGACGAGCAGTGCTGTTTACTTTAGCCGCGAAACTAGCTAACTAGCACATTATTAGGAAAGGCGATTTGCAAAGTTTCATAAAAACCCTTGTTCTCACTTCTTCTATAGATGAAGCTGGATCACGAATGATTCGCGCACATAGACGCATTTAGGCAGATCGGGATCGGAGCATTTCTTTCAAAGCGAAAGTAACGTTAATCCTCTGCGTCTTCAGTTGCTCAGATGTCGGAAGTAAATGATGACTGCTATATTCATTAATACATCCAACAACAAATCGGAGACATTCTTGTTTTCCCCAGCACCGGAGTCGACACAATGGTGGACTGATGACAGCTCACCCAGGGCGGGTCTAAGGTGAGACAGCCTTGTCAATCAACTCTCGTGGGAGGGGCCTGTACAGAACTATGCCATTCTGACAGGAATCTCAGAATAGCCTGATTTGAGAAAGGGGATTTTAAAATGAAAAGTGATTTTAAAAAAGACTGGGTAGATTTGTATCATTATAGGATGGATTTGTACACACACTTCCAACACACATTTATGTTCAAACAACTTGTAAAGTGAATTTTGCATCCAATGACCCCTTTAATATAGTGCCCATATTCTCATTAGTTTGAAAATACCAGTTGGTTTGATATTTTGTTTTCAATGCAAATAAATTAATATTTATTTGAGTGTGAGTATACTTAGTAATACCAATACCCTGAGTTATTTTTAACCAAATGTGAAAAGAAGAGACTGGGCCGCAATTTTTGTGTAAAAAATCTTAAATTGCTATGGAAACTAAAAGTTCTGTCAGTACATATCAGTGTAATGATTCTATAAAAATTCTCCCTCCAATTAACATCCACTCACTCACACACGCACGCACACACACACACACACACACACACACACACACACACACACACACACACACACACACACACACACACACACACACACACACACACACACACACACACACACACACACACAAGGGTGTTTCTTCAACTATGTACACTTTTAACTCTGTTGACTTTTAGAAATTTAACATGTAAAAGGACTTTTCACACCCTCACTTCTTTATTTAATTTGTCCATTAAAATTGTCTAACAGTTTAAGATGTTTAAGATGGATTTAAGATGTTTAAAAAAAATTATATTGAAATAAGTGTGTTATGCTCACCAAGACTGCATTTATTTGATCAAAAATACAGTAAAATTAGTAATATTGTAAAAAAAATGCAATCTTTCTTTTGCAGCCATTTCTTCAGTCTTCAGTGTTTTCAATGATGAAAATAGTTGTGCTGGTTTAAAAAAAAATTCTGTTTAAACCATATCAACGTGTAAATTTTTACATTTAAAGGCCTATTATGCCCCTTTTTGTAATATAAGTCTCAGGTGTCCCCTGAATGTGTCTGTGAAGTTTCAGCTCAAAATACCCCACAGATCATTTATTATATCATTTTGAAAATGCCTATTTTGAGTGGAAGCAGAAACATACTGTTTTTGTGCATGTCTCTTTAAATGCAAATAAGCTGCTGCTCCCCGTCCCCTTTTCCAGAATAGGGCTGTGCTTTTACAGCTCGTACCTTAGATATTCTACCAAAAACATCTGTTTGGTTTTGATTATTATATCTATCACAGTAAAATCATGCATTTCAAATCAGTTTGAACTTCTGATATATGGTTTTCTAAACACTTTCTAAGCCACAGGGGGAGCGAAATCTGAGCGGCTCATTTTTTCACAAAGCTTGCCAAAAAAAAAATACTGAGTTTTTCTTTTTTACATTTTCTGAGTTCATACGTAGATGCCTGATTATAGCACTTAAACAGAACAAAAAATCTGATTTTCATGATATGTCAAGTTTCCAACATACTTGTATTGTTTTCTTTAATAACAAAATGAAAAAAAAAGTTGTACGCTTTCGTAAGAGCCTGGAGTTGAAGAAATATCAATATATTAAATCACACATACATCCACCCAAATATAACAAACCCATTTTGCCCTCATAAACCAGTCGGGCGGAGTTCCACACACAATTGACTTATTCAACATTTACATGGAGATAACCATAATATCAGCAACAAACAATCAGGTTTTCTCTCACTTCATTAAAGTGATGGTCCAGAGGCACGTATCAATCATTCTGTCATATATTTAATAGAGGTGTCACTCTCTGTCGCCTGCTGCTGAAAGAGCCATTACGTCACATCTCTGGAAATCAACTCTTTACACTCACTTAACAACAGACACGTAACAGTGTTACCACAAAACGCCTCATCTTATCTCTCTAGATTCATAAGGAAATGTCTCCTGCTTAACATCAGACACGTAACAGTGTTACCACAAAACGCCTCATCTTATCTCTAGATTCATAAGGAAATGTCTCCTGCTTAACATCAGACACGTAACAGTGTTACCACAAAACGCCTCATCTTATCTCTCTAGATTCATAAGGAAATGTCTCCTGCTTAACATCAGACACGTAACAGTGTTACCACAAAACGCCTCATCTTATCTCTCTAGATTCATAAGGAAATGTCTCCTGCTTAACATCAGACACGTAACAGTGTTACCACAAAACGCCTCATCTTATCTCTAGATCCATAAGGAAATGTCTCCTGCTTAACATCAGACACGTAACAGTGTTACCACAAAACGCCTCATCTTACTCTCTAGATTCATAAGGAAATGTCTCCTGCTTAACATCAGACACGTAACAGTGTTACCACAAAACGCCTCATCTTATCTCTCTAGATTCATAAGGAAATGTCTCCTGCTTAACATCAGACACGTAACAGTGTTACCACAAAACGCCTCATCTTATCTCTCTAGATCCATAAGGAAATGTCTCCTGCTTAACATCAGACACGTAACAGTGTTACCACAAAACGCCTCATCTTATCTCTAGATCCATAAGGAAATGTCTCCTGCTTAACATCAGACACGTAACAGTGTTACCACAAAACGCCTCATCTTATCTCTAGATCCATAAGGAAATGTCTCCTGCTTAACATCAGACACGTAACAGTGTTACCACAAAACGCCTCATCTTATCTCTCTAGATCCATAAGGAAATGTCTCCTGCTTAACATCAGACACGTAACAGTGTTACCACAAAACGCCTCATCTTATCTCTCTAGATTCATAAGGAAATGTCTCCTGCTTAACATCAGACACGTAACAGTGTTACCACAAAACGCCTCATCTTATCTCTCTAGATCCATAAGGAAATGTCTCCTGCTTAACATCAGACACGTAACAGTGTTACCACAAAACGCCTCATCTTATCTCTAGATTCATAAGGAAATGTCTCCTGCTTAACATCAGACACGTAACAGTGTTAACCACAAAACGCCTCATCTTATCTCTCTAGATTCATAAGGAAATGTCTCCTGCTTAACATCAGACACGTAACAGTGTTACCACAAAACGCCTCATCTTATCTCTCTAGATTCATAAGGAAATGTCTCCTGCTTAACATCAGACACGTAACAGTGTTACCACAAAACGCCTCATCTTATCTCTCTAGATTCATAAGGAAATGTCTCCTGCTTAACATCAGACACGTAACAGTGTTACCACAAAACGCCTCATCTTATCGCTCTAGATTCATAAGGAAATGTCTCCTGCTTAACATCAGAAAGACAGCTTCTAATTATCTGATGACACTAGTTCAATCTTAAAAACTATCAGTCTCTCTGTCTTGTGTAGGTAAAGTGAGGTAACTCTTTACAGTCATAGCATACACATATCTTCAAAATTAATTCAGTTAAAAAAACTAAGTTATCATACATTACAAAACTATGCAAGTATATCACCAATAATTACTTATAAATATTAATATATTAAATACTGTGCCTAGAAACACAGCTAAAGGGTAAACGACATTAAATTCCAGCTTTTTACAAGCAAAAACATACATTTCTGCTTGTAAAAAGCTGTAGGATATCAAAAACCTTTTACAAAACTTTCATCAATCACTCAAATGCAATTTTATGCCTACTGGAGATAATAATGCTTGACGACTTACAAACAGTTTTTGTGACAAATGAGGTTTGTCTAAGCAGTGATAAATAAGCGTGCAAATGGTGTGTCACATTAACAACTCTTCTACTTATTCAACATGTTATTTTGAGTCCAAGCTATATTTCCATATTTTAATATAAACCTTTTAATATGTACATGTTGTATATATAACATGTTACATAGGGTGAATTGAGGCCAATTTTGATTAGACTTCTAAAATTTGACATTAAGCACACAATAATGGACGTTTATTTAGCTTTGCCAGTGAATATTCAACAAGACTAAATAAGACACTGATATAAATAATCCTCTGCTAAAGCCAAAAAATGATTAGCTTGGAAAGAAACAGCACACTACATGTTTGTTTGCCATTTCTGGCACATCATTACGGCTGCATTCCTGTCCACCTGTGCCTGGAAATTCCAGAAAGCCATTTCCCAAGAAAAAATGCATTGCTTCTTGCTGATATTTTATTTTGTGAGCTAAACAATAAGACAATTCCAGCCCTGCATCACATGGTGCTGTGACGCAATGTCCAACGACAAGTGATATGTCTATCCACACCAAAAATGAAAATGCTGTGTGATGTCACAAAAAAACAGCCACTCAAGACATATTTGATGTGAAATATAGGTTCATTAAAATGGATTTGGGGCTACCTGATGCTTTATCACATCTGCTTTAACAAAGTCATTGCTAAAATGAATCCTAATAAACACTGATTCAACCTGACAAAGGATTTCAAACACAAGACCGTTTTCTTTGTTTAAGTATTTTAATAGAAATCACTATTAAACTGGACTTTGTGTATGTCCTCTTTTTCTTTCTCAAAACACAATGCCGGTTATTGATTGGCTGTTACATGGCAGGTTCAGGTTCACCTGTCCCTGTACCTTCTCCCTTTGCGCTGGTCATTGATTTTGGCAACTCCACCATGACTTAATGTCTTTGCACATCAGATGTGTTCTGACTCCATTAAGTTATCACAAATGTATTGGGCACAACAGACTGAATTCAGGGTAACAAATAAAACATGAAATTAAATTCCTGTCACATCTATTTTATACCTCATTACTTTACAGAACTTACAGTACTATAATACAGCACATTACCTTATAGCATAGACCAACATTTCTGGTCACCAGCATATTTTGGATGCTGGTCAACCAAGCTAGACCAGCACAAAACCAGTTTGTCCAAGCTGGCCTTTTCAGCAAAGGAGACATCACACTTTCAAAGAGCAGCCTTGTTAAACTGCCATGCAGCGAACAACAAGAACATATGTATGCGGTTCACGGCAGACATCTCTCTGTACAATTAAAATTATTGTTGACCTTTCAGTTTACCGACTTTACAAGGTACTTGCGTCAACTTACCAAAGTAAGTGGTAACTCTCCAAAGGCAAAGTTAACTTTAACATTTCAAGAACTTTATTTAATGACTCTCTCTACTTTCAAGGAAAGTATTCTTCAGCGAGTCTAAAGCGGTAGGAAACAACTAGTGTCTATGGTGTATGGTCACCGGTTCATTCACTACGTAGCTATAATATGCCTGAGTGAACAAAACTACTTTCTCAAATTAATGACATGTGAAGGCAGGCAGCTGTGGGAGGAAAAGAAAAGGAAGAGTGTGAAAGAGTAGGTGATAATAACTCTGTCTTCGTGACTAAACTCATTGAAACATGTGATTTAGCACAAATCATTTATTGACCACAAACGCCATTTCTGGAAACCTAAATGTGTTCATCTAAACAGGTTTAGCTATTAGAATTGGAGGTGCAGATACTGTGTGTGGGTTCTTTTGTGAGAACTGTCATCAATAGACGAGGTTAACGAGGTGATTCACCCGAGCCGTGCGTTGTGCCTGTCAGCTCTCTCATTTTGGTGTTGTTCAGTGTTAAAGCGTGAACATACAGATCAATTATGGAATTATGTAAGTCTTCTATAATAATAGAGTATCCACCTCCTCGAGTTAATGTTTTATTCATCTAAATGTCTGATTTATTAGAATTCCTCCCGCTCTTGTTCAGATTAGCGGACAGCTGTTGCTCCATAAACATCCCATAAAATGCTTGAAAGCGCCTGTAATGAATACAGTGATCATTAGTTAGTCAGATGAAGTAACAGTATCTTTCTCAAGTGATAGCAACTGATTCACTTTTGAAAGATAGCAGCATGTTCGATTTCCTAGAACATTTAGTACTAGCAAGGTATCTGCAGGATTGATAGAATTAAATATAAAACATTTTTAGCTAAAAAAGTAGTTTCCGTGGCCTCAATTAGCCAATTTATTTTCTTACAAACTGTAGCCAAATTTAAAACCTTCACAAATTATATAAATGACTTTTTTTTAAATGTATTTTAGAATACTTAAGACCTTGTAATGCTTTTCAAATTCAAGAGAAAAAAAACATTACAGATGTATTTACAACTACCTGTGGTCTGAAATAAATAGAATAAAAAATAAAATAAAATAAAAAGCTCCAAACCATCCCTTTTTATTGACGCGTTAGAAAATTAGAGACGCAGTTATGGTGTGGACAAGCATTCACATCCAGATCCCTCAAATCAAATCACTTTTGTGCGTCTGATGTAATTGCACAGCTCTAAATTAGAAACAAACTTGTCTTGACACTGCATCAGTAGAAGGCAGTAAAAGTCCTCATACATATTCCAAGCTCTTCATGCTGGCAGCCAAACTTCACAATTATTTTATTTGTGATAAATCAGCTCTCCATGCAACTAAATGTGCAGACTCTATCCACAGGGTATAGCTGGAGCTCATCTTCCCTAAAAGCTGAAAGATTCTCATCATTAACTGATTCAGTATTGCAATACTTTCTCTGATGGCATTTCGGCTAAACACATTAGCATAATTTTTCCTTGAGCAAATTTGAAAGAAGTCAAAAGTCAGCATCCATTAATCTTTAAAAGCTAAAAAGTCACATGCTTTGAAGTCACAAAGTACATGCTTTGTTTTAAGATATTTACAGTACTGTATAACTTTCAAATGCATATCGTGATTCTCATACTGCATTTCAATCAATAGCCTCTGCTGAGAGCTGTTGCTGGTAAGTCCATATTTTCTCAATAGCAGTCACCACCTGTTTCAAGCTCAGGTCACATAAGAAACACAGCTTAATGCTCTTTTTAATCACAGTACATGACCAAAGAGAACAAAAAACATCTTTCTAGTATATATCATTGTCATTGCCATACATGCATATAATATCTGCTTGATGGGAGGTCTATTCAAATCTATTGCAAATAAAACTCAAATAATTGTGGCATGAAGACATGTAAAAACACATTGTGTTAGTTGAAGAATATTGGGGTGAAATCTCGTTTTTAAAATAGCAGTTTTCATTTTATGAGTAAAATAAAGCCTGTGGTTAATAGTACTTAAAGAGACTTTCAAGTTGTGTTCTACAACACACATAACTCAAACATGAATTCTGAAGCGGTTTAAAAGTACACAAAAAAATTATGAAAAATTGTATTGCTACAATAATCATAATAATAATAATAATTGTAGTGCTATCATTAATAAGCCACATTTGCACAGAAAGCAGATGTGTGTGGAATGATTGACTATGTCATTTAAATACAGTGTAGTGACTGGTTTACCTGGATTGCAGGTGATTAGTGAATCAGAGGCAAGTTTATCTGCCAACAGTGCCAAAACACACCTGCTTTGTGAATATACCTCATTTTTCTGAGGACAAGTAGCAAATTTACTAGTAGTCTTTAGTACTTTTAAAATATGATTGGCATTCTGGACATATTTTTTTTAATCAGCCCTTGCTTTAGATGAAGGGTTATTTCTCTTTGCAGCTGGACATTTGCTAGAATTTCCTCCTCATATTCTCCAGGGGCTGCATTCTCAGAATTTCTGTTGAGCTCTATTACCCGCTGCTGCCTTTTCCCTTTGTTTTTGTGCTTGAAATGTAGCTCCTGTCAAAGCTGGCATTTTAACTTGTGATTTCATCACCTGATGTCACAATGTGCAATATGACCTTTGTTCAAAATCTCTTTTAAAAAATCATACCAGTCCACTGCTAATGATTAAACTTGGCTTCACATCTCAAATTGTTCTTTCAGCCAAAACCATTGGCTCATTAGTAAGTAAGCTGTTCAGTCTGCAAACTTGAAAGTACAAACTTATGGCACCAATGCTAATGAATCAGGTTTTATGAGACATTTGCATTTGGTGCACATTTATGCATAGTAATAATAAGCTTAGGGAAAAATAACATGTCACATTACAATTAAGCGGTGTGTATAAAGGACAGCAGATAAGAGCATATTTATCTATCGACTTCCCGTTTTCTGTCCACTGGCCACAAATCAGCAGCTGCACTGATTGGCTCAGATTGGTCCTGTCATGCTGTCAGCCGATAGGCTGATAATGAATTGTCAGAGTCATAAAGGCTTGAAAATAGACAGGCTGGTGCAGAGCGGGTGTCACCAGTGCTAAAACGCTGAAATAACACCTCCTACAAACAGAAAATCCTCACCTCACTAATGGAGAAAGGGCTATCCTGAATCATTTATACTCAATATTTAACTGTGAAACACAGTCTGAATCAGTGTGTAATACTGCAGTACTGTGAAATATACCAAGACACTGAATGATCACTATATTCATATATCATTTCATGGTACTTCGATGTGCTTCAAGCAATATCAAGATTAATATGGGACACAAAATTATAACAAATCAACTTTTATTATTCAGTGTACAGCAAGCTTTTATTTCATAGTTCCACACTTAAATCATCACATCTCTAAAACAACTGACCTCACGGGAATACATGTAACATGTAGAGAGAGCAATACAAAAAGTGGTGGTAAATCTTACATATCTCTACACTTATGACTCACTAGTGGCAGAAATCAAATGCTAAGCTAATCCGAAAACTTCAAGCATGAACACTTAAGACTTCTCTGCCAGTTTATTCCCCCGTTGGATGATAAATGACTCACTGGTAAGCAGGGAATACCTATAGGGTGCCAAGTGTGCTGCAAAGGACTGCAATAGATTGTGAATTCGATTTTCCAGATTCAGCTCAAGTGGGTCTTAAAATAGATGTGTTTCAATCATCTTTTCCATTTATTAGCAATCTTTTCCCCAGCTTTAGTGACATATTGATAATATTTTAAGTGAAGACATTTAATAAATCAGATCTGATTGCCGATGCCTCTGCTGTTTGTAGCACAGGTTCTGTGCAGCAGCTCAACTCCAATGTGATTTTAGCTATTGCTTTAGATTTAAGCATTTACCAAACATTTAGATTCAGATTTAACATTCAGACTCTAAATAAATATGAAATGGCACACAATTGTAACATATCTTAAAAGTCTGGAGAAAAACTAAGCAATTATTTGCAGCATGTGATTTGTCATTCCATAAACACCTGTACATGAATAAAGATAAATAAAGAGCTGTGTTGCTATGAGACAAAATATTTGTTTGATTGCTTAATGGTGTTGATTGTTTTAGTCATTGAATATCAACCCAAGCAAAACCCATTTATTGGCATGAATATTGCAGCTGATAACCTTGCATTATATAACAGCTATGTATAAACGAAGTCTCAGAAGAGAGAATCTCTCTCTTTGTTTTATTCATATTCTGGGAATAAACATCCAGTTTTTGTAATTTGCAGAACAAGCTGCTTGAGCTATTTAAAAAAATAATAATTCTAAATCTAGTTACTTACCAAAGTGTCCCAGTGTTCCTTTAAAAGATTACCAACAAACAAAAAAATGACACAGTAGATATCTCTTCCTCTAAGCATGTGATTTTCTTCATTCTTGTGCATGCTAAATTGCATTTGCACACTTGGATGCATTTGATGCCCCAAAAGGGAGATTGGCAGGCAGATTCATCACGGAATGTGATAGGATAAATGTCCCGATGTCACACGATGTGACCTTTTGAGGAAAAAGCTGTGATAGTACAATCTGTTCTTGACATTGATTTGTGCTGCATTGCCTCTGTTAGTAGAACATCTGACTGATCACGCTCTTGTGTACTAGCATGTATCAATATGATGAAGCAGCACTGGCCATGCATCAAATTTGAGGTAAAATCTGTCAGAAAAATACCTCATTCATTTTAACAATCAAGCCCACATAAGGGTATGGGTCAGCTGGTCCACCCAATCAAAACTGCTGGAATATACAACTAGTTATTAAGATTATAATATAACTTACATTGCACACAAAATAAGCATAGCACACATGAACATACTGTACACGCATTTCAGTTATTTTGCATATACTGTACTGCAGTACTTTGCATGAATTATTCATGCCGTGGGGAATGTTTGGAACCACAGTTCTGCTTCATCACAGACATCTCATTATTACCTACAGCATAACATAAATATACAACTTGATTGTGCCGTCATTGTAATTGTACAGTTAATTGTGCAGCTATACATTAATCTATTGAAAAATTAGCAAACATTGGCTGTGATCCAAAGCCTAGCGAGCTGCCTCGTGGCCTTCTGCCCGCTCTCTACATTGGCAGCATCCTACATGAAACTAAACCTCAGTAAGCAAACAGTATGTAAATCTGTAAATAGTTTTGTAGAAGAAAAAAATATTATTTGCCACTGCCTCCTAATATCCTCTGGAAAAGGCTATAGACAAACACTTGGTGTGATTGGTGCTATAAAAACACATCAGAACACATCTTCTCTGCAAGTATAAAGTATACATATATCTAGAATTACTCTTACAGTGGACAGAGAAAGTATACAGCATCAACTTACAGTATATTTTCCAGATACTATTTTACCATTTCTTTTGGATTTACTACAATATATAAGCTTACTATATAAAAGCTGATTATTCAATTTAGAATAAAGCATGTAGCCTATATATTACAATGCTTGTCATTTTTACAGTATAAACAAACATTTTGGGGTCAGTTTAAGTTTTAATTTAATACTTTTATTCAGCAAGGATGCATTTAATTCACAGAAAATACATTTATAGTGTTACAGAAAAATGCAAACCTTCTGTTTATTAAAGAATCTTAAAAAATAATAATAATTAAGCAGCACAACCGCTTTCAGCTGTGATGATATAAAAAATGTTTTTCTGAATGATTTCTGAAGGATCGCGTGACACCGAAGACTGAAGTAATGGCTGCTAAAACATTTAGCTGTGCCAACACAGCAATACATTATATTTTAAAATACACTCAAACAGAAAACTTATTTTAAATTGTAAAAATATTTCACAATACTACTGTTTTTATTGTATAAAGGCAGTTTTAATGAGCACAAGATACTTATTTTCCAAAACATCTGATCGGTAGCATGGCCGTAGCCAGGCTTTGAACATTAGTGAGGTGTAAAGAATTGTGTTATAATAACCCCTACAAATACAACTCATTTTATACACTATAAACACTTTAAAAGAAGATGTTTGTAGTTTGAGAAATATATGTTCTCTGTTTTGGAGGAATGATCATTTTTTAACCATACCCTATTTATTGTATAAAATGTGTTAATACTTTACTATGGGGTGGATAATGTTATCAGTTGCTTATTATTCATCCAACAATACATAATACTGTTTAAGCTTTTATTAATAATCATTGCTGTATAGATTATAACTTTATCTAGTGCTCTTCTGAATGTTTTTAGCATGACTTTGTGATAATTTTACTATAATAAACGACATAGCATAGACTTCTTCATGGCTAGTGATTGCATAGGCTCTTTCATTTCATTCTGTAACCTACTTGTTCTACAGATCTGTGTAGAGTTTTAAATGCTACTGTTTTTGACATCGTCGATAACGTTTCTGACAGATAATATCATGAATTTTTTTTTGTGTTTGCCTCACCGAATGTCGTATCCTGTCAGCAATAACCTGTCCATGGGCTTTTTTTTATTACTGTCTGTTTAAGTGGCGGCGATGCAGTGTTGCCAGATATTGCTATTAAAACAAACAAAACCCGAAAAATGAATAAAAATAAACCGGAATTATTTAAAATCTTTTGCAAATAAGATAAGATAAAGATATCGCTGTTCCTAAACTGCAACCTCCCACTTTATTAACTTTCTAAAGTGTCAAATTAAGTGGAAAAGATGACGCTTATAATAGCAACATGGAGGCTGCGCCCACAACCCTCACTCACATCTCTCTCAAGCCTCGTTCACTGCGGCAGCGTCTAGCAAAGATCCTTTTCATACCACGGACACTAAACATTCTATCAAACTGTCTAAACTGAATTATACATGTCATGCAATCAATCATATGAGGAGTTGTAAACAGAAAATTAGTCATTCAGAGAACACATTTTATTTTTGAAAATGAAAAATGTACAGAGGTCCAGTGACCTCATAGCTGGCTACGGGCCTGAACAGTAGTGTATACAAATATATTGCTCCCTTTACATTTAGAAGGCATCGTCATATTTGGGGTTCCTCGGCATCAAAACACTGTTGTATCTACAATGGATACAGTTGCCCTTGCCTTCAAATTTGGACCAAGAAAGTTTCAAGAATACCAATAAATTAAGCAAGGATGCAGCATAATTATGTTGCCTACTATTTGGAACAGCTTTAGCATCTAATGCCTGAAATGCCTGTGGAGGCAGGTTTTGGAACAAAGCTATTGTCTCATTAAGGCCCCCAAAAAGTAAACTTTATAATTATCAGGATGAAATTAAAGAGCAGGCACAGGATATAGATCCACCCACTTGGAAATGTCTGTTCACATGAGTGCCGTTGCCAAAGCTTGAAATGGTGTTATGAAAAAAACAATGGTGTTTGACACAGAATCGTTCTTCTTAGACTGTGCCTATTGCTATGTGTCATAAAAATGGGCACGAGCTCAGTGTTGAAATGGCATGGCTCGAAGGTATCCGTATGAGGGATGTCAGAATGCACCAGAGGGAGCCTTGAGAGTAGTCCTCAGAGACAGCAGTATTTACAGGCCTATAAGGCAGCGTGAGTGATTGCTGCAGATCACGTGACCTCCGGCTTGGCGGTGATCAGGGGATCAGTGTTTGCAGGGTTAAGAGCCATCCAGCGACCAGAGAGACTGACGATTCACTGAATCACTAGGACATGTGACTCTGGGAGAGTCTGGAAAAGCAGATAAGACACGGCCCCAGCGAAAGCCACGGTACATCCGACACATCCTTTTTCCTTTTGCTCGCTTTGACTGTGGTTCAAGCTAACACTTACTCTTTCATTCCATCTTTCTCCCATTACCTCCACCTCAAGTCCTTTGTCTTTATCTCTCTCCTTTCTCTGATAAAGTCAAGCCCAGTGGAAGCTGCTTGCAGAGTCAGCATTTGTGAATGTGTGCAGTGTTGGGTGTTACCAGACTATACTGTCTGCAATCTGGATTATACAGTCAAAAAAATGAAGCAGTTTGTAACTGGAGCAGCGGTTTCAAAAGCACACCTCTGTACATCATCTATCCCTAAAGGCTTCATTTTAGGACATTAAGGGTGCATATTTGTACCTTCAGCGCTAGATAAATAGCAAAGGTGTAAGTTTATTTAAGCTCTATCTTGAGGCAGTGGCTCTTAATCGCAGACTCACAACCTGAAATTGGTTCACAGGTCTGTTCTAATAAGGCAGGATTCCTAGTTCCTGGTCCTGCAGAGCCACTTTCCAGCAAAGTTTAGTTCCAGGCTATAAACATTGATCAGTTGAATCAGGTGTGTTTATGTTGAGTCTGCAGGAAGGTGGCTCTCCAGCACCAGGAGTACTCTGTGAGATCTTAAACAGCAGTTAAATGCAAATAAAAGAGTGCAAAGGGCAAATTTGTCCAGAATGCCGGGGGAAAACCCCTTCTCTTTTTTGAAGGATATCCTGGGATTTTTAATCACCACAGAGAGTCAGGACTTCGGTTTAATGGCTCATCTGAAGGAGGGTGCTTTTTGACAGTATAGTGTCCCCATCACTATAATGGGGCACTAGGGCCCACACAGACCATAGGGTGAGCACCCCCTTCTGGCCTCACTAACACCTCTTCTAGCAGCAACCTAGTTTTCCCAGGAGCGCTCCCATCCAGGTACTTACCAGGCTCAACCCTGCTTAGCTTCAGTGGGTGACCAGTCTTGGGCTACAGGGTGACATGACTGCCAATTTGAGCACAAAGAAAAACAAAAATAATTGTATTAAACAATTTCTTCTCGTCAGCAGCTTCACACACATGCATCATGGTACTCTCATGAATGTGCGTCAAAGACTGACAGGGAAGAGTAGAAATTATTTAATAAAGTTGTTATTTCTTTGCACACAAATTATTCTCATAGCTTCATAAAATTACGGTTGAACCACTGATGTCACATTATTTTAATGATGCCCTTTCTACCTTTCTGGGCATCGAACGTGGTAGTTGTGTTGCGGTCTATACAGGGCCAGAAAGCTCTCGGATTTCATCAAAAATATCTTAATTTGTGTTCCAACGATGAATGAAGGTCTTACAGGTTTGGAACAACATGAGGATGAGTAATTAATGACAACATTTTTGTCTTAACTATCCTTTTAATAACAGCTAGATTAAAAGAGATTCAAAATTATTATACAAACTAAATGTTTTTAGATTAGATTACCACATCACTTAACATCCCAGACACTTTTAATTGTGTAATTTGCAATTGGTACAAGGATGCATTTCAGAAGTTACCAAAGATTACCAAACACTGTATGAGTGTGTGGCAGCATGTGGGACATTCAGTCCTGAGCGGTGAGGAAGGATTAACAGAAGAGACTCGCTGCCAGACATTCAGAGCTCACTACTGTGACCACACACATCAACTGACCACCAGCACTGAAACCCAGCAGAGCTAACACAAAAACTGCCTCCAAACGTCCAACTTAAATACATTCAGGGGTGAAAGACTGAGGCAAGGGCTTTAAAACCTTGAACAAAACTGATCAGGACAGAAAACCCGGCTTTGGGTACAAAGTGACCTACCCATACTGGACCTTCTAAAGATAAATAATACAAAATATGGATTGCTTCTTAAAGAGATAGTTCAGCCAAAAACTATTTTGTCATTGGTTATTCAACCTAATGACATTCCAACTCCATATGACTCTAAATAAATGGAAAGCAGCAGCTCAGACTTTATTCTAGATGTGTTCCACAGAAGAAAACACGTTTGAAATGATGATTGTAAATAAAAAATGACAGAATTGAATAATTTATTTTATGGATTATCACTTTAACCAAAGGTATTTGAAATAATATTTTTTTCCATGAAATGTGTCTGTGTTGGAATACCGCTTTTGTGAACGATTGCCGTGTTATGTTTCTGCCTTATCATCAAATAACATCTAATCCTCATTATTATTTAGCCTCACAACCAATGCGCGTTATGTTTAACAAACTACTTGTTTACCTGAAACAAACATGTACTGTTTACAGATATCTGAACAAATTGTTCTTGACATCCATGATAAATTCGTAACAAATGCTAAGTCATTACAGCAAAAACTTTTCATCACACAGATGATTTTCCCATTCACCACACTCTGAATTATAGAAACCCTCAGGGTCATTACCCAATGTCAGCATGTCTTCGCTCTCCAAGGGGAGGAGATGGCATCTCTGTGCTCAAATTTAGACGCAAATCCTACTGAGCACGACTGTCACAGCATTCCCTTCTTTTTGCTCGTGTACCACACAAATGTATTGCCAGTATTTCTAACAAACGGGTCGTTCTTTCTGTGATATGTTAGATAAGTGCATGAGCTCCTGTGATAGCCATGGATTTCCCCTTATGCATCTCTAATGAATAATACATGCAGATTTTGCAAGCCTGCGGCAAGCTTGTTTGATGTATTACTCGATAAGCAGCTGATATGAATGTGCTGATGAATTATGAGGAGGTAAGATGATAGGGGAGTGTATGAGAAACATATCCAGAAAAAACATGTCATATTGTTATTGATAAAATACATATGTTTCCTCACAGGTTGACATCACAATCTTGATGCTAAGCAAAAACATTTGACCTCAATTGGTGCATTCATTATTAAAGTTGCTGCTTCCATCCTGACACACTTTTTAATGTTTGTTCCTTATGATTTCCCCTCATGCTCTGCTGATAATGACTAAATACACATTTAAAGGTGAAGTGTGAAATTTATTTGTCTCAACAAACAGAAGAGCAAAAATTGTGTTTCTAGTTTCTCAAAAATTCCTTTATTTCTCACTGGTTGGAAAAAGAGATGGTCCCGCCCCAAAATTACAATGTCAGTAATGTTGCTGTTTTGGATGCTCAAAAATCACACAGGGAATCATACTACAAATGAGTTATTTATGATCGTCCCTCGAAAATAATTCTAGAAATAATAAAGCACTTCACCTTTTCTGAAGTCATCCAACAATGAACAAAACTATTCAGCCATCCTCTCTGAGCAATGTTTAAAAAAAGAAAAAGAAACATATGAAATATATCATAGCATATAGTATTTTTGTCTACACTGTTAGACTTTTTATTGTATTTTTGCGGTAACTTACTGGCAGCACTGTTGCCAGTAAGTTACTGTAACTGTCCCTTTACAGTACTTTAACTGTAAATGTGTTTTACAGTATGATGCCCTTACCGCAGTTTCATTTTGCAGTATGATGCTCTTACCGCAGTATCATTTTACAGTACAATACCCTTACCGCAACTTAGTTTTACAGTATATTGCTACAGCAATTTTACTATAATTTATTTTACACTATTTATTATACTATATCTTTATTTTGAATATTTTACATGAATGCTATTGAATTTAATAAATTCCAAAGAAGTAACTTGAGTCAATGCACAGCAGTAAATTTTTATTCACTGTCACTGTCAATTACATTTATTTTATTTACTTATTTATTTAATCATTGTGATGCAACATTACAAATATATATATATATATATATATATTAATATATAGGACTAAATTCATAACAAATCGCATATAGAACTGAATTTATATAATTTAAATCATAATGTGTTAACAATACATAAAAAAAAAACTACAACAAAAAAACAAACATGTAAAGCATCCCAGTTGGCTGGCCTCCATGCTGGTATGCCACTGATGGCTATATAACTGAATTCATAACAACAAATCATGACAATATCTAAACAAAAAACATGAACAAAGCATCCCAGTTGGCTGGCCACCATACGGGTAAAACACTGATGGCTGATCTGAAACAAAACAGAGGGAAAATGAGGGAGAAATTAGTTTATCTCGTTATGTTATATTTTACGTAACAACTTAGGTAACAACTTGTGCAACAGCAGTTATTGCCAGTATTGTTTCTGTTTAAATAGTATAGTTTTTTTGCACATCCTTGTCAGAAAACGCCATTAATTGCCTGAATGTACAATGACGTTAAAGGTACACTAAGTAAAAGTGTTTTTTGCTTTCAGTAACATTGTAACTGTATTTTTGATGGTCAGACATTCTGTTAACTATATATAACAATGTCTGTGTTTTCGGTGCATGTGGGATCTAAATGCCAAAAAAGTTTTAAAGGAAGCAGGACATTGCTCATTTCCACAAGCAAACCTATGGTTTGCTGTGTGCTGATGTTTTTTCACATGTGTCACGTGAGATGAGGTCGAGGACTCAAATGCAGGGGAAAAAGTTCTTTTTAATAATAAAATAAAACAAAGAAGAACAAAAACCAGCCCGAAGGGGAAAAACAAGCAGGCAGGCAGAAGACTGGGGCACAGTCAGACATGAAACACTCACACGACATTAGACACACAAAAGACAACGGATCAGCACAGGACTGCAGACACAAGGAGAACTATATAGGGAGACAAACGAGGGTAACGAGGGAGACACAGCTGGAGCCACTGAAACAATGATTAAGTAACAAGATGGGAGGGGACAGACAATCGACATGGGAGCACATGGCACCAACAAACAACAAGCCATGTGCTCAACACAGAGACATCTGGTGGCCAGCCTGGGCACACCAGCAGGACCGTGACAACATGACTGCAGAAAATTCTTAAATCTGAAACACACAAGCTGCAATACTTGCACCTGTACATACTTGCATGTGCTCTGTTTTTTTGTTAAATTTTTTCCTGGTGGCTTTGCGACGTGTTGTGGATGTGTTGGTCCACCTTTGTCCGTTTCTCAAACTATTCCTTACTCTCTCTCTCTCTCTCTCTCTGTTTTCTGGTGTGGCCCTTAAAAGAGCCTTTGGGTTCGTAGGTAGTGCCTGCGGACACAAAAGCAAAAGAGAGGAAATGAGGAAACTTCACTGAACATGGGAGAGATGTTGTATATGTTTGTGTAAAACTTTTTCCATCAATGACTATTTACTAATCTGTATGTTATGAACATGGAAAATCACAGATGTGGGATGTTTGATCATCTGTCTTTACAATACATTTCTGATGACTCTAGTTGTTGCATAACATGCAGTTAATCTAATGTCAAATACTGTATCTGATAGTAAGTCAAAACATATACTTACAAAGCCAAAGATGCTCAGTGGTGTGGCCCTTAAAGGAGTATTTAGGGTAGTGCCTGCCTGACACAAAAGCAAAAGAGAGAAAGAATAAACATAATTTTCATCAGTGATTATTGACTATCACCATATGTTATGAACATGATAAATCACAGATCTAGGCTGACTGCTAAATGTATCACTTACACAATAAGATGACAGTCAACACTGAAAGAAAAGATAGAAGAGAATATTTAGCATACAACAGCATGTAAAATGTAATTACTGGTACTATGAAAATTTAAATGCACTGACTTTGAGACCTTCCTTCTATTAACAAATAAGAAGCCATAATAAAGAACGATTCTTAATTATTTAATGATTTGTAATTTTTCATGAAATTACATTTAATTGGAATTGCTATAAGTAATGTATATGTTAGAGATACTGTCTGCTGTTTTTTCTCTCTCTTATTTTGTACTCATTTTTTACCTCCTTTATTACTTTGGTGGTGTAAATATATTCTGTATTTTACACATACTTCAAATGCTTTGGCAATACTTTAATTAAAATGTAATGCCAGTAAAGCAACTTGAACTTGTGTGTGTTCCCTGAATAGAGCAGACGCACAGAGAGAGAGAGAGAGAGAGAGAGAGAAAGGAAGAAAGAGAGAGAGAGCAAGGGGTTACGAGCGTACGAGAGAGAGCGCGCGCGCAAGGGGTTAAGAGCGCACGAGAGAGAGCCTTTGAGACGCTACTTCAAATGACGTCACACGCATTTAACGGCATTTAACGGTAACGTTATTCGTTTAATTGACGAGTAAAATAGGCCTACACCATAACTGGCCTAAAAAAGACGGAAAACCATTATTCGTGTAAATATTACATTGATGCGTCTACTGGAAATGGCAGTCAAAGCAGCAGTTTTGAGGAAAACGAACAGTCCTGCTTGTCATAGCCAATAATTCGATTTTATTATTTGCTTTCTTCATATATTTTATTGAATTGATATTGGTAATGCTTTACGATCAAAAAATAACTAATAAAATACATTTGTTGAAAGTTTGTAAACATAAATAAAAGTAGCCTACTTACCTCAGGAAAATCTGCAGCTGGCGTCTGGCGATCCATTCATAAGGGACGTCCGTTATGCGCGCACTGGACACAAACCTCAGTTTATATAACCTCTGCCACGTTGTTGCGCGGGCTTTGCACGCGAGTAACAGTTTAAATTGTGTGATGTGTAAGTAAAGTTTATATATATATATTTTTGTTTGTAATAATTTACAAATTACATTTGTATCACCACTTGTGTATTACCATGACATTACACAAATAATAATAAAATTAAATTATACCAGTCTGTTTTTTTCTGATAGCCTATTTTGAAAAACGGTGGGAACCCAATTGTGGATTTATTATTATTTATTATTATTATTATTGTTTATTATTATTTCGTTATTTATTATAAATACTAATAGAACATGCGTATGGGTGTGTGATTTTTTAAAATAAATTTTAAAATGAGAAAAATGAATGCAGATTCATGATTTTCTTTCGAACAAGATTATAAACTATAAAACATTATCATATGACATTTTAATAGGCCTATATGTGCATATTGTCTTGATATTTTCAAGAATCAATTGAAATCGAATTGGATCGAATTAAAGAATCGGCTAAAAACACATCTCTTCTATCTTTATTTGACCCTCTAACTCTAGCAATCTCTATTCTAATTCTATGCTTTAAAAAAACTAACAGTAGCATTTCTAATATTTTTGTATTCTGTTTTCTTTTGTTTATCATACAATTAACAAAAGCAAAAATGCCTCTAACACTAGCTTGCTCTATTCTTTTCTGCTCTATCGGTTTTCTTTTTATTTATTATATATAAAAAAACCTTGTTAGTGTACTGCCTAAAGCTAACTGAGACTTGTCATAGCTCTTGTATATCATTGCTCTTTTGTTGATTGCTTCCATTGTCCTCATTTGTAAGTCGCTTTGGATAAAAGTGTCTGCTAAATGACTAAATGTAAATGTATGTTTTAGGCCTATTAAAATGGCAGCACATTCAAGAAACCTGTCTTCTTCATTTACAGTAGCACTACTGCTTTTGTGTAAACAGTAAAATACTGCAAATTCACATATACAGTAAATTACTGTAAACTTAATAAAAAATACCCATAATGCAGTGTGTATTACAGTAGTTAACCGTAAATCATATATATGGTATTTTACTGGACTTTTTTACAGTAAATAACTGTAAAATTACAGCAAAATACTGTAAATTCCCATATACAGTAAATTACTGTAAAATTAATACAGAAATACCCATAATGCAGTGTGTATTACAGTAGTTAACCGTAAATCATATATATGGTATTTTACTGTACTTTTTTACAGTAAGTAACTGTAAAATTACAGCAAAGTCTAACAGTGTAATTTAATATTTAGAATCTAAAATTTCAACTAAGATACATTTCTTCATGCTCATTTTCTAAATGTATGAATTATAAAGAAGACAACATGTTACTTTGCAAGTAACATTTTGCTTATCCATTGTCTTCATGGTTTAAAACATATATTTCCAACATTGTGACGTAAGCAATTACAACCACTCCCCCCCTGAAAACGTACCGAACCGAACCATGAATTTTGTGAACTGTTACACTCCTGATAGACAGACTGACAGACAGATAGATAGACTGTTTGAGGAAACAACAGAGTAACAGAAAACTATGATAGAGATACAGAAGATAAGCACAAGCTCTCTATGCTGTCTTAGTGAAACAATCCAATCATGCCCGTTGCTCACCTTTACAGTAGCTTTACCATTCAGATGGGAACTTGTGTTTCATGAAGTGTAAAGGAGGTATGTGTTAGCAGACAAGGTAAAGCCCTGTGTGTTTCTATTCCTGAAACAGTGGAAGTTATTCTAAGCTGGGCCGGGACATACGCAGACATGTCATGTTATTCACACCAAATAAAAATGAGATAACACACTGTCCAGCACCATAAGGAGGGGAAATGGATGAATAAATCAAGGGCGTGGAAGGATAGGGATGATCGTGTGAGAACATGAGGGCATGATTGAGTGAAAAAGAGGTGTGGTGAGCCACAAACAGCTGTGGTGGAGGGCTGGATCTGGGACTCAAGGGTGAGGAGACAGAAATAGCACACTTTAAGGAATGAGAAAGAAACTGGAGCACAGGTCCAATATCCATTAAATCTTAAATGTGGGGACTGTGTGTGAACACACACACACACGCAAAACATTCAATATAGAGATATAAGAAAGAGAGGGGTTCCTGAAAATAGCCCTTGGTTCCATTATTCTGGCCACACAAATCGTACAGTGTAAATGGACACACACACACACACACACACACACACACACACAAAGCGTGTAAGACTGTCTCACACGTATCAATCGTGCTGACAGGGCATCTTAAACCAAGCATGAAGAGGATATACTTGATCGATCAGGCGATCAGACAGAGACCATTTGCAAGAGTAAAGGAAAAATATATTAAAGTGATTTCCACTCCTGAGATTCTCATTGCATTCGTCTTTGACATGGTTATGCAGCACATTTTAAAGACGAGGGAAGCTTATTACTTCTGGCCAACTTCAAAGGGCCGGTCCCGTTCAGAGCCCATTCATGACTCGCCCATTGAGGGAGGCTAATTCCAAATCCTCCATTTAGAAAGAGGGAGGGAAGACTGTCCCGTTTCACCTCATCACTGAAACTGTGAAGGTTTTCCAGGGAAATAGCAGGAAACCAGGAGCTGCTTGGTGATGCAATGCTTTGTTTTTGTCCTCTGTTCAAGGCTATGTAAATAAAAGCACATGGTGCTCATTTATTTCAAACCAAAATTAGTTTAAGAGGAAAACTCTGAAAATAATACCATTGGCTTTGAAAACTTTGAAAGCACAGAGACAAACCAATATAATGCATAAAGACTGACATACAGAGAGCCCGTTTCTGATGTCTTTGTGGGGAAATCTGAGGATAATCTCATGGGAAATCATAGAATATTCATTCCAAACATCGTTTTTTTTCTTTAAAAGAATTCAGGTATGGGTAAAATACACAATAAATCAATGGTCAATGGTCCAAGCATATTTTAAAATGTTAATTTTTATGTTCCACTGAAGAAAGTAATTCATACATGTTTGAAATGACAAAGTAAAAAAACGTAATTTTATTTTGAGCGAACTATCCTATAAGTTTTTATAGTAATATTCAAAAGAATAAAGAACAGAATATACAAGGATTGTCCAAGCTTTTAATATACATTTTCTAAAGATGTTAGTGCTATTTTTCTACTCGGATATGTAGAGTCACGGTTAATTCAAGCAATGCAAATTGCATTTATTTAGACATGAAGATGTTTTCGCTTTTAAAACCCATGCATCATTTATCAAGGGAAAGTCAGTCTTTTGTTGTCCAAGGTCTCTGTGATCAAAGACCGGTGATTCAGAAAGTCACTCTTCAAGCGTCTTTATGGGAAGATTTACCAGGCTGTCTTTTATGTTGATTGAGTGCATAATGATAAATGCAATATTTCCAGTGAAGAGCTGCCCACTTTCTCATACAATTAACTTTTAACTGAATATAATAATGTAACTGAAATCAGACCAGCAGTCCTACCTGAGCTCATTAAGGAACCTGTGAATTATTTATAATACATTTATTGAACACCTCATGAGATGGTACATTACCAAAAAAAGCCCTAGGTACACTAACAGCAGAGGCCAGAAAAGAAGCTCAATAACACTAATATCTAGGTCAAGACATACCAAAATTACAGCTGCAAACTTTGCATAAAAGCCTAGATGCATAGCTATTATATAGTTTTCAACATTTTCTTATTACAAGGCATCAGTCTTCCAGCCATAACAATCACAAAGGAAGAGATGTCAACTTTTCCATTAACAAGAGTTTGCTGCAATCAGCATTTTACATTAATTCTGTCAAACACACACTCACAAAACTATTGAATTCCTCACTGTCGGACTAATTGTATGAAGAATAATGTGCATAAAGGAGAAAGTGAAAGGTGTATTTTCAATTCACCATACAATCAAAACCAAAAAGGAAAATTAAGATTAAAGTCTTTTAATAAAATTCACATTAGCTACAAGGCAAAGTAAATGTGCAATTAACTTATCATTGAGTGAAATGAAAAATTGGAAACTTGACAAAGATTTACTTGGATTCGGCTTGTTAAGGAGCTAACGCATTTATTACCATGCCTTGTACAGGAATAAATTAATTGAATTGAGTAATACATCTCTAAATTCAAGTTACTGAGATGTCAGTGCATGAAAAATGTGTTTGTTTGGCTTAATCATTTTGAGTATTTTCTTTTGGTATATCTATTTGTGTGGTCGCTGATTATCTTAAGAATAAGCCCTGAATTTCAGTGTACAGCAGAATTTAAAACCGGTCTTTTTCATCACTACATCAATCCTTTTCCACACAGTAAGTATATTAAAGTAAATATGATTTGGTACAGAACGAAAGGAGAAAAAAGAATCACTGTGAACCACAGAGATAGAATGAGAGAGATGAGACTGTCCGAGTGTGTCACTGAGATGATATTCAATATACAGTATATAGTCCCAACACCTGCCACCAACCCTGAAGATATTTGCTGTGGAGATACACTATATTGCCAAAAGTATTGGGTCACCCCCTTCTAATGAAAATTAGAGTATAATTTCCATGAGTACAAGTCTTACTCTTCTAAACTTCAAAACTGCTGCAACAGAGGTGGAAATACATTTTTTAAGTACATACATTTATTTGTAGCCACAGTTTGGAAGTGCCCTTTTCTCTTCTAAAGAAGGGGTGTCCCAGTACTTTTGTCCATATAATGAATGTTCAAGTCATTGGTGTTTGCCCCTATTATGTGGCTTTCACTCTTCTAATGTACCACGAGGAAAGCAGGACTCTATCTGTCTTTGGATAACATTTTTTCTTTATACTGATATTAACGTAACTCTTGTAATCTTAAATATTAATGTGAATGGAAATACATAATTTAAAATAAACTGACAATAAATATTTGAACGTGACAATTAAATATTTAGTGCTATCCAGGCTGAATATCTTATTTGACATAATGAGTTTACTCAGGCTAGATGATATAAGTGAAACTTATATGAAACTTCATTCATGAAACATTCCAAGTAAGTGTCATTTGTTTTGGCGCAAAAATACGAATTCATTAATTGGCGGAAATATTTAATTAAACTATTCATTGGATTCAGTTCACACAAAAACATCTGCCTCACGTTCACATGGGTAGCCATGAGTTAACATGATACACATGAATTATATATATTATGCATGCATGCATGTTTCCACCACCAGTATATCTAATATTCACTGCAGCATCGAACATGCCCACATATCGAATTAATCTTAATTATCACATAATTGACAGATGTCTTTAAACAATACACTAAGCCGTTTAGGACAATCTAATCCAATTGCACACATCCCTTTCTGTCAAATGCTAAATGACTAAAATAATTTGTTCTAAAACTTTAAATAAACATTTTGTGCAAATTATGCAACAGTTGTTAGACCAAAAAGCACATTTCGATTAGATATGCACACACACACACACACACAAAGTAATCAAATTTCTCTCCATGCTCTACAGCTGATATATCACCGTCTCTTTCACCTGCTGAGAACACCGACAGCTGCAGTGCAGACACACAGAAATGCTTGTTTGGGGAGGAAGTATATTCATTTGCATCTCAATAGATACATAAGCACACAACTTAACTATCTGGATAATGTCCAATATCATATGATGAGAAGAAAAAATATCCAGCACATTGCTGTTATTTGCAAAAACATCAAATAAGATACATTATAGATATCATCCCCCCCCCATAACCTAAAGTGACCTAGATACAACCAGGAATAGTTCACTTAAAAATGTGTATGTATGCTATTATTTATTTATCTACAGCATAAACCATATAAACACCATGTACAGTATTATGTGTTGTATTCCAAGTCTTCCGAAGCTATATGATAAAACCTCATTGCGGATCTTGTTCAAATGATGCCACACTGTGACAGTCCTGACATCATTGATACTGGTTTTTGAGTGTTGCATAAGAATACATTATACAAAAATGAATATGGAAAATTAAACTGGGAAACTGCAGTGAAGGACAATATTGTCTATTAAATATGCTAAATTTCATCTGTTCTTCACACAATGCTATTGTATGGGATCTGAAAACGTGTTATATAGTTATATGCACTAATAATTCTGAAATTTCTTGAAGCTTGACAACACTAACAACTGTCAATGTATGAACACACACAAAAATTATTCTATTGTGTTAACATGAAAAAAATAACAGCAGCATATAGACTACCATGAGTGAGAGTAATAAAAATAGAATTTAGCTCTACAAAGGGAGACTATTTGTATATATCCACTTCTATAGACACTTGGGAATACAAACCATGTGAAATTGGTGCAACCTGCCAAAGCCTCTGACTCATTGCAAGTGTTCCCTGATAACCGACGAAGGCATCAGCCAATTAGATTAGATCCAGTGCGATGACAGATAGAGCCACGTCAGTCACAAACCTTCATTTGCTCCGAGGCTTTTTCATTATATCTGGAAGGTTGGCGGTTTGCTATGCTGTTGGACCGCCTCACGCACATATATATTCACAAGCATAGGATTACACTCACAAATAGTGAAATACCCAACCACCTTATTGGTGCTCTGGTGACAAACACACAGCTGTTTACTCATCTCTGAGATAATCTCATATGTAGGGCATCAGTCTTTCCAGCCTGCAATCTTCAACTCCTCTGGTCAGTCACCTACACAGAACACCTGCAGATGAAACTATGACTGCATCCGAAAACTGAAAAATGCTACCTTCAGAGGCATTCCAAGGTAGGAAGACATCGAGGCACGTCCGAATCCAAAGTTAGCTTCACTTCCTGTCTCATGAGATACCTTCATCTGATCGATTTTTGAAGGCAGCATAGATGAATCCTTTGCTGCCTTTGGTATCCCACAATCCTGTGCGTTCCATTACGTGATGGTTGAGCTAAAAAATAAAGATGGCGTCTGAAAGTTGCGTTTGGTGGTCAGTTTGTGTGTAAATGTATATTTTGGATTAACTTTTTCCACTTTTGATGTTATTTCTAGCGAGAAATTAGGATTATAGTAATTAAATATTAATTTAGTTATCACCAAAACTCATTCTATTTTGTTGTAGATCATAAACCCTAAAGCTGCCTCAGAAGCCTGTCTGAAATCAGTTTCATGAGGTGCCTTCATGCAAAGTCATTGTCTCATAAGGCAGCGAGACAGCAAGTCAGCTGCCTGAGTTTATATCTGCTCTCTAACCCTAATCAGAAACATTCACCTTAAAGTCAACTTATAGGTCAAATATGCTGCATTGCAAAACTGTAATCCATCTAAATTCCCACCCACCATTGTTATGTAACTCAGCAATAGAATGTATTATGCAAAAAACAAGCACATTTTATTCTCTTATGATTTAAATTCACAAGCAAAAAGACAATTTTTACAGCAAAATACACTTACAGCTATGAAAATAGCAAAGATCCAAACGTAACGTAAACAGTAAAAAAATGAAAATATGCAACATTCTTTTATTTTTAATTGATACATTAAAATTGCACATGCGGTTGCGTCACACATCCGTATGCCAGTGTTTCCTGCAAAAATTAACCAAGGACAAGTTGTTACGTCTGATTCGTGAACAAATTACAGATATACTCACATCAATCAGGAGTAGAAACAAATTCCAAACAGCTCACAACGGTATAATGTTTGCACACATTCAGACAGACACCACCCGCTTTGGCTCTTTTGAATGAAGAGGTTCTTTTTATTAAAATGCCCCTATTATGGAAAATCAAAGGTTCATATTTTGGTTTTGGGAGTCCCCAACAACATGTTGACCTACATGCAAGGTCAAAAAACACTTTTAGTTTCTTACAATATACTTTTGTTTTTACCTTATTTCCTCATCGACTCCCAAACGATTCGCTCAACAATTAATTTTTCCAAACCGCTCCTTTGCATGATGCTAATCTGCGGTGATTGATTGATTTCATTTAAAGCCGTGTTTGTGAGCTTTTTAAAGCGGCACCAAGTGGCAAAGAATACATTTGCATTTTGATTCAGACCAAACGCGGAAATCAAGGTCTGCGTGCGTGCAACAAGTGGGCGGGAATATGTTAATGTTTCATTTTGACATCAACATGAAAGGGTTTGGGATTCGTTTAAAAAAAAAAAAACTCGTTTAAATGAGTCAGAGTCGACTCTTTCTTTTGAGAGACAATATATTTATACATGGTGCACTTTCAGATTTAAAACTTTGCAGGATGTGTTCATTCACTTAGAGCTGTGTTACACACTGCATGAAAGCTCATTTTCAAAAATCCATAATAGGGACACTTTAATGAATCAAAATAAGATTCATGAAACATTGAAAAATCTGCAATGTAGAAGTTGGTTTGAATCAGAAATCAAATACACATAGTATGTAATTACTTTGCATAAGTAATTACTTCACAACTGCTAAAATAATTTTCTATAGCATGATTGTAAGTGTACATTGTTATGTGACTTACTACAATTCATGACATAAAATTAAAGATAAATATTCACAACATATTCTCAAATGTTGTACTCAATTATTAACGCTATTGTTAACAACTAAAAAATGCATGTTTTTACAATATGAGGCCCAACTGTAATGATTAGACTGGAACTTTGTGTGGGCAAACCTACTCAGGAAGGAACTCAGTTTTACTTGTATTTATTTTATAAGACACAATACAATAAGGGTCATTAGAGTTATTCCGTTAAATTCACACAAATTAATACTACATACAAACCGAAAACACCCTAGAAGTCTATAAAACTTAAATCATCATAGCCTACCTAAAACAACCCTTCATCACGGTACAAAGCAGTGCCTGAAGTTAGAAACTCTAACTCTGTGAACTAAAGCATTTCAGAACAACCATCTTTCCCATGTGAATCACTACATTTTCAACAGAAATTAATTTGGCTCCTTAATGTTTCATTTTAGGAGCCAGTGACACCCTAGTCATTTCTTTTGTCTGGGAGTGCAAATAAGATCCATTTCTCTGCATTTCACAGCCAGTGCGAAAAGCAGCTCACGACACGCTGTAACAGCTCTCTGTAATACTACACCTCCAGAGCCGAAACACTGAACCAAGAACATAATGATCCACTCATAACACTGTGAGTCATGGCATGGGGAAGATTTCACTCCTGGGAGTGCTAAACGAATGTAAGCACGGTCTGTGACCGATCCACACTGTACTATTACTATAACACAAGCAGAAAATTGATAATAGAACATCACTGACTATAATACAAGAAGAAATTGCATGACAAACTGGGATACATTACTATACTACCAGCAGGGATCTCTCTGGAGCTTTCCTTATCATAAGGCAACTATCATAGTCCCAAGTGTACGGTTAAGCTTTATTACTACCTATTAGCTAACACCTCGGTGAAAAATATCACAACAATGGTAATAATCTTTTTCATGCATACAACTGATAAGTTTCTGATTCACATGAAATGCTATACTTGTAATGTAGAGGATGTGCAAGTTGTAAGTGATTTGCTTGTAAACAATAACAAAGCATTACTCTTGAGAGGCTGCCAGCACTTATTGCACACCATGCAATGCAATTTTTAATTTAGCTACAATACCTCAACACTTCAGACTCTGACAATACATTTACCCATGAGTAGAGTACCTTTCATTATCAAATAAGACAGAGAAGTTAGCTACTTCAGCGCACTGCAAGAAAAAGCTCTTAAGAAGCACTGAATTTCAGAGCGGATGAAAATGCTTCAGAGAGAATCAATCCCATAGGTCATTGTACCCACATGATGAGGTTTTATGTATCAGTTCAACTGAAAATCTGTGTTAAAATAGCTTTCTTTTTATGTCTAGAGTTTTTTTTCAGATTTTTAGCAACTAATTTAATCAGTGCAAGCCAAAACGATTTCCTAAAAATGTTTATTTTCAAAAGACCTCACTGTCTCTTTCCTCCCCCTGTATCTGCCCATCCCACGGGTACCTTGAGCAGGCGCACAGACGGAAGGAAGGCTGCATGGCACAGTTTCCGTATGGTCCAGTTGAGTGGCCGAGGAGCATCCAGCTGGTTCGTCGCTCCCGGCCGGACGTTCCCGCCATCCGGAAAAGGGCCCCACATTGGGGCAGCGATGCGTGAGGGGTCTCTGTCCGAAATCCACTTAACACATGAAGCATGACCCTCCTCAATCCCTGCCGCAAAGCCGCGCAACCTGTTTCCCTCCGACACAGAGCTCTTCACCTGCACCCCTCCCTGCCCTCCCTCCCCTCCCCACAGATCCACTGGATCGGGAAAACACCTTCAGGGTGTCCGGGTCCACTTCCACTGGACACACAGACCCAACAGTGCCAGAGATGACTGGGAGCATGCGGTCTGAATGAGTGGAGAGGAGCAGAGAGAAAAGGAGCGAATCTGAGTGGAAGAGAGGAGAGTGGGAAATAGTAGCTGTGATGTAGAGCAGCAGAGCGGCACTGTCTTGAAGAACCCGGAGAGAGAGAGAGAGAGAGAGAGAGAGAGGAGGGAGAGAGAAAGGGGAGAGAGGAAAGAAAGAGATGGATGGAAGGAAGCAACATGAATGATAGCATGCGTTAACAAAGAAACGGAAAAAACTAAAGATGCAAGAGATCATGCTGTAAAATGAGGTTGAGAGTAGCTGTGAAGGCAAAGCACTGGAATTGATGAGGAATATTAGAAAGCAGATGGAAAGGAATGATGGATTGTGTTCTTTTCATTTCAGTAGCACATCTTTCTCTTGTTTTAGGTCTTTCTGGGTCACAAACGAAAAACAGAGGAAAGAATCTCCTGAATCCCTACAAATGTCTTCTATTTGTTCTCAATTCTCTCTTTCCAAACATATGACGCATTGACCAACGAAAGGATAATGGAGTAGAGAGAGAGAGAGAGAGAGAGAGAGAGAGAGAGAGAGAGAGAGAGAGAGAGAGAGAGAGAGAGCGTAACAACAAAAAAATGTCTCTTCGGTGTACTGGTTTGAACTGCTCCCCTCCATTGGATGGATTTAATAATACAGTGTTTATTATACGGTCCTCCATTGTTTCTGTAAATATGTTAGGGGAAAAAAATCTCCATGAGGGAGAAGTGTTAGAACAAATAAACGGAACAGTAGAAATGGAGAGAATGTGGTGGAAGAGTTGGCCATCATGCATTGCAGTCACTAGGTCGGCATCCCTGAGGATCAGATCGTAGTAATGAATCTCAACAATCAATCCCCACTCTCCACAGGCATCACCTGGCCATGCAGATGTGAGAGATGTCACAGAGACCTGGATGGAATACTAAGTAGCGCACCGAGTGGGAAGCTCCTCCTCTTCCTGCTTCCTCCTTGGATGCGGAGTTCTCCTGTCACTCGAGGTACCTTGAGATGGTGAGAAGATTATGCAACTCTTCAAGGCAAGGTGTGTATCCATAGCAACCTCCATTTACCAGTGTCAGTGGGAGATTGGGGTTTAATGTGCAGGAATGTGAAAAGAGGATTGTCCTCCAATCAGACCAGACAACACGGGAGAGAAGCTCCCGGAGATACAGAGGTTTAGTGAATGAGATTTAAACAGAGAGAGCGTGAAGACACTGTACACATGCTTACCATATTTATGTGACAGCAATAACCATGTGGAAGATCATTCTACCATGCAGTATATTTTCATGCCCCAACAACTACGTCTTAATATATTAGAAAAAATAGAAAAAATAAAATTAGTTAAATGTATCATAATTTCACAATTAAGTAAACAATGGAGCGATTTTATTAAAGTTAATTTATTAAATAAAATAATTAATTTCATAATTATATTATGTTTGAATCCAATATTCTAAATATTACAGAAGTAATAAATTATTCAAGATGCACCTTCCTGAACACTGATTTATTTTCATTCGGTCAGGTTCCATCCTGGTAATTGTGTAATAAATCAGGATATAATCAATATGATTTAAATTAAAGTCATTACTCTAATTAATTTCTTTATTAATTGGCATCTTAAACAATTGCAAAAATAGTTTGATATCTTTCATTTTACAATTCGAATTGTATATGAAATGTGCTATAAACAAACCTACCTTGCCTTAAAGGGTTACTCCACCACAAAATGAAAATGTTGTCATTTATCATTTACACGCATGTCGTTCCAACTCCATAAAAGCTTCGTTTGTCTTCGGAACACAATTACAGATATTTTAGATAAAAACCAGGAGGCTTGTGACTGTCCCATTGACTGCCAAGTTAATAACACTGTTGAGGTCCAGACAAGTATGAAAAGCATCAGCAGGGAAGTCCATCTGCCATCAGGGTTCAATCTGAATTTTATGATGCGACGAGAATACCTTTTGTATGCAAAGAAAAAAAAAAAAGATTTTTTTTTTTAACAGTTCATCCCCTCTAATCCCCTCTGTCTCTCCTCGTCACTGTAGCGCCATTTTGGAGATTATGCACCGAACGCAAACAGTGTACGCTCTTGTGTATCCACCTCAACACAAGGATGCATATTCTACATGTATTTACGCTTTGATTTTCATGAAAATAGCGCATCCCTGCGTTGAGGCGGATGCAGAAGAACGTACGCTGCTTGCATTCGGTGCATAATCTCCAAAATGGAGTTATGGTGATGAGGAGAGACAGAAAAGAGACGAATTGTTAAAAAAAAGCAATTATTTTTTATTTTCTTTGCATATAAAAAGTATTCTCGTCGCTTCATAAAATTCAGATTGAACCCCTGATGGCAGATGGAGTATTCTGGTGATGCTTTTCATACTTTTCTGGACCTCAACAGTGTTTAATCTAAAATATCTTCAATTGTGTTCTCAAGACGAACAAAGCTTTTATGGGGTTGGAACGACATAAGGCTAAGCGAATAATGACAAGCATTTTCATTTTGAGGTGGAGTAGCCTTTTAAGTGCCTGAGCCTGACTATTTCTGAATGTCTGCAATATCCTTTAATATATATTAATAACAAAACATGATATTGGGTTTAAATTTAGACGTAAAAATTGCTCTCTCTCTTTAGAAAGTCGCATTATCTGAAATTTAGGATTAAATTATCGTGTCAGACACTGAAAATACTGGGGGAAAACATTGAAAACATTGATGTGATCAGACAAGCCCCAACAAACTAATTTATAAAATCACATGCCAAACCCCCAGCCTCTTTCAGACTGGTGATACATGAGTGTAGCTTAGGGTAAAAGTCAACCACTTAACCAGATGCATTTATTTTTACTTCAGCATGCATCACACAACATCTGCACAACACAATCAGGATCAGGTCTTCATTACACACACACAAACAAGCAATTCACAGCAGCATCTAATTACTTACATACACGACACACACGAATGCAATCACACACTGTTTACATGTCACCGCCTCCTCGCCGCAATACAGTGGTGTGGAAATTATGTTCACAGTATGTTTGTGTATTTCAATCTGTTTATGTGTGTGCATGCAAATATATTTGAACGTGCATGTACATGTAAGGTGTTGAATATTGTCAGACACACACCCATAATATCGATTCAAATGCCAGTTACAGGACAAATCCCATTATGAGCAAGCAAAATAATGCTTGATGGCTCAATAAATGCTTAAAGGTGTATTCTTTTTATTTATAGTCAAAATGAAGAAAATGCTTGTTGAGATATTTGTGTATATACACACCAACATACAAAAATGAGCAGAAAAACCCAAAAACATCCCAATCCTGTTTTTTTTTTTAACCAGTTGTACAATAACAAAAGCATCTCTGAATAATGGACAGAAAATGTGATGCCTTAGGATTCTGTCTCTCTATTTCACTCATCATCAGCGTAACGGCCATTCCCACAATCCTTAGTCATTCACTGAGACTGTCTTTGTGTGAATTTAAGCACTGCAATATTGCTCTAAATATTTGTTTAGACAATCATTTGCACTATTTTAACCAAAACAAAAACAGAGTAATCCAACAAAACAAAAGATTGTTCAAAAAGTTTAAAATAATAAAAAATCTCCCCTGAAAACAGACTTTAACATACACCCAGTGCTACAAAAACTGCACACTTATCAGGTCGCAATGATGAAGATTTACCACTCAACCAATGCTAAGACCTAAGATGCATTTGTGATGAAATCTGTAAAGACTATAGCAAAGCACCCTCATCATTATTCAGAAAGGATGATGGGTGAGAACTGTCTCTTTAATGAGCTCTGGTCACAAGCCGTATTAGTTCGGAAGCATGACAGTCCCAGCCAATTTAAAACAGTCGCAGAAGTGAACCTTTAATCTCCACAGAACGCTTTGTGATTTTGCACCCTTGCTATTTCATTGTCGAAGACATTATATGCAACCCATTTTGCATGTTCATTATCTTTATATACCATATTTCAAAACTCACTTAGAACACATTATAATAATCACTATTAGAGCTACACTGTATTTGTATCTCTTACGTACCCCCTAGAAAGGGTAATTGTGTAAAAAGTGTATGCTTGTTAGAGTCGCAGAGATTGTTTATGGTGATGGGTGCTGTGCGGTCGGGGGCAGTGAAAATCAAACGCTTCTTGGTCATCACGATAATGAGCCAAAGCACTGGTGATTATATGTGATCTGCCTCGTGTACCGAGGGTATCTGACAGGGTGTTTGTGTGCTCTCTATTGTCAAAGCTCCATTGGCAAAGGTTGAAGATATTCTTCCTGATGTATTTATTATACTTCAGGCTTTTCCATCCGGTTGTGGAACTCATAGTTCCTATTTATGTAACATTGCACTCTGTAAAATGATTACTGATGTTGTCTGGCTTTATAGTAACATCAGCCCATTTACGTGAATAATCATGGAAGAATATAACCTTGGAGATACGTGCACTGTGCTACTTAATGTCACTTTGAATTATAGATATAGACATATAGAATGGAAGACATTATGGGAATGTGTGTCGCTTGCTTGTTTTTGGGGACTGCAGAGGCTGTGTGTTAAATTATTATTGTTTCCCAATAATAATTTAGTTACACTGACATCAACTGTGTTCACTGCCACTAAAGTCTTTTGATTATTAGACTCTCCTTATTTCTTCCATGTCTGATATCTATACATTTTTGTTATATTTCGCCTGTAGCTATGTCATGGCCACTATCATTTAAACATCCTCGTATTGATAGGCTCATTCTTACTCCATGATCTGATTTCTCCCCACATGTCATTTTTCAAAATTGTAAATAACTTCAATCACACAAACAAATATAAAAATCTGTGTGTGATGCATCTATTCAAACACTAGATGGCCATCACATAAAACATATCCATGCACCTGAGCTGAGCTGGTGAATATAAGGAAAAATCTTATTGATCTAACTGTAGCTTATCAATATTTTTTTCTTATAAGCATGAGTACTTCTTATTATGCAAATGTGATTTATGAAGTCCTCCATATAGAAGGGGAAACAGGAATGTAAAGATTCAGAACAGCATGTATATTTGCAAAATCTATTCTATGCACATCTGAAACCAAGTAAAATATATTGCACAAATTTCCCCAAAGTACTATACTATATCCTATATTCTAAGCACAATTAGCTTATTTCAATAGTAAATGCAGTCATTTCACATGCATTTAGAGTAAATGTACAGTGGCATATAACGGAGCTTTGGCTGTAAAACACGGTGAAAATGTAACTCATAAAAAAGTATGAAAAAGTGTATCTGAAATCACTTTTTTTTTTACATCCAAGATTATTTTTAAATGAAACGGTTTAAAGCATAATCTCTAAATATAAATGCTAAATCTATATATTTTCTTTTACTATTTGAACTGCAAACTGGACTGAATGGAGTTAAGCTGAACCTGATGAAATAGACAGTTTGCAGATGAACTGAGCTCTTTAAAGAGCTGACAAGAATTCAAATTAAACAGGACAAGAGTAAAACTAAAATCATTTTAGTCAACTAATACTGATGAACTAAAAATAAATAAAATAATCAGAACAGCAAGATTCATTTAAAACTTTCAGAAACCTTAATAACCTAATGCTTATGTTGAAGAAAAGGAACATATATGGCTAAAGCCACATGATCAGAGTCTGTATGAAGTCCAAAAGACATCACATGACCCCAGAACAGCAGTTCAATTCTTCAAAAGGGCCTTTTTCCATTTTAATAGAGGTGGCTGAGGTCAGCTATACCTCCACACCATGATCATCAGTTCATACACCTGCAGACTGATGATGTCATTCACCTCTCTCTTCACCCATCTCCTCACACCACTTTTCTCACTATCACTTTTTACACTGAAAAGGTGCAAGCCATCAATTGCCACACCATATATTTACAACTCAAACCCCACACTCCCCTAGTCAAGTCTGATCTCTCCGTTTAATGATAATGTTCTCCAATAATTCAGCCTCTCAATCTGCACTTGAAGAAATCATCAATACATGACTTGTTACAGACACCCTTCTGAAAATCTATTGTATTTAACAGTGATTCCTTTAATGACCTCACTGCTAAAAATGAAAGTAGAAAACAGATCAACCATTTTCCTCATGCTCTTGACAACATACTTGAATGAGCTGTTTTTAATCAGGTCATTTTCAGAACAACCTATTGGAAGCCAATCAAGCTTCTGAAGTGTCCACTTCATGAGGACTGACCTGCTGTCTGTCACTAACAACATGTGGCTGATCATCCATTCTTTTCAAAGACTCATTCAAAACTGAAGAAATGGCTGTCTTTTCAGTGTGAATTTGAATGGAATTCGCCACAACACACATGACGTTGAGTTGTAATAACAAGAAGAATGGGAGAAGAATTTACTGAATTAGAATGAAATACAAATGGAAATTCAACACAGGGAAATTAAGTTTAAAAATGCAAACTAGATTACAATTCTGCCTCCTGTTTGCTACCTACATTCAAATTCAGAAGCTGAACTGGAATTTAAAAGGCAGGATGGTAAACAACATTGCTTCTCATTCTGCTACATCAGTGGCAGTGAATTACCAGAAACTTGTTGGGCATCAAGGTCAAAGCTCCTTGTCATCCCAGCAAGCCCATGGATTCAGCACAACATGTTACAAGAGAGTTTGACCTGGGTTGACCTTCCTGCATGGACAATTAAACTACAGATGATCCAGAATGTGGCTCCTGATCTTCAATCAATCTAAGGACACTTAACACCATCTTTGTCTCGCTTCACTAGTTGCTAGTAGCTGTCTGTGATAAATTAATATAGCTGCCCTGACACTAAGACAAAACAGTCACTGCATCTTCAAGCTTTCATCTAAACTATCCCATCCTCGTCTATAGATGCAAATAGTAGTGGTTTTTGGGGCAGTCGTGGCTCTAATGGATAGAGCGTCGCACTTGTAACCCGAGGTTGTGGGTTCGAATCTCAGCTCCAGCAGGAATTGTCCACGACTGAGGTGAGACCCTTGAGCAAGGCACCGAACCCCAACTGCTCCCCGGAGGCCGCTGTGTCGGCTGCCCACTGCTCCAGGTGTGTGTGTGCACTTAGATGGGTTAAATGCAGAGAACACATTTCACTGCTGGTTATACTCTGTATAATTGTGTATGTGACAAATAAAAGCTCATCTGAGCTTAATAATAATTAAAAAACTCCCTGTTGAAAGACAATGCTCCTTCACATCTGCAGTCTGAAAATCAGAGGCATCACAGTGAGGCAGAAAGTCATTTTTTAACAACTTCTGCAGAACAGACTGTATTAGGTCTAAAGTTATGCAGATTGTTATAAATCTTCTCTGCAGATCTGCAGTGCTGTCAATGCTTTAAAGAATTTCTCAGGCAATGGCAGCAACTCTATCAGGTCTCATTTGTATTTTTCCTTCATTTTAACCACATTTGTACCACATGATGCAAGGTCATGCTGTGCTTTACTTAACGGCTCAAAAAATGAGTCCAAAAATGTCCATACTTCATAACATACAAAAAATACTTCTTCATAATTACACACAAAGCATCCAATACTTTGCATTTAGAATAGCCTACATTTCCAGACCTAACCACTAGAGGGACCAAGTATTTAGTGAACCCTCCTGTTCTCAGTTCAGTTACAGAGGTGATGATGTGTCCGAAACGTAAAACAGACTACTTAAATGCATTAAAAACACACATCAGAAATTTGTTCTGAAATGTTTTAAATCAGTTAAAAAAAAAAAACAGAAGGGAAGTCAGAAATGCAGTAGCAAAATATTAAGCATTAATTATGAGCGATAACATAGAAAATAATAGGCTACATGTTAAGTACCCTGACCCTCTTTCTAAAGAGCAAAACAACCATGGCCAGATTGTTTAGAGCCATAAGCTTTGGATGCTCAGGAAAGCATGCTTTTTTTGCCAGTATCATTAAGACATCACATTAATCAGACATTCAATCCAATGGGAATAATTCCTTAATTCGATTTTGACCTGCCATTTGAAAATGAAATTGTGCGAATACTAGGACAAAAACAGCTTGGTCTGAAAATAGTATAAAAAAGAGACATTAAGCAGAATGTAGTTCTGACAAAAACAGATGCAGGTTTTTTTAGTTTGCAAATTTGAGAAGCTTTAAGCATGTTCAGCAAGTCACTCTGGATGAGAGTGCCTGCAAAACGGCTTGCATGTTAATGACTGAAATTTACATTTAAGCAAGTGAAAGGCAATTTACAGTGAATTACATCCAAATTTCTCCCAGTGAGGGGCAGCTTTATATTATTCTTAATCAGGAAGCGACGTAAAGTAGAATTCACAAAGGAAACATTCACCCATACCAACTCCGATCGTGTAACCCAGATCATTTTCAAAACGCCAATCCAAAATAATGATTTGTGAGGACAAATAATTCTCATATCGCAGCTGCGGAACTACCGAATCACTGTAGCTAGTTTAATTTTAAGTGTTAAAAATAATAGAGAAGTTAAGAAGCAGCAGGAAGCTGAGAAGCATTACAGGTTCAAGCTATTTTCCTTTCGCTGCACCTGTGCCAGATCTGATTTGAGAACAGACGAGTCTGAATATGAAAACAATTCCCACCTGCCAGTCAGCAAATGACATTTCAGAACCATTTCACAGTAGGCAATACAAAGTATGAATTCATTCAAATTGCATGTAAAAATTCTGCTAAGATTATAGTACATGCTCTTTACTATCCAAATATTTATTCTGTTATGATTGTATACGCTGCTGTGAATAAAAGCAATTATTTGTGCATATGTGCATTAGAATGCAGGAAGGCATATTTAATTGCAGGTGTGACAGGTATTACAAGGGCGTGCTTTGTATTAGCATGCTTATTTTGTTCTGGAGGACGTGCATGTACATTTGGTATGAATATTTGAGATGTGAATTTACGTGTGTGTGTCTCTTTACAATACCGCACTGTCACTGGTGCTCTCCTAAGCCTGTGATGCTGCGCCTGGCCCTGGAGGCAAGAGGATAATAGCAGCTCTGTGGGGCTGTGGAGGAGTCAGATGATGAGATGAGTCTCCTACTGGGTCTCCTCGCTCTCTCAGGAAGACCTCCACCGGCTGATCTCTCCCTGCTCACTTCCCCATCTGGAGCATCAAACCCATAGGGCCCAGTGAGCCGCCATCAAAAAACAGCCTCAACACATCATTAATGCACTGACTGTGTTTACAGTACTTCGTCATAATGCGGAGTGTAAAGGGGACTCTAGCTTGAAATTAAAAAGCTTTAGTCTTTAGGACGTGTGTCTGATGTGAAATCTCCAGAGTAATTCTTAGAGCAAAGTCAGTAATGAGACAATCAAATCTTTACATAAAATATACATGATGCTGTACCTGGCAAAAATGCTTTGTTTATATCGTTTTAATCGCATCTATATTACCTTCAAAACAGACACATACACATTTGTTTCACTATATCTCATAGACGTCCACTGTTTTTATAACAGATTAATTATATTTTTCGATCACCTTACCTGAACCCCTAACCCTGAACTCCTCACAGAAACCAGTGCAAAAAAGTAGATTTAAATATAAGCATGATTTTGCTGATTTATAAGCCTCACTACTCAGGCTCACTGGTCAGTGTTCAACAGGTTTCACTAAATTAGTGAGGACACTTCTGAAAAGTGAGGGCATTTTGGAAGTATAGTCAAATCTGTACAGTTACTTAATACAGACAGACATGCACACACACTCGCATAGAATTTCACAATTCATTTTTAAGCAGAACAGTGTTAGTGGATCTGGGGTCACTATAGCAACACATTACACTGTTTAACTCCAATTCAAAGTTCTACTGCATCTATTGGAAAAGTTTAGACTGTTCTGTCAGTCAAAAACGTTCATAAACTTTAAATAAATGACATTTTCTTCATGGTGGCGCCATTACTGCTTCTCTTTTCTGTAGCTATCACTCAATATTCTTTCATTTCCTTTCCTATATTTAATTTAAATTCCCTCATTCCTTTCTCTCTTTACTTTTATGTATATGTAATTATTTTTCCGGTCACTCCATTTACTTTTTCTTTCCCATCCTGTTTTTATTTCGTTCCTTCACTTTAAATTTCTCTCATTTCATTTCTTTCACCTGATTTTATTTTCATAGTTTACCTTTGCTTTCCAGCGTCTTGCCTTCATACACTGCATACACATTTGTTTTGCCTGAGGGGAGGAGTTGTTTTAAACAATAGATGCAATATTTCACTGTCAAGTATGTAAATTGTATTGCATACATCTTCAATCAATCTTTCTGGTCCTGAGAGTCTTCCTTAAGCTACATAACTATACACCTGGCCTATTAGAACATTGTGTTTGTCAAACTTTTCTAAAATAATAACAAATCAGCAGTATTCAGTAATAATGCCCCAGGCTGTTTTACAGCATCTTCCTATGGGAAATTAAATAAGTCATATACAATACTAACTTGTTTTTATTTTTGAGAGAGGTCCAAATTCACCCTATGCTAGTAAGCACGACTTAATCAGCAGGCTTGACATTTCACCATAATTACAGTGTGCCGGAGACCAGTAATAGTCACGCTGCTGGTCGATACAAAACTGTTTTAAAAAAAAGAACACATTAGAAAACTTTGTAAGACT